>JAWHQI010000006.1:7900000-9188125 GCA_033032865.1 Dactylorhiza incarnata | reverse complement strand
GAAGAGGAAAGAAATTGTGTCATATTTTAGATTTTGTCAAATGTAGGTTTGAATTGTTGAAGATCGTGAATTCGAATTTGAAAAATTAAACCAAAATTTGAAGAATAACCAAATGATGAAACTAAAGACAAGACAAGGAAATATCCCATAATTCCCAGCAAATAAGTAGCGGATGGGGGAATGGAAATCAGAAATCCACAATTTAATTGAGTTGTCGCACATGCCACCAACGGTAATCAATAATTGATGGCTAGAAGTGTGTATCCGGAATTATAATCTGATAAGACGAGTATATCTACCATATTATAGTATAGGATATTAAGAAGATAATATCAATTGTCGTATTTTTCACAGATTTGTTGATTATTTTTACTCACAAACTTACTTTGTTTTATCCATGGATTGTGGTTTAATAATTTAAAAAAATTATAAATTAAAAAAGAAATGAGCGAATAAATTAGCACTTTAACTAGAATTTCTCAAAAAACAAAAACTCAAATTGAATCCCAAGCTTCTTAATAAAATATTTTGACCGTAGAGATTCCTAAATTATGATAACATCTCACAAGAGGAATACTACCACATAAGCTTACGTTGATCGATCAAATTCTCATGATATAATCGAAAATCATAAGCCCGCTTTACGAGGAGAACCCCACTATTATATTTGACCCAAATCCAAAAGATTTATGTATTTATCTCTCGAGAGGTGCATGCAACTTTTTTTTACATGTATTTATGGATCTCTACCAACTAAAATATAGATTTAGGAAAATAGACATATACCAGAAATATGACATTAATAAAATATTAATCAAAGGTAAATCCTAGATTTTTATTCAAGAGCTTATAAAACAAAATGAACAATATATTATTATTTCATTAAGAGTTCATCAAGATCAAATGTTATAGAAATTTAGTTACTCATCATGATGATTTTAAGAAAATGATACAAAAAAATAAAAGTAAACAATAGATCTTTCAATAATTAAAAGTAAACATACAACTTTCAAAACCATCTCCACATGATAAGCCTCTCTTTCTCTCTTAAAATAAATTAAAACAGTAACACAGGAAAAAAATTGATCTGAAAATTTGATCTAAAACATGGTGGAAATGTTTGCTTTATATAGCACAAAAGTTCTGGAGTGCACGCTCTAGCCTAAGACGTGTAGTTGCAGAAAAATGCCAAAATAAAAGAATAGGAAACACAAAGAGTGAAAGCATCTTTTTGGTCATAAATTGAGTGAACACGCCCTATGCCACGATATGGAACTAGGGCATGAACAGTGCACGCATAAATGTCTCTCCATCACGGTATGATGACTGGTCAATTGTTGTTACTAAAGAGGTCACACCCTCATGTCACGCCCTGACCGAGGGCGTATCAAATTAACATAAGTTTCATAGAGTCACGACACATTGGATCGCCAAATTCCCAGAAATGACTGCCCTACCCCCAAACCCTAAACGGGCATAGCCGGAAGGAGGAGGCGGCGCGCGGCCACCGGCCAAGACAGCGGACGAGACAGAGGGAGGCCGGCCCGGCCTCAGGCGGCCTCGCCCAAGGCCGGCGAGGCCTTTGGCGGCGGCGCCCTAGGCAGTCGAGGCCTTTGGCGGTGGCGCCCTAGGCGGTCCTGGATTAAGGTGGCCACGCCCAAGGCCGGCGTGGCCTCGGGCGGCGGCGGCCTAGGGTGGCCTCACCCGAGGCGGGCGCGGCCTCGGGCGGCGGCGCCCTAGGCATCCGCGGCTTGGGGCAGCAGGGCCCTAGGCAGGGACGGCATCCTTGGGCGGCCTCGCCCAAGGCCGGGCGGCGGCGCCCTAGGCGGTCGCGACCTAGAGCAATCGGGCCATAGGCCAGGGCGGCGTCCGTCGGCGGCCGCGCCCAAGGCCAGCACTGCCTTGGGTGGCGGCGCCCTAGGCGTTAATGGCCTAGGGAGGCCGCACCTTGGCCAGGGCGGCCGTCCATGGTCGGCGTCGGGCGGTCGGCCCTTGCGTAGCCAGCCGCGGGCGTGATGGGTCGCGCGGGGATTGCGGCCTGCTTGCAGGATCCTGTGCGCCAATTGCGCGCAGGGCTGAGCTTTCCTTGCGGGGAGGATTCCATGAATATTGTGTTTCCTTGTTTGTTCATCCTTCCAAAATTAGGGATCTCCTAATTAATGGGCTTGACCCCATCATTTGCCCCCCCCCCCCCCCCCCAAGTCTTTCGGAGCCGAGTATTAAAATAAGAGAGTCTCAAGAGCTTTCTTCTCTTTCCCTCGGGATGGCTGACGGTGTTGAAGGAGATCGAGGCAGCGTGTCGAAAACTACAGGCAAGGTATGTGAACGGATCGAGGGCATGAATAAGGGGTGCAAGAACGCGTGTGCGGAGCACATGCCGATGAGCGCACCACATATGTGGAGGGCACGCGCACGATGCACGTGTGCTGTCAGCACGCACTGCGCGCGTGATGCATCTGCATGCGCGCTGTGCGCAGTATGTGCACACGCTGCTCATGCATGTTGTATGCGCGCTGCGAGCGCGTTCTGTGCGGGGGCGCTGGGTGCGTGCGTGCGTGCGTGTGCTTTTTTCTCGTGGTTGTTGGTGGTCCGTTTTTCTTGTCGTGTTCACGCTTGGGCAGTATGATCTTGCTCCGTCAGTTGGCGAGACCTAGTTGGGTTCGTGTTTAGCCCATGGGGCGAATGGTGAACCCTTTGAACCCGTCGACAGAGGTTATGCACGCCATTTTAGAGGGTGTTTTGTTTAGGGACGAGAACTAAGCATACCAGGGGGCGTCGTTTAATGCTTGGACGAGACTTGGGTGTATCGAGGGGTGTCGATGAATATCTGGGCGTGACCCGGGTATATCGGAGGGTGCCACCGAATGTCTAGGCGAGATCCGGGTGAACCTGGGGATACTGTTGAATGTCTGGGCAAGACCTGGGTAAACCGGGGGATGTCGTTGAATGTCAGGGCGAGACCCGGGTGTTGGAACATTAGTGTTTTATTTGAGTCGTGATCCATCTTTATATTTTTTCTGTGATCGACAAAATCCCATTAAGACAGGAGACAGGAGAAATCAATACAAGTCTCTGGGTTCGACGAACGCCTTCCTGGGTTCGAGGAACGGCTTGCTCTCTGCGTTCGACGAACGGCTTTCTCTCTGCATTCGACGAACGGCTTACATTCTGCGGTCGACGAACAATCTTAGCGGCTTAATGGTCGACGATTTTATCCCGTCTCAGCGGTTGATGAATTTGCTCAGTTCAGCGGTCGACGATCTTATTCAGCGGCTTAGCAGTCGACAAAAAGCTGCGTTCGACGAGTTTTCAACAGAAGCTCAGGTCGACGAATTTAATGCTCAGAACGACGAATTTTATGCTCAGATCGACGAAATATTATTTGCTATTATAATATCTCATTTCTTAGCTCGGCTAATATTATTATATCCGATAAAGCAGTATTTTGATTAAATTTTATTTAAATATTGCTGCCCTTTCTTCATTTGTATAAGTAATATTATAGTCGTTGCAGCGCAATAAATATTATAGCTATTGCAGAAGCATTAAATATTATAGTCGTTGCAGAAAAGCAAAAGATGGCAATTTATCTTCTCGAGGAAATTAAAGAGACATTATCTCTTTCCTCTCTTGTCGGGCATGAATTCAAATCAGCCCAAAAGCCTACTCCAGATTATATATACAAAGAGAAGAGCAGAGAAGAAGAAAGAGAGAATATATACAAGAGAAGGATTATACAGATATAGGAAGAGAGAAACAGAAATAACAGAGAAGCAAAAAGAAGAAGCAGATCTACAGAGTTCTTAATAAGAACAACATATATTATTTATCTTCTTTTTGCTAACTCTTTTCTACAGAACATCCTCATCCTGAGACACCAATCAAGATCACTTGCTCAGGATCAAAACTGCAGAAGAAGAAAAAGAGTTACAACATCCAAAAGAAGAAGCTTCTTCACCTGAACATCAACACTAATCAAATCAGGGGGAGCTCTTCAACATCATCAAGATCCACTCTCAACAACACCATCTGGATCTCTAGAGTCTTCTCAAGCAAAGAGAAGAACAACATATTCTTTTCCCTTTCCATCTTGTACAGGGTTATAACTCCCTTCAAAAATTACAGCCATTGGTGGCAGGGCACCTAATCAAAAACCTGTAGTTGGGTTAGAGTGCTTGATCAAAAGCTCAGTTGGTGTGTGGAAACCTGATCAAAACTCCCTTGGTGGCAGGGCACCTGATCAAAAACCTGTAGTGGATTCCTACCAAGTGTGGTAGAAGAGTAGACGTACCCAGGTTTAGTGGGGAACTACTATATTTCTTTGTGTCGTCTGTGATGCTTGGCTTATATTTTATTTCTTGTTGTTGTGATGTGATATTTGTGATAAATATTGTAGTTAAATAACCCACTCTGTGTTATACATATTTTTATATATCACTATTTTGAAATAACCCAAAAAGTTTTAATTTAAGAACTCAATTGCACTTTCAATTGGTATCTGAGATAGGTTGATTATTTATACAGGCTAACACCTGAATCATAAAGATCAATTAGTTCTTAATTTTTTTTTAAAACTCATGGCACAAGAAGATTATTTAATCACTAGTCCACCAATCTGTAATCTAAAAAGATTTTCTTTATGACAAGCTAGAATTAAATTATATATGAATGCCATGGATGAAGAAATCTATAATTCTATTTTGACAGGACCTCCATCATCAACATCAACAGATGATCAAAGGAAGCTGAAAAGTGTTGATGCCAAGGCTATGGACATATTAGCTCAATCAATGTCAAATGAAATTCTTCAAAGAGTTGATGACTGCACTTCAGCAAGAGGCATCCAGAACTCCCTCACAAGGATGGTAATTGAACCTTCTTCCACTGACTGTATTTTTGATGCAGAACCATCATCTACTCCAAGTGAAGAAGAAGAAGAAGAAGAAGAAGAATAAAAGGCCAGAAGATTCTGCATGTTGGCCATATATGGCTCAAACCATCACTCAGATGCAGAATCTAAATCTGATGAAGATGAGGTAACTGAGGTAACTTCAAATCTAAATTTTACTTCAGAATAATACAAATCAGATTTTAAATTAACATATACAGATTTAATAAAATCTGACAAAGAAATAAAGGAGTTAACAAAAATAAATAATTTGACTTCTGAATATAACAAACTTAAAGAAGATTTAAAAATATCAGAAGAACAAAATATTTACTTGAAAATTAAATTTGAACAAACTTTTAAAGAAAAAGAAGTAAAATACTCTATAGAAATTATTGAATTTCTTTATGTTAAAACAAAATCTAGAAATCAGTTTAGTTTTTCATATTTATATTTTAATGAGATAAAAAGGCCAATATATCTAATTATAAGGCATTTTTTTATCCATCATAAACTTTTATAATTAAATAAACAGTTATATGATTCATTGGGATTTCCTATCTTAAAAACAAAGTCAGATAACTTCAATGTTCTTACAGACTTTCTCCAAAATCATGTTGAGCATTCTACTCAGATTGCATAGATCAGAAATGATCAGGGCACTGAGTGTGAGTCTCTTCTAATTAAGGGGATTCTATAGAAGGAAGGTATCATGCAATGTTTTTCTGATCTTAAAATTCCTTAGAATCCATTAACAGCTGTAGAAATTCATCATATTATTAAAATCCTATTAAAACAAAATCTAGAAATCAGAAATTGCTTAAATGTTTTAAAAAGAAGAAGAAATTTAGAATTTTAAAGAAGAAGAAATAATATAATTTATGATTAAACATTTTCAAAAGAACAATAAATTTTTCTATCTGTTTTTATTCTACACATCTCCTCTAAGCTTTATATTTCTAACTGTTATGCTTGCAGTTATTCTATTTTTTATGCTTAGTATCCTAAAACAAATAGGGGGAGATTGTTAGAACCTAGTCTTGATTTGGATTAGGATCCCAACTCAAATAGGGGGAGATTGTTGGAACCTTGGTTTTTTATTTGAGTCGTGATCCATCTTTATATTTATTCCGTGATCGACGAAATCCCATTAAGACAGGAGACAGGAGAAATCTATATAAGTTCTCTTGGTTCGATGAACGCCTTCCTGGGTTTGACGAACGGCTTGCTCTCTACATTCGACGAACGGCTTGCTCTCTGCGTTCGATGAACGACTTATATTATGCGGTCAACGAACAGTCTCAGCGGCTCAGCGGTCGACGATTTTATCCCATCTCAGTTGTCGACGAATTTGCTCAGTTCAGCGATCGACGATCTTATTCAGCGGATCAGCGGTCGACGAAAAGTTGCGGTCGACGAAAAGCTGCGTTCGACGAATCTTCAACAGAAGCTCAGGTCGACGAATTTAATGCTCAAAATGATGAACTTCAAGCTCAGATCGACGAAATATTATCTGCTATTATAATATCTCATTTCTTAGTTCGGCTAATATTATTATATCTGATAAAGCAGTATTTTTATTAAATTCTATTTATATATTGCTGCCCTTTCTTCATTTGTATAAATTAATATTATAGCCGTTGCAGCGCAATAAATATTATAGCAATTGCAGAAGCATTAAATATTATAGCCGTTGCAGAAAATCAAAAGACGGCGATTTATCTTCTCGAGGAAATTAAAGAGACATTATCTCTTTCCTCTCTTGTCGGGCAAGAATTCAAATCAGCCCAAAAGCCTTCTCCAGATTATATATACAAAGAGAAGAGCAGAGAAGAAGAAAGAGAGAATATATATAAGAGAAGGATTATACAGATACAGGAAGAGAGAAACAGAAATAATAGAGAAGCAAAAAGAAGAAGCAGATCTACAGAGTTCTAAATAAGAACAACATATATTATTTATCTTCTTTTTGCTAACTGTTTTCTGCAGAACATCTTCATCCTGAGACACCAATCAACATCACTTGCTCAGGATCAAAACTGCAGAAGAAGAATAAGAGTTACAACATCCAAAAGAAGAAGCTTCTTCACTTGAACATCAAAACTAATCAAATCAGGGGGAGCTCTTCAACATCATCAAGATCCACTCTCAACAACACCATCTGGATCTCTAGAGTCTTCTCAAGCAAAGAGAAGAACAACATATTCTTTTCCCTTTCCATCTTGTACAGGGTTATAACTCCCTCCAAAAGTTACAGCCATTGGTGGCAGGGCACCTGATCAAAAACCTGTAGTTGGGTTAGAGCACCTGATCAAAAGCTCACTTGGTGTGTGGACACCTGATCAAAACTCCCTTGGTGGCAGGGCATGTAAGACCCCCCCCCCCCCCCCCCGGAACACAAAACAGGGCCGAGGGGAGTCTTATGCCCAGGACAGCCGCCTTGCGGAAGCGCCAGCACACGAGCTAGCCTCCCCCAGAAGACGCCTATCCTGCCGGCTAAACCAATAAAACAGCGCCAACCCATCAATAAAAGAAAGCATTAAAAGCCATAGATTCACAATAAGTAATAATGTCCAACCAGTAGGTACAAAGAAAGACAGGAAGCTACGCAAGCTCCTGCAAATCATCAGAGTATCAAACTAAATGCCCCAAGGATTCGCGAATGGAGCCTTCTTACCTTTCACATCATACCAGCTCATCCGATGTTAATTAGCATCCAAGGCCCCCAACCACCGGGTCCTTCACATTTCACCACAAGATATAATAATATCTTATAATACACACCAAGCCATCAATGCTAACCATACCGAGTTATCATAACTCTTTTGCGGTGGCGAGTGTATATCATGGAAATTACTCTACGAAAATCTGTGGGACTACTTGTGTACGGTGTCATATTCATATTTTACTAAATATATAATCCCCAACATATCACCAATATTCAATCGTCTTAAGTACAAATCACAACGTGTTTCGACACGAATAAAGCTATCAATCTTATGGAGAGGTTATCACCAATCTACATCATCCAATAGATTATCAAGTGATATGAATGTTAATAAATATAAGCATAACCTCCAAAATGTTATTCAATTACACATCACCATGATTCATTCTTCAAACTAATTTATAACAAAACATTAATCAAGGCTTATTTCAAACCAAAACCTATGAAATTTCTATGATATCACATAGTCATCACCTTGAATATATCAACCAATTTTTAGCCTCATTTATATTTACCAAAGCTATTTACGACACCATAAATTTATAAGAAGGGACTAGCCATATTACCATAAATATATATCCAAAAATTCTGAAACTAAACAGGAGTGATCACAATATCATCAGTTTCATCTCTACCAAAATTTCGTAAACAATCGATGAGTATTTTACGAGAAAACCAGTAAAACATCAAAATTCGTACAAACCAGCAATGTTTACTAAAACAGGATTTCTGGGAGCTACAGATGTCCAAACATTATGATCCACCCCAATTTGGAAAGCTAACATCAAGGGCTACAACATTATTGTTGAGTCCTAAACCCAGATCTAAGCGGGTCCTACCAAAAATCTGCAATGAAGTCAACTGCAGAAATCTGGACTGCAAAAACCGCATGCACTAAACCCAATCCAGCTTTCTGGACAGCCCACTCGACTGGACCATTAGGGAGCTACAGGTCACTTCAGAAAACGGGTAACCTATCGTTGGAAATCTCTTTCCGAGGGCTACAACTTCCATGCTGAGCCCGAGGTCTAAATCTAGTGGGATCAAGCCTAAAAATTGTCTTGACCCCAGCTGCGCACAGATTTCCTTAATAACCAAGTGCAAAATTATAAATTGAAGACTTCTTTAGCAAGGGGCTATCATCACATTTATCACACAAATATTTAATTAACAACCCTAATAAACAGAGGGTTGTTCATCATCTTTCCCAAACAAGGGTTAGGTTAAATCCCTAAATTTCATTCCACTCACTCTCACTCAACGACCTTGGGGTTTGCACCAAATCAAATCCCATCTCTTCTTCTTGAAGGGAAGAAATGATTCCTAAAACCTCGCGGCGAACGATGCCCTAAATTTGAGGTTCCGGCTTGGTCTTCCTAATGAAACTCCATTAAAGCTCACACGAGAAGCTCTCTTGAGCCTTCATCTCTCCTATTATGATCTAGGAGGCTAGCACCAAGGGAGAGAGGAGGAAGTCACCTTATTTTACGGCCATCGTTGGAGTTCCTTTTGATGGAAGCATGGTGGTGGTCGGCCAAGCTCCAAATTTCCTCCAAGCTTTGCACCTTCAAAGATTCCCCCAACTAATTCCCTGAAGCGAGAGAAAGAAGAAGAATGAGAGGAAGAAGATGAATAGTTCTCTGATTAGGAGATCAGCCCTTTATGTGTTCTGCACTTTTGGCTTAATGGAGAATGAAGAGAGAGAGAGAGAGAACATTAATGAGCATTTAATGCAATCTCCAAGTTCCAAGACTTGTGCCAGCTATCTATTGACTTTTAATTCCACTTCTAGCCTAAAATATAAGCATTCAAGCTTTATCGGGCAACGGGAAGAAAAACGCCCAGATTCGTCGAACGGGAACAGTAAATTCGTCGAACGCTTCAATTTTCGTCGATCGTCTATCGGCTGTAAATTCGTCAACCGCTGAAATAATATATTTCGTCGAGCGCTGTGATTTTCATCGAACGGCGCTGCTACACTTCGTCGATCGCAGCTTAAATATAATTCGTCGATCGCAGCTTAAATATAATTCGTCGATCGCAGCTGGGCAATATCTTCGTCGAGCGCAGCTATGCAATATTTTCATCCAGCGCAGCTATATTTAATTTCGTCGAACACACGGAGCCTATAATTCGCCGAACACAGCTCCCCTTTGACTTTCGTCGAACAGAACTGCCCTTCGACGTTCGTCGAACGAAGCTGTCCTTCAACGTTCGTCAAACAAAATCCTAAAAAATAATATTGATATTACAGAGCCATATTGTTATTCCATTCCCAAATTTCCTACAGCAATATTGTTATTCCTTTCCCCCAATTAATCCAAATCCGAGCATGCACTGGAAAGACCAAAACCGGGTAGTCAAAACGTCTCCGAGTGGTCTAGCGCAAAATGGGATGTTACAAATCCAATAAACGAAGAAACAATTTTGTCCCCGAAATTTAAGTTGAGGTTAGGGGGGTTTAGATCCAAATGATTATCCAACATGTAATCAGGCAACATTACCCAAACTAAAATGATAATAGGAACTAGGAACACTGCTAGCACACCCCAAAATAATACTATAACAGCAGCCCCTCCACTAAACCATATGAAGCAGCCACAGTTACAATTCTGATAGGTCTAGGATCATAAATAAAGCAGCCTGGGATCGGGTATAAAAGGAATGAAGTTATCCAAATTTCTAATGTGTTCCATTTCCCATGTACATAAGCTTAACAGCATATATGGCAGTGAATAGGAATAAAGATAAGAATAGGAACTCATGTATGATAGCAGCACCAAAACAAGAAAAGGAGAAACATATATATAGCAGCCCCCCAATTAGAATGTATATAACAGCAACCCCAAACAGAACAGATATAAGGCAGCCCCAATCAGATTATATAACAGCAGCCCCCAAACAAATTCTACAAGCAGCATATATATATTAAGAAAAGATATCTACCAGCATAAACTCCCAGCCAACTAAGAAAAACAACAGAAAAGGGGGGAGGAAGAGTTTATTTTAGGATGAAACCAAGGGGGATTCACATAGCTGCTAATATACAACCAAGGAAGTTCACCAAACTCTCACTAAATCAATAACTGTTAGCATGAGTCAAAAAATAAATTTATCAACCCTGGAAGGAGAAACCAAGCAGCCACTAGCCCTGAATTTCCAAATAAATTCCAAATACTAAAACATGTAGGCAATGTGAAGCTTATAATCTGGAAGGAATTGGGGCAGATGCGAATATATAATCCTGGAAGAAAAACGAGCAGAGCAGGGCACATATTCTGGACAGAAATTATAGCATATAAATCAAGGGAAGCCAAGATAGCTGCTAGTCATGAAACCAAGGAAATACCAAATAACTGCTAACACAAACCAAGGAAGAGATTTCCGAGAATGAGTAAGGTGTTATAAACAAAATTTCTGAAGTTTAACCCCAAACAGCTAGCATAAACAGCTGCTAAAATAAGAGAAAAATAATTGCTAACAAACAAGGAAGTTCCAAAATAACAAATTTCCTGGAGCAACAAGCCCAACAACCACTAATGGGAAAAGGGAATTTCCTGAAATGTAACCCAAATGGAAGGGAGAGAAGGAGGAAGAGGGGAAAGGAGAAGTGTTTCCTTACTTTAATAAGCCAACTTTCATCGCACCTTTGATCTAAACCCCTTAAGATCGGTGACCCCGATACACATGAGGTTACTACTGGTGCCTCCAGATAAAATTTAGAATCCTCCACCAAAGGAGTCATGTGCTTTAGATGTGCAAAAATGAATTAATTCCTCCAACCCCAAGCCTCGTTATACAAATAACGTGTAGCACTTTCAATATCATCACTTCCGTGCATCCAAAAATTTTGCGTTAAATGAGGATGGCCTCAAAGTCAAACGGGTGATCAACCATAAAATTTACGATGTCATATCCTTGGGTCAAACCTCAAATACCGAAACAGTTATTGTACCCGCAAGATCGTCTCTCTTATGTATTAAAAATGTAGAAGCAAGCCTCAATCCCATCTTCTCGTACTATTCGAATAAACAGGATCTACGGGAAAATGAAGTCGGCGCGTAAATAGGCCAATAAACGAAGGGATAAGCCCCCGTACATTTTTGGACTAAATTTCTTCCACCGCCCTTACGGTACATTCATCTCACATATGAGCACAACCTTAGGGGATTATCTTACTTGACTAGAGTTCTTACCCTATAGATCCTCGTATCGACGCACTTATATATCAGCCGTGATGTAGAAATTTAAATTTTTTACGGTGACGACCAAGCCGCATCTCGTAGTAATGAGAGCATGTGCAAATAACATCCAATCACCCGGTACATTTATATATGTTTGAACTTATCATGAACCAAGGTGCAAGGCTCAGGATTATTTCCTTTCGTCACGGGTTATGCAGACTACCAAAAGTAGGGCATACTTCACAATGTGATAAACTAAATCAAGTCCATTACAAGCGCCCTACCATTCCTGCCAACGATCATCCATGGCATGCACAAAATTTCATTAACTTCCCAGCTATAACGTTATTACAACATAGCTGCATATCCCCAAAGTGTAGATTTACTACTCTCCTCGTTACTTATCCACATAATCTTAGAACAATATAAAGAAAATGATCATCTTCAAAAATGCTTTTCCTCTCTTATTCCGCTAATAAAATTCCTATCAACCCAAACATGGCCTTAGCAGTCTGCTTTGCTTAAGGTGAATTAACTCTCAAGGGTCAAAACTTCCAATGTCAAAAATTACAAAGATTCTAACTCCTCAAGGGATCCAAGATGGTGCATAACTAGCCCAATAAACGAAGAGATAAGCCATCATATCTCTTCGACTGAGTTTCTTCTGCCACCAATATAACACATTCGTCCCAAAATGAGCCTTCTCTGGATCCGAATTCTTATCGTAACTTCTCCATATGAAACCTTCTACATAAATAGAAGTGAGAGGTATCCACATACAGTATAAAAGACATGCTTGGTGGCCTCTTACTAAGCTGATGATAGATTTCAGGCACCAATCTCATTAAGATTGCACTAATATTTTGGGTAAGGTGATAATATTACTCCATATCTGGGATAGAAATCTCAGGGTGTGAGTCTCTAGCATCTACACTCACGTTAAACTCTTCCCATAGTCAATCAAGGTCACTTATTGCTTGGTCCAATCATCCCCAAGATCAGTATAAGGTTAGGGTATGTCACGACATATCCTGCTAAGTTGACCAAAAATGGTATCCTAGTTAGGTTGGCATCAATCTTATGCCAAACCAACTCTAATGGTTGGAATGGGAATACCAATTACTGTCTCGGAGTGATCCAGCATTTATATGTAAGGGTACGAGTTGGCTTAGGTTGGCACTTTCTATAGGAAAAAGCGGACATACTTAATGTGAATCACACAATGGGACACCACCGCTTCCGCTGCATCAGTTTGTCCTCAAACTGGTTTAGCTAGCAGGGGTGGCCTAGTGGTTTAATGGACTTCTTTATCTCAGGATCGTTGCAAGCTGATACCATTTGTAAGCCCCCCCCCCCCCCCCGAAACACAAAACACGGCTGAGGGGAGTCTTATGCCCAGGACAGCCGCCCTGCGGAAGCGCTAACACACGAGCCAGCCTCCCCCACAAGACGCCTATCCTGCCGGCCAAACCAACAAAACAGCGCCAACCAACCCATCAATAAAAGAAAGCATTTAAAGCCATAGATTCACAATAAGTAATAATGTCCAACCAGTAGGTACAAAGAAAGACAAGAAGCTACGCAAGCTCCTGCAAATCATCAGAGTATCAAACTAAATGCCCCAAGGATTCGCGAATGGAGCCTTCTTACCTTTCACATCATACCAGCTCATTTGACGCTAATTAGCATCCAAGGCCCCCAACCACCGGGTCCTTCACATTTCACCACAAGATATAACAATATCTTATAATCCACACCAAGCCATCAATGTTAACCATACCGAGTTATCATAACTCTTTTGCGGTGGTGAGTGTATATCATGGAAATTACTCTATGAAAATCTGTGGGACTACTTGTGTACGGTGTCATATTCATATTTTACTAAATATGTAATCCCCAACATATCACCAATATTCTATCGTCTTAAGTACTTATCACAACGTGTTTCGACATGAATAAAGCTACCAACCTTATGGAGAGGTTATCACCAATATACATCATCCAATAGATTATCAAGTGATATGAATATTAATAAATATAAGCATACCCTCCAAAATCTTATTCATTTACACATCACCATGATTCATTCTTCAAACTAATTTATAACAGAACATTAATCAAGGCTTATTTCAAACCAAAACCTATGAAATTTCTATGATATCACATAGTCATCACCTTGAATATTTCAACCAATTTTTAGCCTCATTTATATTTACCAAAGCTATTTACGACACCATAAATTTATAAGAAGGGACTAGCCATATTACCATAAATATATATCCAAAAATTCTGAAACTAAACAGGAGTGATCACAATATCATCAGTTTCATCTCTACCAAAATTTCGTAAACATCCGATGAGTATTTTACGAGAAAACCAGTAAAACATCAAAATTCGTACAAACCAGCAATGTTTACTAAAACAAGATTTGTGGGAGCTACAGATGTCCAAACATTAAGATCCACCCCAATTTGGAAAGATAAAATCAAGGGCTACAACATTCCTGTTGAGTCCTAAACCCAGATCTAAGCGGGTCCTACCAAAAATCTGCAATGAAGTCAAATGCAGAAATCTGGACAGCAAAAACAGCATGCACTAAACCCAATCCAGCTTTCTGGACAGCCCACTCGACTGGACCTTTAGGGAGCTACATGTAACTTCAGAAAATGGGTAACCTATCGTTGGAAAGCCCTTTCCGAGGGCTACAACTTCCATGTTGAGCCCGAGGTCTAAATCCAGTGGGATCAAGCCTAAACATTTGCTTGACCCCAGCTGCGCACAAATTTCCTTAATAACCAAGTGCAAAATTATAAATTAAGGACTTCTTTAGCAAGGGGCTATCATCACATTTATCACACAAATATTTAATTAACAACCTTAATGAATAGAGGGTTGTTCATCATCTTTCCCAAACAAGGGTTAGGTTAAATCCCTAAATTTCATTCCCCTCACTCTCACTCAACGACCTTGGGGTTTGCACCAAATCAAATCCCATATCTTCTTCTTGAAGAGAAGAAATGATTCCTAAAACCTCGCGACGAACGATGCCCTAAATTTGAGGTTCCGTCTTGGTCTTCCTAAGGAAACTCCATTAAAGCTCACACGAGAAGCTCTCTTGAGCCTTCATCTCTCATATTATGATCTAGGAGGCTAGCACCAAGGGAGATGATGTAGGCCTAGCCTACAGTGGCGCTCGCAATGGAGTAACGGCTGTTCTACCCAACGTAACACGAATTACCCAACACGCTCAAGGTAAACGCAGCAATCTTCTACGCTAATTATCAATGTTTATGCCAACGACGGATAGCTAACCCGCTAGAGATTGAATAGAGGATATAGGCAAATATTCGCTCAAGCTAAATGGACCCACCCAGTCCGATCGAGCTATGCGTTGTACCAAAAGAGTTCCCCCGAAAGTAATGATTCGGAAAAGGGGGGATCTCTCCCAACAAGAAGCGGGGCTCGCCAAACCCCTTCAAAAATAAAAGAAAGGATACAAATGCAAATCGAAATGAAGAAACCACGAAAAGATTCAACGGTGATACAAAGATCACGCCGCAAAGTTCCACCACAATACCAACCAAGAGGAGAATCACACGAGTGGATAGTTCGTTACCCCGCTTGAGTTAGGATTGGCTTCAAGCACACGAAAGCCCGTTCGTTCTCCCACAAATCCGCCGGAGTTGTCATCGCCGAAGTGATAGTTGAACGTCGTCTTCGCTTTCATGCCGCCAAAGATTCCACGGTCATACCTTGCTTGAAGGAGGAGGGGTGGCCGGGTACTTCCGAGTGGAGTGGGGGATGGAGAGTGGTTGGCCAAAGGGAGGGGTATATTCTCGTTGAGAATAAGAGTGGGGGAGAGAGAGAGGTGGTCGGCCAAGCTTGAGGGGACGAGGGGAGAGGGGCGTCCATCAGAGGAGGCCGAAATCTCCTAAGGGGAGAATGAGGGAGGGGGTCGGCCAAGAGGGGGAAGCCACGAGGAGTTAGGGTTTCAATCTTTTAATTCTTGCAAAATCTGAATTCTCCAACAACATATGGCCTTATATAGGGCCTTACAACAAGGAGGGCTATTTGCATCCCAAAATTAAAAAAAAACCAAATAGGTTTGGCTAAATGCAGGCCAAATCAAAATGTTCATGCATGAAACTAAAATACTAAAGTCCCAATCATTAATACATGATAAAAATAAACTAACAATTATAATCAAATTTTTATAACTATTAGTTTTCAAGCCGGCGGCGCGGGCGAAGGTTGTAGCGGCGATGGCGTGAATCCTTGGATGGAAAACTGCCGTTGTCAACATCTTCATGTTGAGGTCCGTCGTCGCCATCAATCCTCCCCCGCTCAAAAGTACTCATCACCGATGAGTCGCCTCGAACGCAACGGCGGAGGAGAGTATCATCCAACAGAGCCACCTCCGACTCCGGAAGCCACGAGTCATCGGAGGCCGGTCGATCACGCCAGCGAATCAAGTAGCGGTGACCGTCACCACTGGGAGAGGGGAGCACTTCGTCTCGGAGAATCCTGTCAGGCACAACAGTGGTACGGGGAAATCTTGGAAAAGCGTTAGGCAAATCAGAAGAACAAATCCCAACATCAAACGACGTACCTCCGGTGGGGACCGTGGAATAAGATGAACTAGGCCCCATCTCACCCCCCCAACCCATTAGAAGAACATGATGTGGATTTAAACGGGCAGACAGATAAATCATGCGGTGGAGACTTAAACGATGTTAAATTAGACACGTTGAAAACATGGGAGATTCCCCAATCAGTAGGTAGCTCCAATAGAAATGCATTATCTCCTAATCTTTTTATAATACGAAACGGGACCGCTCGCCTATTAGCCAACTTCTTTATGGTGCCCGAAGGCATCCGTTCAGGGACAAGACGAACCATAACCAAATCACCCACTTTCAAAGGGGATTCTCTCCGATGGGTGTTAGCGTGCAATTGGTAAGAGGTGTATTGAGTAGCGAGCGTATCCTGAACATGCTTATGCAATTCGTGAATATGAGAGGCAAAATCATGTGCAAATTGACTCGACTTGTAGGATGGAGGTAACGGAACTAATTCAAGTGGCATCGGCGCTTTGTATCCGTGCACAATCTCGTTTGGAGATAAACCGGTGGACCGATTTATAGAGTTATTATAAGCTAATTGAGCGTGGGGAAGTATGAGATCCCACGTGCCCTTATGGTCACCAACGAGACAACGTAAGAGACTACCCAAACTCCGATTCACTACCTCAGTTTGCCCATCCGTCTGTGGATGGTAGGCGGATGAAAACAAGAGCTTCGTGCCCATGATCCGCCAAAGGTTTTTCCAGAAGTAACTAGTGAACTTTACATCCCGATCAGTGATTATAGACTTAGGAACGCACCGGTGCCCCACTACTTCCTTAAAAAATATCTTAGCGACGTGGGAAGCGTCATCGGTCTTATTACCCGGAATAAAATAGGCCATTTTAGAAAACCGATCAACGACCACTAGAATGGAGTCATTGCGACGGAAGGTAACCTGAAGACCGAGAACAAAATCCATACTAATATCCTCCCATGGGACGGAGGGAATCGGAAGGGGGGTATAAAGCCCCGTATTCGTTTTATTACCCTTAGCCAATTGGCACGTTCGGCAACTACTTACGATTTTATGCACCGTGGACTTAAGACCCGGCCAATAGAACTTGTCCTCCACTAATGTAATGGTCTTGTCATGCCTAAAATGACCGCCAAGACTGCCACTATGCAACTCCCACACTATGAAATTACAAAGCGATGAACGTGGGGTACAAAGTTTGGCATGCCAAAATAGGTAGCCGTCACGAATATATTACGCGAAAATGGTCGTGGGCGCATCGCCTTGCGCGGAAAGATAGAGCTCTTGAAAATCCGGACAATTGACATACTCATCCTTAATGCGGTCAAATCCGATGACTTTTACCTCCAACGTGGTCAATAATAAAGAGACGCGAATAAGGGCGTCCGCCACCCGGTTGAGGGTTCCCTTAAGATGTTTGATAATAAAGGAGTACTCCTGAAGATAGGAGACCCACTTGTGGTGTCGGGGGCTGACTTTGCTTTGGGAATTGACAAACCGTAAGACCTCATGATCGGATTGGATGACGAACTCCTTCGGGAGAAGGTAGTGCTGCCAATGTTGGAGGCAACGTATCACGACATAAAATTCGCGGTCATAATTTGAATAATTTAATTTAGGACCCGCCAATTTCTCACTAAAGTAACCAACGGGATGGCCCTCCTGACTTAAGACGCCTACAATCCCGACTCCCGACGCGTCACATGATAACTCAAAGACTTTATTAAAATCGGGTAACCGCAAAAGGGGCGCTTCCGACATCCTATCTTTAATCGTTTGGAAAGCTTGGACGGCCGACTTTGTCCATGTAAAATCGCCTTTTTTTCATGCACTCGGTGATGGGTGCCATGATGCTTCTAAAATTACGAATAAAACAGCGATAAAAGGTAGCTAGACCGTGGAAGCTCCTAACATCCCTAATGTTGGTCGGTTCCGGCCAATCGCGAATGGCTTGGACCTTTATTGGGTCCACCAAAATCCCTTTCGAACTCACAATGTACCCAAGGAACTCTACCGATGTAACATAGAAGGTGCATTTTTTATGTTAACGAATAGCCTCTCTGCACGTAACGTCTCTAGAATAGTCCTCAGATGCGCTTCATGATCACTAGTTGACGTAATAAAGATGAGGATGTCATCGAAATAAACCACTATAAATTTGCCCATGTATGGTTGGAAAACGTGAGTCATCATCCGAGAAAATGTGTTGGGGCATTGGACAACCCAAAGGGCATCACTAACCACTCGTAAAGCCCTTCCTTAGATTTAAATGTCGTTTTCCACTCGTCAACTTCCCGAATTCTAATCTGATGGTAGCCACTCCTAAGATCCAACTTGGAAAAGATCGTGGCTCCGGCTAACATGTCCAACAAGTCGTCCAATCGCGGGATAGGAAACCGGTATTTAATTGTAATTTTATTAATGGCTCGACTATCAACTCACATACTCCACGAGCCATCTTTCTTAGGCGCAAGCAAAGCCGGCATGGCACACGGGCTCTTGCTATGGCGGATAAATCCCCTTTATAACAAATCTGAAATTTGTTTTTGTAGTTCCGAGTGGGCAGACGGATTTAAGCGATAGTGGGGTAGGTTGGGTAAAGAAGAGCCCGAGACGAAGTCTATCGCATGTTGGATGTCTCGCAATGGGGGTAGCGTAGGAGGTAACTCCTCCGGGTAGACATCCTGAAACTCTTCTAACATGTGTCGTAACACGGGGGGTAAGTTCTCAAACAACGGTGCGTCCTCCTTAACCTGAAGGCAAACTAAGGCATACAGGACACCATCCAAGAAGGATTGGCGGGCGAACTCTTTTTTGCCTAGTAAACTTAAGGTCTTCTTCTCTACGGGCACAATTGTGTCCTTCGAGGCGCTAGAGGGGTACTTAGGTGGGGACAGTTTCAAGGTAACGGTCTTGCCCGTAAACTTGAACTCGTAAGTATTGGCTCTCCCAAAGTGGGTTACGTCATGGTCATAAAGCCACGGGCGACCAAGCAACATGTGACATGCATCCATGGGGATGACGTCGCACCAAACCCTTTCCGAATAGGCTTTGATGGTGAGCGATACCAAACAACGACGAGTAACCGGAAGGGATGTTTTGTTAACCCATGCCACCTTATATGGGTGAGGGTGCGGTTCAGTGGTCAGTTTCATCCGGACTACCGCATTCTCTGAAATGACATTCATGCAGCTTCCGCTATCAATGATGAGCTTGCACCACTTCTCTCCGCTCTTAAAATTTAACGAAAATATGTTCGTCCTATTCCAATCGTCGGCCGTACGCGGGGTGGCTAAAATACATCACATGACCATCAAGTTAGCATCATCATCAATGTCACTCGGCACTCCTTCCGATTCGGACTCATTACCGGCCTCATATTCGAGCTTGGTTGAGTCATCCTCAGCTCCCATCAAAGCTAGGGGCTTGGCCTTAGTAGGGCATTCACTAGCGTAGTGCCCTTGAATCCCACAACTAAAACAAGAAGCGTTCGTTTTGCTAATCCGACCCACGGGCACGCGCTCACCGGATGGGTTACGCGTATTCCTAGCGGTGATAACGACGGAGTTCGAATCGGTGGACCGAAACTTCCCCTTATCCTTCGTGACAAGTGGAGGGGCTCTGATAATCCTATATTTATAGTTATTTTCATATAATATTTTATTAATAATTAATTTAATTTAATTTAGTTTTAGTTAATTTTTCACTAATTTATCTTCTTTTTGTATTTTCAGGTAATATGGGCTGCCAATAGCAATTTCAAGCTCATAGGAATAATCAGAAGATTATTTGGAGCATTTCGGCCGAAATCGCAAAGTACACGCCCTCGGTCACGGGCGTGACCTAGGGCGTGACGTTTTGTCACGGCCGTGATCCAGCCCCGCGCATTCCAGTTGAAAAAGCCGTCCGCCACGTCAGTTTAAAATTACACGCCCTCCGTCACGGGCGTGACAGAGGGCGTGACCTAGAGTGTCACGGGCGTGACACGCCCGGAATGCGTTCAATTCAGCCTGCAATCAATTCCCGCCGTTTCTAGCTTACACGCCCTTGGTCACGGGCGTGACCAAGGCCGTGACTCTTCTGCAACCGCCAGAATAACTCCTGTTCGCGGCGTTTCCCGCCGTTTCCTGGCCCGTTCAAGACACGCCCTCGGTCACGGGCGTGACCGAGGCCGTGACCCGCCATGCAATTGATTTCTGCCGGTTTCTCTTCCCCAACGTCCCGGGCTTTCATGACAGCAATTACGCAGCTTACACGCCCTTGGTCACGGGCGTGACCAAGGGCGTGACTCCCCGATTTTTCAGCTATAAAAGGCAGCAATCTCCAGAAGTTTGGGGGTTCGATTTTGGAGTTTACTTACAGCTTTAGTCTACTATTATCGTTGTTCTAGCTAGTTTTTCTTCAAGTTGAAAGCTTTTATTATTGTAATTTCATTTCAAGTATTCTAGTTTTTTTTTTAAATCATGTATTTCTCTCTTATCATATGTGTTTCCTCCATCATGATGAGTAGCTAAATTTTCTTTAGCACTTGGTCATGATGAACTTTGGAATGAAATAAAATATGTTTTGAATTTTTCTAATTAGCAAACTCTCTTATTGTTTATCTTCGATTTATCTTTGAATTATTTCGTTTTGATTTCATATGTCCGGAATATGACTTTCAATCTAAGATTCGTTTGCTAGTGATCGAGAGATCCATGCGAACGAGGAGATCACTCAAAGATAAAAAGAGTTGTATGCATTCCTCGAGAGAGGGTGACGCAAATCTTCCGGATTGGAGTCAAATCCAATAGTGGGGTTCACCGCTTAAAGCAAGCTTAGGGGGTTTCGACTGGCCGAGGGGTCTTAATCGATCAACCTAAGGTTAGGTGGTAGTTCTCTCGAGAGAGGCTCTACCATATTTTGGGAACCTCCACGGTCGAATATATTTCAATAAGAGTTTGCGGTTTCATCTTTTATAAAATTAAATTTTATTCCAAAGGGATTCAAGACCAAGTGCTAATCCTTTTAATCATAATCTTTCTTCGTAGTTAATTTTCTCCAAATCGTTTTTCCAAAACAAACCCAACTTTTGATCGATAAAATAATAGCTCTTCTTTGTGAGTAGAAGTACTCAACAAGCCCGGAAAAATACGACACTTGATTTTCTAAATCCTATACTATAAAGCGATAGGTACACTTGCCTTATCGAATTATACGTGGATAATATTTTAATTTTGCGCAGTGCGAATTTATCTCATCAAGTTTTTGGCGCCGTTGCCGGGGACTATTGTTGATATTTTGAAAGCTTAGTTCTATTAATTTTATCATTTTTTTTCTCTCTTTTCTACGTTTTTCTGTTTGGTGTATGACCCGAAGGAATCCGTCCGATCTTCTTGAATTGGATCCGGAAATCGAGCAAACCATTCGGCGACGCTTAAGATTTCAAGGACCAAATTCTCAAGATCCGATCGAGGAGTCCGTAGGTGTCACTTCTCCTTCTTCTTCTTCTTCTACTTCTTCCTCCTCTTCCACTTCTTCTAATATGGGTGATCCAAATCCGGATGAGGTCGCGCAACGGACTATGTCCTATTATGCCCGGCCTAATCTGGAGGATACCACTTCTTGTATTGTTCGACCTGCTATAGCGAACAATAATTTTGAATTAAAGCCAAGCATCATTCAAATGGTACAACAATATGTACAATTTGATGGGCTTCAAGATGAGGATCCCAACGCGCATATTTTTAGTTTTCTAGAAATATGCGATACTTTCAAAATTAACGGGGTATCCGATGACGCAATAAGGCTTCGGCTTTTTCCTTTCTCTTTGCGCAATAAGGCTAAGCAGTGGCTCAGTTCTCTTCCAAGAGGATCTATCACCACATGGGCCCAAATGACGGAACAATTTCTCACAAAATATTTTCCGCCCGCTAAATCAGCTCAATTGCGTAAGGATATCATTTCTTTCTCCCAAGTTGAATCGGAAACGCTTTATGATACTTGGGAGCGGTTTAAGGAATATTTGCGCCGATGCCCCCATCATGCAATCCCCGATTGGTTGCAAATTCAGACATTTTATAACGGCCTCAATTCTCAAACGCGTCAAATGATTGATGCCGCCGCCGGTGGTACCTTGAATAACAAAACACCGGCAGGCGCGCAAGAGCTTTTAGAGAGTATGGCAATGAATACGTATCAATGGAGTACACCTCGGTCGCGCTCCAATAAACCGGCCGGGCTGTATGAAATTGATTCATTTACTAATTTATCTCTACAGGTTGAACTACTTAGCAAGAAACTAGAAGGGATGACTGCTCCCTCTTCTACACCTACTTGGGAGCCTAATCAAAATGCGGCGGAGCATGTGGATTACATGGGTAATCCGAACCGGCCGCCCTTCAATCCGGGGAACAATCAATACGGCAACACATACCACCCAGGTTGGAGGAACCACCCCAATTTATCATGGGGTAATCAAGGTAACACGGGTAATGCCCCCTTTGCTTCTCCAAATTCATCTCTTCCACCGCAAGCCCCTAAACCGCCTTCTCTCGAGGAGGTGGTTAATAAATATATTTCTAAAAATGATGTGGATGTCCGCAATTTACAAGGGTCGTTGCGGAATTTGGAGAATCAAGTGGGGCAACTTTTAAAAATGGTCACCGATCAGCCGAAAAGAACACCGCCGACAACTTCAAATGCCTTGGCGGTGACCTTTGCGGATGATTCGGACACCGATCTTGAAGAGGAAATTTCACCTACCCCATCATCTCTTCCTCTTCCAGAATTTCAACCCCGTCTTCCTTACCCCGCTCGTTTGATCGAGCGGGCTAATAATATTAATTCTAATTTTAATATTTCATGCACTATAGGATCTACTCATTTTTCAAACGCTTTCGCCGATCTGGGCGCTAGTGTTAATATTATTCCCTATAGTTTATCCCAAAAATTACAGTTAGGAGAACCCACCCCCACCGACATCAAATTACAATTGGCTGATCGCTCCGTGAAGACACCCATAGGGGTGATTCATGATGTGCCAGTTGAGGTTGGCGAGTCTACTTTACCGGTAGACTTTGTTATCCTTGATATGGAAGAGGACGCCGGGATCCCTCTAATCCTTGGTCGTCCATTCTTGGCCACTACACGAGCAATATTTGATGTTTGTGAGGGCACTCTTCTCCTCCGAATGGGGTATGAGAATATTTTAATTCATGCAACCAATTCATCCACCTTGCATCGCTCAAAGCCGTTATCATCATTTGATGATAAATTTAGAACGAGGTAAAGATCGGCGTGCCACTTTGGTCGAGCTCAACGACCGTAACCAAAGCGCTCTTGGGAGGCAACCCATGTTTTTATCTTATTTTATTTTTCTTCCGTTTAAAAAATTCTAAGTATTTTTATTCTTGTTTTTAAAAAAAAAACAATAAAAAAATTACAACATTTAAAAATGGAAAAAACAAATAAAAAAAAATGTTATTATTCTATTTTGAGGTTTTTACAGGTTTGGAGGAGATTTGCGTGATAACGGTCACTCGCGCATACGCACGAAACCCCGCTCTCCAAGTCGGTACTTTCTTTTTAGTATTTCTCTTTTTATTTTTATTACCTTGCTTTTGTTTTTTTTATTTTTTGTTTTCTTTTCAAAAAAAAAGATAAAAAAAGATTCCAAAACCAAAAAAAAAAAAAAAAAAATGTTTCTGAAAAAAAGTCTTGGTCACGGCCTCAGTCACGGCCGTGACTAGGGCGTGGCGCGTCATGCTTCGTTTTCCTGGCGAGTCTCTCGACGAGCTGCCTCCCATTCCGCCTTCCGCAAAAGTCACGGGCGTGACCATCCTTGGTCACGGGCGTGACATTGGCGGAAGAACATTTTCACCCATCACGGCACTCCCGGACTCAACATGACATGTCACGCCCGTGACAACTCAAGTCACGCCCGTGACATTTGAAGGTCACGGCCGTGACTCATCCCGCTGGCACATCACCTCCACCGCACCAGGTCAAAGATTCTCTTTGACTGTCACGCCCGTGACAGTCAAGTCACGCCCATGGTCACGGGCGTGACCCTGAGCGCTGACACCTCGGGAACCGATTTTTGACCGGCGAGCATTGGATTCCCTGCTCTCTTTGATTTCGCCAGTTACACGCCCTTGGTCACGGGCGTGACCGAGGGCGTGACTTGACAAAATTCCACTTTTTGACCGGTCAAGCATAGGATTCCTCCCTCACGCCAGATATCACGTGTCGCCTCTTACACGCCCTAGGTCACGGGCGTGACCGAGGGCGTGACACCTAAATTTTTCCTATTTAAGTGCCCTTCCCCCTCTCCTTTCTCCACACCTTCTCCCCCCTCTCTCCCTTCTTTTCTCTCATCTTTGGCCGATTATTTCCTTTCTTCCTTCCAAATGGCCGGCCGCCGCCGCAATCACCCCATTGGCGAATCCTCCTCTTCACTCCCCGATGAAGCTTTTGATGCGGAGGCTATGCTCAATTTTTCGCATCCCACTCATCAAGACCGAAGTACCCGCCTCCGTGGGAAAGAATTTGGCGTTTTCCGCGTCATCGATTGGAACGTTCTCACCACCCTCGGGCAGGCGAACGCGGTGCGAGATCTACTCACTACTCCGGGGTGGGCTCCTTTCTTCTCCATTTCGGAGCCGGCGTACTACGAGCTGACGGTGGAGTTTTTCTCCTCCTTTGATTTTCACTGGGCCGGGGCCGACAACGTGCTTCAATTCCGAATGGGCGGGCTTTCGCAAACTCTTCCTTTGCGTCAGTTCAACGTTCTCATGGGCTTCTGCGACGAGGCCTTCACTCTTACGGAGGCCTACACCGCTCTCCCCCTTGATTTCCCTCGTGAGTATAACCTTCCCGGATTTTGGGCGGAAATCAGTAACGACCCCAATCCATATTCGCCTAAAAAATCCAAGGGTAGTCATCTCCTCTCCCCCGCCTTACGCTATCTCCACTACCTCCTCACTTTCACACTTTCCGCTCGCGGCGATAGCCATGGAGTGGTGACCCGCGCGGACCTGTTATATTTATATAGCATGCACGAACGAGTCCCCCTCAATCTTGGTTCGGCGCTAGCGATGTTTTTCCGGCATCAGGCCGAAAATCGGAGGCTTAGTGCGCTACATGGAGGCTCGTTTGTTACATTTTTGGCCAAGCGTTTGGGGCTCTGGGATACACTTCCTCCCATGTCTCCACTCCAAACGCCCGCGCCTATCACTTTCCAAAACCTCCGAGCCCTTGGTTTGATGCGTAGGCGTGGCCGCGAGTACGAGGCCGTTCCTGGCGAAGTGGGTGGCGACCCGATCGATCTTGATTTCGAAGCTGATTCCGGTGGCGTTGCTCCAGCTCCGCAGTTTCCACAGCCGCCACAGCAGCATTTTCCCCCTGCGCCCGACTCATCGACTTATTTCGATCAGCAGTTTGGGCGGATCCACACTCGTTTGGATCAGATTCAGACAGAGCAGCTGTCCATGCGCACTCATTTTGACACACGTTTTGATACCCTCGAGCAGCGCCATGCTTCCTCTATGGAGCATCTGCAGCGGGAATTTGCTGATCTACGTGCTTATTATCAGCAGGAGGACGACGACGATGATGTTTGAGATTTTTATTTTTGGTCGTCTGAATCTTTTATTTTCTGTCCTGCACTTTTGTATTTGTTTTATTTCTCTTTTATTTTTGCCAAAATATTAAAAATATCAAAAAAAATGTTTTGCTTTATGTCTTTCTTCAGGATGGCTTGGGTATTGATTTGCTCTTCATCAGGGAAGTTTTCTCTTCTTTACTCGTACTTATTTCTAAAACATTGGGGACACTGTTTTCTTTTAAGTATGGGGGGGAGGGTATTTCACGACGGTTGTATTGCAAAGCAACACCCAAAATTTTTATCAAAAAAAAAATCTACAAAATTACAAAATTAAAAAAAAAATTTACAAAAAAAAAATAAATATATATAGTTTTATCAATATTTCTATATTTACTTGTTTGCACAGTTCTTAGTAAATTTACTTTTACATAGTGTTGTAGAAAATTTTATATACTTTATTAGATTTTGAATTTTGGAGTAAAATTGTTGACTCGTGCAGTGTTCTAGTTACGCGCACGCGTTAGTAGGATCTCATGTCGAATTAACTATTCAGCATAAAATTAGATTTATGTTTTTCTAATTGCGTAGAATATTTTTGTTTTACTTTTAATTTGAAACCGGTAAAATCCAAAAATACTTTAAGTGAGTATGTAGAAGTTTACTGGAGAAATATTACCCAATTTGAACGGAAGGGTATTCTTTCTCGATGTCTAGAACTTGCCTCTAGCGACTCTCAAGACATTTGCATAAGTTAGATTCATGAGCATGAAAATGATTTAGGCCACCTCTTGATTCGTTTGAGCCTTTGCATTCCAAGCCATAAAATCTTAACCGTTGCTAGCCATTTTGTTCTTTTTACCGTTTCTTTTGTAAGCCCCACTCATTTTCACCAAAGCCAAATAGCCTACCTATGATGCACGCTTGAAATTTAGAGCTTTATTTGTTGCTAGCTTGTGTATCTTATTTGTGAAAATGGTGATTTTAATTTTTGTATCATTTTGCTGCAAAAGAAGAAAAAAAAAAGAAAAAAATAATGAAAAAAAATAAATATATAAAAAAAAAATGAGAAAAATATTGAGGAAAAATTTGCAGCGTGCATTTTTGACCCCTACCTTTATATTTCAAAATTATTTGGGGTGTAAAAATTAATTAGCATACAAGTTTTTGCAAAGCTCTTATTTTTGTTTTAAGTGTGCCTTAACCCTTCACGTTTATCTTTTGATTTCCGCACCTTGAACCTAAGCCACATTTCAACCTAATTAAGTCCTATTGATTCGTGCTTATGAGTTAAACTAGTGCCGTGGCGAGAGTGTGAAAGGGCAAGCCTATGGCCATCGTCATTGATGGATTTCTTTGGAGGCTATCCCGAACTTTGATTTTGTGTAATATTGATCTTAGTAAACACGCTACCCGCTCCTTAAATATCATTTTAGGATTTACCGGATTTTTCAATTAAAAAGTAAAAACAATATGTTATAACGCATTCTTGAAAATTATAAGCTAATCTTTATGCTGAATATGTTTTTCTACTAGGATTTCTACACGCTTAGGCGCAAGACTTCGCATTTTTACTCCTTAGGTTCAAAATTCTTTTCTAGTATTTAAATTTTTCTACTCCTATGGAAAGTTGTTTGCTCGGGACTAGCAAACGAATAAGTATGGGGGTATTTGATAATCCTATATTTATAGTTATTTTCATATAATATTTTATTAATAATTAATTTAATTTAATTTAGTTTTAGTTAATTTTTCACTAATTTATCTTCTTTTTGTATTTTCAGGTAATATGGGCTGCCAATAGCAATTTCAAGCTCATAGGAATAATCAGAAGATTATTTGGAGCATTTCGGCCGAAATCGCAAAGTACACGCCCTCGGTCACGGGCGTGACCTAGGGCGTGACGTTTTGTCACGGCCGTGATCCAGCCCCGCGCATTCCAGTTGAAAAAGCCGTCCGCCACGTCAGTTTAAAATTACACGCCCTCCGTCACGGGCGTGACAGAGGGCGTGACCTAGAGTGTCACGGGCGTGACACGCCCGGAATGCGTTCAATTCAGCCTGCAATCAATTCCCGCCGTTTCTAGCTTACACGCCCTTGGTCACGGGCGTGACCAAGGCCGTGACTCTTCTGCAACCGCCAGAATAACTCCTGTTCGCGGCGTTTCCCGCCGTTTCCTGGCCCGTTCAAGACACGCCCTCGGTCACGGGCGTGACCGAGGCCGTGACCCGCCATGCAATTGATTTCTGCCGGTTTCTCTTCCCCAACGTCCCGGGCTTTCATGACAGCAATTACGCAGCTTACACGCCCTTGGTCACGGGCGTGACCAAGGGCGTGACTCCCCGATTTTTCAGCTATAAAAGGCAGCAATCTCCAGAAGTTTGGGGGTTCGATTTTGGAGTTTACTTACAGCTTTAGTCTACTATTATCGTTGTTCTAGCTAGTTTTTCTTCAAGTTGAAAGCTTTTATTATTGTAATTTCATTTCAAGTATTCTAGTTTTTTTTTTAAATCATGTATTTCTCTCTTATCATATGTGTTTCCTCCATCATGATGAGTAGCTAAATTTTCTTTAGCACTTGGTCATGATGAACTTTGGAATGAAATAAAATATGTTTTGAATTTTTCTAATTAGCAAACTCTCTTATTGTTTATCTTCGATTTATCTTTGAATTATTTCGTTTTGATTTCATATGTCCGGAATATGACTTTCAATCTAAGATTCGTTTGCTAGTGATCGAGAGATCCATGCGAACGAGGAGATCACTCAAAGATAAAAAGAGTTGTATGCATTCCTCGAGAGAGGGTGACGCAAATCTTCCGGATTGGAGTCAAATCCAATAGTGGGGTTCACCGCTTAAAGCAAGCTTAGGGGGTTTCGACTGGCCGAGGGGTCTTAATCGATCAACCTAAGGTTAGGTGGTAGTTCTCTCGAGAGAGGCTCTACCATATTTTGGGAACCTCCACGGTCGAATATATTTCAATAAGAGTTTGCGGTTTCATCTTTTATAAAATTAAATTTTATTCCAAAGGGATTCAAGACCAAGTGCTAATCCTTTTAATCATAATCTTTCTTCGTAGTTAATTTTCTCCAAATCGTTTTTCCAAAACAAACCCAACTTTTGATCGATAAAATAATAGCTCTTCTTTGTGAGTAGAAGTACTCAACAAGCCCGGAAAAATACGACACTTGATTTTCTAAATCCTATACTATAAAGCGATAGGTACACTTGCCTTATCGAATTATACGTGGATAATATTTTAATTTTGCGCAGTGCGAATTTATCTCATCAGGCTCCTAAGATGGACTTCCCCCTTTGGAACGAACGTGATTTGGACTTGTGGGCCAAGTGTTTTTCGATGTCCAACGCGGCGTTATAGGTGGTGTTCAGGTCAGTGTGCCCATAACGGAGGAGCTTGCCCTGTATTTCGGGGCTAAGTCCCTTACGAAATCGAGAGAGGGTAACCTCCGGCATTTCCCTAACATTACAACGAACCATCATCTCCTTCAGGAGACCCATATATTCCACGACCGAACGTGTACCCTGCCTAAGGGAGGCCAAATCATCAAACATTTGGGTGCGATGATAGGTCGGGACGTACTGATTAGTCAGCAAGGCCTTCATGCCCGCCCAACCGATGGGAGGTAACCCTTCCCCCGCACCAAGACGCCTTTCCTCATTCAGCCAAAAATACTTGGCTCTACCTAACAGTTTCATGCACGCTACCCGCACCTTATCCCCGTCGGTCAAGTTTTGCCACTGGAAGTAGCACTCGATTTCTGTGATCCAATCCAAGAAAACCTGCGGGTCGCCCAATCCATCATATGATGGTGGTTTGATCCGGACGGCTTTAGTAATGTCGAACCCGTTCGGAGCCCGCGGGGCACGTTCAGCGTTATTAATTCCCTCGCCCCGTGGCTGGGCTGCCGGATTCGGAGGTGCCTGATCCGGAACGTTGTGATAGGGGAAAAGTCCATCACCCCGATGTTGGGCTGCAGGATTTTGAGCGACCGTGATGGCGACTCTCATTTCATGAAGCATTTCCCGAATGTCCGTCAACTGATCGGTAAACTCCTGGCGGAGTTCATCAATCGGTGTTGGACCGCCATCGGTATCAGGCTCGTCCGTCATGTGGGAGGAGGACGAAGGATACTCCGTGCCAAATCTTGTACGCATGCAACTAGAACCTAAAACACCCCTGATCAGAAAATTTTATGAAAGACGCCGAGGTTTCCGCCTAATAACTAGGATGGAAAGATAATTTTTTTTTGGATTTTCTTACAGAAAATAATATGTAGAATGTTAAAAAAAATTGATTTTTTTTTATTTTGACAACGCAAACGTGGGACGGAGGTGAGTGCCGACGAACAAGAGACCTACAGGAAAGTGTCAATTAAGAAATCGACGCTTACCTCGCTTTGATACCAAATTGATGTAGGCCTAGCCTACAGTGGCGCTCGCAATGGAGTAACGACTGTTCTACCCAACGTAACACGAATTACCCAACACGCTCAAGGTAAACGTAGCAATCTTCTATGCTAATTATCAATGTTTATGCCAACGACGGATAGCTAACCCGCTAGAGATTGAATAGAGGATATAGGCCAATATTCGCTCAAGCTAAATGGACCCACCCTGTCCGATCGAGCTATGCGTTGTACCAAAAGAGTTCCCCTGAAAGTAACGATTCGGAAAAAGGGGGATCTCTCCCAACAAGAAGCGGGGCACGCCAAACCCCTTCGAAAATAAAAAGAAAGGATGCAAATGCAAATCGAAATGAAGAAACCACGAAAAGATTCAACGGTGATACGAAGATCACGCCGCAAAGTTCCACCACAAGACCAACCAAGAAGAGAATCACACAAGTGGATAGTTCGTTACCCCGCTTGAGTTAGGATTGGCCTTAAGCACACGAAAGCCCGTTCGTTCTCCCACAAATCCGCCGGAGTTGTCATCGCCGAAGTGAGATTTGAACGTCGTCTTCGCTTTCACGCTACCAATGATTCCACGGTCACACCTTGCTTGGAGGAGGAGGGGTGGTCGGGTACTTCCGAGTGGAGTGGGGATGGAGAGCGGTCGGCCAAAGGGAAGGGTAGATTCTCATTGAGAATAAGAGTGGGGGAGAGAGAGAGGTGGTCAGCCAAGCTTGAGGGGAAGAGGGGAGAGGGGCGGACAAGAGAGGAGGCTGAAATCTCCTAAGGGTAGAACGAGGGAGGGGGTCGGCCAAGAGGGGGAAGCCATGAGGAGTTAGGGTTTCAATCTTTTAATTCTTGCAAAATCTGAATTCTCCAACAACATATGGCCTTATATAGGGCCTTACAACAAGGAGGGCTATTTGCAGCCCAAAATTAAAAAAACCAAATAGATTTGGCTAAATGCAGGCCAAATCAAAATGTTCATGCATGAAACTAAAATACTAAAGTCCCAATCATTAATACATGATAAAAATAAACTAATAATTATAATCAAATTATTATAACTATTAGTTTTCAAGTCGGCGGCGCGGGCGAAGGTTGTAGCGGTGATGGCGTGCATCCTTGGATGGAAAACTGCCATCGTCACCATCTTCATGTTGAGGGCCGCCGTCGCCATCAGGAGAGGGGAGGAAGTCACCTTATTTTACGGCCATGGTTGGAGCTCCTTCTGATGGAAGCATGGTGGTGGTCGGCCAAGCTCCAAATTTCCTCCAAGCTTTGCACCTTCAAAGATTCCCCCAACTAATTCCCTGAAGCGAGAGAAAGAAGAAGAATGAGAGGAAGAAGATGAATAGTTCTCTGATTAGGAGATCAGCCCTTTATGTGTTCTGCACTTTTGGCTTAATGGAGAATGAAGAGAGAGAGAGAGAGAGCATTAATGAGCATTTAATGCAATCTCCAAGTTCCAAGACTTGTGCCAGCTATCTATTGACTTTTAATTCCACTTCTAGCCTAAAATATAAGTATTCAAGCTTTATCGGGCGACGGGAAGAAAAACGCCCAGATTCGTCGAATGGGAACAGTAAATTCGTCGAACGCTTCAATTTTCGTCGATCGGCTGTAAATTCGTCAACCGCTGAAATAATATATTTCGTCGAGCGCTGTGATTTTCATCGAACGGCGCTGCTACACTTAGTAGATCGCAGCTTAAATATAATTCGTCGATCGCACCTTAAATATAATTCGTCGAACGCAGCTTAAATATAATTCGTCGATTGCAGCTGGGCAATATCTTCGTCGAGCGCAGCTATGCAATATTATTGTCGAACACAGCTATATTTAATTTCATCGAACGCAGGGAGCCTATAATTTGCCGAACGCAGCTCCCCTTCGACTTTCGTCGAACGGAACTGCCCTTCGACGTTCATCGAACGAAGCTGTCCTTCGACGTTCGTCGAACGAAATCCTAAAAAATAATATTGATATTACAGAGCCATATTGTTATTCCATTCCCAAATTTCCTACAGCAATATTGTTATTCCTTTCCCCCAATTAATCCAAATCCGAGCATGCACTGGAAAGACCAAAACCGGGTAGTCAAAACGTCTCCGAGTGGTCTAGCGCAAAATGGGATGTTACAAATCCAATAAACGAAGAAACAATTTTGTCCCCGAAATTTAAGTTGAGGTTAGGGGGGTTTAGATCCAAATGATTATCCAACATGTAATCAGCCAACATTACCCAAACTAAAATGATAATAGGAACTAGGAACACTGCTAGCACACCCCAAAATAATACTATAACAGCAGCCCCTCCACTGAACCATATGAAGCAGCCACAGTTACAATTCTGATAGGTCTAGGATCATAAATAAAGCAGCCTGGGATCGGGTATAAAAGGAATGAAGTTATCCAAATTTCTAATGTGTTCCATTTCCCATGTACATAAGCTTAACAGCATATATGGCAGTGAATAGGAATAAAGATAAGAATAGGAACTCATGTATGATAGCAGCACCAAAACAAGAAAAGGAGAAACATATATATAGCAGCTCCCCAATTAGAATGTATATAACAGCAACCCCAAACAGAACAGATATAAGGCAGCCCCAATCAGATTATATAACAGCAGCCCCCAAACAAATTCTACAAGCAGCATATATATATTAAGAAAAGATATCTACCAGCATAAACTCCCAGACAACTAAGAAAAACAACAGAAAAGGGGGGAGGAAGAGTTTATTTTAGGATGAAACCAAGGGGGATTCACATAGCTGCTAATATACAACCAAGGAAGTTCACCAAACTCTCACTAAATCAATAACTGTTAGCATGAGTCAAAAAATAAATTTATCAACCCTGGAAGGAGAAACCAAGCAGCCACTAGCCCTGAATTTCCAAATAAATTCCAAATACTAAAACATGTAGGCAATGTGAAGCTTATAATCTGGAAGGAATTGGGGCAGATGCGAATATATAATCCTGGAAGAAAAACGAGCAGAGCAGGGCACATATTCTGGACAGAAATTATAGCATATAAATCAAGGGAAGCCAAGATAGCTGCTAGTCATGAAACCAAGGAAATACCAAATAACTGCTAACACAAACCAAGGAAGAGATTTCCGAGAATGAGTAAGGTGTTATAAACAAAATTTCTGAAGTTTAACCCCAAACAGCTAGCATAAACAGCTGCTAAAATAAGAGAAAAATAATTGCTAACAAACAAGGAAGTTCCAAAATAACAAATTTCCTGGAGCAACAAGCCCAACAGCCACTAATGGGAAAAGGGAATTTCCTGAAATGTAACCCAAATGGAAGGGAGAGAAGGAGGAAGAGGGGAAAGGAGAAGTGTTTCCTTACTTTAATAAGCCAACTTTCATTGCACCTTTGATCTAAACCCCTTAAGATCGGTGACCCCGATACACATGAGGTTACTACTCGTCCCTCCAGATAAAATTTAGAATCCTCCACCAAAGGAGTCATGTGCTTTAGATGTGCACAAATGAATTAATTCCTCCAACCTCAAGCATCGTTATTCAAATAACGTGTAGCACTTTCAATATCATCACTTCGGTGCATCCAAAAATTTTGCGTTAAATGAGGATGGCCTCAATGTCAAACGGGTGATCAACCATAAAATTCACGATCTCATATCCTTGGGTCAAACCTCAAATACCCAAACAGTTATTGTACCCGCAGGATCGTCTCTCTTATGTATTAAAAATGTAGAAGCAAGCCTCAATCTCATCTTCTCGTACTATTCGAATAAATAGGATCTACGGGAAAATGAAGTCGGCACGTAAATAGGCCAATAAACGAAGGGATAAGCCCCCGTAAGTTTTTGGACTAAATTTCTTCCACCGCCCTTATGGTACATTCATCTCACATATGAGCACAACCTTAGGAGCATATCTTACTTGACTAGAGTTCTTACCCTATAGATCCCCATATCGACACACTTATATATCAGCCGTGATGTAGAAATTTAAATTTTTTACGACGACGACCAAGCCGCATCTCGTAGTAATGAGAGCATGTGAAAATAACATCCAATCACCTGGTACATTTATATATGTTTGAACTTATCATGAACCAAGGTGCAAGGCTCGGGATTATTTCCTTTCGTCACGGGTTATACAGACTACCAAAAGTAGGGCATACTTCACAATGTGATGAACTAAATCAAGTCCATTACAAGCGCCCTACCATTCCTGCTAACGATCCTCCATGGCATGCAAAAAATTTCATTAACTTCCCAGCTATAACGTTATTACAACATAGCTGCATATCCCCAAAGTGTAGATTTACTACTCTCCTCGTTACTTATCCACATAATCATAGAACAATATAAAGAAAATGATCATCTTCAAAAATACTTTTCCTCTCTTATTCCGCTAATAAAATTCCTATCAACCCAAATATGGCCTTAGCAGTCTGCTTTGCTTAAGGTGAATTAACTCTCAAGGGTCAAAACTTCCAATGTCAAAAATTACAAAAATTCTAACTCCTCAAGGGATCCAAGACGGTACATAACTAGCCCAATAAATGAAGAGATAAGCCCTCATATCTCTTCGACTTAGTTTCTTCTGCCACCAATATAACACATTCGTCCCAAAATGAGCCTTGTCAGGATCCGAATTCTTATCGTAACTTCTCCATATGAAACCTTCTACATAAATAGAAGTGAGAGGTATCCACATACAATATAAAAGACATGCTTGGTGGCCTCTTACTAAGCTGATGATAGATTTCAGGCACCAATCTCATTGAGATTGCCCTAATATTTTGGGTAAGGTGATAATATTCCTCCATATCTGGAATAGAAATATCAGGGTGTGAGTCTCTAGCATCTACACTCACGTTAAACTCTTCCCTTAGTCAATCAAGATCACTTATTGCTTGGTCCAATCATCCTCAAGATCAGTATAAGGTTAGGGTATGTCACGACATATCCTGCTAAGTCGACCAAAAATGGTATCCTAGTTAGGTTGGCATCAATCTTATGCCAAACCAACTCTAATGGTTGGAATGGGAATACCAATTACTGTCTCGGAGTGAGCCAGCATTTGTATGTAAGGGTACGAGTTGGCTTAGGTTGGCACTTTCTATAGGAAAAAAGCGGACATACTTAATGTGAATCACACATGGGCACACCACCGCTTCCGCTGTATCAGTTTGTCCTCAAACTGGTTTAGCTAGCAGGGGTGGCCTAGTGGTTTAATGGACTTCTTTATCTCAAGATCGTTGCAAGCTGATACCATTTGTAAGACCCCCCCCCCCCCCCCCCCGGAACACAAAACACGGCCGAGGGGAGTCTTATGCCCAGGACAACCTCCTTGCGGAAGCGCCAGCACACGAGCTAGTCCCCCCCACAAGACGCCTATCCTGCTGGCCAAACCAACAAAACAGCGCAAACCCATCAATAAAAGAAAGCATTAAAAGCCATAGATTCACAATAAGTAATAATGTCCAACAAGTAGGTATAAAGAAATACAGAAAGCTACGCAAGCTCCTGCAAATCATCAGAGTATCAAACTAAATGCCCCAAGGATTTGAGAATGGAGCCTTCTTACCTTTCACATCATACCAGCTCATCCGATGTTAATTAGCATACAAGGCCCCCAACCACCGGGTCCTTCACATTTCACCACAAGATATAACAATATCTTATAATCCACACCAAGCGATCAATGCTAACAATACCGAGTTATCATAACTCTTTTGCGGTGGCGAGTGTATATCATGGAAATTACTCTACGAAAATCTGTGGGACTACTTGTGTACAGTGTCATATTCATATTTTACTAAATATGTAATCCCCAACATATCACCAATATTCAATCGTCTTAAGTACAAATCACAACGTGTTTCGACACGAATAAAGCTATCAACTTTGTGGAGAGGTTATCACCAATCTACATCATCCAATAGATTATCAAGTGATATGAATGTTAATAAATATAAGCATACCCTCCAAAATCTTATTCAATTACACATCACCATGATTCATTCTTCAAACTAATTTATAACAGAAATTAATCAAGGCTTATTTCAAACCAAAACCTATGAAATTTCTATGATATCACATAGTCGTCACCTTGAATATTTCAACCAATTTTTAGCCTCATTTATATTTACCAAAGCTATTTACGACACCATAAATTTATAAGAAGGGACTAGCCATATTACCATAAATATATATCCAAAAATTCTGAAACTAAACAGGAGTGATCACAATATCATCAATTTCATCTCTACCCAAAAAATTCGTAAACATCCGATGAGTATTTTACGAGAAAACCAGTAAAACATCAAAATTCATACAAACCAGCAATGTTTACTAAAACAGGATTTCTGGGAGCTACAGATGTCCAAACATTATGATCCACCCCAATTTGGAAATATAACATCATGGGCTACAACATTCCTGTTGAGTCCTAAACCCAGATCTAAGCGGTTCCTACCAAAAATCTGTAATGAAGTCAACTGCAGAAATCTGGACAGCAAAAACAGCATGCACTAAACCAAATCCAGCTTTCTGGACAGCCCACTCGACTGGACCTTCAGGGAGCTACATGTCACTTCAGAAAACGGGTAACCTATCGTTGGAAAGCTCTTTCCGAGGGCTACAACTTCCATGTTGATCCCAAGGTCTAAATCCAGTGGAATCAAGCCTAAATATTGGCTTGACCCCAGCTGCGCACAGATTTCCTTAATAACCAAGTGCAAAATTATAAATTGAAGACTTCTTTAGCAAGGGGCTATCATCACATTTATCACACGAATGTTTAATTAACAGCCCTAATAAACAGAGGGCTGTTCATCATCTTTCCCAAACAAGGGTTAGGTTAAATCCCTAAATGTCATTCCCCTCACTCTCCCTCAACGACCTTGGGGTTTGCACCAAATCAAATCCCATTTCTCGTTCTTGAAGAGAAGAAATGATTCCTAAAACCTCGCGGCGAACGATGCGCTAAATTTGAGGTTCTGGCTTGGTCTTCCTAAGGAAACTCCATTTAAGCTCGCAGGAGAAGCTCTCTTGAGCCTTCATCTCTCCTATTATGATCTAGGAGTCTAGCACCACGGGAGAGGGGAGGAAGTCACCTTATTTTACGGCCATGGTTGGAGCTCCTTTTGATGGAAGCATGGTGGTGGTCGGCCAAGCTCCAAATTTCCTCCAAGCTTTGCTCCTTCAAAGATTCCCCCAACTAATTCCCTGAAGCGAGAGAAAGAAGAAGAAGGAGAGGAAGAAGATGAATAGTTCTCTGATTAGGAGATCAGCCCTTTATGTGTTCTGCACTTTTGGCTTAATAGAGAATGAAGAGAGAGAGAGAGAGAGAACATTAATGAGCATTTAATGCAATCTCCAAGTTCCATGACTTGTGTCAGCTATCTATTGACTTTTAATTCCACTTCTATCCTAAAATATAAGCATTCAAGCTTTATCGGGCGACGGGAAGAAAAACGCCCAGATTCGTCAAACGGGAACAGTAAATTCGTCGAACGCTTCAATTTTCGTCGATGGTCGATCGGCTATAAATTCGCCAACCGCTGAAATAATATATTTCATCGAGCGCTGGGATTTTCGTCGAACGGTGCTGCTACACTTCATCGATCGCAGCTTAAATATAATTCGTCGATCGCAGCTTAAATATAATTCGTCGATCGCAGCTTAAATATAATTCGTCGATCGCAGCTTAAATATAATTTGTCGATCGCAGCTGGGCAATATCTTCGTCGAGCGCAGCTATGCAATATTTTCATCGAGCGCAGCTATACTTAATTTCGTCGAACGCAGGGAGCCTATAATTCGCCGAACGCAGCTCCCCTTCGACTTTCGTCGAACGGAACTGCCCTTCGACGTTCGTCGAACGAAGCTGTCCTTCGACGTTCGTCGAATGAAATCCTACAAAATAATATTGATATTACAGAGCCATATTGTTATTCCATTCCCAAATTTCCTACAGCAATATTGTCATTCCTTTCCCCCAATTAATCCAAATCCGAGCACGCACACGAAAGCCCAAAACCGGGTAGTCAAAACGTCTCTGAGTGGTCTAGCGCGAAATGGGATGTTACAGGGCACCTGATCAAAAACCTATAGTGGATTCCTAACAATTGTGGTAGAAGAGTAGACGTACCCAAGTTTAGTGGGGAACTACTATATTTCTTTGTGTCGTTTGTGATGCTTGGCTTATATTTTATTTCTTGTTGATGTGTTGTGATATCTGTAATAAATATTGTAGTTAAATAACTCACTCTGTGTTATACATATTTGTATATATTACTATTTTGAAATAACCCAAAAAGTTTTAATTTAAGAACTCAATTGCACTTTCACCGGGTAAACCGGGGGATGTCGCTGAATGTTTGGGCGAGACCTGGGTATACTAGGGGATGCCACTGATTTTGTGCTGGTGAAGAGTGAATCTTTGAACTGAGGCGACTGTGAGGGGGGCAGGCCCTGACAGTGTTGCGACTTGCTGTGCGGAGAAGGGATGACCTTTTATCCCTGACAGCAAGAGGTTGAAAGATTATATAGGTATATGATCTAATTCACCTAGAGGGGGGTGAATAGATCTTTTGATTTTTACTCGTTTGATTTAGATGTTTAAAGTTATTCTAAGAAAGTAATCAAGCACACCCAGAAAACACACAAGTGTTTATAGTGGTTCCCCAAGACAGTGTGCCTATGGGTAGTCCACGTTCCCCCTTCACCCTTCTAACAGTGTGTTAGACAGGGCTAACTCCTCCAAACTCAGCTCCAAGAGCTTACAACACAGATCCCTCAAGATCTCTTAGGTTTTCCCCAAACCCTACCTCAGGCACAGCAGCCCTACCTCAGAGGAAAACACCTCCAACAGCTCAGACCACCTACAGGTCCTACCTCAAGCTGATTTCTCAGCTCTACAACTTAGGATATTCAGCCCTATCTCAGATCTCACAGATCCTGCCTCAGAGTACTCCACCTCCTATAGTTCAGACCACCTCCTGGTCCTACAACCTCAGGCCAAATGGCCCTACAAACTCAGGCCAACCAGCCCTACAATCTCAAGCAAATATCCCTACAAACTCAGGCAAATAGCCCTAAATTAAAAGAGTGTTTGAAGCTTACTACAGCAGACAGCATAGAGAAGAAGTCTCCTGTAGTTCCTGCACAGCTTGTGCTTTCTTGTAGATGGAGATGATGATGGCAGCTACCAACTGATCTTCCTCTTCAGTTGAAGGATGGAAGATCACCTTGCTCCTTCTTGTAGAGGAGCTTTCTTTATATCTCGGATTCTTCTTACTTATTCAGTGAGCAGGAGGAGAAAGACGAGAACGGGGGCCATCAATGGAATAGTGAATTTGTTTTTTCACTCGACCAGCTCAACTCAAAAGTGACCTAACTCTTTCTTTTATACACCCTTTATCTTCAACGGCTCTTAGTCGTCCTTCTGACAGTTCTGAGAGAGATTGATGGACCCCACAAAGCCTTTCTGCATCTTGCGCCAAGGGCAGAACCGGCCATGTCTCATTTGAACTGTCTCAGCGGATGGGCTGAGATGGCTTCCTCTTCTCAGCGGATTTCATTGATTTGCAGAGAAGTTTCTGCGTTCGACGAACTGCATTCTGCGTTCGACGAACTTCATTCTTCGTTCGACGAGCATGCTAAGTCTCAACGCTTGCTTCTGTCCCGTCTCTACGTTTGACGAACTGAGTTCTGTGTTCGACGAACAGGCCAAGTCTCAGCGGTTTCTTCTGTCTCGTCTCAGCGTTCGACGAACTAAGTTCTGCGTTCGACGAACACGCCAAGTCTTGTCCAGAAGCCTTCTCAGCGGCTCCTAACCTCGTCTCAGCGGTTCAGCTGAGACAAATATTCATCTCTTAGGATTTGATTTCTCCTGATCTAAGGGCATGATTGGCCCTTTCTCTTGAGTTACCTGAGCCTGTATATCTTACAAAAATATGGTTTTATCAAATACATCTTGTACGTATCATTATGAGTGATGCCTCTTCAAATCAAAGGAATATTGAGGGAAATATTCTCAACAATCTCCCCCTATTTGAAGAAGGAAGAACATTCTCAATGCTAAGGTACATAGCCAACAAAAACCTATCATGAGAATGATCTATATAGCATTCATGATAACATTGCTTCTAGAAGATAAGATTGTTTAAGCATTCTATTAAAACCCATGATTGTTTATATTAAGCATTGACTAACTCAGAGGACAATCCTTGTACTCAAAGCTGACTCTGAGTTGGTATTAGCATTGGCCATCTCCCCCTTTCTGATTTCTTCAACTATTCTTCCCTCTAGTGATTGGGAGGCAGCATTGGCCATCTCCCCCTCAACCTGATCAGGAACTTGCTCCCCCTCAATGTGAGAAATGTTAGCTTTATTAGCTGTTCTTGTTCATTTTGAATAACCCTTTCGAGCTCCCCCTCATTTGGAGCATATCTATTGATCTTATGATTATAAGTGTAACTTAAGCTTTTGTCATAGTGCTAAGTTCGTCGAACTCAAAGTCGACGTTCGTCAAACTCAGGAAAGAGTTCGTCGAACTCAGGAAAACGTTCATCGAACTCAGGAAAGAGTACGTCGAACCCAGATTTTTCCCAGCTGAGCCCTTAATCTGCTTTAGTTTGTTTTGGATACTTATCCACTGAGACAGACGGCTGTCTCAGCAGATCAGCTGAGATGGGTCTCACCCTGAATTCAAGGTTTTTAACATTTTAGGGAGATTATCTACCCTATCATGTGCACTATGCCTACTATAAAGTTGATCAATTCAATTTTCAATTTTATCATAACAGTACATATTGTGAGAATTGTACAGATGAGAACATAAGCATTTTAACAGTGGGTATAGATTCATAAGTGAACTTATTCTAAATTCAACATTCCTAAGTCAATTTTGAAAGAATTGAACTTGGCCTCATCCAGTGGCTTGGAGAAGATATCAGCTACTTGATTGTCTGTGGGGACATATTCAAGTTTGATATCTTTACACTCTACATGCTCTCTATTAAAATGGTACCTAATTTCTATGTGCTTGGTCCTGCTATAGGAAACAGGATTTTTGGCAATAGAAATGGCACTGGATGAGTCACACAGTAGGGGAGATTGACTAACCTTGATGTTATAATACTCCAATTGATGTTGGATACACAGAAGTTGAGCACAACAGCTGCCTATAGCAATGTACTCTAACTCAGCTGTGGATATGGCCACACTGGTTTGCTTTTTGCTGCTCCAAGAGATCAGCCTCCTCCCTAGGAATTGACAAGTGCCACTTATACTTTTCCTGTCTTCTTTGCACCCTACAAAATCTGCATCTGAATAGCCTATCAGTTCAAAGTCATTGTTCCTAGGGTACCAAAGGACAAGATTTAGGCTGCCCTTGAGGTATCTCAAGATCCTCTTGAAAGAGGTGTAGTGAGATTCGTTAGGACAAGCCTGATACCTAGCACAAACACATGTAGAATACATAATGTCTGTCCTACTAGCAGTCAAGTACAACAAGGTTCCAATGATACACCTGTACATGGATTCATCAAAGGCCTTCCCCTTTTCATCCTTGTCTAGTGATACATTAGATCCCACGGGTGTTCTCATGGTGGAGGTTGACTTCATCCCAAATTTCTTGATGAGCTTCTTGGTGTACTTAGACTGGGAAATGAAAATTCCATCATCAGACTGTTTCACTTGGAGCCCAAGGAAATATTTAAGTTCACCCATACTGCTCATCTCAAACTCCCCCTGCATTAGATTAGCAAATCTCTTGCAGAGGTTGTCATCAGTAGACCCAAATATTATGTCATCAACATAGATTTGGACTAGAAGACACTTGCCCCTTGTTTCCCTAAGAAACAATGTGCTATCTATATTTCCCCTCAATAACTTGTTCTTGAGGAGAAAGCTGGACAATGTCTCATACCAAGCCCTGGGGGCTTGCTTAAGACCATATAGAGCTTTCCTAAGTAGAAAAACATGAGAAGTAAGAGTAGGATGGACAAAACCTGATGGCTGCTCTACATACACTTCCTCTTTCAGATTTCCATTTAGGAATGCTGACTTGATATCCATCTGGTACACTTTGAAGCCTTTATGGGCTGCATATGCAAGGAATAGCCTTATGACTTCCAACCTTGCAACTGAGGAAAAGGTTTGGTCAAAGTCTATCCCTTCCTCTTGCCTATACCCTTTTGCAACAATCCTGGCCTTGTTCTTGATGATTGACCCATTTTCAACCATCTTGTTTCTGAAGATCCATTTGGTGCCAATGATGTTGTGTCCCTATGGTCTTGGCACCAGCTTCCATACTTTGCATCTCTTAAATTGCAAAAGTTCTTCCTGCATTACTTGAATCCAGAATGGATCCAAGTTCTCCTCTTTAAACTTCTTAGGCTCAACCTATGACAGGAAACTGAGGAATAAAGCCTCATTGTGAGCCCTGCTCCTTGTTATCACACCTTGTTGAATATTCCCAATAATCTGCTCCAAGGGATGATCCCTTAGATGTCTTGTAGCTACAGGTAGTCTCTCCTCTACATGCTGAATTTCTTCAACTGGGTCAGCAGCTTCTTCAGCATCCTACTCCTCTACTTCTTCTGGAATTGCTGCATCAGTATGTGCTTTACTGCTGCTGGATGGTTCTTGTGTAGATAGTTCTTCCATGGCCCTTTCACTTCCTGTCAAAACAGAAGAACTGGACCAGCCCTTATAAATTAGGCTGGTCTCATCAAACACCACATGCAAGGACTCTTCAACAACATGGGTTTTCTTGTTATATACTATATAGGCTCTACTATGTGAGCTATAGCCAACAAGAACCCCCAAGTAGCATTTTTCAGCAAACTTGGTTAAATGAGATTTTCCATTATTTAACATGTAGCATTTAGATCCAAAGATCCTAAAGTATGAAAGTGTTGGTTGTTTTCCTTTCAGAATCTCATAGGGGGTAATTCCATGAACTTTATTGATGGAAGCTCTATTGAGAACAAAACAGGCAGTATTGACTGCTTCAGCCCAGAAATATTCTGGGAGTGAAGAGTCACTAAGCAATGTTCTCCCAGCTTCTATCAATGTTCTATTCCTCCTCTCAGCCACCCCCATTTTGTTGTGGGGTCCTTGGGGAGGAAAATTCTTGGATGATACCTAGTTCTTGACAGAACCTTGTCATGGCTTTAGATTGAAACTCTGTGCCATGGTCAGACCTAGTTCTGACCACGGAACATTGCAAATCATTCTGAATGGCCTTGACATGGCTTATAAAGACATTTAGAGTATCAGATTTCTTTTTAAGGAAAAATACCCATGTATATCTTGAGTGATCATCAACAATCACTAAGGTATACAACTTCCCTCCTAAGCTCTGAATTGGCATAGGACCAAACAAGTCCATGTACAATAAGTAAAGGCATCTCTTAGTGTCTTTGGAGCCAATACTTTTAAAAGTGGCCCTTGTTTGCTTGCCCATTTGGCAAGCATGACATGGCCCATTTTTAACACATTTTAAATTAGGACTATTTCTAACCAAGTTCTTAGAGAATAATCTATGCATTGTCTTGCAGTTGATGTGGGCAAGTCTCTTGTGCCATTGAACACATAGAGACTCACTCTCATTTGCCATAAGACACATATGAGAGGAAAATGATTTGCAAATAAAATCTAAACAATAAATATTTCCACTCCTAGTGCCTGAGAGTATGGTTTCCAAGTCATTAGACTTTTTGATTAGGCACTTATCATTGTGGAATTCAATTACATAGCCAAGATCACACAGTTGGCTTATGCTAACAAGGTTGTGTTGCAACCTTTCAACATAAGCCACTTTAGTGATGGAGACTATGCCATTTGTGATCATACCATAACCTCTAGTGAGTCCCTTTTTTGAACCCCCAAAGATGACTTTGGGTCCATTCTTCACTGCTTTGTATTCCTGCAGTAAACCCTTGGTGCCTGTCATATGTCTTGAGCACCCACTGTCCAAATACCAAATCTGCCCAAGGCTGGTATTTGAACTAACCTGCATGATGGAATTTAATTACCCTTAGGAACCCAATTGATTTTGGGTCCTAGGTACTTGTTAGTCTGATAAGAAAACCTCACACTAGCTGCACTCTTAGTAGGAAGGCTCTTCTTTGCATTAGGTACATTGGGATTGTACCAACAATCTATGGCAAAGTGTCCCACTTTACCACAACACCAATATTCATGAACATTGTATCTCCTCTTCTGAACATTTCCTAAGGAATTAGCATTACTGTGCCTGTGTTTAGGAGGGGAGACAGCTGCAGTCTTCCTGTTTCTCTCAGCAATGATTTGGCTGAATGTCAATCTATGTGCTGTCTTGATGCTCTTTGTCCTGATGGAATCAGCCTGCTTTGGCTTGGTAGACATACAAGATCTGATTGCATCTGACACTGAGCAACAAGTCTTGTCAATAGATTTGACAGCAGAAATTTTCTTTACTGAAATAGATTTAGAAGAGCTTGCACCCTAATTCTTGAATGAGGGGGCTACCAAATACAAAAGGTCCAGGTTGGGCCATTTGAATTTCCTCATGGGGAGCCTTCATGGCACTCAATCCCATTCCCTTTCTTCCACTATGGGAAGGATTATTTTCCTTCCTATAGTTACTTCCATTCTTCCAGTGACCACACATGCTTTCATGGTCATACCTGTTGGAAGGAAGTAATACCTTTTGAAAGGTGGTTTGAGGCTTAGCCTTCCCCCTGCTCTTTTCTCCACTCCCTTCTCCTACTTCCATTTTATTGAATCCTAGTCCTCTCTTATTGGATTGAGAAGAGTAGGAGTCAATAATAGGGATCACAGATTTAGGCTTGGAGAATTGAGTCACTAGGCTTCTTTCTTTCACAAGCTTCACCTCAAGATCCTTGATGATCTTATTCTTTAGATAAATAGAGCTCAAATGGGTAATTATTATCCCCTTGAGTTTGCTTATTTCTCTACTCATCTGAGCCACCAAAGTAGGAGACTCAGAACAATTTCTTTCAACCTTTTTAAGTGAGTCAATCTCTAGGGCTTGGCTTTTGACAAGCTTCTTGCTCTCTTTCAGAGCAATAACTTGGGCATCATATTTGTCAATCAATTGATTGACACCCACTTCAGATTCTGAATCATAATCATCAGTTGATGAGTGTGCATCAGATTCTGGAATTGATTCATAATTAGAGGAAGAGAGAGGAGTAGGTACCTGGTCAGGTGTGTCCTGACAGTCTTCACCATCTGAAGTTATGGCCATTAGGCCAACATATTCTTCAACATTTTCATCCACCTCCATATCACTGTCTGAATGTGATAGAGGGGCCCTGATGCCCACATTTGCTGCAGGAAAGTCCTCATCTTCCTCAGCAGCAAACATCCCAATATAGGCCTCTTCTTCATCATCTGAATCTGATGATGATGACTCTGATTCACTCCAGCTCTTGTCCTTCTTGGCTAGGAAGGATTTCTAACCTTTCCTTCCCTTCTTGTGATAAGGCTTGTTATCACCCTTATCCTTTCTTTTGACTGGACAGTCAGCAATGACATATCCAGGCTTACTGCAGCAATAACAAATTACATTAGTTAAACCATGTTTAACATGTTTAGAGTCATACATGTACCCTTTGGGGCGCTGCCTGTCTGCCGTGCTTGAATCCTTCCTAGGATGTGAGGAGGAGGAAGGATTATTCTTCCACTACTTCCTTCTCATTGTCTTTTTGAATTGCCTTGAGAAGACAGCAAATTCCTCATCAGAAGAGCTATTTTCAGATGAGCAGTGATCTGAATTGTCTGAGTCAGCAACCCTTCTTGGAGGGGTAGGAATTCTTGTCTTGCTCTTCTTGGACACTTTAGCCTTGAGGGCCACAGACTTCTCCCTAGTATGAGGCCTGGAGGAGGTGTCCTCTTCCTTTCTAGCAGATAGTTGCATCTCATATGAGAGCAACTTTCCAAACAGTGTGTAAGGAGGAGTTTCACTCAGCTTTGCCATTTCCCTGATGGCACAAATTTTGGTATCCCAGTCTCTAGTTAGAGATCTTAGGAATTTATCAATCAACTCATAATGAGTGAAGGTCCTTTCATAGGTCCTCAACTCATTACTATTCTAAAAAATCTTTCATAGCAGTCAGCTATGCATTCCTAATTTTGTTGCCTAAAGGCTTCATACTCCTGATTGAGGAGGGATTTCCTATCATTCCTCACTTCTTCAGTCCCTTCCATGTACACAATCAGTGTATCCCACATCTCCTTTGTAGTTTCATAGTGCACCAAGTTTTGGAAAGTTGAATCATCAATAGCATTGACAATAATATTTTGAGCCCTTTTATCCATTGTAGCCAATATTATTTCATCCCCTGTCATTTCAGTGTAAGATTTGTCGGCCTGCCTAGTAGGATCAATGGTGGAGGGATTTGTGATAATGAAGGGGCCTTCCTGAACAGTGATATGGATTCTAGGATCTGAAGCTTCCATGAACAGCCTAACCCTTTGTTTCCAGATGCCAAAGGTTTCCTTTTTGCATATAGGGAGCTTCATTGAACACATTTCCTTCTGAACTTTACTTGAAGGAATTGGATTCAGATTTAATAATACCTACGTAGGATCTGGTCAGGCATTTAAGCCCTTTATGACCAACCTCCCTCTGATACCACTTGAAAGATTATATTGGTATATGATCTAATTCACCTAGAGGGGGGTGAATAGGTCTTTTGATTTTTACTTGTTTGATTTAGATGTTTAAATTTATTCTAAGCAAGTAATCAAGCACACCCAGAAAACACACAAGTGTTTATAGTGGTTCCCCAAGACAGTGTGTCTATGGGTAGTCCACGTTCCCCCTTCACCCTTCTAGCAGTGTGTTAGACAGGGCCAACTCCTCCAAACTCAGCTCCAAGAGCTTACAACACAGATCCCTCAAGATCTCTCAGGTTTTCCCCAAACCCTACCTCAGGCACAGCAACCCTACCTCAGAGGAAAACACCTCCTACAGCTCACACCACCTACAGGTCCTACCTCAAGCTGATTTCTCAGCTCTACAACTTAGGATATTCAGCCCTACCTTAGATCGCACAAATCCTACCTGAGAGGACTCCACCTCCTACAGCTCAGACCACCTCCTGGTCCTACAACCTCATACCAAATGACCCTACAAACTCAGGCCAACCAGCCCTACAATCTCAGGAAAATAGCCCTACAAACTCAGGCAAATAGCCATATAGTAAAAGAGTGTTTGAAGCTTACTACAGCATACAGCAGAGAGAAGAAGTCTCTTGTAGTTCCTGCACAGCTTGTGGTTTCTTGTAGCTGGAGATGATGAAGGTAGCTACAAACTGATCTTCCTCTTCAGTTGAAGGATGGAAGATCACCTTGCTCCTTCTTGTAGAGGAGCTTTCTTTATCTCTCGGATTCTTCTTACTTATTCAGTGAGCAGGAATAGTGAATTTGTTTTCGCACTTGACCAGCTCAACTCAAAGGTGCCCTAACTCTTTCTTTTATACACACTTTATCTTCAACGGCTCTTAGCCATCCTTCTGACAGTTCTGAGAGATATTGGTGGACCCCACAAAGCCTTTATGTAGCTTGCGCCAAGGGAAGAACCCTCCATGTCACGTTTGAACTATCTCAGCGGATGGGCTGAGACGGCTTCCTCTTCTCAGCGGATTTTGTCGATCTGCAGAGAAGTTTCTGTGTTCGACGAACAGCATTCTGCGTTCAACGAACTTCATTCTTCGTTCGACGAGCACGCCAAGTCTCAGCGCTTGCTTCTGTCTCGTCTCTACATTCGACGAACCGAGTTCGGTGTTCGACGAACACGCCAAGTCTCAGCGGTTTCTTCTGTCTCGTCTTAGCGTTCGACGAACTGAGTTCTGTGTTCGACGAACTGAGTTCTGTGTTCGACGAACACGCCATGTCTTGTCCAGAAGCCTTCTCAGCGGCTCCTGACCTCATCTTAGTGGTTCAGCTGAGACAAATCTTCATCTCTTAGGAGATGATTTCTCCTGATCTAAGGGCATGATTGGCCCTTTCCCTTGAGTTACCTGAGCCTGTATATCTTACAAAAATATGGCTTTATCAAATACATCTTATACTTAGCATTGTGAGTGATGCATGTTCAAATCAAAGGACTATTGAGGGATATATTCCCAACAGAGGTCGTGAAGGATGAGACCCGGATAGCTCTGTGCTCGATTGCCTGGACTTGGTGTCAACCTTTGCCCGCCAGGGAGAAACTGAGGGTGTTATCCTGGGGGATGTCGCTAAATATCTGGGTACGACCCGGGTAAACCGGGGGATGCCGCTGAATGTCGGGGTGAGACTTGGGTAAATTGGGGGATGCCACTGAATGTCCGAGCGAGACCCGGGTAAACCGGGGGATGCCGTTGAATGTCTGGGCGAGACCCAGGTAAATCGGGGGATGCCGCTGAATGTCTGGGCGAGACCTGGGTAAACCGCAGGATGCCACTGATTGTTCGTGTGTCCCTCCTGCCCTTTATCGTTCCAAAGGGGCCGTAGTCCTAAAGCCATCATGGCATGCCATAGATAGTCTAGCAAGATAAAGAGTGCTCTGGTATAAGCTTGCGTCTTCATAGAGGCAAATTTGTGCACTGCCCCATAGGAGGGGTGAGGCTACTCGTAGAAGCATCGTAAGTTCTGAGCGTTCTAAGAACGGGGCAGATTCTTCCCTTCTACTGTTCGAAGTCTGAATACTCCAGGCTTGATGACCATTATGACGACGTGTGGTCCCTCCCAAGACGGGGACAGCTTGTTCTTTTGTGGTCCCTTCCTCGCAGCTTCGATATTCTTAGTACCATGTCCCTGATGTTGATTGGCCGGGGTCATACCCTGCGGTCATAGTAGCGGGCCACTTGCCTCTGATAAGCGGCACTTCGCTTGGCGGTCGTGTCCCTTACTTCTGCGATCAAGTCCAGGTTCTCGTGGAGCCTTTCTGTTGGGGAAATGTTTTCTCTTAACCCCTAGAAATGAGTTAAAGAAAGAGTTTTATGAATGAAAAACAAGACTAAGTAAATATACGTCGAATTGTATTCGACGCAACGTCGAAATGTAGTCGACGTTTTCTTCAGGATATGTCGAAGTAACTTTCGGAAGATTTTGACGTATGTATTGTCGACGCCACTCTGATTTCTAGTCGACGCATCTAATGAAGTCGACGCACCTTAGTCGACGCACCTTCCTTATTCTTCTCTCGACGTCCAGCCAGGATGAATTCGACGCTTACGTCGAATAGTAATCGACGCAAGTCGATTTATATGACAGATTTAAATATGCGCCAGATCTCTTTCCTTCTTTCAGTAGATCTAATTTATATGGAATAATGTTAATATTTTATAGCCGTTCTGAATCATTCCTTCCTTTTATTTGATTCTTGGCTAATCTGATAAAACTCATTATGGATATTATTTGAATTTGGAATGAATTCTTTCCTTCTATTGGTATGCTAATTATAGAAACATTTCGATTTTTTCAAATTCTCTGACTGCTAATTAATTATCCTCCTATAGCATTATCTTGAATACACAGAGCTATAAATAAAGAGGAGGTCAGCAGAAAATAAGGAGTTGAGTGATCTACCACATACATTTTGAAATAGAGGAAAAGCTCCCAAGAGAAAAGAGAGAAATTGAGAAAAAGCTCTGCAGCAATATTCAACCATTTCTTCTTCTGCTTCTGAAATCTCACTGCTGCAAAATCTGATTGCTCTCACTAAAAGAGAGAAAGGCTACAAATCTTCTTCTCTCTATAGAAGAAAGATTTAATTCACTTCTTGTGCTTCCAATCTTCTTGCTAGGAAGAAGATTCATTATTGTTTCTTTCTTTCTTTCTTTCTTACTTAAATATTGTAAAAGAGTTTTTAGAATCTCTCTTCAAAAAATTCAGTGTGCTGGTTCTAAGAGTCTCCTTGTCAAAAGACTCAGTTGGTTCTAAGAGTCTCCTTGTCAAAAGACTCAGGGTGGTTCTAAGAGTCTCCTTATCAAAAGACTCAGTGCAAGATAGTGAATTCCTACCAAGGGGGTAGAAGAGTGGACTACCCAAAGTTTGGGGAACCACTATATTTTCTTGTGTTGTGCTGTGATTTTCTCTCTTGCATTTACTTTAATTACTTGTCTAATTCTTGTTGGTGTGTGGGAAGCTCTAATCTGTGATCATACTCATATATATATATATATTAACTTAGCACAAAATATTTTAAATCTCTATTCACCCCCCCCCCCCCCCCTCTAGAGAATTCTAGTGAGGTTAACTGTGCACTTTCAATTGGTATCAGAGGGAGGTTGATCTAAAAAGGATAACTCCATGATCAAAAGATTCTACCTCTTATATATATATATATATATATATATATATCTTCAAAACTATTTTTTTTCACATGGCACAAATCAAAGATTATGCTTCCACCAGACCACCAATTTGCAACCTTGAAAAGTTTGCACTTTGGAAGACAAGAGTTAGAATTTATTTAAACTCTATTGATGATGAATTGCTTAATATTATCTTGACAGGTCCCCCCAAGCCATTCAGGAAGGACTCAAGTGGAAAAGTGACTGAAACACTTGCTCCAAGAGCTGAATGGACAGAGGATGAGAAGAAAGCCCAAGGACATGATGCCAAAGCTATGAATATCTTAGTCTCAGCCCTCTCAGATGAAATTTTCCAAAAGATTGCTGATTGTGAGTCAGCTAAGGAAGTATGGGAAGCTCTCACCAAAATGGTAGAGGGAAGTGCTGATGAGAAAAAGGATAGAAAGGCACTACTGATTTCCCAATATGAAAACTTCCAAAAGAAAGAAAGTGAAAGTGTTGCTGACATGTACTCAAGATTCAGCCTCATAGTCAATGAATTGAGAACACTTGAGAAGGACATATCTCTCACTGAGATAAATAATAAATTGCTGACTTGCTTTCCCAGCTCTTGGGATTCAAGAATCTGGCCAATTAAAGACTCCAGAAGTCAAAAAGAAATATCAACAGGTGTTCTATTGGGTAAATTAAAATCCTATGAACAACTGTTGAAAACCAGAGCTGAAAAAGAAAAGGCATCTCCACTCTCAAAAGAAAAGAGTATTGCATTGAAGGTTATTGAAGGTGAATCATCTACTAATGATGAGGAGCTAATCAGCTTGCTGGCCAGAAAGTTCAAAAAGTGGATCAAAACAGAAGGATCCAGAAGAAGAGATTCAAAAACTAGGTATAACAAAACACCCACTAAAGAGATTATCTGTTACACTTGCAGGAAACCTGGACACATTGCTCCTGAATGTCCCAAGGAGAACAGCAGCAAGAAAGATCTGAAAAGAACAGATCCAAAGAAGAAAAAGAAAGAAAGAGGATTGATGAGTCCTGATTATATACACCTTCATGGACTCATCCGGGCCATTATTTAGTCAATATCACGCACTTTAGCCTTATTATAGTTTATAATTGATAACCCATGCTAGGTGCACATTTTGGCCCACTTTGGTGTGTTTTCGTGTTTATTTCCTTTCATAGTACTCATATGTTGTTAAGTGCCACTTTCGGTGGCTAGATCTGTGTTTGTGCTGGAATAGGAGGCGTGCAAGTGTTTCCGGTGCAATTCTGCACAGGAACACTGCGCACGATCACTTGTTCTAGTGCGCACGACCACTGGTCGTGCGCCACTGATCGTGCGCACTTAGCCCCTTTTTACGAGTTCTGTCTGGTGCAGTGCGCACGCCCATCAACTCCAGTGCGCACGACCACCGGTCGTGCGCCACTGTCCGTGCGCACTTAATAGTAATTTTATGAGTTCTGTCTCACCTATTGCGCACGACCACCGACGCTAGTGCGCACGATCAACGGTCGTGCGCCATTGGTCGTGCGAGCATTTTATTTTATAATTTCATCTCTTGCAGGTTCTGTCCAGGCAGTGCGCACGATCGCAGGATTCCAGTGCGCACGACCACTGGTCGTGCGCCAATGATCGTGCGCAGTGTTTAATCCAGCGCCTATTTAAGCGCCTGTTGCGATTTTAGGGCGGATTATTCATTCCGGGAGCGGGATTTCTGTTCCGTACGCCGCCGACCGCCCCCTTGGATCGCCCCTACTTCATCTCCTACGCAAGGGGAAGCTTCCTCGGTCCATTCCTAGACATCCTCCATCGTCTGTGAGTGTTCTCCATCATCCGCAAGCCTCCAAGCAATCATTTTCGCTTTCCGCCCGGTGAGAAGAAGAAGAGACCTTGAGTCGAAGACGACGGAGCACGTAGGGAGATTGTGACAGCCCTCTACGCCGGAAGCATCGTCCGCCCGAGTCCGGAGGTAGCCCGACAACCTACCATTCCGGCCGTGAACGGCCGCTAGTCTTCACCACCGGTTATCTCCTTCCTCTTTCCTTGATTGTACCCCTTTGAATCTTTTACTAAATGAATATTGTGATATTTATTTGATGAGAATGAACGTTTCTGTGTTCTTATTCATGGGTTGGTTGTGATTCACCACGTTCAGCGCACTCACTCACACACGCACGCAAGGTGTTTGCTCCGTGTTGGCAAGAGCTAACGACGGTTGTGAAGAGGTGTTTGCGACCCTCACTCTCTCGCGCCTGAGTCCACTTCATTCGCCTCACGAAGCACGGCATCGCGGCCGTTGCATCCACCTCACGTTGCGAAGCGGTGTTCTCGACCCGCATCTCTTTTATTGTTGTTAAAATTAGGAAAACCAACCAAAAACCCCTTGTTGTGTTTGTGAAACGCTTGTGTAACAATATTCACTGCACGATTCGATCACCCATCCTGCATTCCTCAAGAGACCGACATCCGGGGAATTTATTCTCCACAATTATTACTTGACAGCGACCGGTGCACTTGCCGACGCGCATCAAGTTTTTGGCGCCGTTGCCGGGGAACGCAGGCGTGTATCGTCTTGTGTCGTGACTCTCGTTACACGAGCAGTTGTTTTTGATCTTTTCATTTTCTTCTTGTTGTTGACAGTGCATGCAGAGGCAGATTGCAGGTGAACTTGCACCTTTTGACCCAGAAATCGAACGAACCGCTCGCGCGCGAAGGCGTGCTGCGGCTCTGCAAGCAGCCATGGGTGATCATGTGAACCCGAATGATGCTGATGCGCGAGTGCACGATGAGGGGCAAAATCCGGCCACTGATGAACAGGAGGCGGAGAGACCTCGGCCTCGTACTATGAGAGATTATACCACCCCCACTGCTGGAAGCGTGTATCCGGGCTTTGGGCCCAATATCATGAACAATCAGTTTGAGATAAAGCCGGCGATCTTAAACATTATCCGAAACCATGCTCAGTTTTCGGGGATGGCTAGCGAAGACCCGCATCTGCATCTGGCAGAATTCTCTGATATTTGCGGAACTTTCCGCTATGCGGGCATTGCTGATGACACAGTCAAACTGAGACTGTTCCCCTTCTCCCTCCGTGATAAAGCAAAAGTATGGCTTCATTCCATCCCGCCCGGGACTGCTGCAACATGGGATGCCCTTGCATCCAAATTCCTGGCTAAATTCCACCCGGTGGATAAGATTGTAAGCTTGCGGCGTGAAATCGCCACATTTCGGCAGTTGGATCAAGAGACTCTTGCGGAAGCTTGGGAGCGCCTCAATGAACTCCTTCGCCGTTGCCCTGGCCACGAGCTCCAGCCATGGAACGTGGTTGAATTGTTCTACTTCGCGATCGAGCCCAATTATAGGGCAATGATCGATGCTGCGGCCGGTGGTACCTTGATGAACCACACCCCTGAAGATGCCCTGCGGATTTTGCGTGACACTGCCTCCCACAGTACCTTCTGGACTGCAGGGAGAAACGCTCCAAGAAGCAGCCGAGGACTCTTCATGGTTGATTCTCTTCCTTCTCCGTCTCCATCTGCTGCCATCATTACTTGTGAAGGATGTGGAGGTGGAGGCCACCATGCTTACGAATGCTCGGGGAACCAAGTGGTAGGTGATTTCGTGCACTTATCTTTAAATGAATCTGTGAGTTATGTTGGAAATCAGTCCAAGGGGGCGCCGTATAATAACACTTATAATCCGGGAGCGAGAAGTCATCCGAACTTCTCGTGGAATCCCAACACGCCCGGCCAACGATGGTCACCGGGGCAGCATCAAAATGATGCTTACGCCTCCGGGAGCCAACCGAGGCCGCCGCACCCGGATTACAACCAAGCACCCCCTACTCAAAAGAAGAGTAATTTAGAAGAAATGATGGAAAAATTCATGCTTGTAGCTAACTCGAATATGGCAAACCAAACTGCATCTATGCGAAACTTGGAGACGCATTTGGGCCAATTGGCCCAAGCGCTAACTGAGCGTTCGCAGGGGTCCCTTCCCAGTAATACGGAAAAGAATCCCATTGATCAAGGGAAAAGTCTGGGGGATGTGGTGGATGCCAATCCGAGTGAGCTGATAATCTCGTGTTCCATCAATCAGGTTGAAACAAAGGCTCTATGCGATTCCGGTTCCTCTCGCAATGTTATTGCGCTGCAAGATGTTGCGAAACTTCAATTGGAGATTAACACAGAGGAAAAGAAATCGCTGATTCTCGCTAACGGCACCATTATTCAATCCGAGGGAGAGGTGAGAAACGTGGAAGTAATAGTTGAGGGGACAACTGTGGTCGCGGACTTTCAGGTGTTGGGCCCCCGGGAAAATCAATCCATCCCTATCTTGGGGGTGCCGTTCTTGAAAGAGAGCGGCGCCACCCTTGACTTTGCCACGGGGTGTGTCATCTTACCTAACACGGCGCTGCAGCCCATTCATCTCGAAGCTAGAGCCAACACATCCACTCCTCCCCCTCTTGTTATTTCTGATGAACTTCTGAGTTGTGTAGGGAAGACGCATTTCCAAGAAACAGGTGAAGGGGAAATGGAGGAGCTCAAATCTGATGAGGAGGAAGTGATTGACTTTCGGAAAGAATTCGACGCCGAGAAGGAGGATGACGGCTGTCCGGGAAATGCTGATTATCTTTCTTCTTGTGATGAATCGTGTAATAAACTGTTTAAGCGTTCCGTCTCTTGGGCCGATCCGGTGGTCACAGTGACACCGGAAGTGACGCCACCTGATTCTAAGGAGGAAAAATCTGAGAGTTCACAACGGTGGCGATCTCCAACCGTCACCAAACTGAAAAAAGAAAAACTTCTGCGTGACGCTCGTGCTGCCGCTCTTCGTAGCAAGATGGCAGAGGTTAGGGGAGCATTGGGTAATACCAGTGCTGGCCCTAAAGCCTTCACCTCCCGCCTACATGCTACGGGAGATGCGCACCACAAGAGCGCTTTTAGTTGATGCGTGTTTTTAATTGCTGTAATGAACTATTTTTGAGTATGTCTTCTTAATTCCTGCACTCTTTATAAACAATGCTAATACAGGTATTTGGTCCAGCTTAAGGACGTTAAATGAAAGCGCTACTGGGAGACAACCCAGATTTCCGTTTTTTTTTTATATATTTCCTTTTATCTAACCTTTCCTAGTTCAGTTTTTGTTTTTGCTTTTGTTGTTTTGAGTTTTGCTTGCAGGTTTTGTGTTCGATGGTGGATGCTGCGGATTGTCTTGATTTTAAACGCCATTCTTCTGGTATGCTCACGTGCTGAGCATTGGGTAACTTCTTCCCTAGCTTTCAATTTTGATTTTCACTGTCATATCATTATGTTGTATGGTTTTGATTAAGTCTGGGGGAGAGCCGTTTCTTTGTCACCCACTGCACATGCTCATCTCATTTGCATACTAGAAGTATTTTAATTTCAGTTATTTAGTATCGTTCATCTTCACACACCACTTCACCCACTTGAGTGTGTGCTTATCTTGTTGTGTTGTTCCGTTTAAACTAGTCTGGTCGGAAGGTGAAATAGGCTATTAACACAGGAATTATTATTTGGAGCGCAGTGTCGACTCATGTAGTGTTCTAGTCGCTTCGCATGCTATAGTAGAATTTGCGTAGAATTAGATTTTCTTTATGCATTTAATTTATGTGCAGTATCTCTGCGTAAATTTAGATTTAATGTACTCAAGTGGTGAATTCGAATGAAATTGATGATAACCCGGTGTTGTGTGTGTGCGGTCGCTAAACGTGTGTTGCTCGAGTCGGGAGGAAGGTTTATCTTTCTCGTGCGCTAAGAACTTGCCCCAAGCGACTCTTGAAGCATGGGTGAGAGCTACTTGTTGAGTCAAGCATGATGTAGGCCACCATTTGGCTAGTTTGAGCTTTGTTATTCCATGCCCCTTTCATTCGCCTTTGCAAGCCAAATTTGTGCCTACCATTTTTATGTTCAGCTCCTCCTCATCCACCAAAGCCTGAAGCCTATCCTACGCCCGCAACCAAAAAAATGTTTTAACTGTGCTCATAATTTCCAACTTGTGTGGTGTGTGGTATCATTGTGTTTTGAAGAGAAAATATTGTCTATCCGCTGATTTTGAACCAACTGGAGGTTGCTTGAAAGAAGAAAAATATATAAAAGAAAAAAAAAAGAAGAGTATCCTGAAAATAATCCTCCCAAGCTAAAGAGAAAAATCTGTTGGTATGTGTAAAGTAGGCTGTGTGCACACCTGGTTTTCATGATAGGTCTGGGGGTGTGTCACACGAGCATAGTTGTTTGGTTTTGTAAGGTGCAGTGTGCTGTTGGCTCATTTGGGTTGCGTAGCCGTCATGTTTATCTTTGCATATCATTCCGTAACCTAAGCCCCGTTTTAATCCTATAAGTCCTACTGATTTGATTTGTGAGTTTGCTAGCGCCGTGGAGAGAGTGTGACCGGGCAAGCGTATGGTTCACGACGTTGATGGATTTCAGCGGAGTTATTCCTAAGCCCCGATCTTTTGCAACACTCGCCTCAGCGTCTCGTCACTTCCATACCGGGCATGATCGTCAAATTCTTCATAATTCACCCACTGAGTACAATTAAATCTTTGATTACGCTTTAGTACTTACGTAAATTAGTTAGCATAGCTAGAATCTTCTTCTACTAGAATTCCTACTCGCATGCGTATGTTACTTCGCACTGTACTCCCCTGCGTAATTCGCTATTTTAATTATCTTTTTCAACTTCCGCCGGATTCGTTTGCTCGGGACGCGCAAACAGTTAAGTCTGGGGGTGTGATGAGTCCTGATTATATACACCTTCATGGACTCATCCGGGCCATTATTTAGTCAATATCACGCACTTTAGCCTTATTATAGTTTATAATTGATAACCCATGCTAGGTGCACATTTTGGCCCACTTTGGTGTGTTTTCGTGTTTATTTCCTTTCATAGTACTCATATGTTGTTAAGTGCCACTTTCGGTGGCTAGATCTGTGTTTGTGCTGGAATAGGAGGCGTGCAAGTGTTTCCGGTGCAATTCTGCACAGGAACACTGCGCACGATCACTTGTTCTAGTGCGCACGACCACTGGTCGTGCGCCACTGATCGTGCGCACTTAGCCCCTTTTTACGAGTTCTGTCTGGTGCAGTGCGCACGCCCATCAACTCCAGTGCGCACGACCACCGGTCGTGCGCCACTGTCCGTGCGCACTTAATAGTAATTTTATGAGTTCTGTCTCACCTATTGCGCACGACCACCGACGCTAGTGCGCACGATCAACGGTCGTGCGCCATTGGTCGTGCGAGCATTTTATTTTATAATTTCATCTCTTGCAGGTTCTGTCCAGGCAGTGCGCACGATCGCAGGATTCCAGTGCGCACGACCACTGGTCGTGCGCCAATGATCGTGCGCAGTGTTTAATCCAGCGCCTATTTAAGCGCCTGTTGCGATTTTAGGGCGGATTATTCATTCCGGGAGCGGGATTTCTGTTCCGTACGCCGCCGACCGCCCCCTTGGATCGCCCCTACTTCATCTCCTACGCAAGGGGAAGCTTCCTCGGTCCATTCCTAGACATCCTCCATCGTCCGTGAGTGTTCTCCATCATCCGCAAGCCTCCAAGCAATCATTTTCGCTTTCCGCCCGGTGAGAAGAAGAAGAGACCTTGAGTCGAAGACGACGGAGCACGTAGGGAGATTGTGACAGCCCTCTACGCCGGAAGCATCGTCCGCCCGAGTCCGGAGGTAGCCCGACAACCTACCATTCCGGCCGTGAACGGCCGCTAGTCTTCACCACCGGTTATCTCCTTCCTCTTTCCTTGATTGTACCCCTTTGAATCTTTTACTAAATGAATATTGTGATATTTATTTGATGAGAATGAACGTTTCTGTGTTCTTATTCATGGGTTGGTTGTGATTCACCACGTTCAAGCGCACTCACTCACACACGCACGCAAGGTGTTTGCTCCGTGTTGGCAAGAGCTAACGACGGTTGTGAAGAGGTGTTTGCGACCCTCACTCTCTCGCGCCTGAGTCCACTTCATTCGCCTCACGAAGCACGGCATCGCGGCCGTTGCATCCACCTCACGTTGCGAAGCGGTGTTCTCGACCCGCATCTCTTTTATTGTTGTTAAAATTAGGAAAACCAACCAAAAACCCCTTGTTGTGTTTGTGAAACGCTTGTGTAACAATATTCACTGCACGATTCGATCACCCATCCTGCATTCCTCAAGAGACCGACATCCGGGGAATTTATTCTCCACAATTATTACTTGACAGCGACCGGTGCACTTGCCGACGCGCATCAAGGATTCATTGCTCAATCCTGGAGTGATTCAGAATCTGAAGAAAGTACCTCATCAGATATTGATCAAGAAGAGGTCAAGCAAGAAGAAACATGTCTGATGGCCACTGAGAAGCTTGATGACACATCTATGGTAAATATACTTGATAATATAGATTTCTACTCTACTGATTTCAAACAAGATTTCAAAGAATTCTGTTTAGATTTAATCAAATCTGAAAAAGATGTAAAAGAATTAAGGATGGAATTAAAAATTCTAAAACAAGTAAATATACACCATAAAAATTATAAACTCAATCTAGAACTCTCAGAGGAAAACCTAAACAAAATCTATTTAGAAAATATAACACTAAGAAAAGAGCTAGCAAAGGCTAAAGCCTTTGAGGACTCTCTAAATGGAAGAGGTCAGAAGATCAAAAATATTTCTGAGAATCTCACTAATAGATTTAGTCAACTAAAACTGAAAATTAATGAAGCATCTAAATCTCAATCATCTAGCAAACCTGTCTGGAAACATCCCATTCACTTCACTATGGAGAATCATCTAGCAGAAGCAAGATCACAAGTAAGTCAAGAAATAACCACTATTTTCAATCAACCTAATCCCATTACAAATAAAGGAATCTTAGGAAAGAATCCTCACAAAAATTTTGAACATGCGTCGAACTCTTATCAACGTGCGTCGATTTCTAATCGACGCTTACACCAAAATGCGTCGACTTCTACTCAACGCAACCCTTCTCATACTTCGACTGAAAGTAAACACAGAATAAAGACAGCGTCGACTCCATATCGACGCAACCTTAAACATACGTCGAATTCATATCGACGCAACCAATCTGACAGAAATGTTTCTCTGTTCAAAAAGTCTCCTTCCCTTTCCTTTTATTATGAACACCATTTTTGTGACATTACCAAAACAGATTGGTATGATAGACCAATGCCCCAAAAGGAGGAAGGATATCCTGTAAAACCTACTTATTCCTTCATTAGTTCTTTCACTGATTATAGGAAGGGACCCCAGCTGAGCAGGGTTCAAACTAATGTTTGAAATTTTATGTGCAGATGTATCACATCTCCAGGCTTGTGTGGTACATGGACAGTGGATGCTCCATGCACATGACAGGATGCAAAAACCTGTTAATCAACTTTGAGGACAGACTTGGACCATCAGTAACTTTTGGAGACTCTAGCTGTGGCCAAACCAAGGGCTTTGGAGATTTCAATGAAGGGAAAGTCACCTTCAAGAATGTGGCAGTAGTCAAAGGACTAAAGCATAATCTGATAAGTATAAGTCAGATATGTGATAATGGTAAGTATGAGGTAAAATTCACCACACTATTCTGCCATATTATTGATATCAAGACTGGTGCCACAGTACTTAAAGGAATTAGAAAAGGAAAAGTATATGTAGTGGACTTTAGTTCTTCACCCACAGAAGTCTATTCATTCAATAATATTATTGATAAAAGTGAATTATGGCATAGGAGACTAGGTCATTTAAACTACAAAACAATTAGTAAACTAGCAAAAAATAACCTAGTTAGAGGCTTACCAAAGGGTAGATACTCTAAGGATTCTCCATGAAGACCTTGTCAACTAGGAAAACAAACCAAATCATCCTTCAAACCAATTGGTAAGGATGACTCTCCAAGGATCCTTCACTTGTTACACATGGATCTTTTTGGTCCCATATCCACTCAGAGCTTAGGTGGAAAATCCTATACCCTAGTCATTGTAGATGACTACTCTAGATTCAGCTGGGTATTCTTTCTAAGGGCTAAGTCTGAAACCCATCAGACTCTCTCAAAATTCATAAAACAAATTCAATCTGAACTCAATAGTCAGGTATCCATAATCAGAAGTGATCATGGGACTGAATTTGAAAATCAGTTTATGAGTAGTTTCTGTGAAGAATTAGGTATCAAACAAAGTTTTTCAGCCCCTAGAACTCCTCAGCAAAATGGAGTGGCTGAAAGAAAGAATAGAACATTAATAGAATCAGGAAGGACATTACTTATAGAATCAGGTTTGCCAAAAACTTTCTGGGCTGAAGCAGTCAACACTGCCAACTATGTACTAAATAGAAGCCTAATACACAAAACTAAATCAAAAACTCCATATGAGCTCTTGAAAGGAAAAACACCCATAGTTAAATATTTTAAGACCTTTGGATGTGCTTGTTTTATCCTAAATAATGGAAAAGATCATCTTGCCAAGTTTGACAAGAAATCTGATGATGGAATATTTTTAGGATATTCAGCATCTAGTAAAGCCTATAGGTGCTATAACAAAAGAACTCTTAAAACTGAAGAATCTATGCACATTGTATTTGATGAAACTAACATGCTTCTTAAGGGGGGGGAGACTTCCACCAGTTCTTTTCCACAGGAAAATAACAGTATAGAAACCCAGCTTGAGCAACTAGCTCTAGATAAAGGAAAGGAAAATCAGTTAGAGGAACCAAGTGAAGAGTCTGAACAAGAAACCTCAGAAAAGAGCATTCAAGACCCACTTCCACAAGAGGACATGATCCAGGAAGAACAATTGAACAATGATCCCATTGAGAATGAAGAAGAAGAAGAACTGACAAATTCAAGCAGAACAGGAATCAATTTGAAAGATCATCCACAAGCTCAAGTAATTGGAGATCTCAACACAGGAGTAAGAACAAGACATCAGGTCTCAAATGGGATGATGCTCCAATGCTTCCTATCACAAGTTGAACCAAAGAAGTTTGAAGAAGCAAATTGTGATCCTCACTGGATTATGGCCATGCAAGAAGAATTAGGCCAATTTGAGAGAAATAAAGTATGGAACCTAGTTGAAAGACCAAGAAACTACCCTGTAATTGGTACAAAATGGGTATACAGGAATAAACTAGATTCCACTGGAGTAATTGTGAGAAACAAGGCAAGACTTGTAGCACAAGGATATAGACAAGAAGAAGGGATAGACTATAACCAGACCTTTGCTCCAGTAGCCAGATTAGAGGCAATCAGGCTCTTTCTTGCCTATGCAGCCTTCATGAAGATGAAAGTCTACCAAATGGATGTCAAGAGTGCTTTTCTAAATGGAGATCTGCAAGAAGAGGTATATGTGGAGCAACCACCAGGTTTTGTTAATCCTTCCTCTCCTAACTTTGTTTATAGACTTAACGAAGCATTATATGGTCTTAAGCAGGCTCCTAGAGCTTGGTATGAAACTCTATCAAATTTTCTTTTAGAAAACTCCTTTGAAAGAGGCAAAGTAGACAAGATACTATTTACAAGAACTCATAAAAACCAACTCCTCCTTGTTCAAATATATGTAGATGACATTATCTGTAGCTCAACCCATCCTAAACTATGTAAAAAATTTGCTAATCTTATGCAATCCAAATTTGAGATGAGTAGTATGGGTGAACTCTCCTATTTCCTAGGACTCCAAGTAAAACAAAGTAGTGAAGGAATTTTTATCTCACAATCAAAATATACTAAAGAACTAATCAAAAAATTTGGTATGGAGTCAGCATCTACCATGAAAACACCCATGGCAACCAATGCCATTATAGAAAAAGATGATAAAGGGAAATCAGTAGATCAAAAGATCTATAGGGCAATCATAGGATCCCTTCTATATCTAACAGCCAGTAGACATGATATCATGTTTTCCACTTGCATATGTGCTAGATTCCAAGTTGATCCAAAGGAATCCCATCTCACATCTGCAAAAAGGATTCTTAGATATCTAAAAGGAACCCCTGAACTAGGACTATGGTACTCAGCAGAAACAAACTTTGAACTAAAAGGTTTCTCAGATGCAGATTATGCTGGATGTAGAGTTGATAGAAAAAGCACATTTGGTACCTGCCAATTCCTAGGTGACAGATTAATCTCATGGTTTAGTAAGAAACAAACCTCAGTCTCAACCTCAACAGCTGAAGCTGAATACATAGCTGCTGGGAGCTGTTGTTCACAAATCCTATGGATGCAAAATCAACTACTTGATTACAAATTGGAAATACATAACTCTAAGATCTATTGTGATAGCTCTAGTGCTATTTCCATAGCATCCAACCCAGTCCTTCATAGTAGGACCAAACATATAGAGATCAGACATCACTTCCTTAGAGACAATGTTGAGAAGGGTAAAATAACCCTAGAATATATTCCCACAGACAATCAAAGAGCAGACATTCTTACAAAACCCTTAGATGAAACCAAGCATAACTATTTCATCAACACCTTAGGAATGCTTGATGGTAGTCTGTAACTACCATTGTGGGGAAGCCTAAAAGAAATGAGGAAATCTAAGAAAGTAATTGAATATGCGTCGAATACTTATCGACGCACCCTTGAGAAGAACTCGACGCTGGCGTCGATTTCTTCTCGGCAAAGATACATCGATAACCTATCGACGCTCCGTCGAATTGATATCGACGCAGGGCTATGAACACATCGACAGATCGCTTCGTGGACAAATCTCCACGTAGCGTCGACTTTATATCGACGCATAGGTCGACATTCATTCGATTTACCGTCGACTTCTGCCTACAATTGGAATTGAATCCTCCCTTCCTCTTTTTGACGATCGGATTACCTAATATACCTTGATTTCTGTTTCCTTTCTCGATGTTTCATCTCCTTTTAAATAATGCTACTTATTTCATAACATATACTCTCCTAAAACCCGCCAAAACTTCGTCTTCTACCTCTGTCTCTCTTTCTCTGCAACAATGGCACCAACTTCTGATCACTCGGCCCTCGTCAAACAGATGAATGATGCTCTTGAACAATTAGTTAGTGAATTCCAGACTCGCCTGAATACCTTCGCCAATGAATGCGCTGCCATAATCAACACCTGTGCAGTCAAACTCGAAACCCTCTCTTCTTCTCTTCCTGAGCTACATGCTCTCATTCAAGAACGGCCTCTGTCGCCAGAAAGGTTTAAATGCTTCATGAAGGATGTAAACCAGGGGGAGAGGTGCTCTAGAAACCCCTCTTATCAGGTCATCTATCTATCTTAAAAAGATCAGGATTAAATTCCTTTTTAATTCTACACATTATAGATTACACCAACTTCTTTCATTATAGGTTCCACTCCTCTCAAATCACTCTGACTACACTTTCATCAAACATTTTGGTGAATCCTCTTACAACACTGAAGGGGAGCATGCTGTGGATTCAGCATTCAGGACTGATGATCCTTATACCCAGGGGGAGATTCCTGTAGTAAAGGACCCAGTAATCCAGGGGGAGGAAGAAGCAGCCACCTCAGATGATTGGAATGGCCAGGTATGGATTAATGCACCCCCCTGTGATGAGGAACAGCAGCATCATTCTCCTGGCTTCTCTGCCAGTTACTTCAAGCTAAAGACACCTCTACTTGAGGACATCCCTGCAACAGAGCTTGGAGAAGACAATCATCCCTCAGCAGAGATCACTCTACCAGAAATCACTCTGCCCTCTACTGCAGACCATCTAAGAACTCTTCTTGAAATAACTCCCTCTCCACTCAAAGAGAAAACTCCTCCTCAACTTCCTCCTCTACCTTCTTCTCTACCTCCTCTGCTACCTCTACCCCCACAAGCAGCAAGACTCCATAAACAGATCATACCTAGGCAAAGTCCAGGAGGACAGATAAAGAGAAAAAGGGAAGTCACTCCCCACTGGCAAAAATTTTCTAAAGAAGAAAGGAAGGAGTTTGCAAAAGAAAAGAAGTATAGAAAAGCATGTGAGCAAATAAAAAGATTTGAAAAGATGCCTAGTATCTGTCCTAACAGTCCTGTCAAGGAGTACCATGATCCTGACATGGAAAAGAGGCATGAAGAGATAAGAGAAAAAGAACTGTATGAATATGAAGCAGCTAGAAAAGAAGTGGAAGATAAAAGGAAAGCTTGGATGGAAAAGATTAGCAAGGGAATGACTAAGGAACAAATCCTTGCTGAATCTTCTATCAAAATTCCAAATAAGTTGTTTGATATTGAAGCTTATCAAAAGAAAAATCCTCAGGCAGGTATTATCCTGGATAAGGGTCAAAAGGACAAGAAGGGTATAGGATGTACAGAAGATACATACATTCCCTATAAAAAGCCATCAAGACCTGCAAAGTTAGATTCCTGGAAAGGGAAAGGAAAAATGACTGAGATTCCTATGAAACAGGAATCAGAGAAGAAAACAAAGGTTGATAACAAAGGACCTCCTGAGCCCAAGCCTGCACAAAAAGAATCTCACAACATCACCATTGAGATGATTGATGAAAAGGCAGCAATCATCATCAGCAAAGGCTACTCCATAAATGACACTATCCCTGATGGTGATAAACTCTTGGAAAAACTGCATACAATCATCAGGAATGTTCAGGAAAGACCTGATAGAGCCAGGGGATACATTTTTGATGCCATTCATGACTTATCTAGGAAACTTTATTCTGCTTTTGTCAACTTCATGTACAAAAAGAAGTTTCTAGTTTAATTCTTATGAAAGACAAATACTTGACATATGCTTTCTTTTCCTAATCTCTTTTTGGCTACTCAATGTATTTCTTATCCTTACAAATACTGTGCTAGGTTAATTATATGCTAGTACAATTTCTCTCCAAGAAGGGTTAAGACAAATAGGGGGAGATTGTTGGGGAAATGATTTCTCTTAACCCCTAGAAATGAGTTAAAGAAAGAGTTTTATGAATGAAAAACAAGGCTAAGTAAATATACGTCGAATAGTATTCGACGCAACGTCGAAATGTAGTCGACGTTTTCTTCAGGATATGTCGAAGTAACTTTACGAAGATTTCGACGTATGTGTTGTCGACGCCACTCTGATTTCTAGTCGACGCATCTAATGAAGTCGACGCACCTTAGTCGACGCACCTTCCTTATTCTTCTCTCGGCGTCCAGCCAGGATGAATTCGACGCTTACGTCGAATAGTAATCGACGCACATCGATTTCTATGACAGATTTAAATATGCGCCAGATCTCTTTCCTTCTTTCAGTAGATCTAATTTATATGGAATAATGTTAATATTTTATAGCCGTTCTGAATCATTCCTTCCTTTTATTTGATTCTTGGCTAATCTGATAAAACTCATTATGGATATTATTTGAATTTGGAATGAATTCTTTCCTTCTATTGGTATGCTAATTATAGAAACATTTCTATTTTTTCAAATTCTCTGACTGCTAATTAATTATCCTCCTATAGCATTATCTTGAATACACAGAGTTATAAATAAAGAGGAGGTCGGCAGAAAATAAGGAGTTGAGTGATCTACCACATACATTTTGAAATAGAGGAAAAGCTCCCACGAGAAAAGAGAGAAATTGAGAAAAAGCTCTGCAGCAATATTCAACCATTTCTTCTTCTGCTTCTGAAATCTCACTGCAGCAAAATCTGATTGCTCTCACTAAAAGAGAGAAAGGCTACAAATCTTCTTCTCTCTATAGAAGAAAGATTTAATTCACTTCTTGTGCTTCCAATCTTCTTGCTAGGAAGAAGATTCATTATTGTTTCTTTCTTTCTTTCTTTCTTACTTAAATATTGTAAAAGAGTTTTTAGAATCTCTCTTCAAAAAATTCAGTGTACTGGTTCTAAGAGTCTCCTTGTCAAAAGACTCAGTTGGTTCTAAGAGTGTCCTTGTCAAAAGACCCAGGGTGGTTCTAAGAGTCTCCTTATCAAAAGACTCAGTGCAAGATAGTGAATTCCTACCAAGGGGGTAGAAGAGTGGATTACCCAAAGTTTGGGGAACCACTATATTTTCTTGTGTTGTGCTGTGATTTTCTCTCTTGCATTTACTTTAATTACTTGTCTAATTCTTGTTGGTGTGTGGGAAGCTCTAATCTGTGATCATACACATATATATATTAACTTAGCACAAAATAATTTAAATCTCTATTCACCCCCCCTCTAGAGAATTCTAGTGAGGTTAACTGTGCACTTTCACTTTCTTCATTCTTCTCTAGATCAAAGGCCTAGATGCGAGGGCTGGGGAGACCGACGTCAATGGGAATGATGACCTCAGACCCGTAGCACAGGTTGAACAGTGTTTCTTCAGCCGGGGTTCTTTCCATCGTGTGGTATGCCCACAACACGCTTGGGAGTTCATCCACCCATTGCCCCATACCTCATGGAGGCGAGTCTTTAATGTTGGAACATGGTCTTCCGCATCTCCTAGGTTTGAGATTAACAAATCCTATGTGTATTTGATCTTGTGTGTTTAAGTGTGCAGGAAACAAAGTCCATATGACTCAAGGATTACTTAAGAAGGTTGCCCCCAAATTTGAGCCAACAAATCCAACATGCCCACTAGCGCCGGCGGTAGCACCTAGTGCCCGGCGCTAGCAATGATCAGCGCAATTTCGGAGCACATATAGAAGGAGGTAGCGCCTAGCGGTAGCGGATAGCGCAGGCGGTAGCACGGAGCACAGAAGGCAAGAGAGAAATGTTTCCTCGGATTGAAGATTCCCCCACGTAGAATAATGCCTAATCCGGGATAGCGCCGGCAGTAGCGCTAGCGCTGAGGCTATAAATAGGACCCCTCTTCTCTCGTTTCAAACAGAGATCAGGGAGAGAGATTGAGTGCTAGAATTACAGAGGCTGATTTGGCCGAAAGTTGATGTCCTACCAAAGCTCTTCGGATTTCTGAAGGAGAATCTCTTCATGCCGGATCCAAACGACGTCCGCTTCTACAAAGCTTATTCTACAGCGGATCTTTGTCTCCAACTTCAGAAGTTCTTCAAGAGGGAGTTTTTATTATTATCATTTCATATTTCTGGAAACCGTTAGAGAATTCGCCTCGTGTTGGCGACTAGGTCTGGGTATGACTTAGGGCAGAATTTCGCCTCATGTTGGTGACTAGATCTAGGTTAGGTATAGGTGGTGCTCAAGGCCATATCCGGGGTTGGATTGGCTAGAGAGGCTTGAGGCGGAATCCGGGGAAGGATAGGCTAGGGCCACCGGTTCGTTGGGATGCGAGTCGGGATAGAAAACAAAAAAGAGCTTACTACTATTCGCCCCCAATTTCTAGTGTTATAGAAATCAACTTTTGTAAAACCTTTATTTCATATTAATAAAACATGTCTCCACTTTATTTTAATTGCTTTGTTTGATTTCTCACTTTCTCATTCACGCACTATTTCAATGAAAATCAAAATATAACTTAAGTTTTAAAAACCCTTATTCACCCCCCCCCCCCCTCCCCCTCTAAGGGAGCCTACCGATCCAACCAGTGGTATCAGAGGGAGGTTATTCCAATCGGCTTAACAACCGGGAATAATGGCGTCTTATGATCTCGCTTCTATTAGTGGGGTAAATTTTTATGAAGAAGAAAAAACTCTTAAACCACCTTTATTCGAAGGGAGAAATTATAAAGGGTGGAAAATTGTAATGGAAAAATTTATTAAAAATTTAGATATCAATGCATGGGATATAGCAATAGTTAGACCAGCGGATGAATCAAATAAACAGGAATGTCATCTAAATACAAAAGCTTTAAATAGTATTTTCTGTGCTTTATCTCACGAAATTTCAAAATTAATATATTGTTTTTCTAGTGCATACAAAGTATGGAAATTTCTTGAAGAAATGAATGATTCTCCATCTACAGGTATGGAACAAATGCACGAAGTGGAGAACATACAAGAGTGCTAAAATGATCAAGAAAGCTCCTCTCATGATGGATCAATGGAGTGCACATCAAATGGAAAAGAAGAAATCCCATCTTTGCAAGAGGAATGCCAAATAGATGAAGACAACAAAGAAAATTCGTGCTCAAATCTCACAGCATCCAAAAGCACTGTAAGGAAATCAAATCCTCTTATTGTTTGCAATTCTAGTTCTACTTTACAATTGCTACAAATTACAAAGCGCAAAATTAAGAAATTAAAAAAATGTGAATTGCAAATTGCGCTTAGAAAATAAAAATTTAAAAGCAAGAGTTAAAGTAGAATCAAATTCTGATTTATCTAGCTTTACCCATGTCACGTCAATTAAAAATACAAAACCTTGTTTTGATTGTAATGATATTAAAGAAAAATTTAAGGAACTTGAAAAAGAAATTATTTGTGTAAAAGAACATAATGAAAATTTATTTTTAGAAAATTCACCTTTGAAAAGTGATTGTGCTACGTGCCAAAATTATAAAACTGAAATCAAAGAGATGGATGAAACATTTGAGGAATTTACAAATGACTATCAAAATCATATTGACTCTATTGTTTCCACTCTTACAAATAGCACAATAGCTTATAATAAAGCTAGGCATAATTTAAAGATTAAGAATGATGAATTAAAATAAAAAATCAACGTGCTTATGAAAATTATAAATAAAAATTTACAATATCAAGAACTATCTAAAACATGTTGCATATGAATATGAACATGAATATTTTAACTAAACCAAATAATGGAAATAAGAAGCACAACGGATTTGTAAATCAAAGTCAAAATCACCATTATTTCCAAAATCATGTTTCTCCAAACTTAACAGCAACATTACACAAAATTCCTAATCATTACAATCATAATCATCAATATAAAGATTATCGCAATGGAAATTTTGACATATAAGAATAACATTAAACCAAAGTTTGAATGGAGACCCAAAATTAAAAATGAAACACTAACTTCACATGAAAGGACCCATTCATCACTAACTACCCACAAACCTACATGTTATATTTGGGTACCCAAAAGAACCACCACACTTGGTCCCCTTTGGATACCTAAATCTCTGATTCATTAGGTATCACCAAATGCATGAAGTAGAAAATTTTCAAAATTGAAATATACAAATTTTCTACTTCATGATATGCTTTATTTTCTTTTTATTTTTATCTTTTCTTATCTCTTTTTGCTATCATGGTATGGTCATCATATAGACACAAGACTTTATCACTTAAAGATTCATAAATCAAATTATCAAATTGTAAAGTCATGTCCTTTATTTCTAAAGACCAATCTATTCTTCCTAAACTCATTATATATCTATAGATCATAAATTGAATTCAAAATTTTTCTATGTGATATGATTTCAAACATATACCACTTCATTGGATTTTAAATTTGATTAAACATCTCCACTTCATATTACTTCAAATTTATAAATAAAATGTAATACAAAACCTTCAAAACTACCAAATAAGGACCAGATAAAAACAGTAAAACATCCAAAAACAACAAAATTAAACATTGCTGATAGCGCTAGCGCTAGCTGGTAGCGTCGGCGCTAGTAGACAGTATCCAAGAACATGTGTTCAAATCCCTGTATTATTACAAAACTAAAAACTTAGTTCCCCTCAGGATATTCCTACTCCTCTACTATGTCTCGTCTATCTCTTCCACACTAGCACTTGGAGATCGTCTTCTGCGACTCCTCTGAATTGAATGCATGGTGGATCCTGTACTGGGCTATCCCACTCTCTTCGCTCCGGCGTTGATGGATTTAGCTTTAATGCCTTGATCATGAACTTCATCATCTTCTTTATTCCGGAAACATCTTTCTCTACTCTTGTCATCCGCTCTCCCATTTCTTCTTGAAAAGATTCAAATGAATCATCTCGAGCCCCTCGAGATGACGCTCCTCGTCGGAGTGGTGGTCAAGTAGATGTTGATGGCTCATTCGGGAGGGATGTAGCTCATAGGTGTGAGGTACTATATATAGGAGGAAAGTAATCTATCAAGTAAAAAACCAATCTCAATAGAAGGGTACCTATGAAGAATAACCCTCTGTATTATGCCACCGAGCGGAAGGTTGTTGTATCTCTCACGAGAAGGATCCCGCAACTTGTATGTATATCTGATCAATGAAAGCAGCAAGTCTGCTACATCAAATCTCTCCTCCTCAAGAATAAAATACGAGACAAGACTAAGCTATGCAGTAATCTTTGTCATGTCGCCCAATTTCACTATGATAGTGTGGCGTAAAACATCCTGTACTGTAAGGGCATACACTATAAGTGACCCCACCATTTGGATCAAACTCCTGCATTCCCTGTGGTGGAGTACCATATTTAGATTACTCCAATCCCTATCAACTAGAAACTTTTCAACCACATCCAACTTATTTGGATGCTCGGTCAACCCAAATGTCTCCCTCAAGTCATCATGAGTAATAGTAACAACTTGTCCCTGCACCTGAGACCCCACTCCTCCACCCAGATGAGTCTGTAATGGGTCTTCCAAGTGCGTATAGAACTCTCGTATAAACTCCGAAGAAAACCCTTCCGAAAGAAACACATTCAACACTTCGGAGGATGCGAAGAGTTGCATGATGTGGTGATGTCGAGGCATGTCAAACTCCACAAAATATGGTACACCTACTACTACAGCCTCCATAACCAGCTCTACACTTTTCTTCCCTCTTGAACCAGGAGCCATCTACAACATTATAATAGAAATTAAAATTATGCAAAATTCACTAGCACCAGCGCTAGCACTAGCGCCGGGCGCTAGCACTAGTGCCTGCAGTAGCGCCGACGCTAGTTATCTGATCTGAAATGTTAAGATCTCTCTAAAATAAAACATTTCCAAATCCAAAATTGCTAGATCTAAAATCAAAACTAAAAATCTTCATAAAAAGGCATAAAAATTGTGGAGATCCTCTTTTTGATCTAACCCCATTCTAGATCTATCATAAAATAAAAGGTTTGTTTTTGTTCATATATTTTCATCACAATCAAAAGTTTCTCTTAAATAGGTTCATAAATCTTCATCACAAACATTAAAATCAAATAGTTAGAACAAAAATCATCAAAATGATGAAGATTTACGCTAATCTCTCTCTTCGAAAATAAAAGAATCAAGCATTGTAGATCTATCATCTAAACCAATTGATAACTTCAAATATCTTCTTCTTCAACATGAAAATCAAAGTTTAAAAAAAATCATAAAAATGATGAAGATTTACCTTAGATCTATGAGTGGGTTGTATTATCTGCTAGGGTTTTTCGGGAGAGCTTCAATGGCAATGGCTGAAATAGCAAGGTAAAGGGGATTTAACTAAAGCAGCGCTAACGCCAGCGCTAATGCTAGCGCGGGCACTATCGCACCTATCTGTTTTTCTATATTTTTAAAATTTTGAAAAATACTTAAAAATATACTAATCTATATGTACTATTACTCTTCTGACTTTGTTTCATTTTTGAAAAATCCAAATACAAAATTACAAAAGCCAAATTACAAAAAAAAATTTGTTCATTTGTTTAAATTCTATTTATAAATGCAAATTCAAATACAAAATATAAAACATCTAAATTATCAAAAAAATGTATGGACTTTATTGTGAATATCAAGCATTATTTAATCTATCATTTAGAACTTCTACATTGTTATAATTTATCTTGTCTACTTTTTGAACATTGTTCTTATCATGCTTTGATATATCTATTAATATGTGCATCAATTCTATTATAAAAGTAGTGTAGAACCTAGCTTAGCATGCCTCTACGTATGAGTAAATGTCTTATGGTTGATAATGATATTTCTTAACTCACTTTTTGGCCAAGTCAACTTATGTTTTTTATCTAAAGATGCTTGCTTATGTATTGTAATTGTACAATAAATTAAATTTGCACAAGTATCTTACCTACACTACATTTATTTGCACTAATAAATATAAAGAAAAGTGGTTGTACTTTCAAAATCTAATTGGTTTACAACGCAAGTGTAATCGGAGAACTTTGTATAAAAAAAACATAAAATAAAGTGACAAAGATAACTCCACCAAGCACTACTTGAACCTCCTGATAAGTCTTAATAAGCATTGTGAGGTTGAGCACCTTGGAAAGATTAGTAAAGTGTCTTGCGCAAACCCTCATTTACAAAGAAAAATTCCACTTATTCTTAAGTAAACCGGATCAAAAACAAAACTGAAAAAAATAAAATTGTGTGATCCCCCAAGCACTACTTTGCACCTTGATAAGTCTTAATGAGCATTGTGTGTGCAAAGCACCTTGGTAATTGTACATTTTCGTTGTGCATAAAAATGTGTGGAAGTAATCTTATTTGTGTTTTATTATTCACTTTACTCTACATTTGTCTTGTATTTTTTATTATAACATTTGTTTACTCTTTTCAAAATACACTTTGTGCACATCATTATCTTCCATAACACTTCTTCTCATGAGTATTGGATCCTAATGCTAATTCTATAATACCTTTTATATCTAAAATGCACTAGATAACCTAGCATGCTTTCTACAATGTTTGGTGTGTTTTTGACTTTATGAATTAGAATAACATTGAAGTAGTCTCTCTTTCATACATCTCTTTCATGCTTGGTTACTTCATGATAATCTTTTTAAGAAATTTTTTACAAAAACATCTTTGTCATTTTATGAATTATCATGTCTTACAAAAAGATGTTTGTTGTATTTTTATAAGTCTTCCGCTACATTACGTTTACCTTGTGTTCTTCTCATGCTTATCTCAAGTTTTCAAACTCAAATTTTTTTAAATGATAGACTTGCATGGTAAATGTCATCTCATTTTTTTTAAAGCTAAAAACTCTGATTTATTTCTATAACAATACTTATGCTAAAAACTCTGATATATTTCTATGAAAATTATTCTAAAACTCCTTATCCTTTTCTTCTCTCTCAAAGCTCGATCATGCCTTTATCAAAACTTCTATGTGTTTTGCTTCCTTACCCACTTTTGCTAATAACAAAAGGGGGAGATCTTCCATGATAAATAAAATCCACTATCAAAATGAAAAACTAACTTGATTAAATAAAGATGATAGCTTACATATTAGGGGAGCATTCACTTAGGGGGAGCATGTATTTAGGGGGAGCATGTATTTAGGGGGAGCAATTCTAAAATTCTACAATAAATATTTATCCTAAGTCATCACTCACACACACACACAACTACGTTTCATCATGCTTATATATTAATGCTCTGATTTATCATTAATGGATTTGTTATTATCAAAAGGGGGAGTTTGTTGGAAAATGGTCTTCCGCATCTCCTAGGTTTGAGAATAACAAATCCTATGTGTATTTGATCTTGTGTGTTTAAGTGTGCAGGAAACAAAGTCCATATGATTCAAGGATTACTTAAAAAGGTTGCCCCCAAATTTGAGCCAACAAATCCAACATGCCCACTAGCGCCGGCGGTAGCACCTAGCGCCAGGCGCTAGCGATGATCAGCGCAATTTCGGAGCACATATAGAAGGAGCTAGCGCCTGGCGGTAGCGGATAGCGCAGGAAGTTGCGCGGAGCATAGAAGGCAAGAGAGAAATGTTTCCTCAAATTGAAGATTCCCCCGCGCAGAATAATGCCTAATCCGAGATAGCGCAGGCGCTAGCGCTAAGACGACAAATTGGACCCCTCTTCTCTCATTTCAAACAGAGATCAGGGAGAGAGATGAGTGCTAGAATTCCAGAGGCTGATTTGGCCGAAAGTTGATGTCCTACCAAAGCTCTGTGTATTTCTGAAGGAGAATCTCTTTACGCCGGATCCAAATTACGTATGCTTCTACAATGCTTATTCTACAGCGGATCTTCATCTCCAACTTCAGAAGTTCTTCAAGAGGGAGTTTTTATTATTATCATTTCATATTTCTTGTAAACCGTTAGAGAATTCGCCTCATGTTGGCGACTAGGTCTGGGTAGGACTTAGGGCAGAATTTTGCCTCGTGTTGGCGACTAGATCTAGGTTAGGTCAAGGGGGTGCTCAAGGCCATATCCGGGGTTGGATTGGCTAGAGCATCTTGAGGCTGAATCCGGGGAAGGATAGGCTAGGGCCACCGGTTCGTGAGGATGCGAGTCGGGATAGAAAACAAAAAGAGCTTACTACTATTCGCCCCCAATTTCTAGCGTTATAGAAATCAACTTTTGTAAAACCTTATTTCATATTAATAAAACATGTCTCCACTTTCTTTTAATTGCTTTGTTTGATTTCTCACTTTCTTATTCACGCACTATTTCAAAGAAAATCAAAATATAACTTAAGTTTTAAAAACCCTTATTCACCCCCCCCCCCTCTAAGGGCGCCTACCGATCCAACATTTAACCCTTTGAGGATGGTTCAATTGGTCACTTTCTGCCCGTTTGACTAGGGGTGAGCTGCAGAGGTGTGCCTAAGCTCAATCTTTAGATCTCCGCACATCTTCGTGAATGATTTCCCGGTGAACTGTGTCCCGTTATCGTCCATGATAACAAAGGATATCCCGATGCGGCAAACAATGCTCTTCCAGACAAACTTTTTTGCGTTGTCCTCGGTAATCTTGGTGAGAGGCTCCGCCTCGACCCATTTTGTGAAGTAGTCGATTACCATAAAGATGAAATTTCTTTGCCGGGTCGCGATCGGGAGTGGCCCTAAAATGTCGATCCCCTAGAGGGCGGACGCACGCTGGCTCTGAATAGCTATGAGTGAGGTCGGTGGTTGTCGTGGTGTGTTGGAGTGGAGTTGGCACCCAGCGCACCGGCGGACAAACTCTTGTGCATCTTTCTACAGCGTGGGCCAGTAGAACTGATGAGTCTGATATTTGTATGGTTTTTCGGACTCATCTGGGTTAGTTTTCATGCTCATGCACTTCACTTGTAGTTCATTATTGCTCATATTTCACTTGTTCACATTTCTCACATGATGTGCACATTTAGGCCCATTGTGGTGTGCAATTGCGCACTATTTTGCTGGGGGTAGGCACAATGTGCTACCCATTTTATTTCTGCTATGATATTTGTGTTGGAGGTGTGTTTCCCAGCGTTTGGATGTGTTGTGCAGGTGGGAAGATCGTCCATATTGCCTAGAATTCATTTCTACAAGATTCGCACGGTCGTGCATTTTCTTCGCGCACAGTCAACTACGACCATGCATGATAATCAGCTGGTCAATGTGTGTTCCGTCCCTGCTCGTGCAATTTGTTCTCGCACGGGCAATTCGCTCGTGCGTGAGTAAAATCGCACGAGCTCTCTTGCTGTCCAAATTTATATGTTTCTTATTGTCCATGCATTTGCTTCACTCATGGTTGGATTCAACCGTGCGCGAAGGAAACACACGATCTCATGTTGATAGCCGGTTTTTCGAGTCGTCTGAATTTTTCGTGCCTTTTATGCACGGTCTGTTTGAGCGTGCGTGAGTAAAATGCACGGGCGTGTCTGCTTCATCTTCTTGGGTTTCCTAGGCAATTAATATCTCGCGATCCATGCATGGGCATGCGTTCGACCATGCGTGACCAAAATTTGATTGTTTTCTATAAAAGCTACAGACTTCACTCTAGACGGGATTGATCATTCTTCTCCGCCATTTCCACCGCAAGGGGAGCTCCAGCTCTATTTTTCTTCCACCTTCCATGAGGTCTTTGCACAAGGCCGCCTCACATCATCCTAGAGCATCAAGGAGATGATTCCACCCTCATCTTCATCGTCAAGCAAAGAGTTCTTCGCATCGTACTTGGCCGGATTCTAGTTTACCGGAGATGATGGGTCCATTGGGAGGAAGTGACCGCCCTCCTCTACCCTGGATGATAGTTTGGGACCGAGCTAGGATGCGGATTGACAACCCGACGATTCCTATCGAGAATCTACAACAAGCCTCTTAATTCGGTCATATCTCTTGCCTTTTTGTTTAACTTGTGTGGATGTATATGAATGTAATCTTCATTTTATTGATGATGTTGTGTTATAAACATATTTGCTCTTCATGATGATTCATATTTATGAAATGTTGTTGTATGTTTATTAGTCACTTGAAGTGCGCCAATTCCACACCCACTCCATTCCACTCTGCAACCCTCCATTCAATTACGCAAGCCTACTCTTCCATTCCGCTTAACTAGTCATACCTTATGTGTGCCGACTCTTCCACTCGCCAAGTGAAGCGGTGCTAACGGCCCGTATAATCCACCTCACTTCCGCCGGTGCGAACCACTCCATCCTCTTGCGTCCTCGCCCATCCACCTTGCAAAGCAGTGCATAGCGGCCTGCATAGTTTCCATTCGCCTTGCGAAGCAGTGCATTGCGGTCTGCATAGTAGTTTATTTTCTTTATTTGTTTTTTCGCAAACCAAACCAATCATATCCATTCGCATCCCTTCCACCCTAAAAGACTTCAATCTCAAGTCTTTCCTTGATAGTTAACTCCACCTTACTGTGTACCTTCAAGATCGATACTTGGGGATCACTCCCATTTTTTATTACTTGAATGATCGGTACACTGTCGTTTTGTGCCGCAGTTTCGCTCCCACCTATAGAGGTGTGCTAAATTCGTGCATCAAGTTTTTGGCTCCGTTGCCGGGGAACACAGTCGTGTGAGTTTCTGGAGAGGGAGAGCCTGAGAGAGAAGTTCTTTCTTTTGTGTATAGCTTTACTTTTGTTCATTCTCTTATTCCTTCTTTTTACTGGTTTTATAGTAGGTTGCCTTAGTAATTTATTATTGGGTGTAATATTTTGCACAATAGTATTTTTTCTATTGAATCCAGTTATCTTCACGCAATGTGGGCCGCATTCAATATCCATTTCTGTTGGTGTGGAGATATTTCTCACGCTAGTGATAAATTCCCTACGGATGATGGTGGGCATAATTCTTGCGGTCCAATGTATGGAGCACCGTTCTCTTACGGTCCTTCATACCCCATTCCCAAGTCTTATGGCCACTCGTCCTCGCCGCATTTTCCGTTTTTTTATTCCTCTCTGGCCCCACAAGGACTAATGAGTAATATAAAATAGTGTTTGTGTTGTCAAAGCTTAGATCACTACCTGAAGTTCTGTGTCGAGTATCTTCACCAATTGGACGAGGATGATGAGTCAGATATCTGGATCATCCCGACTCCTAGCTCTGGCGGCACACCTTCAACATCTAGGTATGTATCTGTGTCACCTTCATGCTTTGAAGGGAATGATGTAGACATAGTCATCTGATGTGTGGCTGATCTGAGCTTTGACATGGTTGAGTCTATCTCTCTTTTGCATATGTCACCATGGGTGGAGTCGATTCTGTGTGAGGAATCGGTGCTTGATGTTTTTTCGAGCACAATTCCTCCCCCTTTTATGCACACCAATACATTCGTCTCTGATGACATTATTGATGATGCGTCGCAGGAAAAGGTGGGTGATCTATATGTTATGCTTATTCCTATGGAGGAGGACAACCTTCAAGGTGAAGAGGATTTTTCCTCAGCATCGGCGGAGGAAGTCCAAATCTTGGGGAAGGCCGTCGTTGATCCTGTCGAGCCTTGCAGCACTATCAATAATGTCGGCAACATCTTACTACCTCAACATAGTAGGAGTGATACCGGGACCACTCCCCCAATTTTTGATTGTTTATGTCATTCTTCTCCTTTTTTCCAGCCCCCCCCCCCCCCCCCCTCTTCTTAAGCGTCTGAGCTTGTGTAGGTTGATTCTTCACAGGGACTCTAGGAGAACTTGGAGCATGTTGCTCATGCAATCGAGTTGAGCATCCACCTCTGTGAGGACGTTGATACCCCTCCATAGAGGGAGCTCCACTCATTGCCTTCTCCTCCTGCATCCGTCCTGAAGAAGACAACACCTTGCTGGGTATATTTTGGTGAGAATAGTGAGGACTCCTCCTCTACTTCTTACTTTCTACTTCCTCTACCTATGAAGAATAGGTATTTTTATTTAGGTAGAAGAGTAACTGATTTATCACCGTATCGGTACCCGTTACCGACACGAATATTAGAACAGTTACCTGTGCATTTTATTTTTCATATGCCCATTAGCTAGAATTCTTACAGTTCTGAATAAGCCGTGTTTGGAAGACAGTAACCCCAGTAATTATCTTACTTTTTCTTGATCTTTCTTTTTATCTATGTCAAAAAAAATTAGTTAGTTATATTTTATTTTAGTTTGCTTTTGCGGAGCTCACCCCTGCTGTTATTTTCTATTTGTGAAGGTGGTGGTTGTGATTCTTCGTATGACTGCTTTGCCATGGATTTACACACTTCTTCTGGTATGCTCGCCTGCTGAGCATTGGGTACTCTCTTCCCCTAGCTTTATTTTGAATTTCATAGTCATATATTGTGTTAGATTGTTTAGCTCAAGTCTGGGGGAGAGCCGTTTTCTTGTGCCCACTCATGTGCACGATTGCATAACATGCAAGAAGCCCTTATGTAAGTTGTATTGTTTAATTTCTTTACACATCGTAGCACCCACAAGAGTGTTTTCTTTGCCATTAGCGCGCCGCGAGTTGAACTCATTTCTTTAGGTGTGATTTGGGAAAATATCTATGCTGGCATAGGATTATGAGATGGAGTAAAATGTTGACTCCAGTAGTGCTCCTAATCGAGTGCTCATGACTCGCATAGAAATTTGTGTAGACTCAATTAATTTTAATGCTTTTAGTTTATATTTCTCTATTAGCGTAAATATTGTTTACTATACTCAAGAATAGCTAAATCCAGTGTGAATCAAATGGTAGCAGAGAAATGTGTGTAGACGTTAGTTAGCATCGTATTGGCCGAGTCGGGAGGAAGGATTATCTTTCTTGGCGGCTAAGAACTTGCCCCAAGCAATTCTTGAAGCATGGGTATTCAGTTTGTCAGTTGCGTGAATGTGATTTAGACCATCATTTTGGCCTGGTTGAGCTTTTGTGCCCATTCCTATCATTATATCTTCCCTAGCTCAGTTATGTCTTCCCGTTCTTTCATTCGGCCCCACTTTTATCTCACCAAAGCCTTAAAGACAATCCTAATCGCACTCCCGAATTTGAGTCAAGTTTGTATTTTATTTTCATGTTTGAGATGTTGATGTTGTGATATTTTTGTTAAATTGTGGATGCACTTCATTGCTCAATTTGCTGCAGGTGTTTTGAAAAAAAAAAAAAAATAAGAAAAAGAAAAGAAGTTAAATGAAATGAGAAAAGAGCTTAAGTAAAAATTATTTGCAAAAGTTTGTATTGGGAGTAGGCGGTGCGCACACCCATGTTTTTAATTCTAAGTCTGGGGGTGTGGTGCACCTGCGTGATTATCGCGGTGCGTAGATAGTTTATTTTGTGCTAGCTCATTTGGGTGTAGTGCTTGAGCCATCGCTTTTATCATTATATACCTCGCCAAAATCCAAGCCCAGTCTCAAACCTAAAGTACTACTGATTCATGCATTTGAGTCAATCCAGTACCGTGGACAGAGTGCGAACGGGCAAGCTTATGGTCAACGACATTGATGGATTTCAATGGAGGTTGTCCCGAGCCCCGATCTTTGGCAATTCTCACCTCATCGTTCAGTCTACTTTCTTCCTATGCATGACCGGATGATTCACCATGATTCAATTTTGAAGTAAATGTAATATATAAATACATTCCTGGAAAATTATAGACTAATATGTATAATTAGAAATTTCATTTACTGTATTTCTACGTGCGCGAGCATGTGACTTCGCATGGTACTCCGCTTTACAATTTCTATGCCAGCATGTGTTTTTCTTGTCCACTTGAGGGATGATTTGCTCGGGATGAGCAAATGGCAAAGTCTGGGGGTATGATGAGTCTGATATTTGTTGGGTTTTTTGGACTCATTTGGGTTAGTTTTCACGCTCATGCACTTCACTTGTAGTTCATTATTGCTCATATTTCACTTGTTCACAATTCTCACAGGATGTGCACATTTAGGCCCATTGTGGTGTGCAATTACGCACTATTTTGCTAGGGGTAAGCACATTGTGTTGGACATGTGTGTCACATCCCTTTGTTTGAGAATAACAAATCCCAAATTGTATTTGATCTTGCTTGTCGTGTGTTTATAGTGTGCAGGAACTGTAGGTGCAATACTCCACAGGTAGAAAGCAGCTTAGAACCAACAAACTGAGCTGAAGCACTACCGTCAACGTTAGGGGTTAACGCAGGCGCTAGCGCTACCGCCAGTGCTAGCGCTACCGCCAGTGCTAGTGCTACATCCTGGTGCTAGCTCAAGTTTGTGTACAGCGCCACGTCGTCAACGGTTTCGCAATCGCTCTACACGAATGCTACCGTAGGCGCTAGGAGCTACCGCGGGCGCTATCTCCAAGTTCTATAAATTGATGGGTTCTCTCTCGTTTTGGATAGAGCTTCCAGAGAGATTACTTGTGCCAAATTTCCAGAGTTGTTACTCTGCCGAAAGTTTATCTCCCACTCAAAGCCAAAGAGGATTTTTGGAGAAGGAAGGCCCCACGTTGCATACGAAGAACGATCGCTTCAACCTCGCTTGTGCTACAGCAATCCTTCATCCTCAACTTCAGAAATCTCATAGAGGGAGTTCTTGTTATTTGTTTATTTCATTATTGTAATTTTTGTAGTAGAATTTTCCTTGTGTTGGCGACTAGGTCCTTGCGCGGCTTAGGGGGTAATTCGCCGTGTGAGTTGGCGACTAGGTCTAGGAGATTAGATCTAGGGGGTGCTCGAGGCCATATCCGGGGAAGGATTGGCTAGAGCAGCTTGAGGCCATATCCGGGTAAGGATAGACTAAAGCCAACAGGTTCGTGGGGATACGAGTCGGTATAGAAAAGGAAAAATTGTTTTACTTTGTACGCCTCTGATTTCTAGCAATATTGAAATCAAATTTATGTAAACACCTTTTTATATAATATAATCATGTCTCTATTTGTGTTTACTTGATTTCTTTCATTTGGCATAAAATTTATTTTTGCAAATTACTTTTGCTAAATTGTTATTTTGCTCTCTCTCACTAAAAACAATTTGGTCATTTTCATAAAATTATAAGAAAAATTTTATTCCCTTATTCACCCCCCCCCCCCCCCCCTTAAGGGCGTTAATTGATCCAACAAGTGGTATCAGAGCCAGGTTATTCCAAATCGGTTTAAAAACTGGGAATAATGGCATCTCATGAACTCGCTTCTATTAGTGGGAGAAACTTCCTTATAAATGAAAAATCTTTGGCACCACCTTTATTTGATGGCAAATATTATAATGGGTGGAAAACTCTTATGGAAAAATTGTTTAAATCTTTGGATATTGAAGTTTTGAATATTACAACTAAAATGCCCCCAAGTATCCTTAATAAAAATGAAATGTTTTTAAATGCCAAATCAATGAATAGTCTATATTGTGCATTAGATCAAAATATTTTCAAACTTATTTATACACTTCCTACTGCTTATGAAGTTTGGAAATTTCTTGAGAATTCATATAGTATTCCTTCCACAGATGATGAACAAGAGCAATTCGCTATTGATCCAAGAGAAGAAACCGATGAGGACTACTCATGCTTGGAGGAAGATCTATCTAAGATAAAAGAATACAACATCACAATATTGGACTAAAAAAATGGCAACACATCAAGCAAAAGAGAAGACGAAAATTCAACTATGAAAGAGGAATGTGAAGATGTCAAAGGAACCCTTGGTTCAAATATTGCTTCATCTCATAGCAATGTAAGAAAATCAAAAACTTCTCTTTTTATAACAAATTCTATTTCTACATCTCGTATGCTTAAAATTGCTAAACGTAAAATATTAAAGTTGAAAATTACTAATTCCAAATTACGTCTAGAAAATAAATCTTTAAAGGCAAATGATAAAGTAGAATCAAATATTGATGTGTTAAATTCACTTTCATGCTCTTTAGTTAAAATCCCTACTCCTTGTTTTGATTGCAATCTATTAAAAGAAAAATTCAAGGATATTGAAAAAGGACTCTTAGTTTCTAAAAAGCATAATGAAAAATTGATAATTGAAAATGATGCTTTAACTTGTAAGTTAAGACAATTAAAATCTTTTGTTAAAAAAGTTCTAATTTCTAGTAATGTCATTCATCATAAGATTTTGAATAACAAAGATAAATTAACTTACAAAATCATTTCAAAAAAGGACCATTTTCATACATCAACTCTAAAGGAGTTTAGTTTCAAAATGAATTATGACCCTCACAAAATTCTTAAGAGTCACTATTATAAGTCTCAATATATTTTCAATCATGACTCAAATTTAAAAACTCCTTTTCATGAAAAACAAACTATAAAATATTTTCCTTCACATTATAAGGGTATGTCTATAAGAAATAGTGAAAAGGAAAATCATCTAAATAAAAACCAATCATTTAACACATATTGTAACTCACTCCTTCAACAATCACTTCTAAAGAAAGACAATCACTCTTATAAACTTTCAAAGAATCCATATAATAAAATTAATTATGATTATCAACATCAAGCTATTTTGAAAAATAATTTGAATAAACATGAATCCCCAATGAATTATTTTTCAAGCAACTATCATCATATAAAGATGTCACATAATCATTTTATGGATTTAAGTGATAAACAATCAATGTATGAATGGAGACCCATAAAGAAAGGTGACATATCATCTTTAATTGAAAAAACCCATTCATCATTATCTTTCCAAAAGCCACCACAATGTCTTTGGGTACCCAAAGGAACCATCCCACTTGGTCCCCTTTGGATACCTAAATCTCTCATTCATTAGTATCCAATCATTTGCATGAAGTAGAAAAGAAATGAAATATAAATACTCTACTTCATGATGTGCTTTATTTCCTTTTCTTTTGTTTATTTTGTATTTTTGATCCAAAATGTTTTTGGTCACTTTATATTTCATGGAATATGACTTACACATTTTAAGCCTAATATTTAACAAATCAAATTGAATTAAAATTGAACATTAAGTCATTTTTTAAGTGACCTATCTCTAATCTTCTTAGTCTTTATCTCTTTAAATCCTTTACCCTTAAATGTCTTGAAATATCATCATAAATTGAATATTGAAATTATTATCAAGACTAATGAAATTATTTTAATGAATGGATTTAAATGTGTATTAAAAGGCTTAGACATAAAATATTAAATGCACAACTTATTGTATATTTGTCTAATTTCATTAATTTGTTGCATATGATAGCCCATATATTGAAAATTCATAATTGAGAAAAATTGGAAACAAATGATATAAAAGAAACCATGTATTTTTAAATTAAAAATTGTAACTCAAAATTGTAAATCAAAAACCATGAGTTGCTAATGCCAGGCATTATCACTAACGCCGGCGGTAGCCTATTTTCCAAAAATAAAAATTTGATTTCTCTAATTATTATTTTCTGAAAAAATTATTTTACTATATTAAGTATCTTTATCTTCTACTTTCAGATACCTTGTAGTAAAATCAAAAAGAAAATTTACAAAACAATTCAAAATAACCAAAACATTTTTGTCCGTTATATATATGTAGTACAATATTTACTTTACAAGCAGTCTCTACATATTAAAAAGGATGAATATGAACTATATAGTCATCACCATGATCTATCAATATCATATGCTAAAATTCACTATAATCATATATCATAATTCATGATCTAACCAGAATTATCTTAAATCAACTAATACTATCAATCTTAGGAATTGTGAAATATGTGATGGCTATTGATATTATAGTTTCATATCATGTTTTGTGTGTGATATGTATCTCTATTGTTTGCATGTATCTCATTATATTTAGATCTAAGAATTAACTTTATATCAACAAGATAAAATCAAATAGAATAATCATTTCATTCTAGGTCTAAAGAAAATTAATTTGAAATCTTCTCATATTACATGCAACTTTATCTCCATTAAATCATATATAATAACATTGCATTCAAACTCATCATTCTAGCATCACTTATTAGTTTATGCTTAAATTTATATGCTAGGTATAACATTACAATGTTATTAAAAATATCATGATAACTATGTGATTTGAAATTATATAGAATACTAAAATTCCAACAAACACAGTTTATGGATTAAACATTAGAATATTTATGAATATTGTTTCATGAAGCATATATTATCATGCAAAACCAAAGATCAATAAATTCAATTATTGAATGCAATTTTATTATAAATTTCAAAACTTTATATATGTGATCTTTGTCTTTGATATGATAGCATGATCATCATTTTCTAGACTTACAATTCAAACATGCTCATTCAAAAGAAAATCACCAAATCATATTGCCATAATTCTAGAAGGAATAGAATTCACATACATCATGATGATCTAACATATATTCTATGCAAAAATCTCTAAAATCATAATTCATGTTCTATCATGAAATATCTCAAATCAATAATATCTATCACCTAGGAATTATGAATCTTATGATAAAAATTTGAATAATGTTTTCTTTACAATATTTAGTGTATTGATTTGCATTGTTATTGATTGCATGTATCTCACATATATGTAGACTCTAGAATCAACTTTGTAATAATACGAATAAATCAAACTAAATTATCACTTTATTATAGATCTATAATTTGAAACTCTATTTTGGAATACATGCAATATTAATGTTAATTTTATGACGTAACATTAAACCCAAAACTCATCATATTAGCATTATCACTTATTGAATATTAGAAATTGTACTAGTTATCTCATATCGTCATCTCATAAAAATAGAGAAACTATGCGACTATATATTGTTCTTCACTTTAAAAAAAACCATAGTTTATAAAAAAAACCATAGTTTAAAAGCATAGGTTGTCCAAAGATTATTCACCTATGACTTCATATCGCACAATAGTGGGGGCGTAGGGTTGTATGCATTAGAGACCTAACCTCTAAGTCATGTCTTGTCCTTAACCGGGGAGGGTTCCAGTGGGGCCTTACGAGGCACTAGGGGGAAATAGTGCTAGGTTGAGCGTTCTCTAGTGTGTGCATATGGGACTAACACCCCAACCTACGGCATGTGTGCAGCTCCTCATGCCCATCCGTCACTTAGTATGGGGCTAGGGTTAGACATTTAGTCCGGGTAGTTTTTAATCTTAGGACATACTTATATTACTCACTACATGAACATTTTATTTACTTATCACTTTAATCATGCATATTTTGGGTTGTTCAAAATATGTCCTCTTGTGTTTTTCATAATTAATTTATTTTGTGCTAAAATGATTTTGTAAAACTCAAGTGTTTAAAAAAGCCAAAGTTTCATGCAAATATGATCCACCTAGAGATCTCCAAAAATTCTAAAATTTCTGCATGGCACTACTCTAAGGACACTTAATCAAGATCAAAAAGTGAAAATTTAAAATTTTCAAAAAATCAAGTAATTTTTGTCGCGCTAGCACTAGCGCAGGCGCTAGTGTGAGTGTTTGAATTTTGTGATTTTCAAAATTTTAAAAATCTACAAAAATATTTTAGTTCATATTTACTACTTTAATTTTGTACTTCTTACTTTTGTTATTTTTGTTTTATTTATTTTATGGAAAATCAACTATGAAATTTCAAAATTCAAAAATACAAAATATGTTTTTGTGGTTTTCTATTTTTTATTTCATTAAAAATGTTTAAAACAACAACAAAAAATGGTATGATCTTTATTGCTAATATCAAGCATGAATATGAATTCTATCATTTAGAATTATTTACAATGTTAAAACTTGTTTCTTCATTTTACTATGAACATTGTTGTGTTTATCATGCTTTGATATATCTAATTAAGTGCATCATTTGTATTGAAAAATATGTGTAGATCCAAGCTTAGCATGCCTCTAAGTATGAGTAAATGTATTGTGATTGATAATGATACTTTTACACTCACTTATGTTTTGTAATGTACATGTGTGTTTAAATCTAAAATGCTTGCTTAAGTATTGTAATTGTACAATGAATTAAAATTTGCATAAGTTTATTATCTACACTACATTTGAATTGCACTTAAAAATTAAGAAAAGTGGCTTAAAAAAATTTATGTTGGGTTTGCAAAACAAGTGTATTCGGAGAATGTTGTCCCACAAAAGTGAATAAAAATAAAAATATAACTCCACCAAGCATGACTTGAACCTCCTGATAAGTCTTCATAAGCATTGTGAGGTTGAGCACCTTGGAAAGAATAGTAAAGTGGCTTGTGCAAATCTTGGTTATTACACTACTTTGTTAAAAATTATGTGCATTAAAAGTGTGTGAAAGTTGATATACTTGTGTTTTATTGTGCACTTTACTCTACATATATCTTGTATTTTGTGATTTAAATCAATTATTAGCATTGCTCAAAATACACTTATGTGCACATCATTATCTTTCATAACACTTCTTCTCATGAGTATTGGATTCTAATGCTTTATCTATTGTTGCGCAAATCCTGCACACCGCTATAGGCGGTAGCGAGACTGCGATCCGAACGGCAGTGAACCGGTCGTTGTCAAGTAATAATATGAGGAAGTAAATCCCCAAGTATCGAATCTCTCAAGGAACACAGTAAGGTGGAGTTAACGTTCGAGGAAGGACTTGAGATCGAAGTCCTTTGGGTCGGATGAATTGCGGACACGGGGGTTGATTTGGTTTGTGGAAAATAAAGAGAAAAAGCTACAACTACTCCTATGCAATACCGCTATGCAAAGCTTCGCTCGGCGGGATGGAAGACTACGTAGGCCTTGAACGCGCTACTTCGTAAGGGCGGATGGACGAGTAGGCAAGCGGATTGAACTATGCAGGCCTTGAGCGCGCTGCTTCGTTAGGCGGGATGGAGTACGGGCCGCGATGCCTTGCTTCGGTAAGCGGATGGGCGAGTAGGCTAACGGAATGAGGGTCTTAAGCACCTCTTCGCAAAGCACACCACTAACAATTGTTAGGGCGGCACAACACAACGAACAATCCACACCACGGGGCACACCTCAAATTAAAATATAATAAGATTACTCAATCACATAGACATTATTCATACTAATGTTAACAAGTAAAAATATACTTCATCAAAATGTTGGTTCTAGCTACATACACATCAATAAGAGAAGAATAAGGCAAGAAATCGACCGAATCCGAAGTCTCGTTGTAGATTCACGGTTGGAATCGCCGGGTTGTCAATCCGTGTCCAAGCTCGGTCCGCAACTACGTCCGGGGTAGAGAGAGCTGTCACTACTCTCCAATGAGCCCGTCTTCTTCGTGTCACGATCCGATAGAGGTTGCAAACTTCCTCTTGCTTGATGGCGATGGCGGCTAAACCTTCCTTGGAGCACTTGGATGAAAGAGGAGGCCGAGAGGAAGCTCCGGCTCAAGATTGGCGTGAAGAACAAGCCCGGAGCACCTCCATATGGTGGGCGGCGGTGGAGGGGCGAAATCGGAGCCCTGGAGCGAGAAAACGGCGGAATAAAATTGGGATCCCCGACCTAATTCGCGAGCAGGTCGTTTTATAGGCGCTGGAATAAACAGTGCGCACGGTCATTGGCGCACGACCAGTGGTCGTGCGCACTAGAATCCTGTGATCGTGCGTCCGACTGGACGGAACCTGCAAGAGAAGCAATTTATAAAATATAGTGTTCGCACGACCAGTGGCGCACGACCGGTGGTCGTGCGCACTATCGTCGATGGTCGTGCGCACTGGTCGAGACAGAACTCATAAAATTAATGATAAGTGTGCATGAACAGTGGCGCACGACCGGTGGTCGTGCGCACTATCGTAGATGCTCGTGCGCACTGCACCAAACAGAACTCATGAAAAAAGGGTTAAGTGCACACGATCAGTGGCGCACGACCAGTGGTCGTGCGCAATAGAACCGGTGATCGTGCGCAGTGTTCCTGTGCAGAATTGCACCGGGAACACCTGCACGACTCCTAATCCAGCACAACCACAAATCTAGCCATTGAAAGTGGCACCTAACAGTACATGAAAACTACTAATGAAGAAAAACATGATATAACACCAAAAATGGGCCTAGAAGTGCACATAGCATGGAATAACATATATGAGCGAAAACATGCCTGGAGTGTAGTGCATAAACTAGGAAAACGGCCCAGATGAGTCCATAAAAGTGTATATGATCAGGACTCATCACACCCCCAGACTTAACTGTTTGCGCGTCCCGAGCAAACAAATTCTAAGCGAACTAGGAAAGAACAGTAGATGGCTTAACGATTACACTACAAAGTACCATGCAAAGTCGCATGCTCACGTGCATAAGAAAAATAGTAGAAAAGATTTCTGATTATAAAAACAGTTTATATATTTCTAAAAGAGTAAAAGCATATTACAACTACTCAAAATGGTGAACAACGGTGAATCATTCGGTCATGCATACGGAGAAAGTAAACTAAGCGCTGAGACGAGCATTGCTCAAGATCGGGATGCGGGAAAAACTCCACTGAAATCCATCAGTGTCGGTGACCATAAGCTTGCCCGGTCACATTCTCTCCACGGCACTGGTTTGACTCAAATGCGTGAATCAATAGGACTTTAGGTTTTAAATGGGGCTTGGGTTTAGGTGAGGTATACAATGATAAAGACGATGGTTCAAATACTAAACCCAAATGAGCTAATGCAGGAAACTATCCTCATTCACCACACAAACACGGGGGTACACAACACCCCCAGACTTGGACTTAACAGCATGGGTGCGTGCACCGCCTACTCCCAAACATAAATCTATACATAAAGATTTTCAATTAAACACTCCTTCTCTTTCCTTTCTTTTTAACTTCTTTTCTTTTTCTCATTTTTTTTTCTTTTCTTATCATTTTCAGCAAATAAACAAAAGGACACATCCACATCTTCACAAACATATTACCACATCAACAACCCAACTCATGAAAATAATAAACAGCTAAAGCTCAGATTTGGGTGTGCGACTAGGATTGGCTTTTGGGCTTTGGTGAAATAAAAGTGGGGCTGAATCAAAGAACAGGTAGGCACAACTGGGCTAGCGAGGATATAGCGGTAGGGATAGGCACAAAGGCTCAACCGGGCCAAAATGATGGCCTATATCGCATTCACGCAATTGACTAACCGTATACCCATGCTTCAAGAATCGCTTGGGGCAAGTTCTAGCCACCGAGAAAGATTCTCCTTTCTCCCGACTCAAGCAATACGAATCTAGCGATCGTTTACACACATCCCTATGCTACCGTTTGATTCCACCGAATTCACCATTTGAGTAGAGTAAACAACATTTACACTAATAAGAAAAATATAAAACCATAAGTATAAAGAGAAGTCTACTCTACACAAATTTCTATGCAACCGAGCACTCGACTAGGAGCACTACTAGAGTCAACATTTTGCTCTACTACATAGTCCTAAGCCATCACCTAGACTTTCCCAAATAAGCAGAAGAATTAAATTCACAACAGAGCAAGCAAACAGATGAGTACGCGCTCAAGTGGGTGATGTGGTGTGCAATGAAAATGAACAACAATTTAAGAGAAATCTTCTAGCATGCAGTGCAATAGTGCACGTGAGCGGGTAAACAAAACTACTCTCCCCCAGACTTAAACTAAACAATCCGCATAACATATGACATGAAAATCAGAAAAGGCTAGGGGAAGAGAGTACCCAATGCTCAGCAAGTGAGCATACCAGAAGATTGGCGTGTAAGCTAAAATGAGCTGCAGCATCCGCCATCCAGAATAAGTACCTGCAGGGGTCAGCTCCGCAAAAACAAAAGACAAAAGAAAACTGAAAAGAAAATACTACTAACTAAACATGATTAGATGAAATAAAAATGCAGAAAAGAAAGATAACTACTGGGGTTATTGTCCTCCCAGCACGACTTATTCAAACTTTAAGAGTTCTAGCTAATGGGCCTATGGAAGGAGAAGTGGACGGGTAACTGGCCTAATATCCATGTCGGTTGCGGGTACCGATACGGTGATAGAACAGTCACCCCTCTACCTAAATATAGATACCTGCTCCTCACAGGTGGAGGGTAGAGAATGTAAGAAGAGGAGGAGGCCTGGTCCTCACTCATCCCACCAAAACTACCCTTGCCCAGCAAGGTATCGTCCACAGCAGGTCCGCAGGAGGAGAAGGCAATGAGTGGAGCTTCCTCTACGGAGGGGGAATGAACCACCTCACATGAGAAGATGCTCTCATCATTGACTTGAGCAAAAAGCTCCAAGTCCTCCTGATGTACCTGTGAAGACTCAACCTGCACAGGCTCAGATGAAGAAGGGGGGTTAGGAAATAAAAGAGAAGAATGACATAAATAATCAGAAATAGGGGGAGTGGTCCCGGTCTCCCTCCCATCAGGCTGGGGAAGTAAAATAATGTTTGCATTGTCATCAATGCTACAAGATTCGGCAGGATCAATAGTGGCCAAGCTTAGGATTTGGACTTCCTCCACCGGTGCTGAGGAAAATTCCTCTTCACCTAGAAGGTTGTCCTCCTCCATAAGAGTAGGCACAATACTAAGATCAACCACCTCCTCCTGCGACACATCATCAACAATGTCATCGGAGACGAGTATAGTATGCACAACAGGGGGAGGAGTAGTGCTCGGATAAAAGTCGAGCACTGATTCCTCACAAAGAATCGAATCCACTAGAGGTGGTAGATGCACATGGAGAATGGGCTCAGCAATGTCGGAGCATAGATCAGCCGCACATCCGGTGACCGTATCCATGCCATTCCCTTCAAGATGCGAAGGTGACAAAGACACATAACCGGATGTTGAAGGTGTGCCGCCAGAGTTAGGAGTTGGGACGATCCGGATATCCGGCTCGTCATCCTCGACCAATTGGCGAAGATACTCGGCACAGTCCTTCAAGACATGATCAGTGCTCCGACAAAACCGGCACTGCCTAGCGGGCTTCTTTGGCACAACGGGTGCTGAAGCCGAAAAGAAGTAAGACAGTAAAGGCTCAGCAGAGTAGCCATAAGACTTACGCGCACCATATGGAGTATCAGACGAAGTCGGTGCTCCATATGCTGGGCTATATTGAACTATGCCTACTATTCTCCGTAGGGCATTCATCACTAGAGTGGGAGGTAGCTCCACACCAACGGCAACGGATATTAATATGTGCCCACATAGTGCGAAGATAAAACGATTCAAGACGAAGGCCACTATTATGCAAAATACTACACCTAACAAAAATTACTAAAGCAACCTAATTAAAGCAGGAAAATGGAATAAAAAGAAATAAAACAAAGAAATGCAATTTACAAATGGAAGGGCTTCTCTCTCAGGTTCTCCCTCTCCAGAAAACTCACACGACTGTGCTCCCCGGCAACGGCGCCAAAAACTTGTTGCGCAAATCCTGCACACCGCTATAGGCGGTAGCGAGACTGCGATCCGAACGGCAGTGAACCGGTCGTTGTCAAGTAATAATATGAGGAAGTAAATCCCCAAGTATCGAATCTCTCAAGGAACACAGTAAGGTGGAGTTAACGTTCGAGGAAGGACTTGAGATCGAAGTCCTTTGGGTCGGATGAATTGCGGACACGGGGGTTGATTTGGTTTGTGGAAAATAAAGAGAAAAATCTACAACTACTCCTATGCAATGCCGCTATGCAAAGCTTCGCTCGGCGGGATGGAAGACTACGTAGGCCATGAACGCGCTACTTCGTAAGGGCGGATGGACGAGTAGGCAAGCGGATCGAACTATGCAGGCCTTGAGCGCGCTGCTTTGTTAGGCGGGATGGAGTACGGGTCGCGATGCCACGCTTCGGTAGGCGGATGGGCGAGTAGGCTAACAGAATGAGGGTCATAAGACCTCTTCGCAAAGCACACCACTAACAATTGTTAGGGCGGCACAACACAACGAACAATCCACACCACGGGGCACACCTCAAATGAAAATATAACAAGATTACTCAATCACATAGACATGATTTCATACTAATGTTAACAAGTAAAAATATACTTCATCAAAATGTTGGTTCTAGCTACATACACATCAATAAGAGAAGAATAAGGCAAGAAATCGACCGAATCCGAAGTCTCGTTGTAGATTCACGGTTGGAATCGCCGGGTTGTCAATCTGTGTCCACGCTCGGTCCGCAACTACGTCCGGGGTAGAGAGAGCTGTCACTACTCTCCAATGAGCCCGTCTTCTTCGTGTCACGATCCGGTAGAGGTTGCAAACTTCCTCTTGCTTGATGGCGATGGCGGCTAAACCTTCCTTGGAGCACTTGGATGAAAGAGGAGGCCGAGAGGAAGCTCCGGCTCAAGATTGGCGTGAAGAACATGCCCGGAGCACCTCCATATGGTGGGCGGCGGTGGAGGGGCGAAATCGGAGCCCTGGAGAGAGAAAACGGCGGAATAAAATCGGGATCCCCGACCTAATTCGCGAGCAGGTCATTTTATAGGCGCTGGAATAAACAGTGCGCACGGTCATTGGCGCACGACCAGTGGTCGTGCGCACTAGAATCCTGTGATCGTGCGTCCGACTGGACAGAGCCTGCAAGAGAAGCAATTTATAAAATAATGTGTTCGCACGACCAGTGGCGCACGACCGGTGGTCGTGCGCACTATCGTCGGTGGTCGTGCGCACTGGTCGAGACAGAACTCATAAAATTAATGATAAGTGTGCACGAACAGTGGCGCACGATCGGTGGTCGTGCGCACTATCGTAGATGCTCGTGCGCACTGCACCAAATAGAACTCATGAAAAAAGGGTTAAGTGCACACGATCAGTGGCGCACGACCAGTGGTCGTGCGCAATAGAACCAGTGATCGTGCGCAGTGTTCCTGTGCAGAATTGCACCGGGAACACCTGCACGACTCCTAATCCAGCACAACCACAAATCTAGCCACTGAAAGTGGCACCTAACAGTACATGAAAATTACTAATGAAGAAAAACATGATATAACACCAAAAACGGGCCTAGAAGTGCACATAGCATGGAATAACAAATATGAGCGAAAACATGCCTGGAGTGTAGTGCATAAACTAGGAAATCGGCCCAAATGAGTACATAAAAGTTTATATGATCAGGACTCATCATCTATACTACTCTTTATATAAGAAATACACTAGATAACCTAACATTATCTCTACAATGTTTTTTGTTTCTCTTGAACTTAAAATTAAGTAACATTGTAGAATATTTTCTTTTTTGATATGTTCATTTCATGCTTGGTAACTTTATGAAAAACTATGAGATTTCAAAGAGGTTAAAACATCTTTACATTTTGAACCAAAACTCATATTTTTACTTATTCTTTTCATGCTTACAAAAAGATGTTTCTTATAATCTTCCATTTGCTTACAACTCTTATCTTTTTATTTGAAATATCTTATATATACTATGCTTACAATCTTTATCATTATCTATATTACAAAAGCTTGATCATGCATTATCATTTATAAGGAGTGCTTCCTTACTACCCTCACCCCCACCTTCTTTTGATAATACGAAAAGGGGGAGATTAATTGAAGAAATCTAGAGGAGAAATCTAGAATATTAAGGGGAGACTAATTCTTGTAATTTAGGGGGAGTAAAACATAAATTGCATTTATGTAGGGGGAGCATTAACATAGGGGGTATGCACTATTCTCATGCTTATCATATACTATAGTTGCACTTTTATCTCGCTTATCATTTACCATAAACACCTTTGTTGATTTCCTGCTAAGAGGATTTGTTATTATCAAAAGGGGGAGATTGTTGGACATGTGTGTCACATCCCTTTATTTGAGAATAACAAATACCAAATAGTATTTGATCTTGCTTGTCGTGTGTTTATAGTGTGCAGGAACTATAGGTGCAATACTCCACGGATAGAAACCAGCTTGGAACCAACAAATTGAGCTGAAGCACTACCGCCAGTGTTAGGGGTTAACGCAGGCGCTAGTGCTACCGCCAGCGCTAGCGCTACCGCCTGGCGCTAGCTCAAGTTCGTGCACAGCACCATGTCACCGACGGTTTCGCAACCGCTCTACACGAATGCTACCGCAAGCGCTAGGAGCTACCGCAGGCGCTATCTCCAAGTTCTATAAATTGATGGGTTCTCTCTTGTTTTGGATAGAGCTTCCAGAGAGATTACTTGTGCCAAATTTCCAGAGTTGTTACTCTGCCGAAAGTTCATCTCCCACAAAGCCAAAGAAGATTTCTGGAGAAGGAAGGCCCCACGCTGCATCCGAAGAACGATCGCTTCAACCTCACTTGTGCTACAGCGATCCTTCATCCTCAACTTCAGAAATCTCACAGAGGGAGTTCTTGTTATTTTGTAGTAGAATTCACCTTGTGTTGGCGACTAGGTCCTTGCGCGGCTTAGGGGGTAATTCGCTGCATGAGTTGGCGACTAGGTCTGGGAGATTAGATCTAGGGGGTGCTCGAGGCCATATCCAGGGAAGGATTGGCTAGAGCGGCTTGAGGCCATATCCGGGGAAGGATAGCCTAAAGCCAACCGGTTCGTGGGGATTGTTTTACTTTGTACGGCTCCGATTTCTAGCGATATTAAAATCAAATTTATGTAAACACCTTTTTATATAATATAATCATGTCTCTATTTGTGTTTATTTGATTTCTTTCATTTGGCATAAAATTTATTTTTGCAAATTACTTTTTTTAAATTGTTATTTTGCTCTCTCACTAAAAACAATTTAGTCATTTTCATAAAATTATAAGAAAAATTTTATTCCCTTATTCACCCCCCCCCCCCCCCCCCCTCTAAGGGCGCCCATCGATCCAACACATTGAGCTCCCCATTTTATTTTTGCTATTATATTTGTTCTGGAGGTGTGTTTCCCGGCGTTTGGATGTGTTGTGCAGGTGGGCAGATCGTCAATATTGCCCAGAATTCATGTCTGCATAAATCGTACGGTCATGCATTTTCTTCACGCACGGTCGGCTACGACTGTGCGTGATGATCGGCTGGCCAATGTGTGTTCTGTCCTTGCTCGTGCGATTTGTTCTCGCACGAGCAATTCGCTCATGCGTGAGTAAAATCACACGAGCTCTCTTGTTGTCCAAATTTATATGTTTCTTATTGCCCGTGCTTTTGCTTCGCGCACAGTTGGATTCAATCGTGTGCGAAGGAAACGCACGATCTCATGTTGATAACCTATTTTTTGAGCCGTATGGATTTGCCGTGCATTTTACGCACTATCTGTTTGACCATGCGTGAGTAAAACGCATGGGCGCATCTGCTTCATATTCCTGGGTTTCCTAGGCAATTAATACCACACAATCCACGCATGGTCGTGCATTCGACCGTGCGTGACCAAAATTTAATTGTTTTTCTATAAAAGTTGCAGACTTCGCCCTAGACGGGAACGATCATTCTTCTCCGCAATTTCCGCCGCAAGGGGAGCTCCAGCTCCATTTTTCTTCCACCTTCCATGAGGTCTTTGCCCTAGGCCGATTCACATCATCCTAGAGCTTCAAGGAGAGGATTCCCCCTCAACTTCATCGCCAAGCAAAGAGCTCTTCGCATCGGACGTGGACAGATTGTAGTTTACCGGAGAAGACGGGTCCATTGAGAAGAAGTGACAGCCCTCCTCTACCCCGGACGATAGTTTGGGATCGAGCTAGGATGCGGATTGACAACCCAACGATTCCTACCGAGAATCTACAACAAGCATTCAGATTCGGTCGTATCTCTTGCCTTTTTCTCGTACTGTGTGGATGTATATGAATATAATCTTCATTTTATTGAAGATGTTGTGCTATAAACATATTTGCTCTTCATGATGATTCATATTTATGAAATATTGTTGTATGTTTATTAGTAACTTGAAGCGCGCTGATTCCGTACCCAATCCATTCCACTCCGCAACCCTCCATTCCATTACGCAAGCCTACTCTTCCATTCCGCTTAACTACTCGTCGCTTACGCGTGCCTACTCTTCCACTCGCCAAATGAAGCAGTGCTAACGGCCCGTATAATCCACCTCACTTCCTCCAATGTGAACCACTCCATCTGCTTGCCTTCTCACTCATCCGCCTTACGAAGCAGTGCATAGCGGCCTGCATAGTTTCTATTCGCTTTGCGAAGCAGTGCATATTGGCCTGCATAGTAGTTTATTTTCTTTATTTTGTTTTTCCGCAAACCAAACCAATCCTAGCCATTCGCATCCCTTCCGCCCTGAAAGACTTCAATCTCAAGTCTTTCCTCGATATTTAACTTTACCTTACTGTGTTCTTAGAACTCTTGATGAAGTATCTTTCTTGCTAGGCTCTTTCCTCTAAGGTGCTCACCGCAAACCCCTCCATGCACTTCCCGCAGAGAGTACTCTTGTTCTGCTTCAGACAGACACCTTAGGAGAGGTCCAGAGAGTGTCTGCTTGTACAAGTCTCCGTTGATGACAGTGAAGGACGCAGCTCGCAGGCAGATCAACCGGGCCTGTGTGCGGTCACTGGGGAGCTGTCCCTGCTCGAGGTAGTTCCTTATGGGGTGCATCCAAGATGCCCCAGAGTCGATGAGTGTGGCGATGTCCCAGGGTCCCTGGATGCTCGGTACCCTAAGAGTTTCCACCCTTTGTCCTCTAGACTAGTATTGAGCTGGGGAGGCTGCGAGCTTGGAGAGTGTGTCTGCTCAGGCATTTTTCTCCTGGGGGATGTGGACAAGTTGTCATGATAGGAACCTTTGGATGCAGTCTAGAGCGTAGGCGTGGTACTTGATGCGATAATTTCGGCAAGTGCACCGGTCGCGCAAGTAATAATAATGGGGAAAATCCCCGAGTGTCGGTCTCTTGAGGAACACAGTAAGGTGGAGTTAGGTTTCGAGGAAGGACTTGAGATCGAAGTCCAGCGATAGGTGGAGTGCGGACGAAAGGGATTTGGTTTGTGAAAAATAAAGAGAAAATACTATAACTACTCCTATGCAATGCCGCTATGCAAAGCTTCGCTCGGCGGGATGGAAGACTACGTAGGCCTTGAACGCGCTATTTCGTAAGGGCGGATGGACGAGTAGGCAAGCGGATCGAACTATGTAGGCCTTGAGCGCGCTGCTTCGTTAGGCGGGATGGAATACACGGGCCGCGATGCCACGCTTCGGTAGGCGGATGGGCGAGTAGGCTAACGGAATGGAATGGAGAGAACGGCGGAATGAGGGTCGCAAGCACCTCCTCGCAAAGCACACCACTAACAATTGTTAGGGCGGCACAACACAACAAACAATCCACACCACGGGGCACACCTCAAATGAGAATATAACAAGAATACTCAATCACATAGACATGATTTCATACTAATGTTAACAAGTAAAAGTATACTTCATCAAAATGTTGGTTCTAGCTACATACACATCAATAAGAGAAGAATAAGGCAAGGAATCGACCGAATCCGAAGGCTCGTTGTAGATTCACGGTAGGAAGCACCGGGTTGTCAATCCGCGTCCTAGCTCGGTCCGCAACTACGTCCGGGTTAGAGAGAGCTGTCACTACTCTAAAATGAGCCCGTCTTCTTCGTGTCACGATCCGGTAGAGGTTGCAAACTTCCTCTTGCTTGATGGCGATGGCGGCTAAACCTTTCTTGAAGCACTCGGATGAAGGAGGAGGCCGAGAGGAAACTTTGGCTCAAGATTGGCGTGAAGAACAAGCCCGTAGCACCTCCCTATGGTGGGCGACGGTGGAGGGACGAAATCGGAGCCCTGGAGCGAGAAAACGGCGGAACAAAATCGGGATCCTGACCTAATTCACGAGCAGGTCGTTTTATAGGCGCTGGAATAAACAGTGTGCACGATCGTTGGAGCACGACCAGTGGTCATGCGCACTAGAATTCTGTGATCGTGCGCCTGACTGGACGGAGCCTGCAAGAGAAGAAATTTATAAAATATAATGTTCGCACGACCAGTGGCGCACGGCCGGTGGTCGTGCGCACTATCGTCGGTGGTCGTGCGCACTGGTCGAGATAGAACTCATAAAATTAATGATAAGTGCGCACGAACAGTGGCGCACGACCGGTGGTCGTGCGCACTAGCGTAGATGTTCGTGCGCACTGCACCAAACAGAACTCATGAAAAAAGGGTTAAGTGCACACGATCAGCGGCGCACGACCAGTGGTCGTGCGCAATAGAACCAGTGATCGTGCGCAGTGTTCCTGTGCAGAATTGCACCTGGAACACCTGCACGACCCCTATTCCAGCACAACCACGAATCCAGCCACTGAAAGTGGCACCTAACAGAGCATGAAAACTACCAATAAAGATAAACATGAAACCACGCCAAAATGGGCCTAGAGGTGCACCTAGCATGGAATATCAAATATGAACTATAACAGGGCTAAAGTGCAGTGAAATGACTAAATAACGGCCCAGATGAGTCCATAAAAGTGTATATGATCAGGACTCATCACACCCCCTGACTTAACTGTTTGCGCGTCCCGAGCAAACATACCCGGCGGAGTAGGAAAAGCATAGCTAACCAAAAAAAATTGCAAACATGGAATAGAATGCGAAGTTTCCTACTAGTGTGCATAGAAGTTCATTAGAAGAAGTTTTTACATATGCTAGCTACTTTATAAAAGTGTAAATGCGTAAAAAGGAATTTATTTTTACTCAAAAATGGAATGTTGGTGAATCTCGTGGTCTCGCGTAGTATGAAAGTAAGCTAGACGCGCAGGTGAATGTTACCCAAGACCGGAACTCGGAATTATCTCCGTTGAAATCCATCAACGTCGAGAACCATATGCTCGCACGGTCACACTCTCTCCACGGCGCTAGTGAACTCACAAGACGAATCGATAGGACTTTAGGTATACATGAGGCTTGGGTTACGGTTTGGAATGCAAAGATAAACGTGAAGGCTAATCGCAACCCAAATGAGCACACAAAAGTGCTAAATCATAGCAGCCCCAATAATACACGTGTAACACACCCCCAGACATGACTTTGAAACCGGGTGTGCACACGGCCTACAACAATCAATACCAAAATATGCTTCAATTAAAGTGCTAGGGATAAATATATATATATATTTTTTTTTTCTTTTTCTTTTTCTTTTTCTTTTCTTTTTATCCCCAAATTAATTAGCACAATTCTCAGCACGAAGACATTTTTTTTTAAAACTTCCACATCAACACTGAAGTTACGCATCACCGCACCGCATTGAAAATTTACAATTCATAAATGCTCTTAGCTTAATTTTTGGTTGCGATAATAGGATTAGCTTTTAGGCCTTGGTGAAGTATGGTGGGGCTGAATCAAAAGATCGGGTAGGCACAAAATAGGCTAGCAACGGTTAGTGTATAGGAGTGGTAGAACAAAGCTCAAGCTTGCCAAATAGATGGCCTATGTCACGCTCAACTTGCAAGTCATTCGCACCCATGCTTCGAGAGTCGCTTGGGGCAAGTTCTTAACCCCCGAGAAAGGTAATCCTTCCTCCCGACTCGAGCAACACGAACCTCACATTCGCCTACACACAATACCACGCTACCGCAAGATTCAACCACATTCACCATTTTGAGTAAAATAAATTAAAATCTACGCAAATCTACAAATTATAAATTAGAAGCATAAACAAAAACTAATTCTACTCAAATCCCTATGCAAACACGAGTATTCAACTAGAGCACTACAAGAGTCAACATTCCACTCCATCCTGCAATTATTTTGGCTAATACAGCACTTCCTACATCACAACCAAGAATTGAATATACGGAAGCATACAAACAAGCGAGTGCGCGCTAAAGTGGGTGCAGTGGTGTACAGTGAAGATGAACAATACTAAATAACTGAAATTAAAATACTTCTAGTATGCAAATGAGATGTGCACGTGCAGTGGGTAACATATAACGGCTCTCCCCCAGACTTAAACTAAACAATCCACATAATATATGACAGGAAAATCAAAATAGGGCTAGGGGAAGAGAGTACCCAATGCACAGCAAGTGAGCATACCAGAAGATTGGCATGTAAGCTAAAATGAACAGCGACATTCGCCATCCAGAAAAGATACCTGCAGGGGTCAGCTCCGCAAGAACAAAAGAAAATAGAAAACTGAAATAAAGTGCAATTAACTAAACAGGATTAGATAAATTAAAAATGCAAGAAAAAGAAGATAACTACTGGGGTTATTGTCATCCCAGCACGACTTATTTAAAAACATAACAATTCTAACTAATGGGCGTGTGAAAGAGAAAATGAACAGGTAACTGTTCTAATATGCGTGTCGGTAACGGGTACCGATACGGCGACAGAACAGTCACGCCTCTACCCGAATATAAATAAAACCTGCCCATCACAGGTAGAGGGAAAAGAAAGTAAGAAGAGGAGGAGGCCTGGTCCTCACTCGTCTCACCAAAACTATCCTTGCCCAGCAAGGTATCGTCCACAGCAGGTCTGCAGGAGGAGAAGGCAACGAATGAGGCTTCCTTAATGGAGGAGGAATCAACCTCCTCGCATAAAAGGACACACTCATCATTGACTGGAGCACAAAGCTCCAAGTCCTCCTGAAGTACCTGTGGAGACTCAACCTGCACAGGCTCCGATGAAGAAGGGGGGTCAGGAGATAAACAAGATGAAGAACATAAATAATCAAAAATCGGGGGAGGGTTCCGGTCTCACCCATCAGGTTGGGGAAGTAAAATAATGTCTGCATTATCATCAATGCTACAAGATTCGGCGGGATCAACGGTGGCCAAGCTTAGGATTTGGACTTCCTCCACCGGTGCTGAGGAAAACTCCTCTTCACCTAGAAGGTTGTCCTCCTCCATAGGAGTAGGCACAATACTAAGATCAACCGCCTCCTCTTGCGACACATCATCAACAATGTCGTCAGAGACGAGTGTAGTATGCACAACAGGGAGAGGAATAGTGCTCGGATAAAAGTCGAGCACCGATTCCTCACAAAGAATCGAATCCACTAGAGGTGGTGGATGCACATGGAGAATGGGCTCAGCAATGTCGGTGCATAGATCAACCGCACATCCGGTGACCGTATCCATGCCATACCCTTCAAGATGTGAAGGTGACAAAGACACATAACCGGATGTTGAAGGTGTGCCGCCAGAGTTAGGAGTTGGGACGATCCGGATATCCGGCTCGTCATCCTCGTCCAATTGGCGAAAATACTCGGCACAGTCCTTCAAGACATGATCAGTGCTCTGACAAAATCGGCACTGCCTTGCAGGCTTCTTTGGCACAGCGGGTGCTGAAGCTGAAAAGAAGTATGACGGTAAAGGCTCAGCAGAGTAGCCATAAGACTTACGCGCACCATATGGAGTACCAGACGAAGTCGGTGCTCCATATGCTGGGCTAGAAGAATTATGCCTACTATTCTCCGTAGGGCATTCATCACTAGAGTGGGAGGTATCTCTACACCAACGGCAACGGATATTGAGATGTGCCCACATAGTGCGGAGATAAAACGATTCAAAATAAAGATCCTATTGTGCAGAATACTACACCAAACAAAAATTACTAAAGCAACCTAATATAAAACAAGGAAATGGAATAAAAAGAGCAGAAATAAAATAAAAGATGCAATAAACAAATGGAAGGGCTTCTCTCTCAGATTCTCCCTCTCCAGAAAACTCACACGACTGTGTTCCCCGGCAACGGCGCCAAAAACTTGATGCGATAATTTCGGCAAGTGCACCGGTCGCGCAAGTAATAATAATGGGGAAAATCCCCGAGTGTCGGTCTCTTGAGGAACACAGTAAGGTGGAGTTAGGTTTCGAGGAAGGACTTGAGATCGAAGTCCAGCGATAGGTGGAGTGCGTACGAAAGGGATTTGGTTTGTGAAAAATAATGAGAAAATACTATAACTACTCCTATGCAATGCCGCTATGCAAAGCTTCGCTCGGCGGGATGGAAGACTACGTAGGCCTTGAACGCGCTACTTCGTAAGGGCGGATGGACGAGTAGGCAAGCGGATCGAACTATGCAGGCCTTGAGCGCGCTGCTTCGTTAGGCGGGATGGAATACACGGGCCGCGATGCCACGCTTCGGTAGGTGGATGGGCGAGTAGGCTAACGGAATGGAATGGAGAGAATGGCGGAATGAGGGTCGCAAGCACCTCCTCGCAAAGCACACCACTAACAATTGTTAGGGCGGCACAACACAACAAACAATCCACACCACGGGGCACACCTCAAATGAGAATATAACAAGAATACTCAATCACATAGACATGATTTCATACTAATGTTAACAAGTAAAAGTATACTTCATCAAAATGTTGGTTCTAGCTACATACACATCAATAAGAGAAGAATAAGGCAAGGAATCGACCGAATCCGAAGGCTCGTTGTAGATTCACGGTAGGAAGCACCGGGTTGTCAATCCGCGTCCTAGCTCGGTCCGCAACTACGTCCGGGGTAGCGAGAGCTGTCACTACTCTCCAATGAGCCCGTCTTCTTCGTGTCACGATCCGGTAGAGGTTGCAAACTTCCTCTTGCTTGATGGCGATGGCGGCTAAACCTTTCTTGAAGCACTCGGATGAAGGAGGAGGCCGAGAGGAAACTTCGGCTCAAGATTGGCGTGAAGAACAAGCCCGGAGCACCTCCCTATGGTGGGCGACGGTGGAGGGACAAAATCGGAGCCCTGGAGCGAGAAAACGGCGGAACAAAATCGGGATCCTGACCTAATTCGCGAGCAGGTCGTTTTATAGGCGCTGGAATAAACAGTGCGCACGGACGTTGGCGCACGACCAGTGGTCGTGCGCACTAGAATTCTGTGATCGTGCGCCTGACTGGACGGAGCCTGCAAGAGAAGAAATTTATAAAATATAATGTTCGCACGACCAGTGGCGCACGACCGGTGGTCGTGCGCACTATCGTCGGTGGTCGTGCGCACTGGTCGAAACATAACTCATAAAATTAATGATAAGTGCGCACGAACAGTGGCGCACGACCAGTGGTCGTGCGCACTAGCGTAGATGTTCGTGCGCACTGCACCAAACAGAACTCATGAAAAAAGGGTTAAGTGCACACGATCAGCGGCGCACGACCAGTGGTCGTGCGCAATAGAACCAGTGATCGTGCGCAGTGTTCCTGTGCAGAATTGCACCGGGAACACCTGCACGACCCCTATTCCAGCACAACCACGAATCCAGCCACTGAAAGTGGCACCTAACAGAGCATGAAAACTACCAATAAAGATAAACATGAAACCACGCCAAAATGGGCCTAGAGGTGCACCTAGCATGGAATATCAAATATGAACTATAACAGGGCTAAAGTGCAGTGAAATGACTAAATAACGGCCCAGATGAGTCCATAAAAGTGTATATGATCAGGACTCATCAGTACTGTGCCATCTGGTCTTGCTTTGCTTCAAAATCTTCGTTGACTTGTGACACGACTAGTTGGGAGTCTGTATAGACTGTCAAGCTCTCAACTTCCCAGCTCAATGCAAGTCAAAGGCCGACGATCAAGGCCTCGTACTCCGCAATGTTGTTAGTGGCGGGGAACTTCAGTTTGAGGCTGTACTCTAGTGTTTCGCCCTCCGTGCTTATCAACTGCATACCTGCTCCCACTCCTTCCCCTCCCGACGCTCCGTCCATGTACATCATTCAGGGGACTGCTGTTGGTGCCTTGCTTGGTGTCAGCTCTGGGATGGTGCACTCCATAATGAAATCGGCAAGGACCTACGATTTGATGTCTGGTTGAGGGTGGAATAGGATATCAAACTCGCCAAGTTCGACAGCTCACTTAACCAGTCTTCCTGAGGCATCCAGCTTTTGAAGTATGGCTCGCAGCGGGAGCTGTGTTAGGACATTTATGGTGTGAGCCTGGAAGTAGGGAAAAGTTTTCTTGCCGAGAAGACCGGGGCCACCGCCATTTTTTTTGCCGCCAAATATCTTGTCTCCGTGCCGGCGAGGACCTTGCTGAGGTAGTAGACAGGCCGCTGGATGCCTCCTTCATCCCTTATGAGCACCGAGCTAAGTGCGGCGGGCGACACTGCAAGGTACAGGAGTAAGTCTTCCCCCGACTCTGGCCTCGATAACAGGGGCGGAGCCACCATGAGCTGTTTGAGGAGGTCGAATGCCACCTGACACTTGTCTGTCCACTGAAATCCAGAGTTTCGGGCTCCTCGCAGGGCCTTGAAGAAAGGAAGATATTTTTCCCTTGTGCGGGCCAGGAACCGAGAGAGCACCGTGATTCTTCCGTTCAGTCGTTGGACCTCCTTGATCGAGCTAGGAGGGGCCATGCACTCTAATGCCTTGGTTTTTTTTCTGGGTTTGCCTCTATTCCACGGTGCGTCACCATGGAACCCAAGAATCTTCTGCCCGTTACTCCGAAAGCGAACTTGTCCGGGTTCAGCCTCATCTTGCAGTAGCACAGTACTTTGAAACACTCTCCTAAGTCCTCTAGGTGCTAGTAGCGCTTGGTGCTCTTTACTAGCATGTCATCTACGTATACTTCCATGGTTGTTACGATGAGCTCCTTGAAGACTTTGTTCGTCAATCTTTGATATGTGGCGCCAGCATTTTTGAGTCTGAAAGGCATGACTCGATAACAGTAAGTGTCTTTGTCTGTGTGGAAAGCTGTGTGCTCCTCGTCTACGGGATCCATGTGGATTTGATTGTACCCTAAGTACACGTCCATGAAATTCAGTAGTTCGTGCCTGGTGGTAGCGTCCACAAGTTGGTCGATCCGGGGTAACAGGAAGCTGTCATTTGGGCACGGTTGATTCAAGTTGTTGTAGTTGTAACACCCCAAATCCCGGAAATGCATTTCTCGAGAAATCATAAGGGCAGGAGGATTGATTTCTCGAGAAATCAAATAGTCAGGAATATACTTCTGGAAATTTAAATAGCAGGGGATTGATTTCTCGAGAAATCAAGTAGTCTGGATTAAACTTCTCGAGAAATTAAATGTGCAGGAATATACTTCTCGAGAAATTAAAGGGCAGGAGTTTACTTCTCGAAAGAGAATTTAAGCAGAAATTAAACTTCTCCAGAAATTGTAAGGGCAGGCAGTGCCAGTTCTCGGGAACAAGAAATGCCTTCAAGCAGTCGTTCGTCGAATGCAGCCCGCCGTTCGTCGAACGCAGGCAGCCGTTCATTGAACGCAGACTTAGCAGCCGTTCGTCGAACGCAGCCCACCGTTCGTCGAACATAGGCAGCCGTTCATCGAACGTAGGCTTAGCAGCTATTCATCGAACACAGCCCGTCGTCCGTCGAACGCTGGCAGCCGTTCGTCGAACGCAGGCAGCTGTTCGTCGAACGCAGGCAGCCGTTCGTCGAACGCAGGCTTAGCAGCCATTCATCGAATGCAGTCTTAGCAGTCGTTCGTTGAACGCAGCCCGCCGTTCGTCGAACTCAGGAAGCCGTTCGTCGAACGCGGGTTTAGCAGCCGTTTGTCGAACGCAGCGTTTCAGCCATTCGTCGAACACAAGTTCGTTAGGCGTTCGTCGAATGCAGGTATATTAGCTGTTCGTCGAACGCAGCTTTATAACCTTCATCGAGCGCAGCTTTACTGAAATTTGTCGAACGCAGAATCAAAGCTGTTCGTCGAGCGCAGCCTGAAAGAATTCGGCGAACGTAGTATCTGTACAGCGATTTTTTTTTTAAATAGCAGACCCGTGACTTCTTGATCATGGCCGTCTAAGCTAGGGCTTTAAATCCAAGCGTTGGGATTTCTTTCTGGGGTATCTTAGGGTTCGTACAGAGGAGTATATAGATCCTTTTTAACGCCTAAAACTTTATCTCTTAAAGTTGCGAGAGAAGGAAGCCGAGAGAAAAACAACGAACAGCGAGGAAGAAGAAGGAGTCATCTTCTGCCATTGTCGGAGCTTCGAAGCTCCGAATCGCGAGCCGTTTTCAGATCTGGAAAGAGCAGCACGTTACGGTTCTTTCTATCCGAGTGAAATCTCAAATCTATGGCAAAGAAGAAAGCTCCAAGGGTAAATATCCTTCCTCCCGGTCTTAGGACGTGCTTTGTCCTCTAATTCCTTTTCCTATGCTTGCATGAGGAATCCCTTTCACCAAATGGGTGAAGTGTAGGATTTCCTCCAGTTCTTCGGAACTCCGGGTCGATTGTGTCCGTCCCTGGCATATTGCATTTAGAAATCCAGTAGTCGTGCGGATTTAGGCATTTTGTGTGAAGCCTATTCGTGGCTGTGAGCCCGGATCGGTGATGCTTGGATTGCGACGTTGCATTTAGGTTAAGCCTAGAATGTGTGCCAGAGAAAGTCTCCGTGGGATCTTCTATTATGTTGCGGGACTTGAGTTTTAGGTGCCTTTTGAGAGCCTAACGAAAGCCCCTTGCTTGGGTGGTTGAATGCAAACCTTTGCCACTAGATTTGAAGAGGGGTGGTCTTGTACCTCCTTCTTGGTTGTTATTTGCGAAGTCTAAGTCCGCGTGAAAGGATTATATGCGTAGTTTAATTTTGTGGACACTTGATGTGTTATACCCTTACAGGACAAGGTGAAGTCGTACCCACGTCGTGTGATAGATCGCGATGATTAGAGCACAGGCAAAGCTGAACCGAACCCGTTTCCATGCCGATCGGTGAGAGGTCCATACCTCATGTAAGCCGTGTGAACATGGGAGAGGTCGTGGGAGGTGTCTTACCTAGACTGACCAAAAGCTCTTTTTCCCCACCTAAGGCTATGTCCTTAGGGTGGAGTGTTTGTGATGAATTGATGTTATGTTAGCCTCATGTGGTTGCTTAGGTGGTTGTGGCGAACCTTCGGGTGAACCCAACCAACATCATGTGCATACTTAGGTTCCCTTTTACTTGATGCTCAACCTAGAAGATTGATTGTGCTTGAAACCTCACCTTGTGTAGTGTAGTTTGCACTTTCGTTATATTATTACATGTTGCATGTACGGCTTGCTTGCAGGTTTGTGGTGACACGCCCCTGAGCCGGCTAGATGGCCGGGGGTGGGATCGTTACGCGGTTTGTGGTCAGCTCATAGCTGACCCTCGTTTACCTCTTATTGGATGTTGGTTGCAGGTGCAGGTGAGCCTAGCGGGAAATAGCGGGCGGTGGCCCTTTTGTTGTGTTGGCACTTGAAGGCCAGCCTCTTTTCTGCTTTACATGTATTGTCGGCCTGCGTGCCGATGTATGTTTTTGAGTTTCTATACATTGATAAATGTAATGCCTTAAGGCCGTAACTCTATTTGTTTCATTCCTGGGATAGTGGACAATTCTAAGAGATGTTTAATCCAAATGCTTCCGCTTACGCTGTTTATACTCTCGTGTAGTTGTTGTTCTTTTCTGTTTATCACTTTATAATGCCTAGCTAGTGTGTATAGTATGGCGTGGGGTCCCGGCCGGACCTACTGTATATTATTTGTACTGGCAGGGTGTTACAATTTGGTATCGGACTTAGGGCGTCGATCCGTTGTTTAGCGAATTCGGGATGAATTCCTTTTAAGGGGTGGTGTGCACGGGATGTGCATTCACCTAAAACGACAAAAAATTAATAAGAATGTCCACTTAGGAATGGAAAAACATATTTGTTTGCGGAACTTGGGCGTTCTATGATTGTTGTTTGCTATGTTTTCGGTCACTAAAATCTGTATTGCATGATTATAGGTGACTAGGAGTGCTGCGGGACAGTCTCGACCCCGTAACACCGCTGAAAGTAGTGCGTCGGTGATGAGTCCCAAATATATACACATTTATGGACTCATCTGGGCCGATTTTCTAGTCTGTGCACTTCACTTTAGACATGTTTTCACTCATATTTTACACTCCATGCTAAGTGCACCTCTAGGCCCGTTTTTGGTGTTATTTCATGTTCTTCATTTTTAGTAGTTTTCATGGATTGTTAAGTGCCACTTTCAGTGGCTGGATTCGTGGTTGTGCTGGAACAGGAGTCGTGCGGGTGCTCCCGGTACAATTCTGTACAGGAACACTATGCACGATCATTGTTTCTATTGCGCACGACCACTGGTCGTGCGCCGCTGATCGTGTGCACTTAACCCTATTTTTTGAGTTCTGTCTCGGACAGTGCGCACGACCACCAACGATATTGTGCATGACCACCGGTCGTGCGCCGCTGTTCGTGCGCACTTAACATCAATTTTATGAGTTCTGTTTCGACCAGTGCGCACGACCACCTACGATAGTGCGCACGACCACCGGTCGTGCGCCACTGGTCGTGCGAACATGGTATTTTATAAATTTCTTACCTTGCAGGCTCCACCCAGGCAGGCGCACGATCACAGAACTCCAGCGCGCACGACCACTGGTCGTGCGCCAATGACCGTGCGCAGTATTTTCGCCAGCGCCTATATAATGTCCTGGTCCGCAAATTAGGGATAATCCGGTTCCGGGAGCGTGATTTCCAGTCCGTACGCCGCCATTTTCCACTTCCAGCCACCTCCACCTCATCTTCTCCGTGAGGGGAAGATGTCTCCGGCCATTCTAAGCATTCCTCCATCGTCCGGAAGCATTCTCCGCCATCCGCAAGCACTCAAGCAAGCTGTCTCCATTTCTGTCCGGTGAGAAGGATAGCAATCCTAAGGTAGAAGACGACGGAAGCACGTGGAGAGGTCGTGACAGTCTCTCAACGCCGGAAGCACAGTCCGCCCGAGTCCGGCGGTAGCTTGACAAACTACCATTCCGGCCGTGAACGGCCGCTTGTCTTCGTCCATTGGTTGTCTTCTTCTTCCCCTTTTTTTGATGTATTTCTTTGAATCATCTAAACCTGAATATCTTGATGTTTAGCTTGAATGCAATGGTTGTTTCTTCTCTATTCATCAATATTTGCTTGTGAATCATTTCGCCTCCACTCACTCAGTCACACACGCATCATGTTCGATTCGCGTTAGCAAGAGCTAACGGCGATTTGCGAAGAGATGTTTGCGACCCTCACTCTCTGCACTAGTGATCACTTCATTCGCATGCGCACCGTCCATCTGTCTCACGAAGCTCGGCATCGCGGCCGTTGCATCCATCTCACCTTGTGAAGCGGTGATTTCGACCCGCATTTCTTTTATTGTTGTTAACAGTAGGAAACCAAATCAAAACACCACTTTCTGTGTTTGTTCCCGCTTGTGTAACAATTGTCACACAACGCAATTCGTTCACCCAACCTGCATTTCTCAAGAGACAGACACTCGGGGATCCTATTCCTAACATTTATTACTTGCGTGGCCGGTGCACTTGCCGAATTATTCGCATCAAGTTTTTGGCGTTGTTGCTGGGGAATGCAGACGTGATGAATTTGTCTGCGTGAAGAATCGTTGCACGAGGAACTATTCTTTTTTTATTTTATTTCTCTTTGTTTACCTCTGTTGTCTTTGTTTCTTTTTGATACGCACATCTAATTACCTTCGTTCTTTCCATCGTGCGCTAATCTTTTGGGTTTCAAGTATTCCTAGCATGACCTCCATTCAGGAATACATCTATCAAGGAAGTTTAAATGATTTAAAGGTTCAAGCACAAAGGAATGATCATGACTTCGGGATTTCCTCCGACATCATTGAGTATATGACTGGGAATTGCAAGTTCAGTGGGGATAAGCATGAAGATGCGGTACAACACGTGCAGGACTTCTTAGAAATTTATTATACATGTATATTCAGTGGAGTTGAAAATGACCTGCAAAAGATCCTGGCATTTTCATTTTCCCTACATAATAAAGCCAAAAGTTGGTACTGGGATATCCGGAAAAGAGAGGCGACCACATGGAAGCAGCTCGAAGGGAGATTTTTGCATGAGTTTCAACACCGTACCCGAGTTTTGGACAAGTACAGGGAACTCATAACCTTCGGTCAGGGAAAGGAGGAGACGTTAGTTGATGCTTGGGAGCGTTTTCAATCCCTGCATAGGGGATGCTACCGTGAAGATCTATCAGAAGTCTTTTTGATTCAGATTTTTTATTTCTGCGTGCTGGACAAATTCCGTCTGTTATTCGATACGGCAGCCGGAGGGGCCCTGTTTAATAAATCGGGAAGGATGCGTGGAAAGTGGTCGTGAATATAGTTCACACCAGCCAGCACTGGAGTCATGTCATTCTTCCCTCCAGTACTGCTGAAATTAATGCAGTGACATTCAACGGAGCAGCGGATCATGTGCCGTCAGGGCAAACGGAACAGTTAGCAACCTTGGTGGTCGGGATGCTGAATAAAATGAATGACCAATCAGCAGCAATTCAACAGCTTCACTCTACTATAGGGACTCTTACCAACGTCGTTTCTGGGCTTGCAAGTCAGCATCCGGAGTCTGTGAATACCATGCGATTGAGAAGCGGTAGAGGTGTTGACAATCTTCCTCGACAGGAACCACTTGTGAGCTCCACTGACAAGTGCAATGCAGACATGGCCGAGAAGCAGACTCAGATTCATATTGAGCTGGACCCCGTAAGCGAGGCACAACCCTCGAGAAGTGTTGTCCACCCCCCATTCCCCCACAGGTTGCGAAATGAGAAATCCGAGAAGCAATTCCGTAAATTCTTGGAAATAATGAAAGGAGTGAAAGTGAGTATACCACTGATTGAAGCCATATCTCAAATACCGGGCTACTCCAAGTTCTTGAAAGACTTGATTTCGAAGCGGAAACTGTTGGAGGATCTCAAGACTATCGATCTCACTGAGGAGTGCTCTGCCATCATCTCCAATATGCCCACAAAGTGCAAAGATCCGGGCAGCTTTACTATTCCTTGCAGGATTGGTCATCACCGTTTCAGCCAGGCCCTCTGTGATTTGGGAGCATCAATCAACTTGATGCCGCTCTCTATCTTTCGTGAACTAGGTGCAGGGACCTTGAAGCCGACCCAGGTAATGCTACAGCTAGCTGATCGGTCGATCAAGAAACCGTCAGGAATTGTCGAGGACCTCACAATAGTAGTAAACGGTCTCGCTTTTCCAGCCGATTTTGTCATCCTCGACATGAAGGTTGATACTAAAGTACCCATTATCTTGGGGCAGCCCTTTCTCGCTACAGCTCGTGCTATCATTAATGTGGAGCAGGGGGAGCTCACGCTCAGATTGGGGGAGGACGCTATATCCTTCAACGTACACAACCCGTCACAACTCTTCGAAATCACGGAATGCGAACCGGCAGAGCCGCTTGAAGAAATTGATGGCCAGATCGATGTGGGTTTGGATGACAGCGAGATGTGTTGGCGGCGCGAGGACGTGGGCAATGACGGTGCACATTCAAACCAGCCTGATGTTTCGCATTCAATCGGAGAGCCATCCAGCGATTCTGCTGATCCAAACATTTATCCGGCTCTCAAACAACTACCGGATTCTCTAAAGTACGTTTTTCTTGGAGAAAATGCCACGCATCCAGTGATTATTTCCGCAGCTCTTTCCGCCGACAACGAAACCGTATTGGTGGGTGTGCTGAGAAGGTACCATAAAGTCTTCGGACGCTCTCTTGCAGACATTAAGGGAATCAGCCCCACGGTCTGCATGCATAAGATCCTCCTTGAAGATCAGTACAAACCCACAGCACAGCCCCAAAGGCGTTTGAACCCGAAAATGCAAGAGGTAGTGAAGGCAGAAGTGATAAAGCTCTTAGACGCTGGCATCATTTACCCAATCAGCGACAGCAAATGGGTCAGCCCAGTTCAGGTGGTACCGAAAAAGGGAGGGATCACCGTTCTTGCCAATGAAAAGAATGAGTTGCTACCTACCCGAATGATCACCGGGTGGAGAGTCTGCATCGATTACCGCAAGCTGAATGATGCTACACGCAAGGACCATTTCCCACTCCCCTTCATTGATCAGATGTTAGAAAAGTTAGCGGGGCAGGACTACTACTGTTTCTTGGATGGGTACTCAGGTTACAATCAAATCTTAATAGACCCGTCTGATCAAGACAAAACAACATTTACATGTCCTTCCGGTACCTTCGCGTTCAAGAGAATGCCATTCGGACTGTGTAATGCCCCCACAACTTTCCAGCGCTGTATGCTCGCTATTTTCGCTGACATGGTGGGAGACTTCCTCAAAGTTTTCATGGATGACTTTACTTTATTTGGCAGCAGCTTCGATACTTGCCTCGCGAATTTGGCCACGACTTTGAAGCGGTGTGAGGACACCAATCTTGTCTTGAACTGGGAGAAATGCCACTTTATGGTGCGCGAAGGAATTGTGTTGGGGCATAAGGTTTCCTGCCAAGGGCTCGAGGTGGATCAAGCAAAGGTAAGTGTTATCAGAAACCTCCCTCCACCTACGTCAGTGAAAGGTATCTGTAGTTTTCTTGGTGATGTGGGATTCTATCGAAGGTTTATTAAGGACTTTTCATCCATTTCAAAGCCTTTATCTCGCTTTCTTGTTAAGGACGTCCCCTTCCACTTCGACGATGCATGCATGCAGGCCTTTGAAACTTTACGGGGACAACTCATCTCGGCTCTAATTTTGGTGGCACCCGACTGGAATTTACCCTTTATTATCATGTGTGACGCAAGTGATGTGGTCGTGGGTGCTGTACTCGGTCAAAAGAAAGACAAGACTTTTCACACCATTGCGTATGCCAGTCGAACTCTTAACAGCGCGCAAGCAAACTATACCACCATGGAGAAAGAAATGCTAGCCGTGGTCTTCGCCTTTGAAAAATTTCACTCATACTTGGTGCTTTCCGAAGTAATCGTGTACACGGACCACGCTGCACTCAGGTATCTTTTCAGCAAAAAAGAATCCAAATCGCGTCTGATTCGTTGGATTTTACTTTTGCAGGAATACAATTTGGAAATCAAAGACAAGAAAGGGGTGGAGAACGTGATAGCTGATCATCTCTCGCGTTTGGAGTACGACATGATGGCTGACACTCCCAACAGCTTTGTGGAGGAAACGAACGATTATTTTCCGGATGAAAAATTGTTCGCAATCACTACGCCCCCTCCAACAGCCCCATGGTACGCTGATTTCGCTAACTACTTGGCTTGTAAAACCTTCTCTCCGAATCTGTCCCCTCAGCAAAGACGGAAGCTTGCCTCTGACTCAAAATACTATTTTTGGGAAGACCCGCTCTTATTCCACACATGCAGCGATGGAATTATCAGGCTCTGCGTTCCTGAAGCCGAGTTTCAGTCTATACTGCAGCACTTCCATGACAGAGAAGCTGGCGGGCATTTTGGGGCCGTTCGAACAGCACGAAAAATCCTGCAATGCGGATTATTTTGGCCGACCCTCTTCAGGGACGCCCATGCCTATGTCACCAAGTGTGACGAATGCCAATGGACCGGAAATATCTCCCGGCGTGACGAGATACCCCTCAATAACATGCTGGTTTGCGAACCGTTTGATGTCTGGGGGATAGACTTTATGGGTCCTTTCCCCATGTCTCATTGTAAGCATTATATCATTGTGGCAGTTGACTATGTCTCAAAATGGGTGGAAGCCGAGGCGGTTGCCACAAATGATGCCAGCACAGTGCTACACTTTATCCACAAGAATATCTTCTCCAGGTTTGGGACGCCGAGAACTATTATCAGCGACGACGGTAGTCATTTTTGTAATTAGCAGTTTGTGCAGCTCATGAAAAAATTTGGGGTCCATCATAAGATCTCATTAGCGTACCACCCCCAAATATGTGGACAAGTAGAAGTATCCAACCGCGAGCTCAAGCGAATAATCGAGAAATCGATACATTCAAATAGGAAGGAGTGGTCTAAAAAGGTCGACGACGCATTATGGGCTTACCGGACCGCTTTCAAAACACCTATTGGCATGACTTCGTTTCAACTAGTCTATGGCAAGGCATGCCACCTCCCTGTGGAGCTGGAGCACAAAGCATTATGGGCAACCAAACTGTTGAACATGGACATTGGAGCCGCGGCCGAGGTGCGTCGTTCCCAACTCAACGAATTAGAAGAGCTCCGGCATTTCGCTTATGAAAACGCTCGCATCTACAAAGAGAAAACAAAAAAATGGCATGATCGACACATCATCCCGAAGGAGTTCAAAATTGGTGACCAAGTGCTGCTTTACAACTCCCGTCTCCGCCTCTTTCTAGGAAAGTTAAAATCGAGGTGGAGCGGTCCTTTCTCAGTGACCGATGTCTCTCCCTTTGGTGCCATCGAAATATCAGGGGATAAGGGAGACAAATTTAAGGTCAACGGGCATCGACTGAAGTTATATGATGGCGCCATTATAAACAAGGAGTGTCAGTTGGTGACATTGGGAGACGGGCACCATAAAAGCGCCTACAGCTGATTTTCTTTTTACCTCTTATTTTGTGAAACTCTCTTTTTCATGCACTTTTTATTTAATTTCTGCACCCTTTAAACAATTATAATACAGGTATTTGGTCCAGCTTAAGGACATAAAATAAAAGCGCTGCTGGGAGACAACCCAGATTTGCTGATTTCTGTTTTTTTAACATGTTTCAATTCAGTTTTTATATATTTTTGTTGCTTTTAGTTGTCTCGTTTGCAGGCGTGCTTTGTTCTTTGCGATGGCGGAAGCTACGGATTGCTCACGAAATCAAAGCCAATCGTCTGGTATGCTCAATTCTGAGCATTGGGTAACACTTCTCCCCCTAGCTTTCAGTTTTTGTGATGTGAAGTTGAGATTAAGTCTGGGGGAGAGCACGTTGTTATCCACTTTGCACACGAGTTGCAACCGCATGCTAGAAGATTTCATTTAAAATATTTTGTTTATTTTCATTGCACACCACAGCACCCACTTGAGCGTGCTTAGTCGTTGGCACGTCGCGAGTTGAATTTGTCTTTTTGTGTGATTTGGAAAATCACTGTGCTGGCTTAGGATTATGAGGCGGAGTAAAATGTTGACTCCTGTAGTGCTCCTAGTCGAGTGTTCATGTCTCGTAGGAATTTGTGTAGATTCAATTTCTTTTTATGCTTTTAGTTTATATTTTTCTACTAGTGTAAATATTGTTTACTTTACACAAAAATTTGGTGAATCCGGCGTGAATCAAACGATAGCATAGGAATGTGTGTAGACGTTCATTAGTCTCGTATTGCCCGAGTCGGGGGGAAGGATTATCTTTCTCGGTGGCTAGAACTTGCCCCAAGCGATTCTTGAAGCATGGGTATACGGTTAGTCAATTGCGTGAATGTGATATAGGCCATCATTTTGGCCCGGTTGAGCTTTGTGCCTATTCCTATCACTATATCCTTGTTAGCCCAGTTGTGCCTACCCTTTCTTTGATTCAGCCCCACTGTTGTCTCACCAAAGCCTAAATGCCAATCCTAGTCGCACACCCAAATCTGAGCTTTAGTTGTTTATTATTGTCATGAGTTGGGTTGTTGATTTGGTGATATGTTTGTGAAGATGTGGATGTGTTTTATAGCTTAGTTGCTGAAAATGATAAGAAAAGAAAAGAAGAAAATGAGAGAAAGAAAAGAAGTGAAAAGAAAAGAAAAAAATATGAGCTTTAATGAAAAATCTGTGTAAAAATATATGTTTGGGAGTAGGCGGTGCACACACCCATGTTGTTAAGTCCAAGTCTGGGGGTGTGATGTACCCGCGTGTTTGTGTGATGAACGAGAATAATTTCTGCATAAGCTTATTTGGGTTTAGTGCTTGAGCCGTCGTTTTTATCTTTGTTTATCCTCACCTAAGCCCAAGCCTCATCTAAAACCTAAAGTCCTATTGATTCACGCATTTGAGTCATACCAGTGCCGTGGAGAGAGTGCGAACGGGCAAGCTTATGGTCACCGACATTGATGGATTTCAATGGAGTTGTCCCGAGCCCCGATCTTTGGCAATGCTCGCCTCAGCATTCAGTTTACTTTCTTCCTATGTACGACCTTATGATTCACCGTGATTCACTTTTTGAGTAAACGTAATATATATCTACGCTCCTAGAAAATTATAAACTAATATGTATAATTAGAAATTCTATCTACTATATTTCTACGCACATGAGCATGCGACTTCGCATGGTACTCCGCTTGATAATTTCTTTGCCAGCTTATGTTTTTCCTGTCCGCGAGAGATGGTTCGCTCGGGACGCTCAAACAGTTAAGTCTGGAGGTGTGATGAGTCTCAAATATATACACATTTATGGACACATCTGGGCCGATTTTCTAGTCTATGCACTTCACTTTAGACATGTTTTCACTCATATTTGACACTCCATGCTAAGTGCACCTCTAGGCCCGTTTTTGGTGTTATTTCATGTTCTTCATTTTTAGTAGTTTTCATGGATTGTTAAGTGCCACTTTCAGTGGCTGGATTCGTGGTTGTGCTGGAACAGGAGTCGTGCGGGTGCTCCCGGTACAATTCTGTACAGGAACACTACGCACGATCACTGTTTCTATTGCGCACGACCACTGGTCGTGCGCCGCTGATCGTGTGCACTTAACCCTATTTTTTGAGTTCTGTCTCGGATAGTGCGCACGACCACCAACGATATTGCGCACGACCACCGGTCGTGCGCCGCTGTTCGTGCGCACTTAACATCAATTTTATGAGTTCTATTTCGACCAGTGTGCACGACCACCTACGATAGTGCGCACGACCACCGGTCGTGCGCCACTGGTCGTGCGAACATGGTATTTTATAAATTTCTTACCTTGCAGGCTCCACCCAGGCAGGCGCACGATCACAGAACTCCAGCGCGCATGACCACTGGTCGTGCGCCAATGACCGTGCGCAGTATTTTCGCCAGCGCCTATATAATGTCCTGATCCACAAATTAGGGATAATCCGGTTCCGGGAGCGCGATTTCCAGTCCTTACGCCGCCGTTTTCCACTTCCAGCCACCTCCACCTCATCTTCTCCGTGAGGGGAAGTTGTCTCCGGCCATTCTAAGCATTCCTCCATCGTCCAGAAGCATTCTCCGCCATCCGCAAGCACTCAAGCAAGCTATCTCCATTTCTGTCCGGTGAGAAGGATAGCAATCCTGAGGTAGAAGACGACGGAAGCACGTGGAGAGGTCGTGACAGTCTCTCAACGCCGGAAGCACAGTCCGCCCGAGTCCGGAGGTAGCTTGACAAACTACCATTCCGATCGTGAACGGTCGCTAGTCTTCGTCCATTGGTTGTCTTCTTCTTCCCCTTTTTTTTGATGTATTTCTTTGAATCATCTAAACCTGAATATCTTGATGTTTAGCTTGAATGCAATGGTTGTTTCTTCTCTATTCATCAATATTTGCTTGTGAATCGTTTCGCCTCCACTCACTCACTCACACACGCGTCGTGTTCGATTCGCGTTAGCAAGAGCTAACGGCGATTTGCGAAGAGGTGTTTGCGACCCTCACTCTCCGCACTAGTGATCACTTCATTCACATGCGCACCGTCCATCCGTCTCACGAAGCTCGGCATCGTGGCCGTTGCATCCATCTCACCTTGTGAAGCGGTGATTTCGACCCGCATTTCTTTTATTGTTGTTAACTGTAGGAAACCAAATCAAACCCCCACTTTCTGTGTTTGTTCCCGCTTGTGTAACAATTGTCACACAACACAATTCATTCACCCAACCTGCATTTCTCAAGAGACCGACACTCGGGGATCCTATTCCCAATATTTATTACTTGCACGACCGGTGCACTTGCCGAATTATTCGCATCAGTCGGCTGAGGTGCCAGCTGAGATGATCAGGTTAATCGCTGAAGCGGTCTTAGAGATGATCAACACTCAACCTCAAAGGCTTGCACAGCCTGCTATGCCTACTCTGGATGTGGCCCCAGTGGCAGCTGCCGCAGTGGAACCGAGGGTGGAGATCCCTGTACTAATGGCTGCAGTGGAACCTGCGGTGGAGCCAAGGGTGGAACGTCGAGTTGAGCGAGTAGCTGTTGAGCGAGCGCGTGATCAACAACTTCAGCACTTTCTAAGTTTCCATCCTTCAACCTTTTCGGGGACTGGATCCACAACGGAGGTGGAGGACTGGCTGTCAACAGTTAGAAAAACTCTAAAGGCGACAGCAACGGAAGAAGCTATGATGGTCACCCTAGCCACCTTCCTCCTTAACGGAGAAGTAGAGCTTTGGTGGTCCGAGCAGGAAGCGCATAAGTTTGAAGGTAAGGATATTACCGAGATCACTTTGGCGGAGTTCTCAAAGTCGTTTCTTCAGAGATATATTCCCTCTGCCCAACGCATTGCGTTGCTGAAGCAGTTCTTAAAGTTAACTCAAGGCGATAGCTCGGTGGATGAGTACTTGCACGAGTTCACTAGATTGGGCCACTATGCGGGGTTTTTGGTGGAAGATGAGGAAATGAAGACGAACAAGTTTTATAAAGGTCTTCGGGATGAGTTGAGGCTGCTCCTTGCAGGCCCAATGACGTTTGGCTTCCATGTGATGGTGCAAAGCGCCAGATCTCTGGAGTTGGACATGAAGAGAGTGCAAGCAAAGGGCGTGGCAAAGAAACCTAAATTTCATGCGCCGACCTCTCAATCCAAATCTGAGTTTAGGAGGAACAAAAGGAAGTTCAAGTCTGCGGAACCAACTCGCTCAAATGTGACAGGAGCTACGACTGCATGTGGTCCAATTACATGTTTCACTTGCGGAAAGGTGGGACACAAAGCACGTGTGTGTCGTAGTGGTCCCCCGAGGCCAGAGACCCGAGCGATGGACTATGCTCATGTTGCGGGTCATGCGGAAAAGGGCAAAGCTGCAGAGTCTTCTGCTTCCCAGCACATTCCGACCCAGCCGAGAGTTTACTCGCTTGGCCAGCAAGAAGTCATATGACAAACTGATGTCGTCACAGGTATGGATTAGAAGTTAGCTTTTACAGCTATTTATGATTGATACTGTTGTGCGACTTTATGTTTGATTTGTGTGCAATTAGGTTTCGTCCTAATTTTCAATTATCCGGCGAGAACTCTATTTGATGCGGGTGCATCACACTCTTTTCTGACTGAGGACTTCGTGGTGTGAATCGGAGTGTCGTCTACCTTAGTAGAGGATAGATTGGAAGTAGTGCTACCCAATGGATCTCACATGGGTGCGGATAGGAAGAGTCGTGTTAAGGTGTGGATTGGAAATCAAGACTTCGACTTGGAAGCATCGTTATTACCGCTAGCTGAATTGGACGTGATCTTCGACATGGACTGGCTCTCGGAGCAGCGAGCATGCATTGATTGCAATTAAAAGGAGATCACTCTGAGAAAGAACACCGGAGACGAAACCACATTCGCGGGTATGCGAGGAGCGAGCAAGACGCTGATGTCTGCTCTCCAGGTGGTTAAGGCGGTGAGAAAGGGCGCGGAGTTGTTCTTCACTTTGTTGGAAGCTTCGGAGCCAAAGCACAGTTTAAGTGATCTCCCAGTTGTAGCGGAGTATGCCGATGTGTTTCCTAACGAACTCCCTGGGGCTCCGCCGCAACGATAGATTGATTTTTGTATTGAGTTGGTGCCAGGTGCCAAGCCTGTAGCACGCTCACCATACCGAATAGCGCCAAAGGAATTGGCAAAGCTGAAGGTTCAGTTGCAAGAGCTACTAGAGCAGGGCTATGTACGTCCAAGTTCTTCACCTTGGAGTACACCGGTCCTCTTTGTGAAGAAGAAGGACGGGAGCTTGCGTCTATGTATTGACTAATGAGAGCTGAATAAGCTGACCGAGAAGAACCGTTATCTGATTCCAGAAATGGACGACTTATTCGACCAACTGGTTGGGTCGACGGTATACTCTAAGCTATACTTAAGGTCCGGCTATTATCAGCTTCATATTCGGGAGTGTGACATTCCAAAGACAGCGTTCAGTACCCGCTTTGGGCACTATAAGTTCACGATTGTGCCGTTCGGTCTGTCTAATGCACCGTTGGTATTCATGGACTTAATAAACAGAACATTCCGAGAGTATTTGGATCAATTTGTGATCGTCTTCATCGACGACATTTTGGCATACTCTCAGTCTGAAGAGGAGCATGCAGAGCATCTGCGCGCAGTTTTGAGCACCTTGAGGAGGAATCAGCTATATGCCAAGTTCTCCAAGTGCGAGTTTTGGCTATCGTCAGTAGCATTCCTTGGTCATGTTGTTAGTGGAGAAGGAATCGCAGTCGATCCTTCGACGATAGAAGCAATCCACGCATGGCCTGTGTTGAAAAATGTAGCGGAAGTCCGAAGTTTCTTAGGACTTGTCGGTTATTATAGGCACTTTGTGGAAAACTTCTCGAGGATTGCACTTCCTCTCACTAAACTGACTAGGAAAGATCATAAGTTTGTTTGGTCGCCCGAGTGCGCACGAGCTTTTGAGGAGCTGAAGAGCCGTCTGACCACGGTGCCCATTCTATGCTCGCCATGTGGGACAGAAGGTTACGAAATATATAGCGACGCCTCGGGGAGTGGCTTGGGTTGCGTTCTAGTGCAGTTCGGAAATGTTATTGCCTATGGCTCCCATCAGTTAAAGGTACATGAGAGGAACTACCCGGTCCATGATTTGGAGCTAGCGGCCATGGTATTTGCTCTTAAACTTTGGAGACACTACTTGTATGACGTGAAGATCGACATCTTTACGGACCATAAAAGCCTCAAGTACCTGCTTGATCAGAAGGAGTTGAATATGCGACAAAGGAGGTGGATGGAGTTCCTTGGGGACTACACCTTCGACATTCGATACACTCCTGGGAAAGGAAATGTTGTTGCGGACGCGTTGAATCGTCGGGCTCCTGCACAGGCAAACTGGATTTTGATGCATGATGAGCATCTAATCCGGGAGCTAGAAGCCTTGGAGATCATTTGTGTCGATAGAAGAGCGTCTCCTTCAGCATGTTTGAACTGGACGGAGGTTCAATACGACCTGGCTGACTGAGTTCGACAAGCTTTGGAGCTGGATTCGAGCATGAAGCATTATAAAGTGGAGACCGTGGATGGGTCAAACGCTGATTTCTCCTTCGAAGATGATCTTATGTGGAAAAATGGCAGATTGTGCGTCCCAAATGTTGGTACATTGCGGGCGGAATTGATGTACGAGGCTCACTATACCAAGTACTCGATCCACCCTGGGAGCACAAAGATGTACATGGATATGAAGAAGCTCTTTTGGTGGCCAGGAATGAAGAAGGGCATTGCACTCTACGTGGCCAAGTGTCACACTTGCGCGTTGGTGAAGGCTGAATGTCAAAGACCTGGTGGGTTTCTAAAGTCTTTACCGATCCCGGAATGGAAGTTCGACGATATTTCGATGGATTTCGTGCACGGATTGCCGAAATCGCAACATGGAAACGACGCCATCTGGGTGATCGTAGATCGATTGACGAAAGTTTCGCACTTTATTCCGAACCGGAAAGACGACTCCGTGGAAAAGCTAGCAAAGTTATACGTTGATAATATCGTACGGTTTCACGGGGTTCCCCGTAGCATCGTGAGCGATCATGATGGGCGGTTCACATCAAACGATTGGAGGCTGATTCATCAATTATTGGGTACCAAGCTAAAATTTAGCACGGCCTTCCACCCGCAAACGGATGGACAGACCGAAAGGACCAATAGGACGATGGAAGACATGCTAAGGATGTGCGCCCTGGACTTCGGAAAGAAATGGGAAGATCATCTCTATATGATTGAGTTTACCTACAACAACAGCTACCAAGCTAGTATAAAGATGGCACCTTTCGAGGCTCTTTATGGTAGAAAATGTCGTACACCGTTGGATTGGGCTGAAACGGGCGACACGAAGTTGTTGAAACGCAAGGACGTGGTTGAAGCAAATACATCAATCCGGGCAATACGAGAGCGGTTGCTCATTGCCCAGGAAAGGCAGGCAAAGTACTACAATGCAAATCACCAGAATGTCGAGTTCGCCGTTGGTGATTGGGTTTACCTGAAGATCAAACCGTTCAAAGGAGTATCGAGGATCCGACGCTTGAAAAAGCTAAGTCCGAGGTACTTAGGACCGTTCGAGATCTTGGAGCGCATTGGTGAAGCTGCCTACCGGCTTGCTCTCTCTTCGGAGCTGAGCGGGCTGCATGATGTATTTCATATCTCTGTGTTGCGAAAGGCTGTCAAAGAGCCTAGTCTTGTTATTACGGTCAGTGAAGTGTCGGTAGATGGTGGGCTAACGACGGAAGTCAAGCCCATTCGCATCGAAGACACGGAAGTAAAGCAGTTGCGGAACAAATCCATTCGGATGGTCAAGGTCCGTTGGAATAATTGCGTAAGAGAGGAACTCTCTTGGGAAAGAAAGCAAACAATGCTTGCGGAGTACCCCGAGCTTTTTCTCTCAGGTATATTTTATTTCTGTTGCTGCTGTTTTCGTAATTTCAGGACGAAATTCCTTAAAGGAGGGGAGATTTGTAACACCCCAAATCCCAGAAATGCATTTCTCGAGAAATCGTAAGGGAGGGAGGATTGATTTCTCGAGAAATCGTAAGGGAGGGAGGATTGATTTCTCGAGAAATCAAATAGTCAGGAATATACTTCTCGAAATTTAAATAGCAGAGGATTGATTTCTCGAGAAATCAAGTAATATGGATTAAACTTCTCGAGAAATTAAATGGGCAGGAATATACTTCTCGAGAAATTAAATGGCGGGAGTTTACTTCTCGGAAGAGAATTTAAACAGAAATTAAACTTCTCCAGAAATCATAAGGGCAGGCAGTGCCAGTTCTCGGGAACAAGAAATGCCTTCAAGCAGCCGTTCGTCGAATGCAGCCCGCCGTTCGTCGAACGCAGGCAGCCGTTCATCGAACGTAGACTTAGCAGCCGTTCGTCGAACGCAGCCCGCCGTTCTACTATCCGCTCTTCTTGGTTTTTGCAACTTTCATCATCATGGATAACTCCTTGGACTCAAGTGTTCAGATTCCTTCCTCGATTATCCCTTCTTCGGGAAGTGATTTCTCACCGCCTCATGGTTCCTCCGGCTTCCGGATTACCAATGTTCCTTTGGATGGAACCAATTATCTCGAGTGGTCTTGCGCGACACAACATGTTATCCGCAACCACCAACTCTATGGGTACATCGATTGGATTATTGTTCAACCTTCCAGTTCTGATACGGGTTGGAAAAAGTGGGACGCCGACAATTCCCTTGTCGTCTCGTGGCTGCTTCAGTCAATGTCCCCCCCCCCCCCCCCCCCCTTGGTCTATCGTAGCTATACGTTGATGGAGCCGACCTTTGAGATCTGGATTCGGGCTTGTGAAACTTATTCCCAATTTGGTAGTTCTACTCAAGTATAGGAGCATATTCGGCGTCTCCTTGAACTCAAGCGTGACACTTCTTCCGTAGTGCTTACTTCTCCGAGTTCGAACATCTATACCAAGAGTTGGACTACTTTTTCTATGCCTTCAAGCAGCCACGAGACGAACGGCTGCCTACGTAGGCTTAGCGAAAGCCCCTTGCGAAATGCCTTCAAGCAGCCGTCCTCTCATTCCTTTTTCTATTCTTGCATGAAGAATCCCTTTCACCAAATGGGTGAAGTGTAGGATTTCCTCCAGTTCTTCGGAACTCTGGGTCGATTGTGTCCGTCCCAGGCATATTGCATTTATAAATACGGTAGTCGTGCGGATTTAGGCATTTTGTGTGAAGCCTATTCATGGCCGTGAGCCCGGATCGGTGATGCTTGGATTGCGACGTTGCATTTAGGTTAAGCCTAGAATGCGTGCCGGAGAATGTCTCCGTGGGATCTATTATGTTGCGGGACTTGATTTTTAGGTGCCTTTTGAGAGCCTAACGAAAGCCCCTTGCTTGGGTGGTTGAATGCAAACCTTCGCCACTAGATTTGAAGAGGGGTGGTGTTGTACCTCCTTCTTGGTTGTTATTTGCGAAGTCTAAGTCCGCGTGAAATGATTAGACGCGTAGCTTAATTTTGTGGTCACTTGATGTGCTAAACCCTTACGGGCTGAGGTGAAGCCGTACCCGCGTCGTGCGATAGATCGCGACGGTTAGAGCACGGGCAAAGCTGAACCGAACCTGTTTCCATGCCGATCGGTGAGAGGTCCATACCTCATGTAAGCCGTGTGATCATGGGAGAGGTCATCGAAGGTGTCTTACCTAGACCGACCAAAATCTCTTTTTCCCCACCTAAGGCTATGTCCTTAGGGTGGAGTGTTTGTGATGAATTGATGTTATGTTAGCCTCATGTAGTTGCTTAGGCGGTTGTGGGGAACCTTCGGGTGAACCCAACCAACATCATGTGCATACCTAGGTTCCCTTTTACTTGATGCTCAACCTAGAAGATTGATTGTGCTTGAAACCTCACCTTGTGTAGTGTAGTTTGCACTTTCGTTATATTATTACATGTTGCATGTACGGCTTGCTTGCAGGTTAGCGGTGACACGCCCCTGAGCCAGCTAGATGGCCGGGGGGTGGGATCATTACGCGGTTTGTGGTCAGCTCATAGCTGACCCTCGTTTACCTCTTATTGGATGTTGGTTGCAGGTGCAGGTGAGCCTAGCGGAAAATAGCGGGCGGTGGCCTTTTTGCTGTGTTGGCCCTTGAAGGTCAGCCTCTTTTCTGCTTTACATGTATTGCCGGCCTGCGAGCCGATGTATATTTTTGAGTTTCTATACATTGATAAATGTAAGGCCTTAAGGCCGTAACTCTATTTGTTTCATTTCTGGGATAGTGGACAATTCTAAAAGATGTTTAATCCAAATGCTTCCGCTTACGCTGTTTATACTCTCGTATAGTTGTTGTTCTTTTCTGTTTATCACCTTATAATGCCTAGCTAGTATGTATAGTATGGCGTGGGGTCCCGGCCGGACCTACTGTTATATTATTTGTACTGGCATGGTGTTACAGTAGTCGACGCACATCCTCCACTTCCCGGAAGCCTTCTTTACCATGACGCGTTGGCCAACCATGTCGGGTACTTCACCTCTCGGATGAACCCTGCCTTCAAGAGTTTATTGACTTCTTCCTCGATTGCTATGAGACGTTCCGGCGCGAAGCTCCTTTTCTTCTGCACCACGACGACGCAGTGAGTTGATGTTCAACGAATGGAGCATTACATCCGTGTCGATCCCCGATATGTCCTCTGGGCTCCAAGCAAAGATGTCACTATTCCTGCGGAGAAAAGGCATTATTTCCTCCTTCGCCTCCTGGGTCAGTAGGGACCCTATGCGAACATACCGCGATGGGTCAGACGGAAATAGGGCACGTGCACCAGACCTTCAATGGGCACTCCCCACTGTGATGAGGTCTCGTCGTGAAGGTCGAAGTCGTCAATGTTGTATACGATAGCCCGGGCGGCCCCGGGCGGCTCTGCGTGGCACGCCCACGTAGCTTCTTTATCTCCTCGTGCAACGTCAATGCCCCGCGTGGTCGGAAACTTCAGAGCGAGATGTGTGACGGAGGGGGTCGCTTTGAACACAGCCTGAGTGGGTCTCCCAAGGATCGTGTTGTATGGGGAGCAGAAGTCCATGACTGTGAACTGAAGAAGCCGGTGCGACTGACGGTGTGGTCTGCCAAGGGTGACTGAGAGTGCTACTATCCCTCGAACTGCGATGCGATGCCCATTGAGGCTGCAAATGGTGTCCGGTGAGGGGCTTAAGCTCTTGCTCCCCAACCCCATTTTCTGCAGTGTCTGAAGAAATAACACATCGACGGGGCTCTCGCAGTCGACCAAGATTCTTTTCCCCCGAAAGCTCGGGTCTCCGATGTCGGCGGTGATTACCATGGGATCGTGATGAGGGAACTGAACCCCTTGCGGGTCCTCCTCGCCGAACGTGATTATCGGTTCCCTCCTTGCCTTCTTTGGGCACTGGCTCACACCGCCGGACGCACTCCCGCCGTCGGACGCAGGCGATGCATCCATTGTTGAAATTATTGAAGTGGAAGTGGAGGAGGCTTTTGGACCTGGGCGGTCTGGGAAGTGACCGGGCGGTCTGGAGTGACCGCACGGTCTGGCGGTCTGACAATGGCGGTCTGTTCTATTGGTCAGCTGCAGCTTCCGGGGTTGACCGCTGGTCTGGTCCAAGGGCTGCTGGAGGAGGTCGTGCGGTCTGGCTGTGACCGCATGACGGCTGATCATCCTCAGGGTCGCGCGGTCTGTCTCTGACCGCGTGACAAGTTGTTCTCTTCAAGGACGTGCCGGTCTGGCGTGACCGCACGGGTTGGCTCTTGAATCCGGTCTGGTGGCTTTCCAGAGGGTTCTGAAGGAGTTCGCGGACTAAGTCATTCTTAGTCGCGCGGTCTCAGTTCGCGGTCTCAGGAGGAGACCAGGAGGGCGAGCTGGCTGTGTTTGCGGTCTCAGGCGAACACAGGTGGTGGGTGACTTCTAGGCGGTCTGGCGATCTCCGTGTGGAGTCGTGTTCAGACCAAGGGAGTAGCGATCTCCCGCGGTCTGGAGTGAAGTCGGCGCTCACCAAAATGAAGCAGGAGGGTTGCGGTGATCGCGCGGGTTGACCGGTAAGGTCGCGCGGTCTGTTGGGTGGTGACTCTATCTCATAGGGTGGTGACTGGATCAGGTCTCACGCCTATAAATAGGGAGCCACTGTAGCAACAAGAAGAACACACCAAGTGTAAGCCGAGTTTGCCTAGTTCCTGCGGTCTGTGTTTATCTGACCGAGCGGTCTCTGATTGAATTCTTCCTTGTGCAGCTTCTGCGGATAGTGCAGGCAGCAGCGATCACCTCTTCCTCTGAAAGTGTTCGGGCGGTCTGCGGCTTGGAGTTGTGGTGCTGGAGTTTGGGAATCAGGAGATCGGCAAAGGAGCGGTCTGGTGCAGCGGTCTGGTGGTGTTTCGAGATCGGGGGCGGTTGCGATCAGGCAGCAGCGGTCTGCTGATAGCGAGTTCCAAATCTCCAAATCTCTAGAGGGAGAGAGAGAGAGAGAGAGAGAGAGAGAGATAAAGAGAGAGAGAGTCCCCCCTCCAAAAAGTGAGTTAATGGGAGAATAAAGAGGTCTATTTATAGGCGTTTGAAGGGGCGGTCCGGTAATTATACCCGTTAATTATTGGACCGGCCAATAGGATCGCCCAGATTCTATCACGCGGATCGCCAAATTCCCGGAAATGATGGCCCTACCCCCAAACCCTAAACGGGCATAGCCGGAAGGAGGAGACGGCGCGCGGCCACCGGCCAAGACGGCGGTCGGGACGGAGGGCGGCCGGCCCGGCCTCGGGCGGCTTCGCCCTTGGGCGGCGGTGCCCTAGGCGGCCGCGGCCTAGGGCGGCCTCGCCCAAGGCCGGCGCGGCGGCGCCCTAGGCGGGCGAAGCCGCCCAAGGCCGTCGCCCCGGCCTAGGTCCCGGCCGCCCTAGGCTGAGGCGGCGGCCTTGGGCGGCCACGCACAAGGCCGGCACCGCCTTGGGTGGCGGCGCCCTAGGAGGCCATGGCCTAGGGCGGCCGCACCTTGGTCGGGGCGGCCTGCCCTTGCGTGGCCGGCCGCGGGCGTGAGTGGTCGCGCGGGGATTGCGGCCTGCTTGTGGGATCCGGTGCGGTGATCACGCGCGGGGCAGAGCTTTCCTTGCGGGGAGGATTCCATGAATATTGTGTTTCCTTGTTTGTTCATTTTTTTCAAAAGCGGGATCTCCTAATTAATGAGCTTGACCCCACCAGTACTTATCCTTTAGTTTCTCCTATTTTAGAGTCAATGCACCTAAAATTATAAAAATGTAGACCATTAAATATCATAAATAATTTATCCATTACTAAAATATATTAAGATGGAACCATTCTGGTTGCTTTCAATGCCTCTATAATAAAAATGAGTGCTTTATTTTCTTCCCTGTAAGCTAAGGCTGTAAGAGGCCATGATGGTAAATATTAGAAGACTATAATTTTCAACGGGCTCCAATCTCCAATATTAAATTACATTTATAGCGCGTTGCACCAAAATAAATAAATAAAACTAAATATATGGGAAGGCAATCAACTCCCACACCGGAAGCCACCTATAAAGAAAATGAGTGATGTTAAATGCAGGCCGATTTTGATTACATACAGGCCACGGATATATGCAGGCCAAAAAATTATTCATGCAGCCAAATTTTATATTTACATATTATATTCAAAAATCAAATTAATATTTATAAAACAGTAAAATAAGTAAGAAACATAAAATAAGTAACTTCCCGAAGTATAACCATCGCCGTCATCACCGCCATCGCCGTCATGGACGGAATCTCCTCCATCGCCGACGACGCCGCCATCGCCGCCATCGCCGACGACGCCGCCATCGCCGACGACGCCGCCATCGCCGCCATCGCCGTCATGGACGGAATCGCCATCATGGACGGCATCTCCGCCATCGCCGCCATCGCCGCCATCGCCGCCATCGCCGCCATCGACGCCATCGCCGCCCTCGCCATCGCCGTAGCAAATACCCATGAATAGCTTTAGGCCAGTTGTAATTTAAAAACACATCGGACTCGGACAAACAAGTAAACTCCTTGGGGACACAGTTGCATGGAAGGAAGAAACACAATACATGAAGTATTAAATTACTTGAATCATTTTTCCTAAAGTAAGGAAAATGATATCTTTATTTAAAAATGGTGGCATGCATATAGCTAAAATCGGCTTGCGTTTAACAACGCTCTTTTTACAAAATTGTGGCGTGCATATAGCCAAAACTGGCCTGCGTTTAACATCGCTCATAAAAAATAAACTCCATGACGAGAAGGCTTAATAGATTAACTTCCGTCAACTCTCGCGCCTTTTGAAAATACGCCTTATAGGTGCATTTTTAGGCAAAATGTTCAACACGAAAGTTGTAGATCTCGACGAGATCTACAACTTTGATGCTGAACACTTTTCCTAAAAATGCACTTATAAGACGTATTTTCAAAAAGTGCGAGTTTTGATGATTTGCACGTAGCCAAAACCGGTTTGCACGTAACATCCGTCTATTAAAAATAGGTCCAATGTTTGGATTATTTACACATTGAGGGCCAAAATTCCCCTATAAATACTTAGTTTTTCTTATTGATTTGTCATTCAATCATCTTCTGTTTGCGCTCAGGTTTGTTTTCCATCAGAAAGGCAGAATGGTGAGTCCTCCCTCCCTCTTGAGCATATCAATACACATTTATTGTAGCATACTAGTTCCTAAAACTATTTAAATCTTTTTTTTTGGTGTAGAGCGGTTGGGGAGGTGGCGGAGGCTGGGGTGGTGGAATCTTTGGGGGCGGCGGTGGCGGAGGCGGTGGAATTTTTGGGGGCGGCAGCGGTGGAGGTGGAGGTGGAGGCGGAGTTTACTTGTAATCATTTACTTGTAATCTCTCTGTGTCTCTCAGCTTTCTCTAGAAGATCTGATGAAGATTGTGTTGATTAGGTTTGAAATAAATGTTTGCTATTTAATATTTCAAGTTAAATTGAAAATTTGATATGCTATATATGAAATTTATCAAATCTTCATATATAACGTGCCAAGCATATTTACAAACGCCAAAAGACCAAGTGTGTCGAAACAATGTGTGAACACAATGTGTTAATCACACAATGTGGAGGTGGTGGCTATGGCAGCTAGCTGTCGGACAACCCTCGGAAGGTTCGCCGGAGGCCGGCGAACCCGCCGGTTGGCGTCGAGCAGGCCGTTTTCGTCCATTTTTCGAACCCCCAAAAATCCCGACATCCCCCCTTCCGCCAAAGCAGCTACCGAGCCCTTCTCTGCCGCCGGTGGCCTGCCCGGCGCCCACCGGATGGTTCGCCGGCCTCCGACAAACCCACCGGGGATTGTCCGGCGGCAAGCGTGAAGGGCCACCGCCGTCGGTGGCCCTGCCCATGAGACCCAGATCTGGGCCTCACGGGCAGGGCCACCGCCGGCGGTGGCTCTGGTAGCTCGCCGTCGGACAAACCCCGGCGGGTTCGTCGGAGGCCGGCGAACCCCCCGGTGGGCGCCGGGCGGGCCGCCTCCGTCCATTCTTCCAACCCCCAAAAATCCCGACATCCCCCCTTCCGCCAAAGCTACTACCGAGCCCATCTCTGCCGTCGGCGGCCTTCCTGGCGCCCACCGGGTGGTTCGCCGGCCTCCGGCGAACCCGCCGGGGTTTGTCCGGTGGCGAGCGTGAAGGGCCACCGCCGTCGGTGGCCCTACCCGTGAGACCCAGATCTGGGCCTCATGGGCAGGGCCACCGCCGACGGTGGCTCTGGTAGCTCACCGTCGGGCAACCCCTGGCGGGTTCGTCGGAGGTCGGCGAACCCCCCGGTGGGCGCCGGGCAGGCCGCCGACGGCGGCAGAGATGGGCTCCGTAGCAGCTTTGGCGGAAATGGGGGGGGGTGTCACTGGTATTTTTTATTTTTTATTATAATAGTTAATTAAATAAATTAATTTTTTAATAATTAATATTTAGAAAACTTTAAAATTTTAAATAACTGTCGGGGCGGGTGAAGCCCGCCTGAATGCGCCCCGGCCGCATCGCCACATTGAGAATTGGGGCGAAGCAAACCGAGGGAGGGTGGAGGCGAGGCTTGCCGAGGGGGCGGGCGAAGCCCTCCTGAATGTGGCTGAAGGCCGCAACGCCTCATCGAGAACGGGTGAAGCACGTTTGAATGCCAAGCGGGCGAAGCCCGCAACGATGCATCGAGAACGGGCGAAGCATCGATGATGCGGACGAGTGACAGGCACGGGCCTCCGACCCGATCCAAGGAGGCATTTGCCGTAGCGGCGACATTTGTCGTGGGGGGCGACATTTGTTGTAGGTGCGACATTTGTCGTGAGTGCGACATTTATCGTGGGGGCGACATTTATCGTGGGGGCGACATTTGTTGTGTGGGCGGCATTTGTAGTGTGGGCAACATTTATCGTGTGGGACACATTTGACGAAGGCGGCGACATTTGTCGAGGGCGGCAACATTTATCGTGTGAGCCACATTTGTCGAAGGCGGAGACATTTGTCGTGGAGGGCGACATTTGTCATGGAGGGCGACATTTGTCGAGGGGGCGACATTTGTCGTGGGTGCCATCATTTTTTGTGGGCGGGTACATTGGTCGTGGGAGGGGACATTGGTCGAGGGAGGCGACATTGCTCGTGGGGGCGACATTGGTCGTGGGGGCGACATTGGTCGTGGGGGCGACATTGGTCGTGGATGCGACATTGGTAAAGACATAATACCCAAATCAAGAAACAGGTTGAAATTACAAAATTACTCGAAAAATCACTTTGAAATGTTAGTTAGTGCTGTCATAATTCTTAACTGAAAGTTTGGAACAGAGAAAATATAATAAATTAAGAAAAGAAACAATGAACAATAGTCACATAAATCCAATAGAACTAATATGGAATAGGAAATAAAATCCAAACTGAGATGATATTAAAATAGGGAACAACTCGTTGTTGTGTATAATGATTGTCTTCTTCAGTACGTGTTGAATTTGGTTGCCCATCTTGATTTTGTAACAGGTTGGAAGTCTCATTTCTCATCAGTATTTGTGTACGTCGGGCTTCTCTTCTTCTTGCATTTGTTGCATTACGTCGGTCTTGAGTTGATGCATATATGTGTGGCCTTCCTCTTGGCGATTTGTTTCACGTGGTAAGCGGGTGGTGTTTGTGTCTTCGCGCTCTAATAGTTATGAAGATCATGTAAGAATATTCTAAATTGATTTAAGGTCAGTAAAAGTGCTTTATGGGATTGAAAACTGAGTTGATGCATGTTTTTTATTATTTTTTTAACTGTTTGTAAATATGATGGAAAAATTAACTTGCGTAAAAGTTAATACTGGGGGGATTGTGGAATGACCTCTATGGCGTTGTCTACTACTTGTCTGTCCATGTTCTAGTTGATTCGTCTAGTTTGTCAATATTTGAGGGAATACATGACCTGTATAATGAGTGAAGTGTTTTACTATTAAATATATGAAACATATTATCATAGTTGATGGATAATTATTATTGATGAATCTGGGAGGGGCTTCGAGGTTGACCGGTTGATGTATGTAGTGTAACATCCCCCAAATAACTAGATCGCCAAGTTGGTTTTGTCATGACTAGGCCATGACAAAACCATGGGAAGCACTTAAGATCATGTGAACTTAGGTAAGAAGGAGAAAACCCAAGTGGTCTGCAAATATCAATTCTCAGATATCTAGCCTAGGGTTGAACTTTAGGGCTTTACCTCGAGCCTTGACCCCACCATAGTATCCCTAACCCATTAGGGGTCTCCTTGGAGCACCAGGGACCCATTGGGGCCAGCCAAAGGGGCCAATTTGACCAAAGTCAACTCTAACCCTAAATTGGTCAAACTAACTCAATTAGGGTCAATTGGCCTCCACCATGCCAAATTGACCATGCCCCTACCCTTATAAGGACACTAGGGACCTAATGGACCAAAAAGCCTCATCATGGGACCTCCAATTTGGCCAATTTTGTCAAAGTCAACTATAGCCCTATTTTGGTCAAAGTGCCATATTAAGGGGCAATTCACCCTCACCTTGCCAAATTGACTCCACCTTAACCCTTACTAACCCTTAAGAGAGTCCAATGGGTCACTACCCACCCATTGTGGTCAACCCAAGTGGTCAATTTGACCAAAGTCAACCTTATCCTAAATTTAGGTCAAAATGACCTACTTTACCCAAATTGAACCCAATCCACTTGAGCTAGACCCAATTGACGTGGTCCACCACCTAATGGGGATTGAATTCTGCTGGTTGGGCTATCCAATTTGAAGATAGTCGGCCAGGAGAGAGAAAGTCTAATTTGAAAGAGAGAAAGAAAGGGGAGTTAATGGGGAGGAAGAAGAAACCCCCAATCTGAGCAATTGATGGCACCATTCATCTCCCCTTGGGGAGAAGATAAGTTTTCAGCCTCTTCCTGGCCTAATTTATGACCAATTCATTCCCCCTCAAGTGTAACTGAAATCCTAGTTAATGGCCATTAATGGCTTTCAGGAATAAAGCCACCCCAAGCTCGAATTGAAACCCCCATTACCTTCAGTGATCAGAGAGGAAGAAAACCCCCAACCTTCCAGTGAGAATCGTGAAGAGGAGGCCTAGATCGGCATGGCACCAAAAGCTCCACCACCGGCAATGGCGACTCGCCAGAATACGCGCCACCAGGCCCCCACACAGGTCCGATCCGCTTCCTCTCCTCTAGTGCTAGATCTTCATCTAGATTGGGGCTTGATTCGAGCCAAATCGGGCTCGAATCAAGCTTCCGATAGGGCTCGTTTCGAGCCCTCTTTCCCCCGCAAAAACCCCTCACTCCGGCCACCTCCGGCCGGCCAACCACCCCTAATCGTCGACCACCACCTCAACGAAGGTGGTGGCGGCATTGGTCGGCCGGGGCGGCGCTCAGGTGGCCGGGAAAGTGAGGAGGAAGCGAGCCCAGGACGGAAATATCTCAACCCTCGGCTGAAGGAAGAAGAAAACCAGCAGCCGCACGATCTGCGCCAAGATCTGTGCAGAGATCAAATATTTATATTATATTATAATATGTATTTATGTCACACTCTGAGCAGTGTATGTTTTAATTATTAAAAATACTATACTACCTCTGATGAAAAAGTGCCCAACATCAAACTAGTAGCCCTTGGTGTGTAGAATTAATGAAAATTTGTTTCAGGCCAATAGGGGCACTGTAGCCCTATATGGAGCCATTTTGGTAGGACTGGTCCCTAGGGTAGGGCAGTCACCTTTTCTTGAATAACTTTTGATTGGGTCATGGGATTGACTTGAAAATTGAAACCTAGGCTACTTGTATCAACCCCCTTATCATATCAAAAGATGGTAATTTTAGGAGAACATTTTTTTAAGGTTTTTGCAATCATTTCGTAATTCAAATGTTAATTCATTATTGGGTCTAATGACCTCCAATCCCCTCCAAATTTTGGTGGATGCTCCTTAGGGTTATTATTTGACCCTGGTAAAAATTTCAGCCCAATTGGGACTGATTTAGTTGGGTAATTTGGTAACCCAAGTTGGGTCAAACTAGGTCAAAATTAGGGTATGGTGTTCATTTTGGGGTATTGTGGTCAAAACTCATCAACATAATGTGAAACCTTGGCCACTGGTTTAGGACCACCTAAAATAACTCCATGAGTGATTTGGAGTGATGTGGGGGTGGATTTGCCCCAAAACCCTAGCTTTACCCTTAGGGTTGCATTTTGAGCTTTGTGAAGGACATGAGGTCAAATGTTATGGAATGGTCATGGGATTTAGTGTGCAAGTTCAAATAGTGTACTAATAACCTAGGAAATTTTAGAAAGTTTTTAGGAACCCTTATTCCCCCTAAAATTAGGTTATTACCTCTTTAGGGCTTTTCATTATTAAAGAGATTTACATATTCATATGGTCTTTGATGATGAAACCTTGGTGGTGCCTTTATAATCATAGGATAGACCTCTGGTAATTTTTGTGTATTTAATTAAATGATTTAACTAGTACTTCATTCATAAGACACTTATTTTGTCTCAGTCTTAAGAAAAATAATTGAGGATCCAATACTCTCTGGAAAAATTTGCAACTTGGTGATAGAACTTTTCAGGGCACTAGAAAGCTCTGTGAATATTTTTGGAATTTTCGGAGATTGCTATGTAACATCCCAATTTTGAATTTCTAGACCACATTGTGATTATATGACCCGCTAAGGTTTTGTGGGCTTGGTTAACACCCAAATGATAGGTTAGTACACTATTGGGTATTATTCACCCAATAGGTCCTAAATTCACCCACCGGGTTATATAAATACTTTCAACATTAAAACGGACACAAAGACCCGTAGGTATGTGAATTGACTCATTAGGTTTTAGTAGACTCAAATAACACACGAATAGTGCACCATACTCGAAACATATCAAATTGGCCCAATTGAATCATGTAAAACTCAAAACCATCATAATTAGTTTAAACGCACACCAAACCACCCAACTTGAGCAAATCATTGACGGAAGGTGTCGTTGACTCGCCGACAGTCAAAAATAACGTATTATACTATGAATAGAAGAGAGACCTCTGAATTATTATTTTGCTATTCAAATAATATACTTGGTTATTAAATAACTATTAAATTACGAAGATAAAAGAATAATCTGAATCGTGACGAATGAATGCCCATCAACTTCGAAATTCTACCGGAACATTCCAATAATAATATTCTGAATATAATGGACAATAAAACCAAGTATAAATGGGTTATAAAAATTATTTCATCGAGCAATTAAAAATATCAATTAGTGATAAATTATAGTAATTAAGTATTAATATTGAATGCTAGTAAATGATTTTAAACCCCCCCCCCCCCCCCCCCAATTACTCCCCACGCCATATGCCTACTGGAGAAATTTACTCCCCTATTCCCAAAGCTTTGGGAAGGATGAACCGGCGGGAGGGGCGGAATTACCAAGAGGAGGTAATTACTCCTCATTTAAAACCTCTCTCAAACCCTAAAAAGACCACCCCCACTCCTATATAAACCCCCTCCTCCTTAGGAATTAGTTTTTCCCTGCACCTTGCTCTCCTAACCAGCCAGGAAACGAACTCCGGTGACCTTCCGGCGAGCTTCCTCCTCAACTCCGGCGAACTCCACCTCCAACAATGGCCGCACGACGATCCCCTCGCCTAAACGGCACGAATGTAAGTTCTCGTGACTCCTCCTTGCCCTTAGATCTCTTCTCGTCGACCTCCGCCGTCTCCGACCACCGGAGCCGGCGATCCCGGCCTTGGAAGCTTCGGACCGCCCCCACGAATCTCCGCCACCACCGCGGGCTTCGGCCTTGCATGGGGCGTCTGAAGGGGAGAAAGAGTCCCCACGACCCTTCCTCAAGGCCCTTGAGGCGAGGAGATCCGTCGGAAGCCGCTTCGGCGGCCTCCTCTTTCCAACAGAAAATTTTAATATTTCAATTTTTTTTCCGGCCACCGCCGGCGGCGGCCGGCCGCCGGCAGTCACCCCACCGGAGGCCCTCCCCGGGGTACTCCCGCTGGGGGTAGTGGCCGGAGATAGAACCCCCACCGGCGGTGGTGGGGAGGGCCTCCTTACGACTGATATGTATACTTACGGCTGATATATATATATATATATATGTCATATATGTTTATAAAATAATAACAGATTCTATAAGAATGTTATAATTCAACATTTATTAATCATGACACTAATGGTTTGCGATAAAGATAATGCTGCAGAATGTTTACGAGTGATTGATAGATTTATTGATTTTTAAAATTAGATCTTTAAGATTTAAAAAAAAAAAATAATAATAACAATAATAATAAAAAAAGGGCTTATCACAACAACAACTGGCTAACATGCTAAGTAATAGCTAGTTCAAACTGCCAGCAAAATGATCACTATCGATATGTTAGAGCTAATAGCTAATCTTTGTGGTACTGATATTTATTATTTCTATCAAGAACTAGATTTTATTATAACAATATCTCCACTAAAAACTAAGCTGTTAAAAATTATTAACAGCAATTACATGATGTGTGTTGGCACATCAAATATACTATAATCTAAAACATACATATATAGATTTTATATATATATTTAAATAGTTTTTTTTTTATATTTTAACAGAAATATATATATGCATAAATAGTTATACTAAATATATATTAACATATAAAATTTTGATATACATGTGTACACATATGTATATATATGAAAATTTATTTATAAATAGTTATATGCATAAATGTATATATATTTTTATACATATACGTATATGTGTATGTACATAAATATGTACAATACACATACATATTTGTTCGGACAAATAATCCGGTGCACTCCCCACTGCACGGATTTATTGTTTTGTCTCGCATGCAGCCACCGGTCTGTGCCAAGATCCGCGTGCAGAAAATCAATTTCCTTAGGCAGAAAATCTGCCAGGTTTTGGAAGATTTACTTGTTTTTAAAATGGGTTTTTAATAGCTTTAGAGGCAGATATGGAAAATTTACGTGAGACATGATATGGTAGATAAATATTTATACTACATCTTTCATGTTTTGTACTTTTAAATTTACAGCCTCTAGGTAATTTTAACTTAGCCCTAAAAGTGCAACCAAAATTCAGAAAATCTGTTTTGCCCAGGAAACTGTTATTTTATATAAACTTCAACCTCTGTTTTGGAGACCTTAGGCTCTGTTTTGGGAAAAGCTTGTGAGACATGACATGGTAGATAAATATTTATACTACATCTTTCATGTTTTGTACTTTTAAATTTACAGCCTCTAGGTAATTTTAACTTAGCCCTAAAAGTGCAACCAAAATTCAGAAAATCTGTTTTGCCCAGGAAACTGTTATTTTATATAAACTTCAACCTCTGTTTTGGAGACCTTAGGCTCTTTTTGGGAAAAGCTTGTGAGACATGACATGGTAGATAAATATTTATACTACATCTTTCATGTTTTGTACTTTTAAATTTACAGCCTCTAGGTAATTTTAACTTAGCCCTAAATGTGCAACCAAAATTCAGAAAATCTGTTTTGCCCAGGAAACTGTTATTTTATATAAAATTCAACCTCTGTTTTGGAGACCTTAGGCTCTGTTTTGGGAAAAGCTTGTGAGACATGACATGGTAGATAAATATTTATACTACATCTTTCATGCTTTGTACTTTTAAATTTACAGCCTCTAGGTAATTTTAACTTAGCCCTAAAAGTGCAACCAAAATTCAGAAAATCTGTTTTGCCCAGGAAACTGTTATTTTATATAAAATCCAACCTCTGTTTTGGAGACCTTAGGCTCTGTTTTAGGAAAAGCTTGTGAGACATGATATGGTAGATAAGTAGTTGTACTACAACTTTCATGTTTTGTTCTTTCTGATTTACAGCCTCCAAGCAATTTAATTTTGACCCTAAAAGTGCAATCATAAATTAAATTCTCAAGTTTTGAATATTGATATTTATACTACTTCATTTATCACCTTGTGCATGAGGGCATGGGAGGGTGCATGGTTACCGATGTGGCGGGTTCGTCGGCTTCCCCATAATATACACTATGGGAGAAGTTGTGACGACGAACTCTTTTGTTTTGGTGGTGAAGAGGGCCGGGGGCTAGCTACCCCTTCCACACAGGTCCGTCTCACACCTATTTGGTTATGTGCCGAGAGGATCTCCGCACGAGGTGAGGATGTGTTCCCACCGAGAGTACCTGTCCTTCATAGAGGTACGAGGGCCTAGGAAGTTGGGGTGTATCCATAACCTAGAAGTGGGAACGACCGACCCACTGTCACCGTCTGGCCACGGCGGTGAGGCCTGGGAAGTGAGCTCCTTCTCTTAACAGGTCACTATGTCGACATAGGGGAAAGTGATTGAGACACATCATTCGAGTGACAGGGAGGATAATCATACATGCACACTATATCATATGTTACATTACTTGTACTCTCACCTTGGTCCGACATCGTATAACCACCGTTAGGAAGGGTTATACGATGTCGGGTGATTTTACTACTTTACTTGTTTTCCCTTTCTTGAATTGTTTCGAGTTACTACTTTATTTATATAACCCCGATGGATACATATTTGCTTCGGCTATTGTGCTAACTCCCCATGCAGGTGTTCTCCTTGGTGCCCATTAGGGGGCTGGGGAGGAGCGTGAGATTTACTTTGTCCATCGTGGCTAACGTACTTTGTACGTTATCATTTTAGGAACCGATGCACCTACCGACGGAGCGAGAGCGAATGGACGAGCGTAGACGTGCCCGTGATGACGAGGAGTTCCATGAGCCAACCAGGACGATTTATGCGGACGTGAGGGCATTATTTTGAGAGTGGAGAGGATGAGAGATCACTTTGATTAGACATTTTGTCGTCTTTTGACTATGTTGGTTGTTGCTTCGAGACTTTATGTACCCCTTCGCGGGTTTTCATTTATGTTTTATCATATATCATGTTGGGATGTTCTGTGATGTTTTGCTTCCGAAAATTTTATACTCTGCGAATGTTTTTCTGTAATGATGCAATAGCCTTACAGGGCGAACGTTCCGCCAATTGGGTCATGGGTCAGGTAAGAGGGTAAAACCTCTTCGGGCACACGAACCTCTTGGGGGAAAGCTCGCCCTGGGCATAAGGATGCCCTTAGTTTGAAAAAGGGGGTTCTTACAAGGGTATCAGAGCTTAAAAACGATCCAGATTTATAAAATCATCACAGGTGGTCCACCATAATACAATACCTAGTTCGAGGACGAACTATGCAGCGGAAGCGTGGTGGACCGCAAAAGATTCATGATAAAACATCACGCAAGTTTCGCTAAGGAAACCCAATCAAACCAATTCTTCGACCAAATACATACCTATTAGCTTGATTAGACAGTTCTGACACGCATTGTTTTTAATAAATTGAAGCAGGAATATCGGGAGCCTAGTCTCGGGATAAGAAACGAGAACGCCGACGACACCGATGAGGACATATATCGCCCCGGCACCCTAGTTGACGAGTGGGCCCCTCCACCTCCTGCTGCACCCACTTGTCAGGCAGCACCGGCCCAGCCCACCCTGTTTCACCAAACAGAGTTAGGGCAGACTCTCACTGCACTGCTAGATACTTTCCGGGCCTCACTACAGCAGCAGTTGCCGCCACAGGCACAAGGCCCGACGGATGCAGAGAGATTGGTGATGTTCAGGAGCTTTCACCCCCCGGTCTTCAGAGGGACAGAATCGGCCATCCAGACAGAGGATTGGCTGGAGAGGATTGAGGAGCTACTCAGGGGAATGCACTGCCCTTCCTACTATGCGGTTTCCCTAGCCGCCACCCTACTGGAGGGGTACGCTAGGCAGTGGTGGAGGTCCGTCCTACAGACCACCTATAGGGACCGCCAACTAACTGAAATTTCCTGGAGAAATTTTTCTACCTTGATGATGGAGCACTTCATTTCTTCCTCCGACCGGACAGAGCTCCAGGAACGTTTTCTTCATCTTCGGCAGGGCACTATGACAGTGATAGAGTATCAGCGGGAGTTCTCCCACCTTGCCCGGTATGCCGGTATTATGGCCATAGAGGATGAGAACCGGGCCAAGAGGTTCTTTCAGGGCCTCAACGACTCCATCCGTCAACCACTGATGACAGCAGCTCACGCTCCCTTTGAGGTCATCGTTCACCTTGCAAAGACGATGGAGGCTGACTTAAAAACCACCCGGAAAAGGAACAGGTTGAAGAGAATAACAGAGACACCCCAAGGACATGATCAGAGGGGTCAGGGGACCAGGCACCAGCGCGGACGCGGAAACGACCGGGGAGAGCATAGGGGCTATGATCGAGGAGACCGCCACCAGCCACCCCGTGACTATCATCAGAGGAGGACACCGCCGCCTCCCCCAGCACAGCAGCGAGCCCTTCCTGCACCAGCATACGCGGTAGAGCAACGACCTTTTGAGAGGCGTTGTTTCCACTGCAACGAGTTGGGGCATCTACGACCTCAGTGCCCCCTACTGGCACCCAGGGATGGACATCGGGACTTTCATCGGGGCGGAGGTCGTGGTCGAGGCCAGCCTGGTAGAGGGCAGCAACGACCTCCCCAGCAGGCTTATGCCTTGGACCTAGAGAGGGATCGAGCCACCGCGGACGTGGTGAACGGTACGGAAATCTTTCTTATATACATATGCACATCTTGCACATTACATGTGATACTTATATTACATGCTTATATATATTACTGTCAAACATATATATATATATACACCAATCGGTTAAATTGAAACCTCAGGGATCCTCTGGATCAACGATCGGGCTGCTCGAGCGCTCTTTGACACGGGAGCCACTCGCTCCTTTGTGTCCCATGATTACATACACCATGAGCCAGGGGTGGTTTATCTCACAGGTAACCCACTGCGGGTACGACTCCCTGATGGATCGGAGATGATCTCCTCAGATCTATGCAAATTTAAAGTAAAGATTGATGATCGGGAGATGGAGGTTGAAGCAACAGTACTCCAGCTGTCAGGATTTGACCTGATATTAGGAATGGACTGGCTCGCAAATCATGCAGCACAGATAGACTGTCAGAGCAGGAAGGTGACCCTTCAAGTGCCAACGGGAGGAACAATCACCTATCAAGGTATACCGTTTATCTCTCGTCTCGTGCTTAATTCTATACAGGCAACGAAGGCCACCATGAGAGGAGATGAGGTGTTCGTGGTCTACTTTGAAATGATGGGGCAGACCATAGAATTGGCCGAAGTAAAAGTGGTAAAAGAATTTCCGGATGTCTTCCCGGAGAAGCTCCCAGGCCTGCCTCCACACCGAGAAGAGGACTTCAAAATTCACCTCCTTCCCGGGGCTCGTCCGGTCTCGAGGTCTCCTTACCGGATGGCGCCAAAAGAGCTAGCAGAGTTCAGAGTGCAGCTTCAAGAATTGGTAGACTCGGGATTCGTCCGACCCATCTCTTCTCCTTGGGGAGCACCTGTGCTCTTCGTGAAGAAGAAGGATGGATCCCTCCGACTCTGCATCGACTACCGGGAGTTGAACCGGCTAACCGTGAAAAATACCTATCCACTCCCCAGGATAGAAGAGTTATTCGATCAGCTACAGGGGGCTCGGTGCTTCTCCAAACTCGACCTCCGGTCGGGATACTACCAGCTCAGGATTGATGATAAGGACATCGAGAAGACTGCGTTTTGTTCTCGTTACGGGCAATACGAGTTCACAGTGATGCCGTTCGGTCTCACCAATGCCCCGACAGCATTCATGTCTCTAATGAACCGGGTGTTCGAACCCTTCCTCGACCATTTTGTCATTGTATTCATCGATGACATTCTGGTGTACTCGGCATCGGAAGAGCTGCATGTAACACACCTGGAGAAAGTGCTTCAAAAGCTGCGTGAACACCAGCTATACGCAAAGTTTTCAAAGTGCGAATTTTGGCTTAAAGAGGTCGGCTTCTTGGGTCACATCGTCAGCGCCAACGGCATAGCAGTAGATCCAGCAAAGATTCGGGCCGTTAGGGATTGGCCGCAGCTTCACTCCGCTGCAGATGTGAGGAGTTTCCTCGGACTTGCGGGATATTACCGCAAGTTCGTAGAGGGATTCTCTAAGATCGCACAACCGCTGACATCGTTAACGAAGAAGGATGCAAAATTCATATGGACATCACAGTGCGAAGAGGCTTTCCAGGAGTTGAAGGGGAGGCTTACCTCTGCTCCTATACTGACCATACCATCGGGCCAGGAAGGCTTCCAGGTGTACACAGATGCATGCCAGCAGGGCTTAGGAGCGGTCTTGATGCAACATGGGATGGTGGTTGCCTACGCCTCGAGGCAGCTAAAAGTGCACGAGAAAAACTACGCCACGCACGACTTGGAGTTGGGTGCGGTGGTATTTGCTCTAAAGATATGGAGGCACTATCTGTACGGCGTCCGATGTGAGGTGTTTTCGGACCACAGGAGCCTCAAGTACGTCTTCACGCAGAGGGAGCTGAACCTACGACAGAGACGGTGGTTGGAGTTCTTGTGCGACTACGACTTCGACCTCCAGTATCACCCGGGCAAGGAAAACACTGTTGCAGATGCCCTGAGCAGAAATCCTATAGCCTCAGCTAATTGGATGATCGGCACTCCGAGAGATATAGTACGAGGACTCGAGGAGATGGGGATCACAGTGATCGCCCGAGGAGATTCAGTTGCGGCAGCACATCAGCTGTATTGGACGGAGATCAAGTGCGATCTTCGGGAAAGGATTAGAGATGCCCAGCAAGATGACCCATTGTTTGAGGATGGGATTTCTCGTTTGAAGGCCGAAAAAGAGCACCCAGATTTTAAGATAAAGGACGGAATCCTTTACTTCCGTGATAGGATGTTTGTGTCATCCGGCGGACAGTTTCGGCATGCGATTTTGTATGAGAGCCATCACACTCGCTACTCGATTCACCCGGGCATCACGAAGATGCATGCAGATCTGAAGAAAATGTTCTGGTGGCCTGGGATGAAGCGCGATGTCGTCTCTTTTGTGACGCATTGTCCGACGTGCCAGCTTGTTAAGGCGGAATGCAAGAACCCCGCCGGGTTACTACAGCCGCTTCCCGTCCCGGAGTGGAAATTCGAAGACATATCCATGGACTTCATTCATGGCCTGCCCCGCTCTCGGACCGGGAACGATTCTATCTGGGTGGTGGTCGACCGTTTGACGAAGGTTGCGAGATTCATTCCCAACCGCCAAGACGATGGGGTTGGAAAACTGGTGCGTCTTTTCATCGAGAATGTGGTTCGGTACCACGGTGTGCCAAAAACCATAGTCTCTGACCGGGATGGTCGGTTCACCTCAAATGAATGGAGGAGCGTTCAAGCATATTTGGGGACCAAACTAGCATTCAGCACATCATTTCATCCCCAAACAGACGGACAAACCGAACGCACAAACCGGACCTTGGAGGACCTCCTCCGGTTATGCTTGGTGGATAAGAAGGAGCCATGGGAGCGTCTCCTACCTTTAGTCGAATTCTCCTACAACAATTCATATCAGGCAAGCATTGGCATGGCCCCATACGAAGCTTTATACGGCCGGAAATGTCGTACCCCACTTTCTTGGGCCCAAGATGCAGATCCGAGGGCCCTGGGGCCCGTTTTCATGGAGAATGTGACAGAAATTGTCCAACTAATACAAGAGCGGATGCGTGAAGCTCAGAGTCGCCAAGCCAAGTACTACGACGCCCGTCATCGACATGTTGAGTTCGCCGTGGGTGATAAGGTTTACTTGAAGATCCGCCCTCGCCACGGTGTATCTCGTCTCCGCCGACAGCGGAAGTTGAGCCCAAGGTACATGGGGCCATATACCATCACGGAGCGGATCGGCGAAGTGGCATACAGGCTGGAGCTACCCCCGGAGCTTCAGGGGTTGCATGATGTATTCCACATCTCTTCATTGAGACGCGCACTACTACGCCCAGAGCATGTCATTCAGGAGGCCCCCGAACCAGTGGAACCCGACTGATCTGTATCCCTTAAGCCAATACGGATCATGGATACCGAGACTAAGGTCCTGCGGCGAAAGAGAGTTCCCCTTGTCCGAGTTCTATGGGACAACTGCGGGACCGAAGAATCTACCTGGGAACCCGAGGACCAGATGCGAGAACTTTACCCCGACCTCTTTACGTCAGGTAACACTCAAATCTTTTTGGATTTCTTACTTCCAAGTATAGCGATTTGCTCGACTTTGAAAATACTATGACCCAATCGAATTTTCGAGGACGAAAATTTGGTCTGACTTTTTGGATTTGTAACATCCCAATTTTGAATTTCTAGACCCCATTGTGATTATATGACCCGCTAAGGTTTTGTGGGATTGGTTAACACCCAAATGATAGGTTAGTACACTATTGGGTATTATTCACCCAATAGGTCCTAAATTCACCCACCGGGTTATATAAATACTTTCAACATTAAAACGGACACAAAGACCCGTAGGTATGTGAATTGACTCATTAGGTTTTAGTAGACTCAAATAACACACGAATAGTGCACCATACTCGAAACATATCAAATTGGCCCAATTGAATCATGTAAAACTCAAAACCATCATAATTAGTTTAAACGCACACCAAACCACCCAACTTGAGCAAATCATTGACGGAAGGTGTCGTTGACTCGCCGACAGTCAAAAATAACGTATTATACTATGAATAGAAGAGAGGCCTCTGAATTATTATTTTGCTATTCAAATAATATACTTGGTTATTAAATAACTATTAAATTACGAAGATAAAAGAATAATCTGAATCGTGACGAATGAATGCCCATCAACTTCGAAATTCTACCGGAACATTCCAATAATAATATTCTGAATATAATGGACAATAAAACCAAGTATAAATGGGTTATAAAAATTATTTCATCGAGCAATTAAAAATATCAATTAGTGATAAATGATAGTAATTAAGTATTAATATTGAATGCTAGTAAATGATTTTAAACCCCCCCCCCCCCCCCCAATTACTCCCCACGCCATATGCCTGCTGGAGAAATTATTTCCCCTATTCCCAAAGCTTTGGGAAGGATGAACCGGCGGGAGGGGCGGAATTACCAAGAGGAGGTAATTACTCCTCATTTAAAACCTCTCTCAAACCCTAAAAAGACCACCCCCACTCCTATATAAACCCCCTCCTCCTTAGGAATTAGTTTTTCCCTGCACCTTGCTCTCCTAACCAGCCAGGAAACGAACTCCGGTGACCTTCCGGCGAGCTTCCTCCTCAACTCCGGCGAACTCCACCTCCAACAATGGCCGCACGACGATCCCCTCGCCTAAACGGCACGAATGTAAGTTCTCGTGACTCCTCCTTGCCCTTAGATCTCTTCTCGTCGACCTCCGCCGTCTCCGACCACCGGAGCCGGCGATCCCGGCCTTGGAAGCTTCGGACCGCCCCCACGAATCTCCGCCACCACCGCGGGCTTCGGCCTTGCATGGGGCGTGTGAAGGGGAGGAAGAGTCCCCACGACCCTTCCTCAAGGCCCTTGAGGCGAGGAGATCCGTCGGAAGCCGCTCCGGCGGCCTCCTCTTTCCAACAGAAAATTTTAATATTTCAATTTTTTTTTTCCGGCCACCGCCGGCAGTCACCCCACCGGAGGCCCTCCCGGGGGTACTCCCGCTGGGGGTAGTGGCCGAAGATAGAACCCCCACCGGCGGTGGTGGGGAGGGCCTCCTTACGACTGATATGTATACTTACGGCTGATATATATATATATATATATATATATATATATATATATATATACACACACATATATATATGTCATATATGTTTATAAAATAATAACAGATTCTATAAAAATGTTATAATTCAACATTTATTAATCATGACACTAATGGTTTGCGATAAAGATAATGCTGCAGAATGTTTACGAGTGATTGATAGATTTATTGATTTTTAAAATTAGATCTTTAAGATTTAAAAAAAAAATAATAACAATAATAATAAAAAAAAGGGCTTATCACAACAACAACTGGCTAACATGCTAAGTAATAGCTAGTTCAAACTGCCAGCAAAATGATCACTATCGATATGTTAGAGCTAATAGCTAAGCTTTGTGGTACTGATATTTATTATTTCTATCAAGGACTAGATTTTATTATAACAATATCTCCACTAAAAACTAAGCTGTTAAAAATTATTAACAGCAATTACATGATGTGCTAAACTGTTGGCACATCAAATATACTATAATCTAAAACATACATATATAGATTTTATATATATATTTAAATAATTTTTTTTTTATATTTTAACAGAAATATATATATGCATAAATAGTTATACTAAATATATATTAACATATAAAATTTTGATATACATGTGTACACATATGTATATATATGAAAATTTATTTATAAATAGTTATATGCATAAATGTATATATATTTTTATACCTATACGTATATGTGTATGTACATAAATATGTACAATACACATACATATTTGTTCGGACAAATAATCTGGTGCACTCCCCACTGCACGGATTTATTGTTTTGGCTCGCATGCAGCCACCGGTCTGTGCCAAGATCCGTACGCAGAAAATTAATTTCCTTAGGCAGAAAATCTGCCAGGTTTTGGAAGATTTACTTGTTTTTAAAATGGGTTTTTAATAGCTTTAGAGGCAGATATGGAAAATTTACGTGAGACATGATATGGTAGATAAATATTTATACTACATCTTTCATGTTTTGTACTTTTAAATTTACAGCGTCTAGGTAATTTTAACTTAGCCCTAAAAGTGCAACCAAAATTCAGAAAATCTGTTTTGCCCAGGAAACTGTTATTTTATATAAACTTCAACCTCTGTTTTGGAGACCTTAGGCTCTGTTTTGGGAAAAGCTTGTGAGACATGACATGGTAGATAAATATTTATACTACATATTTCATGTTTTGTACTTTTAAATTTACAGCCTCTTGGTAATTTTAACTTAGCCCTAAAAGTGCAACCAAAATTCAGAAAATCTGTTTTGCCCAGGAAACTGTTATTTTATATAAACTTCAACCTCTGTTTTGGAGACATTAGGCTCTGTTTTGGGAAAAGCTTGTGAGACATGACATGGTAGATAAATATTTATACTACATCTTTCATGCTTTGTACTTTTAAATTTACAGTCTCTAGGTAATTTTAACTTAGCCCTAAAAGTGCAACCAAAATTCAGAAAATCTATTTTGCCCAGGAAACTGTTATTTTATATAAACTTCAACCTCTGTTTTGGAGACCTTAGGCTCTGTTTTAGGAAAAGCTTGTGATACATGATATGGTAGATAAGTAGTTGTACTACAACTTTCATGTTTTGTTCTTTCTGATTTACAGCCTCCAAGCAATTTAATTTTGACCCTAAAAATGCAATCATAAATTAAATTCTCAAGTTTTGAATATTGATATTTATACTACTTCATTTATCACCTTGTGCATGAGGGCATGGGAGGGTGCATGGTTACCGATGTGGCGGGTTCGTCGGCTTCCCCATAATATACACTATGGGAGAAGTTGTGACGACGAACTCTTTTGTTTTGGTGGTGAAGAGGGCCGGGGGCTAGCTACCCCTTCCACACAGGTCCGTCTCACACCTATTTGGTTATGTGCCGAGAGGATCTCCGCACGAGGTGAGGATGTGTTCCCACCGAGAGTACCTGTCCTTCATAGAGGTACGAGGGCCTAGGAAGTTGGGGTGTATCCATACCCTAGAAGTGGGAACGACCGACCCACTGTCACCGTCTGGCCACGGCGGTGAGGCCTGGGAAGTGAGCTCCTTCTCTTAACAGGTCACTATGTCGACATAGGGGAAAGTGATTGAGACACATCATTCGAGTGACAGGGAGGATAATCATACATGCACACTATATCATATGTTACATTACTTGTACTCTCACCTTGGTCCGACATCATATAACCACCGTTAGGAAGGGTTATACGATGTCGGGTGATTTTACTACTTTACTTGTTTTCCCTTTCTTGAATTGTTTCGAGTTACTACTTTATTTATATAACCCCGATGGATACATATTTGCCTCGGCTATTGTGCTAACTCCCCATGCAGGTGTTCTCCTTGGTGCCCATTAGGGGGCTGGGGAGGAGCGTGAGATTTACTTGGTCCGTCGTGGCTAACGTACTATGTACGTTATCATTTTAGGAACCGATGCACCTACCGACGGAGCGAGAGCGGATGGACGAGCGTAGACGTGCCCGTGATGACGAGGAGTTCCATGAGCCAGCCAGGACGATTTATGCGGACGTGAGGGCATTATTTTGAGAGAGGAGAGGATGAGAGATCACTTTGATTAGACATTTTGTCGTCTTTTGACTATGTTGGTTGTTGCTTCGAGACTTTATGTACCCCTTCGCGGGTTTTCATTTATGTTTTATCATATATCATGTTGGGATGTTCTGTGATGTTTTGCTTCCGAAAATTTTATACTCTGCGAATGTTTTCCTGTAATGATGCAATAGCCTTACAGGGCGAACGTTCCGCCAATTGGGTCATGGGTCAGGTAAGAGGGTAAAACCTCTTCGGGCACACGAACCTCTTGGGGGAAAGCTCGCCCTGGCCATAAGGATCCCCTTAGTTTGAAAAAGGGGGTTCTTACATGCTATCAGTAGGCTACTTCACAACATGCCCTAATTGTGATTCACTTAAAATATTTAATTAAATAAGAAATTGATTTCCATAAATTGTGAAACTCAGTCAGTAAGCCTTTCTGATCATCTCAGAGAGCTGGTGTTTCTTTCATGATTTTTGGAATTATTTAACAGTTTTTGAAATATTCATTTATGTGATTAATTTGCCCTAGAAAGAGTTTCTTTGGAATATTCATTTATGTGATTAATTTGCCTTTTTAAATTATGAAATTTGGTCAGTATACTTTTCTAACTAATATGAAGGTCTAGTAATTTTTCCATAATTTTGGATAAGAATTTTTGATGGTTCCTTCATTAACCTTCAATTTTGGATAGATGCTAAATATTATAATTAGAGAACAATTCATGATTGTAAAATTGTGGCATTCTGTACTTACTGTTATTTTGGCATGATAGATTTATCATAATTTTATGGGAGTCATATCATAAGAATACCTTACACTTCATGTTCATATTCATACTTGGCAAATATGGGAGAAATTAAAATAAATGCTAAAATGATAAGGAAAAATATGATCCTCTGGATTTAGTCTTATAATATCATGATAGACACCCAGTAATAATCTTGAGTCAGTTGGATGAATATTTGGGGTACATCCCCTTATGTAACTCATACTCACTTGGTCTGCGCATAGTAAAACTGTAAAACTTGGGTAAATTGAAGACCAGTAGGTGGGAATGGAAGGTAGTTGGTGTGCCTAGCCTAGTTAAGGAGATTGAAGGTCACCAAAAGGAGTTTAGGTGATGAGGGTGTGCTTGGTGAGTTAAGGGTAAAGTTATGCTCGGGAATGACGAAAGATCATCTTTCCCGTGGGGAGTCATAAAATACTTAGGGTAATACAAGTGAGATGGTAAGAGGTTTATGTATATGGGTAGATACCAATAACATTAAATGCCTTGAGAAAGGGAGCTTTGGGCTATCATCCCAGTATAGTTCCCAGTACCGTAGTGAGCCCCTTACAGGGTAATCCTCGGGAAGTCCAAGATTAACCATAAATTGTAGGGATAAGTTTTTGTACAAGATCAACTTAGTAATTCCCTCACTCACACCCCGTTGTCACGGGTATGTTAATCGGTTTGATCTTACGAGCGGTAGGCTCGGTGGTTGTAGCAGTAGACTAATTAGTCTGGTGAGCTTGTGACTCAGCAATGTTTATTGTGACGGGCGAGTTAGCCCGAGGAGCTTATGGCTCGGTGACAGGATCCGTGAGTGTCTTAGTAGCTTTAGTAGATTATGATTCCGCGAGTGAAAATGTAGTGTGGAATTAATGTATCGGGCAGGAGCCCTTTTATTATTATCGTACTTTTACTCAGGTTTTGATGTGGACATCTCTTTATGATGGTTTTACTTTTCTATGTGATGTGGACTTGGCTTTTATAAAATTATTTAAGCTATTCTTCTTTGTGATCGACATGGCCGGCAGGATCGACGCTTTGTAGTGGCGACCTTCCCGAGCGAGGGTGTCACCGCAAAACGGCGATTCTGGGCATAAGACCCGGGTTTTGAAAGAAAAAAAATGGGGTCTTACATGCAGTATAGTAGGTTGCTCTTAAACGTAATGTGGGGTTGGATTATTTGTAGGCATGTTTACTGGTTGTTGTTGTGTATGGTGATTGTCTTCTCGAATACTTATTGGATTGGTTGATTCATCTTGAGGTTGTAACTGGCCGGAAGTTGTTATTTCCATGAGTCTTCGCATCCGTCTGGCTTCTCTTCTTCTAGCATTTGTTGCGGCTCATCGGTCTTGAGTTGATGCATATGTCCGTAACCGTCCTCTTGAGAGATATATTTCACGCGGCAAGTTGTTTGTGTCTGTCTCTCGAGCTTCGGCTTGGTGTGTTGCGCGATGATGATGAAGCTCACGCCTTCTTTCAGCATGTGCTTGTAGTTGGGCCCTACTTGACATCTATAATTGCAAGACATCGATATGTTATTTTTCTATTTATAGTAGAACGCACATGATTTTTTTGAAAGAGCACGATTGTCTATAGCTGTGCCAAGTTACATATTGTTTAACCTTCACCGCTCATTACCCAATCAAGCTAAAATGACAAATTATCAAAACAAAAAATCACAGTTAATCATAGAATCAGTTAAAAAATAGTGTAGTTTTGTGCTTTCAAAATCACATATCAAATCCCTATGAGTACGAAGTGGACCAAATCACATCCCAAATGCTATTTGAGTAGAAAGTAGTCAAACAAATTTATGGATAGTTAATAATACAAATCATGGAGCTCAAAGCTACTTCACCCAATTTGTTTCTAATTCCATAGAGCAGCATGTGTATCCTCCTTGACTAATCGAAAAAGAAAAATCTTTAAATCAAGCTTGACTTCGCATTTTTTTAGATTTAGTTGAAACACTTCCAAATAGTTTTGATAAGTATTATAATTATTATCCCAGTAGTAGCACATCTTTTCTGTAAAAAGGGATAAAATAAAAAGAGGAAGAACAAAATTGTATCAAGAAACTTGGGGAGAAAATTTAACATGGAGTCTTATTACACAACTTATATTCTAGGAGAATTAAAGAAGTGCGAATAGAGTAAATTCTATAGTAAATCTACCTACTCTGTTTGACCCTCTACCGAACAATACTACGGAGCAGCCCTATAAACATTCATCACAGAGACTAACATGCTTCGCTTAGCCACTAATTGACTAATATCTCGAAGCACCCTTACACAATTTATATTCTCACAAATCTGAATACCTTGTAGATAAGATGTCAATGTATGCCTTTTTGCTAGTAAGAGACCACTCTGTGCGCACCTTCGAACAATCTGCATCCAGATTAAAAAAGAATCAATCAAGATTCTAGTTTATTATATACGATTGAAAACTATTGTAAATTCATTATTTATAAATTCTAACTAAAAACCCTCACAAATATGCTATTTTTTAAAATTTGTATGCATGTATATGTAAATGTATATATGGCTTTTTTTGTGCATCAAATTTCTTGGAAAAATGCCCCTATAAATTCATCCCTATCTAAATAAACACAACAAAAGGAAATGCAGATTCATTAACAAATTGAACTACAAAGAATGAGTTTTTTTTAAACTTGGCACTCAGTTTATGATGAAAATTTACGTGAAGCAGTCACATAATAGAAATCAGGACAAAACTATAAATTTAGGCAAAAATTTAAAGGAAATGGATTAACCACTAAGGTGTTTCCCATGCATTATACGATGAGCAACAGCCTCACCTGCTACCCATACCTTGGTCTAATGCTGAATGCAGGAATATGATGCTTTTCAGCTTGTTGTTTCAATAGTGTTGTTTAGCCCTAAGTTGGGTTTATTAAATGGAAGTAGGAGTTTCCTGGTTGCATGGTTCTACCTTATACTTTAATAACTTGTTTCACTCTTTATTACCTTGGTTGGTATAATTTCAGAGTAATTTAAAAAACAAAATTATGTGAGAAGGTTACCATTTCACAGATATGGTATTGGAATCATAAACAATTGTTTGAATGAATATATAATCAATAACATGAGGATATGCTCATTTGTGATGGTGACTTGGAGTGAGAGGAGTGCATTGATTTTTTTTTGGTATTCATTCATAGATAATGCTATAAATAAACCTCCAAATAAAGTAAAATAAATTAAAAAAGAAATTTCTGAAATAAAATATGCTTCATACATGTTTGTTAAAATACCTGCAATGAGGAAGACTCTATTTTTCACACCTAGCCTGGAGAAGCTCTCTGGTTTCTCGCCTGAAACAAAAACCCAACATTAACTTGGCAGAGAGAAAAAACCGTAAGCAAGTTGGATAAAATTCATTTCTAATGCAAATCTCTTTGGGAAAGAGGAAGAAGATCATTGCCCCTATTTAGAAACCTATCAGAGAATTGATGATCTAAGGCTGATTAAAAATTAGCATTAGGAAAATATATATAACTAAGAGTGATTAAAAATTAGCAATAGGAAAAAATATAGAACTGCATAAAATCTTAATAATATATCATTCTTGCCAAACGATAGTGTAAAAGAAATTATTTATCGTACCTGGGAAGAGATGGAGTTTTTAATTAATGACTGATTTTCAATTATGGAAACAAAACACAGCCCTAAATGATAAGTGAAACCATAAGCCAATGCCATGAATAATAGAATTTAAAGAAAGTGGATTGATCCTTTAGGACCAAGTAGAAATGAGATCCAATACAAATAATTGCAGGCATTACCCCCATCTTAAACATGCCGCATATGAAATATAAACAGAAGTGTGCCGTTTTCACAATCGATGAAGCGCCGATATAGATCAAAATCTAAACACATATTATATTAACAATTATGGATAACATAAGTAGAGGAAGAGGAGGATTAAACTATTAAGTATTCTTCTAATAATATTCTCACTTATATCAGTGATGTAAAGAAAACTAATTATAAGCAAATGTCCAAGAGAATTGATTTTTTTATATTGTGAAGCTAGTAGAATTGATATCTAAACATCAATGATATTGCATTTGATCAGGGTATATCTTCAACTGTCTAAATTCATCATTAACCCCAACATCTCAAATATAAGGATTAAAAAAAACTACAAGGAGCTCCAAGGTGACAAAACAATATAAAGAGCTTCAAGGTGAAAAACATTGCTCAATAAGAAATACAGAAACCAAAGGTAACATCAATTATAGTTGAAGGATAGCTGCGGAGGTGTCCCCGTTCATAATTTTTTCTGCACATGCTAAACATTTTAGAAATGAATGGAGGCTATTGAAAATGTACATTGAAACGAAGGCATTGGGAACACATTAAATTTTCCCTGTAATGGAGACTGTAGAAAACAGGGAAGATTTGTTAAACTGAAATGCGCTCTTAAAAGAATAGTGAATCTGCAAACTCATCATCCTGTACGAACATCAAAACTACAAACCGAGCATTGTTTAGCATTTTCAACAGAAGTTGAATGGGGAGATAATCCGAGCATTTTTAGCATTGCTTACAGAAGTTGAATGGGGAAATAAACCGAGCATTGTTTATCAGAATTTGAATGGGGAGATCGGGAATGAGGAGATGGAGTCGGGTTATGTAGCGTTGGCCTCTACAGAACACGCGTTGCCTTTATTAAGTGTAGTGTTGGCTGTAATGGTCATATCATTAGTGTAACGGCCATATCATTAGTGGAACATTATAAATACTTATGTAAGCAATAGTTGTAACCAGGCAATTATGTTAATAAAGTTTTACTTTCTTTTTGTTTATCTCGAGTCTTCCCAGTACCATCGTCGAACGTCGGCCAAGACTTCTCCATCGACGAACGCCGATCAGATCATTTTCTGTCCCTTCGACGAACGTCGATCAGAACATTCCCCGTCCCTTCGACGAACGTCGATCTGCCATGCCCGGCAGATCTGTTTATCCCAAGTAACGTAATATTTGGTGCTCTCGTTGAGTCCTCCGCCGTCATGGAGGTTCCGTCGTCGTCGTCCCCTACTGCGCAACGCTCCTCCGCCATCCGTCCAATCACATGGCAAGATCTCGATCAACGCCACCTTCATTACATGGAACAGAACACTGCACTACAAGCCACCATTCAAGATCGCTTTACCCAGGAACTTCAAAGAGTCGCCGCCACCGTCGCTCAAACACAACAACATTACGAGAATACCACGGCCGCAAATCGGGATTTCTATCAAGAATTCAAAGAATTCCGATCTGAAATTCAGGGATTCGTCCGGCACTTCGCCGCCGGCAACAGCGTTGTGCCCCCTCTGATTCCACCAAAGATAACAGAAGTTGGAAACCCTTCAACGTCGAGTCATTCGGCTACATCTCATACCCTGTTGGTGCCAACATTAGGAGACGGACAGCCTTCGACAAGGGCTCCGGCGATTCCTATTGGCACTGATTTCCGCTTCTCTGGTATTTCACAACCACCCCCCATTATATCCTCCTTTCCAGCCATCACCTGTCAACCAAACATTTCCTCATTCATTACCAAACTATCCGAATCTTAATTTCCATTTCCCACCTTATTCATATCAGCCTGATCCAAACCCACGTTTTGCGCCTTCTGGTTTCAATAATTCATCAAGATTCCACCAAACCACCAAAGTCCCGTTTCAATTTTCCTCATTTTTCCTCCGGGGACCCAACAAATTGGCTATATAAAGAAGAATTATATTTCCGCTATCACCAAACAAATCCTTTTGATTATCTGTTCTTGGCATCCATGCATTTGGAAATACTGGCAGCAACATGCTTTCAAGGCTTGCTCTGTGATGGAATGTGCCCGGACTGGACAACGTTCAAATACGCCATACACGACAGATTTGGAGCCACGGATTATGAAGACCCTTTAGGTAAGTTTAATAAACTATTACAAACTGGTTCCGTTGTTGCTTACCAACAATCTTTCGAAGTTTTATCTTGCCAAATTGACGGTTTAACTCCGGACGTTTTACGCCGCAATTTTATTTCTGGTCTTAAACCATACATTAAACGAGCTATTACTGCACAACCGGCCACTTTTTTATATAACACTTTCCGCTTAGCTAGACTTTATGAGGACCAATTTATGGAAGACCATAAATCTAATAAACCTTGGGATTCAAAACACTCACAGCAATTTAACACTTATAAAACATCTAGACCCGAAAAATCTAACATTAAACGTCTATCCCCTTCTGAAATCCAAACACGGCGGGACAAGGGTTAATGTTTCACGTGCGAAGAGAAGTACACACGAGATCATAAATGCAAAAATATTTCATCTATATATTTTTATGAGAGCGATACTGATGAACAATTTGACGTCTCGGACATTTTGGATGATATTCCTACTAGTCCAATAATTGAATCTGAGATTTGTGTAAACGCTTTGACCGGAAATTTTTCACCAAAATCTTGAGGGCTCAGTAGACTCTTCTTTAATACATGTTTTTTTGGATAATGGTAGTACACATAATTTTATTACAAAACGTGCTGCACATTATAACAAATTGCCTATTTCTTCTTGCACATCATTTAAAATACATGTTGGTAATGGCAATACAATGTTATGTCATGAAGTATGTTTAAATGTTCCTTTAATCATCCAAGACATTTCTTTCATAGTTAATTTGTTTATAACTGATTTACATGGTACAAAAATAATTCTGGGCTTCCAATGATTTGAAACATTAGGACCCATCACTATTGATTATAAATCTCTACAAATATCATTCCAATATAACAACAAACACTGCGTTATCACAGCCTTACGAACTCTACATTCAGACCACATTTCACCCGCACAGTTGAATAAACTGATAGCCCAAAATTCGATAGAAACCCTCCTTATGTGTCTACAGGCGGACCCACCATCACATCAAGAAACAAATACAATTACTAACGCATCGCAAATTTAGGAAATTAACAATTTACTAATCCAATTCACCTCATTATTTTCGACTCCTTCGACTCTTCCACCAACCCGTTTTATTGATCATAAAATACCGTTAATGGATGAATCAAAAATTGCTAAAATAAAACCATACCGATACCCTTATGTCCATAAGAATGAGATTGAACGGCTCATAAGCGAAATGTTAAATAATGGTCTAATCCGCCCTAGTACCTCATCTTTTAGTTCTCCCGTCCTTTTAATTAAAAAGAAAGATGGCTCGTGGAGATTTTGTGTCGACTACCGAGTCTTAAACGCCATTACTATTAAAGATAGTTTTCCCATGCCAACAATAGACGAATTACTAGACGAGCTTTATGGAGCCACCATTTTTTCCAAATTAGATCTTCATTCCGGCTACCACCAAATTCATATGCGCACAGGATATATTCACAAAACCGCGTTTAGGACTCACCGAGGTCTATACGAGTTTCTAGTTATGCCGTTTGGACAAACAAACGCTCCGGCTACGTTTCAAGCTTTAATGAATTCAATTTTTCAACCTTATTTATGCCGGTTCGTAGTAATTTTTTTCGATGACATTCTTGTTTATAGCTCTAATTTACTAGATCATATTAAACACTTAACCACAGTTTTTGAAGTACTATCGCAACATTCTCTATACTTAAAGAAATCCAAGTGTAGTTTTGCGGAATGGGAGATAGATTTCTTGGGTCACGTTATTGCATCATAAGGAGTTTTACCAAACCCTGATAAATTGGAATCAATTAAACAATGGCCCGAACCAAAAAAAATTAAACAATTACGATCTTTTTTAGGCCTTGCAGGGTATTACCGTAGGTTTATCCAGAATTATGCAAACATTTCAGCACCTTTGACAAACCTCTTAATTAAGGATAATTTTTTTGGACACCTACCACCGCCGAATCCTTCCAAAAGCTTAAACAACTATTAATGACGCCACAAGTTCTCTCATTACCTAACTTTGATCTTCCATTTGTTTTAGAGTGCGACGCTTCTGGAGTAGGTATAGGAGCGGTATTATCACAAAACAACTACCCAATTTCCTATTTTAGCAAAAAGTTGACACCTAAAGAACAGGCAAAGTCTGCATATTCTAGGGAATTACTTGCAGTCACTACGGCTATAAGCAAGTGGAGATAATATCTAATCGGAACATCATTTACAATACTAACGGATCATAAAACGTTACACAACCTCTCCTCTCAAGTTTTGACAATGCCCGAACAACAAAATTTTTTAGCAAAATGTTAGGATTCCATTATATAATTAAATATAAACCAGGTCGAGACAACCGAGCAACAGATGCATTATCGCGTCAGCCTTCACATGAGGATGTTCAATTTTCGCACTATAGAATACCGAAGTTTTGGACCACCAAAACGTTTCGTTTTCTGTTTCCATAATGTTTCAAGACTTAGATTTATTATACCATCACGATCCCTATGCGGAATAGATTATCCATCTCCTTGCTTCGCATCCAGATAAGGCACCAAGCTGGGCTCGAATAGGACCTAAGCTATTTTTTAAATCAAAATTATATATCTCAGACTGCCCACTTAGAGCCATTTTACTTCGAGAAGCGCATGACACAAAAATATGCAGACATTCCGGAACAGCAACATTTAAACTATATCGTATTATTTTTGGTGGCCAGACTTACATAAAGCAGTTCAAGAATACATTCAGCATTGTGACCTTTGTCAAAAGGCCAAATGACGGAATGCTCATCCCTTTGGATTGCAACAGCCATTACCTATCCCAACCCAAATTTGGGCGGACATTTCGATCGATTTTATCGCACACCTCCCCTCGTCGAAATCTTTCACAATTATCTTAGTGATGGTCGATCGACTATCCAAAGGAGCACATTTTGCTCCTTTGCCCCCACATTACACAGCACCATTAGTGGCACAAGTATTTTGGGATTATTGTGGTAAATTACACGGCCTGCCTGAGTCAATTGTCTCGGACAGGGATTCAATATTTTTGAGTAAATTTTGGATGAATTATTTCAAAACTAACGGTACAAAACTTCGATTTAGTTCGGCCTACCATCCGCAAACGGATGGGCAGACCGAACGTGTTAATCGATGTATAAACCAATATTTACGACTATTTGATTTTCAGCACCCACGTCAATGGGCCGAATTACTAAGTTGGGCCGAGTATCACTATAACACGACATTTCACCAATCGGCCGGAATGACACCTTACGAGGCAGTTTTTGGCCGATCTCCACCTTGTTTTGTTCCATTACCAACTGGTAGTATACCTCCTTCGTCGTCTACCATATCACCACATCACAGATCCTTATTACTTTTACGATTACAACATAATTTACATCAATCACAACATAAAATGAAAGCTCTAGCAGATAAAACACGTAGGGAAAAAGAATTTCAGGTGGGAGATTTGGTCCTACTTCCTCTCCACCCGTGTCGTCAACGCACCCTGCATAGAAATAAATGCAAAAGATTTAGCTTATTATACTATGGACCATATAAAATACTAGAACGAATTGGAATCGTAGCATACCGGCTAGATCTACCTCCGGACTGCACAATCCATCCCATTTTTCACGTATCTCTTTTAAAGCCATATTTGCATAAACCAAATTCAGACATTCCATACATACCTATTCCTCTGGCCAATTTCAATCAAAACAAAAACCCATAGAAATCCTGGATTTCCGAAAAGAAATAATTGACAACCACACAATCGAACAAGTACTCATTCACTGGGAGGGACATTTGCCAGATACAATTGACCCACTTATACTACATCAATTACGGGAAGAATGCCGGTGCTCGCAGCCTGCTATCAACATCGACAGAGCGAACTTCGATTCAAGCAATGAAGATTTCACAGAAATACCGGACAGGGAGTCACCTATCTCTCAAAATCAGATTGTCGTCCATCCTAGGAAACAAGCACAAACTTCTAATAAACATATTGTTGATACAGGACTCTCGGACAAAGGGATGCAGAAAGGCATAATACACAGGGAGTTACCTCACTCACCAAATACGACTGTCATCCAGTTTCAGAATCCTGAAATGAATCATAATAATATGAATATTGATGATGCAGGTTCCACAGATAAAGTGATGCAGCAAAAAGAAATAAGTAATGGCAGAAACGAAGCACAAGTCACACCGACGAACTACAGGGAGAAACACATACTAAGCCCAGCTACGGTCATCCCTTTTAATTCCCATAAAGCAAATGATAATTCCTCAGCTGATAACAGGGAATGGCTTGGACAAAGGAGCTTGGAAGCCAATGATACCACATTCACGACTGCAACTCAAGAGCAAAGAGACGAAGAAACACAAAGAAAACCGACATCGATCAGAACTACACGCTTGCTTGCAAAAACGCCGGATCAACATATAAAGCTCAACAAACCCCATCACAGAAAAGAGGACAGGCGCACAAAGGCTTACCCGGTCGACGACGATGCTCAAAAAGCCACAGTGAGAAGATCGGAACGTCTACAACACAATCTTCTCCGATCTCTCCGGCGCCTGCACCTGCCGATACCACCACGTCGCCGTCGCTCTAATCGACCGCCCGACAAAATAATTCCAGACCTAGGGTTTTCCGGAAATATAAAACTCGCCAGAAGATTCGTCGAAGTCACCCCCGGGCAGTTTGGTCAGGACGGGCAGGAAATGTAGCGTTGGCCGCTACAGAACACGCGTTGCCTTTATTAAGTGTAGTGTTGGCTGTAACGGTCATATCATTAGTGTAACGGTCATATCATTAGTGGAACATTATAAAGACTTATGTAAGCAATAGTTGTAACCAGATAATTATGTTAATAAAGTTTTACTTTCTTTTTATTTATCTCGAGTTTTCCCAGTACCATCGTCGAACGTCGACCAGGACTTCTCCATTGACGAACACCGATCAGATCATTTTCTGTCCCTTCGACGAACGTCGATCAGAACATTCCCCGTCCCTTCGACGAACGCCGATCAGTCTTCCCTGTTCCTTCGACGAACGTCGATCTGCCATGCCCGACAGATCTGTTTATCCCAACTAACGTGATAGGTTAGTTACAGTACCTATGTTCGAAGTTTTGTAGACGGCGAAACCGGTACCGGTGCTACGGTGGAGGAATGTCACGGAGAGGTTGCAACCACCTGCAGTCGCAGAGCATAGTCGAAGACTTCCCTACAGGAATCGATGACGATGGAATGGAGTTAGGAGTTTGCATTTGGGGGGATCTGGAATGAGGAGATGGAGTGGGGTTAGTTAGAGCACCTATGTTCGAAGTTTTGTATACGGCGAAACCGATACCGGTGTTACGGCGGAGGAATGTCTCGGAGAGGTTGCAACCGCCTCCAGTCACAGAGCATAGCCGAAGACTTCCCGATGACGATAGAATGGAGTTAGAAGTTTACATTTGGGGGATTCAATTGCTTTAGGGCTTACCTTTTTGCGAGGGACGATGGCTGGAGACGGCAGAGGGGGCGTAGTCAGGGTCGGCAAGCGATGGAGGAGTGATAGAGTGGAGAACGGGAGGGAGGAGGTTTGCGATAGATATAGGTATGAGAGTGAGTTTGCATATTTAGGGAGATAGCGCTTTTTAGATGGACGTCCGTGATTCCATAATTTCTTATTTACCTAGTCATGGATACCTGATTTATGTTGCCATAAACTATATTCATTCAACTGCTACAGCGACTTTCCGTCGCAAATAACGTTGGTGCCTGTCCTTCGCAAACTCTGCTTCAGCGATGTTAAAATGCCCCGCGTCACATATCTTCCTCTAGCCGATTGTTTCTCCCGCTACCACATCCACTGCTGCTTCCCGTGCCGACCGAATAGCTCCGCTTTCTTCTTCGAGCTTTGCAATTGAAATCGCGTACTCGCCTGGTTATCCGCGATATGCCAGCGCCTCCACCTTCCTTCGCCCTCTTAAACGCATGACTTGAGTTGCGGCATCGACTCAGCGATCGACCTCCCACCTTCCTCCGACACCTCACGCGCGGCCTTATTCGTTCCTACGACATCTTCACGATCCACCGGCTCCAGTTTTATCCTCCCCGTTTATTTTTATTTCAGATTTCATTCCCCCATAATTTTTTCGTTTCTCGCTTCGTTTGCAGGTGGCGTTGTCGTTTCTGAACCCACCCCCTTCGACCTAACGCCCACTTCTGGATCACCTTCGACCAAAGGAGTTTTTCTGTTCGGTCATAGTGGAGATCGCCTTCATTCGGTGATTTTGCTCCTTCAAGCATTCGGGGCAAAGATCGCGACCTCCCCTCTTCCTTCGACACCTCGCGCGGCCCCATGCGTTCGTAGGGCATCCTCACGATCCTCTGCCTCAACTCACAGGTTCCTCCCTGTTGTAAGTATGATGAACGTAACCTAATTCAAGAAGAATGGCAGAGAGTTGCCAAGGGGAGGGAGCGAGAATATTGAGTCGGGAGAGAGATGAATGGGAACAGTAAAGAAGAACATTAATTATTGATTAAAATTCACGATTACAGTTTGAGGGATATTTATAATTCCCAGCTAACGGTTACATATTTTCTACTATCCTGATTACAATTGCTAATTATGACTAAGCCCTGATTGATGACATCTGGCGGATGTATTGCCGTTGAGAACTTTGATTTGCTGGATGGTTGGCACGTCAGCTGGCAAGACATAAATGTTCACGCCGGTTTTGTGCTCTGGCGATGCGCTTGATTTATAATCTGGCAGACACGTGTAAACATCTGGCTTTTTAGTAATAATCTGGATGGCTGGCGCTTCGTCCTGTAACATCGCCTTCTCCTTTTAAAACGATGTCCTCATCGTTTTCCGTCTGCGGAGTGAAAGAAAAACCCTAGGCGGAAAAAACTTCTGGGCATCTGGATGGCTGGCGCTCTTCCACTCTGGTTTTCTGCTAGCAAGGAGAGGTTTGAGCTCTTGAACAACATCGTGCTTAGTTCTGGAATGGCAGGTAAACTCTAACTTGTGGACGGAATGGCTCTGGATGCTTGTATTTTTGGGGTTCTTTTTCTCTTCTGAGTCCACTTCGGGGTCACTAGATCTTGTAGATCTAGTTGTTTAGCGGTGAGATCGTGTAGATCTGGTGGCGTCGAGGTCAATACTTCCGCTGGTCTTGTATTTTTCAACGAGCTGGGTAGTGAGTCGAGGTCTTCCCAAGTACTGTCTTCGGGTGGGAGATCTTTCCACTGGACTAAACCTTGCGGTACGCTCTGGTTATCTCTGATAATTTGGCGTAAGCTAACCACTGCAAGTGGAGTATGTACTGGCATATTCCGATAGCTTTGTGTTGGTAAGGGGGTAATATGTATGCCATCTTGTCCCTTGTAAGGTTTCAGTTGAGAGACGTGTATCACCGGGTGTATCTTGCAATCTGCTGGTAGATGGAGGCGATATGCTACTTCCCCAATTACTTCTACCACCTGGAAGGGGCTGTAGTAGCGTAGTGCTAATTTCCTGCATTGAGTCCGATGAAGCGTAAGCTGTCGATACGGGTGTAACTTTATAACACCCAGTCCTCTTCCTGAAAGTTGATATCCGTCCTTTTTTTGTCAGCCACACACTTCATGCGCTGCTGTGCACGTTGTAGATTCTCCCTCAGTTGATGGATCTGTTCATCCCTGGTTTGTAGAGTTAGCTCCACAGCTTCATTGCTGGTACTTCCTGCATAGTAGGAAAGTAGCCCCGGGGGCGTTCGACCAAACATGGCTTCAAATGGAGTCATGCCGGTCGAGGTATTAACGGAGGTATTGAAGTGAAATTCTGCTAAACTTAAGTATAAAGACCACTTTTGGGGATTTGTATGAGTAAACATTCTGAGATATTGTGGCAAACAATGGTTAGTACGTTATGTTAAGCCGTCGGTTTGTGGGTGATAGGAAGAGCTATAAAGTAGATTTGTGTCGTGAAGTTTAAAAAGGTCTTGCCAAAAATTGCTAAGAAAAATTGAGTCACGATCTGACACGATTGATTGTGGTATACCATGTAGTTTCCCTACTGTCTCCCAAAATGCTGCTGCAACTATAGGTGCAGTAAGTGGCTGGGTCAGAGGGGCAAAGTGAGCTGCTCTTGATAATCGATCAACTATAACCATGATTATTGTGTAGTTGTTTGATTTTGGTAGTTGCGTAATGAAATCCATTGTTAGATCTGCCCAAAGTTGTGTTGGAACAGGTAGAGGCTGTAGTAGGCCATATGGTAAATGGTTCTCTGGTTTTGCTTTTTGGAAAATGTCGCATTTGTTGATATATTAAGTTATATTTTGTTTCGTATTGGGCCAGTGAAATTGGTTTTGAATCCTATGTAGGATTGCGTTTATGCCAGAGTGGCCGCCATAGAAGCTATTGTGTGATTCTCTGATTACTTTGTTTATTATTCCTGAATTCTGTGGTATGTACAGCCTATGTTTAAAGAAGATGTGTTGACCCTTTTGAGCCCAATCTGGGTGAGTTGTCGGGTCTGTAGACCAGTCTTCCAACAATTGTTGGGTGAACTGATCTTTGGCATAATCTTGAGCTAATCCTTCCAAGAGTGAGGATGTGGTGCTGGATATGGAAAGTGTATTTAATTGTGCTGTGGGTATTTGTTGTGTTTGTGCTTCTGTGGTGGATGTGCTGGTATTGGGTACTGCTCTGGATAAAGAATCTGCAATTACATTTGTTTTTCCTGGTTTATATGTAATGGTATAATCGAAGCCGATGAGTTTGGATAGGAAGCATTGCTGTTCAGGTGTGTGTAAGTCTTGGGTTAAGAGATTGTGTAGACTTTTGTGATCCGTGAAAATGTGAAAGGGGTGCCCTAGGAGATACTGTCTCCACTTAGCTACCGCTGATGTGACTGCGTACATTTCTCGTACATATGTTGATTTTCTTTGCATTAGTGGGGACAGTTTCTTACTAAAAAAATGCAATCGTATTGTTTTTTTGCAATAATACTGCTCCGATTCCAATCCCGAACGCATCAGTCTCTATTGAGAATGATTCATTAAAGTTTGGCAAGGATAGTATAGGCTTTGAAATTAATAGTTGTTTTATTAATTCAAAAGTTTTTTGTGTTTTCTCAGTCCATTCAAAATTAATGTTTTGTAATAAATCGGTGAGGGGTGCGGCTAGTAAAGATTAATTTTTTTATAAATTTTCGGTAAAATCCCGATAGTCCTAGAAAGGAGCGTTTATCCTTTTGAGTTTTTGGGGTTGGATATTGCTCGATAGCTGAAATATTGGCGTGGTTTGGATAGACCGTTCCATTTGAAATACAATGTCCTAAAAATTCAATTTCGTATTTTAAGAAAAAACATTTAGAGTATTTAATATATAGTTGGTGTTGTGTTAATATTGTAAATATTGTCTGTAAATGAACTATGTGCTCATCGACCGTGTTACTAAATATTAATATATCCTCAAAAAAAACTACGACGAATTTTCTTAAATGTAGGCGGAATATTGTATTCATAAGGGATTGAAAAGTTGACGGGGCGTTTGTAAGACCAAACGACATGACTGTAAATTCATAGTGTCCGTGATGTGTGCGGAACGCCGTTTTGTGAATGTCGTTTTCGTCCATCCTAATTTGATGGTACCCGGCTCTAAGATCTAATTTAGTAAAATATCGGGCGTGAAATAATTCGTCTAATAACTCGTCTATTGTGGGGATCGGAAATCTATCCTTGATTGTCATATTATTTAGTACTCGATAGTCTACACAAAATCGTCACGTTCCGTCTTTCTTTTTAACCAAGATTACGAGGGAGCTGAAACTGGAGGTACTAGGTCTGATATGCCCTGCATTTAACATCTCGATTACTAAACGTTCGATTTCATTTTTTTTGAAAATGTGGGTAACGGTAAGGTTTAATATTTGCTGGGTGGGAATTTGGTAATAGTGGAATTGTGTGGTCAATGGGTCTCATAGGTGGGTATTTAGGTTTGTTATTAAATAAGTGGTGATGTTTGTGTAAAAGTTTAAAACTGGTGGTGGTAAAGTTCTGTCAAAATTCACTGTGTTCTCCATATGAGGGGTTGGGGGTGTGTTCTGGATGTGAATACGCAAAGTGTGGTAGCCTGTAATGACATTAACCGTGCAACCTGCGATGATGAAACCGAATGATCAGGGGTGGCATGATGCCCTTGTAGTGTGATCGGTCCATGATCAGAGTTATAGGTTATTGTGAGAGTCGAGTAATCAGTGGTGACTGGTCCTAGTGATCGAAGCCATTGTACTCGTAACACAATATCCGCGCCTTGTAGATCTAGGACATATAAGTGCAACTTATATTGCACGGTTTGTATGAGCAGGGATAAGTCTAAACATTTTCCAATACATTTGAGGGACATTCCGTTACCCATATATACCCTAAATGGCTTAATAGCTAGGATCGGAAGGTTCAAAAATGTGGCTACTCGTTCGGAAATAAAATTGTGTGAGCTTCCACTGTCTATTAGGGTCTCGAATGGGTTATTTTGTATATATGAAGTTAATCGAAGGCAATTGCCTGGTGTGTCTCCAGTTAGAGCACAGAGGCAAATTGAGGCGTTCAGTTCAGCTGTTTCTGGTATGGAGTCGTATGTTGGGTCGTCCGTGTCGTCTGGTTCACCGGTACCTTGGAAGTAGAGCAGGGCGCCCGAACCTTTACAACGGTGACCATACGTATATTTGTCGTTACAATTGTAACACAAACCTTGTTCGCGCCTACATTGTCTTTCTTCGGTAGATAGTCGTTTAATGGGAAACTTTGATAACGTTTGTGGTTGTTTCGGTATATTATGGTTCCATTGAATGCGAGGTGCATTTGTGCGAGCAGGTGTCTCCTCGTGACGCTGTGTCGTGGTGCGATTAATGAAGTGATCAATTCTGTGTGTGTGGATGTGCTAGTGCCTCCGCCGCTTCTTGATCTTCGAACATGCGTGCGAGGGAGTAAGCGTCGTGTAGTTCAGTCTGGCGATGGATTAAAACGGAATTGCGTATGCGTGGTTTTAATCCGGACACAAACATGCTGGACAAAAATGTCGGAGTGAGTCCTGGTAATCTAGTAGTATATTCTTCGAAGGCTGCCTTATAAGCCAAAACTGTGGTTTGTTGTTGTAATTTAGTGAGGTTGCCGGCTGGGTCTTCATACGATGAGGGACCAAAACGTTTGACTAAGGCATCCACAAATAAAAGAAAGGTGAGCTTCGGGTGATCGATTAAGGTGGCTTGGTACCAACGCGAGGTTGGTCGATCCAAATGTAACGCGACTATCATTAGGTAGTCTCTTTCTCGTATATTGTGAAATTGAAAATATAATTTTAGGTTGTATAGCCAGTCGGTTGGATCGCCTTCTTGAAAACGTGAACAAGCAAATTTAACATGGGGATAGGGGTGTGAAGAAACGACCTGAGATGGCGGATTTGGCGATTTGCCTAAGACTCGTGCTGAAGAAGAGGGTTGTCCGATCTCGGTGTAAGTTGGGCGTTGGGCTAATACGTGGCATGTTTTAAATTTCTGTTCTTTTTTAAACTGCGTTTGCAATTGGGCTTCTGATTGTTGGGAATGGGAGCAAACAAACCCGACCAGAGCACTTGTTGCAAATTTGAGCGAGCACCTGTGCGACCGCGTTGAGCGGTATGCAAATACGCAGCAAAAAGAAAATTGCAGAAAATAATAAAGCACAGAATATTTAACGTGGAAAACCCAATTGGGTGAAAAACCACGGGACGATCGGAGTCCAACCCGGAAAGCCTCCACTAAAAATGTGTGATAAATCACACACGCACGAAATACACACTTTCCCTCCACCGATCCACAAAGGATCTCCACTCATCCACCACAAACACGATCCACAAAGGATTCACACAACCACGATCCAAACCGGATCTACACCACAATCTTCTCCAACAATTCACACAAATAACAATTTGCAAGAAGAAAAATATAAAAGATGTGAGGAGTCGTTACCCGGAAGGATTGAATAATCCGTCCCAACGCCAAAAACGACGTTCTCCACAACCACAAAGAAAGAGGCTATGCACAGCCACTCCTTCTTCGTGTTCAACCTCCAAGCCACCAAGAAGATGCGACAACGAATCCGGCCGGCAACAAATCTGGACAGCCCTCTTCAACCTCCTTCCAAGAGGAGGCACTTCTCCAAACTCCAAGAGCGGGCGGCAGATCTCATACAATAGAACCGCGGCGGCAGCCCTTCGACACCAGGCAGCGCCACTCCTCAAAAACCCTTCCAGGCGGCAGTCCTCAACATGCAGGCGGCGGCAGAACTCCAAACATCAGACGGCGGCCCAAGTACTGCTCCAGGCGGCGGTTTTCAAAATGAGAGGGAGAGGTGCGGCTCCTCAAAAAGAACGGGAGAGAGAGGTAATGAATAGTGCTCTATGTCTTGCCCTAATGCCTCCTGCCAAAAAATTAAAACTGTTCACGTTTTAAAAACTGCTGTCCGGTTCATCTTGAACCGGTCCAGGAAGAAAAAAAAACAGCACTGTTTTGCTCACGCCAAAAGGCAGCACGAAAAGCGTTGCAACCTGCCGGATTAAAAGGTTGCAACTTATTTTGCTGAAGCATTTTTTCACAGAATTCCTGCAAGCCAAATTTCTAGCATGCCCGGTGGTTTTTACCAACTCGGATGGGAACCACACCCAACAGATCTCCCCCTTCACATCGAGGCGGAAGAAACCGCCATCCCGGCGATTCTAACGCAATGCTCGAACTTCCCCCTTGGCACGGACTTGGTCAGAATGTCTGCCCCATTGTCATCAGTGTGCACCTTCTGAAGATCAAGCTCCTTCTACTACAGGACATCTCGTATCCAATGATACCGAGGGTCGATGTGCTTCGACCACGAGTGAAATGTGGGGTTCTTCCCCAGGTGAATAGCGCTCTGACTGTCACACAGGAGTGTGTATCGGTCCTGAGTGAATCCAAGTTCTTTGATGAACCTTTTCATCCAAAGCAACTCCTTCCCAGCCTCAGTAACCACAATAAACTCAGCCTCCGTGGTAGACAGTGCAACGCACTTCTGCAATCTCGACGCCCACGAGACAACTCCCCCTGCAAACAGAATCATGTACCCTGACGCCGACCTCCTGGAATCCAAATCTCCAGCCATGTCCTATCAGTGTAGCCCAACAGCTCTGGCTCACTGCCTCCAAATCTCAGCGTCAAGTCTGACGTCCCCTGCAGGTATCTCAGTATCCACTTCACTGCGCTCCAATGCTCTCTCCCAGGATTGGAGAGAAATCTACTGACTGTCCCAACGACGTGCGCAATGTCTGGACGAGTACACACCATCGCGTACATGAGGCTCCCAACTGCAGATGCATACGGAATCTTCTGCATCGCCTCAATCTCCTCGGGTGTGCTGGGGCACTGATCAGTGGTATGCCTAAAGTGAGCTGCAAGAGGCACGCTCACTTTCTTCGCCTGATCCATGTGAAACCTCTTTAGCACTTTGCGGATGTACCGCTCCTGTGACAACCAAAGTAATCTGGCTCCCCTGTCTCTGCGAATGTGCATCCCCAAAATAGTCTTCGCAGTACCCAGATCCTTCATATCAAAGGTAGAACTCAACTGCCGCTTCAACTCAGCAATGCGAGCAGTGTTCCTCCCGGCGATCAACATGTCGTCCACATACAACAGCAGAATGATGAAATCCTCTGGACCATACTGCTTGATGAACACGCAGTGGTCAAAGGTGGTCCTCCTGAAGTCGATCTCCCCCATAAAAGAATCAAACTTCTTATACCATTGCCGCGAGGCCTGCTTCAGGCCGTATAGACCTTCCTTTCCCCTGACACCAAAGCCCTCAGGCTGCTCCATGTAAAGCTCCTCCTCAAGATCGCCATGCAGAAAGGTGGTCTTGACATCCATCTGCTCTATCTCCAAATCAAGCCTCGCAGCGAGGCCAAGGACAACACGAATAGATGACATCTTCACCACTGGTGAGAAGATTTCATCAAAGTCAACGCCCTGTCGCTGTCCAAAACCTTTCACCACCAGCCTGGCCTTGTATCTGGGAGGTGTAGAGGAATCTCCCTACTTCACCCTGAAAATCCACCGATTCTTCAAGGTCTTCTTGCCCTTAGGAAGTCTCACCAGATCATATGTGTGGTTCTTCTGCAGCGACTGCATCTCCTCTTGCATAGCAGTCATCCACTGGCGCTTCTCTGTACTCTCCACTGCCTCATCATAACTCTCAGGCTCCCCGCATCAGTCAGAAGTATGAACTCTGATGCAGAATATCTGGCAGACGGGTGCCTGGCACGATCTGATCTCCGCAAGGCAGACTCAGGGGCCGGTGTAGGCACATCATCAGCAATGTCCTCAGCGACTCCTGGTTCACCATCAGTCTATGTTATCAAGGCGCGCGCCTAGGCGCGCCTGAGGCGCCGGGCGCACGGGGCGCAGTCCACGTCGCATTGGAAGGGCCAAGGCGTGCGCTTGCCTCAGGTGCGCCCCAGGCGCGCCTAGGCGCTCGCCTCACGTATCATCCAGGCGCGCCCAAGGCTGAGACTGGAATTATAAAAAGCCGGCCGGTTTTTTTTAGGTCTGCGTTCTCATAAAACCCGCGGCTATTTCATTTTCCCTTTAGGTTTTCAGGAGAGCTCACCGATCCCTCTCGATAGCTCGCCGGGCCGGCCTCATCTGCACGCAACACGCCGGTCGCCACCTCTCGCTAGCTCGCCGGCCTCATCTGCACGCCAAGTCGCCAACTCTCGACCTCTCCTCTTTCATTCTACCCAGTTAGGTTATGGTTGCCGCGCGTTGGATGCTCCTCTTGGCTCGATAGCTCGCCGACCTCCTCTTTATGCCACCTCTCCAAACGGTAACATCGCCGGCCTCCTCTACTTGCTTTAAGCTCGCCGGCCTTCTCTATTTTACTTATGCTCGCCGACCTCCTCTTCCAGCTCACTGTTCTACAGTGAACTGGTTCCAGTTCACTGTGAACTCGAGCATCCAGTTCACTGTAAAATGATTACAATTTTACATATACTCAATTACTCATTCTTGTTATTGATTACATATAGTCATATACTCATTCTTTTTGTTGTGAAATGATTTAATACCCCCAGAGGCGGATATGGATGCGAGTGGTTCTGGTTCCTCCAGTGTTCAATCAAGGATTGATCCAGGATGGAAATATGTGCGCCAAATTTCAGTCGTTAATAAAAATGATTTAACTTCTAATTATTGTGAGAAAGTCACAAAGGGTGGAATTTTCCGTGCTAAACAACACCTAGTTGGGGGATTTAGAAATACAAAAGCTTGTCTCAAATGCCCGCAACATGTACGGACAGAAATTCAAGACTATATGGAGAAGATAATGATTGCAAGCAATACGGAAAAGCAAGCATTCCCTGACTTTGTTGATGTAGATACCTTCGGAAGCGATGAGAATATGGATGACATTGGAGTGCAGATTCATGGATGTGGACCAAGCGGTGTATCTAAAAAGCCTCGGACCAAAGGACCGATGGATGTTTTTTTTGCACCAAACATTGAGAAAAAATTGAAATTGAAGGGCCATCAACAGCTAATGAAGCAAACTACAATGAACGAGGCGTGTAAGAAGGAACTTAGAGGGAGGGCTTGCTAACATATGGCTCAATGGATGTATGATGCAGCTCTTCCTTTTAATGTTGTTAATTATCCTAGTTTTGCAGTGATGATTGAGGCCGTTTTGTTGGGAAAATGATTTCTCTTAACTCCTGAAAATGAGTCAAATATGAATTCCAAAAATGAAAAACAAGGCTACGTAAATATGCGTCGAATAGTATTCGACGCAACGTCGAAATGTAGTCGACGTTTCTTTCAGATTAAGTCGAAGTAACTCTAGGAAGATTTCGACGTATGTGTTGTCGACGTTACTCTGATTTCTAGTCGACGCAACTAGTGAAGTCGACGCACCTTAGTCGACGCACCTTCCTTATTCACCTCTCGACGTCCAGACAGGATGTACTCAACGCTTGCGTCGAATGGCAATCGACGCACGTCGATTTATTTGACAGACTTAAATATGCGCCAGATCTCTTTCCTTCTTTCAATAAATCTGATTTGTATGGAATAATGTTAATATTTTATAGCCGTTCTGAATCATTCTTTCCTTCTATTTGATTCTTGGCTAATCTGATTAACTCTATTTTGGATATTATTTGAAATCAGAATTCATTCTTTCCTTCTACAGAAATAAACATTATGGAAACATTTTTTTCTTTCTATTCTCTCTAACTGCTAATTGATTATCCTCCTATAGTATTATGTTGAATTAACAGAGCTATAAATAAAGAGGAGGTCGGCAGAAAATAAAGGAGAGTGATCTACCACACACATTTGAAATAGAGGAAAAGTGATACGTAAAATTTAGGATATAAAATTTCTCCAAATTCTACGAACTATAGGCAAGAGCACCTATCGGTCATAGCATAGGATATTTAAAACAAATAAATATCAAGTGTCGTATTCCACAGGTCTGTTGATTACTTCTACTCACGCAAATTAATATTATTTTATCGAAAGTAAAATAGAGTTTTGTAAATAATTAAAAGAAGAAAAACATTTGATCGGGAATCCTTCTTAAGTAAAATATTTCATAAATCTAGAATTCGGAAGAAATCAATTTAGACAAACTTGACCGTGGAGGTTCCCAAAATATGATAGAACCTCTCGAGAGAGAACTACCACCTAACCTTAGGTTGATCGATTAAGACCCCTCGGCTAGTCGAAACCCCTAAGCTTGCTTTATGATGTGAGCCCCACTATTGGATTTGACTCCAATCCGGAAGATTTGCGACACCCTCTCTCGAGGAGTGCGAACAATTCTTTCTACCGATGAGCGATCTACCGTATTTAAGGATCTCTCGATACACTAAAATATGGATCAAACTTGATTATCATACCCTAGAAATATGAAACCAAAAATTGCAAATCAACGGTAAATCTTAGTTTTCAAAATCCAAACAATGAATAAAAGATTATGAAATATAAAAGCTTAGGAATTCATCCGATCAAATGCTACAAAATTAGCTACTCATGATTAAAGAAAAAGAACACTTTATAACTAAGAAAGAAGAATTACAATTGCTGGGAAAGTAAATCTAAAATAGGAAATAAAAGGACAAGACATAAAATAAAGTTACACTAAAAATGCAGGAAAACTATACTAGAAATGATCCAATCGAAGCATGGACTGGATGCCCATCACTTTGACAGCAGCTGGCTTTTATAGGCAGAAAATTGGTGAGTCACGCCCTTTGTCACGCCCGTGACCAAGGGCGTGTAAGCTGCGTAACTGCGTATTAAAAGCCCGGGAACGTTGAGGAAGAGAAACCGCCAAAAATCAATTGCATGGCGGGTCACGGCCTCGGTCACGCCCGTGACCAAGGGCGTGTCTTGAACGGGTCTGGAAACGGCGGGAAACGCTGCGATCTGGAGTTAATCTGGCGGTTGCAGAAGAGTCACGGCCTCGGTCACGCCCGTGACCGAGGGCGTGTAAGCTAGAAACGGCGGGAATTGATTGCTGGCTGAAATGAATGCATTTCGGGAAAGTCACGCCCGTGACATTGAGGTCACGCCCGTGTCAGAGGGCGTGTAATTTTAATCTGACGTGGCGGCTAACTTCTTCAACTGGAATACGCGGGGCTGGTTCACGGCCGTGACATAAAGTCACGCCCTTGGTCACGCCCGTGACCAAGGCCGTGTACTTTGCGATTTCGGCTGAAATTCTCCAAAAATTCTCCTGATTACTCTTATGAGCTTGAAATTGCTATTAACAGCCCCAGATTACCTGAAAGCACAAAACAAAGTGAATTAGACATATATTAAACTAAAATTATATAAAAACTAATTAATTACTACTAAAATATTATATAAAAATAACAATAAATAATGTACTATCAAATACCCCCATACTTAAGCTTTTGTTATTCCAGAGCAAAACTAATTTATAAGCATGAGAAGAATTTATAGGACATTCCAAAAAGATTTACTTCCAATTATGTATTCCAAATTTTATAAGACTCATATCAAATTAAGTTAAGAAATTAAAATTTAGATTTATTAGAAATAATTTATAATTCATAAATTGAAATGAGTAGAATAAATATTAGTTTCAAAATTCTCTAACTAAATCTTCATAAACAAAATTGCATTGAATTAAGTAAAATAATCCAAGATTAAAATTATATAAACTTTACAATCATGAGAAACTTTTAGAAAACTACATAAAATTAACTATATATGCTCTCTCAAAAATATCTTGGATAAGCAAATAAACTTGGCTAATTGGGGTAAAATTGGCATTGAAGAAGTTACTTTGAATATAGGAAATGATGAATTTTATCCTCTCATTTCCATCTTTTTTAAATTCCTTCTTCTTTAATATCCCAAATGTATATGTTTAGGAGTGATGAATTTTATCCTCTCATCTCCATACCATATAATCTTTTAAAAATTTGGGTGCATATGTTTAGGAATAATGAATTTTATCCTCTCATTCCATGACATATGATCTTTTCAAACCTTTTTTTTATGCCAAATAAAGGGTCAAATAAAATGGTAGGGGAAGGGATAGGGTTTAAAGGCTACAAAAATTCCAAAGATACATTTTAAGAGCATAGAAAACAAATTGAGCAATCTATAAGAAACTATGAGTTCAAGTTAATATAAGTAAAATCTAAAAATATTTAACACAATTACTACAAAATTGAATTATGATATTTTAAAGAGAGAAAGTAAAACTAAGAAATATTCTAAACAAATCAAGATAATGAAAAACTCATTAAATCAAATTCATCTAAAAATTAAATCTAACATATTTTGAAGAGAAATATAAGATTAAAACTACATAAAAAGAAAACTCTTTAAAAAAACCTATAAAGAAAACTCATAATTAAAATCAATTTTGCATAAATGAAGTTTGGAGAAATTTAATATTACAAAATTTATTTTATTGGAAAAATAGTTTTTTAAATGAAAACATTTTTTTGAAATTTGTAAATTTTTATAACAAAATTGAAAATAAAGGAAAAAAAATCAATTTTTTTTATGAGTTTTGAAAAAGATTTTCTAATTTTTTTTTGGATTTTTAATAAAAACTGAATATAGGAGAATACACCCCCATACTTAAAAATAAACATTGTCCCCAATGTTTATAAGCCAAGTAGGAGGGAAAAGAAAATAAAATGCGGAAAAAGTAAAGTGCAAGAAAAATAAAGATAAGCAAGGGGTGCCTCCCAAGAGCGCTTTCTTTTTCCCGTCTTTAAGCTAGACGGTTATTGTTAGGAAAAAGGAAAATAAAAAGAAAGGTACACAGGCAACTCCCTTAATTCATGCTCAGGTGAGCATGCTGAAATCCGCTGCCCGACTACTCCTCCGCTATTGTCGTGATTCTTTGGTTGTCCGTTAGCTTGAAATTGTGAATCCAAATTACCTATACATGCCTTAGGTAATTTGGATTGCTGGAGATGAGCGGCAAATGGATCGGTGAAAATGTTTGGTTGCAACGGCTCATCATCTACAAGAAAATTATTAGTATAAAAAGAATCAAGATTAAGCGAGTCAGAAAATTTTTCACAAGGAGGAGTTTCTTGCGAAAATACATGATTAAGCGTCGGTTGTTTATTTTCAAAAATAAAAGAATTATCAGAAAAATCAATACAAAGGGGAGAAAATTCATGAGACACAATTTCTTCATGAATTATAATTTCATGAGAATGAGAAGAAAGGGCGGGCGAAGGAGAAGAAGAAAAATTTTCATTTTCTAATTCGTCCGGTGTCTCCATGACTTTGCGAAATTCTTGGTACAATTGTTCTTCTTGATCTTGAGAATAAACATTTAAAGTGGGAGAAATAACATTCGGAAAAATTTCAAGATCAGAAGAAGAACAAATTTGTGGAAAAGGCGAGGAATGCAAATCATAATTGAAGGAATTTCCATTTTCGCACTGAAAACTATCCGGGTGACCTTGCCACCATGAATAATCAACATCAGAGTAAGAAGGAAATTCATTCAAATCATTATTTAAAGAAAAATTATTTTCATCATAAAAATTATTATTTCCATTATAAAAATTATAATTTTCATTAGAAAAATTAATTTGATTGTCATTAGAAAAATGTTGAAATGAAAAATAGCATTCCTCACAAGAATGATGACCCCCACAAAAAGGACAAAAAATTTGGCGAATTCATGCGGCTTCCAAAAGAATGACTTTATTTTGAAGCTCGGCAACTTTTGCGGCCAATTGCGATAACATCATGTTTGAAGAAAGAAAAATTTACAACCGTCACTTAATAGAATGAAATTTTAAAAATAAAGCAAAAATAGAAATGGGGGTGGAGAAAGAGAATGATAAAAGTAATAAAATCTACGCTTTCAAAATATCAACAAAAATACTTCCCCGGCAACGGCGCCAAAAACTTGATACGTAAAATTTAGGATATAAAATTTCTCCAAATTCTACGAACTATAGGCAAGAGCACCTATCGGTCATAGCATAGGATATTTAAAACAAATAAATATCAAGTGTCGTATTCCACGGGTCTGTTGATTACTTCTACTCACGCAAATTAATATTATTTTATCGAAAGTAAAATAGAGTTTTGTAAATAATTAAAAGAAGAAAAACATTTGATTGGGAATCCTTCTTAAGTAAAATATTTCATAAATCTAGAATTCGGAAGAAATCAATTTAGACAAACTTGACCGTGGAGGTTCCCAAAATATGATAGAACCTCTCTCGAGAGAACTACCACCTAACCTTAGGTTGATCGATTAAGAACCCTCGGCCAGTCGAAACCCCTAAGCTTGCTTTATGATGTGAGCCCCACTATTGGATTTGACTCCAATCCGGAAGATTTGCGACACCCTCTCTCGAGGAGTGCGAACAATTCTTTCTACCGATGAGCGATCTACCGTATTTAAGGATCTCTCGATACACTAAAATATGGATCAAACTTGATTATCATACCCTAGAAATATGAAATCAAAAATTGCAAATCAACGGTAAATCTTAGTTTTCAAAATCCAAACAATGAATAAAAGATTATGAAATATAAAAGCTTAGGAATTCATCCGATCAAATGCTACAAAATTAGCTACTCATGATTAAAGAAAAAGAACACTTTATAACTAAGAAAGAAGAATTACAATTGCTGGGAAAGTAAATCTAAAATAGGAAATAAAAGGACAAGACATAAAATAAAGTTACACTAAAAATGCAGGAAAACTATACTAGAAATGATCCAATCGAAGCATGGACTGGATGCCTGATGAGTCCTGATCATATACACATTTATGGACTCATCCGGGCCGTTATTTAGTCAATTCTCCGCACTTTAGCCTTGTTATAGTTTATATTTGATAATCCATGCTAGGTGCACATCTTGGCCCACTTTGGTGTGATTTTCGTGCTTATTGTCATTAGTAGTATTCTTGTGCTGTTAAGTGCCACTTTCAGTGGCTAGATCTGTGGTTGTGCTGGAATAGGAGTAGTGCAGGTGTTCCCGGTGCAATTCTGCACAGGAACACTGTGCACGATCGCCGGTTCTATTGCGCACGACCACTGGTCGTGCGCCACTGCTCGTGCGCACTTAACCCTTTTTCACGAGTTCTGTTTGGTGCAGTGCGCACGACCATCAACGACAGTGCGCACGACCACCGGTCGTGCGCCACTGCTCGTGCGCACTTACCATTTAATTTCCGAGTTCTGTTTGTTGTAGTGCGCACGACCATCAACTCCAGTGCGCACGACCACCGGTCGTGCGCCACTGGTCGTGCGAACATTTTATTTTATAATTTCGTATCTTGCAGGTTCCACCCAGGCAGTGCGCACGATCGCAGAATTCCAGTGCGCACGACCACTGGTCGTGCGCCAATGATCGTGCGCAGTATTTAATCCAGCGCCTATTTAAACGCCTGTTGCGATTTTAGGGCGATCGTTCACTTCGGGAGCGGGATTCCTGTTCCGTACGCCGCCGATTTCCACCGTGGGACGCCTCCACTTCATCTCCTACGCAAGGGGAAGCCTCCTCCATCCATTCCAAGACTTCCTCCATTGTCCGTGAGTGTTCTCCATCGTCCGCAAGCCTCCAAGCAAGCATTCTTTCATTCCGCTCGGTGAGAAGAAGAAGAAACCTAAAGTCGAAGACGACGGAGCACGTAGGGAGATCGTGACAGCTCTCTACGCCGGAAGCATTGTCCGTCCGAGTCTGGAGGTAGCCCGACAACCTACCATTCCGGCCGTGAACGGTCGCTAGTCTTCAACATCGGTTATTTCTTTCCTCTTTCCTCGTTGTACTCTTTGAACCGTGTAAAACTCGAATATTGAGATGTTATTTGTTTAAATGAATGTCTCTTTGTTATTCTTCATGGTTTGGTTGTGATTCACTCCGTTCTCATTCACTCACTCGCGCCCGCACGCAAGGTGTTTGACCCGCGTTAGCAAGAGCTAACGGCGGTTGTGAAGAGGTGTTTGCGACCCTCACCCTCTCGCACTTGAGTTCACTTCATCCGCCTCACGAAGCACGGCATCGCGGCCGTTGCATCCACCTCACTTTGCGAAGCGGTGTTTTCGACCCGCATTTCTTTTGTTATTGCTGAGATTAGGAAAACCAACCAAAACCCCTCTTTGTGTTTGTTGAACGCTTGTGTAACAATCATCACTGCGCGATTCGTTCACCCATCCTGCATTCCTCAAGAGACCGACATCCGGGGAATTTATTCTCCACAATTATTACTTGACAGTGACCGGTGCACTTGCCGACACGCATCAAGTTTTTGGCGCCGTTGCCGGGGAATTGCAGGCGTGTTTCGTCTTGTGTTGTGACTGTCGTTATACGAGCAGTTGTTTTTTTTCTTTGTTTTTCTTTTTGTTTTTGACAGTTCATGCAGAGGCAGGTCGCAGGTGAACTCGCACCTTTTGATCCAGAAATCGAACGAACTGCTCGCGCGCGAAGGCGCGCTGCGGCTGTACAAGCGGCCATGGGTGATCAAGTAGACCCAAATGATGTTGATCCGAGAATGCCCGGCGTGGGGGAACATCAGCCTGGGATTGAGCAGGAGGCAGCTAGGCCTCGACCCCGCACGATGAGGGACTACACTACTCCAAGTGCTGGGAGTGTGTATCCGGGGTTCGGGCCCAATATTTTGAATAATCAGTTTGAGATCAAGCCAGCGATCTTAAACATCATCCGGAACAACGCTCAGTTCTCGGGGTTGGCCAGCGAAGATCCGCATCTGCATCTGGCGGAGTTTTCTGATATTTGCGGAACCTTCCGCTACGCAGGGATTGCTGACGACACGGTCAAGCTTAGACTGTTTCCCTTTTCACTCCGCGACAAAGCAAAGGTGTGGCTCCACTCCATTCCGCCTGGGACTGCTGATGCGATGATTCGGCAAGTGCACCGGTCGCGCAAGTAATAATAATGGGGAAAATCCCCGAGTGTCGGTCTCTTGAGGAACACAGTAAGGTGGAGTTAGGTTTCGAGGAAGGACTTGAGATTGAAGTCCTTAAATCGGATGGAATGCGGGGGAGTTGGGTTGGCTTTTGGAAAATAAAATAAAAGCTATCAACTACTCCTATGCAATGCCGCTATGCAATGCTTCGCTTGGCGGGATGGAGACTAGGCAGGCCTTGAGCGCGCTGCGTCGAAAGGGCGGATGGACGAGTAGGCAAGCGGAATCGAACTGTGCAGGCCTTGAGCGCACTGCTTCGTTAGGCGGGATGGAATACGGGCCGCGATGCCACGCTTCGGTAGGCAGATGGACGAGTAGGCTAGCGGAGTGAGGGTCGCAAGCACCTCTTCGACAAGCACGCCACTAGCAATTGCTAGTGCGGCACACGAACGTGACGACGGAATGGAAATGGACGGCGGCGCACCTCAAGCAACTCAAATAGATAAATTACACAATCACATAGACATGAAATATATATGTAAATATAACTAATTCAAGTGCCACTTCATCATAATAATGAGATCTAAAACATATACACATCAATAAGAGAAGAATAAGGCAAGAAATCGACCGAATCCGAAGTCTCGTTGTAGATTCACGGTTGGAATCGCCGGGTTGTCAATCCGCGTCCAAGCTCGGTCCGCAACTACGTCCGGGGTAGAGAGAGCTGTCACGACTCTCCAATGGACCCGTCTTCTTCGTGTCACGATCCGGTAGAGGTTGCAAACTTCCTCTTGCTCGATGGAGATGGCGGCTAGATCTCTCTTTGAAGCTCTTGGATGAAGGAGGAGGCCGAGAGGAAACTCCGGCTCAAGATTGGCGTGAAGAACAAGCCCGGAGCACCTCCAGATGGTGGGCGGCGGTGGAGGGGCGAAGTCGGACGAAACTGGAGCAGAAACGGCGGAAAACAGCGAGCGATCTGACCTAAATCGCGAGCAGCGGAATTTATAGGCGCTGGAATAAACAGTGCGCACGGTCATTGGCGCACGACCAGTGGTCGTGCGCACTAGAATTCGGTGATCGTGCGCTCTGCCTGGACGGAACCTGCAAAGACAGAAATTATGAAAAAAACATGTTCGCACGACCAGTGGCGCACGACCGGTGGTCATGCGCACTGGAGTTGATGGTCGTGCGCACTACAGCAAACAGAACTCGGAAATTAAATGGTAAGTGCGCACGAGCAGTGGCGCACGACCGGTGGTCGTGCGCACTAGCGTAGATGGTCGCGCGCACTACACCAAACAGAACTCATAAAAAGGGTTAAGTGCACATGATCAGTGGCGCACGACCAGTGGTCGTGCGCAATAGAACCGGTGATCGTGCGCAGTGTTCCTGTGCAGAATTGCACCGGGAACACCTGCACGACTCCTATTCCAGCACAACCACGAATCCAGCCACTGAAGGTGGCACTTAACAATACATGAAAGCTAATGATGAAGATAAACAAGAAATAACACCAAAACGGGCCTAGAAGTGCACATAGCAAGGAATAACAAATATAAGCTAAAACAGGCTAAAGTGCAGTGGAATGACTAGAAAAACGGCCCAGATGAGTCCATAAAAGTGTATATGATCAGGACTCATCAACTGCTGCAACTTGGGATGCCCTCGCATCCAAGTTCCTTGCTAAATTCCACCCTGTGGATAAGATTGTAAGCTTGCGGCGGGAGATCGCCACATTTTGCCAACTTGACCAAGAGACCCATGCTGAAGCATGGGAGCGCCTCAACGATCTCCTTCGCCGTTGCCCTGGCCACGAGCTCCAACCATGGAATGTGGTTGAATTGTTCTACTTCGCGATCGAGCCCAACTACAGGGCAATGATCGATGCTGCGGCGGGTGGTACCTTGATGAACCACACTCCTGAAGAAGCCCTTCGAATTCTGCGCGACACTGCCTCCCACAGTACATTCTGGACTGCAGGGAGAAATGCTCCAAGAAGCGGCCGAGGTCTTTTCATGGTCGACTCTCTCCCCTCACCATCCGTGACTGCTGCTGTCATTACCTGCGAGGGATGTGGAGGCGGAGGCCACCACGCGTATGAGTGTTCGGGGAACAACGTGGCAGGTGACTTCGCACACTTGAACTTGAACGAATCTGTTAATTATGTAGGAAATCAGCCTAGGGGGGCGCCTTTGAATAATGCTTATAATCCGGGAGCGAGAAGTCACCCGAACTTCTCGTGGAATCCAAACACACCTGGCCAACGATGGGCACCGGGGCAGCATCAAAACGATGCTTACGCCTCCGGGAGCCAACCGAGGCCACCACACCCGGACTATAATCAAGCACCCCCTACTCAAAAAAAGAGTAATCTAGAAGTGATGATGGAGAAATTCATGCAAGTAGCTAATTCGAATATGGTAAGTCAAACTGCATCCATGCGAAACCTGGAGACGCAGTTGGGCCAATTGGCCCAAGTGCTAACCGAGCGATCGCAGGGGACCCTTCCCAGCAACACGGAGAAGAACCCAATTGATCAAGGGAAGAGTCTTGGGGATGTGGTAGAGGTTGAACCGAGTGAGCTGGTAATTTCTTGTGCCATCAATAAGGTTGAAACAAAAGCTTTATGCGATTCCGGTTCCTCCCGCAACGTCATTGCACTGCAAGATGTTGCGAAATTACAACTTGAGATGAACACGGAGGAAAGGAAATCGCTTATTCTCGCTAACGGCACAATTGTCCAATCTGAGGGGGATGTGAGAAATGTGGAAGTAATAGTTGAGGGGACGACTGTGGTCGCGGACTTTCAGGTGTTGGGCCCCCAGGAAAAACAATCCATTCCTATCCTGGGCGTGCCGTTCTTGAAAGAGAGCGGCGCCACCCTTGACTTCGCTACGGGGTGTGTTCTCCTACCTAACAAGGCGCTGCAGCCCACTCGCCTCGAAGCTACAGCTGACACATCCACTCCTCCCCCTCTCGTCATTTCTGATGAATTTCTAAGATGTGCAGGAAAGATACATGATCAAGAAACAAGTGAAGGAGGAAAGGAGGAGCTCCAATCAGATGAGGAGGAAGAGGTTGACTTCTGGAAAGAGTTTGACTCCGAGAAGGAGGAAGACTGCAGTTCGGGAAACGTTGACTTGGATCTAGTTAGGGATGCTGATTATTTATCTTCTTGTGGTGAATCTTGTAATAAACTAGCTAAGCGCTCCATCTCCTGGGCCGATCCGGTGGTCACCGCGATACCGGAGGTGACGCCACCCGCCACTAAGGCGGAAAATTCTGAAAACTTTCAATGGTGGCAGTCTCCGACTGTCACCAAACTTAAAAAGGAAAAACTTCTGCGCGACGCTCGTGCTGCCGCTCTTCGTGGCAAGGTGGCGGAGGTTAGGGGAGCATTGGGTAATACCAGTGCTGGCCCTAAAGCCTTCACCTCCCGCCTACGTGCTACGGGAGAAGCGCACCATAAGAGCGCTTTTAGCTGATTTGTGTTTAGTTGATGTGGTGAACTGCTTCTGAATATTTCTCTTTTAATTCCTGAACTTTATAAACAATGCTAATACAGGTATTTGGTCCAGCTTAAGGACGTTAAATGAAAGCGCTCCTGGGAGACAACCCAGATTTCCTGTTTTCGTATTTCCTTTTTTTCTAACTTCTTTTAGTTCAGCTTTTGTTTTTGCTTTTGTTGCTTTGAGTTTGTGCTTGCAGGTTTTGTGTTCGATGGTGCGGATGCTGCGGACTAGTCTTGATCGTAAACGCCAATCGTCTGGTATGCTCATTTCTGAGCATTGGGTAACACTTCCTCCCTTCTTCTAGCTTCAAATTTCTAGATATATCGTTTAGCTTAAGTCTGGGGGAGCGGTTGTTGTTATCCACTGTGCACGAGTTGCACCGCATACTAGAAGGTTGTATCTTTATTTATCCTACTCATTATTTTTGTTTTTCATGCTTCACACACCACTTCACCCACTTGAGTGAGCGCTTATCTTTTTGTGTTGTTCCGTTTAAACTATTTTGGTTGGAATGTGAAATAGATTGTTAACGTAGGAATTATTATTTGGAGTGCGATGTTGACTCATGTAGTGTTCTAGTCACTTCGCATGCTATGGTAGAATGTGAGTAGAACTAGATTTTCTTTATGCATCTAATTTATGTTTAGTATTTCTGCGTAAATTTAGATTTAATATACTCAAGTGGTGAATTTGTATGAAATCGACGATAACCCGGTGTTGTGTGTGTGCGGTTGCTAGTCGTGTGTTGCTCGAGTCGGGAGGAAGGTTTATCTTTCTTGTGGGCTAAGAACTTGCCCCAAGCGACTCTCGAAGCATGGGTGAGAGCTACTCGTTGAGTCAAACATGATGTAGGCCACCCTTTGGCTAGTTTGAGCTTTGTTATTCCATGTCCATTTCATTCACCTTTGCAAGCCAATTTTGTGCCTACCAATCCTTTGTTCAGCTCCTCTTCATCCGCCAAAGCCTGAAGCCTATCCCACGCCCGCAACCAGATTGTTTTTAACTGCGCTCATAATTCTAAACTTGTGTGGAGTGTGGAATCGTTGTGTTATGATGGGAAAATAACATCCATCTGCTGATTTTGAACCAACCGGGGGTTACATAAAAGAAGTAAAATATGTAAAAGAAAGAAAAAAGAGTATTTTGAAAAAAAAATCCGCCCGAGCTAAAAACAGAAAATCTGTTGGTATTTGTGAAGTAGGCCGTGTGCACTCCTGGTTTTCATGATAAGTCTGGGGGTGTGTCACACGAGCATTGTTGTTGGTCTTGCGTGGTGCAGCGTTCCGTTAGCTCACTTGGGTTGCGTAGCCGCCGTGTTTAACTTTGAAATATCATACCGTAACCTAAGCCCCGTTTTACTCCTAAAAGCCCTACTGATTTGACTTGTGAGAGTGCTAGCGCCGTGGAGAGAGTGTGACCGGGCAAGCGTATGGTTCACGACGTTGATGGATTTTAGTGGAGTTATTCCTAAGCCCCGATCTTTTGCAACACCCGCCTCAGTGTCTCGTCACTTTCATACCGGGCATGATCGTCAAATTCTTCATAACTCACCAATTGAGTACATCTAAATCTTTAATTACGCTTTAATACTTATGTAAATTAGTTAGCATAGTTAAACTCTCCTTCTACTAGAATCTCTACTCGCATGCGTTGTTACTTCGCACCGTACTCCCTTGTGTAATTCTCTATGTTAATTATCGTTTTCACGCTCCGCGGGATTCGTTTGCTCGGGACGCGCAAACAGTTAAGTCTGGGGGTGTGATGAGTCCTGATCATATACACATTTATGGACTCATCCGGGCCGTTATTTAGTCAATTCTCCGCACTTTAGCCTTGTTATAGTTTATATTTGATAATCCATGCTAGGTGCACATCTTGGCCCACTTTGGTGTGATTTTCGTGCTTATTGTCATTAGTAGTATTCTTGTGCTGTTAAGTGCCACTTTCAGTGGCTAGATCTGTGGTTGTGCTGGAATAGGAGTAGTGCAGGTGTTCCCGGTGCAATTCTGCACAGGAACACTGCGCACGATCGCCGGTTCTATTGCGCACGACCACTGGTCGTGCGCCACTGCTCGTGCGCACTTAACCCTTTTTCACGAGTAATGTTTGGTGCAGTGCGCACGACCATCAACGACAGTGCGCACGACCACCGGTCGTGCGCCACTGCTCGTGCGCACTTACCATTTAATTTTCGAGTTCTGTTTGCTGTAGTGCGCACGACCATCAACTCCAGTGCGCACGACCACCGGTCGTGCGCCACTGGTCGTGCGAACATTTTATTTTATAATTTCGTATCTTGCAGGTTCCACCCAGGCAGTGCGCACGATCGCAGAATTCCAGTGCGCACGACCACTGGTCGTGCGCCAATGATCGTGCGCAGTATTTAATCCAGCGCCTATTTAAACGCCTGTTGCGATTTTAGGGAGATCGTTCACTTCAGGAGCGGGATTCATGTTCCGTACGCCGCCGATTTCCACCGTGGGACGCCTCCACTTCATCTCCTACGCAAGAGGAAGCCTCCTCCATCCATTCCAAGACTTCCTCCATTGTCCGTGAGTGTTCTCCATCGTCCGCAAGCCTCCAAGCAAGCATTCTTTCATTCTGCTCGGTGAGAAGAAGAAGAAACCTAAAGTCGAAGACGACGGAGCACGTAGGGAGATCGTGACAGCTCTCTACGCCGGAAGCATTGTCCGTCCGAGTCCAGAGGTAGCCCGACAACCTACCATTCCGGCCGTGAACGGCCGCTAGTCTTCAACATCGGTTATTTCTTTCCTCTTTCCTCGTTGTACTCTTTGAACCGTGTAAAACTCGAATATTGAGATGTTATTTGTTTAAATGAATGTCTCTTTGTTATTCTTCATGGTTTGGTTGTGATTCACTCCGTTCTCATTCACTCACTCGCGCCCGCACGCAAGGTGTTTGACCCGCGTTAGCAAGAGCTAACGGCGGTTGTGAAGAGGTGTTTGCGACCCTCACCCTCTCGCACTTGAGTTCACTTCATCCGCCTCACGAAGCACGGCATCGCGGCCGTTGCATCCACCTCACTTTGCGAAGCGGTGTTTTCGACCCGCATTTCTTTTGTTATTGCTGAGATTAGGAAAACCAACCAAAACCCCTCTTTGTGTTTGTTGAACGCTTGTGTAACAATCATCACTGCGCGATTCGTTCACCCATCCTGCATTCCTCAAGAGACCGACATCCGGGGAATTTATTCTCCACAATTATTACTTGACAGCGACCGGTGCACTTGCCGACACGCATCAATGCCCATCACTTTGACAGCAGCTGGCTTTTATAGGCAGAAAATTGGTGAGTCACGCCCTTGGTCACGCCCGTGACCAAGGGCGTGTAAGCTGCGTAACTGCGTATTAAAAGCCCGGGAACGTTGAGGAAGAGAAACCGCCAAAAATCAATTGCATGGCGGGTCACGGCCTCGGTAACGCCCGTGACCAAGGGCGTGTCTTGAACGGGTCTGGAAACGGCGGGAAACGCTGCGATCTGGAGTTAATCTGGCGGTTGCAGAAGAGTCACGGCCTCGGTCACGCCCGTGACCGAGGGCGTGTAAGCTAGAAACGGCGGGAATTGATTGCTGGCTGAAATGAATGCATTTCGGGAAAGTCACGCCCGTGACATTGAGGTCACGCCCTCTATCACGCCCGTGTCAGAGGGCGTGTAATTTTAATCTGACGTGGCGGCTAACTTCTTCAACTGGAATACGCGGGGCTGGTTCACGGCCGTGACATAAAGTCACGCCCTTGGTCACGCCCGTGACCAAGGCCGTGTACTTTGCGATTTCGGCTGAAATTCTCCAAAAATTCTCCTGATTACTCTTATGAGCTTGAAATTGCTATTAACAGCCCCAGATTACCTGAAAGCACAAAACAAAGTGAATTAGACATATATTAAACTAAAATTATATAAAAACTAATTAATTACTACTAAAATATTATATAAAAATAATAATAAATAATGTACTATCAAAAAGCTCCCAAGAGAAAAGAGAGAAATTGAGAAAAAGCTTTGCAGCAACATTCAAGCACTTCTTCTTCTTCTGCTTCTGAAGTCATACTGCTGCAAAATCTGATAGCTCTCACAAAGAGAGAAAGGCTGCAAATCTTCTTCTCTCTATAGAAGAAAGATTCAATTCACTTCTTGTGCTTCCAATCTTCTTGCTAGGACGAAGATTCTTTCTTGTTTTTATTTCTTCTCCTTTCTTTCTTTCTCACTTAAACATTGTAAAAGAGTTTTTAGAATCTCTCTCTAAAAAATTCAGTGTACTGGTTCTAAGAGTCTCCTTGTCAAAAGACTCAGTTGGTTCTAAGAGTCTCCTTGTCAAAAGACTCAGGGTGGTTCTAAGAGTCTCCTTATCAAAAGACTCAGTGCAAGATAGTGAATTCCTACCAAGGGGGTAGAAGAGTGGACTACCCAAAGTTTGGGGAACCACTATATTTTCTTGTGTTGTGCTGTGATTTATTTTCTTGCATTTACTTTATTTTCTTGCTTAATTCTTGTTGGTGTGTGGGAAGCTCTAATCTGTGATCATACACATATATATATTAACTTTGCACAAAATAATTTTTAAATCTCTATTCACCCCCCCTCTAGAAAATTCTAGTGAGGTTAATTGTGCACTTTCAATTGGTATCAGAGGCAGGTTGATCTAAAAAGGATAACTCCTTGATCAAAGAGATCCTACCTCTCATATATATATATATTTTTCAAAACTATTTTATCATATGGCACAAATCAAAGATTATGCTTCCACCAGACCACCAATTTGCAACCTGGAAAAGTTTGCACTTTGGAAAACAAGAATTAGAATTTATTTAAACTCTATTGATGATGAATTGTTTAATGTGATCTTGACAGGTCCCCCCAAGCCATTCAGGAAGGATTCAAGTGGAAAAGTGACTGAAACACTTGTTCCAAGAGCTGAATGGACAAAAGATGAGAAGAAAGCCCAAGGACATGATGTCAAGGCTATGAATATCCTAGTTTCAACCCTCTCAGATGAAATTTTCCAAAAGATTGCTGATTGTGAGTCAGCTAAGGAAGTATGGGAAGCTCTCACCAAAATGGTAGAGGGAAGTGCTGATGAGAAAAAGGATAGAAAGGCACTACTGATCTCCCAATATGAAAACTTCCAAAAGAAAGAAAGTGAAAGTGTTGCTGACATGTATTCAAGATTCAGCCTCATAGTCAATGAATTGAGAACACTTGAGAAGGACATATCTCTCACTGAGATAAATGATAAATTGCTGACTTGCTTTCCTAGCTCTTGGGACTCAAGAATTTGGCCAATCAAGTTGGGTAAATTAAAATCCTATGAAATATCAACAGATGTTCTGTTGGGTAAATTAAAATCCTATGAACAACTGTTGAAAACCAGAGCTGAGAAAGAAAAGGCCTCTCCACTCTCAAAAGAAAAGAGTATTGCATTGAAAGCTGTTGAAGGTGAACCATCTACTAGTGATGAGGAACTAATCAGCTTCCTGGCTAGGAAGTTCAAGAGGTGGATCAAAACAGAAGGATCCAGAGCACCTACTAAAGAGATTATATGTTACAAGAGGTGGATCAAACCTGGACATATTGCACCTGAATGTCCTAAGGAGAACAGCACTAAGAAAGATCTGAAAAGAACAGATCTAAAGAAGAAAAAGAAAGAAAGAGGATTCATTGCTCAATCTTGGAGTGATTCAGAATCTGAAGGAAGTACCTCATCAGACAATGATCAGGAAGAGGTCAAGCAAGAGGAAACCTGTCTGATGGCCACTGAGAAGCTTGATGATACATCTATGGTAAATATACTTGATGATATAGATTTCTCTTCTACTGATTTCAAATAAGATTTCAAAGAATTCTGTTTAGATCTAATCAAATCTGAAAAAGAAGTAAAAGAATTAAGAATTGAATTAAGAAATCTCAAACATGTGAACACACACTATGAAAACTATAAGCTCAATCAAGAGCTCTCAAAGAAGGAATTAGACAAAATCCATTCAGAAAATCTAACACTAAGGAAAGAGCTGGCAAAGGCTAAAGCCTTTGAGGACTCTCTGAATGGAAGAGGTCAGAAGCTCAAGAACATCTCTGAGAATCTCACTGATAGATTTAGACAACTAAAGCTGAATACTAATGAAGCATCTAAATCACAAACATTCAGCAAACCTGTTTGGAAACATCCCATTCAATTCACTAGGGAGAATCATCTAGCAGGAATTAGATCACAAGTAGGTCCAGAAACAACCACTGTTTTTAATAAACCTAATCCCATTACAGATAAAGGAATCTTAGGAAAGTATCCTCACAAAAATTCTGAACATACGTCGAATTATTATCCACGTGCGTCGATTCTAATCGACACATACACCAAATCGCGTCGACCTCCACTCAACGTAATCTCTCACATGCTTCGACTAAAAGTAGACTCAGAATGAAGGAAGCATCGACCTCATATCGACGCAACCAGAAACCTACGTCGAATTCATATCGACGCAACCATAAGTCTACGTCGAATCCCTATCGACGCAATAAATCAGACAGAAAATTTTCTGTTTCCAAACAGGTCCCTCAATCCATGTCCTTCTATTATGAACACTATTTCTGTGATATCATCCAAGAAGATTGGTATGATAAGCCAGTACCCCAAAAGGAGGAAGGATATCCTGAAAAACCCACTTATTCTTTTATTAAATCTTTTACTAATAAGAGAAAGGGACCCCAGCTCAGCAGGGTCTAAACTAATGTTTAAACTTTTATGTGCAGATGTATCACATCTCCAGGATGGTGTGGTACTTGGACAGTGGATGCTCCATGCACATGACAGGTTGCAAAAACCTATTAATCAACTTTGAGGATAGACTTGGACCATCAATAACCTTTGGAGACTCTAGTTGTAGCCAAACCAAGGGATTTGGAGATTTCAAAGAAGGGAAAGTCACCTTCAAGAATGTGGCAGTAGTCAAAGGACTAAAACACAATCTGATAAATATAAGTCAGATATGTGAGAATGGTAAGTATGAGGTAAAATTCACTACACTATTCTGCCATATTATAGATATCAAGACTGGTGCTACAGTACTAAATGGAATTAGAAAAGGGAGAGTATATGTAGTGGACTTTAGCTCTTCACCCATAGAAGTTTGCTTATTCAACAATATTATTGATAAAAATGAATTATGGCATAGGAGACTAGGTCATCTAAACTACAAAACAATCAGTAAACTAGCTAAGAATAACCTAGTCAGAGGCTTACCAAAGGGTAGGTACTCTAAGGATTCTCCATGCAGACCTTGCCAACTAGGAAAGCAAACCAAATCATCCTTCAAACCCATTGGTAAGGATGACTCTCCCAGGTCTTTATACTTACTACACATGGATCTCTTTGGTCCCATATCCACTCAAAGCTTAGGTGGAAAATCCTATACCTTGGTGATTGTTGATGATTATTCTAGGTTTAGCTGGGTATTCTTTCTAGGAGTTAAATCTGAAACCCATAAAATTCTCTCAAAATTCATAAGACAGATTCAATCTGAGTTCAATACAAATGTTTCAATTATAAGAAGTGACCATGGGACTGAATTTGAGAATCAGATGATTTGTAGTTTCTGTGAGGAAGAAGGTATTAAACAAAGCTTCTCAGCACCTAGAACTCCCCAACAAAATGGAGTTGCTGAGAGGAAGAATAGAACCTTAATAGAATCAGGTAGAACCCTGCTTGCAGAGTCAGGATTACCAAAAACCTTTTGGGCTGAAGCAGTCAACACTGCAAACTATGTTCTAAATAGAAGCCTCATACACAAAACTAAATCAAAGACTCCATATGAGCTCCTGAAAAATAAAACACCCACTGTTAAATATTTTAAAATTTTTGGATGTGCTTGCTTTATTCTAAACAATGGGAAAGATCATCTTGCCAAATTTGACAAGAAGTCTGATGATGGAATATTTCTGGGATATTCATCATCCAGCAAAGCCTATAGGTGCTACAATAGAAGAACTCTTAAGATTGAAGAATCCATGCACATTGTATTTGATGAAACTAACATGCTGCTTAAGGGGGAGGAAACTCCCACCAGTTCTGTTCCACAGGAAAACAACAGCATAGAAACCCAGCTTAAGCAACTAGCTCTAGAGAACACAGAAAATGGAAAGGAAAACCAGTTAGAGGAACCAAGTGAAGAGTCTGAACAAGAAACCTCAGAAAAGAGCAGTCAAGACCCTCTTCCACAAGAGGACATGGTCCAGGAAGAACAATTGAACAATGATCCCATTGAGAATGAAGTAGAAGAACAACTGACAAATTCAGGCAGAACAGGAATCAATTTGAAAGATCATCCACAAGCTCAAGTGATTGGAGATCCCAATGCAGGAGTAAGAACAAGACACCAAGTCTCCAATGGGATAATGCTCCAATGCTTCCTATCACAAGTTGAACCAAAGAAGTTTGAGGAAGCAAATTGTGATCCTCACTGGATTATGGCCATGCAAGAAGAACTAGGCCAATTTGAGAGAAACAAAGTATGGAACTTAGTTGAAAGACCAAGAAACTACCCTGTAATTGGTACAAAATGGGTATACAGGAACAAACTAGATTCCACTGGAATAATTGTGAGAAACAAGGCAAGACTTGTAGCACAAGGATATAGACAAGAAGAAGGGATAGACTACAATAAGATCTTTGCTCCAGTAGCCAGATTAGAGGCAATCAGGCTCTTTCTTGCCTATGCAGCCTTCATGAAGATGAAAGTCTACCAAATGGATGTCAAGAGTGCATTTTTAAATGGAGATCTGCAAGAAGAGGTATATGTGGAGCAACCACCAGGTTTTGTTAATCCCTCTTCCCCTAACTTTGTTTATAGACTTAACAAAACATTATGTGGTCTTAAGCAAGCACCTAGAGCTTGGTATGAAACTCTCTCAAATTTTCTTTTAGAAAATTCCTTTGAAAGAGGAAAAGTAGACAAGACACTCTTTACTAGAACACATAAAAACCAACTCCTCCTTGTTCAAATATATGTAGATGACATTATCTTTAGCTCAACCCATCCTAAACTATGTAAAAGATTTGCTAATCTTATGCAATCTAAATTTGAGATGAGTAGTATGGGTGAACTCTCCTACTTTCTAGGGCTACAAGTAAAACAAAGTAGTGAAGGAATCTTTATCTCACAATCAAAATATACCAAAGAACTAATCAAAAAGTTTGGTATGGAATCAGCATCTACCATGAAAACACCCATGGCAACCAATGCCATCATAGAAAAAGATGATAAAGGAAAATCAGTAGATCAAAAGACTTATAGGGCCATCATAGGATCCCTTCTATATCTAACAGCAAGCAGACCTGATATCATGTTTGCCACTTGCATATGTGCTAGATTTCAGGTTGAACCAAAGGAATCCCATCTCACCTCTGTAAAAAGGATTCTTAGATACCTAAAGGGAACCCCTGAACTAGGACTATGGTACTCAGCAGAAACCAACTTTGAATTAATAGGTTTCTCAGATGCAGATTATGCTGGATGTAGGGTTGATAGAAAAGGCACATCTGGTACCTGCCAATTTCTAGGTGACCGATTGATCTCATGGTTTAGTAAGAAACAAACCTCAGTCTCAACTTCAATAGCTGAAGCTGAATACATAGCTGCTGGGAGCTGTTGTTCACAAATCCTGTGGATGCAAAATCAACTACTTGATTACAAATTGGAAATACACAACTCTAAGATCTATTGTTATAGCTCTAGTGCTATATCCATAGCATCCAACCCAGTCCTTCATAGTAGGACCAAACATATAGAAATCAGACATCACTTCCTTAGAGACAATGTTGAGAAGGGTAAAATAACCTTAGAATATATTCCCACAGACAATCAAAGAGCAGACATCTTCACAAAACCTTTAGATGAAACTAAGCATAACTATTTCATAAACACCTTGGGGATGCTTGATGGAAGCTTGTAAACCTCATTGTTAGGGAAATCTAAAGACATCAAAATATCTAAGAAAGTTTCCTGGAGATGCGTCGAATACATATCGACGTACCGTCGAGAAGACCTCGACGCTGGTTCTGATTTCTTTCAGTTAAAGTTACGTCGATCCACTATCAACGTACCGTCGACTTCGTATCGACGCAAGTCTATGACCACGTCGACAAATCTTTAGACTGACAAAACCTTCACGGAACGCCGACTACATATCGACGCATACGTTGACATCAATTCGACGTAACGTCGACTTCTGGTTAAAATTGGAATCAAATCCTTACTTCCTTTTCTTTTACGACTGGATTACCTTGATTTCTGTTTCCTTTCTCGACGTTTCATCTTCTTTAAATAGTACTTCTTATTTCATAACAAATACCTCTCTGGACCCGCCAAAACTGCGTCTTCTACCTCTCTCTCTTCCTGCATCAATGGTGCCTACTCCTGTTCAAACTGACCTTATCAAAGCAATGAACAATGCTCTGGAAAATCTTCTCAATGACTTCCAGGCACGATTAACTAACTTCTCCAATGAATGTGCCAATATGATCACCTCCTGTGAAGCCAAATTGGCCACCCTGTCTGCCTCTCTTCCCGGGCTTCATCTTCTTCTTCAAGAGGAACCTCTGTCGCCACAAAGGTTTACATCCTTCCTGAAAGATATAAACCAGGGGGAGAGTTGCTCCAGAAACCCCTCTTGCCAGGTTTTTGATCTCAACTAAAAGCTCAGGTTTAAATCTCTTCTCTCCAACACTAAGTATTCTCTCTAACTCTCTTATAGGCTCCACTCCTCTCAAATCACTCTGACTACACTTTCATCAAACATTTTGGTGAATCCTCCTCTTACAACACTGAAGGGGAGCATGCTGTGGATTCAGCATTCAGAATTGATGATCCTTATAACCAGGGGGAGATTCCTGTAGTAAAGGACCCAGTAATCCAGGGGGAGGAAGAAGAAGCCACCTCTGATGATTGGAATGGGTAGATATGGATTGATGCACCCTTATGTGAGGAAGAACTTCAACATCACTCTTCTGGCTTCTCTGCCAGTTACATCAAGCTGAAGACACCTCTACTTGAGGACATCCCTACAAAAGAGTCTGGAGGAGACATTCATCCCTCAGCAGAGATCACCCTACCAGAAATCACTCCGCCCTCTATTGCAGAACATCTAAGAACTCTTCTTGAAATAACTCCCTCTCCACCCAAAGAGAAAACTCCTCCTTCCTCTCTTCCTCTTCCTCCTCCTCAACTTCCTCATCTACCTTCTTCTCTACCTCCTCTGCTACCTCTACCTCCACAAGCAGCAAGACTCCCTAAACAGATCATACCTAGGCAAAGTCCAGGAGGACAGATAAAGAGAAAAAGGGAAGTCACTCCCCATTGGCAAAATTTTTCTAAAGAAGAAAGGAAGGAGTTTGCAAAAGAAAAGAAGTATAGAAAAACATGTGAGCAAATAAAAAGATTTGAAAAGATGCCTAGTATCTTTACTAACAGTCCTGTCAAGGAGTACCATGATCCTGACATGGAAAAGAGGCATGAAGAGATAAGAGAAAGAGAAGTGTATGAATATGAAGCAGCTAGGAAAGAAGTGGAAGATAAAAGGAGGGCCTGGATGGAGAAGATTAACAAGGGCATGACTAAGGAACAAATTCTTGCTGAATCTTTTATCAGAATTCCAAATAAGTTGTTTGATATTGAAGCTTATCAAAAGAAAAATCCTCAGGCAGGGATTATCCTGGATAAGGGTCAAAAGGACAAGAAGGGTATAGGGTGTACAGAAGAAACCTACATTCCCTATAAGAAGCCTACAAGGCCTGCAAAGCTAGACAAATGGCTTAACACACCATGGAAAGGGAAAGGAAAAGGAAAGATGTATGAAGTTCCTGAGAAACAGGAACCAGAAAAGAAGAAACTCTATAGGCCAAAGGTTGATAACAAAGGACCTCCTGAGCCCAAGCCTGCACAAAAAGAATCTCACAACATTACCATTGAGATGATTGATGAAAAGGCAGCAATCATCATTAGCAAAGGGTACTCCATAAATGACACTATTCCTGATGGTGATAAACTCTTGGAAAAACTGCATACAATCATCAGGAATGTCCAGGAAAGACCTGATAGAGCCAGGGGATACATTTTTGATGCCATTAATGACTTATCTAGGAAACTTTATTCTGCTTTTGTCAACTTCATGTACAAAAAGAAGTTTCTAGTTTAATTCTTGTGAAAGACAAATACTTGTCATGTGCTTTCTTTTCCTAATTCTTTCCTTCTACTCAATATATTTCTTATCTATACAAATACTATGCTGTGCTAATTATATGTTAATAAAATTTCTCTCTAAGAAGGGTTAAGACAAATAGGGGGAGATTGTTGGGAAAATGATTTCTCTTAACCCCTGAAAATGAGTCAAATATGAATTCCAAAAATGAAAAACAAGGCTAAGTAAATATGCGTCGAATAGTATTCGACGCAACGTCGAAATGTAGTCGACGTTTCTTTCAGATTAAGTCGAAGTAACTCTAGGAAGATTTCGACGTATGTGTTGTCGACGTTACTCTGATTTCTAGTTGACGCAACTAGTGAAGTCGACGCACCTTAGTCGACGCACCTTCCTTATTCACCTCTCGACGTCCAGACAGGATGTACTCGACGCTTGCATCGAATGGCAATCGACGCACGTCGATTTATTTGACAGACTTAAATATGCGCCAGATCTCTTTCCTTCTTTCAGTAAATCTGATTTGTATGGAATAATGTTAATATTTTATAGCCGTTCTGAATCATTCTTTCCTTCTATTTGATTCTTGGCTAATCTGATTAACTCTATTTTGGATATTATTTGAAATCAGAATTCATTCTTTCCTTCTACAGAAATAAACATTATGGAAACATTTTTTCTTTCTATTCTCTCTAACTGCTAATTGATTATCCTCCTATAGTATTATGTTGAATTAACAGAGCTATAAATAAAGAGGAGGTCGGCAGAAAATAAAGGAGAGTGATCTACCACACACATTTGAAATAGAGGAAAAGCTCCCAAGAGAAAAGAGAGAAATTGAGAAAAAGCTCTGCAGCAACATTCAAGCACTTCTTCTTCTTCTGCTTCTGAAGTCATACTGCTGCAAAATCTGATAGCTCTCACAAAGAGAGAAAGGCTGCAAATCTTCTTCTCTCTATAGAAGAAAGATTCAATTCACTTCTTGTGCTTCCAATCTTCTTGCTAGGACGAAGATTTTTTCTTGTTTTTATTTCTTCTCCTCTTTCTTTCTCACTTAAACATTATAAAAGAGTTTTTAGAATCTCTCTCCAAAAAATTCAGTGTACTGGTTCTAAGAGTCTCCTTGTCAAAAGACTCAGTTGGTTCTAAGAGTCTCCTTGTCAAAAGACTCAGGGTGGTTCTAAGAGTCTCCTTATCAAAAGACTCAGTGCAAGATAGTGAATTCCTACCAAGGGGGTAGAAGAGTGGACTACCCAAAGTTTGGGGAACCACTATATTTTCTTGTGTTGTGCTGTGATTTATTTTCTTGCATTTACTTTATTTTCTTGCTTAATTCTTGTTGGTGTGTGGGAAGCTCTAATCTGTGATCATACACATATATATATATTAACTTTGCACAAAATAATTTTTAAATCTCTATTCACCCCCCCCCCCCTCTAGAGAATTCTAGTGAGGTTAATTGTGCACTTTCACGTTGGATAGTTTGGAGTTGGAATGAAACCACTCAGTTACCATGAAGTTCGTGTGCCTTTGTTGAATAATGAAGTTGCTGAAGTAAATAATATGATGAAGGTTTATGAGGATGAGTGGAAGTTGTATGGCTGTTCTATCATGGAGGACGGATGGACAAATAAGAAACAAAGAACTCTTATAGATTTTTTGGTAAATTCACACAAAGGAACATTTTTTCTGGAATTTGTTGATGCATCCGACTACGCAAAGACTGGAGAGAGAATGTTTGAATTGTTTGATAGAGTGGTGGAACGTGTTGGAGAGGCCAATGTCGTTCAAGTTGTTACTGATAGTGCGAGCAATAATGTACTAACGGGTAAATACATCATTATTCCGCATTATTTAATTTTATTGTTATATATTAACTTGTCTTTTTTCATGAAATAAGAAAATTATTGGAAGCAAAACGTCCACATTTATATTGGACACCTTGTGCTGCCCATTACATCGACTTAATGTTGGAGGATATAGGAAAGATGCCTAGCATTAGTAGAACAATTAAAAGAGCAATGACAATAAATAGTTATATTTATGTTCGTCCTGGACTTGTCAACATGCTAAGGAGTTTTACAGGCCAAGTGGAGCTAGTTAGGCCTGCCGTTACGAGGTTTGCGACTTCTTTCCTTGCTCTTCAACGCATTCATAAGCAGAGGACAAATCTAAGAAAGATGTTTACCTCGTCTGAGTGGACATCAAGCAAGTGGGCCAAGGAAACGGGAGGAAAGCAGGTACATAATATTATATTAATGGTCTCTTTTTGGAGTACTATTGTGTACATTTTGAAGATTTTTGAAAATACAACCGCGCCTTGCGTCGGCGATATGATTCACGTGGTCGTATTGATCCAATCTCACTGAAAGATATTGACGACAACAACCAATGGTTGATGGGCAGAATGGAGGAAGATGAGGAGGTTGAGCAGGATGAAGAATTAGTTTTTGACGACGGCTTATTGACATGGGGTGCAGTTTCTAGGGCCTCTGGAGTGGAAGAGGATATCTACCAGACACGCTTATCCAAAGGGAAGAAGATGGTTGACCAGGGGAGCACATCTAGGAAGAGGGCTCCTACTTCAACAATGCTTACAGATGATGTCGAGGATGAAGAAGCTGAGTACAATGAAGAAGAAGAAGATTTTAATGAAGAAGATGAAACCTTAATTGAATCGGACGATGAGTAATTAATATTTAATGATGGCGAGGCCGAGAAAAACTTGAAATACTATGGGATGTTAATTGTTATGTTATTTTCTTGCACATTAGCTTACAACTTATGATTGCTAACTTGGTAGCTTATGGTTGTTTTTTGTACTCATTGGTTGATTTATTTATATTTTTTTTATTCTGTTGCCTTCAAAAACTGGTCATATCAATGATATTGCAGGTGCATTTGTCATAGTTGTTAGTTCAAGAGGGGTTGATGTTCAAAAATCAAAAGGTACACATGCTTAATGTTTTTTTATTTGATTAATATGGGAAATTATATTTGGTAGCATGCTTTTTTATTTCAATTTTTCATTTTTGCGCCTGATGTAGCTCGGGCTCGCGTCTGTGCCTTGCGCCTAGGCTCCAGGACCCCTTTGCGCCTCGGTGCGCCTTGCGCGTTCGATAACATAGCCATCAGTGGTGATATCATGATCAGGAAGGGTATCAGTACCCTGTGGTGGCTCAGGCTTAATAGCCTCCTCAATGTCGTCATCTCCAACCATAGGTGACTCTGCAGCAGTGCGAGAGTCAACCTCAAACTCAACAATCTCCTCAGGATCACCAACAGTCTGATCCTCACAGAAAACAGCATCACGACTACGTACAAGGTTCTTCTCAACTGGATCAAAGAACCTGTACCCAAACTCTCCACTGTAGGCGTACCCCAAGAAAATACACTGTCGGGTCTTCGAATCCAACTTCGATCTCTCGTCCCTAGGGACATGCACAAAGGCTTTGCAGCCAAATACCCACAAGTGACTATAAGAGGGGTCTTTCCCATGTCAGACCCTATCGGGGACATCCTCCTGCAATGCTGAACTCGGCGAGAGGTTGATGACATGCGCTGCAGTAAGAAGAGCCTCGCCCCAAAACATCCCTGGCAGCTTCGACTCAGAAAGCATGCACCGAATCCTCTCCATCAGTGCATGTTCATCCTCTCAGCTACGCCATTTATCTGTGGCATCTTCGGCGGGGTATTCTCATGTCAGATACCATGGTCCCTGCAGTACTCATCAAAGGGACCAATGTACTCTCCCCCGTTGTCGGACCTGATGCACTTCAGTCTCTTCCCAGACTGTCTCTCACCTCAGCGTGGAATCTCCTGAAAGTATCGAGAACCTGATCTTTGGTCTTGATGGCATAGACCCAAAGCTTCCTCGAATGGTCGTCAATGAAAGTGACGAAGTATGATGCTCCTCCTCTAGTCTGGACCTTCAGTGGTCCGCAAATATTAGTGTGAACAAGCTCCAATGGCTCCGATCTCCTGGTGGACGTGTGGCTATGGAATGAAACCCTGTTTTGTTGCCCAGCCATACAGTGGTCGCACCTCTCCAAGTGAACATCAGACATATAACTAATCAACTTCATCTTTGACAGGCATCTCAATCCCTTCTGGCTAATGTGTGCCAGCCTCCTGTGCCATAAGGAAGTGGATGCCTCATCCCTGACGGAGTTGGCCTGAGCAGCTTCAGGCCTCCCCTCCATGTAGTATAGACCAGAATCTCTATAGCCTCTGGCCATCACAAGCGATCCCCTGATCAGCTTCCAGAACTCTCCTCCAAAGACACTCAGGTGTCCTTCGTCTCCAAGTCTGCCAACTGATATCAAATTGAAGCGAATATCTAGCACATGCCGCACATCCCTCAGAAATAGTAGGGCACCAGTACTCATCTTCAAGTGCATGTCTCCACGCCCAAGCACCTTGGACGTATCCCCATTGCCCATCCTCAACACCCTACAATCATGAGTGGTGTAAGTGGCAAATAACTCCCTGTTGTGGGAGACATGCGCAGAGGATCCAAAATCAACGATCCAGCATCGGTCGTCACACGCAAGTGCAGCAGTGACGTCGCCGCCAACAATAATGACGTCGTCCTCCTCAGTTGAAATGGTAGCTGCCGTGTGACCCTCATCCTTGCCTTCAGTGGCAATCCCCTTCTTCTTCTGATCGCTCTTCAACGAGTAGCAAAACTTCTTGATGTGTCCCTTCTTGTGGCAGTAGTGACATTCCACGTTCTGATAATGTGACTTCGACTTGCCCCTACTCTGACTCATGTCCTCCTTCCTGCCTCGGCTCTTACTCCTTCCTTTCCCCCTGGGCTCAATAAATAGAACGTCAGCTCGTGAAGAAGAGCCTGGAGTCCCCTGAGACTTTCGTCTCACCTCCTCATTCAAGATCCCACTCTTGGCGATCTCCATGGTAACAATCCCCTGGGGGGAGAATTGATCAGAGAAACTCTGACCATCTCCCACGAGTCTGGAAGTGACTTGAGTAGCCACAATGCATTTACCTCATCTTCAAAAGTCACCTTCATGGCAGTCAGACGATCTATAATCCCTTGGAACTCGTTGACATGATCCAAAATGGGTGAGCCCTCCCTGTATCTGAACTCTCCAAGCTTCTTCAGCAGATAAAGCTTGTTGATGCTCGTGCTCTTGGCATACAGTGTCTCGAGAGTCTTCCACAGTACCTTTGCATCAGTGATGCTAGCCACATGGTTGTAGACGTTCGACTCCACGAACCGTCTGATAAACCCACACAGCTTCCGATGCTCCACCTTCCATATTGCCGGATCCGTGTCCTTTGGCATCTCCTCAAAGACAGGAGCATGCCAAACCTTCACGTAGATCAAATCTTCCATCAGAAGATGCCACTGGTGGTAATTGGCACCATTCAACTTTACCATCTGCTCTGAACCTGATGTGGACTCCATCCTGCTCTGCCAACTGGCCGGACCGACCACTGATCTTTGAGTTGACTATCTCAAAATATGCAACCAAAGAGGATAGCCAGAGGACCAATGGTCGTAAACTACCACTCCCAATTGCACACCCGAGATCACAATCAACTCGTCCTGAAACCCAAAAGGTCAGCCCGGTAACTGCTTTGTCACTGAAACGGCTCTGACACTGGACCTCGCTTTGATACCACTTGTTGGGAATGAGAGCAAACAAACCCGACCAGAGCACATGTTGCAAATTTGAGCGAGCACCTGTGCGACCGCGTTGAGCGGTATGCAAATACGCAGTAAAAAGAAAATTGCAGAAATTAATAAAGCACACAGAATATTTAACGTGGAAAACCCAATTGGGTGAAAAACCAGGGGACGATCGGAGTCCAACCCGGAAAGCCTCCACTAAAAATGTGTGATAAATCACACGCACGGAATACAGGCTTTCCCTCCACCGATCCACAAAGGATCTCCACTCCTCCACCACAAACACGATCCACAAAGGATTCACACAACCACGATCCAAACCGGATCTACACCACAATCTTCTTCTCCAACAATTCACACAAATAACAATTTGCAAGAAGAAAAATATAAAAGATGTGAGGAGTCGTTACCCGGACGGATTGAATAATCCGTCCCAACGCCAAAAACGACGTTCTCCACAACCACAAAGAATGCGGCTATGCACAACCCCTCCTTCTTCGTGTTCAACCTCCAAGCCACGAACAAGATGCGGCAACGAATCCGGCCGGCAACAAATCTAGACAGCCCTCTTCAACCTCCTTCCATGAGGCAACACTTCTCCAAACTCCAAGAGCGGACGGCAGATCTCCTACAACAGAACGGCGGCGGCAGCCCTTCGACACCAGACGGCGCCCCTCCTCAAAACCCTTCCAGGCGGCAGTCCTCAACACGCAGGCGGCGGCAGAACTCCAAACATCAGACGGCGGCCCAAGTACTGCTCCAGGCGGCGGTTTTCAAAATGAGAGGGAGAGGTGCGGCTCCTGAAAAAGAACGGGAGAGAGAGGCAATGAATAGTGCTCTATGTCTTGCCCTAATGCCTCCTGCCAAAAAATTTAAAATGTTCACGTCTTAATAACTGCTGTCCGGTTCAGCTTGAACCGGTCCAGGAAGAAAAAAAAACAGCACTGTTTTGCTCACGCCAAAAGGCAGCACGAAAAGGGTTGCAACCTGCAGGGTTAAAAGGTTGCAACTTATTTTGCTGAAGCATTTTTTCACAGAATTCCTGCACGCCAAACTTCTAGCATGCCCGATGGTTTTTACCGACTCGGATGGGAACCACACCCGACACTGATTTCCTTTTTGGATTCGTATTCTCAAAGTCATGCTCCTTATTTTTGTTGTTTCCTAAAATCTGAATTTACAGCTACTTGGTACCTTTCATATTCTCCCAATTGATTGTTGGATTGGTTTCAATGAGTAGGATGTTGCATCTTCTCTGTTCATGAGATGTGGATGAATTCAGCAGAATACATAAAAGTAAATTCATCTGAATAGATAAAAGTGAATTCATCAGAATACTCTGTTCATGATAATTAATTGTGAACATAAAAGTGAATGAATTCAGCATAATACATTCTTGCCCTTAATCTTTCCACCATAACAAAGCATACCAGTGATTTAATGAATTTGAAAGGCATTTGTCTACCTTCAACTTCTGTTAACTACTGAGTTAAAAAGATGGTAATTTAAATTTTAGCTACCAACAAGAGATTTACTTAGGCAGTTGTCAGGATGATTGCAAGCCATGGAGATTCCTGCGAGCAGGAATTAGGACTATATGCTGTAGAAATGGGAAATTACTATGGTAGTTACTGGGCAGATTAGGTTGATTCATAAAAACCTACGACGAGCTTTCTTCTCTGTTTGCCATATGTGTAGCCTAAATTAATTTGTAAATTTTGAGAAAATAAATTGCACACATTCTGTTTGATCAAATGCCCAAGAGAAATCTGTTCAAACTACAAGAAATCACATTCTCTTTGCTCATAGTTGTTTACAGTTTCATTGTGCTACTTCTTATATTAATAAATTGATAATTTGTTCGTGCACTGTGTTTTTATGCAAAATAGATTCACTTCCAAACAACTATGATGCGATAAAAAAACCTTTGCTTTCAGAAAACCTTTGCTAACGATATACCGGACCTTGCACATGATTACGTCTTGCTTCATTCAATGTTCACATGAAGATACTGTGCTTCTTTTTATATATGCATTTGTAATTGAATGCACGTATTTGCATGAATGTAAATACTTAGCTTCTAAATGATTTTTTTTTGTCAACATACGTAAAATGGCAGATTCGCATACTATAGAACAACCTAATCAGGCTGTTCAATCTCATGGTCGTGCTCGAAGACACACAAGAGGAACATCTATGACTGCTGAGCAACGCGCGTCACAGCATGTATGCAATCAATCGTACGCATCAAGAAGAAATGCATGTATGACAGAGGCACAACGTGCTGATCGACGAGCTTCTAATCGAGAGCGTGAACGAGAAAGAAGAACACAAATGACAGAAGAACAACGTGAAGCACAACTAGCATATAATCGATCCCGTCAAAGAGTCCGTCGAGCTCATATGACACAGGCACAACAAGCACGCCAAAGAGAAATTGGCCGTGCTGCTGCTCGAAGACGCCGCCAACAATTACCACAAGAAAATCCAGACTTACAAAATTAAAACACTGACATGCATCCCACTCCTGCACGTCCTGCCCAGGTTTCTGCGCCCGCATCAGCATTGAACAACGACCCCGTACACTCAAATATGACATGGGGTAAGTACGCAAATTACTTATTTTATATTTCCTGCACTTTACAATTACTACTACAAAATATAACAACGTAATTTTATTGTATGTTCAAAGTAACGTGCACAGAAAACGGTATTGTGCATAGATATAAATTGGCAATGATACCATCAACAACATACTATCAAAGAGTGCAAGCACATGAGATTGCTGAATCATCCACAACACATCATTCGACTGCACCAACGTCCGCCTTAACCCTCCTACCAATTCCTTCTGGCACATGTAATTACGTTACGACGACCACTCCTCCTACTACAGTCGTATTACAAACAAATTCTGCATTGCCATTACTTCCAAACATAGAGGCAAATTCATTACAACGACCACAACAAACCATGCTTATTTCTGCGCCTGCCCAAGGTCTGTTGTTGGCTAGCAAACAAAAGTTCAAATATGTACTACTGTTGCTTTTATCCTAAGATTTATTTTCATTTGTATAGAAATATCACCATACCCTGTACAACAGCGTGAAATCACAGAAGATGAATGCTCCAATGAGGGTGTTCGTATGAGAGTTTATCGACCCCCAAACCATAACATTGCCCGAAAAACTACTACAGTTCAGCAAATCGTGTATTTACAGCTTCAGCGTCCTCACTTCTGTCATCACTGTCGTGCTAAATTATTTGATGGAGAAACATCAACAATGTGCTGCAACAATGGTAGAGTTGAGATAGCAGCAATACCTGTTCCAAATGACCTTTACAGTTTATTGACCAGTGACTCATCTGAAAGCCGTAGTTTTCGAAGATATATTCGGTCATATAATCATGTTTTCTCTTTTACTTCTCTGGGTGTCAAATTAGATGAATCGTTAACATCAGATCAACATTCCATTTATACATTTCGAGCTCATGGAGCAATATACCATCGAATTGGCTCTCTTTTACCTGCGCCAAACACAAGACCGAGATACATGCAGCTATATATATAATACAGAACATGAGATGGATCATCGCTTACAAGAAAACAAAGAACTTAACTGTGCTTTACTCGAGAAGATAACAACAATTTTAGACATCTGCAATCTGTTTGTATCAATGTTTCGGCGAGTCGGTCAGTGGGAAGATATTAACAGATGCAAATTGCTAATCAAAGAGCGTCCTGTTACTCAACAATAATACACATTACCAACTGCATCACAAGTTGCTGCTATAATTATTGATGTTGAAGAATATCTCGAATCAAATGAACGAAATATAATTGTTGAAACAACTGAAGGTGTTTTAGTCACTATTCAAGAATATACTGGCTACTATGATCCACTTTAGTATCCATTACTTCTCCCATAGGGAACATATGGTTGGTTAGCTGAATATAAAGTACTTAATAACCGTCGCGTTAGCTGCTGCGACTACTACTCATACATACTCCAGGTTCGTAAAGAACACTTCGAAGACTTTGCACTTTTACTGCTTCCACTCAACCTGTGCTTGACCTGAGATTCATCTTATTGTAGGATCGTACACCATATTTATTATTACCATTACATGGTTGTCGATTGCTGCAGCAATATGTTGTGGACAATTATATTAAAATTGAAACTCAAAAACTTCGTTGGATAAAAAACAATCAAAAAAATATTAGAGCTGAACTCTACAGTGACTTACAAGATTGCTTTAATGATGGAGAAAATAGTGGAGGTATATACATTTTAGGTTCTGTATCATCAATTGTCGATTATAAAAGTACTTACTAAAGCGGTCGTTAACAATATGTATTTCTTTCACAACAAATATTGGTCATCATGTTATCCTTCCATCATCTTTTATTGGAAGCCTTCGTGACATATACCAACGTTATCAAGATGCAATGTCTGTTTTCCAACATTATGGTAGAGCAGATCTATTTTTAACAATAACATGTAACTCTTCTTGGTTGGAAATTACAGAGGCACTATATCCAGGACAAACCCCGCAGGATCGTCCTGACTTAGTTACAAGAATATTTCATGCTAAATACAAAAAGTAAAAAAAAAATATTTTTCAAAAGCATGTTTTAGGTAAAGTCATTAGTCATGTCCACGTAATCGAGCTCCAAAAAAGAGGGTTGCCGCATGTTCACATGTTAATTATTTTCGATGCACGTGATCAGATCAGTACTCAGCCGAGCTTTCTCATATTGAAGATGAACTCGAATTATACAATGTTGTTGTACGCCATAAGATTCATGGCCCATGCGCATAGATTAACCTTCATGCCCCGTGCATGAAACATGGTAGCTGCAAAAAAGGTTACCCAAAAAACTTTGTTGTGTATATCTTGCAGGGAGCAGACTCCTACCCAATATATCGATGATGTACTGATGGACGATCATTCACTCTACAGCGTGCTCAGGATTTTATTGCTGACAATCGCTGGGTTGTTCCGTATAACCCATGACTTTTGCTAAAATATGACTGCCATATTAACGTTGAAATATGTAGCAGTATTAAAAGTATAAAATACTTATATAAATATATTCACAAAGGCCCTGATTTCATTGGATTTCAGGTTCAGTCTATTTCAGATCATAATGAAGTATCCCAATATATAAACGGACGTTAGATATGTCCACAAGAAACATTTTGGAAGATACTTAAATTTCATATGTATCCGACATATCCTTCAATTATTCGTTTACAGATCCACCTGCCTAACAAAGGCCCTGCTTGGAGAAGAGTGCTAGTTCTTTATCAGTATTGTCAGATTCTGATGTGCTGGCATCAGAAGATTCACTACTTTCAGATCCGTCCTGAGTTGTCGGGGCCTTGTCCTTGGTTCTCCTTAAGCTTTCAGCCATAAGAGCCATGGACCTTTCTCTGGTGCTCCCCTTGAGCTTTCTTCTTCAGCTTTTCTGGTGTTAAGCTGAAGCTCATAAGATAGCAACTTCCCATAAAGTTCTTTGGCTCCATGTTGCCTAGTTGACAAATTTCTCTAATGACACAAATTTTGATATCTCATTCCTTAGTGAGGGATCTAAAGAATTTATCATTCAGATCTGAGTTGGTAAACTCTCTTCCATAGTTCTTCAACCCATTTACTATATGGAAAAATCTCTCGTAGCAGTTTGAGATATTTTCATTCTTACCTTGTCTGAAGGCCTCATATTCCTGATTTAAAAGGGATTTCTTGTCATCTCATTCTTCTTCAGTCCCCTCCATATAGACAACCAGAGAGTCCCACATCTCCTTGGTAGTTTTGCAGTGAATGAGGTTTTGGAGGGTTGAGTCATCAATGGCACTCACAATAATGTTTTGTGCTCTCCTATCAAGGCCTACTAAGGCAAGCTCATCCTTGCTCATATCAACATATTTCTTTGGCACTCTTAGAGCAGGATCAATGGTAGATGCAGTCGTGGGTATGAAGAGACCCTCTTGAACAACCACAAAACTCTGGGATCAGCAGCTTACATGAATTGTCTGACTCTATCTTTCCAGATGGGAAAGTTTTCTTTAGTGCAGGTTGGGAGCTTGATGGGTCTCATCTCTCTGTGCTGATCACCTCCAGCCATAAGGAGTAATTTTAAGATCTAGATTTGACTATTAAGTCACTCTTTGATAAACCTCGCTCTGATAACACTTGTTAGTTATGGAGCAATCAACTAGAGGGATGGGGGGGGGGGGGGGGGGGGAGAGAATAGGTGATATGGCTGTTTTAAATTTTAAGCACAAGAACTACATAAACAGATCACATCACATCCAACAATCTCAGAAACACAGCACATAGGAACCCCAGATTTATAGTGGTTCCTCAAGACAGTGTGTCTTGAGTAGTCCACTGTCCCTCTGTGCATATCTAGCAGTATGCTAAGGTTAGGAAACTCCACCAAAACACATGCCCTCAAGCCCTACAATCTCAGGTCCTCAAGCCCTACAAACTCAGGCCCTCAAGCCCTACAAACCCAGGCCCTCGAGCCCTACAGCTCAGATCTATTACAGATCCTACAATCTCAAGCCCTCAAGTCCTACAGCTCAGATCTATTACAGATCATACAATCTCAGGCCCTCAAGCCCTACAAACTCAGGTATATTATACATCCAACAATCTCAGGCCCTCAAGCCATGCAAAATCAGGCTCTCAAGCCCTATAGCTCAGATCTATTACAGATCCTACAAACTCAGGCTTGTAAAAGCCCTACAAAAAGAAAATGAGAAGTTCTTCTTTAGCCTAATGAAACTGGCTTCTAGATTTGAAGATAAAACTATAGATCTTGTCCTGCTGAGAGCAGGCTTCTCTTCAATCCGTTCTTCAATCTGGAACAATGCTTATCAGTCGATGTTGCTAGACTGAGACTTGGAGAACACAAAGTAAGACCGTTTTGTTCTCGGGTTGTTGTTCCTTCTTCTTCACAACCACTTTTACTGTTCGATTGATTTTCATATGTTGTGTATTCTTTTTGTTCTCATTGTTATTTTAGGGCAGACACATATCCTTTTTATAAGACTGAGGAGCCGTTTAACGGTCTACTCAAACGTCCTTTAAGTGTCAGAGGCCCATTCCTTAACGACATGCGCTGATTGGATCATCAGGCGGCGACATTAAATGCAGTCTGTGCGTTTTGAATTATCTTGATCTGTCTCGACGATATTAGCAACATCTTGACGATAGAGCTTGCCGTCACGCCGATCCATCTTGGACTTAGACAATTCTTCAAGTCTTCTTAAATCTTCTTTAGAGAGGGATATCTCAGCTATACTTGCACTCACAACAACATGAATTCATCTCAATGATGTCATTATGAACTTCTTATTGACTTGAGGTCTTCTCAACGATGTCGTTGAAATCATCCCGTCTTATCGACGATATCGTCTTGTTCAACTTGACGATAAGCAATACTTCAGCTGTAAACTGTCTTCACAAGTTCTGCCTTAGTCTTCTCAACGACAAGGCTTCTTTACGACGATGTCGTCGACTTAGCTGAATACTTTAACTTGAGTCTTCTGGTGAGCTTCATTATAACCGACTTCACAATGATATCGTCGTGTGATTCTTGTTGACATGAAGATACTATGACTTGTTCAACTCTTCTTGTTCTTACGACGATATCATCATGTATACTTTGTTTTCACAACGATATCGTCAGAATGTCCATATTATTTCGACGATAACTATCATAAGCCTTCTGCTGAGTCCGGCGAGTTGTCTCAACAATATATGAATAATATTTCGACGATATGTCCAGTCCTTCTCGACGATTTTGGACTTAGAGAAATAAGAGAAGTACTGGACATATGGTTTATTCTCTGCAGCTATAAATAGAGCATATCATCAAATACATAGTGCTTTTATCATTGACTTGAGCACTTCTTCAAATCAGGAACATTGATGGGCACTGTTCCCAACAACCATGGTCAAACCATGGTTACCTTAAGCCTAAAACCTTCACAAAAAACCTTAACCCTACACTAGCCCAATGACTGAATTGTCAAGCCTCAACCTCATCTTGACTCAAACCCCATGCCCAAAATCAGATGGGCCATGATTGTTCTAATTAATCAAAGTCAAATTCAAAGCTTCAATAAGAGGAAATTTGTCCAAATTGGAAATACTTCAAGAGGAGTATTTGTGGATTGGCATGACCTCATTCTCCTTAAGAAGCCAGAAGATAACCTTTGTTGTCAACGAGAGCCAGCAAGGTGGCAGCTAACAATGGACATAGCCGGCTATGGAGGAAGCAAGCGGGAAATGAAAACTCCTTCCTCAGCCAATAAAAGCCCCTCTTACCCCTCAGTTAGCTCACAATCCTTCCAAACATTAATTCTAAGAAGGTAAATCGAGTGAAAGACCTCAGGAGGCCTGAAGATCTCAAGGGAGACCGTTGTAGGTTTTACCATCCTTCCATTTTCTTTTTCATGTATTCTCGCCACGCTAGGCTTTAGGATGCGATATGGATATGCGCTCGCTTCGACCGCTCGCCGAGATGCATTAGGAATATTTAGGAACATTTAGGTTCTAAGTAAAAATCGAGTTTACTCTTCCGTCCGCCGAGCAATCACTCAACTCGGCCGCTCGCCAAGGATCTAGGGTTTATAAATCATAATTCAAATTATAAGCAAAATAAAGGATGCCTCCTCGCCTCGGCCGCTCGCCGAGAAACGATAGAGAGTCTTAGGTTACACCTGGCTGATGTGAGCACGTGTTTGCCCTGGCCACTCGCCGAGGAAATATAGCGCTTGAGTCTTTATTTATATTGAGTAGAAAAAAGGATGCCTTCTCGCCTCGGCCGCTCGCCGAGAAACGATAGAGACACTTAGGTTACACCTGGCTGCTGCGAGCACGCGCCTGCCCTGGCCACTCGCCAAGGAGCTATATCGCTTGAGTCTTTATTTATATTAAGTAGGAAAAGAATGCCTTCTCGCCTCGACCTCTCGCCGAGAAATGATAGAGACACTTAGGTTACACCTAACTGCTGCGAGCACGCGTCTGCCCTTGCCATTCGTCGAGGAGCTCTAGTGCCTGAATCTCAATTTAAATCATAAGTAAAATGAAGGACGCCCCTTCGCCTCCCAGGCGAGTGATCTGACCTTGTTGGTCTCTGTCCTTTGTGAGTACATGCTCCGTCTCCCGAGTGAGTGTACCAGACCTACAACATCAAGGAGCCCGATCAGCGGTTTCTTCTTGGGGCCTTACATCATGTCATCTCTACATGCCTCCTGATGGGTCAACCTGCCCCGCCGGCTTGTGAGAGCCCGATCGGCGGAACCTCCTCAGGGGCCTTTTATTATGTCATTTTACCTGCCTCCCGAGGGGTCAACCTGCCTCGTCGGCTTGTGAGAGCGCGGTTGGCGGATCCTCCTCAGGGCCTTTCATCGTGCCATCTCTACCTGCCTCCTGAGGAGTCAACCTGCTCTGCCGTCTTGTGAGAGCCCGGACAGCGGAACCTCCTCAGGGGCCTTTCATCATATCCTTCCTACCTGCCTCCTGAGGGGTCAACCTGCCCTACCAGATTGTGAGAGCCCGGTCGGTGGAACCTCCTCAGGGGCCTTTCATTATGTCATCTCTACCTGCTTCTTGAGGGGTCAACCTGCCCCGCCAGCTTGTGAGAGCCCGGTAGGCGGAACCTCCTCAGGGGCCTTTCATCATATCCTCCCGACCTGCCTCATGAGGAGTCAACCTGCCCCGCCGGCTTGTGAGAGCTTGGTCGGCGCCAGAACCTCCTCAGGGTCCTTTCATTTTGTCATCTCAACCTGCCTCCTGAGGGCTCAACCTGCCCCGCCAGCTTGTTAGAGCCCGGTCGACGGAACCTCCTCAGGGGCCTTTCATCATATCCTTCCCACCTTCCTCCTGAGGGGTCAATCCACCCCGCCGACATGTGAGAGCCCGGTCGGCGGAACCTCCTCAGGGGTCTTTCATTATGTCATCTCTACATGCCTCCTAAGAGGTCAACTTGCCCCGCCGGCCTGTGAGAGCCCGGTCGAAGGAACCTCCTCAGGGGACTTTCATTATGTTATCTCTACCTGCCTCCTGAGAGGTCAACCTGCCCCGTCGGCTTGTGAGAGCCCGGTCAGCGGAACCTCCACAGGGGTCTTTCATCATGTCGTCTTCTAACTTACCAACAACATGGATCTTTTCATCTCATGGTACCCTCCCCATGGTAGGGCATGTAACACCCCAAAACTTTGAAGCATAATTGGGCTTCTGGGAGCTAGCATAGGCGGTAGTGCTACCGCCTGGCGCTAGCCATCTCGACGGTTGCTAGCCGTCGAGAAGGAAGCTTTAAGTGTCAGCAGACGCTAGCCGTCGAGGCGGAAGCTAGCGTAGGCGCTAGCGCTAGCGTCGACGCTAGCACGCGATGCAGATCTGTGATTTGAAATCGTGGTCGTCAAATCCTTATGTTCTTAGATCCAATGGCTGGGGTTTAATCCGGGATTTCTTAAGCCTTGACCATATGAGATATTCTCTTTATTTATAAAGTCTTATCTCTCTTCAAGCTTGAGAAAGAGGAAAGTCAAGGAGGAAGAAGGTGTCTTCCACCATTGACGGAGCTCCGAAGCTCCGAATCGCGAGCCATTTATAGATCCACAGAGAGAAGCCCAGTGCGGTCCTTTTCATCCGATTAGAATCTTGGATTCTCATGGTGAACAAGAAAACGACAAGGGTAACGATCTTCTACTTGGACAAGTGAAGTCCTCCTTTTTATGGCATGTTTGCATGAAAAATCCCCCACCGATTGGTGGAGAAAATGGAGTTTTCCAGCGGGTTGATCGTTTTGATCCCCTTTGGTTACTTGCATTAGCATCCAGAATCGTTGTTTGCGCTATTTTTTGGGTTCTGTGTACAGTAGAGTACTGCAGGGAGTCCTGGAAGTAACCTCCAGGAAATACCCGAAGTTGTGGGTGGATTCGGAGATCTTCCACTACCGCCCGGCGCTAGTGCTAGTGCCGGCAGTAGCTCCCAGGGAACTGGTTGTGGGGGGGTGTGAAACTTCCTTTCGTTATTCGGGCCGAGGTGAAGTTGTACCCGCGTCGCAACGATTGATTCCAACGATTTGAGCACGGGCAAAGCTGAACCGAACCCGCTCCCATACCGAATCGGTGAAGAGGTAGCTCCTCGGTGCACCGTATGTTGTTGGGATTGGTCCGTAAGGCAAGTTAGTCTTGACGGTCAAAGCTCATGTGAACTCTTTGTTTAAGGAGTTGTTAGGTGTAGCTCGGAGAGTACACCGTGAGAGTGCCTTGTGAGCACGAAATGTGTGGCTGTGCGTGCCCACGTTGGTGTTGATTGCTTGTACATGTTGTGTTTGAATGTACCTTGACAATCTATGCTTATACTATATGCCTGCAGGGAAGGAGTCCCACCACCCCGGCTTTAGGGGTGGGGTCGTTATAATTTTGGTCAGCTTTAGCTGACCGGTTACCTGTTTGCCACGTTTTGGTGGATCGTTGTTGTAGGTGCAGGTGAGCCAAGCGGGAAATAGCGGGCGGTGGCCCTTTTGCTTTGTTGGCCCTCGTAGGCCAGCCTCTTTTCTGCTTTTCATGTATTGCCGGCCTGCGTGTCGAAGTATGTTTATGGAGTTTTGTACCATTTGGTATGTAAGGCCTTAAGGCCGTAACTCTACACCTTATTGTTTCATTGCTGTGATAGTGGACTATTCTAAATGAAATGTTAAATCTTTATGCTTCCGCTTATATTTAGTATACTCTAGTGTAGTTCTTTTCTGTATATCTCCTTTTAACGCCTAGCTAGTATGGTTAGTATAGCGTGGGGTCCCAGCCGGACCTACTGTTATATTTTTCGTACTGGAAGGGTGTTACAATTTGGTATCGGACTTAGGGCATCGATCCGTAGTTTCGCGAATTCGGGACGAATTCCTTTTAAGGGGTGGTGTGCACGGGCTGTGCGCTCACCTAAAACGACAAAACTAATAAGAATGTCCACTTAGGAATGGAAAAACATACTTGTTTGCGGAACCTGAGCGTTCCATGATTGTTGTTTGCCTTGTTTTCAGTCACTAAATTGTGTCTTCCACAATTATAGATGACTAGGAGTGCTGCGGGGCAGTCTCGACCCCGTAACACAGCTGAAAGTAGTGCGTCGGCTGAGGTGCCAGCGACCACTCCTTCGGCTAAGATGATCAGAGTAATCGCTGAAGCAGTCCTCGCGTTAATCAACACTCAACCTCAAAGGCTTGCACAGCCTGCTATGCCTACTCCGGATGTGGCCCCAGTGGCAGCTGCCGCAGTGGAACCTGCAGTGGAACCGAGGGTGGAGATCCCTGTACTAGTGGCCGTAGTGGAACCTGCGGTGGAGCCAAGGGTGGAATGTCGAGTAGAGCGAGTAGTTGTTGCGTGAGCGAGTGATCAATAACTTTAGCACTTTCTAAGTTTTCATCCTCCAACCTTTTCGGGGACTGGATCCTCAACGGAGGCGGAGGACTGGCTGTCAACGGTTAGAAAAACTCTAAAGGCGACAGCAACAGAAGAAGCTATGATGGTCACTCTAGCCACCTTCCTCCTCAACGGAGAGGCAGAGCTTTGGTGGGCCGAGCAGGAAGTGCATAGGTTTGGAGGCAAGGAGATTACCGTACCGAGATCACATTAGCGGAGTTCTCAAAGTCGATTCTTCAGAGGTATATTCCTTCTGCCCAACGCATTACGTTGCAGAACTAGTTCTTGAAGTTAACTCAAGGCGATAGCTCGGTGGACGAGTACTTGCACGAGTTCACTAGATTGGGACGCTATGCGGGGGTTTTTGGTGGAAGATGAGGAAATGAAGACGAACAAGTTTTATGAAGGTCTTCGAGATGAGTTGAGGCTGCTCCTTGCAGGCCTTTGACGTTTGGCTTCCATGTGATGGTGCAAAGCGCCAGATCTATGGAGTTGGACATGAAGAGAGTGCAAGCACATGGCGTGGCAAAGAAACCCGAGTTTCATGCGCCGGCCTCTCAGTCCAAGTCTGAGTTCAGGAGGAACAAAAGGAAGTTCAAACCGGCGGAGCCAACTCCCTCAAATATGTCGGGAGCTACACAGCATATAGCCCTATTACATGTTTCACCTGCGGGAAGGTGGGACACAAGGCGCGTGTGTGTAGAAGTGGTCCCCCGAAGCCGGAGAACCGAGCGTTGAACTATGCTCGTGTTGCGGGTCATACAGAAAGGGGTAAAGCTGCAGAGTCTTCTGCTTCCCAGCACATTCTGACCCAGCCTAGAGTTTATTCGCTTGGCCAGCAAGAAGCCATACGACAAACTGATGTCGTCACAGGTATGAATTAAATGTTAGCTTTTACATAGCTATGTGTGATTGATACCGTTGTGCGACCTTATGTTTTTTTGTGTGCAATTAGGCTTCGTCCTAATTTTCAACTATCCGGCGAGAGCTCTATTTGATACGGGAGCATCGCACTCTTTTCTGTCTACGGGCTTCGTGGTGCGAATCGGAGTGCCGTCAGCCTTAGCAAAAGATAAATTGGAGGTCGTGCTACCTAACGGGTCTCGCATGAGTGCGGATAGGAAGAGCCGTGTGAAGGTGCGGATAGGAAATCAGGATTTCGACTTGGAAGCGTCGTTATTACCGTTAGCTGAATTTGATGTGATCTTCGGCATGGACTGGCTCTCGGAGCAGCGAGCATGCATAGATTGCAATTCAAAGGAGATCACTCTGGGAAAGAACACTGAAGACGAAACCACGTTCACAGGTATGCGAGGAGCGAGCAAGACACTGATGTCTGCTCTCCAAGTGGTTAAGGCGGTGAGAAAAGGGGCGGAGTTGTTCTTCACCCTGTTGGAGGCTTCGGAGCCAAAGCCCAGGTTATGTGACGTCCCAGTTGTAGCGGAGTACGCCGACGTGTTTCCTAACGAACTCCCTGGGGCTCCGCCTCAGCGGGAGATTGATTTCTGTATTGAACTGGTGCCAGGTGCCAAACATGTGGCCCGCTCACCGTACCGGATAGCGCCAAAGGAATTGGCAGAGCTGAAGGTCCAATTGCAAGAGTTACTAGAGCAAGGCTACGTACGTCCGAGTTCATCGCCTTAGAGTGCACCGGTCCTCTTTGTGAAAAAGAAGGACGGGAGCTTGCGTCTATGTATCGACTATCGAGAGCTGAATAAGTTGACCGAGAAGAACCGTTATCCGATTCCAAGAATCGACGACTTATTCGACCAACTGGTTGGATCGACGGTATACTCTAAGCTTGACTTAAGGTCCGGCTATTATCAACTTCGTATTCGAGATTGTGACATCCCAAAGACAGCGTTCAGTACCCGCTTTGGGCACTATGAGTTCACTGTTATGTCGTTCAGTCTATCTAATGCACCGTCGGTATTCATGGACTTAATGAATAGAATGTTCCGAGAGTATTTAGATCAGTTTGTGATCGTCTTCATCGACGACATTTTGGTATACTCTCAGTCGGAGGAGGAGCATGCAGAGCATCTGCACGCAGTTTTGAGCACCCTGAGGAGGAGTCAACTATATGCCAAGTTCTCCAAGTGCGAGTTTTGGCTATCGTCAGTAGCATTCCTTGGTCATGTTGTTAGTGGAGAAGGAATCGCAGTCGATCCTTCGAAAGTAGAAGCAATCCAAGCATGGCCTGTGTTGAAAAACGTAGCGGAAGTCCGAAGTTTCTTAGGACTTGCCGGCTATTATAGGCGCTTTGTGGAGAACTTCTCGAGGGTCGCACTCCCTCTCACTAAACTGACTAGGAAAGATCACAAGTTCGATTGGTCGCCTGAGTGTGCTCGAGCTTTTGAAGAATTGAAGAGTCGTCTGACCACGACGCCCATTCTATGCTCGCCATGTGGTACAGAAGGCTACGAAATTTATAGTGACGCCTCGGGGAGTGGTTTGGGTTGCGTCCCAGTGCAGTTCGGGAAGGTAATTGCCTACGGCTCCCGACAACTGAAGGTTCATGAAAGGAACTACCCGGTCCATGATTTGGAGCTAGCGGCCGTGGTTTTCGCCCTCAAGCTTTGGAGGCATTACTTGTATGGCGTGAAGATCGATATCTTTACTGACCACAAGAGCCTCAAGTACCTGCTGGATCAAAGGGAGTTGAATATGCGTCAGAGGAGGTGGATGGAGTTCCTTGGGGACTACACCTTCGACATCAAATATACTCCTGGTAAAGGAAATGTAGTTGCGGACGCGTTGAGTCGTCGGACTCCTGCTCAAGCAAATTGGATTTTGATGCACGATGAGCGTCTAATCCGCGAGCTAGAAGATATGGAGATCATTTGCGTCGATAGAAGAGCGTCTCCTTCAGCATGCTTGAACTGGATGGAAGTTCAATACGACCTTGCCGACCGAGTTCGACAAGCATTGGAGATGGATGAGAGCATGAAACGCTATAAAGCGGAGACCGTCGATGGGTCAAACGTTGATTTCTCTTTCGAAGATGACCTTATGTGGAAAAAGGACAGATTGTGCGTCCCAAATGTTGGCACTTTACGGGCGGAGTTGATGTACGAGGCTCATCATACCAAGTACTCGATCCACCCTGTGAGCACGAAAATGTACATGGATATGAAGAAACTCTTCTGGTGGCCGGGTATGAAGAAAGACATTGCCCTCTACGTGGCCAAGTGTCATACTTGCGCATTGGTGAAGGCGAAATGTCAACGTCCTGGCGGGTTTCTGAAGTCCTTGCCGATTCCGCAATGGAAGTTCGATGATATTTCGATGGATTTCGTGCACGGATTGCCGAGATCGCAACATGGAAACGACGCCATCTGGGTGGTCGTGGACCGTTTGACGAAGGTATCACACTTTATTCCGAACCGGAAGGATGATTCTGTGGAAAAGCTGGCAAAGTTGTACGTCGATAACATCGTACGGTTGCACGGGATTCCCCGTAGCATCGTCAGTGATCGTGATGGGCGGTTCACATCAAATGATTGGAGGCTGATTTATCAATTATTGGGTACCAAGTTAAAGTTTAGCACGGCCTTCCATCCGCAAACGGATGGACAGACCGAAAGGACCAATAGGACGATGGAGGACATGCTGAGGATTTGCGCCCTGGACTTCGGAAAGAGATGGGAGGACCATCTCTTTATGATTGAGTTTGCTTACAACAATAGCTACCAAGCAAGTATAAAGATGGCACCTTTCGAGGCTCTTTATGGTAGGAAATGTCGCACACCGTTATCTTGGGCTGAAACGGGCGACACTAAGTTGTTAAAATGCAAGGACGTGGATGAGGCAAATACAGCAATTCGGGCTATTCGGGAGCGGTTGCTCATTGCCCAGGATAGGCCAGCAAAATACTACAATGCAAATCACCGGAATGTCGAGTTCGCCGTTGGCGACTGGGTTTATCTCAAGATCAAATCGTTCAAAGGAGTATCGAGGATCTGACGCTTGAAAAAGCTAAGTACGAGGTACTTAGGACCGTTCGAGATCTTGGAGCGCATTGGTGAAGCTGTCTACCGACTTGCTCTATCTTCGGAGCTAAGCGGGCTTCATGACGTATTTCACGTTTCTGTTTTGCGGAAGGCTGTGAAAGAGCCTACTCATGTTATTGCGGTCAGCGAAGTGTCGGTAGATGGTGGGCTAGCGACGAAAGTCAAACCCATTTGCATTGAAGACACTGAAGTGAAGCAGTTGCGGAACAAGTCCATTCGGATGGTGAAGGTCCGTTGGAACAACTGCGGAAAAGAGGAACTCTCTTGGGAAAGAGAGCAAAGCATGCTTGCGGAGTACCCCGAGCTTTTCCTTTCAGGTATAATCTTTTTGTACCTTTCTGTTTTCGGAATTTCGGGCCGAAATTCTGTTAAGGAGGGTGGAGTTGTAACACCCCAAAACTTTGAAGCAGAATTGGGCTTCTGGGAGCTAGCGCAGGTGGTAATGCTACCGCCTGGCGCTAGCCATCTCGACGGTTGCTAGCCGTCGAGATGGAAGCTTTAAGTGTAGGCAGACGCTAGCCGTCGAGGCGGAAGCTAGCGCAGGCGCTAACACTAGCGTCGGCGCTAGCGCGCGATGCAGATCCGTGATTTGAAATCGTGGCCATCAAATACTTATGTTCTTAGATCCGATGGCTGGGGTTTAATCCTGGATTTCTTAAGCCTTGACCAGGGGAGATATTCTCTTTATTTCTAAAGTCTTATCTCTCTTCAAGCTTGAGAAAGAGGAAAGCCAAGGAGGAAGAAGGAGGTGTCTTCCACCATTGACGGAGCTCCGAAGCTCCGAATCGCGAGCCGTTTACAGATCCACGGAGAGCAGCCCGGTGCGGTCCTTTTCATCCGATTAGAATCTTGGATTCTCATGGTGAACAAGAAAACGACAAGGGTAACGATCTTCTACTTGGACAAGTGAAGTCCTCCTTTTTATGGCATGTTTGCATGGATAATCCCCCACCGATTGGTGGAGAAAAGGGAGTTTTCCAGCGGGTTGATCGTTTCGATCCCCTTTGGTTACTTGCATTAGCATCCAGAATCGTAGTACGGATATAAGCATTGTGTGTGAAACCTATCCGGACAGGTTGGTCTGGATTGGTGATGGCTATAGTGATTAATTATGCCGGAGAAGACTCCGTGTTTTGTTTGCGCTATTTTTCGGGTTCTGTGTACAGTAGAGTACTGCAGGGAGTCCTGGAAGTAACCTCCAGGAAATACCCGAAGTTGTGGGTGGATTCGGAGATCTGCCACTACCGCCCGGCGCTAGTGCTAGCGCCGGCGGTAGCTCCCAGGGAACTGGTTATGGGGGGTGTGAAACCTCCTTTCGTTATTCGGGCCGAGGTGAAGCTGTACCTGCGTCGCGACGATTGATTCCGACGATTTGAGCACGGGCAAAGCTGAACCGAACCCACTCCCATACCGAATCGGTGAAGAGGTAGCTCCTCGGTGCACCGTATGATGTTGGGATTGGTCCGTAAGGCATGCCACGTTTTGGTGGATCGTTGTTGCAGGTGCAGGTGAGCCAAGCGGGAAATAGCGGGCGGTGGCCCTTTTGCTGTGTTGGCCCTCGAAGGCCAGCCTCTTTTCTGCTTTTCATGTATTGCCGGCCTGCGTGCCGAATTATGTTTATGGAGTTTTGTACCTTTTGGTATGTAAGGCCTTAAGGCCGTAACTCTACACCTTATTATTTCATTCCTGTGATAGTGGACTATTCTAAAAGAAATGTTAAATCTTTATGCTTCCGTATGTTTAGTATACTCTGGTGTAGTTCTTTTCTGTATATCTCCTTTTAACGCCTAGCTAGTATGGTTAGTATAGCGTGGGGTCCCGGCCGGACCTACTGTTATATTATTCGTACTGGAAGGGTGTTACAGGGCACAATTATATGCATCTCCAAAAAGATGTATTAAATAAATTTTATTATTAACTAGGAATAAAAATGCTTCAAGTTGTCGCCGCTCCAGGTATTGCAAAGGGGCATCCCCTCAACATTCTGGAGGCGGTACCCTCCTGACTTCAACACTTCTATGATTACATAGGGACCCTCGCAGTTGGGATTGAGTTTCCTAACTGAAGCTGACCTTCCCGCTGCGTCGACCTTCGTGAGGACAAGATCCCCTTTTGCAAAATGTTTAATTCAAATGTTTTTGTCAAAGTACCTTGCCATCCTGTGTTTGATCTCTTCCTGGCGAATGGTTGTCAGGTCCCGAAGCTCCTCCACGAGGTCAAGCGAGAGCCATCGTTCCTCCTCATTCTCTACTCTCCATTCACCATCTCCCTCCCCTGCGGCCACCACTCGAGGGGACCTCACCCCGAACTCCATCGGCAACATGGCCTCAGAGCCATGTGAGAGTTTGAAAGGGGTTTCCCCCGTGTCCGTGTTGGGGGTGGTTCTCAAAGCCCAAAGAATCGAGGGTAGGTGTTCCAACCAGTTACCCTTCAGGTTCTCTCCCTTCTTCTTCAGCAGGTTCACTATGGTCATGTTCGCTGCTTTTACTTGTCCGTTGCTCCGGCGGTGATGGACAGATGCAAAGCAGAGGTCGATGCCCAAATGACTGCAGAAGCTGGTGAGCTCTTCAAGCATTCGGGGAAAAGATCGCGACCTCCCCTCTTCCTTCGACACCTCGCGCAGCCCCATGCGTTCGTAGGGCATCCTCACGATCCTCTGCCTCAACTCACAGGTTCCTCCTTGTTGTAAGTATGATGAACGTAACCTAATTCAAGAAGTATGGCAGAGAGTTGCCAAGGGGAGGGAGCGAGAATATTGAGTCGGGAGAGAGATGAATGGGAAAAGTAAAGAAGAACATTGATTATTGATTAAAATTCACGATTACAGTTTGAGGGATATTTATAATTCCCAGCTAACGGTTACATATTTTCTACTATCCTGATTACAATTGCTAATTATGACTAAGCCCTGATTGATGACATCTGGCGGATGTATTGCTGTTGAGAACTTTGATTTGCTGGATGGTTGGCACGTCAGCTGGCAAGACATAAATGTTCACGCCGGTTTTGTGCTCTGGCGATGCGCTTGATTTATAATCTGGCAGACACGTGTAAATATCTGGCTTTTTAGTAATAATCTGGATGGCTGGCGCTTCGTCCTGTAACATCGCCTTCTCCTTTTAAAACGATGTCCTCATCGTTTTCCGTCTGCGGAGTGAAAGAAAAACCCTAGGCGGAAAAAACTTCTGGGCATCTGGATGGCTGGCGCTCTTCCACTCTGGTTTTCTGCTAGCAAGGAGAGGTTTGAGCTCTTGAACAACATCGTGCTTAGTTCTGGAATGGCAGGTAAACTCTAACTTGTGGACGGAATGGCTCTGGATGCTCGTATTTTTGGGGTTCTTTTTCTCTTCTGAGTCCACTTCGGGGTCTCTAGATATTCTAGATCTAGTTGTTTAGCGGTGAGATCGTGTAGATTTGGTGGCGTCGAGGTCGATACTTCCGCTGGTCTTGTATTTTTCAACGAGCTGGGTAGTGAGTCGAGGTCTTCCCAAGTACTGTCTTCGGGTGGGAGATCTTTCCACTGGACTAAACCTTGCGGTACGCTCTGGTTATCTCTGATAATTTGGCGTAAGCTAACCACTGCAAGTGGAGTATGCACTGGCATATTCCGATAGCTTTGCGTTGGTAAGGGGGTAATATGTATGCCATCTTGTCCCTTGTAAGGTTTCAGTTGAGAGACGTGTATCACCGGGTGTATCTTGCAATCTGCTGGTAGATGGAGGCGATATGCTACTTCCCCAATTACTTCTGCCAGCTGGAAGGGGCCGTAGTAGCGTAGTGCTAATTTCCTGCATTGAGTCCGATGAAGCGTAAGCTGTCGATACGGGTGTAACTTTATAACACCCAGTCCTCTTCCTGAAAGTTGATATCCGTCCTTTTTTTGTCAGCCACACACTTCATGCGCTGCTGTGCACGTTGTAGATTCTCCCTCAGTTGATGGATCTGTTCATCCCTGGTTTGTAGAGTTAGCTCCACAGCTTCATTGCTGGTACTTCCTGCATAGTAGGAAAGTAGCCCCGGGGGCGTTCGACCAAACATGGCTTCAAATGGAGTCATGCCGGTCGAGGTATTAACGGAGGTATTGAAGTGAAATTCTGCTAAACTTAAGTATAAAGACCACTTTTGGGGATTTGTATGAGTAAACATTCTGAGATATTGTGGCAAACAACGGTTAGTACGTTATGTTAAGCCGTCGGTTTGTGGGTGATAGGAAGAGCTATAATGTAGATTTGTGTCATGAAGTTTAAAAAGGTCTTGCCAAAAATTGCTAAGAAAAATTGAGTCACGATCTGACACGATTGATTGTGGTATACCATGTAGTTTCCCTACTGTCTCCCAAAATGCTGCTGCAACTATAGGTGCAGTAAGTGGCTGGGTCAGAGGGGCAAAGTGAGCTGCTCTTGATAATCGATCAACTATAACCATGATTATTGTGTAGTTGTTTGATTTTGGTAGTTGCGTAATGAAATCCATTGTTAGATCTGCCCAAAGTTGTGTTGGAACAGGTAGAGGCTGTAGTAGGCCATATGGTAAATGGTTCTCTGGTTTTGCTTTTTGGAAAATGTCGCATTTGTTGATATATTCAGTTATATTTTGTTTCATATTGGGCCAGTGAAATTGGTTTTGAATCCTATGTAGGATTGCGTTTATGCCAGAGTGGCCTCCATAGAAGCTATTGTGTGATTCTCTGATTACTTTGTTTATTATTCCTGAATTCTGTGGTATGTACAGCCTATGTTTAAAGAAGATGTGTTGACCATTTTGAGCCCAATCTGGGTGAGATGTCGGGTCTGTAGACCAGTCTTCCAACAATTGTTGGGTGAACTGATCTTTGGCATAATCTTGAGCTAATCCTTCCAAGAGTGAGGATGTGGTGCTGGATATGGAAAGTGTATTTAATTGTGCTGTGGGTATTTGTTGTGTTTGTGCTTTTGTGGTGGATGTGTTGTTATTGGGTACTGCTCTGGATAAAGAATCTGCAATTACATTTGTTTTTCCTGGTTTATATGTAATGGTATAATCGAAGCCGATGAGTTTGGATAGGAAGCATTGCTGTTCAGGTTTGTGTAAGTCTTGGGTTAAGAGATTGTGTAGACTTTTGTGATCCGTGAAAATGTGAAAGGGGTGCCCTAGGAGATATTGTCTCCACTTAGCTACCGCTGATGTGACTGCGTACATTTCTCGTACATATGTTGATTTTCTTTGCATTAGTGGGGACAGTTTCTTACTAAAAAATGCAATCGTATTGTTTTTTTGCAATAATACTGCTCCGATTCCAATCCCGGACGCATCAGTCTCTATTGAGAATGATTCATTAAAGTTTGGCAAGGATAGTATAGGCTTTGAAATTAATAGTTGTTTTATTAATTCAAAAGTTTTTTGTGTTTTCTCAGTCCATTCAAAATTAATGTTTTGTAATAAATCGGTGAGGGGTGCGGCTAGTAAAGATTAATTTTTTTATAAATTTTCGGTAAAATCCCGATAGTCCTAGAAAGGAGCGTTTATCCTTGAGTTTTTGGGGTTGGATATTGCTCGATAGCTGAAATATTGGCGTGGTTTGGATAGACCGTTCCATTTGAAATACAATGTCCTAAAAATTCAATTTCGTATTTTAAGAAAAAACATTTAGAGTATTTAATATATAGTTGGTGCTGTGTTAATATTGTAAATACTGTCTCTAAATGAACTATGTGCTCATCGACCGTGTTACTAAATATTAATATATCATAAAAAAAAACTACGACGAATTTTCTTAAATGTAGGCGGAATATTGTATTCATAAGGGATTGAAAAGTTGACGGGGCGTTTGTAAGACCAAACGACATGACTGTAAATTCATAGTGTCCGTGATGTGTGCGGAACGCCGTTTTGTGAATGTCGTTTTCGTCCATCCTAATTTGATGGTACCCTGCTCTAAGATCTAATTTAGTAAAATATCGGGCGTGAAATAATTCGTCTAATAACTCGTCTATTGTGGGGATCGGGAATCTTTCCTTGATTGTCATATTATTTAGTACTCAATAGTCTACACAAAATCGTCACGTTCCGTCTTTCTTTTTAACCAAGATTACGAGGGAGCTGAAACTGGAGGTACTAGGTCTGATATGCCCTGCATTTAACATCTCGATTACTAAACGTTCGATTTCGTTTTTTTGAAAATGTGGGTAACGTTAAGGTTTAATATTTGCTGGGTGGGAATTTGGTAATAGTGGAATTGTGTGGTCAATGGGTCTCATAGGTGGGTATTTAGGTTTGTTATTAAATAAGTGGTGATGTTTGTGTAAAAGTTTAAAACTGGTGGTGGTAAAGTTCTGTCAAAATTCACCGTGTTCTCCATATGAGGGGTTGGGGTGTGTTCTGGATGTGAATACGCAAAGTGTGGTAGCCTGTAATGACATTAACCGTGCAACCTGCGATGATGAAACCGAATGATCAGGGGTGGCATGATGCCCTTGTAGTGTGATCGGTCCATGATCAGAGTTATAGGTTATTGTGAGAGTCGAGTAATCAGTGGTGACTGGTCCTAGTGATCGAAGCCATTGTACTCGTAACACAATATCCGCGCCTTGTAGATCTAGGACATATAAGTGCAACTTATATTGCACGGTTTGTATGAGCAGGGATAAGTCTAAACATTTTCCAATACATTTGAGGGACATTCCGTTACCCATATATACCCTAAATGGCTTAATAGCTAGGATCGGAAGGTTCAAAAATGTGGCTACTCGTTCGGAAATAAAATTGTGTGAGCTTCCACTGTCTATTAGGGTCTCGAATGGGTTATTTTGTATATATGAAGTTAATCGAAGGCAATTGCCTGGTGTGTCTCCAGTTAGAGCACAGAGGCAAATTGAGGCGTTCAGTTCAGCTGTTTCTGGTATGGAGTCGTATGTTGGGTCGTCCGTGTCGTCTGGTTCATCGGTACCTTGGAAGTAGAGCAGGGCGCCCGAACCTTTACAACGGTGACCATACGTATATTTGTCGTTACAATTGTAACACAAACCTTGTTCGCGCCTACATTGTCTTTCTTCGGTAGATAGTCGTTTAATGGGAAACTTTGATAACGTTTGTGGTTGTTTCGGTATATTATGGTTCCATTGAATGCGAGGTGCATTTGTGCGAGCAGGTGTCTCCTCGTGACGCTGTGTCGTGGTGCGATTAATGAAGTGATCAATTATGTGTGTGTGGATGTGCTAGTGCCTCCGCCGCTTCTTGATCTTCGAACATGCGTGCGAGGGAGTAAGCGTCGTGTAGTTCAGTCGGGCGATGGATTAAAACGGAATTGCGTATGCGTGGTTTTAATCCGGACACAAACATGCTGGACAAAAATGTCGGAGTGAGTCCTGGTAATCTAGTAGTATATTCTTCGAAGGCTGCCTTATAAGCCAAAACTGTGGTTTGTTGTTGTAATTTAGTGAGGTTGCCGGCTGGGTCTTCATACGATGAGGGACCAAAACGTTTGACTAAGGCATCCACAAATAAAAGAAAGGTGAGCTTCGGGTGATTGATTAAGGTGGCTTGGTACCAACGCGAGGCTGGTCGATCCAAATGTAACGCGGCTATCATTAGGTAGTCTCTTTCTCGTATATTGTGAAATTGAAAATATAATTTTAGGTTGTGTAGCCAGTCGGTTGGATCGCCTTCTTGAAAACGTGAACAAGCAAATTTAACATGGGGATAGGGGTGTGAAGAAACGACCTGAGATGGCGGATTTGGCGATTTGCCTAAGACTCCTGCTGAAGAAGAGGGTTGTCCGATCTCGGTGTAAGTTGGGCGTTGGGCTAATACGTCCAACGTTTGTTGAATCTTGGAGAGTTGCGACATCATTTCCGTCTGGAGGGTTTCATTTTGATCTGCTGCCACGTCCCTTGTGCCGATAATTTGTTGGGCGAGGATTGTTTCTTTTGCCAGGAAATCCTCTCGCATTTCGTTTATTTGCAGTCGTTGCGCCTGTTGTTCGGATTGGATTGCTGTTTGCGCCTCAAGAATCTGATGGAGCATCTCTTTTGATCGTGTATTTTCAGCCATCGTAATGTGCGATGTAATGAAGAAAATACGGATAGAACGAGAGCACCAATGTTGTAAGTATGATGAACGTAACCTAATTCAAGAAGAATGGCAGAGTTGCCAAGGGGAGGGAGAGAGAATATTGAGTCGGGAGAGAGATGAATGGGAACAGTAAAGAAGAACATTGATTATTGATTAAAATTCACGATTACAGTTTGAGGGATATTTATAATTCCCGGCTAACGGTTACATATTTTCTACAATCCTGATTACAATTGCTAATTACGACTAAGTCCTGATTGATGACATCTGGCGGATGTATTGCCGTTGAGAACTTTGATTTGCTGGATGGTTGGCACGTCAGCTGGCAAGACATAAATGTTCACGCCGGTTTTGTGCTCTGGCGATGCGCTTGATTTATAATCTGGCAGACACGTGTAAACATCTGGCTTTTTAGTAATAATCTGGATGGCTGGCGCTTCGTCCTGTAACACTCCCTCTCCGTCTTCAGGTTTCTTCTCATATTTTTCATCAAAAAAAATTAATGGGAGCCACTTCTGTAGACAGAAACATTAATGGGAGATATTTATAAAAATGTGTGAAGTTCATGTAATTATGAAAACTGCCATGACAGATTGTGATGATTAACCATTCGAAATATTGATTTTTATGTTGGGTCGATCTATCTTCTGGCGTAATTGTTCAACTCTGCACTTGGTAGTGAAGGAGGCAAAACATTTTTACAGAATTACTAAATAGTTGCTGTAATTTGTTAAAATTTATCTTTTAAATTTCATACATATTACTTTTATATGATGGGTTGTTGCATCTTCTGGCCTAATCTCCCTGTTTATGGAGAGCGATAAAATTTGCTGCTTCCAGGCCTTCAGAAAGTACTCATGTGGGTAAGCCAAATCGAGGAGGAAGATTTGGGCCATTCAAGCATACATAGATCACCCAATATTGATGCAGGATAAGAATTTCAAAGGTTTAGAAAAATAAAACTTAGAACCCGTAGGTGATAATTTGGGTAAGCAGACTGAGAATGAGATTCAAATCTTCCCTAACATGTTTTTTAAGCACTATGCGTGGCATGTTTTAAATTTCTGTTCTTTTTTAAACTGCGTTTGCAATTGGGCTTCTGATTGTTGGGAATGGGAGCAAACAAACCCGATCAGAGCACCTGTTGCAAATTTGAGCGAGCACCTGTGCGACCGCGTTGAGCGGTATGCAAATACGCAGCAAAAAGAAAATTGCAGAAAATAATAAAGCACAGAATATTTAACGTGGAAAACCCAATTGGGTGAAAAACCACGGGACGATCAGAGTCCAACCCGGAAAACCTCCACTAAAAATGTGTGATAAATTACACACGCACGAAATACAGGCTTTCCCTCCACCGATCCACAAAGGATCTCCACTCATCCACCACAAACACGGTCCACAAAGGAGTCACACAACCACGATCCAAACCGGATCTACACCACAATCTTCTCCAACAATTCACACAAATAACAATTTGCAAGAAGAAAAATATAAAAGATGTGAGGAGTCGTTACTCGGAAGGATTGAATAATCCGTCCCAACGCCAAAAACGACGTTCTCCACAACCACAAAGAAAGCGGCTATGCACAGCCCCTCCTTCTTCGTGTTCAACCTCCAAGCCACCAACAAGATGCGACAACGAATCCGGCCGGCAACAAATCTGGACAGCCCTCTTCAACCTCCTTCCAAGAGGCGGCACTTCTCCAAACTCCAAGAGCGGGCGGCAGATCTCCTACAACAGAACCGCGGCGGCAGCCCTTCGACACCAGGCAGCGCCACTCCTCAAAAACCCTTCCAGGCGGCAGTCCTCAACACGCAGGCGGCGACAGAACTCCAAACATCAGACGGCGGCCCAAGTACTGCTCCAGGCGGCGGTTTTCAAAATGAGAGGGAGAGGTGCGGCTCCTGAAAAAGAACGGGAGAGAGAGGTAATAAATAGTGCTCTATGTCTTGCCCTAATGCCTCCTGCCAAAAAATTAAAACTGTTCACGTTTTAAAAACTGCTGTCCGGTTCAGCTTGAACCGGTCCAGGAAGAAAAAAAAACAGCACTATTTTGCTCACGCCAAAAGGCAGGACGAAAAGCGTTGCAACCTGCCGGATTAAAAGGTTGCAACTTATTTTGCTGAAGCATTTTTTCACAGAATTCCTGCAAGCCAAACTTCTAGCATGCCCGGTGGTTTTTACCGACTCGGATGGGAACCACACCCAACAGATCTCCCCCTTCACATCGAGGCGGAAGAAACCGCCATCCCGGCGATTCTAACGCAATGCTCGAACTTCCCCCTTGGAACGGACTTGGTCAGCATGTCTACCCCATTGTCATCAGTGTGCACCTTCTGAAGATCAAGCTCCTTCTGCTACAGGACATCTCGTATCCAATGATACCGAGTGTCGATGTGCTTCGACCACGAGTGAAACGTGGGGTTCTTCCCCAGGTGAATAGCGCTCTGACTGTCACACAGGAGTGTGTATCGGTCCTGAGTGAATCCAAGTTCTTTGATGAACCTTTTCATCCAAAGCAACTCCTTCCCAGCCTCAGTAACCACAATAAACTCAGCCTCCGTGGTAGACAGTGCAACGCACTTCTGCAATCTTGACGCCCACGAGACAGCTCCCCCTGCAAACAGAATCATGTACCCTGACGCCGACCTCCTGGAGTCCAAATCTCCAGCCATGTCCGTATCAGTGTAGCCCAACAGCTCTGGCTCACTGCCTCCAAATCTCAGCGTCAAGTCTGACGTCCCCTGCAGGTATCTCAGTATCCACTTCACTGCGCTCCAATGCTCTCTCCCAGGATTGGAGAGAAATCTACTGACTATCCCAACGGCGTGCGCAATGTCTGGACGAGTACACACCATCGCGTACATGAGGCTCCCAACTACAGATGCATATGGAATCTTCTGCATCGCCTCAATCTCCTCGGGTGTGCTGGGGCACTGATCAGTGGTATGCCTGAAGTGAGCTGCAAGAGGCACGCTCACTTTCTTCGCCTGATCCATGTCAAACCTCTGTAGCACTTTGCGGATGTACCGCTCCTGTGACAACCAAAGTAATCTGGCTCCCCTGTCTCTGCGAATGTGCATCCCCAAAATAGTCTTCGCAGCACCCAGATCCTTCATCTCAAAGGTAGAACTCAACTGCCACTTCAACTCAGCAATGCGAGCAGTGTTCCTCCCGACGATTAACATGCCGTCCACATACAACATCAGAATGATGAAATACTCTGGAGCATACTGCTTGATGAACACGCAGTGGTCAAATGTGGTCCTCCTGAAGTCGATCTCCCCCATAAAAGAATCAAACTTCTTATACCATTGCTGCGAGGCCTGCTTCAGGCCGTATAGACTCTTCTGCAAGCGGCACACCAGACCTTCCTTTCTCCTGACACCAAAGCCCTCAGGCTGCTCCATGTAAAGCTCCTCCTCAAGATCGCCATGCAGAAAGGCGGTCTTGACATCCATCTGCTCTATCTCCAAATCAAGCCTCGCAGCGAGGCCAAGGACAACACGAATAGATGACATCTTCACCACTTGTGAGAAGATTTCATCAAATTCAACGCCCACGTCGCCTTGGAAGGGCCAAGGCGGGCGACTTGCCTCAGGTGCGCCCCAGGCGCGCCTAGGCGCTCGCCTCACGTATCATCCAGGCGCGCCCAAGGCTGAGTCTGGAATTAAAAAAAGCCGGCCGGTTTTTTTAGGTCTGCGTTCTCATAAAACCCGCGGCTATTTCATTTTCCCTTTAGGTTTTCAGGAGAGCTCACCGATCCCTCTCGATAGCTCGTCGGGCCGGCCTCATCTGCACGCAGCACGCCGGTCGCCACCTCTCGCTAGCTCGCCGGCCTCATCTGCACGCCAAGTCGCCAACTCTCGACCTCTCCTCTTTCATTCTACCCAGTTAGGTTATGGTTGTCGCGCGTTGGATGCTCCTCTTGGCTCGATAGCTCGCCGACCTCCTCTTCACGCCACCTCTCCAAAGGGTAACATCGCCAACCTCCTCTACTTGCTTTAAGCTCGCCGGCCTTCTCTATTTTATTTATGCTCGCCGGCCTCCTCTTCCAGCTCACTGTTCTACAGTGGACTGGGTTTCCAGTTCACTGTAAAATAGTGAATTGGAAGCCCAGTTCACTGTGAACTCGAGCATCCAGTTCACTGTAAAATGATTATAATTTTACATATACTCAATTACTCATTCTTGTTATTGATTACATATAGTCATATACTCATTCTTTTTGTTGTGAAATGATTTAATATCCCCAGAGGCGGATATGGATGCGAGTGGTTCTGGTTCCTCCTGTGTTCAATCAAGGATTGATCCAGGATGGAAATATGTGCGCCAAATTTCAGCCGTTAATAAAAATGATTTAACTTCTAATTTTTGTGAGAAAGTCACAAAGGGTGGAATTTTCCGTGCTAAACAACACCTCGTTGGGGGATTTAGAAATACAAAAGCTTGTCTCAAATGCCCACAACATGTACGAACAGAAATTCAAGACTATATGGATAAGAGAATGATTGCAAGCAATACGGAAAAGCAAGCATTCCCTGACTTTGTTGATGTAGATACCTTCGGAAGCGATGAGAATATGGATGACATTGGAGTGCAGATTCATGGATATGGACCAAGCGGTGTATCTAAAAAGCCTCGGACCAAAGGACCGATGGATGTTTTTTTGCACCAAACATTGAGAAGAAATTGAAATCGAAGGGCCATCAACAGCTAATGAAGCAAACTACAATGAATGAGGCGTGTAAGAAGGAACTTAGAGGGAGGGCTTGCTAACATATAGCTCAATGGATGTATGATGCAGCTCTTCCTTTTAATGTTGTTAATTATCCTAGTTTTGCAGTGATGATTGAGGCCGTTGGATAGTTTGGAGTTGGAATGAAACCACCCAGTTACCATGAAGTTCGTGTGCCTTTGTTGAATAATGAAGTTGCTGAAGTAAATAATATGATGAAGGTTTATGAGGATGAGTGAAAGTTGTATGGCTGTTCTATCATGGCGGACGGATGGACAAATAAGAAACAAAGAACTCTTATAGATTTTTTGGTAAATTCACCCAAAGGAACATTTTTTCTGGAATCTGTTGATGCATCAGACTACGCAAAGACTTGAGAGAGAATGTTTGAATTGCTTGATAGAGTGGTGGAACGTGTTGGAGAAGCCAATGTCGTTCAAGTTGTTACTGATAGTGCGAGCAATAATGTACTAGCGGGTAAATACATCATTATTCCGCATTATTTAATTTTATTGTTATATATTAACTTGTCTTTTTTCATGAAATAAGAAAATTATTGGAAGCAAAACGTCCACATTTATATTGGACACCTTATGCTGCCCATTGCATCGACTTAATGCTGGAGGATATAGGAAAGATGCCTAGCATTAGTAGAACAATTAAAAGATCAATGACAATAAATAGTTATATTTATGTTCGTCCTGGACTTGTCAACATGCTAAGGAGTTTTACAGGCCAAGTGGAGCTAGTTAGGCCTGCCGTTACGAGGTTTGCGACTTCTTTCCTTGCTCTTCAACGCATTCATAAGTAGAGGACAAATCTAAGAAAGATGTTTACCTCGTCTGAGTGGACATCAAGCAAGTGGGCCAAGGAAACGGGAGGAAAGCAGGTACATAATATTATATTAATGGTCTCTTTTTGGAGTACTATTGTGTACATTTTGAAGATTTTTGAAAATACAACCGTGTCTTGCGTCGGCGATATGATTCACGTGGTCGTATTGATCCAATCTCACTGAAAGATATTGACGACAACAACGAATGGTTGATGGGCAGAATGGAGGAAGATGAGGAGGTTGAGCAGGATGAAGAATTAGTTTTTGACGACGGCTTATTGACATGGGGTGCAGTTTCTAGGGCCTCTGGAGTGGAAGAGGATATCTACCAGACACGCTTATCCAAAGGGAAGAAGATGGTTGACCAGGGGAGCACATCTAGGAAGAGGGCTCCTACTTCAACAATGCTTACAGATGATGTCGAGGATGAAGAAGCTGAGTACAATGAAGAAGAAAAAGATTTTAATGAAGAAGATGAAACCTTAATTGAATCGGACGATGAGTAATTAATATTTAATGATGGCGAGGCCGAGAAAAACTTGAAATACTATGGGATGTTAATTGTTATGTTATTTTCTTGCACATTAGCTTAAAACTTATGATTGCTAACTTGGTAGCTTATGGTTGTTTTTTGTACTCATTGTTTGATTTATTTATATTTTTTTTATTCTGTTGTCTTCAAAAACTGGTCATATCAATGATATTGCAGGTGCATTTGTCATAGTTGTTAGTTCAAGAGGGGTTGATGTTCAAAAATCAAAAGGTACACATGCTTAATGTTTTTTTATTTGATTAATATTGGAAATTATATTTGGTAGCATGCTTTTTTATTTCAATTTTTCATTTTTGCGCCTGATGTAGCTCGGGCTCGCGCCTGCGCCTAGGCTCCAGGACCCCTTTGCGCCTCGGTGCGCCTTGCGCCTTCGATAACGTAGCCATCAGTGGTGATATCATGATCAGGAAGGGTATCAGTACCCTGTGCTGGCTCAGGCTCAATAGCCTCCTCAATGTCGTCATCTCCAACCATAGGTGACTCTGCAGCAGTGCGAGAGTCAACCTCAAACTCAACAATCTCCTCAGGATCACCAACAGTCTGATCCTCACAGAAAACAGCATCACGACTACGTATAAGCTTATTCTCAACTGGATCAAAGAATCTGTACCCAAACTCTCCACTGTAGCCGTACCCCAAGAAAATACACTGCCGGGTCTTCGAATCCAACTTCGATCTCTCGTCCCTAGGGACATGCACAAAGGCTTTGCAGCCAAATACCCGCAAGTGACTATAAGAGGGGTCTTTCCCATGCCAGACCCTATCGGGGACATCCTCCTGCAATGCTGAACTCGGCGAGAGGTTGATGACATGCGCTGCAGTAAGAAGAGCCTCGCCCCAAAACATCCCTGGCAGCTTCGACTCAGAAAGCATGCACCGAATCCTCTCCATCAGTGCCTGTTCATCCTCTCAGCTACGCCATTTATCTATGGCGTCTTCGGCGGGGTATTCTCATGTCAGATACCATGGTCTCTGCAGTACTCATCAAAGGGATCAATGTACTCTCCCCCGTTGTCGGACCTGATGCACTTCAGTCTCTTCCCAGACTGTCTCTCACCTCAGCGTGGAATCTCTTGAAGTATCGAGAACCTGATCTTTGGTCTTGATGACATAGACCCAAAGTTTCCTCGAATGGTCGTCAATGAAAGTGACGAAGTATGATGCTCCTCCTCTAGTCTGGACCTTCAGTGGTCCGCACACATTAGTGTGAACAAGCTCCAATGGCTCCGATCTCCTGGTGGACGTGTGGCTGTGGAATGAAACCCTGTTTTGTTGCCCAGCCATACAGTGGTAGCACCTCTCCAAGTGAACATCAGACATATAACTAATCAACTTCTTCTTTGACAGGCATCTCAATCCCTTCTGGCTAATGTGTGCCAGCCTCCTGTGCCATAAGGAAGTGGATGCCTCATCCCTGACGGAGTTGGCCTGAGCAGCTTCAGGCCTCCCCTCCATGTAGTATAGACCAGAATCTCTATAGCCTCTGGCCATCACAAGCGATCCCCTGATCAGCTTCCAGAACTCTCCTCCAAAGACACTCAGGTGTCCTTCGTCTCCAAGTCTGCCAACTGATATCAAATTGAAGCGAATATCTGGCACATGCCGCACATCCCTCAGAACTAGTAGGGCACCAGTACTCATCTTCAAGTGCATGTCTCCACGCCCAAGCACCTTGGACGTATCCCCATTGCCCATCCTCAACACCCCATAGTCATGAATGGTGTAAGTGGCAAATAACTCCCTGTTGTGGGAGACATGCGCAGAGGCTCCAAAATCAACGATCCAGCATCGGTCGTCACACGCAAGTGCAACAGTGACGTCGCCGCCAACAATAATGACGTCGTCCTCCTCAGTAGAAATGGTATCTGTCGTGTGACCCTCATCCTTGCCTTCAGTGGCAATCCCCTTCTTCTTCTGATCGCTCTTCAACGAGTAGCAAAACTTCTTGATGTGTCCCTTCTTGTGGCAGTAGTGACATTCCACGTTCTGATAACGTGACTTCGACTTGCCCCTACTCTGACTCATGTCCTCCTTCCTGCCTCGGCTCTTACTCCTTCCTCTCCCCCTGGGCTCAATAAATAGAACGTCAGCTCGTGAAGAAGAGCCTGGAGTCCCCTGAGACTTTCGTCTCACCTCCTCATTCAAGATCACACTCTTGGCGATCTCCATGGTAACAATCCCCTGGGGGGAGAATTGATCAGAGAAACTCTGACCATCTCCCATGAGTCTGGAAGTGACTTGAGTAGCCACAATGCATTTACCTCATCTTCAAAAGTCACCTTCATGGCAGTCAGACGATCTATAATCCCCTGGAACTCGTTGACATGATCCAAAATGGGTGAGCCCTCCCGGTATCTGAACTCTCCAAGCTTCTTCAGCAGATAAAGCTTGTTGATGCTCGTGCTCTTGGCATACAGTGTCTCGAGAGTCTTCCACAGTACCTTTGCATCAGTGATGCTAGCCACATGGTTGTAGACGTTCGACTCCACGAACCGTCTGATAAACCCACACAGCTTCCGATGCTCCACCTTCCATTTTGCCGGATCCGTGTCCTTTGGCATCTCCTCAAAGACAGGAGCATGCCAACCCTTCACGTAGATCAAATCTTCCATCAGAAGATGCCACTGGTGGTAATTGGCACCATTCAACTTTACCATCTGCTCTGAACCTGATGTGGACTCCATCCTGCTCTGCCAACTGGCCGGACTGACCACTGATCTTTGAGTTGACTATCTCAAAATATGCAACCAAAGAGGATAGCCAGAGGACCAATGGTCGTAAACTACCACTCCCAATTGCACACCCGAGATCACAATCAACTCGTCCTGAAACCCAAAAGGTCAGCCCGGTAACTGCTCTGTCACTGAAATGTCTCTGACACTGGACCTCGCTTTGATACCACTTGTTGGGAATGAGAGCAAACAAACCCGACCAGAGCACCCGTTGCAAATTTGAGCGAGCACCTGTGCGACCGCGTTTAGCGGTATGCAAATACGCAGTAAAAAGAAAATTGCAGAAAATAATAAAGCACACAGAATATTTAACGTGGAAAACCCAATTGGGTGAAAAACCACGGGACGATCGGAGTCCAACCCGGAAAGCCTCCACTAAAAATGTTCGATAAATCACACGAACGGAATACAGGCTTTCCCTCCACCGATCCACAAAGGATCTCCACTCCTCCACCACAGACACAATCCACAAAGGATTCACACAACCACGATCCAAACCGGATCTACACCACAATCTTCTTCTCCAACAATTCACACAAATAACAATTTGCAAGAAGAAAAATATAAAAGATGTGAGGAGTCGTTACCCGGACGGATTGAATAATCCGTCCCAACGCCAAAAACGACGTTCTCCACAACCACAAAGAAAGCGGCTATGCACAACCCCTCCTTGTTCGTGTTCAACCTCCAAGCCACGAACAAGATGCGGCAATGAATCCGGCCGGCAACAAATCTAGACAGCCCTCTTCAACCTCCTTCCAAGAGGCGGCACTTCTCCAAACTCCAAGAGCGGACGGCAGATCTCCTACAACAGAACGGCGGCGGCAACCCTTCAACACCAGACGGCGCCCCTCCTAAAAAACCCTTCCAGGCGGCAGTCCTCAACACGCAGGCGGCGGCAGAACTCCAAACATCAGACGGCGGCCCAAGTACTGCTCCAGGCGGCGGTTTTCAAAATGAGAGGGAGAGGTGCGGCTCCTGAAAAAGAACGGGAGAGAGGTAATGAATAGTGCTCTATGTCTTGCCCTAATGCCTCCTGCCAAAAAATTTAAAATGTTCACGTCTTAATAACTGCTGTCCGGTTCAGCTTGAACCGGTCCAGGAAGAAAAAAAAATAGCACTGTTTTGCTCACGCCAAAAGGCAGCACGAAAAGGGTTGCAACCTGCAGGGTTAAAAGGTTGCAACTTATTTTGCTGAAGCATTTTTTCACAGAATTCCTGCACGCAAAACTTCTAGCATGCCCGATGATTTTTACCGACTCGGATGGGAACCACACCCGACACTGATTTCCTTTTTGGATTCGTATTCTCAAAGTCATGCTCCTTATTTTTGTTGTTTCCTAAGCTCTGAATTTACAGCTACTTGATACCTTTCATATTCTCCCAATTGATTGTTGGATTGGTTTCAATGAGTAGGATGTTGCATCTTCTCTATTCATGAGATGTGGATGAATTCAGCAGAATACATAAAAGTAAATTCATCTGAATAGATAAAAGTGAATTCATCAGAATACTCTGTTCATGATAATTAATTGTGAACATAAAAGTGAATGAATTCAGCATAATACATTCTTGCCCTTAATCTTTCCACCATAACAAAGCATACCAGTGATTTAATGAATTTGAAAGGCATTTGTCTACCTTCAACTTCTGTTAACTACTGAGTTAAAAAGATGGTAATTTAAATTTTAGCTACCAACAAGAGATTTACTTAGGCAGTTGTCAGGATGATTGCAAGCCATGGAGATTCCTGCGAGCAGGAATTAGGACTATATGCTGTAGAAATGGGAAATTACTATGGTAGTTACTGGGCAGATTAGGTTGATTCATAAAAACCTACGACGAGCTTTCTTCTCTGTTTGCCATATGTGTAGCCTAAATTAATTTGTAAATTTTGAGAAAATAAATTGCACACATTCTGTTTGATCAAATGCCCAAGAGAAATCTGTTCAAACTACAAGAAATCACATTCTCTTTGCTCATAGTTGTTTACAGTTTCATTGTGCTACTTCTTATATTAATAAATTGATAATTTGTTCGTGCACTGTGTTTTTATGCAAAATAGATTCACTTCCAAACAACTATGATGCGATAAAAAAACCTTTGCTTTCAGAAAACCTTTGCTAACGGTATACCGGACCTTGCACATGATTACGTCTTGCTTCATTCAATGTTCACATGAAGATACTGTGCTTCTTTTTATATATGCATTTGTAATTGAATGCACGTATTTGCATGAATGTAAATATTTAGCTTCTAAATGATTTTTTTTTGTCAACATACGTAAAATGGCAGATTCGCATACTATAGAACAACCTAATCAGGCTGTTCAATCTCATGGTCGTGCTCGAAGACACACAAGAGGAACATCTATGACTGCTGAGCAACGCGCGTCACAGCATGTATGCAATCAATCGTACGCATCAAGAAGAAATGCATGTATGACAGAGGCACAACGTGCTGATCGACGAGCTTCTAATCGAGAGCGTAAACGAGAAAGAAGAACACAAATGACAGAAAACAACGTGAAGCACAACTAGCATATAATCGATCCCGTCAAAGAGTCCGTCGAGCTCATATGACACAGGCACAACAAGCACGCCAAAGAGAAATTGGTCGTGCTGCTGCTCGAAGACGCCGCCAACAATTACCACAAGAAAATCCAGACTTACAAAATTAAAACACTGACATGCATCCCACTCCTGCACGTCCTGCCCAGGTTTCTGCGCCCGCATCAGCATTGAACAACGACCCCGTACACTCAAATATGACATGGGGTAAGTACGCAAATTACTTATTTTATATTTCCTGCACTTTACAATTACTACTACAAAATATAACAACGTAATTTTATTGTATGTTCAAAGTAACGTGCACAGAAAACGGTATTGTGCATAGATATAAATTGGCAATGATACCATCAACAACATACTATCAAGGAGTGCAAGCACATGAGATTGCTGAATCATCCACAACACATCATTCGACTGCACCAACGTCCGCCTTAACCCTCCTACCAATTCCTTCTGGCACATGTAATTACGTTACGACGACCACTCCTCCTACTACAATCGTATTACAAACAAATTCTGCATTGCCATTACTTCCAAACATAGAGGCAAATTCATTACAACGACCACAACAAACCATGCTTATTTCTGCTCCTGCCCAAGGTCTGTTGTTGGCTAGCAAACAAAAGTTCAAATATGTACTACTGTTGCTTTTATCCTAAGATTTATTTTCATTTGTATAGAAATATCACCATACCCTGTACAACAGCGTGAAATCACAGAAGATGAATGCTCCAATGATGGTCTCTTTCACAGATGTAGCTTATGTTAAAGGATTACAACATAATCTCATTAGCATAAGTCAACTATGTGGCAAAGGCTACATGGTTGAGTTCTACAAGGACAAGTGCTTGATAAAGTCGTCTGATACGTCAGAAACTATTTTAACAGGCACTCGGAGTAGGAATATTTTCTGCTTAAATTTCCTTTGTTTAGACTCTTCTACACCAGTGTGTCTTTTAGCAAAAGATAGTGCATCTCTTTGTGACCAGTGGCACAAGAGACTAGCACATATAAATTTCAAAACTATAAGTATGTTATTTTCTCACAATTTAGTTCGTGATGCTCCAGATATTAAGTGCATTAAAGAAAGACCGTGTCATGCATGCCAAATGGGTAAGCAGACTCGGGCTAGCTTTAAAAGCATTATTGGCAAAGATTCTACCAGATGCTTATATCTGCTCCATATGGACTTATTTGGTCCCATGCCAATCCGAAGTTTAGGAGGTAAGTCTTATACGTTGGTTATTGTTGATGACTACTCACGTTTTGCTTGGGTATTCTTTTTGAAACACAAGTCAGACACCTTTGCTTCTTTCACCACATTCATCAAGCAAATCCAGAATGAGTTGGAATGTTCTGTGGTCAAAATCAGAAGTGATCATGGTACAGAATTCAAGTCTGGAGCTATGACCGAATTTTGTGAAAGCCTAGGTATCTTTCATGAGTTTTCCTCTCCCCGTACTCCACAACAAAATGGAGTAGCTGAGAGAAAGAATAGAAGACTCATAGAGGCCTGCAGAACAATGTTGAGTGACTCTTCACTACCAGAATACTTCTGGGCTGAAGGCATCAACACTGCTTGCCACGTGCAAAACAGAGCACTGATCAACAAGAATCATCATAAGACTCCTTATGAACTTCTGAAGGGCAAGAAACCAACCCTGTCTTATTTTAGAATTTTTGGTAGTAAATGCTTCGTACTTAACAACGGGAAATATTACAAAACTAAATTTAGTGAAAAATGTTTTGAAGGTATTTTTGTAGGTTATAGTAGCCATAGTAAGGCATACAGGATTTTCAACAAGAAAACCCTGGTTGTAGAAGGAACTTATAATGTTATATTTGATGAGACGAGTATGCTTCAAAGAAGCTCTTCTAGTGTCTTTGTTGAAGATGCAGATGCAAGGTTCAAAGAACTAAACTTAGAAGAAGTTGTAAAGAAAGACGTCCCGAAGTCTATTTAAGTAAATATACCGTCTACATGTGAGGAAGATGAACCTCAAGAAGATGAAGATGTACCTGAAGTGTAGGAACCACATGGTCATCTAAATGCTGGAATGCTCAGACCTTTAAGGGACCATCCTGCTGAGCAAATTATTGGAGATACCCATGTCGGTGTAAGAACTAGAAGAGGTACAGCTAATGAAGTTCTGCATTTAAGCTTTCTATCACAGGTTGAGCCAAAGAAATTCGATGAAGCAAAGAACAATGCTTCATGGATCATCGCAATGCAAGAGGAACTCAATCAATTTAAGAGATGCAAGGTGTGGAAGCTGGTACCCAGACCCAAAGGACAGAATGTCATCGGAACAAAATGGGTATTCAGAAACAAGCTGGACGAAGATGGTGTGATCATCAAGAACAAGGCCAGACTTGTTGCTCAAGGGTACAGACAAGAAGAAGGGATCGACTTCGATCAAACATTTGCTCCCGTGGCAAGGCTCGAAGTGATTCGGTTATTTCTAGCGTATGCTGCTCACAAAGGATTTAAGGTCTATCAAATGGACGTGAAGTCATCCTTCCTTAATGGTGATATAAAGGAAGAAGTATACGTAGAACAACCCCCAGGTTTCATTGACTCCTCTTTTCCTGATTATGTTTATTTCTTACGAAAAGTTTTATATGGTCTCAAGCAAGCTCCCCGTGCTTGGTATGAAATGCTGTCTAGCTTTCTTCTTGAGAACAAATTCACAAGAGGAAAGATAGACAAGACATTATTTCTTAGGGAAGTAAAAGGCAAGATTTTGCTAGTGCAAATCTATGTCGACGACATCATCTTTGGATCTACCGATGATAACCTCCGCAAAAAGTTCTCTAACTTAATGCAAGGGAAATTTGAAATGAGCAGTATGGGAGAGCTGAAGTATTTCTTAGGACTTCAGGTAAATCAATCTGAGGATGGAATTTTCATCTCTCAGACGAAGTTTGCCAAAGAGTTAATTAAGAAATTCGGAATGGAGAATGCAACCTCTATGAGGACTCCAATGAGTTCAGCTATGTCTCTAGACAAGGATGAGAAAGGGAAACCTTTTGATGAAACCAAGTTTAGAAGCATAATTGGATCCTTGCTCTACCTTACTGCGAGTAGACCGGATATAATGTTCTCAACATGTGTTTGTGCTAGATTTCAGGTGAACACTAAGGAATCTCACTACTCCGCTGCAAAGAGGATTTTGAGATACCTTAAAGGCACACCAAATCTTGGCTTATGGTACCCAAGAAGTAATGATTTTGAGCTAACAGGTTTTTCAGATGCTGATTTTGCAGGAAGCAAAGACGACGAGAAAAGTACTTCAGGAACGTGCCAATTCTTAGGGAAACGGCTTATCTCCTGGAGTAGCAAGAAACAGAATTGTGTTGCTATTTCAACCGCTGAATCGGAGTATATCTCCGCAGGCAGTTGTTGTGCACAATTGCTGTGGATAAGAAACCAACTTGAAGACTACAATTTGAAGCTTAAGGAAATTCCTATGTACTGTGATTCATCAAGCGCTATTGCAATTGCCAATAATCATGTGTCTCACAGCAGGACGAAGCACATTGAGATCCGTTACCACTTCATCAGGGAGCATGTGGAGCACAAGGACATTGATCTTAGCTATGTCCCGACGGATCGGCAAATTGCAGACATTTTCACAAAGCCGCTCGACGAATCAAAGTTCAACTACTTCAAAATGGAGTTTGGCATGTTAAACAAAGAATCTTAGAAACAAGCTCAGAAAATCAGAAAATTTCTCCTAGAAGACAGAAACTTGAATAGTCGAATTTTTCAGAAGATATCATCTAATTGCATTCGACTATACCATTTAGTCGAATTCGGCGAATTCAATTAATCGAATTCGGCTAATTGAAACTCTTTAACCGAATTCGGCGAATCCTATTAATCGAATTCGACTAATCCAAATAGCCGAATGACGGATCTTCCGGAATACATATTTCCCTCTTATGATTTATTGGAATTCAAAGAGACACGATTCAAAACATCAGGTACGCTCTCTCTCTTTCCTAATTTCCAACTCTATATAAATGATTCTTAAAAGAGAAATTCGAACCGCTTCGCACCCGTGAATTCGTCCGACGCTTCATTTCCGACTCCGAATTCCGTTCGTGCGATCCTTCCGCCAGTTCGTCTCCTTCGTTTTGTTTTCTTCTTCAAAATTCCGTTGGCAATGTCTAAGAAGCAGTCGAGCAAGTTGCTCTCCGGCAGTGAGCTCGTAAGAACTGGGTTCGACAGTTCGATGGATGAATTTCGCAATGTCGTGTTGGCTCTCAAAGTCGCAGGACTAGGCTTCATTCTCGAGCATCCGTGCAAGGTTCTTGAGAAGGAGGTGTTGAAGTTCTTCAAGCATGCAGAGCTCAGGAAGCAAGGGTCAGTGATCAAGAGCAGGATATGCGATTTCCCAGTCAAAGTTTCTCCCTCTAGATTGACTAAACTTCTCAAACTACCAGTGGTAACTGAATCAGATGATTTCTCTTCCAAGGACTTCAAGAAGGCATTGTCGTTTTGTGGATTGCCTAAAGGAACTAAATCCATCTATAGGAAGCAAATGAATGAGGAAGGGAAACTGCTCTCAGATATTATGGGGAAAGTTCTTATATGTAAAGTTGGCTCTCATGATTACATTTCAAATGATATGCTCAAATTGCTTGGTTCAGTGATCTGCAGGAAAAGGGTTGATTGGGGCAGCGTGTTGTTTGACAGAATTTCAGCTAGTCTGAACACTCCTAACTTTGGAAGAATCCTCTCCTTATATCTCAATCGCTTGGACAAAGTCAGATTCAGTATGAAGACAGGAACCCCTCTCCACCATTTCAAAAGAATAGATTCCTCCATGATTGACAGATGGTCCAGGAAAGTTGGTGAGACCAAGGTGCTGACTCCCGTTGTTTCAAAAGCTAAAAAGATCCTTTGTGATGAGTCTGAAAGGAGCTTCGACAGTAACTCTCCAGTCTCCTCTCCTGAAAAAGAAAGTGACAGAGAAAGTGAAAAAGACAGTGAAAAAGAACGGGAACCCTCCAAGGGGGAGTGTTCTATGCTACCAGAATCAGGCAAACGAGATTCTCCTGTAGTTTCTCCAGCTCCATCTCCAAAGATTTCTACTCCTCACAGCTCTCCTTCCAAGGCAAATAACAATGTTGGTGGCAATGATGATAGTGATGGTAATGATGAAGGGGGAGATGACCCTGATGCTGATGCAGTGAAGATAGATAAGTCAGCAAAGGGGAAAGATTCTCTTCCAGAAGATGAAATCCCTGCTCAGATTGAGGGGGAGAATGTCCATTCCGCTCATTCTCATTCTGCAGCAGACAAGCAAGATAAGACAGAGCAAACTCCGCCTCCTGAAAATATTACAATCATTATTGGAGATGAACATGAAGCAGGGCCTTCTGCCTCTTCATCCAAGAATAAGGGGAAATCAGTGCCACACCCCAAGATTCACAAAATTCAGATCACTGTTGAAGATAAGAGAAATGAAGGCTCCACCCCTCCTCCAGTTAAAAATGATGATACCCTTGATGCTCTTCAATTTTATCACTATATGAATGATGAAGATTCAAATGATTTTCTGGTCGCTGAGGATGATTTTGGAATATCTTCTCGATTCCAAGCTCAACCTCCCTCTGCTGAAGACTCCATGATGATAAATTTGGAAGAACTACTTGTAAAGCAGAAAAGATTCTTTGAATTTGCTCTCCGTCAGGTTTTTGAGAAGACCAGAGCCATAGAGAAGGGAACGGACAATCATTTACATTCAGTAGCTCACAGTTTAGACAAGGTCAAAGAAAAGCAAGATGAATATTTCTCGATGGGTGCTTCCACCCTAAAGCATGTAGTGGATGGATTAAACTCGATTTGTGATGACACTACAAAACTCTCTGAAAATCAGCAATATATTTTTGAGGATGCAGTGAGGGGAAGATCGGCCGTTCAGAACTCTCTCCAAAGTGTGAAGAATGAAATTATCCAAACCCTGACTGAAGAAGTCAGAAAGGGGGAGGAAAGATTTCATGAAAGGATTCAAACGCAAATTTTTGATTTGAATAGAGAGATAGAAGGAAGAATTCAAGAATCATATATGAATGTTCAATCCCAGCTTTCAGAAATCTCAAGAGGTATTGATGTCAAGTTTCAAGATCTATATGGTTATCTGCATCAAAATCAAATGTGGTTGCACAATGAATTGCATCAAAATCAAATGTGGTTGCACAATGAATTGTCAAGAGGCTATGCCCATGGTTTCCAAGGGCCAGGCCAATCTTCTGCGCAGCCAGCATTTCCGTCTGAAGAATTCCATCCAGAAATTCAATTTGCTGCTCTGTCTGAACCTTTTATTCCTCCTGAAAATTATCATTGGTCAGACGATGAAGAAGAAAACTTCAGGAAAAGAGCTAGAGTTGATCAAGGAGGATCAAGCTCAGGTGGTTTTATGCACGATGTTAGAAGGGCTGCAGTTCCCAGATTTCTAGAACCAAGAGCACCTCATCCCAGGAAGATTGTTGGAGAACTGTGGAGTCAGGAATCCAGGAATATTATTTTGGACACTTATAATCTTGTTATGAACTCTAATGAGTCTGTTGACAATCACTATGATAGAGATGAGATCCACAAATGGGAGATGGCTAGGCTCAAGAGAAGAATTCACTACAGGAACCATCAAGATGATGAAAAGCCTCCTTCTCCTCCTCCAAGATACTATCCAAAGCCAAGGGCCTATTTTACCAGACAATTGAAGAAGATTCAAAAGGGAAAGACAAAAGAGAAATAATGGATGCTTGATCGCTATACTCTATTTCTCTTTTAAGAACATTTATATATTGCTGTCTAATTAATTTTTGGTGGACTTAAGTTTTTGTTTATGATGCTTTTATATATTCACATAGTTCAGTTCTTTACTTGCTTATATTTATTATTTCATGTGCAATTCACCTTAGTAGATAGGGTTCTGAATTCTTCAAATAGGGGGAGATTGTTGGGTATTGTATCCACAATAGCCCTGATTTGAAGAAGTCCCCTTCAAACTAAGACGAATTATAATTGTATTTGATTATGCACTTTAGCTGTGATGTGACAGGTTATTCCACTCTAAGTACAAACCAATGTCAGGTTTCAATGAGTCGTCAAACACAGGCCTGTGCAATGTAATCCCTCATTGTATAGACCAAAGTGTTGGCTCATGTGAAATCTCTCTATTGGGATGTACTTCATTTACAAAGTGCTAGAGAAGAAGGACTGGAGCTGATGATGGAATCATTTGAGAAAGGAAAATAACTTAAGTAAAATTCGATTATATCATTTAGAACATATAGTCGAATTCGACTATATTGTTTGGATGGATATAACCGAATTCGGCTAATCATTGTCCGAAAGGTTTATTTTTCTAAGTAAAAGAATAGTCGAATTCGACTATTGAAATTCGGTGAATCTGTTTAGTCGAATCACTAGAACTGCCGAATTCGACTATATGGTTTAACTGAATAAATTCGGTTAATCCATTTCGCCAAATCGGTCTGCAGGTATTCTCCGGTTCAATTCGATGGCGTATTCTTTAGGGCTTTCTCCATGTACAGTACACGTGGAGCTAGATCCCTAATTCACGCTTATGACCGTTGGAAGAAGACTCTATAAATACCTAAGGATTATTTCTAGTTAACCCGAATCGTGAATTGAAAAAGAAATCGCAAATTACTACTGATGGCCGACTATTCTCAGGCAAGTGTTTCGTCTCCGACAAAGCCAGCGATTCGTGATTCGTCTTCTAAAGATTCAATCGACAAGATTAAGATCCGATTAGCTCTCATCTTCTGTTGATCAAGTCGATTCAAGTTCTCAGATCTAGCTTCAAATCATTTTCAAGATTTCTTCATTCTTCATTCACAAAGGTCTGAAGTTTATTGCTAAGAAGAAGAAATCTATCTCTCAAGATCTGAAGAAGAACTTCATCGGAAGTTTAAGAAGATTGTTTTTCAATTTACTGTGTTTTTGTAAGAACCTTATTTTAAATCTTGTAGGAAGCTTGCTTCCGAGTTATTGTGTAGATCCTTGTTTGATGATCGAGTTGTAGGAGCTTGTGTGCTCCGAGTTTGTAGGAGAAGTTAGTTCTCCGAGTTGTTGTAGGAGTATTCTTGCTCCGAGCTTGTAGGAGTTGTGAACTCCGAGTAGTAGGATATTGATTGATCCGAGTTTGGTGAAGTAGCTGAATCTAGCCTTGGAGTGCTAGATAGGCGAGGCGGGAAAGTGGACTACCCACATCGGGGAACCACTATAAATTCTCTGTGTTGTGCTGTGCTTACTTTTCTGTGTGCTTTTACTTCCGATAACTTTATTCCGTAAAAAGATGCAGAATCTATCTATTCCCCCCCCTCTAGGTGATTTAGGTTGCGACTAGATACTTTCATCGGGTCTGCATAAATCTCGATCGAAAGGCAATAAACGGTTCCCATGAAGCCTCAACACAAGCACCATAAAAGGAGAGAAGAAGTCTCCCGATATAAGTGGAAAATTATCCCCTTTAGCCTGAGTTCTAGGTTGAGAAATGTCGTTCTCTTGATGCACAATGAATGGTCGTAAAGGGGGAAAGATGAAGATTGAGAGAGTAAGAGAGATATAGATATCGAGACATCGTCTATCGCTATGCAACATATAGAACAGTGAGTAAAGCAGTAAGAGGTAAAACAATAACAAGTAAGCAGTAGTAATAAGTAAGCAGTACTAAGCATAACAGTAAATAAGGAAATAGTATTAAGGAAGTGTAACCTTAATTTATAGGAATGCCCATACAAACCTATAGACCAAGGGGTAGTTTAGCAGGGCCTATCGTATAAAGAGTCTCATTACCACTTTATACGACAGGGGTAGTGGTTGAAATGCAATGCTTATGCCATGTCATGCAAGGTTATGCAGTTTAATGCTATGTTCATACAAGTGCAACTCACACACTTCGACTCAATGCGCACAGACCTTTAGTTCCCCCTTTTTGGAGCTAGCAAAACTTCCAGGATACTCCCGTAGTGCCAAACGGAAGCGATGGGTATCTGCACTACCTAACCTAGACCTATCGTATGCCTTAACGCTAAGAATACAACATTGGATCTCCTGCGTACGTACTCTTGCTGGCCAGACCACCAGACTTTCCTTGGTAAAGTGTTAACCACACTTACCGAGCCAAAGTATCGACGTCGGTGCGACTACTGCCAATACTAATGACCCACCACCTTTATGCACATACAATATGATTACCATCTATCTCCGATCCATATGCTCCCCAGGCTAACCTGCCCGTCACCATAACCTCCCGAGCCACAGGCTTGCCGGACCAACTGATATAGAAATTTCTTCTTTTGAAATTAAGCGAAGGTTTGAAGATTTTCTCCAAAACTATATCCGATTAAGGCAAGTGTACCTTGTCGTCTATAGTGTAGGATATTTAGAAATACCAAGGTCGTATTCCACGGGGCACGTTGATTACTTCTACTTCGAGGAAAATCACCATTATCTTATCGAAAGATTTTTTGAGGGTTGTTTTACTTAACTAAGAAAAACAATTTGCAAACTAAATGAGAAAGAGAAATTAACATTGCATGAAAGAGAAATTACTAAGGTGAAAGGGAACATGAAGGAGAGAAAAATTAATTTTATTGAAAACCAAAACTATTACAAGTTTAAAAAGGTAGTACAAGTCTAGGAAGAAAAAGATTACAAGCTTACTAAACTATTGCATTGAAAGAAAAAAAACTAGTACGTTGCATGAAGGAAAAGAGAACATGAAAGCTTAAAAGAGACATGAACAAGCATTGAAAAACTTCACTAACAGCTCTAGCAGCACCTCCCCCATTCCAAATTTCTGAGCCCTGGACTCAAGGAGAGCCTCTGAATTTATAGGAAAAATTTTCAAGTTACACGCCCTCGGTCACGGGCGTGACCTAGGGCGTGTAAACATTACTGACATCGGATTCAACAGTGGCGTGGATTTTGCGTGACAATGGGAGACCTTCGGACATTACACGCCCGTGTAACATGGGTCACGGGCGTGACTTTGGACGGCTTCATTAAATGCAGCATAGGCTGGCTTGCAGCTCGGCGGCGTGCAGGGATCACGTGGGAAAGTCACGGGCGTGACAATTTGGGACACGGGCATGTACCTGGGCGGCTTCAATAAATGCGGCATGGGCTGGCTGGCAGAGAGCGTTCGTCGAACTCAGCGACAGAGATCGTTCGTCGAACTAAGGGGCAGAGCGCTTTCGTCGAACTCAGCTCAGGCTTCATTGAACTAAGGGGCAGAGCGCTCGTTGAACTCAGGGGCAGAGCGCGTTCGTCGAACTCAGCTCCAATTTCGTCGAACGTAGGGGCATAGAGCTTTCGTCGAACTCAGCTCCAATTTCGTCGAACGCAGGGGCAGAGAGCTTTCGTCGAACTCAGCTCCAATTTCGTCGAACGCAGATATTTAGGTCACACGCCCTTGGTCACGGGCGTGACTGAGGGTGTGACTTGTGATTTTCTCCAATTTTTCCCAAAATTCTGCAAAAATAAAATTAAAACTACATTTAGAACAAAAATTATAAAAGAAGTGATTTTAAACCAAAATATAAATAATATTTACAAAATTATATTAAAACTAACCTAAATACTATAATTAAAATATGCATAAATATTACTCATCAAATACCCCCATACTTGAGGTTTTGCTATTCCAGAGCAAAAGTGTGAGACATAATTTATAAGACATCCTTAAAATTTTTAATTTTAAACTAAAATTTCATTTAAACCAAAAGTTAAGTTAAGAGTAAATTCAAAGAGGAGCTAAGTCCTAAATTATGATGATGATTTGAAAAGAGGGAAAAATGTTTAGGCAAGGACTTCTCAAGAAAATTAATTAGTTTAACAATATTGTATAAATTATAAAACGATATTAAATTAAAATTATAAGAACTCTATCTTAAAAGAAACTCAAGGAAAAGTAACTTACTAAATATGGCTCTCTCCATAATCTTAAACTAAATCTAGAACAATGATAATTGGCTAAAGGGGGTTTCATAAAATTTGGCAAAAGAAGAGATTTTTGATTTGAGGTGATGAATTTTATCCTCTCACCTCTATATTTTTTTTTCTCTTTTAATAACAACCCAAAATGTATATGGTTTAGGAGTAATGAATTTTATCCTCTTACTCCATGCCATATAATCTTTTCAAATATTTTGGGTGCATATGCATAGGGAATAATGAATTTTATCCTCTTATTCCCATGACATATGATCTTTTAAACTTCATTTTTTATGCCAACAAAGGGGGTAAGGAAGGAAATTAAATCTAGCTAGCTTTAAATTATATTGAGAGCAAATTCTAGTAAAAGTAAATTTCCTAAGATCTAAAAAGTTAAAAGAAAATATAATTGAAATCTAAAAAGGTTTAGCAAATTCACTACAAAATGAAGCCATTTAAAAAAAAAGTCATGCAAAAAAAAAATTCTCTAATCAAGTTAAAATCATAAGATGATTCTTAAAGCAAAATTACCTCAAATTTAAAATTAACAAACTATGATAAGCAAAATTTTAGCTAATTAAAAACCTAAACATGCTTATAAACATCCTCAACTAGATTTCTAAGAACTCACAAAAACAATCAATAGGAGAGGTATAAGATTTTTATATTTTTTGTATTTTAAGTTTTTTATATTTTTGAATTTTGATATTATTTTTTTTATTTTTTTTATATTATCTTTTTTTGGATTTTTTGAAAAGAAATAAACAATAAACATATACTAAAAAGCTTAAAATAGTTTTTTTGTTAATTCTTGGACTTCCCGAGGTATACCCCGTGAAGGGTTCTCACGGTACTAGGAGGTGAGATGGGGTGAGGTCCCAAACGTCCCTTTTCAAGATTTAAATTTTTCGAATTTCTAAATTTTTTTGAGTTCTTGGGTTTTACAAGTGCTTAAATAGAAGAAAACATAAGAAAATATTTTTTTTTTGAAAACTTTCTAATTTAAAAACTATTTACAAAGAACTATTTACTAGAAAAGCAGGAGAGGTTAAGAGGGCTTCCCTGGTTATGAAGATGCGGGGGAAGCGTCGGTTACCTACAAAACATGTTAAAATAAAAAGAAAAACAATAGAAAGATAACTTTGGGGTGTCTCCCAAAAGCGCTTTGTTTAAGGTCGCGTAGCTTGACCCACTTGCCGATCATATTATAGGAGGAAATAAAATCGAATCACTCTTTTCGTTAGTTAACTTTCCCGGAAGATATAACTTAAGGCGGTGCCCGTTAACTTTGAAGGAACCTTTTCGAAATTAAAATTGTCCCATAAGACCAAACCTCTGTAACAATAAAGGGTCCGGTCCATCGGGATTTTAGTTTTCCCGGAAAAAGGCGAAGGAGAGAATTATAAAGGAGAACGAGGTCGCCCGGCGAAAAAGTTTTCGGAAATTTTATGTGTTTATCGTGATAAAACTTTGTTCGCTCCTTATATAATTTATTGCTCTCATATGCATTCGCTCGCCATTCATCTAATTCGTTCATTTGAAATTTTCTTTGATCGCCCGCTAAAGTGGAATCGAGATTTAAAAATTTAAGTGCCCAAAATGCGCGGTGTTCTAGTTCGACCGGAAGGTGGCAAGCCTTGCCATAAACCATTCGATACGGTGCACAACTGATAACGGTCTTGTACGCCGTTCGATAGGCCCATAGCGCGTCATCGAGCTTTATTGCCCAATCCTTCCAATTAATAGAAACCATTTTTTTCTAAAATCCGCTTTAATTCTCGATTAACAACTTCGACTTGTCCGCTCGTTTGTGGGTGATATGCAATGGATAATTTGTGCGTGACACCATATTTTGCTAAATTTTTTGTAAATTGACTATTGCAAAAATGGGTGCCCCGATCACTCACTATAGTGCGTGACGTGCCAAATCGAGAAAATAATTTTTGTAAGAAATTAACGATGACTCGCGCATCGTTGGTGGGGAGAGCTTGTGCTTTCGCCCACCTCGACACGTAGTCGGCCGCAACGAGAATATACTTGTTTGAATAAGAGGGAGGGAGAGGACCAACAAAATCAATACCCCAAAGATCGAAAATTTCGCATTCTATGAAAATGTTTTGGGGCATCTCATCCCTGCGGGAGATGTTCCCCGACCGCTGGCAGCTGTCGCAAGTACTCACAAGGGTGTGAGCATCTTTGAAGAGCGTAGGCCAATAAAAGCCCGCCTCCAGCGCCTTCCTCGCGGTTTGATTTGCTTGATAATGACCACCGGTTGGTCCCTCGTGACAATGACGTAAAATTTTATGGCCTTCCTCACTTGGACGCATCTTCTCACCACCTGGTCTGCGCAAACACGGAATAAAAAGGGGTCCTCCCAAAAATAATTCTTTAAATCAGAAAAGAATTTCTTCTTTTGCTGACTCGAGAATTCTTTTGGCAGGACCCGGGCTACTAAATAGTTTGCCAAATCCGCAAACCAGAGGGTAGAAGATGAATTAATATTTTCGAGAGCAAGGAGGCGCTCTTCGGGAAATTTATCGTTAATGTCGGCCTCTATTAACGCTTTCGAGGAGGGATTTTCTAATCGAGAAAGATGATCGGTCGCCAATTTTCCGGCTCCCCTTTTATCCCGGATCTCTAAATCAAACTCCTGCAAGAGGAGGATCCATCACAAAAGACGAGGCTTGGCGTCCGATTTACTTAAGAGATACCAAAGCGCAGAGTGATCTGTGAAGATGATAACTTTGGAAAGCGTGATATACGACCTAAACTTATCAAAAGCGAAAACGATTGCTAGAAGTTCCTTCTCGGTAGTGGTGTAGTTTGCTTGTGCCGACGTGAGTGTTTTGCTCGCATAATAAATCGGGTGGAAATACTTACTCACCCGTTGGCCTAAAATGACACCAACCGCAATATCACTCGCGTCGCGCATGATTTCAAAAGGGAGCGACCAATCTGGGGAGACTAGAAACGGGGAGTTTATAAGTTTCTCTTTGATATGTTTAAAGGCCAAATGGCATTCATCGTTAAAATAAAAGGAGGATTCTTTTTCGAGAAGATGGGTTAACGGCTTTGTGATTTTGGAAAAATTTTGTATAAAGCGCCGATAAAACCCCGCGTGGCCTAGGAAACTTCTAATAGCTTTTACGTTTGTTGGAGGAGGAGCTTTTCAATTACTTCGATCTTGGCCCTATCGACCTCGATCCCCTTGCCCGAAATTTTATGTCCAAGTACTAATCCTTCTTTGACCATAAAATGACATTTCTCCCAATTAAGCGCTAAATTTGTTTCCTCACATCGCTGCAGCACGCGCTCGAGATTTTTTAAACAATTTTTAAATGAGTTTCCGAACACGGAGAAGTCGTCCATAAACACTTCCATCACCTCCTCTACTAACTCGTCAAATATTGCCAGCATACACCTTTGGAATGTAGCTGGCGCGTTACAAAGACCAAATGGCATCCTTCGATAGGCGAAGGTGCCAAAGGGACAAGTGAAAGTGGTTTTCTCTTGGTCGTCGGGCGAAATCGGGATTTGGAAATATCCCGACAAACCATCGAGAAAACAGTAGTAGGAGTGACCTGAAAGGCCACTTCTCCTCAAGTATGCGAGGTCGCGTCTTGTGAAGGTCAGCAACATTCTGCCTCTCCAAGCTGTCTAGAGCCAGCGGTCTCAGTGGTTTCCAAGTACAAGACTGTCGGTTCATCTCGGATACACCAGATCGCTTCTTATGGAGAGAAGCGGTCTGGCCCTCCCGGTCTCTCCCTTATGGGGGAGTGTTCGCCAGAACGATCTAACCGTCCGACGGTCTCCTCTGTCACACGACCTTCCTCCTGTCGTGTGACCGCCCGACCTCACTCCAAATCGCAGAGGTCGCTGCGGTCTCAATATTCCTGATTGCCCAGACCGCTCAGCTCTCTTGTGTACTGTGTATTTGTATTTAGTCCCACACCGTATATTTGTATTTTACTGTTTCCCTCCTAGTCTATATAAAGGAGGCAATACACTTGTAATACTTAGATTTTTGGAAATAAAAAATTCCTGTTATTTTCAAGTTCTCACATGGTATCAAAGCGATCGATCTCTTCTGCCGGTCTCTCTTTTCTGACCGCACAATCCGTGCGATCTCCCATCTCTCTCTTCGACCGGCATTTCTCCTCCTGACCGCGCGATCTCAATTGTATTAACGAGACCGCGTGATCTCTCCTCATGGGTACCCCATCTGAGAATGCAACCCCACCCCCCAACCCCTGCCAACTCCTGTGGCTATTTCTACTTCCTATGACAACCTTGGCACCTCCTCCAAGCTCACTAGCTCTAATTATCCTGATTGGAGTGTCTCCTTCACCTTCCTCTTACTCTGTTAACGCAAATGCCAACATCTCACCGATGATCCTCCTCCCCATGGATCTGCTACCTTTGATGATTGGGAGGCTAATGATGCTCTAGTCTGCACCTGGCTTGCTAACAGTCTCTCTGATGAGTGTCTTCCTATCATTCGTTATGATGAGACAGTCAAGGCAGCCTGGAAACATCTTGCGGCCCTTTACTCCAAAGGTGCCAAAACCTCCCGCATCTACACCTTATATGCAGATCTCTTTGCCCGCCCAACCATGGATCCCACCACAGCTTATCAAGCGGTTCAGGCCCTTGGGGCTGAACTCCTTCAGCATCGCCCCTTCTCTGCTGATCTTGCTGAACAGCATAAACACTTCCAAGAGCTCCTGGTTGTGTGTTACCTTCTCCGTCTTCCGGAGTCCTATGATATGATACGACGACAAATCCTTGGAGAAGCTGAATCTCCAACTCTTGATGCCACCGCTGCTCGGGTCTCTGCTATTACCTCCCTTCTCCAACGACCCTTGTTGTCTTCCCCTCCTCCTCTAGGGAGCTTTGCTCACCGGGCTGAACGTGGTCACCCCGGTGGCCGTGGTGGATCTCTTGGTGGCCGTGGACCTCCGCGGTACATCTGTTCTCATTGTGGTCGGACGGGTCACACAATTGATCATTGCTATCTCAAGCATCCTCACCTTCGCCCTCTGGCTGCTGCTTCTCAAAGGGTACTAGATCACCGTCTGCTTCTATTGCTACCTCCTCAGGTAGCGTGCACATGGTTACTGAAGGTAAATGGCTTATTGATTCTGGAGCAACAAATCATATGACAGGGAACCCTCACCTTTTCTCCCAGTTACTAGAGCACAAGAATTTACCTCCGGTTCTAACAACAGATGGTTCTCCCTCACATGTGTGTGGGACTGGAATAGTTCAAGTCACTCCGACTATCTCTCTTCAGAACACTCTTTATGTGCCTACTTTTCCAAGCAACTTACTATCAGTCAAGGCACCCTCTCAACAATTACAATGCTCTATTATATTTACTCCGACTAACTATTATTTTTAGGATCTTCATACGAAGGAGACAGTTGCTACTGGGACTGAGAGTGGAGGCCTCTACTTCCTTGACGTTCTTACTGCTCACTCTACTTCTACCGTCTTTGATTCTCTCCATCAATGGCACCTCCGTCTTGGTCACCCTCCACCTCGGCTGCTGTATAATCTTCTACCTCACCTCACCAAAGATACCTCTCCTCTCAACTATGAAGCTTGTCAACTAGGAAAGCACCATCGGGCTTCCTACCCTGCCAAACATGAACGTAGCTCGACTCGTCCCTTTGATCTCCTCCACTCGGACATCCGGGGTCCTTCTCCTACCAAGACTATATGTGGGAGTAGTTTGTATTTTGTTACTTTTATTGATGACTTCTCTCGATGTACTTGGGTGTATCTGTTAAAAGAACGCTCAGAACTTTTTTCTGTTTTCAAAACTTTCTATAATGAAATTTCCACTCAGTTTGGAGTGTTTATCAAGGCTATTCGCACTGATAATGCTAAAGAGTATGTTTCTCATCAATTTTCTGAGTTTTGCATGAATCATGGTCTTATACATCAGACTAGTTGTCCTTATACTTCTCAACAAAATGGGATAGCAGAACGTAAGAATCGTCACCTCCTCGACATGGCTCGCACCTTACTCTTCCAGATGAATATGCCCAAAACCTATTGGGGTCATTCCATCCTCATCTCCTTCTATCTCATTAATCGCATTCCCTCCACCCTTCTTCAAGGCTCCACCCCCTTCTCTCTACTATTTCCCACCTCACAACCCTTCTCTTTACCTCTCAAGGTGTTCGGTTGTACTGCGTTTGTCCACACTCCTTCCCCAGGTCGGGACAAACTCTCTCCTCGGGCAGTTAAATGCATCTTTGTTGGTTATTCTCCAACTCAGAAAGGGTACCGATGCTATGATCCCCTTCTTCGCAAATAATATGTTTCCGCTGATGTCACCTTCTTTGAAACTGTTTCATACTTTTCAAACTCTTCCACCTCTCTGCCTCCTACGCCTAGTCCAACAACACCGCTCATTTACTCTCCACCACCACCACCTACTCTCCCAACTCCACCACCTCTTCCTTTTCCTCCACCACCTCCAACATCTCCTTCCACCTGTCCTCCTATTCCGGGGCCTTCTCTCCCGACTCTTGGGCCAGCTCTATCTTCTTCCGATGATGACTCTCCTGCAGATACAGTCACCACTGAAGACCTCCCTATTGCTCTTCGAAAGGGAGTTCGCTCATGTACGCAACATTCTATTCATGATGTTGTAACTTATGCTCAACTTACCCCCTCAGCTAGGGCATTTGCTATTGCTATTACAGATACTGCCACCCCAACCAGTTATCAGGAGGCTCTTGCCATCCCACAGTGGAAGGCTGCCATGGATGATGAAATCTCCACCCTTCAGGACGGTGGCACTTGGACTCTTGTTCCTACACATATTGGGATAGATGTTGTTGGGTGTAGATGGGTCTTTGTGATAAAATATCGTGCTGATGGCTCTGTTGACCGCTACAAAGCTCGCTTGGTTGACAAAGGTTTTACTCAGACGTATGGAGTAGACTTCTTTGACACTTTCTCACCTGTCGCTCGTCTTACAACCATCAGGGTCCTCTTCTCTGTGGCCGTCAACAAAGGTTGGCCACTCTCTCAATTGGATGTCAAGAATGCCTTTCTCTATGGTGATCTTCAAGAGGTTGTTTTCATGGAGCAACCTCCAAGGTATGTTGCTTTGGGGGAGACTCGTGTATGTAAGCTAAAGAAGGCCATCTATGGTCTTAAGCAAAGTCCTCGCGCCTGGTTCGAAAAATTTAATGAAGTTATCAAGATCATTGGATTATTTGTCCGTAGTTCTGCGGATCACTCTCTCTTCATTCGCAAGACATCTCATGGAATGGTTGTTCTGGCTGTATACGTTGATGACATCCTTCTCACAGGTGATGATGTTGAAGGTGTCTCCCTTACAAAGAAACATCTCCTCCAACACTTTGTGACCAAAGATATGGGGACTCCCAAGTACTTTCTGGGCATTGAAATCTCAAGGAAGCATAGCTCCATTGTTCTCTCACAACGGAAGTATACTATTGACCTTCTAAAGGAAACATGTCTTCTGGGTGCTAAACCTGCTAAATATCTAATGGCAATTGGAGACGACAAACTCTGGATTGACAACTCTCCTCCTCTACTTGATAGCACTAGATATCGTCGTCTTGTAGGCAAGCTCATCTACCTAACTGTAACAATACCTGATATCTTCTATGTTGTTGGGAAGGTCAGCCAATTCATGCAAGCTCCGAAGGAATGTCATCTTCAAGCTGCTTTAAAGATATTAGAATACGTTAAGGGATCTCCAGGGAAAGGACTTCTGTTCCAAAGGAACAACCATCTCAAGATAGAAGCCTATTCAGATGCTAGCTACGCTGATGATAAAGGAGACCAGAAATCCACATCTGGGTTCTGTACGTTCGTGGGAGGAAATCTGGTGAGCTGGAAAAGCAAGAAACAAGCAGTAGTATCCAGATCAAGTGTTGAGGCCGAGTACAGGAGCATGTCCCAAACTACTTGCGAGTTGAAGTGGTTACGGACTCTCCTTCTAGACTTAGGAGAAGTTTACAACCATCCATTACCAATGTTCTGTGACAACAAAGCTGCAATCTATATATCTCAGAACCGAGTCTTTCATGAGAGAACCGAACACATTGAAGTGGACTGTCATTTCATCAGGGAAGAAATCTTGAAGAAACAAATCTGCACTCCCTTCGTAACTTCAGATAAAGAGCTGGCTGATATCTTCACCAAACCTATATCTTCATCCTTCTCCGATGTGTGTAACAAGCTAGGCATGATTGATATATATGCTCCAGCTTGCGGGGGAGTGTTGAAGCCAAGCGGTCTCGAAGGATTGAAGCCGCGCAATCTGAAGCCAGCGGTCTGTGCGGTCTCCAATAATCAGACCACGGCTTCTCCTCTGATGTACCACATAGCGCCGGATAACGATGGGTTGAAGATGCGCGGTCTCGAGTCAGCGGTCTGTGCGGTCTCCCAGAATCAGACCGCTACTCCTCCTCAGATATGCGAGATCGTGCCAGATGAAGGTCGGCGATCTCTAGCTCTATCAGACAACTGTTTGATAACCGCGGTCTGTGCGGTCTCCCAGCATCAGACCGCCACTTCTCCTCAAGTATGCGAGGTCGCGTCTTATGAAGGTCAGCAACATTCCGCCTCTCCAAGCGGTCTAGAGCCAGCGGTCTCCAAGTACAAGACTGCCGGTTCATCTCGGATACACCAGATCGCTTCTTATGGAGAGAAGCGGTCTGGCCCTGCCAGTCTCTCCCTTATGGGGGAGTGTTCGCCAGAACGATCTAACCGTCCGACGGTCTCCTCTGTCACACGACCTTCCTCTTGTCGTGTGACCGCCCGACCTCACTCCAGATCGCAGAGGTCGCTACGGTGTCAATATTCCTGATCGCCCAGACCGCCCAGCTCTCTTGTGTACTGTGTATTTGTATTTAGTCCCACATCGTATATTTGTATTTTACTGTTTCCCTCCTAGTCTATATAAAGGAGGCAATACACTTGTAATACTTAGATTTTTGGAAATAAAAAATTCCTGTTATTTTCAAGTTCTCACAATACGGAATATTAGAAGTAGAAGCGCGCAGAGCTAACGTAGCGGGCAAATTCGAAGATAAATTAAGAGTAGGAGGAGGAGGAGAGGAAGTTACCTTGGGTTCGTCCTTTTTTGAAACCACCTCCTTCCCGCTTCGGAGTGTAATCGCGTGCGCTCTCTCCTTTGGATTTTGCTCTGTATTTCCCGGTAGTGCTCCTTGCTGACGCTCAGAAATCATCTTTGCGAGCTGGCCCACTTGATTCTCTAAATTTTTTATCGACCCGGTGAGGTTCCGGATGTTCGATTCATTTGTAGCAACATATTTTGCAAAGACCTCTTCAAGCGAAGAGGGCTTGTGATGTTGCGCTGGAAAACCGGGAGGATTAAAATTTTGAGAAATCAAATTTAGAGGCGGAGTTAAGTTAAGAAGTTGATTAAGGGGGGGGGGGTTGATTTAGATTTATAGGGCGCTGAGCATTTCCTTGGTTTCTCCACGAGAAATTCGGATGATTCCTATTACCGACATTATATGTGTTGTTATACGGAGCAGAGTTTGGGTTATAGGAAGGCCGATGCGGATTTCCCATGTAGTCGACTTGTTCTTCAATTAAAACGTTATTAGCCCAAGGAGGAGTGGCGGAGCAAGCAGACATCTCCGCAACTTGCTTTGTTAAGCGCTCAACTTGTAAAGCCAAATTTGCGTTTGCGTCTATTTCAAAAATTCCGGCTGGCTTATTAGGCCGCGCTCGGGGCATGTTCCACTGGTACGCATTCGTGGCCATCTCTTCGAAAAGCTCTTGAGTGGCGTCCGGGGTTTTGTTATTTAACGTCCCCCCGACGGCCGTATCAATCATTTGCCTCGTTTGGAGATTTAAGCCATTATAAAATATTTGCACTTGTTGCCAAGTGGCAAGTGCGTGGTGAGGGCATCGACGCAAAAGCTCCTTGAAGCGCTCCCATGTGTCATAAAGAGTCTCCGAGTCGATTTGCATGAACGACGCAATATCCGTGTGCAATTTAGCGGTCTTTGAAGGCGGGAAATATTTATTTAGAAATTTTTCCGCCATTTCGGCCCATGTAGTGATGGATCCCCTTGGTAGGGAGCCCAGCCACTACTTGGCCTTAGACCGCAAAGAAAAAGGAAAAAGACGCAATCGAATGGCATCATCGGTGACACCATTGATTTTAAAAGTATCGCATATTTCAAGAAAGTAAGAAATATGCGAATTTGGATCTTCGTCCGGTTGACCATCGAAGGTAACTGATTGTTGCACCATTTGTATGATGTTGGACTTGATCTCAAAATTATTGTTCGCCACCGTGGGGCGAACAATACTAGATTATGTGCCATCCAAATTTGTCCGCGCATAATAGGACATGGTTCGTTGCGCGGCCTCATTAGGATTTGGCGTGTTAGGATTAGGAGGATTAAGATCGGGATTAAGAAGATTAAGATCAGGATCCATATTTGCTGTGTTAGTGTCCCCGATCGATTCTTCGAATTCTATTATCCTTATCACGAGAATGGCGGCGCCTAAAAAGGGTTCGCTCGATCTCTGGATCAAAAGGAATATTCGAAGCGCTACCTCAGGTCATACACTAAAAAGAAAAGAAAGGAAGAGGAAAAACAAAAAAAAATTCTTTTTGAAATTTAGAAAAAGCAAAATAAAATAAAAAGAAGCATGATAAAATTAATAGCTATCCTCTTTTCAAAATATCTACGCAAAGTCCCCGGCAATGGCGCCAAAAACTTTATATAGAAATTTCTTGTTTTGAAATTAAGCGAAGGTTTGAAGATTTTCTCCAAAACTATATCCGATTAAGGCAAATGTACCTTATCGTCTATAGTATAGGATATTTAGAAATACCAAGGTCGTATTCCACGGGGCACGTTGATTACTTCTACTTCGAGGAAAATCACCATTATCTTATCGAACGATTTTTTGAGGGTTGATTTACTTAACTAAAAAAAACAATTTGCAAACTAAATGAGAAAGAGAAATTAACATTGCATGAAAGAGAAATTACTAAGGTGAAAGAGAACATGAAGGAGAGCAAAATTAATTTTATTGAAAACCAAAACTATTACAAGTTTAAAAAGGGAGTACAAGTCTAGGAAGAAAAAGATTACAAGCTTACTAAACTATTGCATTGAAAGAAAAAAAAACTAGTACATTTCATGATAAGGAAAAGAGAACATGAAAGCTTAAAAGAGACATGAACAAGCATTGAAAAACTTCACTAACAGATCTAGAAGCACCTCCCCCACTCCAAATTTCTGAGCCCTGGACTCAAGGAGTGCCTCTGAATTTATAGCAAAAAATTTCAAGTTACACGCCCTCGGTCACGGGCGTGACCTAGAGCGTGTAAACATTACTGACATCGGATTTGACAGTGGCGTGGAATTTGCGTGACGGCGGGAGACATTTGGACTTTACACGCCCGTGTAACATGGGTCAGGGGCGTGACTTTGGATGGCTTCATTAAATGCATCATGGGCTGGCTTGCGGCTCGGCGGCTTGCAGGGATCACGCGGGAAAGTCACTAGCGTGACACGGGTCATGGACGTGTACCTGGGCAGCTTCAATAAATGCAGCATGGGCTGGCTGGCAGAGAGCGTTCGTCGAACTCAGCGGCAGAGAGCATTCGTCGAACTAAGGTTCAGAGCGCGTTCGTCGAACTCAGCTCAGGCTTCGTCGAACTCAGGGGCAGAGAGCTCGTCGAACTCAGGGGCAGAGCGCGTTCGTCGAACTCAGCTCCAATTTCGTCGAACGCAGGGGCATAGAGCTTTCGTCGAACTCAGCTCCAATTTCGTCGAACGTAGGGGGAAGAGAGCTTTCGTCGAACTCAGCTCCAATTTCGTCGAACCCAGATCTTTAGGTCACACGCCCTTGGTCACGGGCGTGACTGAGGGCATGATTATTGATTTTCTGCAATTTTTCCCAAAATTCTGCAAAAAAAAAATTAAAACTACATTTAGAACAGAAATTATAAAAGAAGTGATTTTAAACCAAAATATAAATAATATTTATAAAATTATATTAAAAGTAACCTAAATACTATAATTAAAATACGCATAAATATTTCTCATCACCAACCCATTCGTACCAACAAGCATTACTGAGTCACAAGCTCACCGGACTAATTAGTCCGCTGCTACAACCACCGAGCCTACCGCTCGTAAAATCAAACCAACTAACCTCCTGCAGCCACGAGGTGTGGGTGTTTGTATTATTAAGTTAATCTTTTACAACATCTTACTCCTACAATTTATGGTTAATCTTGGACTTCCCGATGTCTACCCTGTGAGGGGCTCGTAGCGATACTAGGAGTTATGATGGGATGACACCCCAAAGCTCCCTTTTCAAGGCACTTCATGTTATTGGTAACTACCCATAAGAATACCCCTCTTATCATTACACTTGGATTTACCCTAAACATTTTATGACCCGCTAAGGGAAAGACGATCTTTCGTCAATCCCGAACGCAACCTTGCCCCTTTAGCTTATTGAGCACACTCATCATATAGACTCCTAATGGTGACCTCACATCTTCTCAACCAGACTAGGTACACCATCTACCTTCCATTCCCACCTACTGGTTTTCAATTTACCCAAGTTTCATAGTTTTACTATAAGCAGACCAAATGAGCTACATGAGCTAAATGGGAGGAGGTACTCCAAATATTCATCCAAATGACTCAAGATTATTACTGGAAGTCTATCATGAAATTATAAGACTAAATCCAGAGGATCATATTTTTTCCTTATATAATTGGCATTTATTATAATTTCTCCAACATTGTCCAAGTATGAAATTGAACATGAATTATAAGATCTTCTTATGGTATGACCCCCCAAAAATTATGGAAAATCTATGATGTCAAAATAACAGTAAATATAGAATATCATAATTTTACAGTAAGGTGTTGGCCTCTAATTATAATATTGAGTAATTATCCAAAATTTGAAGTTAAAGAAGGAACCACCCAAAATACTTGTCCAAAAATTATTGTAAAATTACCAGACCTCTATAGTGATTAGAAAAGTTTACTGGCCGAGTTTCACAATTTATCAAAACCATTTAGTCACATAGCTAAATATTTCAAATAAATCCATACTAGGGATCATTCTGAAGTAACCTACTGGTAAACAATTTCAATAATTATATAAAAATTCACAGAGCTTTCTAATGCTCTACAATGTCCTATCCCCAAGTTTCATATTTTTCTAGAGAATATTTGACCCTCATTTATTTATTATAATCTTAATGCAAAATAATTGACTTGTGAATGAAGTACTAATTAGATCAATTCAAAAATTACTTTAGACCATGACTATATGAGCAGTACCAAATTTTCATCAATATCCAAGATAAATTGTGCATATAAATTCCTCTTATAAGAAAGTGCCATAAAAATGTTATAACCTAATTCAGAGGGAAGAAGTGATCTTAACCAAAATTTGGAGGGTATTGGATGCCATTAGACCCTATAATTAATTAATATGTGAATTATTAAATTTTTACAAAAACTTTAGAAAAATGTTCTCCACAAATTCCCATTTTTGGATATGTTAAGGGTGTAGGTATAAACAGCTTATGTTTCAAATTTCAAGTCAATATCATTATCCAATAAGAAATTATTCAAGAAATAGTGGCTGTCCAACCATAAGGACCAGTCCCACTAAAATGGCCATACAGGGAGCTACAATGCTCCTTTTGGGCTGAAACAAATTTTAAACTAAAGTACACACCAAGGTCTACAATTTGGTGTTGTCCACTTTTCATCAGAGGGAAGTAAGTATTTTTAGTAATTAAATTAATGTACTGCATGAAATGTGACATTAATTCAAATAATAACATAACATATATATTTGATCTCTGCACAGATCTTTGCGCAAATCATGCGGCTCCATGCTTTCTTCTTCTTCCAGCCAAGGGATGAGATGGCCCCATCCTGGGCCAACTTCAAAGCCAATTTCCCGGCCACGCTCACCCCGCCTCGGCCGACAAGTGCCACCACCTCCTCCGTCGAGGTGGTGGCCAGCGATAGGTGGTCGTTTGCCGACCGGTGGTGGCCAGAACAGGGATTTACAGGAGGGGAAAAAAGATCGAAAATGAGCTCCTTGGAATGCTTGATTCGAGCCTAATTTGGCTTGAATCAAGCCCCAATTGAATGTAGATCTAGCACTAGGGGAGGAAGGGGTGATCAGACCTGTGTGGTGGCCTGAGGTCATGGATTCCGGCAGGTTGCCATGGCTGGAGCTTGAGTTTTTTGTGCCATGCCTCCTCTGGTTTTCAGTGAATGATTCCTCTTGGAAAGTTGGGGGTTTTCTTCCTCTCTGATCACTGATGGTGTTGGGGGTTTCGATTTGATCCTTGGGAGGCTTTATTCCCGAAAGCCATTAATGGCCTTGAAGGGGAATTTTGGTTTCACTTGGGGGGATGAATAGGGTATCAATGTGGCCGGGAGAAGGCTGGAAACTCCTCCTCTCGCCAAGATGAGATGAATTGTGGCATTATTGGGGGAGATTGAAGGTTTCTTCTTCCTCCCCATTAATCCCACTTTTTCTCTCTCTATCAAATTGGGATTTCTCTCTCCTGGCCAACTTTCTTGAAATTGAATGACCAATTCAGTAGCACCCAACCCCATTATGTGGTGGACCACATCAATTGGGTCTAGCCCAAGTGGATTGGGCTTGATTAGGTCAAAAATAGGTCATTTTGACCTAAATTTAGGATAAGGTTGACTTTGGTCAATTTTACCATTTGGGTTGACCCCAATGGGTGTCTAGTCACCCATTGGACTCCCTTAAGGGTTAGGAATGTCTAGGTAGGGTCAATTTTGCAAGGTGAGGGTCAATTGACCCTTAATAGGCCACTTTTGACCAAAATAGGGCTAGGGTTGACTTTGGTCAAATTGACCAAAATGGAGCCCCATGATTGGGATTTTTGGTCCATTGGGTCCCTAATATCCTTATAAGGGTAGGGGAAAGGTCAATTTGGCATGGTGGAGGCCAATTCACCCTAATTAGGCTACTTTGACCAATTTGGGGTTAGGGTTGACTTTGGTCAATTTGGCCTCTTTGGTTGACTCCAATGGGTCCTTGGTGCTCTAAAGGGACCCATAATGGGTTTGGGATGTTATGGTTGGGTCAAAGGATCTAGGTGAGGCCCTAAAGTCCAACCATAGGGTTGTTAATTAGAAATTATTATTTGCAGACCACTGCGGTTTTCCTCCTTGCCTATGTTCACATGGTCTTAAGTGCTTCCTATGGTTTTGTCATGATCTAGTTATGACAAAACCAACTTAGGGGTCTAGTTGTTTGGGGGATATTACAAATCCCAATACATAAAAATATAAATTTCATCCCCAAAATTCAGGTTAGGCCTGTGGGGTTCCTACCGCAAGCGATTAAATGTAACATCCCAAGAATTTAAATTATACCTATCGTGAAGAGCTCCGGATACTTTTGCTGCATCAAGTCCAGTGGCTCCCATGTGTGCTCCTCCTGTCCATGATTCCGCCATAGGACTTTGACTAACAGAACCTTCTTACGCCGTAGGACGCGCATCTTCGTATCGTCTATCCAGGATGGCTCCAGGTGAACGGATGGATCAGTAGCTACCGACCCCTCTATAGTAGATATCTGCTGCTCTGGCCGTAGTAGAGCCCTCCTAAGTGAGGAGACGTGGAAGATGTCGTGCATCAGACATATCTTCAGAAATACCTGATCTCCCACCTGGAACTCTGCCATACGATGCCACGCATCGTAATACTTGGCCTGCCTGCTCTGGGCCTCCAGCATCCTATCCTAAATTAGTCGCACCTGAGCCTCCGTGTCCTCCACAAACTCTGATCTGAGTGCCTTGGGATCCTCATCCTGGATCCAAGATAATGGGGCCCTGCATCTCCATCCGTATAATGTCTCGTAGGGTGCCATGCCTATACTGGCCTGGTGGCTGTTGTTGTACGAGAACTCGACCAATGAAAACAGTCTCTCCCATGGCTCCCCGCAGTCCAGAATGCATAGACATAGAAGGTCCTCCAAGGTCCAGTTGGTACGCTCCGTTTGCCCGTCTGTCTGGGGGTGTAATGAAGTGCTAAATGTCAATCAGGTGCCTATGTAGGCATGCATCGCTCTCCACTCCCTCGATGTAAATCGTCCGTCCCAGCCCAACACGATCATCTTAGGCACACCATGGTACCGAACGAACTGCTCCACGAACCTCAGTACCAAATCACCGACCGGAGCGTCCTTCCTGACTGGGATGAATCTGGTCACCTTCGTCAATCTATCGACGATCACCCATATCGAGTCATTCCCCACATATGATCGGGGAAGGACATGTATGAAAGCCATCGCAACATCATTGAACTTCCACTCTGGCACCGGGAGTGGTTGCAGTAGTCCAGCTGGGTTTTTGCATTCCGCCTTCACGAGTTGGCAAGACTCACAGTGGGTAACAAAATAAGTGATATCCCTCTTCATGCCCTGCCAGTACATGGTCCTCTTCAATTCCGCCATCATCTTGGTGATACCCGGGTGCATCGAATACCTGCTGCAGTGAGCCTCTGTCATGATGTCCTCCCGAATCTGGCCCTTGCCGGTATATATACTTGACCTCTAAAACTTAACAGGCCGTCCTTCAACGAATAATCTCTGGCTGAGCCTGCCTCCAAGGCTCTGAATATCGGCTATAGCTTGGCATCCTGCCTCTGCCCCTCCTGATGTGGTCTCAGATGTCATATGTGGTATTCATCGCCGCCAGGTACTCCTCATAAAGCTCCGGATCATCCTCGGATACTATGGAGATCTGCATGTCCTTGAAAATCCGTACTAGCTCCATGGCCATCAACTGGAGCTCTGCTCCCGACATGGTGGATCTCCTGCTCAGTGCATCGGCCACCACATTCGCCTTCCCTGGGTGGTAATGCATCGTGTATTGGTAGACGGATAAGAACTCCACCCAGTGTCTCTGTCGAATGTTCAACTCCTTCTGCGTATCTACGTACTTCAGATTCTTGTGATCTGAAAATATGTCGCAGTGGACGCCGTAGAGGTAGTGCCACCAGATCTTCAGAGCGAATACAACCACTCCCATCTCCAAGTCATGCACCAGGTAATTGCGCTCATGGTTCTTCAACTGGCGGGAAGCATATGCAATCACGTGCCCGTTCTACATCAGAACGACACCCATCCCCTGGTATGATGCATCCGTGTACACCTAGAATCCTTCCTTTCCCGATGGATGGACAAGGATGGGGGCCGTCGTAAGCCGACCCTTTAGCTCCTGGAAGGCCGCCTCGCACTGCAGCATCCAAATGAATGTAGTATTCTTCTTCATCAAGGATGTGAGCGGGAGGGCTATCTGGGAAAAGCCTTGTACGAACTTCCGGTAATAACCAGCAAGTCCCAAGAAGCTCCGCACGTCGGTGTCCGTCTTTAGCGGTGGCCAATCCCGTACTACCTGGATCTTCACTGGATCCACTGCTAGACCAGCTCCACTGATAATATGACCTAGGAAGGCCACCTCCTTCAGCCAAAACTGACACTTGCTGAACTTCGCATACAGGCGGTGCTCCCGAAGCTTCTCCAACGTTAGTGCCAAATGTCGTGCATGTTCCTCTTCCGTCCTCGAATAGATGAGGATGTCATCAATGAACACGATGACGAAGATGTCGAGATAAGGCTCGAACAACCGGTTCATCAAAATCATAAATGCTGATGGTGCATTCATGAGCCCGAAGGGCATCACCGTGAACTCATATAGTCCGTATAGGGTGCTGAAAGCCATCTTTGGGATGTCCTCCTCCTGAATCCATAGTTGATAATACCCTGACCTCAAATCCAGCTTCGAGAAGCAGTGGGCTTCCTCTAGCTGGTCAAATAGCTCGTCGATCCTTGGTAGCGGGTACATATTCCGAACCATCAGCTGGTTCAGTGCTCTGTAATTGATTCATAATCTGAGCGCCCATCCTTCTTCTTTACGAATAACATCAGAGCTCCCTAAGGTGAGGAAGTCGGACTGACAAAGCCAGCGTCCACCAGCTCCTGCAGCTGGCTCCGAAACTCTGGTAGCTCCTTCAGGGCCATCCGATAAGGAGCTCTGGATACTGGCTTAGCCCCCGACACCAGCTGGATTTGAAAATCCTTCTCGCGAGGCGGCGTCAGCCCTAACAGCTTCTCTGGTAATACGCCGACAAAATCCCGTACCACCGGGATGTTGGCCAAATAATCCTTTGTCTCGATTGTCTCGAATAACACCTGATATACCTCATCTCCCTATAGATGGGCCTTGGAGGCCTGAATAGATGATAATAAGATATGGGAGGGGGTCTGATACCTTCGACTACTACTTCTGTGTCCTCATGCTTTAGCACAATCCTCCTTATTGGGCAGTCAATCCGATCCTATTTCCTGTGCAACTAGTTCTTGCCCAGGATCAGGTCGAAGTCTTCATCCTCAAGAGCGTCGCCCACGCTTCGAATAGCTTCCCTCCAATCTCCATATTCATATTGCACTTTGTGTTCGTTACTATCTCTGATCCATCCGGGAATCGCACCCTCCCATGGATGCCCTCGAAGTGTTGGACTTGGTCCAGATCGTCCACAAATTCTTCTGAGATGAATAAGTGTGAGGCACCCATATCGAATAAAGTGTATGTGGGCTTGCCGCAGATGAGTACTATACCTGGGTGATTTTTGTTTGTTTGGTTCAATGCTAAGGAAAAGCTATGGTTGCTAGGTACTAGTAATTATTAACAAGAAAACCATTAAAGGTACCTGTGATGACCCTTGCCGGGTTCCGAGGCTGTGCTAGGTCCAGGGCGTATATCTGATCCCTGTTCTATCTCCGGTCTCCGCCCTGAAATCCACGGCCTCGTCCACGTCCTCGCCCCCAAAATGCTGGGCCGGTGGGGCAGCCTTGATGCGCAAAACTATATCCGCAAACGACAATGGCAAGTGTACCGTATCGAAAGTAGTATATGTTATAAAACCAAGGTCGTATCAGACTCGTGGCGGTTGAATACTTTTACTTCGGAAAATCTCTATTATTTTATCAATTAGATATTTGGAGTTGGTTTGCAAATAGTAAAAACTAGAAAGACTAATAGAATTAAATTGATGGTTAAAAGCTAGCACCCGATCTTTGAATCACCTCAGAAAATAAATACAAGAAATAAAACTTCTAATTATCTTAAAGAAATTACTTGATCGTGGAGGTTCCCGAATTATAAACGTACCTCTCTCGAGGATACGCTCAACTGAGTTTAGGTTGATCAATCGAACTTTCGCTCTAGAATCAAAACCCCCAAAACTCGCTTTATCGTTATGAACCCCTCTATTGGATTTGACTCCAATCCGGGAGATTTATGTCATCCTTTCTCAAGGGTTGCAATCAACTCTCTTTATCCTTAAATGATCAATTCGAATTATGAGTCTCTCGACTACTAAATTACGAAAACATGAATGAGAATTATATATCGAAAATATAATCCCACTTTAATAAAATTAAGGATAAATCTTAAGTATTTCAAAGAAGAGAAGAAGGAGATCTAATTATTTCATTGTGAATATCATTCCTTGAATCATCTTGATCGAGTACTAATAGAAGTTTAGTTACCCATCGAGATCAAAGAATTAGTAGAAATAAAAGAGAACATGATAAAATAAGAGGGGAATAAGAAGTTAAGAAAACTAATTTTATTGATATTGAAAATGAAAATTACAAACTAAGAAATTGAGATTACAAGCTATTGAATTGAAAGTTACACTTAGAAAAGAAAAGTACAAGGACTTGAAAATGAGAAAACAGTGCACAAACTAAAATTAGAAATCCAAAAATTCATCCTTGATCATCTGGGAGAAGCTCCCGTTAAATAGCTGAAAATTTGGTGTTACACGCCCTTGGTCACACCCGTGACCAAGGGGGTGTAAGGGGTGTGATTGAAGTAGCAGTGGAGAGGGCGCCTTCTAGAGTAATTACGGGCATTACGTGCGTGTCACGCCCTAGGTCACGCCCGTGACCTAGGGCATGTAATCTTCAAAACATGCTGCTGGCGGGAAGCTTTCAGCGGGAAAGAGCACGGGATGAGTCACGCTCGTGATTAGATGTCACGCCCTCGGGCATGCCCGTGACCGAGGGCGTGTAATTTTAATTGACGTGGCATTGCGCTTCTACTGCTGGTGGTGGGTCACGACCGTGACATTGGGTCATGCCCTTAGTCACGCCCGTGACCTGGGGTGTGAAATTTTTCTAAGGACCTTGTGAGAGCAAGCAGGAATCGATTATGCAACTTAGAGATACAAGCCAAACAACCAGAAACAAACTTTAGGCAAGCAATTGATCTTTATTGATAGCATAAACTTCATTACAGGGCAAGGCATGCTTGGCGAGACATGATTTCGCCAGCACAGATACCAAACAGAAATACAAGTAGATGAGGATAACTTGAGATCGCTCCAGACCGCACGGCCTCCCTGCGACTTCAACACACTGCCAGACCGTAGTGCCTTGCCGATCACAGCACACGACCAATCCGCTGATCAGACCGCACCCTTCTTCCGACCTGTTGATCCTCCCGAACTCCAGCACCACAACTCCAAGCCGCAGACCGCCCAAACACTTTCAGAGGAAGAGGTGATCGCTGCTGCCCACACTATCCGCAGAAGCTGCACAAGAGTAATTCAATCAGCAGACCGCACGGTCAGAATAAAACAGACCGCAGGAAACAAGCGAACTCAGCTTACACTTGGTGTGTCTCCTTTGCTGCTACAGTGGCCTCCTATTTATAGGCACGGGACCTGATCCAGTCACCACCCTATGAGATAGGATCACCACCCTCCAGATCGCGCGACCTGATCGGTCAACCCGCGCGATCAGCAACATAACTCCCGCTTCATTTTGGTGAACCCGCCAGCTTCAATGTCGCCATGTGAGACCGCCACTCTCACAGCAGACCGCGACTCCACAAAGAGCTCGCCAGACCGCCCGAAGCTATTCACCACCTGTGTTCGCATGAGACCGTGAACACAGTCAGTTCGCCATTAGATCGCGAACTCCTGTCCGCATGCCGATCTCCTTCTGAGACCGCGAACAGCAACCATCTCGCATACCAGTCTCCTCCTGAGACCGCGAACTGAGACCGCGCGACTAAGACCCTTAGTCCGCGAATACCCCCAGAAAGCCCGGTCAGCTACCAGACCGCATTCCGGAGAGAACCTGGATCAAACTGTGCGGTCACACCAGACCGCCACAGCCTTGAAGAGGACAACACGCCACGCGGTCACGCACAGACCGCGCGGCTCCACCTTCAGCAGACTTTGGATGAGACCAGCGGTCAACCCGGGAGACTGCAGCTAGGCTAAGATCAGCCAGACCGCGGATGCAGACCGCCAAGTCGTGTGAAATCGCCAGACCGCCCGACTTCCTCCCAGACCGCCCAGGTCCAAAAGCCTCCTTCACTTCCACTTCAACAATTTCAACACTCCCCCTTGAAGTGGGAAGTGGAAACCAGCCCAAGTAGCTCCCTTAGCCATGTGAACGGCCCCTTTGCCAGCGCCTTTGTGAAGATGTCTGCGACATTGTCCGCACTCCACACATGCTCGACCGAAAGAGATCCCTCCAGCACCTTCTCCCGTATGAAGTGATGCTCGATCTCGATATGCTTGGTCCTCGCGTGACAAACTGGATTGGTTACCAGTTTGAGAGCACTCTCGTTGTCACCGCGTAGCAGAGTTGGCTCCCGAACCTCCTTGTGGACGTCTCCCACCAATCTCCTAAGCCAGATGGCTTCCTGAGCTGCCAAGGCCGAAGCCTTGTATTCTGCTTCCGTGGTAGAGACCGATACGGAATCCTGCTTCTTGCTGCACCATGATATAGCTGTAGGGCCCGCCATGAAGACGAATCCAGACGTCGACTTCCGATCATCCGAATCTCCCCCGTAGTCAGCATCCATGTACCCGTGCACCTCGAAGTCCGCATCCCTCCTGTATAGGAGACCCATGTCCGAGGTCGCCTTGACATACTTCAGAATGTTCTTGGCCGCTAGCAGATGAGGTACCCGTGGCTCCGCCATATACCGACTCACTCAGCCAACTGCATATGCAATATCCGGCCTCGTGATCGTCAGATAAATCAAGCTCCCAACTAGAGCTCGGAACACCAACGGATCTTGTATAATCCTCCCCTCATCTTTCCGAAGCTTCATAGCCTTGTCCAGAGGTGTGGAAGTGCAATTCCCTTCCTTCATGCCGAACCGCTCCACGATCCGCTCCGCATATCCGGCTTGGGTCACCAGCACTCCACCTTCCTTCCTCTGCACCTCAAGTCCAAGGAAATGGTGAAGCTCACCTAAGTCCTTCATCTCGAACCTGATAGACAGCTCGGCCCGAAGCTGCGCTACCTCCTCCTTCTAGTTCCCCGTCACGATCATATCGTCGACGTATAACAGCACGATGACCTGGAGCTCCCCGCACTTCTTGACGAACAAGCTTGAGTCTGAGTCTGAAGCAACAAATCCACAGAATAGGAGATATTCTGCGATCTTCCCGTACCACGCCCTCGGCGCTTGCTTCAACCCGTACAGGGCCTTCTTCAGCTTGCAGACATGCTCCGGAAAATCTTCAGACACAAAACCTGGTGGCTGGACCATGAAGATGTCCTTGTCAATCTCGCCGTACAAGAAAACGTTCTTGACGTCGAGCTGCCAAATCTCCCATCCACTGAACGCTGCCAAGGCAATGATGAACCGAACTGAAGTCATTTTTGCCACCGGACTGAATGTCTCATCGTAATCTTCACCGTATTGCTGCGAGAACCCCCGAGCTACAAGACGAGCCTTATACCGCTCGATGCTGCCGTCAGCTTTCTTCTTCAGTTTGTAGACCCACTTGCATGTTACAGGAGTGGTGCCCTTGGGCTTGGGCACGAGAGACCAGGTCTCGTTCTTCTCAAGAGCTGTCATCTCTTCTTGCATTGCAACATCCCACTCCTTCACGCCTCTGGCCTTCTCAAAGCTTGACGGCTCCCTCTCATCCAAGGGACCAGCAAAGAAACATGAAACGAAGCTCACTGCATTTCCTCCTATATAGCGATCAGGGGCGACGATCGCTCGCTTCGATCTCCTAAGCTCCTTCCCCTGAACCGCATTATCTTCAGCTGCTTCTTCCCTAGCTCCTCTTCCAGACGTGCTAGGAACATCGCTCCCCCTGCTCTCTGAACCAGAAGCCTCCGTCTCAGAACTAGAAGGAGATGGTCCACCTGGTGACACAGGTAGCACCACCTGAAGATTTTCCACAGCTTTCTCTGGCACCTCCACCCTGCTTTCTGGTAGCTCTACATCAGAAGACCCCTTGTAAGATGTCACCTCATCAAACACGATGTCGCGAGATACAACAAACCTCCGCGTCTCCGGGTCCATGCACTTCCAACCTTTCTTCCGCTCATCGTATCCCACGAAGACTAGCTTCCTTGCTTTCGCATCTAGCTTCGTCCGAAGAGCATCTGGAACATGCACGTAGCAGGTGGAACCAAACACCCTAAGGTGTGCCACACTCGGCTTCTCCTTGAACATCATCTCATGTGGGGTCAGCATGTTGATGGGGCTCAAAGGCATCCTGTTGATGACGTAGGCAGCACAAGACATTCCCTCTGCCCAGAAGGACTTTGGGATACTCTTGGCATGCAGCCAACACTTGCAGGTCTCCGTCAGATGACGGATCTTCCGCTCTGCAAATCCGTTCTGTTGTGGAGTATGTGCACAAGTGAGCTCTCTCCGGATGCCCGCCTTCCTGCAAAAAGTAGAGAACTCACTGGAGGTGAACTCCCCTCCGTTGTCAGTCCTCAGCTTCTTCAACCGCAGTCTTAGCCGACCTTCCACGAGCTCCTTGAACTCCACAAACTTGGCAAACGCCTCCGCCTTCTCCTTCAGGAAATATACCAAGACATATCTGGTGTAATCATCGATCAACACCAGCATATATCTGCTGCCTCCGAGACTTGGGGTAGCAGTTGGTCCCATCAAGTCACCGTGGATGCACTCCAACGGCACACAACTCCTTGTCTGCGACTTGTCAAATGGTAGTCGATGAGACTTGCCGAACTGACATCCTGCGCAAACATGACCTTCTCCGTAGGAAGATAGACTTGGCAGGCCCTTGACCAGGCCTCTCACCGCCATAGCTTTTAGCTTGTCCATCCCTACATGCCCCAACCTCTCATGCCATATAACGGCACCATCATTCGTCTTCATCTTGTCGACGTAGGAACTTGTCGATAAAACGAACAAGTCCTTTGCCCGTCTCCCGATATGAACGACCTCGGCCTTCACGGCCTCTACATTACGTAGAAATTTCACTTCTGTTGGGCCGAACAGAACGTGATACCCAGCGTCAACAGCGTTGGTCACGGAGAAGAGGTTTTTCTTCATTCCGGGCACATGATAGACACTCTTCAAAGTAAGTGGCCCTCTATCACTGCCCAAAGAAACAACCCCCACCTTCTCTACTGGATGCACGGTATTATCAGCAGTAATGATTGCATTGTTACCTGTGTAGGGCTGTGCAGAAGAAAGCTTGGTCCCATCTCCGGTGAGGTGATGACCACACCCCGAGTCCACGATCCAGTCCTCCAAATAGTTGATGGGAGCCGAAGCTCCAATAGAAGCCGAGAAGGCTCCTCCCCATCCTCCATCTATATGTCTGGCCTCAGCTTCCTCCTTTTCCGCAGCATGCCCTGCTTGAGTGACCACTCTGCAATCCTTCTTGAAGTGCCCAACCTTCCCGCATTTGTAGCATTTGAGACCTTCCTTCTTCTTCTTCTCCTCAGCCTTAGGAGGATAGCCCCTCTCCTGCTGTCCAGAAGTTGAAGGCCCATAGCCTGCAGTGGTCTTCTTCTTCTTATCCCACTTCTTCTTCTTCCCCGAGAAGAGAACTTCGCCATCTCCCCCAGTCACTGACAACCCCACCATCTGTCTTGCCAAGCTTTCTTGCGAAGAAAGCAAGTTCTCCAGCTCCAACAGAGACGACTGATTTGCCCATCCCTGCACCGACGTCACAAAGGCCACATATTCCTTCCGCAAGCCGCGGATGATGTGCCTCTTCAGCTTCGCCTCAGAGATAGGCTCATCAGGATCCAGTGCTGAGATTTCAGTGCACAAATTCTTCATCTTCAGAAAGAAGTTTGAGATAGAAAGATCACCCTGAGCCAACCTTGCCAGCTCATTCTCCAAGAACTGCAGCCTTGCCACATTCTTCTTGTTAAACAGCCCATCCAGGGCTTTCCAGATTTCTGCAGCCGATCCACATCCCAAAATGTGATCAAAGAGATCAGGTGAAATGGCACGCTTCAAAGTGAACTCGGCCTTGGCATTGGTCTTTCTCCAAGCTCTCACAGCCGGACCGTTATCACCAGCTTCTGTTGCCTTCACCTCTTCCGTCTCATCTCCTCCAACAACCTCCCATAGATCCTCACCCAGAAGATAGCTCTGCATACACGACTTCCACTTCTTGAAGTTAGTCGACGTAAGCATCTCAATACCAAGACCTCTTGCAAATCCACCTTCCATTGTCCTTCCTCTGGTTCCTTCTTCACAAAGGCGATGGCTACTCTAAGTTGCAACCTGCTCTATCCACTCCAACCTCGCTTTGATACCATGTGAAATTTTTCTAAGGACCTTGTGAGAGCAAGCAGGAATCGATTATGCAACTTAGAGATACAAGCCAAACAACCAGAAACAAACTTTAGGCAAGCAATTGATCTTTATTGATAGCATAAACTTCATTACAGGGCAAGGCATGCTTGGCGAGACATGATTTCGCCAGCACAGATACCAAACAGAAATACAAGTAGATGAGGATAACTTGAGATCGCTCCAGACCGCGCGACCTCCCTGTGACTTCAACACACTGCCAGACCGCAGTGCCTTGCCGATCACAGCACACGACCAATCCGCTGATCAGACCGCACCCTTCTTCCGACCTGTTGATCCTCCCGAACTCCAGCACCACAACTCCAAGCCGCAGACCGCCCGAACACTTTCAGAGGAAGAGGTGATCGCTGCTGCCCACACTATCCGCAGAAGCTGCACAAGAGGAATTCAATCAGCAGACCGCACGGTCAGAATAAAACAGACCGCAGGAAACAAGCGAACTCAGCTTACACTTGGTGTGTCTCCTTTGCTGCTACAGTGGCCTCCTATTTATAGGCACGGGACCTGATCCAGTCACCACCCTATGAGATAGGATCACCACCCTCCAGATCGCGCGACCTGATCGGTCAACCCGCGCGATCAGCAACATAACTCCTGCTTCATTTTGGTGAACCCGCCAGCTTCAATGTCGCCATGTGAGACCGCCACTCTCACAGCAGACCGCGACTCCACAAAGAGCTCGCCAGACCGCCCGAAGCTATTCACCACCTGTGTTCACATGAGACCGTGAACACAGTCAGTTCGCCATTAGATCGCGAACTCCTGTCCGCATGCCGATCTCCTTCTGAGACCGCGAACAGCAACCAGCTCGCATACCAGTCTCCTCCTGAGACCGCGAACTGAGACCGCGCGACTAAGACCCTTAGTCCGCGAATACCCCCAGAAAGCCCGGTCAGCTACCAGACCGCATTCCGGAGAGAACCTGGATCAAACTGTGCGGTCACACCAGACCGCCACAGCCTTGAAGAGGACAGCACGCCACGCGGTCACGCACAGACCGCGCGGCTCCACCTTCAGCAGACTTTGGACGAGACCAGCGGTCAACCCGGGAGACTGCAGCTAGGCTAAGATCAGCCAGACCGCGGATGCAGACCGCCAAGTCGCGTGAACTCGCCAGACCGCCCGACTTCCTCCCAGACCGCCCAGGTCCAAAAGCCTCCTTCACTTCCACTTCAACAATTTCAACATGGGGCGTGTACTTGGTGAATGTTCATGTAATGCGCCCGGGGCGGCGGAATCGGGTCTGGAACACATCTAGGCTATCACGCCCCTTGGTCACCCCCGTGACCTTGGGCATGTACTTGACAATTTTGATCAAAGTGCGCAGAAAACCTGAAAAATACAGAAAAAGCTTAAGTTAGTTCATGAAATCAAAAATGGAAAGATTTATATGATATAATTCATATAATTTATATAATTTCATATTGAAAATATATTAAATTATACTAAAGGATGAGTATAAAAACTACTCATCAAACACCCTCATACTTGAGCTTTTGCTATTCCAGAGAAAAACAATGAGGAAAGAATTATAAGAAATCGATAATATTTCTAATTAACCAAAATTTTATTAGACCAAAAGTAAGTTAAAAGCAAATTCTAGATATTCAAGAATTAAGTTATAAGTTATGGTGATAATTTCAAAAGAGAAAAATGTTTAGCTAAGTACTTCTCAAGATAACTATTTAGCTAATGAAATTATAGAAATTTTCAAACAAGAATAGATTAAAATTATAAACATTCTAACATAAAAGAAACTTTAAGGAGAACACAACTACCAAAATATTGCTCTCTAAATAATTTTATTTAGGACTAGAATCAATAGAAATGGCTACGGATTGGTTTTATAGAAATGAAAAAATGAAGAGTTCTTTGATTGGAGGTGGTGAAAACCTCACTCAAAAATTCATATGTGTAAATGTTTAAGAAAATGATGAATTTTATCCTCTCATTTTTCATGCCATATAATCTTTTAACAATGCTCTTCAATCCAAAATCCAAAATATATATGTTTAGATGTAATGAATTTTATCCTCTTACACCATGACATATTGTCTTTTAAATGATTTTGGGTGCATATGTTTAGGGAATAATGAATTTTATCCTCTTATTCCCATGACATATGATCTTTTACTAGACTTTTTTTTTATTTGCCAATAAAGGGTGAGGGTAAGGAAATACTTCTAGTTTATAAATTAAACTATTTTGAGAGCAACTTTCTTAGTGTAGTGAAATTTCCTAAGATCTTAAAGTTAGTAGAGAATATAACAAAAATCTAAAAAAAGTTTAGCCAATTTACCACAAATTGAAGCCATTTAAAATTAAAAAGAGAAGTGGTGCTAAATAAATTCTCTAATTGAATTAAAAACATAAATTATTTCTTAAAACTAAATTACTTCAAATTTAAGTCTAACAAATTCTGATGAAACAAAATGTTAGCTAAATTTAAAATGTAGGACTACTTATGATCAAACCTCAAACTAGATTTCTAGAAAGATAAAACACAAGGCTAGGCGTATTTATTATTATTAGTTTTATTTTTTTATTAGTTCTTGGACTCTCGAGGGCTACTCGGTGAAGGGTTCGCAAGGTACTAGGAGGTGCAATGAGAGTTCAAGACCAAACCTCCCTTTCCAAGAAATTAGAGTTTTATGAATTTTATAAAAAAATATTTTCTTTTTATAAATTGAGATGAAAATCTAGAAAACTACACTACACCCTCATACTTAAAGTTAAACATTGTCCCCAATGTTTAAAACTAAGTATGAAGTATTATCAAGATTATACATAAAAATGCAGTAAATAAAAAGAGGGGAGAAGAAGACTTCCCTAGTTGGTAGATTGGATTGCCGGATTAAAAACCTGAAAAAGAAGTTAGAAAAAAAAAACAGAACAAAACCCCCCCAAAAAAATGATAACGTTGGGGTGCCTCCCAAAAGCGCTTTGTTTACCGTCGCATAAGGGGCAATTATTGTTTTAAAAATTTGGAAAATTAAGTATTTCAATTTGTCCGGACACTGGGTCGCCAGGGTGATACAATTTTAGTCAGTGACCGTTAACCTTAAAGGAGCCTTTTTCCGGGTGCTCTATTAGCACAGCTCCATATGGCCAAACTTCTTTTATTATGAAGGGACCGAACCATCGGGATTTTAATTTGCCCGGAAAAAGTTTAAGTCTAGAATTATAGAGATGGACTAAGTCTCCCGGTGAAAAAGTTTTTGGACTTTTAATTTTTTTATCATGATAAAACTTGGTGTGCTCCTTATAAAATTTATTATTTTCATAGGCGTTAGCAAGCCATTCGTCTAATTCATTTAGTTGAAATTTCCTTTGTTCTGAGGCTAAGTTTAAATCCAAATTTAGAAATTTTTGCGCCCAAAAAATGCGATGTTCTAATTCTACTTGTAAATGGCAAGCTTTTCCATAGACTAATCGGTATGGTGTACATCCTATGACGGTTTTGTACGCTGTCCGGTAAGCCCAGAGTGCATCGTCTAATTTTAGCGACCAATCCTTCCTATTAACGGACACAATTTTTTCTAATATTTTTTTAATTCACGATTTACTACCTCCACTTGGCCATTTGTTTGTGGGTGGTAGGCGGTAGACAGCTTGTGTGTAACTCCATATTTTGCTAAAATTTTAGTAAGTTGGTTGTTATAAAAACGTGTGCCCCAATCACTAATTAGTGCTCGGGGTGTGCCAAATCGTGAAAATATTTTTTTAAATAATTTACGACGAATCTCGTATCGTTGGTGGGAAAAGCTTGTGTTTCCGCCCACCTCGACACGTAATCGATCGCAACATGAATATATTTGTTATTAAAAGAGGAGGATAAAGGACCTACGAAATCTATTTCCCATAATTTGAATATTTCTCATTCTAAAAATAGATTTTGGGGCATTTCATCCCGGTTAGAAATGTTACCTGACTGTTGGCACCGATCACAATTACTCACAAAATTGTGAGCATTTTTGAGTAAGGTGGGCCAATAGAAGCCCGCTTCTAGTACCTTCCTTGTGGTCCGGTTAGCTTGATAGTGGCCACCGGCTGGTCCTTCGTGGCAGTGCCGTAAAATTTGGACGCCTTCCTCGCCCGAAATACACCTTCTTACCACTTGATCCGCGCAAACACGAAATAAAAAGGGGTCCTCCCAAAAATAATTTTTTAAGTCCGAAAAGAATTTCTTCTTTTGTTGACTTGAGAAATCTTTCGATAGGACCCGGGCCACTAAATAGTTGGCCAAATTTGCGTACCAAGGGGTGGAAGAAGTCGTTACCTTTTCGATGGCGAGGAGGTGCTCTTCAGGGAATTTGTCGTCAATTTCGGCCTCCACTAGCACTCCTGTAGTCGGATTCTCCAACCATGAGAGGTGGTCGGCCGCATCATTCTATGCTCCTTTCTTGCCTCGGATTTCTAAATCAAAATCTTGAAGAAGGAGGATCCATCTCAAGAGTCGGGGCTTAGCGTCTCCTTTATCTAGTAAATATCGGAGGGCGGAGTGATCTGAAAAATAATAACTTTTGAAAGCGTTAAATAAGAACGGAATTTATCGAATGCAAAAACAATCGCCAAAAGTTCTTTTTTCCGTTGTTGTATAATTAGCTTGGGCAGAAGTGAGTGTTTTGCTTGCGTAATAAATCAGGTGAAAATATTTTTTCACTCGTTGGCCTAAAACAGCCCCTACAGCAAAATCACTCGCATCGCACATTATTTCGAACGGTAAAGACCAATTTGGCGCAATTAAAATTGGCGAGTTTATTAGTTCTTTTTAAATTTTTTCAAAAGCTTTCAAGCATTCATCATCAAAAATAAACGCGGATTCTTTTTCTAAAAGATGAGTTAAAGGTTTTGTAATTTTTGAAAAATCTCTAATGAATCGCCTATAGAATCCCGCGTGTCCTAGAAAACTCCTAATAGATTTAATATTGGTGGGAGGAGGAAGTTTTTCAATGACTTCGATCTTGGCCCGATCGGCCTCGATCCCTTTACTAGAAACTTTATGTCCGAGGAATAACCCCTTTTGGACCATAAAGTGACACTTCTCCCAGTTGAGTGCCAAATTTGTGTCTTTGCAGCGTTGAAGAACACGATCAAGATTATTTAAATAATTTGTAAAAGAATCGCCAAAGACGGAAAAATCATCCATAAAAACTTCAATGACGTCTTCTATTAATTAATTAAAAATTGCCAGCATACATCTTTGGAATGTAGCCGGCGTGCTACAAAGACCAAAAGGCATCCACCGATAGGAGAAGGTGCCGAAGGGACACGCAAAAGTAGTTTTCTCTTGGTCTTCGGGTGAAATTGGGATTTGAAAGTATCCCGAGAGACCATCACGAAAATAATAATGTGAGTGACCAAATAGACGTTCTAAGATTTGGTCAATAAAGGGGAGTGGAAAGTGATCCTTGCGGGTGGCATCATTTAATTTTCTATAATCTATTCAAACCCGCCAACCTGTAACGGTACGAGTTAGAATTAACTCATTGTTTTTGTTTGTAACTACCGTTATTCCACTCTTTTTAGGCACGACTTGCACTGGGCTAACCCAAGTGCTATCAGAAATCGGGTAAATAATTCTCGCGTCTAATAATTTTATAATTTCGGTCTTAACAACGTTCTTCATATTGGGATTAAGGCGTCGTTGAGGCTGAATAGTGTCGCGAGAATTATTTTCTAAATTTATTTTATGCGTGCAAAAAGAGGGGCTAATCCCCTTGATATCTGAAATTTGCCATGCAATTGCATGACAGTGATTATTTAAGATTTTAATTAATTCGGAAATTTCCTAATCATTAAGTGCGGAAGATATTAATATGGGCAATTCTAAATCTTTTTCTAAGAATATATATTTTAAATGTTCCGGTAATTATTTTAATTCTAAACTCGGTGGCTGCTCGTAAGATGTTTTAATTTTAGAATTATTCAATTTTACTTCTTCAAATTTGAGCGGTCGAGTTATTTCTTGTAGATAGAATAAATTTGCAATTTCTGGATTTTCAAATAAAGGAGAAATTATTTCAGAAAATGACGTTATTTCCTCTTCAAAATTTGTTTCTAAGGTAAAGCAAGAGTCATCGTTTGGAAGCGCATTTCTCATTGACTGATTTATATTAAAAGTAACTTCTTCTTCCCCAACTCGTAGGAGAAGATTTAGGTTACTTACTTCGATAATAGCCCGAGCGGTGGCTAGGAATGGCCGACTGAGTATGAGGGGTACTTCGACGTCCTCTTCGATATCGAGGATGACAAAGTTTACCGAAAAGATAAACTTGTCAACCTTCACTAGCACATCTTCTATGACCCCGATCGGGTACTTAACGGACCGATACGCTAGTTGGATGCTCATATTAGTTGGGCTTGGGGTGCCCAAACTGAGCTTCTTAAATAGGGAGAACGACATAAGATTTATGCTAGCTCCTAGATCGGCCAAGGCATGTTTAATTAATAAATTACCGAACAAATATGGGATGAAGAACCATCCCGGATCTTTTAATTTTTCCGGCAATTTATTTAGAACAATCGCAGAACATTCCGCGTTAAGAGAAACACGCGAAATATCTTCAAGTTTCTTTTTATTTGACAATAAATCCTTGAAATATTTTGCATATTTAGGCATTTGAGAGTGTGCCTCGCAGAATGGTACGTTGATTTGAATTTGTTTTAAAATATTTATGAATTTTTTGTACTGCTCCTCATTGCGCTCATTTTGTAATTTAGAAGGATACAGAATAAAAAGCGTTTGAATAATGCGCAGAGCTAAATATGAAGAAATTAAATGCGGAGGCAGAGTTGAAACGTTTACCTAAGGCTCAGCTAATTTTGAAGTTTTTACCTCCTTTCCGCTACGGAGGGTTATAATATTGGCGCTCTCCCATGGATTGGGCTTTGTATTGCCTAGTAGAGCTCCTTGTGGGCGTTCATAGAACATCTTGGCGAGTTGTCCAATCTGATTTTTTTAAGCTTTTAATAGATCCGGATAAGTTCTGGATGTTGGACTCGTTGGAGGCAACGTATTTGGTGAAGACCTCTTCATGTGAAGAGGGCTTGTGTGGTGGCGGCGGAGCGAATCCGAGAGGATTCACTTGTGGTGGACGCTGAGCATTATTGGGGTTGATCCATGAAAAAGTAGGGTGGTTTCTTAAACCTGGATTATAAGAATTATTAAACGGAATGTTATTATTCGGGTTATAAGAAGGACGATGAGAGTTCCCCATATAATCTACGTGCTCTTGAATAAAATTATTATTATTATCGTTATTATTATTATTAGCCCAACTGGTGGCGGAGGAAGCAGACATCTCCGCCACTTGCTTAGTTAATCTCTCTACTTGTAACACTAAATTAGTGGCTTCCTCGACTTCATAGAGTCCGACCAGCTTATTAGGGCGCATCCGTGGCGCATTTCACTGATATGCGCTCATGGCCATCTCTTCAAAAAGCTCTTGAGTGACCTCGGGGGTTTTGTTATTAAGAGTTCCCCCTGTTGCCGCATCAATCATTTGCCTTGTTTGGAGATTCAAACCATTATAGAAATTAAGTTTAAACTTGTTGCCACAAAGGAAGGGCATGATGAGGACATCTCCGCAATAATTCCTTGAAGCGCTCCCATGTGTCGTAGAGAGACTCCGAGTCTATTTTGCGTGAAAGAGAGAATGACCGTATGTAATTTAGCGGAGTTTGCCGGAGAAAAATATTTTGTTAAAAATTTCTCTATCATTTTGGCCCACGTAGTGATGTAACCTCTAGGAAGAGATCCCAACCACTGCTTGGCCTTAGTCCGCAAAGAAAAAAGAAATAAATGCAAACGAATGGCATCATCGGTGACGCCATTGATTTTAAACATATCGCAAATTTCCAAAAAATTAACAATTGTAAATTAGGATCTTCATCCTGTAAGCCATCGAAAACGACGGTTTGTTGTACCATCTGAATGATACTCGTTTTAATTTCAAAATTATTATTCTCCACCGCCGGGCGAATAGTACTAGATTGTGTCCCCTCCCAACTTGGTCTAGCATAATAGGACATAGTCCGTAGGGGGGCCTCATTATGGTTGGGAACTTCCATTATACCTTCGTTAGTCTCTCCGATTGACTCTTCTCGAATTATTGGTACATCACTAAATCGGAGACGTCGCCGCAAGCCGCACTCAATTTTTGGATCAAAACACAATTCAAGATTAATTGAAGAGTTTCCTCGGGTCATAAACTATGAGAAAAGAAAAAGAGAGAAAAAGATTTAGAGGCGAAAAGGATAAAAAGGTGAAGAAGAGAATATTAAAATCATTATAAATTTTTTATAATATTATAGTTAAAAATAAATATATAATAAATTTTTTTTTTCAAAAAGCGGGTTAACTTAGTCCCGGACTTCCCGAGGGCTACCCTGTCAAGGGTTCGCAAGGTACTAAGAGATGCGATGAGAGTTCAAGCCCAAATCTCCCTTTCCGAGAATTTAAATTACGCCTTTTAAGATTTTTTTTTTAAATTTTTTAGAGAAGGATGAGAAGAAAGAGGACGATAAAATTAATAGATATTTCTTTTTTCGAAATATCAACCTAAAAGTCCCCGACAACGGCGCCAAAAATTTGATGTTGCAAAAACTATATCCGCAAACGACAATGGCAAGTGTACCGTATCGAAAGTAGTATAGGTTATAAAACCAAGATCGTATTAGACTTGGGGCGGTTGAATACTTTTACTTCGAAAAGTCTCTATTATTTTATCAATTAGAAATTTGGAGTTGGTTTGCAAATAGTAAAAACTAGAAAGACTAATAGAATTAAATTGATTGTTAAAAGCTAGCACCCGATCTTTGAGTCACCTCGGAAAATAAATACAAGAAATAAAACTTCTAATTCTCTTAAAGAAATTACTTGACCGTGGAGGTTCCCGAATTATCTCTCTTGAGGATACGCTCAATTGAGTTTAGGTTGATCAATCAAACATTCGCACTAGAATCAAAACCCCTAAAACTCGCTTTATCGTAATGAACCCCTCTATTGGATTTGACTCCAATCCGGGAAATTTTTGTCATCCTTTCTCAAGGGTTGCAATTAACTCTCTTCATCTTTAAATGATCAATTTGAATTATGAGTCTCTCGACTACTAAATTACGAAAACATGAATGAGAATTATATATTGAAAATATAATCCTATTCCAATAAAATTAAGGATAAATCTTAAGTATTTCAAAGAAGAGAAGAAGGAGATCTAATTAGTTTATTGCGAATATCATTCCTTGGATCATCTTGATCGAGTACTAATAGAAGTTTAGCTACCCATCGAGATTAAGGAATTAGCAGAAATAAAAGAGAACATGATAAAATAAGAGGGGAATAAGAAGTTAAGAAAACTAATTTTATTGATATTGAAAATGAAAATTACAAACTAAGAAATTAAGATTACAAGCTATCGAAATGAAAGTTCCACTTAGAAAAGAAAAGTACAAGGACTTGAAAATGAGAAAACAGTACACAAACTAAAATTAGAACTCCAAAAATTTGTCCTTGATCATCTGGAGAAGCTCCCTTTAAATAGCTAAAAATTTGGTGTTATACGCCCTTGGTCACGCCCGTGACCAAGGGTGTGTAAGGGGTGTGATCGAAGCAGTAGTGGAGAGGGCGCCTTCTGGAGTAATTGCGGGCGTTACATGCACGTCATGCCCTAGGTCACGCCAGTGACCTGGGGCGTGTAATCTTCAAAACAGGCTGCTGACGGGAAGCTTTTGGTGGGAAAGAGCGCGGGACGAGTGTCGCCCGTGACTAGATGTCACGCCCTCGGTCACGTCCGTGACCGAGGGCGTGTAACTTTAATTGACATGGCATTGCGCTTCTGCTGCTGGTGGCGGGTTGCGGCCGTGACATTGGGTCACGCCCTTGGTCACGTCCGTAACCTGGGGCGTGTACTTGGCGAATTTTCACGGAATGCGCCCAGGGCAGCGGAATCGGGTCTGGAACACATCTAGGTTGTCACGCCCCTTGGTCACGCCCGTGACCTTGGGCGTGTACTTGACAATTTTGATCAAAGTGCCCAAAAAACCTGAAAAATACAGAAAAAGCTTAAGTTAGTTCATGAAATAAAAAATGGAAAGATTTATATGATATAATTCATATAATTTATATAATTTCGTATTGAATATATATTAAAACTATACTAAATGATGAGTATAAAAACTACTCATCAAGCCTGTAGTGCTGGTGGTGCATCCCTCTGGGGGCAGTTCCTCCGGATGTGGCCCAGCTGATGACAGTGGTAGCACTCCTGTGGGGGAGGTGGACCACCTCCTCCTATACTCGGCACCTCCCGCATCTGTAGAGGTTGGGGAGCCAACACTGTCAGCTCTCTCTGCTCCTGCCTATCCTCCTGGCGAGGTCGGTTCTCCATCCTTCTTTCCCAGCATCTCAGCCCCTCTGCTGGTCTCTCCTGCCACCCCGTCCCTAGTCTTCCATCGGTCTCTTCCTTCCCCGAACAACGTATTGGTCTGCCTCCAGCTTCTTGGCCATCTCCAAGATCTTGGCCAAATTGCCGTCGGAATCAAAAAGGAGGGCCTGCCTCAGCTCTTCACGGAGGCCCTTGTAGAACCTCTTTGCGTATCACACGTCATCCAGCTGATATGAGTCCGCAAACCGGGCCAGGTGGGTAAACTCTCGGTTGTACTCTAGAACTGTCCTGCTGTAGGACCCCTCCTCCCTAATCGGCGGTCCGATCGGGGGATATTATCGCACACCACCCTTTTGCACGACGCCGAGGCGATCCCGAAGGGTGAAGTTACCAGCTTCTCCAACCCCCTTCCTTGGATACTCCGTTGTCACACCTAGGGGTGGTGTTAAGCAAAAGTCACTACACACCAACAGAGTAGGGAAGCAGTATTCTAGCGGAAGACATCATCAAAGAGTGCACTTTATAACACTTAGCGGAAGACGTAGTATTATAGCGGAAGATTAATTATCACAGAAACCTCAAATTCAAGACTTGCATGGATAATTGCAATATCTCCGCCGCATTTAGTCCTATCAATCAAGGATTCATTGCCAATATATAGATAATATGAGATAGGGCACAACAAAAGGGGATGCAGCTTAACGACTTGTACCTGACGTAGCTGCTCCGTGGCTTCATCCATACATGGGTGCTGTCTCTCATCCCCACCTGTCAACTGTGCTAAAGACAAGTTATTAGAACCACGAATAGAATCCAACCCCTACTAACAACAGACATAATATATCATTTATAAGGGAGGGGATATCTGGATTCTTATTGGGCCGAGGCAGTCTTCCCACGACCACCGCCTACGTACTCCGTATCATCATGCATACGGTCTCAGACCCACGTAGTTCTATTAGTTTCACACTGGTTGCCCTCCCAGACCGTCCGTCGTGTGGGTTGCCTTAGAGTAAAACTCATCGGCCATCCGACATTCTCACAAGGCACATTTTATTCCCATAGGAATACTTCTCGAAGGTACAATATATTCCCGTAGGAATATTTCTGGAAGGCACAATATATTCCCGAATGAACATATATCGAAGGCACAATATATTCCTGTAGGAATATTTCTCGAAGGCACGATATATTCCCGTAGGGATATATCTCGAAGGCACGATATATTCCTGTAGGACTTTTTCAAAGGCACGATATATTCCCGAAGGAACATATATTGAAGGCACAATATATTCCCGTAGGGATATATCTCGAAGGCACGATATATTCTCATAGGAATATTTCTCGAAGGCACGATATATTCCCGTAGTAATATTTCTGGAAGGCATAATATATTCCCAAAGGAACATATATCGAAGGCACAATATAATCCTGTAGGAATGTCTCTCGAAGGCACGATATATTCCCGTAGGGATATATCTCGAAGGCATGATATATTCCCGTAGGAATATTTCTTGAAGGCACGATATATTCCTGAAGGAACATATATCGAAGGCACAATATATTTCTGTAGGAATATTTCTTGAAGGCACGATATATTCCCGTAGGGATATTTCTCGAAGGCATAATATATTCCCATAGGAATATTTCTGGAAGGCACAATATATTCCCGAAGAAACATATATCAAAGGCAAAATATATTCCTGTAGGAATATTTCTCGAAGGTAAGATATATTCCTGTAAGGATATATCTCGAAAGCATGATATATTCCCGTAGGAATATTTCTCGAAGGCACAAAATATTCCCGAAGGAACATATATCGAAGGCACGATATATTCCCGTCAAATCTAAATTACAGTCAACACAAAAATAAAACCTCAAAACATTGATTCATCTGTGCTGCTATACAAGCTGCAGCCAGTTCGACACTATTTAGGGTTTACTCTGAAGGGATTCCCCATCTCCACGTCAACTCTAAATTATTGGTAATAAAGAAGGAAAAGCCAATATATCGATCTGTTCGCTCTGCTCTACAAGTGGCGACCAGTTTGAAACTTTTTAGGGTTGACTCTGAAGGAATGCCCCGCCTTCATGTCAACTCTAAATTATAGGCAATAAAGAAGGAAAAGCCAATACATCGATCTATCCGCTCTACTCTACAAGCGGTGACCAGTTCGGCACTATTTCGGGTTGACCCTGAAGGAAGGCCACGTCTTCACGTCAACTCTAAATCATAGGCAATAAAGAAGGAAAAGCCAAAACATCGATCTATCTGCTCTGCTCTACAAGCGGCGGCCAGTTCGGCACTATTTAGGGTTGACCCTGAAGGAAGGCCATGCCTTCATGTCAACTCTAAATCATAGGCAATAAAGAAGGAAAATCTAAAACATCGATCTGTCCGATCTGCTCTACAAGCGGCGGCCAGTTCAACACTATTTCAGGTTGACCCTGAAGGAAGGCCACGTCTTCAAGTCAACTCTAAATTATAGGCAATAAAGAAGGAAAAGCCAAAACATCGATCTGTCCACTCTGCTCTACAAGTGGCGGCCAGTTCGACACTATTTAGGGTTGACTCTAAAGGAATGCCCCGCCTTCACGTCAACTCTAAATTATTGGCAATAAAGAAATACAGTACAGAAATGAACTGGACTAGTACGATACTGCAGTAGTACTGAAAAGAAACTAAATGAAAGGTACTGGAATTGAAAGGAGCGGGACCAGTACGAGACTGGAGTAAACAAATGCAATAGAATAAAAAGGTTAGTAGTCCATCACTCCATAATCAGGAGGCTTCAATTCCATCTCCATTCATAGGAGGAAAGTTCTGTTCCATCTCTGTTCCTAGGAGGCTTCTCCGTTTCAAGGAGGCAACTCCGTTCACAAGAGTCTCTTCCAACTTCTTGTTCTTTAATTACAGTCCGATCATAGGTTTTAATTGTGCCTTTTAAACATGGCTTAAGCGGACTTGAGGAACTATATCATGAGTTCCTTAAATTCTCCAAAGACAATTTCCGATATCCGGGAATTACTTTAAACGCAGCTCGGTGAATCATAAGGCCTCACGTCGCTTCGAGCCTGAGTTATTATTCTATTTTAAAATAATTAAAATAGTAAACCATACCCGATAATCACCCAACTTTTATCCTAGACTGATGACATCCTTAAAGAGTTATCATAAATTTTGAAAGGCTTTTTGAGGTATAAACGGTCTTTGCTAATTTATTTAGGCTCTCATAACCGGCAAATAATTTCCCAATTATAGTAAGAGTACTTGAAAAATCCCCAAACTTTTCCATTGGGTGCGAACATTGCCCTCTCACTGACCATAATTTTTGGTGACATTTTGGAAGAGAGAATAATTCTCTATTAATTTATAACATAGGTTTTAAGCTTTTAGAAATAGTAAACCTATAAAAAAAATTCCAAAATAATTACAGAAGGTGTATTTCGGCCCTATACAATTACTTAAATTTTCTCAGAATTTTACCACAATTGCTAGGGTCTCTATTAAATCGAAAACACAAAAAAATCACTGTAAAATAATTACTAAAAGTACTTAGTGACCCTCAAAAATTATGAAATTTTTACTGGGAGTAGCCCTTGCCAAGATGAAGAACTTTCATGTTCAAAACTTTTCCATTTGGCCTCTGGTTTAGACTCAGAAAAATAAAAACCATTTGTTATCATTAAATAAGCCCGCACAGATCTTGAGGAGTTTTCTGTGGCTGAGATAGCGCCATAGGGCAGGGGACAGTGGCCCCACAATGGATCTGGCATGGATCTGCTATGGAGCGGCAAATCATTGCCCAGAATAATGATGTTGTTGTATCTTTGCATTAAGATTCAACGACATCTGCACCTTGAGGTGGCTGAGAGCTTACGAGCTCTCGCCACCGCTGGCCGACCGTCCGACTGGCGTGCCCTCCGGCCGTTTCGCCGGAGGCAGGTGCACCTCCCGGCGGTGATCCAGTGTCCTGGCACCGCCACCGGCCGCCGAAAGGGGGATCGAAGAGGGCTCGGCCCTCGGACCCGCCGGAGCAGCTTTTCCCCAGGGGTGCCCTCGCATGAGGCCCCCCCAAAGAAGGTTGCCGAACCTTCTCCGGCGAGGTACGCTACCCCCTTGAGGTCCCAGATGGCTCAGGACCCTGCCATGCTTGGTGGAAAGGAAAGGTGGCGGGGTGGCTTGAGGCGACGCGGCTTGTCTTCTCCGGCTCCGGCGAGCACGTAGGGCGACGGGGCTGGTTTCAAAAATACCCAGGGAGGAGTCCCCCCTCTGAAGTAGGTTTGAGTATTGTTTTATAGCCCACCCGAGACCCACCCCTCCCTCTATTCTTTCTACCCAAGGGTGGTTGGGTTTGGTCTGCTGGCACCCTAGTTTGGGTGGGGGTGGAGCTGGCAGCCATCCGTATGAGGGGAGGTGTACCTGCTGGGGTTAGGATAGGTTTAGGGAGACCCATAGTTGAGGGTGGGTTTAAAAATATCTAAACCCACTAATAGGTTTGGAGTTAGACTAGGTTTGGGTTTAGGCTTGGACTTGTCTTGGTATTAGGTTAGGAAGGGACGAAGAGAGCTTAGGACCCAAGCCAACATATATCTCATCCCATTAGTGCCATATAAGATGAAGGGGTGGGCTTGGTGTGGAGAGGGTTTAAGAATTATTAAAACCACTCTTTTTTAGGAGGGTTGATCAATGTCAACTACAAGTGGGCCCCCATGTGGTCAAGGTCAATATGGGTCTGAGTCGTCGAGTGTCGGGTCGTCATTGATGTGACGGGATTGAAATCCTGCATTCACATAACTTAAGGTTCCGTATAATTTTACGAGCATTTATTTTTATTTACTTGACTAAACGACGTCGGAATTGAACGAAACGAATTTTAATGCACTCGTATCGGCTATACGAGTATAATGCAACTAACAGAATTCAATTTAGAGTTTGTTTGCTCAATACTCTAAAATGGCGTTGTTGCGGCGCTCGATATTACTTAAGATAATCGTTTTCCCCAAACGACCTTGGATTGCAACAAAAAGAGTTCTGTTGCACTCGTATCGATCATACGAGTCTAACGCAACTGGCGTAAGTAGATTTGGAGTACATATGATCACTATACCCCCAACGACTTTATTGTGACGCACTACGATACTCAAAATGGTCGTTTTCTACAAACTACCTCAGATCGGGATGAAATGAATTCCGTTGTATTCGTATTGACCAGATGAGTCTAACGGGACTGACGGAAGTCAATTTGGAGTGCATATGGTCACCGTACCCCATTGACTTTGTTGTGACGCACTACGATACTCAAAATAGTTGTTTTCTCCAAACTACCTTGGATCGGGACGAAACAAATTCTGTTGCATTCGTATTGACCATACGAGTCTAACGTGACTGACGAAAGTCAATTTGGAGTGCGTATGGTCACTGTACCCCAATGACTTTGTTGTAACGCACTTCGATACTCAAAATTGTTGTTTTCTCCAAATGACCTCGAATTGGAACGAAATGAGTTCCGTTGCACTCGTATCGACCATACGAGTCTAACGCAACTGATGGAAGTCAGTTCAGAGCATGTATGCTCAATGTACTACTTCAGTGTTGTGGCGAAGCACAATGCTATCCAAAATAGTCATTTCTCTAAATGACCACCATTATGTGGCGAAGGTCGGGTCGTGGTTTTTCTCTAACCCGGCCTAAGCTTTTCCAAGGGTTCAACCAAACCGGTTAGGCCCTATTTTAAAGTTGGGATGTTACAAACCAATAAAATAACAAAAACTTTCGTCCCCGAAAATGCGAGTGGGTCATGAGGATTTCAAACGGAACGTGTTGTAGACGACTATAAGTGTCGAACGGTCCCAAAATTTTAAGGGTATATATTTGGCCCTATCTAATGAGCTGCATCGATTGCTTCTGTTGTGCAATATATTAAGTAGATTAAGTGGAACATAGGATAACTTTACCGTGGCTATGCTTATTCTGCAGTAACTCTGATATACATTGTTCGGGAGGACATTTCACGCGGGCAAGTTGTACGTATAATGAACTACCAGCCATAGATAATTATTTTGAGCAAGTAGTTCAAGCATAACTGAATCCTCCTAATGTGTGCACGCAGAATTTTATCAGTTGTATCCTGAAGATAAGCAGTATAAACCTACCAGCATATAATCAACTCCCATACAGTGGTTATATGTTAGTGGAATAGATCCAAGTAAGTAGTGTAAATCCATGAATATATAACCAACTCCCATGCAAAGGTTATATGTTAATGGTACATGTAAATATGTATGTTTGATGCAAATGATGCGTATGCAATTCATGGACAACGAGTAATCACGACTCATCACAATTTCCTATGATGCTCCTTGGAATGCTTGATTCGAGCCAATTTGGCTCGATTCAAGCCCCAATTGAATAAAGATCTAGCACTAGGGGAGGAAGGGGGGATACGACCTGTGTGATGGCCTGAGGTCATTGATTCCGGTGGGTTGCCATGGCCGGAGCTTGAGCTTTTGGTTCCATGCCTCCTCTGGTTTTCAGTGCACGATTCTTCTTGGAAAGTTGGGGGGTTTTCTTCCTCTCTGATCACTGATGGTGGTGGGGGTTTCGATTTGATCCTTGGGAGGCTTAATTCCCGAAAGCCATTAATGGCCATGAAGGGAAATTTCATTTTCACTTGGGGGGAATGAATAGGGTGTCAATGTGGCCGGGAGAAGGCTGGAAACTGCTCCTCTCCCCAAGTGGAAATGAATGGTGCCATTATTGGGGGAGATTGAAGGTTTCTTCTTCCTCCCTATTAATCCCCCTTTTTCTCTCTCTCTTTCAAATTGGGCTTTCTCTCTCCTGTCTGACTTTCTTGAAATTGAATGGCCAATTCAGTAGAACCCAACCCAATTAGGTGGTGGACCATCTAAATTGGGTCTAGCCCAAGTGGATTGGGCTTGATTAGGTCAAAATAGGTCATTTTGACCTAAATTTAGGATAAGGTTAACTTTGGTCAATTTGACCATTTGGGTAGACCCCAATGGGTGGCTAGTCAACCATTGTCCTCTATTAAGGGTTAGGAAGGTCTAGGTAGGGTCAATTTGGCAAGCTGAGGGTCAATTGACCCTTAATAGGCCACTTTTGACAAAAATAGGGCAAGGGTTGACTTTGGTCAAATTGGCCAAATTGGAGGCCCCATGATGTGTATTTTTGGTCCATTGGGTCCCTAGTATCCTTATAAGGGTAAGGGCAAGGTCAATTTGGCATGGTGGAGGCCAATTGACCCTTATTAGGCTACTTTGACCAATTTGGGGTTAGGGTTGACTTTGGTCAATTTGGCCTCTTTTGTTGACCCCAATGGGTCCTTGGTGCTCTAAGGGGACCCATAATGGGTTAGGGATGTTATGGTGGGGTCAAAGGATCAAGGTGAGGCCCTAAAGTCCAACCCTAGACTTGTTAACTAGAAATTGTTATTTGCAGACCACTGTGGTTTTCCTCCTTCTTGCCTATGTTCACATGGTCTTAAGTGCTTCCTATGGTTTTGTAATGACTTAGTCATGACAAAACCAACTTAGGGGTCTAGCTATTTGGGGGATGTTATAGGGGTAGGGCCAGCCTCGGAGGAAGGCTTAAGACTCCAAGCGTGAGTGCTCCTCAATAGCTCGCCTGAGACCTGCTACCCCGGCGAGGAGGTAGGGAGAATGCCTCTGACTCACCAGAGAGGATGTGGGAATCCTTTCTGTGAGCTAATTACCTCAGCTCCCATTCAAGACGGGTTTAGTGAACCTACCATGTCTTACTACACTAGCAAGGATGACCCTCTCCAGCATCTCCAATGGTTTGAAGACATGGTGAAAGTGCACAGTGTGCCTCTGAGAATTCTCTAGAGGGGGTGAATAGAGATTTAAAAATTATTTCTATCCTAACTATGCATACAATAAAACACCTAAGGAATTATGCTTCAGTAACACTAAGGTGCATAATAAATAAAGTGCAGTAATTATAAAAACAGAGAAAACGTGAGCAATAAATAAGGGGACAGCACAGAAAAAGCACAACACAGAAGACAAGATTTTATAGAGGTTCCCCAAAATGTGGGTAGTCCTCTCTTCTACCACCTGGTAGGAATGCACAACTTGTGTCTGAGTCTTTTGGTAAGGAGACTCTTGAAACCAAAGATCTTTTGATAAGGAGATCTTGAACCACTCAGATCTTTTGATAAGGAGATCTTGAACCACTTAGATCTTTTGATAAGGAGATATTGAGCCACTGAATCCTTTGAAGAGGAATTCTTAAAACTCTATACAGTTGAAGAAGTTGAAGGAAGAAGGAGGATGGAGAAGTAGAATTCTATTCTCAAAATTCTGAAGAAGCTATCAGCTTCTATTTTTCCTTTCTATGGATCTGCTAATGATGAACTCTTGCTTAAGATTATGATGTTTTGCAAGGGTTATTTTCTTCAGATCCTTTTGTCTTTCTTTTGCTTGCTATCTGGCTGCTATATAATGTTTGATGGAGAATCAGCTTAGTTTTCTGTTTTGAATGAGCACTTGTTCTTCTCTGTTTTACTCTGATAGTGTTCCAGGAGGAAGAAGGAGAAGAGGGAACCCTAAACGACAAAAACTATATCAGATAGTGATGAATCCTCTATATTCTTCTCTCTTGTCTTCCTATTTATTGTGCCTTATTAATTTTTTAAATTCTTTTCCTCTTTTAGGTTGTCCTGAAAAGGCACAATCTTTGACAATTAATCCTTCTTTCTTAATTTGCTCACAACCCGTCTGCCAACTGCTTGAATCCTTTCCAAGAAAGCTTTTCCTGTCTTCTTTACTGCTCTTCTCCATTCTAGGCAATAAACAAGCCGTTGTAGAACAGTCTTTAGTGTTGTGGGCCTTCAGAGAGGGTTCTAAAAGGACAGCTAAAAAGATTTCTTTTCAGATTGTATTCGATGTTATGTCAACTTTGTTTTCTCTCTTATCGACATGCCTTCGAGTTCTTGTAAGAGCAACTTCAAATTCCTTCTTGCTCTGGTTGAACTCTATTGTCGACGTTGCGTCGATTACTTATCGACATAACCGTCGAGTTGAAGACTTCATTTTGAACTTCATTGTCCGCGTCAAATTGTAGTCGACGTTGCGTCGACTTCAGATGGCTTCGACAGATACTTCCTTCTGCGTTGAATTGAAGTTGAGGTTGCGTCAACTTCTAAAATAACTTCTACACTCTCCTTTATCTATGTCGACTCATATTCTACATATCATCGACTTGATATGATTCGACTGAGAGGTTGAGTTGCTTGGACTTCTAGTCTGAGTTGCGTCGACATCAATTCGAAGTTGCGTCGACTTCTATTTGATGCAATTATTAACTCAACCCAATTTATGCTTGTCTTGACCTGGTCTTGACCCTCTAAGTTTAGTGTGACATCCTAAGACATCTAATGACCAAATTACCCTCACTACACAATGGGTAATAAAACCTAAGAGATAAAATCACTTTAGTTAATTTGTTAAGTTAAATCCAAGGAGTTTTTCCCAACACATGGTCTCGATCAGACAGATGACAGACGCCTCCAAGTGCAGGCTCTTTGCCATCGCTTTTAAGGGAGAGGTAAGGGACTGGTTCCGCCATCTCCCATTAGGTAGAATCTACAGCTTCGAGGACCTGCGCCAGAGTTTCTAGTGGAAGTTCTCCACCTCGAAGAAGAGGTGGAAAGGGGCGCATGCCCTGTTCTTGATTCGACAGAAGCACGGGGAGACGCTGGGTAGCTACGCAGATCGGTTTCAAGAAAAAGTCCTCCACCTCCAAATTGACTAGAGAAAGAGGAGGGACGAAGAGAAATAGAAGAAATAAGAAGACAGAGATAGTGGAGGAGGCGATATAAGAGATGGCCGAGATGCATGTGGCCGAATAGGCGCTAAAGGCGCATTGTAATAGATATTTGATGAATGAAAAGTGTTTAGAGTCAGCACCTTAGGTAAGACCCCGACTAGTGTTCACTGACCCGGCTTAGTGATGTCGACAGCTGGGAGGCTCATCAGGTCAGCTCATTGCAGTTAAGGATTCGAGAAAAGAAATAGGCTTGCATAAATGTTGAGTTCCTCCGCCTCCAGGTGAGTTAAGCTCCCAGGAGATGTCGAAGTTCTCCACCTCCAGTTAGGTTAGGGAAATATTGAGTTCCTCCGCCTCCAGGTGAGTTAAGCTCCCAGGAAGTGTCGAAGTTCTCCACCTCCAGTTAGTTTAGGAAAGTGTTGAGTTCCTCCGCCTCTAGGTGAGTTAAGCTCCTAGGAAGTGTCGAAGTTCTCCACCTCCAGTTAGTTTAGGGAAGTGTTGAGTTCCTCTGCCTCCAGGTGAGTTAAGCTCCCAGGAAGTGTCGAAGTTCACCACCTCCAGTTAGTTTAGGGAAGTGTTGAGTTCCTCCGCCTCCAGGTGAGTTAAGCTCCCAAGAAGTGTCGAAGTTCTCCACCTCCAGTTAGTTTAGGGAAGTGTTGAGTTCCTCCACCTCCTGGTGAGTTAAGCTCCTAGGAAGTGTCGAAGTTCTCCACTTGCAGTTAGTTTAGGGAAGTGTTGAGTTCCTCTGCCTCCAAGTGAGTTAAGCTCCCAGGAAGTATCGATGTTCTCCACCTCCAGTTAGTTTAGGGAAGTGTTGAGTTCCTCCGCCTCCAAGTGAGTTAAGCTCATAGGAAGTGTCGAAGTTCTCCACCTCCAGTTAGTTTAGGGAAGTGTTGAGTTCCTCCGCCTTCAGGTAAGTCAAGCTCCCAGAAAGTGTCAAAGTTCTCCAACTCCAGTTACCTTAGGGAAGTATTGAGTTCCTCCGCCCCCAGGTGAGTTAAGCTCCTAGGAAGGGTCGAAGTTCTCCAGCTCTAGTTAGTTTAGGGAAGTGTTGAGTTCCTCCGCCTCCAGGTGAGTTAAGCTCCCAGGAAGTGTCGAATTTATCCACCTTCGGCTAGTTTAGGGAAGTGTTGAGTTCCTCCACCTCCAGGTGAGTTAAGATCCCAGGAAGTGTCGAAGTTCTCCACCTACAGTTAGTTTAGGGAAGTGTTGAGTTTCTCCGCCTCTAGGTGAGGTAAGGTCCTAGGATGTGTCGGAGTTCTCCACCTCCAGTTAGTGTAGGGAAGTGTTCAGTTCCTCCTCCTTCAGATGAGTTAAGCTCCCAGGAAGAGTCGAAGTTCTCCAACTCTAGTTAGTTTAGGGAAGTGTTGAGTTCCTCCGCCTCTAGGTGAGATAATCTCCCAGGAAGTGTTGAAGTTCTCCACCTCCAGTTAGTTTACGGATGTGTTGAGTTCCTCCGCCTCCAGGTGAGTTAAGCTCTCAGGAAGTGTCAAAGTTCTCCACCTCCTGTTAGTTTAGGGAAGTGTTGAGTTCCTCCTCCTCCAGGTGAGTTAAGCTCCCAGGATGTGTTGAAGTACTCCACCTCCAGTTAGTTTAGGGAAGTGTTGAGTTCCTCTGCCTCCAGGTGAGTTAAGCTCACAGGAATTGTCGAAGTTCTCCACCTCCAGTTAGTTTAGGGAAGTGTTGAGCTCCCAGGAAGTGTCAAAGTTCTCCACCTCTAGTTAGTTTAGGGAAGTGTTGAGTTCCTCCGACTCCAGGTGAGTTAAGATCCCAGGAAATGTCAAAGTTCTCCACCTCAAGTTAGTTTAGGGAAGTGTTGAGTTCCTCCGTCTCTAGGCGTGTTAATCTCCCAGGAAGTGTTGAAGTTCTCCACCTCCTGTTAGTTTAGGGAAGTGTTGAGTTCTTTCACCGCTAGGTGAGTTAAGCTCCCAAGAAGTGTCGAAGTTCTCCACCTATAGTTAGTTTTGCGAAGTGTTGAGTTCCTCCGCCTCCAGGAGAGTTAAGCTCCCAGGAAGTGTCAAAGTTCACAACCTCCAGTTTGTTTAGGGAAGTGTTGAGTTCCTCCGCCTCCAGGTGAGTTGAGCTCCCTGGAAGTGTCGAAGTTCTCCACCTCCAGTTAGTTTAGGGAAGTGTTGAGTTCCTCCGCCTCCAGGCGAGTTAAGCTCCTAAGAAATGTCGAAGTTCTCCACCTCCAGTTAGTTTAGGAAAGTGTTGAGTTCCTCTGCCTCCAGGTGAGTTAAGCTCCCACGAAGTGATGAAGTTCTCCCCCTCCAGTCAGTTTAAGGAAGTGTTGAGTTCCTCCGCCACCAGGTGAGTTAAGCTCCCAAGATGTGCCGAAGTTCTCCATCTCTAGTTAGTTTAGGGAAGTGTTGAGCTCATCCGCCTCCAGGTGAGTTAAGCTCCCAGGAAGTGTCGAAGTTCTCCACCTCCAGTTAGTTTAGGGAAGTGTTGAGTTCCCCCGCCTCTAGGTGAGTTATGATCCCAGGAAGTGGAGAAGTTCTCCACCTCCACTTGGTTTAGGGAAGTGTTGAGTTCCTCCGCCTCCAGGTGAGTTGAGCTTCTAGGAAGTGTCGAAGTTCTCCACCTCCAGTTAGTTTACGGAAGTGTTGAGTTCCTTCTCCTCCAGGTGAGTTAAGATCACAGGAAGTGTCGAAGTTCTCCACCTCTAGGCTGCTATGGAAGTGTTGAGTTCCTCTGCCTCCAGGTGATTTAAGCTCCCAGGAAGTGTTGAAGTTCTCCACCTCTAGGCCGCTAGGGAAGTGTTGAGATCCTCCTCCTCTAGGTGAGTTAAACCCCCAGGAAGTGTCGAAGTTCTCCACCTCCAGTTATCTTAGGGAAGTGTCGAAGTTCTCCACCTCCAGTTAGGCCGTTAGGAAGTGTTGAATTCACCCACCTCAGGTCGAGTTTAGCTCGAGTTCAGCTCGACTAGAGGTGTTGTGTTTTCCTCCACCTCAGGTCGAGTTTAGCTCGACTAGAAGTGTTGAGTTTTCCTCCACCTCGGGTCGAGTTCAGCTCGACTAGAGGTGTTGAGCTTTCTCCACCTCAAGTTGAGCTTGGTTCACAGTGTTGTAACATGGTCTTCCGCATCTCCTAGGTTTGAGAATAACAAATACTATGTGTATTTGATCTTGTGTGTTTAAGTTTGCAGGAAACAAAGTCATATGACTTAAGGATAACATAAGAAGGTTTCCCCCAAGTTTGAAGCCAAAATTCCAGCATGGTTACTAGTGCCGACGGTAGCCACTAGCGCAGGCGCTAGATCTGATTATAGAAATTTTGGGAGGCAAGTATAAAATGCGATTGCGCTGGGCGTTAGCGGCTAGCGCAGGCAGTAGTGAGATGCACAAGAGGAATTTTGGCAAAAAGATATGCACACGTAGAGTATTGCCTAAACAGAGATAGCGCCAGCGGTAGCGATTGCGTAGGCGCTAGCTCCAAGGCTATAAATAGGAGCCCTCTTCTCTCGTTTTCAGCACACATCCTTGAGAGAGTTCTAGTGCCAAAATTCCAAAGCCCTATTCTGCCGAAAGTTGATCTCCCACCCAAAGTTCCGTGAGTTTCTGAAGGAGGATTTCTCCACGCAACATTCGACCGATGATCGCTTCAACAATGCTTATTCTACAACAGTCCTTCGTCTCCAACTTCAGAAGTTCTTCAAGAGGGAGTTTTAATATTGTTGTTGTTATTTTCATCTCTTTATTATTGTAATCGTGTAGTAAATTCACCTCGTGTTGGCGATTAGGTTTGGGTAGGACTCAGGGAGGAATTTGCCTCGTGTTCGCGACTAGATCTAGGTTTGGTCTAGGGGGTGCTCGAGGCCATACCCGGGGAAGGATTGGCTAGAGTGTCTTGAGGCCGTATCCGGGGAAGGATAGGCTAAAGCCACTGGTTCGTGGGGATATGAGTCGGGATAGAAAATGAAAAAGTCTTTTTACTATTCGCCTTCGATTTCTAGCGTTATAAGAAGTCAAGTTTTGTAGTCCAACATTTCATATTCATAAAATCATATCTCTATTTTATTTCACTTAATTTGTTTGATTTCTCTCTATTTTAATCGCTTAGCTTTTCAAGTATTTCAAAATATAACATAAGTTTTTAAAACCCTTATTCACCCCCTCTAAGGGCGCCTACAGATCCAACAAGTGGAATCAGAGCAGTTTATTCCAAATGGTCTAACAACAAGGAATAAATGGCGTCTTATGATCTCTCTTTTCCCGAGGGCCAGGGTGTTAGTAGACCACCTCTTTTTACTGGGCCAGATTTCAACTACTGGAAATCTAGGATGATGTGCTTTCTTATGACCATAGATATAGAAGTATGGAACATGGTAGAAGTTTGGTACTCTCCTCCTATAATTATAGTAGGAGAGGTTACTATGGAAAAACCTAAGGATAAATGGGATGATAACGATAAACTTAAATGTAAAAATAATGCTAAGGCAATGAATGCTTTATATTGTGCTTTAAATAGAACTGAATTTAATAGAATTTCTGCATGTGTAACTGCTTATGATATTTGGAACCAATTGGAAGTTACTCATGAAGGTACATCATAGGTGAAAGATGCAAAGCTATTCCAACTGGAATTGGAATATGAAAAGTTCAGGATGGATGCTGAAGAAGACATCAACTCGATGTACACACGCTTCACCAAGTTCGTCAACGCTTCAAAAGCTCTTGGAAAGATCTACTCCGACGATGACTTGGTCAGAAAGATTCTTCGCTCTCTACCTCCAAGGTTCAATCCAAAGGTGACAAACATCTCGGATCACACAACCTAAGAAAACTCCAGATCGAGAACCTCATTGGGAATCTCAAAACCTATGAGGTAGACCTCCAGATTCAACACGATGAATACAACAAAGAGCCAAAGAAAAAGGAGTTGGCACTGAAATCAAAGGAGAGCAACGAAGATGATGATGAAGATGAAGAAGGTCTCCTGGTAATGAATTTCAAAAAATTCATTAGAAATTCGGAAAGAAGGAACACCTTCCGAAAATACTTCAAGATGGATGCTCGACGAAAAGGATTTTCCTCTTCATCAAAGAAAGAAAAGGAAAGTGAAGACGAAGAAGAAAGACGACCACCGAAGTGCTATCACTGTAGGAAGACCGGGCACATTCAAAGCCAATGCTCGAAGTATCTAAAGGAGCAAAAAGAAAAATGATACAAAGGGAAGGAGAAAAGAAGGTACTGAAAGCTGCAACTTGAGATGATTCTTCCTCTGAAGATTCAAGCAGATCTGAGTCAAGCAGCGAGGAGGAAGCAAACCTATGCTTGATGGCAAAGGACAACGATGACGACACCAGTATTCTTAGTGACACTGAGGTAACTCCTCCCACCTTCGAAGAACTTTATGATGAATTTGTTTTAACCTGCAAAGCTTATGATAAAAGTATAGAAGATATTATTATTTTAAATCGTGAAAATGAATCTCTCATCAAAGAAAATCATAAGCTTACTAAAAAATTAATTTCCTTTGAAAAGAGAAAGGTTCCATGCCAAGAGTGTGAGCACTCCTTATGTAAGGCAAAAGATCTTGAAGTTTCTCTTTCTAAGGCCCTCTCACAAATCAAAATTCTTACAAGTGAAAAGGGAGACTTAGAGAGAAAACTAAAAACCTCTCTTTTACAAATTAAAAATAACAAAAAGGGTTTTGAAAATAAATGTGTCATGCTTGTAAAAGAAAATTCATCTCTTAAAAAACAAACTCATGACCTCAATATGGCCATCAAAAAAATTTGGAATTGGTCAAAAATCCCTGAACATGATTTTGAGGAACCAATGTTATGGTTCTAGAAAATTTGGGTTCAGATATCAAAGTGACAGCTACCGCCCGGCGCTAGCCACTAACGCCGGCGGTAGCCCATCATATAAAAAATCTTCTATTTTTTCTAAAAAAACGTCATCCAGTAAGAGCAATGTAGAATTTCAGAAAAGGGTCTCAACCCCAATTATTTCGTAAGCAAACTGTCATAGGTGTGTACACACGTCTAGATCTTGCAGGAAAATGAAATAGGGATCTTTAAAGAAAATCTGGGTACCTAAGGATTCCACTTATTCTATGGGTGGTACCTCTTGGGTATCCAGATCTTTACTCTCATCTTCTTTCTAGATTTGCAGGAAGGATAAGGAAACGAAGGACATATGGTACTTTGACTCGAGCTGCTCCAAGCGCATGACGGGCAACAAAACAAAGTTCCTTAGCCTAGAAAAGAAGAAGGGAGGGATTGTAACCTTTGGAGATAACGGTAAAGGAAGGATCTTGGGAGTCGGTACAGTGGGTAACAAATCCTTTACTATCTCTAATGTTCTTTATGTAAAAGGTCTAAAACATAACTTAATATTGTTGGATCGGTAGGCGCCCTTAGAGGGGGGGGGGGGGGTGAATAAGGGTTTTAAGAACTTATATTATATTTTGTAATACTTGAAATAATAAGAGATCAAAATAGTGATTTCGAATAAAGATCTAAATTGTTTTATAATAAAAGAGATGATAATAAACAATTTAGAGAAATAATATCAATTTTATTAAAAAAGGAGAGACAAGATTACTATTAATAAAAAAGATTACAAAATTTCGATTTCAATGACGCTAGAAATCAAAGCGAAATATGAAAGACTCTTTTTGTTTTCTATACCGACTCGTATCCCCACGAACCGGTTGGCTTTAGCCGATCCTTCCCCTGGATATGGCCTCAAGCCGCTCTTGCCAACCCTTCCCCGGATATGGCCTCGAGCACCCCCTAGACCTACACCCGAGACCTAGTCCCCAACACAAGGCGAATTTCTGCCCTATGTCCTACCCAGACCTAGTCGCCAACACGAGGCGAATTTAGTACACGATTTAAAAGAAAAGATGTGAAATACAAAGACAATAATATAAAACTCCCTCTATGTGGATCACTTGGAGAAGTAGACGAAGATGCAGAGTATGATCGTAGTCGATGTGGTCTTTCATCACGATGATGACGCGTGTTGAAATCTTCTCCACGGATCTCCTTTAGTCTTTATGGATTTGTGGGAGTATATCTCTGAACCTTCCTCTCTCTGTTGTGGCAAGAAACTCTGGAATTTTGGACCTTGAGAGGCTTTGAAGACGGAGCCAAGATGTCCTTTTTATAGACTTAGCGCTAGCGCCTGCGCTAGGCTACCGCCGGCGCTATCCCAATTTAGGACATATTCTGCGCGGCAGAAACTTCAATCGGAGGAAACGTTTCTCTCTTGCCTACTGTGCTCCTCGCTATCGCCTGCGCTATCGGAATCCGCCTGGAGCTATCTCCTTCTATAAGTTCTCCCGGCAATTGCGCTTAAGCCAATATTTCATCGAACGAGATTTTGTCAAACGCCGATAAGAGTTTGCCGAACAAATTTTCATCGAACGAGATTTCGTCGAACGCCGCTAAGAGTTCGTCGAATGACAGCTAGCGCCTGCGCTAGTACTACCGCCAGCGCTAGTAGGTGTTTTGGATTTGATGGCTCAACTTTGGGGGCAACCTTCTTATGTAATCCTTGAGTCATGTGGACTTTGTTATCCTGCAAACTTAAACACACAAGATCAAATACACATAGGATTTGTTATTCTCAAACTTAGGAGATGCGGAAGACCATGTTCCAACAAACTCCCCCTTTTGATAATAACAAATCCATTAATGATAAATCAGAGCATTAATATATAAGCATGAAGAAACATACTTATGTGTGTGTGAGTGATGAATTAGGATAATTTACGATTTTAGCATTTAGAATTGCTCCCCCTAAATACATGCTCCCCCTAAGTGAATGCTCTCCTAATATGTAAGATATCATCTTAATTAAGCATTATATTTTGATAGCAGATTAATATTTATCATGTTAGTTCTCCCCCTTTTGTTATTAGCAAAAGAGGGTAAAGAGACACCACTTAAAAGTTGATAATAAGATAAAAGCATGATCGAGCTTGTAGAGAAGGAAATGATAAGGAGTTTTAGAATAATTTTTATAGATCAGAGTTTTTAGCTTAAAGAGGTAATGATTTCCAAATAACCAATCTACCAAGATAATATCTCTACACCCTAGCCCCGTACTAAGTGACGGATGGGCATGAGGAGCTGCAAACATGTCGTAGGTTGGGGTGTTAGTCCCATATGCAAACACTAGACACAACTTAACCTATCTCTCTTTCCCCCCAGTGCCTCGCAAGGCCCCACTGGAACCCTCCCTGGTTAAGGACAAGACATGACTAGAGATAAAAGTTATCTAATGTCTACAACCCTACGCCCCCGCTATGGTGAGAAATGAAGTCATGGATAATAATTATTGGAAACATTTAAGCATTTTAAATCTAATGACATAGCCTATGGATTTATATTTTTATTTGAATTTATGAGAACACTCACATAGCTATTTTGAAGTCCATTAATAAATCAGAGTTTTTAGCGTAATAATATTTTCATAGAAATAAATCAGAGTTGTATAGCAAAAAAAATTCAACCAATATAAAGTTTACCAAGCAAGTCTACTACTTGATGCAAGAAAGGATTTTGAAGATTCAAGTGATGATGCACACAAATAAAAGACTTTAAATAAGCATGAAAGCGCAAGGTAAAACAATTATATGGTTATGATGCGGAAGACTTATAGAAATATAAGAAACATCTTATTGTAATCAATGATGATCCATAAAAAGATATATGAGTTAAGTTTCATAAAGAAGATGTTTTGTAAATCATTGTTCAATTTAAAATCTTCAAGTTCAACAAAAAAGTAACCAAGCATAAAATAATGTTTTCAAAAAGAGATTACTATAATGTTACTTTAATTCACAATTTCAAAACATACCAAACAATGTAGAAAGCATGCTAGGTTATCTAGTGCATTTCATAAATAAAGAGTAGTATAGAATTTGCAATAGGATCCAATACTCATGAGAAGAAGTGTTATGGAAGATAATGATGTGCACATAAGTGTATTTTGAATAGAGTAAACAAATGTTTTAATCAAAAATACACGTAATATGTAAAGTAAAGAGCACAATAAAACACAAATAATTTTACTTTCACAAACTTTAATGCACAAAAAATGTACAACTACCAAGGTGCTTTGCACACACAATGCTCATTAAGAGTTATCAGGGTGCAAAGTAGTGCTTGGGGGATCACATATTTTATTTTTCAATATTGATTATTTTTTTTTGTGATCCGGTGTACTTAAGAATAAGTGGTTTTTATTTTGAAAGAAAGTTATGGTTTGCACAAGATACTTTACTATTCTTTCCAAGGTGCTCAACCTCACAACGCTTATTAAGACTTATCAGGAGGTTCAAGTAGTGCTTGGTGGAGTTATCTTTGTCACTTTATTTTATGATTTTTGTTTTGTACAAAGTTCTCCGAATACACTTGTTTTGCAAACCAATAAAATTTATGAAAACATAACCACTTTCCTTAACTTTTAAATGTGCAAATAAAAGTAGTGTAGGTAAGATACTTGTGCAATTTTAATTCATTGTACAATTACAAAACATACACAAGCATTCTTAGATTAAACACATAAGTAGACAATGCCAAAATAAGTGAGTGAATAGCGATCATTATCAAACATAAAACATTTACTCATACTTAGAGGCATGCTAAGCTTAGTTCTACACAACCTTTTTATTATAATTGGTGCACATATGAGTAGATATATCAAAGCATGATGAAAACAATGTTCAAAGTAGTTTGAAAAGATAAATTGCAACATTATAGAAGTTCTAAATGATGAGTTAAATTATGCTTGATTTTCAATGAAGTTCATACAGTATTTTTGATATTTTGAAGAATAATTTTTATTTAAAGTTTGAACTCATAAGATTGATCTTGGACTTCCCGGGGACTACTTTGTGAGAGGTTCGCCCGGTACTATGTGATATGATGGGATGATAGCCCAAATCACCCTTTCGCAAGATACATGTAAATAGAAAAAGTTAAGTTCAAAAATTATAATTTTTGATACTGGTTTTTTTTTGTTTTATATTTTTGTAATTGATTTTTGCTTTTTGGAAATAGAATTTAACCAAATGACAAAAAGAAACAAAAAAGGCAAAACATATTTTTTGTAATTTGGCTTTTGTATTTTTGTATTTGATTTTTCAAAAATGTAATAAAAGCAAAAGTGCAGAAATGAATTGTACACATAGATTAATATATTTTTAGGGATTTTTCAAGATTTTAAAAATACAGAAAAACACATAGGTGTGCTAGCGCCGGCGTTAGCGCTAGCGCGTGAAACAGTACACGATTTTTTATGTTTTTGAAAATTTTAATTGTTGAACTTGATTAAGTGTCCCAATAGTAGTTTTATGCAGAAATTTCAAATTTTTAGGAGATGTTTTGGATGGTCCAAATTGCATGAAACGTTAGCGATTTCTTATATGACTTCACAAGATAATCATTGCATGAGATATATTTGCTTATATTTTCACTTTGACTTTTCTAAAGGCTTGTGCTTTTAACTTGAAACAGATAGGAAATGAAAACCCAAGATATCATGTTTGAACAAATCAAATATGCATGGTTTCGGTGAATAAGGAGTAATGTTCATTAAAAAAATGAAACGATTGTGTTTATGAATGTGACTTAAAACGTTTAATCCTTTATTCCCCCTTTTTTGGATTGATTCATTATGGCATTATTTGATAACTAGCATGAATGATAATCTTTATTAGTTGATAATGCTAGATATGATGAGTTTGAATATAGTGTTATCCCATAAGGTTAATTGATACAATGTTGCATGTATGTAACAATAGAGATTCAAGTTTTAGACATAGAATAAAGTGATGATTCTAATTTATTTATTCATATAGATATAGAGTTGATTCTATGGTCTAAAATAAGTGTGATACATGCAAAAGACATAATAGATTCATATAATAATCATGATCACAGACTATATGTTTGGAAGGAATAAAATCTTTTGCAGTTACATTTGATGTTTGACTTAAAAGATCATATGATTTTGCATGATTATTATATATGATCATTAATATTAATTCATAGTGATTAAGTACTCGTAATTAATTATTCATGATAATGTACATGAGGTATTATTAAGGAAAATTCATATTCAACCTTTTCAAATTATTAAATAGAAACGTTGTAAGGTGAATAGTGAATATGAGAAAATATGTTTATTTTGAAGAGTTTTGTAAATTTTCTCTTTGGTTTTTGAATTTTAAACAAATACATATATTTTTATTGATTTTTCAGATTTTTTAAAATCTTAGAAAATCGGAGACTCGAGATAGCGCTGGCGTTAGGTACTAGCGCCTGCGTTAGCTCACAGAGAGTGCTTATTTTGATCATATAGCCTAGATTTTCTTCGATTTTGCTTTCGATTTTTCTTAATTATGTTTGTGCACTATAAGGCCTGTCTAATGAAGTGAAGAGATGAGAAAAAATTGCAAAAAGATGCGGAAGTTAAAATTAGTACATGAGTTTCATCTTCATATTCATTAAACCTTAATTATTGAGTTTTGCACAACATATGCATGAGTGAAATGATCATAAATGAGTGAAATAATATTCATGCAATATTTCAATTCTGATTTGACATGATTATGATTAAACATACTAAGGTTAATTGAAAATGATGCAAATATATTAATTACCTAAGTAAAACTTGCGCATTTTATAAATGTAGCCTAATACCCCTAAAATACACCTTTTAAATCCATTTTGACACTTATTTCATTTAGTCTTAATAATATCATATAACAAATTTAGTTTTTCAAATTTTATAAGACTTTATAGGAACTGGATTTAGAAGGATAGAAAAAAAAGGATAAGTAGATCACTTGAAAAATGACATGACTTTTTATTCAACTTTATTCAATTTGATTTATTTATGAATTTTGGTTTAATATGAGAAAGTCTTATCACAAGTTATATAAGGTGATCATATCATGATGGTTCAACAAAAATAAAAAGCAAAAACAAAAAGGAAATTAAGTATATCATGAAGTAGAGAATTGATATTTTATTTTGAGTTAATTTCTACTTCATGCAAATGATTGGATACTAATGAATAGGAGATTTAGGTATCCAAAGAGGACTGATGTGACGGTTCCTTTGGGTACCCAAATACATCGTGTTTGTTTTGGGGGAGATGGAAGTGAATGAGCACTTTTGAGTGGAGTTTGTGTTTCATCTTAGACTTTGGGTCTCCATTCAAATCTTGGTTTAACATTATTTTTAGTTTTCAAATTTCCATTATGATAATCTTTATATTGATGATTATGATTGTAATGATTATTAAAAGTATTGTTCATAGGAAATTTGTGCAATTTTAATTTTGAGTTGGGAGAAACATGATTTTGCAAGTAATGATGATTTTGGTTTTGATTTACAAACACTTTGTGATTCTTGCTCCCATTATTAGACTTAGTTAAGATGTTCATATTCATATTCAACTTGTTCTTAGATATAGTTTGATATTGTGAATTTGTATTTACAATTTTCATAAGCAAGTTGATTTTTGATTTTAATTCATCATTTTTAATCTTTAAATTATGTCTAGCTTTATTATAAGCGATTGGGCTATTTTTAAGAGTTGAAACAATTGAATCTATATGATCTTGATAGTTATTTCTATATTCATCAAATGTTTCATCCATCTCTTTCATTTCAATTTTATAGTCTTTGCACTTAGCACAATCATTTTTCAAAGTTGAATTTTCTAAACATAATCTTTCATTTTGTTCTTTTATAAAAAGAAGTTCCTTTTCAAGTTCCTTGCATTTTTCTTTTAAGTCATCAGATTCCATACAAGGTGTAGTATTTTCAACTAAGGAACCATGGATAGAACTAGATAAATTTGAATTTGATTCTTCATTAATTTTTGCCTTTAAATTTTTATTTTCTTAGTGCAAATGTTTATTAGCATTTTTTAATTTCTTAATTTTGCGCTTTGTAGTTTGAAGCATTTGTAATGTAGAAATAGAAGTACAGAAAATAGGATTTGATTTCCTTACATTGCTTTCGGGAGAGGCACGATTTGAGCATATTGTTTCTTTTACATCTTTTTGGCACTCCTCTTCCGAAGACAGTACTTCTTCTTTTCCATTTTATGTGTGCTCCATTGACCGTCATGAGAGGAGTATTCTTGAAGACTTGTGCAAGCTTGCATATTCTCCGGTTCTTGTGATTGTTCCATACCTATTGAAGGAGAATCATACATTTCTTCAAGAAATTTCCATACTTTGTATGCACTAGAAAAACAATATATTAATTTGAAAATATCTTGAGATAAAGCACAAAAAATATAATGCATAGCTTTTGCATTTAGGTGACGCTCTTGTTTATTTGATTCGTCTGCTGGTCTAACTATTGCTATATCCCATGCATTGATATCTAAACTTTTAATAAATTTTTCCATTAATAATTTCCACCCTTTATAATTTCTCCCTTCGAATAAAGGTGGTTTAGGAGATTTTTCTTTTTCATAAAAATTTACCCCACTAGTAGAAGCGAGATTATGAGACGCCATTATTCCCGGTTGTTAAGCCGATTTGGAATAACCTGCTCTGATACCACTTGTTGGATCGGTAGGCGCCCTTAGAGGGGGGGGGGGGTGAATCAGGGTTATAAAAACTTATATTATATTTTATAATACTTGAAATAATAAGAGATCAAAATAGTGATTTCGAATAAAGATCTAAATTATTTTATAATAAAAGAGATGATAATAAACAATTTAGAGAAATAAAGAACAAATCATTTTTATTACAAAAGGAGAGACATGATTACTATTAATAAAAATGATTACAAAATTTTGATTTCAATTACGCTAGAAATCAAAGCGAAATATGAAAGACTCTTTTTATTTTCTATACCGACTCGTATCCGCACGAACCGGTTGGCTTTAGCCGATCCTTCCCCTAGATATGGCCTCAAGCTGCTCTAGCTAACCCTTCCCCGGATATGGCCTCGAGCACCCCCTAGACCTACACCTGGGACATAGTCGCCAACACGAGGCAAATTTCTGCCCTAAGTCCTACCCAGACCTAGTCGCCAACAAGAGGCGAATTTACTACACGATTTAGAAGAAAAGATGTGAAATACAAAGACAATAATATAAAACTCCCTCTATGTGGATCTCTTGGAGAAGTAGACGAAGACGTAGAGTATGATCGTAGTCGATGCGGTCTTTCGTCACGATGATGACGCGTGTTGAAATCTTCTCCACGGATCTCCTTTAGTCTTTATGGATTTGTGGGAGTATATCTCTGAACCTTCCTCTCTCTCTATTGTGGCACGAAGCTCTAGAATTTTGGATCTTGAGAGGCTCTGAAGACGGAGCCAAGATTTCCTTTTTATAGACTTAGCGCTAGCGCCTGCGCTAGTGCTACCGCCGGCGCTATCCCAATTTAGGACATATTCTGCACGGTAGAATCTTCAATCAAAGGAAACTTTTCTCTCTTGCCAACTGTGCTCCTCGCTTTCGCCTGCGCTATCGGATACCGACTGGCGCTATCTCCTTCTATAAGTTCTCTCGGCAATTGCTCTTAAGCCAATATTTCGTCGAACGAGATTTCGTCGAACGCCGCTAAGAGTTTGTCGAACGAATTTTCGTCGAACGAGATTTCGTCGAACGCCGCTAAGAGTTTGTCGAACGACAGCTAGCACCTGCGCTAGTACTACCGCCAGCGCTAGTATGTGTTTTGGATTTGATGGCTCAACTTTGGGGGCAACCTTCTTATGTAATCCTTGAGTCATGTGGACTTTGTTATCCTACACACTTAAACACACAAGATCAAATACACATATGATTTATTATTCTCAAACTTAGGAGATGCGGAAGACCATGTTCCAACAAATATCTATTAGTCAATTGTGTGATAAAGGATTATATGTTTTATTTGAGTCATCCACAAATCTTTGCAAAATATTTAATACAAACACAAAAGATGTTTTACTAACTGCACCCAGAACTCACAACGTATATATAGTTTCATTTCATATTTTTCCAAATCATCTATAAAATGTAATATAACTAAAAATGACGAGTTAGAACATTGGCATAGATGTTTAGGTCATGCTAGTACAAAGCTCATTTTAAAACTAGTCAAAAAGGAATTGATTAGAGGATTGCCTAGATTAAATGGAATTTTTTCTTCACTATGTTCTCCATGTCAAAAAGGAAAATTTACAAAATCGTCTTTTAAGAGCAAAAATGAAATTTCTACTACAAGACCTTTGCAATTAATTCACATGGATATCTTTGGCCCCGTTAGCACCGCAAGTCTTGGTGGTAGAATATATATGTTTGTTCTAATAAATGATTTCTCTAGATATTGTTGGACTTTATTTCTTTCTTCCAAATCTGATGTGTTTTGCGAATTTTCAAAATTATGTACTCGTATTCAAAATGAACTAGATTTAGAAATAAAATGCATTCGCTCAGATCATGGAGGAGAATTTGAAAATGAAAATCTTAAATCTTCTTGCGAAATGTTAGGTATTAAGCTCGAGTTCTCTGCTCCGCGCACACCTCAACAATATGGTATTGTAGAAACAAAGAATAGGACAATTCAAGAACTAACACATACTATGCTCTCTGAATATAAATTACCTAAGTGTTTTTGGGCTGAAGCCGTAAGCACATCATGTTATGTAATGAATAGAGTCATGCTTCGTCCATCTTTAAATCTCACACCATATGAACTATATTATCAAAAGAAACCTAACAGATCATATTTTAAAGTATTTGGATGTAAATGTTTTATTCTCAATACAAAAGATGCCTTAGGGAAGTTTGATGAAAAATGTGATTAAGGAATATTTCTTGGATACTCTTCAACAAGTAAAGCTTATAGAATATTTAACAAAAGAACGAGTAAGGTTGAAGAGTCTATTAATGTAAAATTTGATGAATTTATTCCTTGTGTAAAAAACTTCCTATAGGTACAAATGATGAACCCTGTAATCTTTGGAGCACGACGAAGAGGAACCTTCCAAAGAGGAGGAGGGTGCCAAGGAAGATGAATATGTTTCTCCGAGCATCATAAATTTCTCAAAAAATTATCCAACGGAGCTAGTTATTGGGGAGCCATCTATTGGGGTAAGAACTCGATTTTCTATTTATGAAACTTTTTCAAATATTTGTTTTGTTTCCGAAATAGAACTAAAAAAATGTTTCAACCACCTTAAATGACGATTTTTGGTTTTTGGCTATGAATGAAGAGTTAGATCAATTTGAAAGAAATAAAGTTTGAAATCTGGTAGAACGTCCATCTAATCATCCCGTTGTTGCCATAAAATGGGTTTTTAAAAATAAATTAGATGGTGAATCTAGAATTACAAGAAATAAAGCTCGCTTAATTGCTCAAGGCTTTTCTCAAATCGAGGTGGTATATTTTGAAGAAACTTTTGCTCCTGTTGCTCGCTTAGAATCTATACGAATATTTTTTGGCCTTTGCAAGTTTTAAAAGAATAAAATTATTTCAAATGGATGTTAAAAGCGCCTTTCTAAATGAGTTTATAAAAGAAGAAATTTATGTAGAATAACCCCCCGGTTTCATAAATGAAAAATTCCCAAATCATGTTTACAAATTAGAAAAAGCGCTTTATGGTTTAAAATAAGCGCACTGTGCATGGTATAAAAGACTTACATCATTTTTATTAAAGCACGGTTATGCCATGGGAAGTGTCGACAACACACTCTTCATTAAGCACAATAATAACGATTTAATTATTTTACAAATATATATTGATGACATAATTTTTGGAGCCACTAATGAAGAGTTATGTAATGAAGTAGTCTTAGTAATGAAAAATGAATTTGAAATGAGCCTTGTAGGAGAACTTTCTTATTTTCTTGGTTTTCAAATTTCACAACGAAATGATGGTATTTTTATTTGCCAAACAAAATATGTTCATGATATGCTTAAACGATTTGAATTTGAAAATCTCAAACAAGCTTCTACACCTATGCGTGCTTCTTTAAAACTAGGAAAAGATGAATCTGGAATTTTTATCGATCAAACTTTATATAAAGGTATGAATGGATCTCTTCTTTGCTTAAGTGCATCTCGACCAGATATAATGTTTGTCGTATGTTTATGTGCTCGATTTCAAGCCAATCCAAAAGAATCTCATTTCAAAGAAGTAAAACGTATTTTTAGATATCTATTAGGTTCATCTATATTAGGATTATGATACCTACACAATGATTCATTAATACTTCACGGCTATTCCGATTTGGATTACGCCGGATGTTCACTAGATCGAAAAAGCACTAGCGTTACATGTCACTTTTAGGAACCTCATTAGTTGCATGGTCTAGTAGGAAACAATCTTCGGTTGCACTCTCCACCACGGAGGCCGAATACATCGCTCTTGGGAGTTGTTTTGCACAAGCCTTATGGATGAGCCAAACTCTAGTGGATTTTGGTTTTCATCTCAAAAATATTGATCTCAAATGTGACAATAAAAGTGCCATAGATCTTACAAATAATCTCGTACACCACTCTAGTTCCAAACACATAGATGTTCGCCATCACTTCATTAGGGATCATATTAAGCAAGAACATATAAAAGTAAGTTTTATTGGTACGGACTCCCAACTTGCTGACATATTCAGTAAACCTCTTCCCAATGCAAGATTTCGATTACTATGACTTGAATTAGGAGTCCTAGATCTTTCGGGATAAGTCACATTCATAAATGCAATCGAATTATGCAATTTTACATATCTAAACATCTTCAAATCTTCTAAAATTTCTGCATCAAATGTAATCTTTGGACACTTAATCAATATCAAAAACTAGATTTTTCAAAATCCTAAAATTTAGTGCAAGGTTTGTCGCGCTAGCGCTAGCACCGGCGCTAGTGCTAGCACCGGCACTAGCGCTAGCACTGGCGCTAGCGCACCTGTCTGATTTTCTTTATTTTTCAATTTTTGAAAAATCCCTAAAAAAATGCTCCTTTATTTGTACTACTTATTTTTACATTTCTGCCTTTAATTGATTTTTGAAAAATTAAAATACAAAATTGCAAAAGCCAAAATTACAAAAAATATTTGTTTTCTCTTCTTTCCTTGTTTATTTGTTGGAAGATTTGGCCCCAACAAGAAGATCAAACCCCTTAAAGGGGGCAGGTAGCACCTACTGATCCCGCGGAACTAACTGACTGGAGACTAAGAGCTTAACACAGACCCTTGGCTATAGCACAGAGGTCCCACCACACACCCAGAAGATCTTAGAGCGCTTCCCTCCCAAGCCAAAGCTGAAGTTGGGCACCTTGGAGAGCCTGAGGAGCTAACCAAAGAACCTAGGGAGGAAGAAGCCAAGAAACTGGATTGCCCTCCCAAGGTGCCCTTCAAGGTCTATATATAGATTTTCTAGTCTGGTCTGCTAATAGCGGGATTCCGCCTTTTGGTTATACTAAACGCACCCTAAACTGGTCTGCTAATAGCCAAACTCCGCTGTTATTGAGAGCTATTGGAAGCCCACCAGGGGTACCAAGGTAAATTCACCTGCACCCCCTGATGGGTGAGTGGCCCATGAAGGTAACACTCACCAGTCTCTCTGTGAGCTGGGCTCGCGAGATCCCCTCATGCGAGTGGAGGGGAGCCCCCACTCGCCTCACTGGATAATCGCTGCAAGACCTTACCTGACTCACCCTGGCTAAATACACCAAAGAGCGGTCTTCAAAATATTCGTGATATCGCCTCTCACTACTCGCGAGCGGGATCCCTGGCTTGCCTCTCTAGCTCGCCTCGCCCCGCCCTAGCAAGGTACTCGCCGCGAGTCTTCGAGTACTCCCTAACTTACTTGTGATTGATTCCTCCGCGAGTCCGTGAACACTGGGTTGTACACAATCCCCACTCTTCGCAAGATTATACTAAGCTCATGAAGAAACATCCAAACCTTTGTGTTCGCCGGACGAGGATGAGCTGGCATGAATCTTTGGTGGGTCCCACCCCCGGTGCTATAAATACCAAAAGTCCAGGGAAATGAGAGACCCTTTCCTTCCTTCCCTCGCTTTACTACTCGCCACCGCCTTTACTGAAGATGCCTCTCTCGGAAGAAGCTCAGGCTCGCTTGAAGGCCTCCCGTGCGAGGGGACACTCGGTCGCCAAACGGCTTGCTCCTCGGGGCGCCCGACAGACTCCACCTCCCCTGTTTTGAAGCAAGCCCAAGCGGTGTGGTGGCGCTACGGGATGACACAACCTTCCCTTCGAGATATGTTGGACGATCCAACACTCGCCGGACTGGTACTCGAATCTGCATGCCTTTTCTCTCCTGTTTTTGTGCTAACCTTTTGATATGCAGAGCGCGTCCCTGGCAGGAATCCAGGCAAGCGAGAGCCAGGAAGGTACTCGCCTTCCCTCCCCAAGGGGAAACAACGCCTCGGCTACCGACGTGGAGGTTATCGACCTGTCGCCTTCGCCGCGACCAGGTAAGATTCTGACATGATCTTTTCCAGCGAGTTCACCTACTGAGCCTTTTCTCCTTTCACAGAGAACCTCATCGCGACTCCTGGGAGGAGCACCAACCTGCTGGGCTCGCCACCCCCTCCAGATTCTCTGCCCCCACCGGATTCGCCACCTCCTCCGGGCTAGCAGCCTCCGCAGGGCTCGCATCCTCCTCCGGGCTTGCAGCCTCCTCCGAGCGAGACAGTCCTCATCCCTGGGTTCAACATGCTGGGCTATCAAGGCCCCACCAGCTCGCCTCCCACCGACATCCGTGATGCGAGCAATCTCTCCCACGTTCCCTACCTGGGGAAATCCTTCACAATAAAGTACTTGGAGGCCCTCTAGGGGAGACCGAGCTCCTCCCTCCAGCGACCCGATAAAGCAGTCACGACCCTGTCATGTTGGTTAGTTACAAATCAACAAAATACCTCTCGCACTGCTTATTGAATCTTTTCTCGCAGGTTTCCCAGAGTCCTCCACCGAGCTGGAGATTGGGGAGTAGGAGATGTCGCCCCTACCTTCGCCGAGAAAAATCATTGACTTCCTCGGCGACCCTGAGGTGATGAAGCGATGAGTCGCGGATGTGCTCAAGAAGCAAGGATACATGCTGCAAAGATCTGCGCAACTAGGCGTGCGAGGATAGAGCAGTCTGCGAGGAGCACTTCGCCACGATTGAAGACGAGTTAGCCCGAGTTCTCGTCGAGCTACAGATAGACGCCTGTCACGAGGCCACCTCTCCTGGGGTGCACCTCACGCGGGCGGAGGATCAAATCCGGCTGCTGCTGCGCGAGCTCCATGCGGTCCGCGCGTATTACTATTCGTGCGTACTGCCGCTCTAGGGGTTGCAAGGATGAGGTCGATGGCGGTGGATCTGCTATTGATCCTGTTCACACTCTCCTGGAAGACTCGCAAAGACCTATTTATTTCTGTTTTCCTTTTCTACGGTGTCCAGTAAACAATAATATTACTCTGAATGTCTTCCGAGAAATAGCGGGATTTTTCTTTAATTATTACTCGTTGTTTATTATTGTTTTTATTGCATTCGCAAAACCCATTTTATTCAACGCGCTTCTCTCGCGGCCTGCCAGGGAATCGCTTCACTTGGCGGCGACCTGTCCCTGCTGCATCGCGGAGAGTTCTCCGGAGGTAGGCGGGTTTGAGTATTGGGGCGCGTAACAATGGGATTCAGCTATTCGCACCCATGACGCCTCGATTCCTCCCAGCCGCCTTGAGTTTCTTATAAATAAGCCTGTCAGCCCTCAGCCCACGTCAAGGGGATGGGTCCCGCTGAGTGCTCGTCAAGAGCCAATCCTCCAGCGGACTTTCTCTCCGACCAGGGCATCGGAGAGGCCTGTTGGGTCTTTCTATACCCCTTCATAAGGGATGACATATCAAATATGCGCAGCGGAAATGACAAGAACAGCCCAAAAAGAGATCAACGGATCTTGCGGTTTTCATGATTCAAGAGAATAAGCAAATAGAATACAATGTACCTTCGCGGGATTGAGTCAATACTCAACCAAGGTGCTCCAAAGAGAAATCCGAAATCTGCCTTTGAGTTCTTCAAGGATCGAAATAGATCAATCCCTCTACAGAAGTCCACACAAGCAAAGGAGAACCCTAGCTTCTTGTCGTACAAGAACTAGGTCGGAGAAGGATGCTCTCAACGTCCCCACGGACTGCTAGATCCGATCCAAGGGAGGCGGCAACTGACGGCGGCGACAAGAAGCGATGGAACACGATCGATGGACGGGAAGAACGTGCCCTCGCGCGGAACAGTTCCGGTCGGCAGTTCTTCTAAATCGCGAAAAGGACTAAGTCTCAAAACCGTATGTATCGAAGACCTAATCGCATGCCTTTATATATGCAAGGTATAGGAAAGGCTATCCGCAGACCAGAGGGAAAATCGGAATATCTGTCCAGATTTACATTCGCCGAATTCGACTAATCAAATTAACCGAATTCGGCTAATCACTATAACCGAATTCGACTAATCACTATAACCGAATTCGGCTAATCACTATAACCAAATTCGGCGAAACCATTTTGACGAATTCGTCTATATATAAATTCGGCTATATAAATTTGGCGAAACCATTTAGCCGAATTTGACTTTAGCCGGATTCGTCTAAACCCTTTAGCCGAATTCGTTTAAATCCTTTAGCCGAATTCGTCTAAACCATTTAGCTGAATTCGTCTAAACCCTTTAGCCGAATTATCTAGTGTAAATCCATTCGTTTAAACCCTTTAAACGATTTCCCGTTGAGACATTCTCAATTTAATTCCAAGCAGTCACAGGATTGGTCCTCCACTCATATCCAATATGAGTAAGGCCAACACAATCCTTTCTCCAATTTCTCCAAACGCTTTTATGTGCGACCCTATAGGCTCATATTGCGTTGGCAGCAAGACTAACTATTGATTGCTTTGAGATCATCTCAGAAACTCCAACAAGGCCCCCAGGGAAGATTCTCCCCGCGCCGACCGCACCCGCGCCGGCGGGCCACCATAATTTATGCCTGGGAAGCAAGAACCGGGACGTGGTCGGCGAGTCCGTGTTGGAGTGGGACTCAGACTCCAACCGGGTCTCGATCTCCACCCTCAATCCCTCTTGGGTGGAGCGGGAGTCCATTGGAGGAGCGGCCTTCGCCGTGTCCTTCGCCGTGTCCTTCGGCCTCTACGGGAGGGAGGACGCCATGGAATTCCACACCCTCTCCTCCCAAGCGCTCGCTTACGAGTGCGCACGAGCTCAGCTTCGCAGGCTGGAGCTCGCCCACATGGCATGTCGCTGCTGCCTCACCACGGAGAGGAACTCCGAAGATTTGAAGCGCGAGCTGCAAGAGATGCAGAAGGAGCTCGCCGACCTAAAGGAAAAGCAGGTCGTCTTCGATGGCCTCCTTGATAGCCTCAAGGGCGGGATGGTAAGTCTGCCGAGAACTCTCTTATTTTATTTCACCATTTTCCTTTTTAACTCATTTTGCTCTCGCAGGACCCTGAGAATGTCGACCAGTTCCTCGCTCACAAGATGGAGCTGGAGAAGTAGGTCGCTGTGCTGAAAGCTCACAACCAGGAGCTCGCCCGGGCCGCCCTCCCACCCGCTCCTCGCTCTCCCCAAACCTTGAGGAACTTGAAGCGTGCGGAGGAGTCATTGCGGGACACCGGGATCCTAGCGGTGAGGAACATCTTCGACACCTTGAAGGGGGCAGGGCTTCTCTCAGCTGATGTGGAGGAGCTCACTGTCGAGGAGGTCATCTCGGAGTTGTTCGAGTCGATCCCTCCATTCGTGGATGAGGAGGGCAAGCCTTAAGATGTAACAATTTCTCTTTTGAGCTGTCTTTGTAAGGCAAGACTCGCCCCCACCCCCCCCCCCCCCCCCCCCCCCCATGGTTTAAAATTTTTTTTGAAATTAAATGAAAATTATTTCTCCATGTCTTTTTTCTGCTTTTTTGCTTTTCTCGCTTCCAATTACTAACGCGCTCGTGCCTCGACGACTCTCTCCGCACATGCACTCGCGCTTTGCTCAGGCACTTATTGACTCGCCCGTGCATACTCACACACGTACGCATTCACATTCTGGCATGCACCCCATGCTCACCTGCGAATCAATCGAATATCTGCTTTCTCGCCTCCTTTCTTGGGACTTAACAAAATATTTTTTCCTTTGTATTTGCTCCAAACCAGGCTCTCGCATGCGAGCCCTTAACCAAGGCGAATGCCCATTCGGGTAGACTTATTTCTTGCTTTCACGTTCACACGCTTCCATTCTCGCCAATCGTTATGCCACCTGACAACTGTCTGTACTTACTCGCACACCCCCACTCGTGCTTCCGAGAGCGACGTGCTTGCATCAATTGCCGGCATACACTCGCACCCCCTCACTCGCCCTTTCGCGAGTAGTGTGCTTTTGCTAATTTTTTAGGACTTAGGTGGCTATGATAATTCCCTTGAGAGAGCAACCTTGCTGAGAACCTCCTCTGCTGGGGCGGCTCGCATCACTGCCGAGCGAGTGCCTTTCCGAGCGAGTGCCTCCTCTACTAGGGCCACCCGCATACCTGCCGAGTGAGTGCCTTTCCGAGTGAGTGCCTCCTCTATTGGGGCTACTCGCATGCCTGACCCTTGGGATTTTTCCCTTCTTATCTTATTTTACCCTCCTGCCACCGGGTGAGTCTGCTGTCTTGTCAGCTGGGTGAGATCCTGACCGTGTCATTTTCATGAGATCTTGTTGCCATGGGCCCAGTACCACATTTACCTTAGCCAGCCTCTCTAGAGATCAACCTGACCCGCCGTCTAGTGAGAGCCCAGCAACAGAATCTATCTGGGGTACTCCAGCTCAAACTTTCCTCAGCCAGCCTCTCTAGAGATCAACCTGACCCACCATCTGTGAGAGCCCGACAGTGGAATCGATCTGGGGAACTCCAGCTCAAACTTTCCTTAGCCAGCCTCTCCAGAGATCAACCTGACCCACCGTCTACGAGAGCCCGACAGGGAATCGATCTCGAGCACTCCAGCTCAAACTTTCCTTAGCCAGCCTCTCTAGAGATCAACCTGACCCGCCGTCTATGAGAGCCCGATAGTGGAATTGATTTGGGGCACTCCAGCTCAAACTTTCCTCAGCCAGCCTCTCCATAGATCAACCTGACCCACTGATTATGAGAGCCTGGTAGTGGAATCGATCTGGGGCACTCCAGCTCAAATTTCCTTAGCCAGCCTCTCTAGAGATCAACCTAACCCTCCATCTTTGAGAGACCGGCAGCAGAATCGATCTGGGGCACTCCAGCTTAAACTTTCCTCAGCCAGCCTCTCCAAAGATCAACATGACCCACCGTCTTTGAGAGCCCGGCAGCAGAATCGATCTGGGGCACTCCAACTAAAACTTTCCTCAGCCAGCCTCTCTAGAGATCAACCTGACCTACCGTCTATGAGAGCCCGGCAGTGGAATCGATCTGGGGCACTCCAGCTCAAACTTTCCTCAGCCAGCCTCTCTAGAGATCAAACTGACCCACCGTCTATGAGAGCCCGGTAGCGAAATCGATCTGGGGCACTCCAGCTCAAACTTTCTTTAGCCAGCCTCTCTAGAGATCAACCTGACCCACCGTCTATGAGAGACCGGCAGTGGAATCGATCTGGGGCACTCCAGCTCAAACTTTCCTCAGCCAGCCTCTCCAGAGATCAACCTGACCCACCGTCTATGAGATCCCGACAGCGGAATCGATCTACGACATTCCAGCTCAAACACACAAGGGCATATGGTTAGAGTAGGTATTAAAATCAGCGCACAATGAGTCAATCATATATCAAATCATCGTAAAAAGCTTTAGGGATAGAAATGTTTTAGATCATCCCTGCTTCGAGATCGGCCGAGGGGTGCCCCTTCCACATCCTGGAGGTGGTACCCTCCCAACCTGAGCACTTCATCTACAATGTAAGGCCCCTCCCAGTTGGGGTCGAGCTTTCCCACCGTGGCTCCTCTCCCTGCCGCGTCAACCTTCTTCAAGTCTAGATCCCACTTCTCGAACTATTTAAATCGGATGTGCTTGTCAAAATACCGAGGCATTTGCCGCTTGACCTCCTCCTGCCGGATGGTGGCTAGGTCCCGGTGCTCTTCTACCAAATCCAAAGATAGTCATTGTTCTTCCTCGTTCTCCAGTCTCCACTCTTCATCTCCTTCCCCTGCGGTCACCTCCCTGGGTGGCTTTACCTCGAATTCTATAGGAAGCACGACCTCGGACCTGTGGGAGAGCTTGAATGGGGTCTCCTCGATGGTTGTGTTTTGGGTGGTCCTCAAGGCCCAAAGGACCGAAGGAAATTGTTCTACCCAGTTGCCTCTCGGATTCTCAACCTTCTTTTTTAGCAAATTCACAATGATTTTGTTCACCGCCTCCACTTTCCCATTGCTCCTTGGGTGGTGGAACGATGCAAACTGAAGATCTATGCCGAGTTGGGTGCATAAGTTGACAATCTCGTCGCTGGCAAACTGCGGTCTGTTGTCCGTGACTATGGCTAGCGGAAGCCCATGCCTGCAAATTATTTCCCCACATATGAAATTTCTTACCACCTGAGAGGTTACCTTAGCCAGTGCTTTCACCTCCAGCCACTTGGAGAAGTAATCGATCATTATTAGCAGGATCTTTCTTTGGACACTTGCCTTGGGGAAGGGACCCACCAGGTCTAATCTCCATATCGCGAAGGGCCATGGAGTCGTGATAGTCCGGAGCCTCTGAGCTGGTAGGAGCTGGAGGGGAGCATACAACTGGCACTTGGAGCATTTCTTGGCAAATTCCTCCGCATCCTTGCTGAGGGTAGGCCAGAAGTAGCCTTGCCTCAACACTCTTCCTTCCAAGGTTCTGCTCCACGAGTGGCTGCCGCACTCCCCCGAGTGAATTTCCTCCAGGAACCTTGGAACCCCCTCCTCCGAGACGCAACAAGCTAGGGTCCCGAGAGGGTCTTTCGGTACAGTTCACCTGCATGTAAGGAATAATATGCCGCTTTATACCTCAGTCGTCGCTTATCCACATCCCCTTCTGGGAATTTCCCCGATGTTAAGAAAATGATGATAGGATCCATCCACGACGCCCGCCGATCTACCTCCATTAACCCCCCCCCCCCTCCTTGATGGAGGGTCGGAAGAGTTTCGACACCGTCCCTCCTGCCTGGGGACCAAACTTGGCCAGGAGGTCAGCTGGGATGCTCTCCTCCCTTGGCACATACTGAATGGAGAAGGTGCGGAATTGCCTGATGATCCACTTGACCTTCTCTAGATATCGCTGGAGGGTGGGCTCCTTTGCCTCAAACTCCCCCTTGAACTGACATGCCACTACCATGGAGTCCGTCGAGACCTCCACGTCTTGCACTCCCAACTCCCGGGCCATCTGCAGGCCTGCTATTACCGCCTCATACTCGGCCTGGTTATTGGTGATAGGGAAGCGGATGTTGATGGCTTGCTCTATCCTTGTTCCCTGGGGGCTTACTAAAATGACTCCTCCCCCAAAAGAATTCCTCCCCGATGCTCCGTCGACCAACATCTTCTAAGCTGCCAGGAGGGGTGGCTCAGACTCTTCAACCTCGGTCACATAATCGGCCAAGAAGTCTGCCACTACTTGCACCTTTATCGAGTGTCTGGGCATGAAAGAGATATCAAATTAGCTTGGCTCCACCGACCACTTAGCTAACCTTCCCGAGTGTTCCACTCCTTCCATGATGCTGCGAATGGGGTGGTCGGTTACCACCTTGATGGAGTGAGCCTGAAAGCAGGGTCGGACCTTCCGGGCTGATACCACGAGAGCGAAGGCCAGCTTTTCTAAAATGGGATACGTAAGCTCAGCCTTCCTCAAGACTCGGCTGACGTAGTATACCAGGAGTTGTTTCTTCCCTTCTTCCCGCACCAACACGGAACTCACCGCTTCTTACCCTACCCCCAAGTAAAGGGATAGGTCCTCCCCCTGCCTCGGTCCCTGGAGTAAAGGGGCCTGGGTCAGCTGCCTCTTTAATGCTTGAAAGGCCTCCTCATACTCCAGGGTCCACTCAAACTTCTGGTTCCCCCTTAGCACTTTGAAGAATGAAGCACACTTCTCTCCTGACCTGGAGAGGAATCTACTTAGCCAGCTAGCTTCCCGGTGAGGCGCTGGACCTCCTTCGCATTCCTCGGCGATCCCAGCTCCAGGATTGCTTTCACTTTGACAGGGCTAGGCTCCACCCCAGCAGGGGTGAGCAAGTGGCCCAGGAACTTCCCTCGGCTAGCCCCGAAGACACACTTTTGGGGGTTGAGCTTCATCTTGAACTTGCACAAGGTCCCGAAAGTCTCTTCGAGGTCCCGAAGGTGGAACTCAAGGTTCCGACTCTTGATCATGAGATCGTCCACGTATACCTCCAAATTCCTCCCCTTCTATTCTCGGAAGACCCTGTCCATCATCCGTTGATATGTTGCCCCTGCATTTTTTAGCCCAAAGTGCATCATCTTGTAGCAGTAGCACCCATCCCCCATGATCAAAGAGGCATCCTTGATGTCGGGAGGGTGCATGTGGATCTGATGGTAACCTGAGAAAGCACCTAGAAAACTCATTAGGAAAAACTGACGGCTGAGTCAACCAGTGCGTCGAATCGAGGCAATGGGTAACAAAACTTGGGACATGATTTATTTAATAAAGAATAGTCCACACACATCCTCCACTTACCGTCTCCCTTTTTTACCATTACTACATTGGAGACCCAGCCTAGGTACTGGATCTCCGATACAAACCTTGACTTGAGGAGCTTTCTCACTTCATCCCGGATGGGGGCCTCCAGCTTGTGTGCGATGGACCTCTTCTTTTGGCGGATGGGGCGAGTACCGGGGTCAAGATTGAGGCGATGACACGTGACATCCGCATCGATCCCAGGCATCTCCGCGGCACTCCATGCGAAGACGTCCATGTTCTCTTGGACGCAATACAAGATCTTCCTCTGGTCCTAGGGGCGAGCTCCCCACTGATCTATACCTTCTTGATCGCCCCTGCCCTGGTGATGACCTCCAGCTCTACCACCTCCTCCATGGACTCTAGCGTTGACTGCTCTACCCAGTCATTCTCCTTCCTCTCTCCGTAAGCAAGCGCTTCAGCTCCTCCTTCTTCCATATCCTCCCCCCTGATCACCATCAGGTCCTTCGCCCCCTCCTCCTGGGCTTCACCTTCTACTCCTCCTCCCTCTTTCCTTCCTTCTTCTCCTGCCTCTTCTGGCATCGCCGGCTCACCCATCTCCCTATCCCACTCCTCATCTTCTGCCATCCAGGCGATGGTGTTCACGACAATCACATAGCACTGCCTTTCCACCTTTGGGTCTCCCCTTACCCAGACCTGGACTCCCCCTGCATTGAACTTGAGGCATTGGTGAAAAGTGGAGGGGATGCATCTAAACAAGCTGATGAGGGGCCTTCCGAAGGTGACGCTACAGCTGCTGGGGGCATCCACGATGATAAAGCGACAGTTTTGAGACTGCCCTCCCAAGACGACGTGGATCCCCACTCCTCCTTCCACCTCCTTTCTCTCCCCCGAGAATCCAAACAATGGGTCGTCCGAGGCCAACAACCTTGTACCTCCACCTTCATCTCATCAAATGCCTTTTTGAAGATGACGTTGACCGAGCTCCCATTATCCATGAGGATCCGAGAGATGGTGAAGTTCTCAATGGCCATTTGGATAACCAGCGCATCGCAGAACGGGTCCTCATGACCTGACATATCCTTCTGAGTAAACGCGATCTTTTCTAGTAGGGGTGGGGCTTGGGATGTCTAAGCAACACTCTGATGGTATATGGTATGGAGGCTCGCCTTGCGGGTCACCTCGATCCCCACTCCACCATGGATCACTCTGATCCCTCCTCGGATCCCTACGTCAACCCTGTCCTAGCACCTCTCTTCCCCCTCCTCCTAAGGCAAGACCTCCTCAATCCTCACCCACCGCTGCTCCCGCTGCACTGGAACTCTAGCCCCCCTAATCTCCAAGAACTCTGGGCAGGTGGTCGTCGCATGACCTTCCTCCTGGTGGAAGTCACAATAAGGCAACGCCACCCCGCTCCCCTCGGCCTCTGCCCCTCTGTTCCTCCTTCTGAGCTCGGCTCCTCCTGCTCCCACTCCTCTTCCTCTTCCTGCTCTTCCTCTCCCGACCTCCATCACATGCTGAGGCGGGGGAGGATGTGGCCTCAGGCCCTGCCTCCACCCTAGCTGATGAGGTCTTCCTTGTCCTCCTTGGAAGTTTCCCCCTCCCTGGTGGAAACCCCTTCCTGGGCCCTGCACCCCTCCTCCTTGCTGCCTCCACCCCAACTCTGTGGCCATTGCCTCTTCTCTTCTCGTTGCCTCTGGTTTCCTAACCTCTGACTCGCTCAACCTTGCCAGCCTTTTTGTGAACTTGGGGTTATCTGCCTCCCCTTCTATCTCTTTCGCCGCCCGCTCCATCAGCTCCTCGAAGGATAGGGGGGCCATCCTTCTTAGGATTATCTTGAAGAAACCATCCCGCAAACCTACTATAAAGGCAAGCTGGAGGGTGAACCCGGGCATGAGTAGAACCTCCTCCTGAAAATGGTCCATGCTGTGGGCCAATGACTCCCCCGGCCTCTGCTTGATGTTGAAGAGCGCCTTGGGGTGTATTTAGCAAGGGCGAGTCAGGTAAGGTCTCACAACGATTATCCAGCGAGGCGAGTGGGGGCTCCCCTCCACTCGCAAGAGGGGATCTCGTGAGCCCAACTCGCAGAGAGACTGGCAAGTGGCGCCTTCATGGGCCACTCGCCCATCAGGGTGGTGCAGGTGAATTTACCCTGGTACCCCTGGTGGGCTGCCAATAGCTCTCCAGAACAGCGGAGTTTGGCTGTTAGCAGACTAGTTTGGGGTGCATTTAGTAAAACCAAAAGGCGGAATCCCACTATTAGCAGACCAGACTAGAAAAGCTATATATAGACCTTGAAGGGCACCTTGGGAGGGCAGTCCAGTTTCTTGGCTTCTTCCTCCCTAGGTTCTTTGGTTAGCTCCTCGGGCTCTCCAAGGTGCCCAGCTTCAGCTTTGGCTTGGGAGGGGAAGCGCTCTAAGATCTTCCGGGTGTGTGGTGGGACCTCCGTGCTGTAGCCAAGGGTCCGTGTTAAGCTCTTAGTCTTTGGTCTGTTGGTTCCGCGGGATCAGTAGGTGCTACCTGCCCCCTCTAAGGGTCCGATCTCCTTGTTGGGGCCAAATCTTGGTTCCAACATTTTTGGTGTGATCCGCATTCGTGGGGATTGGCTAGAGCGGCTTGAGGCCGTATCCGGGGGAGGATAGGATAAAGCCACCAGTTCGTGGGGATACGAGTCGGGATAGAAAATGAAAAAGTCCCTTATTCAAAATTTTAAACAATTTAGATCTTTATTCAAAAACAATTTAAAACAATTTAGAAAACGAAAAAGTCTCTTTCATTATAAAATAATTTAGATCTTTATTCAAAATCACTATTTTGATCTCTTAGCCTTTCAAGTAATTCAAATTATATAAAAAGTTTTAAAACCCTTATTTACCCCCTCCCCCTCTAAGGGCGCCTACAGATCCAACAAGTGGTATCAGAGTGGTTTTATTCCAAAATGGTCTAACAACCGGTAATAATGGCATCTCATGATCACGCTTTTCCCTAGGGTCAGGGTGTTAGTAGACCACCTTTTTTTTACTTTGTCAGATTTCAACTGCTAGAAATCTAGGATGATGTGTTTTCTTATGACCATGGATATAGAAGTATGGAACAAGGTAGAAGTTCGGTACTCTCCTCCTACAATTGTATTAGGAGAGGCTACCTTAGAAAAACCAAAGGATAAATGGGATAATAACGATAAACTTAAATGCAAAAATAATGCAAAGGCAATGAACGCTTTATATTGTGCTTTAAATCGAACTGAATTTAATCGAATTTCTGCATGTGTAACTGCTTATGATATTTGGAACCAATTAGAAGTTACTCATGAAGGTATATCGCAGGTGAAAGATGCAAAGCTATTCCAACTGGAATCGGAATATGAAAAATTTAGGATGGATGCTGAAGAAGGCATCAACTCGATGTACACACGCTTCACCAAGATCGTCAACACTTCAAAACCTCTTGGAAAGATCTACTCCGACAGTGACTTGGTCGGAAAAATTTGTCGCTCTCTACCTCCGAGGTTCAATCCAAAGGTGACGGCCATCTCGAAGTCACACAACCTGAGAATGCTCCAGATTGAGAACCTCATTGGGAATCTCAAAACCCACGAGGTAGAACTACAGATTCAACGTGAAGAGTACAATATGGAGTCAAAAATGAAAGCATTGGTGTTGACTGAGGCCGATGATGAAGAATACGATAATGAAGAAGGTCTCTTGGTGAAGAACTTCAAAAGATTCATGCGGGATCCCGAAAGAAGAAAAACTTTTCGCAAATACCAGAGTGCTTCAACTGCAGGATGATCAGACACTTCCAAAGTGAGTGTCTAAAAATTCTAGAGAAGGAGAAGAGGCACAAAAGGAAGGACAAGAAGAAAAAGTATACTTCTTCTAAGGAGTCAAGCACAACAACTTCAAGCGACGATGAGGAAGCAAACATATGCTTCATAACAAAAAGCAACGATGACGACAACAGTGTTCTTTAATATAAATGTGTAACTTCTCCCACCTTCGAAGAACTTTTTGATGAATTTGTTCAAACTTGCAAAGCCTACGATAAAAGTATAGATGATAATAATATTTTAAATCGTGAAAATGAATCTCTTATCAAAGAAAATCATAAGCTTACCAAAAATTTAATTTCTTTAGAAAAGAGAAAGGTTTCATGCTAAGAGTGTAATCACTCCTTATGTAAGGCAAAAGATCTTGAAGTTTCTCTTTCTAAGGCCCTCTCTCAAATCAAAACTCTTACAAACGAAAATGGGGACTTAGAGAGAAAACTAAAAACCTCTCTCTTACAAATTGTAAATAACAAAAAAAGTTTTGAAAATAAATGTGTAATGCTTGTAATAGAAAATTCATCTCTTAAAACAAACTCATGACCTCAATATGTGTTGGGATCATTGCTCACAATGTCCTAGATTTGGAGAAGTCCATTTCTAAGTCAAAGATATATCTCAGAATGTATTTGATATACTCTCTAGAATCAATGTGCAGGAGATCAGGTCAGGCAAAATGTTCATGGAATTTATTCAAGTTCAGAAGCGTCGAGACATCATACATCGTTCGACGCCTGTGACCCAGAAGCGTTGACTCATGTCTACTACTCAAATAGACAAGGTCGCCGCTGAAGTTCTGAGACCAAGTTCGGAAGCGTCGAGCCGAGGTGCATTGCTCGACGCCTTGGAAAGAGAAGTGTCGACTTAACTTCAGTCAGCTCAGCGCCAACTAGAAGTTCTGAGTTCAAGTTAGAAAGCGTCGAGCCAAGTTATATTGCTCGACGCCTTGGAATGAGAAGTGTTGACTTAACTCTTATCTGCCCAGCATCATTCAGAAGTGTAGAGATATGAAGACAGAGTTAAAAGGCGTCGACTGAGTGATGATTACTCATCGCCTGAGAAGGAGGAGCCGAGAGCTTCAGTCTAAGGAGTATGCGTCGAGTGTTGCTCGACGCCTAATTGAGAAAGTGTTGACAAAGACAGTAAGCGCTCAACGCCTCTTCTACAGATAGTCTGAACTGAGGAATTTCTTCTACAGCTGGCTGAGCTTCTGTTTCTGATAAAGACCGTTGAAAACATAACGTCATGCTGACGTGGAGGATCGTAACTGTAATTGCAGATGGCGGGCTATAAATAGAAGGCATGACCTAAGGGTTATGTAGCTAAGCATTAAAGCAGTGAAGAAAAGTTTTAAAAGCTATTATCGTTTTTGAGTAAAAGTTTGAGAAAGATTTCTGAGAAGTCATCTTCCCTTTCAGAACCAATCTGATTTGAAGAATTCATTCAGCAATCTGGTGCTGATATCTTTTTCTGAAAGGAGGAGGTCAAGAAGGAAGAATCTGTCTTCCTAAGAAGAAGAACAGTCATCACAGCCTATCGAATCAAGAAGATCATTTGCTGCTGCTGTTCTATTGAAGGTTTCTGTCTGATCATTCAGGCAGATCAAGAAGGCTCAACAATTGCAAACCTGAGTCTAAGTATTTGTTACTTTCTTTCTAAATATCTGTAGGATCTGAGTTGTCAGATCTGAGTGTAGGATCTGTCAAGGATCTGAGTTGTAAGATCAGGTGTGATCTGAGTTGTAGGATTCAGGGGTGAATCTGAGTTGTAAGCCTAGTTATAAAGGCTGAGGTAGGATCTGTGTGATCTGAGATTGTAAGATCCTTTGGCGATCTGAGCTGTAAGACCTGTTTGTGGTCTGAGATCTGGAGGAGTTATAAACCCTTTCTAGTACACTACTAGAAGGGTAGAAGGGGGAAAGTGGATTACCCAAGATAAGGGGAACCACTATAAAAATCTGTGTGTTCTTTTCTGTGGTGTTATTTTTCTTGAAAGCTCTGATCAGATTTATCTAGGTTATGTTCAAGAACTGCAATAAATTTAAATAACCTATTCACCCCCCCCCCCCCCCCCTAGGTGATTAGCTACCCTTAAATTAAGTCTTTCAAGTGGTATCAGAGGGAGGTTGTTCAAGAAAAGGTTTAACAGCCTGAACAAGATCTTCTAAGGGTAGATTTCTGAAGTTGTGATGGCTAATTCGGAGGGAAGCAAAGAATTTACATCCTTGAAGCTTCCAATCTGCAGAAAGGAAAACTTCGGAATTTAGAAAGAAAGGGTCAGACTTTTTATGGAAGCATCTGATCCTCGGATTTACATAACTGTTCTGGAGGGACCTTTTGTTCCTATGAAAGTTTCATTTACAGACGGAAATATAAAGACTCCAAAAGCCTATTCAGAGATGACAAAAGATGAAGTGATTCTGGCCTCCTTGGATAAGAGAGCTCAGAACATTATTGTTAGTGCTATTGAAGATTCAACCTTCCAAAATTTAATCCATTGTAAAACTGCCAAAGAAATGTGGGAATCTCTTATCGTTTATATGGAAGGGACTGAAGAAGTCAGAGATGACAGGAAGTCACTTCTCAATCAGCAATATGAAGCCTTCAGACAAGACAAGAAAGATTCAATTGCAGTCTGCTATGAAAAATTCTTCAAGATTGTAAATGGTCTAAAAACTTATGGAAGAACTTTCACAGATTATGAGCTGAATGATAAGTTCTTAAGATCACTGAACAAAGAATGGGATATCAAGATCTGTGCAATCAGAGAAATGGGAAATCTGGGAAACATTCAGCCACAAAATTTATATGGGAAACTATTGTCTCATGAACTTCATCTGAATACCAGAAAAGCTGAGGAAGGACACAACAGGGAAAATCCTATTGCTTTGAAAGCTGAAAGCTCAAAGAAAAGCAAAGAAAGAATGGTATTGTCTCCCAGGATTCCATCTGAATCAGAAGAATCAGAAACCAGTAATTCTGATTCTGAAATATCAGATGGTGAATTGTCACTCTTTACCAAACAACTAAAAAGAATGTTGAGGAGAAAACAACACTGGAAAACTAGACCCTCTCAGCTATCCAAATCTAAGAAGCATTCAAATTTGTCAGAGGGATTCAAACAAGACTCCAAGAAGGACAGGTATAATTCTAAACACAATAAAATTAATTCAGAAGAAATTGTGTGTTTTGGTTGCAGGAAATCAGGACACATGATTGCTGATTGTCCTTCAAAGAGAAAGAACAACAAGAAATCTGATGAAAGAAAGTACAAATCTGACAAAAGACATGAGAAGAGTCTAATAGCCAAAAAGGGCAAGGTCACTCTGAGTGATAGTGAATCTCAATCATCTGACTCAGATAGTGAGGAGGCACTCATAGCTCTGATGGCTGCCAAGGAAAATGAAGACAGTCTAAATGACAGACCTATGATAAAAGCCTCACTATCAAGGTCTGATAGTGAAGAGGATGAAGAAGAAAATGCAAGACTCATGGCATTGAGTGATCAAGAAAATCAGGAGACAACTACTGATATAAAGGTACTTGATAAAACTCCTCTTTCTGATTCTAATTCTGAAACTGAAATAAATTCATTCTCCTCTGATGAAAATGACTCACACTCTAAACTTCATATAGATGAAATCATTGAAAAATATCAATTAATTCTCAAAGCACTTAAGAAGAGCAAAAGGAATAGTAAAAGGTTGCAAAAAGAATTATCTGAATTAAAGCAAACCAATGTTCAAAACTCTGAGACAGCTGAGAGGCTGAATCAGACAAGTAAAGAACTTAGCAAGTTAAAAGTCATGTCAATTATTCACATACAAACTTTGAGCACCAAGGAAAAATTAATAAGAGAACTTGAAGCAAAACTCCTAGCAGAAAGGAAACTTGTGGCAAAGTTCTCACAACCTCAAACTATTCTTCCTATAATAGACACATTCTCTGCTCAATACAGATGTGGCATAGGATATGATAGGGATGCAGATAAAAATTCCAAAATTAATGACAAAGCATCTATAGAACTTTTAAAGCTTAATAGAATCATACCCATCACAAACAAGCATGATCAAAAAGGTGTGCATAAGTTTTATAAGGGTGAATGTTCTAATAGCAAAGATGATTTAATTAAGCCCAGTAATAATAATGCCAAACCTCTATTTGAATTCAAAGCTAATACTAAATTTAATAGAAAGAAAACTGAACCAGTAAAATTCACTAAGACAAATTACATAGCTCCTGTGAATAAGGAAATTAGGCAAAATATGAATCAACATAAAGAAATAAGAAGACCTTCAAGGAGATATAATAGATATGAATGCTGGTGCTGTGGTAGGGTTGGACATTTTGCTCTTGATTGTTGGTTCAATCCAACTGCTCCAAGATTCAACTCTGGGAGACCAGTATTCAGACCTATGGCAACTCTCACAGCTCCAAGAATTATTCAACAACTAAATATTCCAGCTCATACTAACAAGGTTCTAGGACCCAACTTGGTGTGGCTCCTAAGAAAAGGTAATTTCTTTTTGCAGGATTGTCCAAAGACCAATCAGCTTCCAATCTGGTACTTGGACAGTGGGTGCTCCATGTACATGTCTGGAATAAGAAGTCCTCTGGGAAGGAGCGAAAATTGTCTGGAACAGATAGGCGAAGGAATCATGTCTCTGTAAAATATTTTAACATCATGATACCTGTCATAACGAAGAGATACTAAATTAAATAAAATGCTAGTAATCCAATACATTAGAGACACCTGACGCGACTAATGTCAGTTCGTCGATAAATACAAAAATGCACGGGTATCGAGCGACTCTTCACCTTCCCGCACTATAAATACAACGACTACCTATAGTCTAAGCTATTGACTCTTCCAATTCTCTTCTTTGTCTCCGTCGATTCATCTTCTCACCCCATGGAAAAGGAAGGCAACATTCTCGGATCAGGAAAATCCTCCGCTCAGAATGACCCTCTCCTCCACTGTATTTTAACTCTTTTAGCTACTCAGAAAGAACAGATAGAGAATTCTATACAGAAGATCATAAGTGAATTCAAGAATGAGACCAAAACAGAGATAGATTCAATAAAGAAAGAAGTCCTTAATTTCAATACTCAACATGTCCACTTCACAGAACTAATTCTGAACAGGATCAATGTCCATGAGCAAAACTTGAATGCCCGTATGTTGGAGGTTAGAGACTTCGTGGATGCAGGAAATCAGGTAGCCCTGCAGCAATTAGTCGGACTGCAACACTCCTTATCTGAAGACATCCAGGAGATGGAGGAGAATGTTAAAGAGGAGATCAAGGAGGTTGGTAATAAAAATATTAGTGCCTGCTCACTCCAAGCAATGTGGGTGAGTAATCGAGTTAAAGAAGCACTTCATGTGACCCCGTGTCAATATGCACTCACTAAACCCTCTTCATGTTCCGACTCTGATGCGTATGGAGGTAATTCAGATGAGTCATCTTCATCTAAGAAGAGAAGAAGAACCTCTAGTGTGGAGTACCGGAAGAAAAGGCTGAGTGAGATTGAACAGGATCCCGAGGCCGGTAGATGGAGTCCCCATTCAAGGGAAATCATCACAGAATCGTGGATCGCGTTCGGACATCCTCAGGTCGACCATGGAAGAGTATACTCTTCAATAGAATGGAATCATCATCAGAAAGAGCTGGAGGCAAGGAAGTATCACAAATTGGCTTTTCCCCATGGTCCTCCTCCTCCTCCAAAGAAAATACCGAAGCCACTCCACTACTATAAGCGAAAGAAGAAGAAGGAAGACTGCTCCAGCAAAGCCGTCTTGCCTTTCAATATTTAAAAATCATCTATCTATTAAACTTATGTATTGTTAAGAACAATTTGTCAAGTTATATGTCTGATATTAAATATGAATGAGTATAAGGCATATGCCTGAAATGTTTTTGGGATATGATATTCAATATGCAATCTCTGTTATGTTTATTGCATGCTGTTAAACTAACAAACATGCCATGCACTTTGTGTGTCTATCTTGGAAAACATCAATATATATGTGTATATGCTAGACACTTGCTGTAGATTTTGCAGGATGCAAGGAGGATAGAAAAAGTACATCTGGAACATGTCAATTTCTTGGCAAAAGATTAATATCTTGGAGTAGCAGGAAGCAGACCAGTGTGGCTATTTCTACAGCAGAATATGAGTACATCTCAGCTGGAAACTGCTGTGCTCAGCTACTATGGATTAAACATCAACTCCAAGACTATAAAGTTTAGCTAAGTAAATCTCCTCTATTTTGTGATTCAACTAGTGCTATTGCTATAGCTAACAATCCTGTATCTCATAGCAGAACTAAACACATAGAAATAAGATATCACTTCATTAGAGAACATGTAGAAAATGGAGACATCTCAATTAAATATGTTCCCACTGACAAACAAGTTGCTGACATATTTACTAAACACTTGGATGAAACCAAATTCAATAATTTTAAAATTGAATTAGGTATGTTAAAAATGGATTAAAGTTATTCTAAATTAAATAAATGAAAATATTGATTAAGCCATATAAGGTGAGTGGAGAAGCCATCTGGCGTCGACAGACAATTCTTGGCGTCGAGAGAAATTATTTAGCGTCGAGAGAAATTATTTAGCGTCGAGAAGATATTTGGCGTCGAGAAGACACATGGCGTCGACTGAAGATACATGACGTCAAGCGATCTCAACGCCTATGCGAACATAGCTAGGCCGTCTCAACAGGGTAAAATTGAACCATTGGATCAATCTTGTCAAACAAGTTCAGCCCGCGGCTTCTCATCTTCTTGAATTAGAACTCCTATAAATAAGGAAGTCACTTCGTTAGCGTATATGCTGTATTTCTCTAAGTTCGAAATAAGCTGACCTAGAAAATCTCTTCATCAATTCCTTCTCTCCTCAATCATCAAAAACAATGCCTCCCAAAAGCAGTGAGTATCTCTATGAAGGAAGTGAGCTTGTTCGAAATGGATTCCAATCAGCTTCTGTGGAGATCAAATCAACAATCGAGTTAATCTACAATGCAGGACTGGAGTTCGTATTGTCTGAATCAACTCTCATTTGGAAACGAGAGGTATTAGAGCTATATTCTAACATAGTAATTGACTCCGTAAATTCAATGATTAAGACTAGTGTGAATGGCAAGAAGATTAAGATAACTCCATCTAGACTCGCTAAGGCACTGAAACTGCCTAGGTTAAAAATGGACGAAGAAGAGGAAGAGGTGTCCTCTGAGCAGATTAGACTAGCACAAATTTGGTGCGGAATTGACACGTCAAGAGAAATCCCTGGAAGTATTCTAAGAAAAGGAATGAATCCAAAAGGCAAACTGATAACAGATGTGATAGGAAAGGGATTGTTATGCAAGACTGGATCGCATGACAAAATATCCAGAAAAATGTTTATTCTTCTGACAAGGATCATTCATTCTCTAAGAACAGATTGGGGAAGAGTTGTGTTTGACAGAATAGTTGAGTGCATCCAGGTACCCAACATGGGTAGGATACTGTCTCTGTATTTAGTAAAAGTGTCCCCTGACATTTTGAATAATAAACTTGGATCAAAGATAAATCATATGAAGAAAATGGATATGAGAATGATAGAGAGATGGGACAGAATCTTATCTAACCCTCCTCCAGCAGATTCTTCTCCCAAGCAGAAGAAAGCAAAGAAGCAAAAGAAGTCTAAGGTTTCTTCAAGTTCCTCTAGTACATCCTCCTCCAAGAGAAAATCCACATCTTCACCAATTCATGATCCAAATCTTACAACATCTGAAGATGTAGAAAAGAATAATGAAAGGGATAGTTCTCCTGTTACTTCTAAGGATGCAAGTGAAAAAGGGGAAGAAGAAAGAGGAAGTCTTCCATTATCCCCAACTACATCTGAATGGGTTCTGCCAAATGAAAAAGAGACTCAAGATGAGACTCCTGTTCAGCACGATTCCGAACTAAGCAAAGCAGCAATTGAGGGGGAGTCTCAGGATGAGATCCCTGCTCAGGATAAAATTGATTTGATTGAGGGGGAGTCTCAGGCTGAGATCCCTGATAAAGTAAATCCTGTCATTGAGGCAATGGAGGTGGAAGCAGAGCCTGAAGCAACAAAGAAATCTGCTGAGAAAGTTATTAAGATAGAATCCTCTAGCTCTCATATGAGCCAAAGAAATGATTCTTTTCTCAGGGAAGTAAGTAGCAAAGGTGTTGACATGGAAAGGGAAATCCATGTGGACCTTAGTCCTTTTCTACCTCAGCTGGAGGTGTTACTGAATAATCAAAGGAGAATGTTAGAACAATATATTGAGGAAAATAATGATAAAATGAAAAAGGAAGTGGATTTTCAAATGAAGTTGGTTAGATTTGAAGTCAATCATCAGATGTCTGCTTTAAGGAAGGAAATGGTAAAGTTCTTTAAGAGAGCTGGTGCTTCAGTCGATTATTCAACTGAACAGCTTGATGCCATCAAAGAAGCATCCAAGACTATTAAAGAATCACAAGCCAGAATTACTAAAACAGTGGATGATGTTCAGACAAACCAAGGAATACTGAGTAGCAACATGCAAGTTTTGTATAAAGAACAAGTAGCACAAATTCTCACAGGTACAAATAAAATTGAAGCAAGATTACAACAGCATAATGCTGATATTTTGGCTAAAATTGGTGAGAGCTCCACAGTTTTAAAAGACCAAGTAAAAATGCATGTAGACACTTTAGATGATCATCTTCTTAAAGTAAAGAAAAACATTGACAGTGGAGTTCTTCATTTGGAAGGTCAAGTCAGATTTCAGAAAAATATTATAAGAGATCATATTGTTGAAGAAGTCCTAAAGGGGGAGAGGTCAATGATTCAAGCTAGTTCTGAACATGCTATGTGGACCTCAAACTCTATAAGAGAAACTCTTGGATATCCTACCATAGACTATGGGAATGATCAAGTCTCTGGGACAGGGCCAATCTCTCTCACTGAGGTTCAAAAGAAGATTGCTCAAATGTATAGTCCTTAGGATAAAGGTACAAGAGAACATTTTCCTAGTGAGCAAGAAGAATCAAGCAAAAGAAAGTACAGAGAAGAGGTTCTATCAAGAGCTGATTTTGAACGTTGGTCTCCATCTTCCAGAGAATTGATTCTATCAGCATGGGAAGCTGTGAAAAATAATCCAGATCAATGAGAAAAGTGGTACTCTGAAGCTGAGTGGTTAAAGCATAGGGCTCAAGAAGATCTAAAGATCAAATTCAAGGCTGATAATATCGCTGGGAAAGTCCAGGCAGGAGAATTGGAGCCAATCAGGTACTTCCCAAAGCCATTTGGTTACTTCGAAAGGAGAAAGGAAGTTGCTGCAGCACTCGCCAAAAGAGCCAAAAGAGAAATTGAATTCAAGGATCCTGGGCATTCTTAGAACTTTAATCTTTACTGTCTCTTTCTGATGAATGTAATTAATATACTTTTGAACAATCCTGGTGAATTTCTGGTGTGATCTATTTTTCATGATTACATATATATATATATATATATATATATATATATGTCTGTGATGTGATTATGGTTCTCTTCATGACATATCTTATTCTGAATTGCTTATGTTTTTATGCTTATATGAGATGTTATGTCTGAGAGAATGTCTGTGGATAGAATGTGTTGGTAATTTGATTATATATAGTATGATACTCCTTCTTTTTTATTATCTATATAGAAATTTGTACACATTTTTTTAAGAGAGATATATCATTTACTGAGGTTATGACTTCTTCAAATAGGGGGAGATTGTTGGGATCATTGCTCACAATGTCCTAGATGTGGAGAAGTCCATTTCTAAGTCAAAGATATATCTCAGAATGTATTTGATATACTCTCTAGAATTAATGTGCAGGAGATCAGGCCAGGCAAAATGTTCATGGAATTTATTCAAGTTCAGAAGCGTCGAGACATCATACATCGTTCGACGCCTGTGACCCAGAAGCGTTGACTCATGTCTACTACTCAAATAGACAAGGTCGCCGCTGAAGTTCTGAGACCAAGTTCGGAAGCGTCGAGCCGAGGTGCATTGCTCGACGCCTTGGAAAGAGAAGTGTCGACTTAACTTCAGTCAGCTCAGCGCCAACTAGAAGTTCTGAGTTCAAGTTAGAAAGCGTCGAGCCAAGTTATATTGCTCGACGCCTTGGAATGAGAAGTGTTGACTTAACTCTTATCTGCCCAGCATCATTCAGAAGTGTAGAGATATGAAGACAGAGTTAAAAGGCATCGACTGAGTGATGATTACTCATCGCCTGAGAAGGAGGAGCCGAGAGCTTCAGTCTAAGGAGTATGCGTCGAGTGTTGCTCGATGCCTAATTGAGAAAGTGTTGACAAAGACAGTAAGCGCTCAACGCCTCTTCTACAGATAGTCTGAACTGAGGAATTTCTTTTACAGCTGGCTGAGCTTCTGTTTCTGATAAAGACCGTTGAAAACATAACGTCATGCTGACGTGGAGGATCGTAACTGTAATTGCAGATGGCGGGCTATAAATAGAAGGCATGACCTAAGGGTTATGTAGCTAAGCATTAAAGCAGTGAAGAAAAGTTTTAAAAGCTATTATCGTTTTCGAGTAAAAGTTTGAGAAAGATTTCTGAGAAGTCATCTTCCCTTTCAGAACCAATCTGATTTGAAGAATTCATTCAGCAATCTGGTGCTGATATTTTTTTCTGAAAGGAGGAGGTCAAGAAGGAAGAATCTGTCTTCCTAAGAAGAAGAACAGTCATCACAGCCTGTCGAATCAAGAAGATCATTTGCTGCTGCTGTTCTATTGAAGGTTTCTGTCTGATCATTCAGGCAGATCAAGAAGGCTCAACAATTGCAAACCTGAGTCTAAGTATTTGTTACTTTCTTTCTAAATATCTGTAGGATCTGAGTTGTCATATCTGAGTGTAGGATCTGTCAAGGATCTGAGTTGTAAGATCAGGTGTGATCTGAGTTGTAGGATTCAGGGGTGAATCTGAGTTGTAAGCCTAGTTATAAAGGCTGAGGTAGGATCTGTGTGATCTGAGATTGTAAGATCCTTTGGCGATCTGAGCTGTAAGACCTGTTTGTGGTCTGAGATCTGGAGGAGTTATAAACCCTTTCTAGTACACTACTAGAAGGGTAGAAGGGGGAAAGTGGATTACCCAAGATAAGGGGAACCACTATAAAAATCTGTGTGTTCTTTTCTGTGGTGTTATTTTTCTTGAAAGCTCTGATCAGATTTATCTAGGTTATGTTCAAGAACTGCAATAAATTTAAATAACCTATTCACCCCCCCCCCCCCTCTAGGTGATTAGCTACCCTTAAATTAAGTCTTTCAATATGGCCATCAAAAAATTTGGAATTGGTCAAAAATCTCTGGACATGACTTTAGGGAACCAATGTTATGGTTCTGGAAAATATGGACTCGGATATCAAAGTGACAGCTACCGCCCAGTGCTAGCCACAAACACCTGCGGTAGCCCATCATATAAAAAATCTTCTATTTATTCCAAAAATCAAACTGAAAGTAGTATTTTAGTTCTTATATATTTTAAAATATCTTGTTTAAGTTTATCTTCAAAAGTAATGATATATATAGATGATTGCTGAGTAATAAAATCAAACAGTAAGTAAGCATATAAAACATAGCACGGCAAATAAAACATAAACAAGGCACACATCCAGATGACACAAGATATATAGTAGTTCCCCAATCAACCTGGGTACATCTACTCTTCTACCCACTGGTAGGAATCCACTAGAGGTTTTTTATCAGGTGCCCTCACACCAAGGGGTTTTTGATAAGGTGTCCACACACCAATGGAGGTTTGATCAGGTGCCCAAATCACCAATAAGCTTTTGATAAGGTGCTTAAAAACCAAGGGAGCTTTTGATCAGGTGCTCTAACCAAGATGCAGGTTTTTGCTAAGGTGGTCTGTCACCGAGAATTAACTTTTGAAGGGAGTTATAACCCTTTACAAGATGGGAGAAATAAAGAAAATAGAAAATGTTATGTTGTTCTTCTCTTTGTAAGAAGACACTTGAAGATGATGTTGAAGAGAGCTCCCCCTGTCTGATTTAGTTTAGATGACAGCTTGTGGATGGAGCTTCTTCTCTAGATTGCAAATCCTCTTTTCTTCTTCTTGCAGTTTTGATCCTGAGCAAGTGATGGTGATTGGTGTCTCAGGATATAGATGATCTGCAAAGAAAGAGTTAGCAAAAAGAAGATAATATATATCAGATCTACTTCTTTTTGCTCCTCTGTTTCTCTTCATGTGTCTTCCTTTTTCTATCGCTAGCTGCTATATCATATATTCTGCTGCTACTTGTTATTCGATCTTCTCTCTGTATATTTAATCTGGGAGCTTTCGGCTAATTTGAATCCTTGCCGACAGAAGAGGAAAGAGATAATATCTCTTTTATTTCCCAGATCCTCGAGCAGACAAATTGTCGTCTTTGTCTTTGCTGCAACGACTCTATTAATTAATGCTGCAACGGCAATTTCAAACAAAGGAAAGACAGCAATATATATAGCAATATATAAATGGAATTAATAAAATATTGCTTTAAATAAATGTGACAGCATATATATAAATTTAGTCGAGCTAAATGATATAAAATAATACTGCAAATATTTCGTCGAGCTGAGCTTCAAGTTCGTAGACCTCATCATTTGATTCGTCGATCTGAACATTTGATTCACTGTTCTAAACTTCTACTGAAGATTCATCGAACGCTGACTTGAGTTTGTCGAATGGAACTGTTCGTCGAACGCAGAGACTGGCTGGATCGTTGACCGCTGAATATTGAGTTGTTCGTCGAACGCAGACTTGAGTTCGTCGAATACAGGATTTCATCGACCGCTGAGACGGGGTCTGATCGTCGACCGCTGAGATAATATGTTTGTCGACCGCTGAACCGCTGAGACGGGATCGTCAAACGCTGAACCGCTGAGACGGGATCGTCGAACGCTGAACCGCTAGATTTCGTCGAGCGCAGAATGAACACCATTCATCGAGTGCAGGGCGCCGTTCGTCGAATGCAGGTAGACGTTCGTCGAACGCAGAGAACTTATGTTATTTTTAATTCTTCTCTTATTTTTCAGCCTATTAATAATGTCTCTTTTCAGCCTTCTTTCTTAATAGGATTTGTTCTAAGTTATAAGATATATTATGATATAAACTTAGACATTAAATGTGGATGCTAACTCAAATTAAAACTAGGGTTCCAACACAAACCTCATCCAATAAGAACAATGTAGAATTTCAGAAAAGGGTCTTAACCCCCTTTATTTCTTGTGCAAACTGTCATAGGTTTGGACACACATCTAGCTCTTACAGGAAAATAAAATAGGGATCTCTAAAGCAAATTTGGGTACTTAAGGAATCCACTTATTCTATGGGTGGTACCACTTGGGTATCCGGATCTTTACCCTCATCCTCTTTCTAGATTTGCAGGAAGGCTAAGGACAAGGAGGATGTATGGTTCTTAGACTCGGGCTGCTCCAAGTACTTGACGGGCGATAATGCAAAGCTCCTTAGCCTAGAAAAGAAGAAGGGATAAAGGACTAGACGTTTTATTTAAGTCATATTTATAAACACAATCATTTCATGCATTTTTTATCTAAACAACTCCAATCTTTCTAAAAAATCTGCATGAAACCTATCTTTGGACACTTAATTAATGTCAAAAATCAAAATTTTCAAAGTCTTAAAAATTAGTGTACAGTTTGCAGCGCTAGCACTAGCGTCGGTGCTAGTTCGAGTTTCAAACTTTCTGTATTTTTAAATTTTCAAAAAAACAAACAACATGTTCTTTCATATGTACTACATATTTTTGTATTTCTGCCCTTAATTGATTTTTGGAAAATTAAAATACAAATTTGCAAAAGCCAAATTACAAAAAAATATTTGTTTTCTCTTCCATTCTTTGTTTATTTGTTTGATTCCTATTTTTATATGCAAAAATCAAATACAAAAACATAAAACAAAGAACAAACAAAAATTATTTTTTTGAACTTAACTTTTCTATTTACATGTATCTTGCGAAAGAGAGATTTGGGATATCACCCCATCACATCTCCTAGTACCAGTGTGAACCCCTTATAGGGTAGACCTCGGGAAGTCCAAGATCAATAATTAGAGTTCAAAATTTTAAGCAAAATTATTGTTCAAAATATCAAAAAAACTGTATGGATTTTATTGTTCATATCAAGCATGGTTTAATCTATCATTTAGACCTTCTATAATATTGCAATTCATCTTCTCAAACTACTTTGATCGTTGTTTTTATCATGCTTTGATATATCTATTCACATGTGCATCAATTGTGTTGTAAAAGTTGTATAGAACCAAGCTTAGCATGCCTCTAAGTATGAGTAAATGTTTTATGGTTGATAATGATATTTATTCACTCACTTATTTTGGCAAAGTCTACATGTGCTTTTAATCTAAGAATGCATGTTTGTGTATTATAATTGTGCAATGAATTAAAATTGCACAAGTATCTTACCTACACTACATTTATGTGCACTCTTAATAATTAAAAAAGTGGTTGTGCTTTCAAATTATATTGGTTTGCAAAACAAGTGTATTCAGAGATCTTTATACACATCAAGAAATCATGAAATAAATTGACAAAGATAACTCCACCAAGCACTACTTGAACCCCCTGATAAGTCTTAATGAGCATTGTGAGGTTGAGCACCTTAGAAAGAATAGTAAAGTGTCTTGTGCAAACCTTAGTTCTTTCTTTACACCACTTACTCTTAAGTACACCGGATCACAAAAGATTCAATAAAAAAATAAAGTATGTGATCCCCCAAGCACTACTTTGCACCCTGATAAGTCTTTATGAGCATTGTGTGTGCAAAGCACCTTGGTATTTGTACATTTTCTTTGTGCATTGAAGTGTGTGGAAGTAAAATTATTTATGTTTTATTGTGCACTTTACTGTACACATGTCTTGTATTTTTGATTAAATCATTTGTTTACTCTCTTCAAAATACAATTATGTGCACATCATTATCTTCCATAACACTTCTTCTCATGAGTATTGGATCATAATGCTAATTATATACTCCCGGTAAATATAAAATGCACTAGATAACCTAGCATGATCTCTACAATGTTTGGTATGACTTGATTTTGTGAATTAAAATAACATTGTATTAGTCTCCTTTTGATATCTTTCTTTCATTCTTGGTAAATTTATTGTAATATTTAAAGATTGAAAAAAAAATGATTTACAAAAACATCTTCTCATTATGGAATTCAACTCATATTTCTCCATATGAATAGTCATGATTACAAAAAGATGGTTCTTATATTTCTATAAGTCTTCCGCATAATTACCATATAATTTTTTACCTTGCGCTTTCATGCTTATTTAAAGTCTTTTCTTTTCTGTGCATCATCACTTGAATCTCAAAATTCCTTTCCTTCAACAAGTGGTAGACTTACTTGGTAAAATCTATATTGGTTGTTCTAACACGCATATCATTTTTATGCTAAAAACTTTGATTTATTTCTATGAAAATTTTTATGTTAAAAACTCCTTATCATTTCATTTCCCCTAAACGCTCGATTATGCCTTGTTTTTTTTATCAAAAAAACCTCTTTCTATGTCTCTTGCTAATAACAAAAGGGGGAGAACTAAGATGATAAATAAAAATGCTATCAAATGGTAAAACTAACATGGTTATTGATTAAGAAGATAGCCTACATATAAGGGGAGCATTCACATAGGGGGATCATGCATTTTGGGGGAGCAATTCTAAATAGCAAAAATGATAATTATCCTAAGTCATCACTCATACACACACAAGTAGGTTTCATCATGCATTATGCTCTGATTTATCATTAATGGATTAGTCATTATTAAAAGGGAGAGTTTGTTGGAACATGGTCTTCCGCATCTCCTAGTTTTGAGAATAACAAATCCTATGTGTATTTGATCTTATGTGTTTAAGTGTGCAGAAAATAAAGCCATATGACTCAAGGATAACATAAGAAGGTTGCCCCCAAGTTTGAAGCCAAAATTCCAGCATGGTCACTAGCGTCGGCGGTAGCCATTAGCACAGGCGCTAGCTCTGATTATAGCAATTTCAGGAGGCAAGTATAAAAGGTGATAGCGCCAGGCGGTGGCGGCTTGCGTAGGCGGTAGCGGCTAGCGCAGGTGGTAGCGCGGCGCACAAGAGGAATTTCAATAAAGTTTCCTTGGAATGAAAGATACGCACACGCAGAATATTGCCTAAACAGGGATAAAGCATGCGGTAGAGATAGCGCAGGAGCTACCTCCAAGGCTATAAAAAGGAGCCCTCTTCTCTCGCTTTCAACACACATCCTTGAGAGAGTTCTAGTGCCAAAATTCCAGAGCCCTGTTCTGTCGAAAGTTGATCTCCCACCCAAAGTTTCATGAGTTTCTGAAGGAGAATTTCTTCATGCAACATCCGACTGACGAGCGCTTCAACAATGCTTATTCTACAATGGTACATCGTCTCCAACTTCAGAAGTTCTTCAAGAGGGAGTTTTAATATTGTTGTTGTTATTTTCATCTCTTCATTATTGTAATTGTGTAGTAAATTTGCCTCGTGTTGGCGACTAGGTCTGGGTAGGACTTAGGGAGGAATTCGCCTCGTGTTAGTGACTAGATCTAGGTTTCGTCTAGGTGGTGCTCGAGGCCATATCCGGGGAAGGATTGCCTAGATCGGCTTGAGGCCGTATCCGGGGAAGGATAGGCTAAAGCCACCGGTTCGTGGGGATATGAGTCAGGATAGAAAATGAAAAAGTCTTTTTACTATTCGCCTTCGATTTCTAGCATTATAAGAAGTCAAGTTATGTAATCCTACATTTCATATTAATAAAAACATGTCTCTATTTTATTTCACTTAATTTGTTTGATTTCTCTCTATTTTAATCGCTTAGCTTTTCAAGTATTTCAAAATATAATATAAGTTTTTTAAACCCTTATTCACCTGAGGGCGCCTATAGATCCAACACACGGGAGGGTTGTTAAGTGGAGAAAGTGTTGGGAACTGTGCCCAACAATGTTCCTCATTTGAAGAAGTGCTCAGATCAATGATAAATGCACTATGTATTTGATGGTATATTTTATTCATGACTGCAGAAGATAAACCGTATGTCTAATAATTTTTTAAGTCCAAAATCATCAAGGACTGGATATATCATTGAGAAAATATACATATCGTTGAAATGCATCAAAGTTACATCACTAGTGTCAAGACTGTAAGAGTAATAAAAAATCACTAAGTAAAATATCGTCTCAAGACTCAACAGATGAATCGTTGAGAAAAGAAACATATCGTAGAGACAATTCCGACGATATCGTCTTGAAGAAAGCATATCGTTGAAGAAAGCTTCAGATATCTCGATGATATCGTCTTGAAGAATATGTATAGTCTTGAAGGTTAAAGAAAGCTTATAGTGGATAAAGCTAAGTTCAGATGTCTCGACGATATTGTCTTGAAGAAAGTTTATCATTGATAAAGCTAAGTTCAGATATCTCGACAATGTCGTCTTGAAGAAGAGGTATAACCTTGAAGATTAAAGTCATAACTCATTAAGTCATAAAGAAAGGATCATGTAGACAGACATCAGTTTGAAGACCTTATATCATCTAGAAGATCATGATGATATTGTCTTGAAGAAAGACTGTCAGTCTGATGAATAAGTATAAATCTTATTAAAAGAAGCATCTCGACGATATCGTCTAGAAGAGACAATATCGTTGAGATATCAAGTAGAGTCTTGAAGAAGGAAGCATGTTAAAGATATCGTCGTGAAGAATATCTGTCGAGACGATGTCAGCTTGAAGGAATTTTATCACCTTGATAGTTGCAGAGCCACACTTAATGCGCAGACATTCTTGGAAATTGATATTCACGGAATATGCATGCCGCCTATCTTGCGCACCAATTAAGGAGTAATAAATGATATATTCTCTACAGAATATAGTCGTTGCACAGTATTTAAGGAAGAATATTATTACTTCTATATTCTACAAGTTCCAAGTTCAACAAGTAATTTATGATGAAATATTATACCAATTTAGTCAAACGTTTGAAATGGGAAAATTTATTATGGAATAATCAACATGGGATTTTATGCAAAATTGTAGAGCATTATAAAAGGATACATTTTTTTATCTACAGCACGCGCTTGCTTAGTATTCTTCTCTCAAGTTTATTCTCATATATACTACCAGAAGAGAAAGAAATGAATCAACAAGAAGAAGACTTCACTGATGTGCTATGAAGGTCTGGAGAAGATTCTAAAGAAAGGTTCAGTGATTCACAAAATCTCTGGGCTTACTATTGCAATAAGAAGAGGAAGACCTGCTATTTCAAAGCTTTCATCTTGAAGTCTTTTCTTCTACAACAATTGTGAGGTTCTATGCATGAGAGTAAGCGTGGATCTGCTTGCAATAGAATACCCTCAAGATCCCCACATGAGGTTGATTCCAAGCTAGTGCAGCATAATGAAGCCTTGTGGATTGCTTTGAAAAGACGCAAGAAGCTTCTAAGAGCTCAATCTAAGGAGATAACATCCCTGAAATCTGCCCAATCTGAGCTCTAAGAGACCGCTGAAAAGTTGACTGCTATGAGCAATGAAATGGACAAACTCAAGAGTGTCACAAAGCTCAGAAATGCTGAGTTGGGTCAGAAGAACAAGGTTATCAAGGACCTTGAGGAAATGTTATTGGTTGAGAAGAAAATTGTTGCCAGCTTCTCAATGCCCAAGACTATCCTTCCCATTATTGAAAAATTATCTGCACCATTCAGAGGTGGTGTATGATTTGGTAAGGAGACAGTCAAAGGCAAGGCATCTGAAGCCCAACCTTCTTTCAAAGAGAAGCTACTGACATCAAATTGCTCTGACCAGGAATCTCCACATGGTCATCTGACCAATGCCTGCTCTACAAGAAGCAGTAAACCCTCCAACACACATAGGAGAGAAGGCTTTGTGCCAAGTGTTTTTAAAGCACCCCTTGAAGAGACTCAAGTGAAGAATCTAGGTCCTCATATCCATAGATCTACAACATCAACACTCAAAAGTAAGGGAAAGGCAGCCCCCGCCAAGCCTGTTCCCAAGGTGGTGAACAAAAAAGTGGTGAGACCAGCTCAACTACATACTCACAATTGTGAGGTTCACCCAAGGCCTGCTAGGTCAGCTATCTTCACTCCTACCCACCGACATTTCCAAATGGCGAGGAATAAGAGAAGATACAACATGTATGAATGTTGGTGTTGTGGAAAAATTGGTCATTTTGCCCTGGACTGCTAGTTCAATCCAACATTGCCTAATACAAGAAGAGTGCAGACCACTTAGAGGTGTAATATTTCAGTTTATCCCCCTAACAGAAACCTAGGACCCAAATCCAATTGGGTGTCTAAGGATAAGTAATCCTTTTTGCAGGTATGTCCAAATGTCAACCCTTTTGATATTTGGACAATGGTTGCTCCAGGCACAAGGCTGGAGTAAATAAGTATTCAAGAAAACTCAATCTAGAGAAAATAGACCAATAATGATACCTGGGGATTTAAGCATAAAGAATAGACATAAAGTCAATAAGCAGAGAGGAAAAGTTCACCAAAAAGATGGCAGGTGAACCTTCCTCTCCACAAACTGATGTCACTCAAATCCCAGCACACCTCCCACAAGAAATTCAACCCTCTCTTGCTTCTATTGAGGGGGAGCTTCTAAGAGAAGATATAACTGTGATGGAAAATGATCCAGCTCTTCAAGATGAGGTACATCAAGATGATATCCTCAAAATTGCCCAAGAGGCTGTTTTGAATATGGAAATTATGGAATCTAAGAATGATCCAATTGGTGAACATGAAGTTATTAAGGATTTAGAAGAATCTACCAGATCCATGCATGAATTTCTCAATGATGACATGCATCTACATACAGATGAAGAAGAATTGGAGCAGCCCTCTCAAATCCCTGCAACAATGGAGGGGGAGTCTACTGCTCCACTCACAGTGCAGTCCTCACTTCTAAGGATAGAAGATGAGCACCATACTCCAACCACCACAGCCCCTACTCTCCTGACACCATGCTTCAGAAGTGGGCAGGTCAGGAAAAGCAAAAGACATCATGTTGACACTGAAGAACAAGAAGCCAAAATGAAGATAATGGAGGAAGTAAAGAAGAAGCCAAACTTTGAAGAATGGTGCCCTTGCTCAAGTAAATATCAAATTGGTATTTCTATATAAGAGATATGAAGGAGAAGATCTAAGTGGCACTGTCTCTAAGAATCCTTCAAAAAGTGCTGATAATTTTCCAAGATAGACAAGTATCAGATGGGTATCTCAACGACATAGATGAGTTCTCGGCAATACAAAATGAAATGTTTCGACAACAAAATCTAAGTCTCGACGATATTACTGGAATCTCGATGACAAAGATGAAGTGATTCCGACGATATGGTTGAAGTAATCTCGATGACACTATCGACGATAAAAATGCACATCGTCGAAATACAACCCAGATACTTAAATGCAATATTGGATCTTTAATCAGAGTCGTCTGATGGATCCTTAATCAGGACAAAAAGGTACATGCCCCTTCATCTACTTTTAATATAAATGGAGTGAATGCTTAGGTCAAAAATTACACTTTCATTTGCCCTGAGACATTTCCGCGACAAACCTCCGTTCCGTCTCCGATAATCATTTGTTCTCGACGTTCTACTTCAATGGCTCCGAATGAGGAAGAATCCTCAGTCATCTCAGGCTGTGAGCTTCTGAGAGGAGGATTCAACTCCTGTTCCGAAGAAATTAGGTCAGTAATTGAACTGGTGGAATCGACAGGGCTGGAATATCTGCTCTGCGAACCGTGTTCTCTTATGAACAGGGAACTCCAGGAATTCTTTGATGGAGCAAGAATCAATAGTTCAGGGACCATTCTAAAGTCTGCAATGGCCGGAAAGAAGATCAAAATGTTTGCCAAGTGCTTAGGAAAAGCCTTGAGGATTCTAAGACCGTAGATAGAAGTTGAAGAGGAAGATCTGACTACTAAAGACCTTTCTGCTAGATATGCCTGGTGTGGGCACAGTGACAAGACCTATGGGTCTATTAAAATGCAAAATTCAACCAGAAGGGAAAACTCCTTGCAGACATTGTAGGGAAAGTACTATTGTGCAAGCCTGGTTGCCATGACAGGATTTCCAAAAAAATGTTTGAGGCAGTGTGCAGGATCATTGTTTTAAAGAAGACAGACTGGAGAAAGTTTCTATTCCAAAGGGTCAAGAACACCCTGAAGACCCCCTCATTTGGAAGAATTCTATCTATCTTCCTCCTGAATACCCTTGGGGATGCGGTGAAGAGAAACATGGGAGCACCTCTACATTATTCAAAGAGGTTAGATTCAATGATGTTGGATAGATGGGAGAGAGTTATTTCCAAAACCCCTAAGATTACCCCAGCAGATGAAAAAGGAAAGAAAAAGAAATCTATGATAGTTGATGACTCAGAGGAGGAAGGGTCCTCTAACAGTTCTGACAAAGGTGAAGAAGGAGCCCCATCTCTACCAAACCCTGCTTTGACAGAGGGGGAGGTAGATCTAAATCAAATGATTCCAGAGGATGTAAATGAACCTGCTAACATAGAGGTTATTGAAGTAAGAAGAAGCCCCATTATGGGTAGTGATCCAATTGAGGGGGAGACCCATCTAGGGTGCTCTACCCTGGAGTATCAAGCTAAAAGACCTACAGCTGAGAAAGCATTCTAGGAGAATCATGCTCTAGAGAAGGTAACTAAAGACTATGTGCCAGAGAAGGTTGGAAGTTTTGATCCCCAGACTGGGCTTGGCCTAGCTCTAATCAAAGACAAGAAAGTGCTGGTGGAAGAAGATGAGCAGATGCAGGTAGACTCCTGATCTTCTGGCTCAAGACAGTGCTTCTAGAGGTTCTCCAGAGGAAAATGCCGCTCCAGAAGTGGATGTAGTTGGAACATCTACTGATCACTCAGGCTCCCTGTTCCACATGATCACAGCCTTGCTGAATGTTCAAAGGGAAAAGATAGAAAGGTTCATTCTACAGACTATAGATGACTTAAGGCAAGAAATGAAGACTGAGCTGCAAACTGTGAAGGATGATATACATCATCTCAACACTCAGCAAACTCATTTCTTTCACTTAGCAGCTCCAACCATGGAACATGTTGGTGAGGAGATCAATAAGGTTGGACATCAGTCCCATCAGATCATCCAAAATCAAGGCACTATGATAAGGAATACTGAGAGAGCTCTTCGACAATAGCAGGGTTTATGAATCAAGTCAGAGATCAAATTCTAAACAGAGTAAATGAAAATACTCAGACCCTAGATGAACATCTGCTAGAAGTACGAATTAACTTAGGTGAGGCTAAACAACACCTACATGAGAGGATAAATTTGGTACAAGTAGCTCTTGATGATCATATTGTTGAAGATGTCCTAAAGGGGGAGAAGGCAATGATAAATGATGGCTCAAATCAAGACATGTGGACTGTCAATCAATTTAAACAAGTCTTACAGAAGCCTCCCTCAGTCTATGAGTTAGCAGAACCATCTGAGAGCACTGCCTCAGAGGTATATGATATAGAAGTTGGAGAATCTGCCAGCTACGGAAAAAGGAAAAGGGTTCAGAGCAAGAGGTACAAGCAAAAGAGGCTAAGAGAAATTGAGCAGGATCCACAGTAATGCAAGTGGAGTCCTAACTCTAGGACCCTGATCTCAGAAGCCTGGATGGAGTCTGGATACCCTCAAGATGGGTCAGAAAGAGTTTATTATTCTGCTGACTGGAATTTGCATTTAACTCAAATGGGGAAAAGTAGAAATCATAAACTAGCTTTCCCTCATGGTCCTCCTCCTTCTCCAAAGAAGATTCCAAAACCAATTAGCTTCTATGAAAGGCAGAGGAAAAAAGGAAAGGGAAGCAGCAACAGGACTTGAAGATTTTAGAATGTTTTGTCTAAACATGACATGGGCAAATGACTGAAATAGTTTTGTTTTAAAACATTCTCTATTTATATCATGTTGATAGATGAATCATAAGATACTTGTTGAATGTCTTCAAATTATGATTTCATTTATCCTTTGATGTTTATCATTGAAGTGAGTTATGACTTCTTCAAATAGGGGGAGATTGTTGGGAACTGTGCCCAGCAATGTTCCTGATTTGAAGAAGTGCTCAAACCAATGATAAATGCACTATGTATTTGATGGTATATTTTATTCATGACTGTAGAAGATAAACCATATGTCTAGTAATTTTCTAAGTCCAAAATCATCAAGGACTGGATATATTGTTGCGATAATATACATATCGTTGAAATGCATCAAAGTTACATCACTAGTATCAAGATTATAAAAGTAATAAAAAATCAGTAAGTAAAATATCATCTCAAGACTCAGCAGATGAATCATTGAGAAAAGAAATATATCGTCGAGACAGTTCCGACGATATCTTCTTGAAGAAATCTTATTGTTGAAGAAAGAAAATCGAAAGCTTCAGATATCTCGACGATATCGTCTTGAAGAAGATGTATTGTCTTGAAGGTTGAAGAAAGCTTATAGTGGATAAAGCTAAGTTCAGATGTCTTGACGATACCATCTTGAAGAAAGCTTATCGTTGATAAAGCTAAGTTCAGATATCTCGACGATGTCGTCTTGAAGAAGAGGTATAGCCTTGAAGATTAAAGACACAACTCATTAAGTCATGAAGAAAGGATCATGTAGACAGACATCGATTTGAAGACCTTATATCATTTAGAAGATCAAGACGATATCGTCTTGAAGATAGACTATCGTCTTGAAGAGAGACTGTTAGCCTGATGAATAAGTCTAAGTCTTATTAAAAGAAGCGTCTCGACGATATCGTCTAGAAGCAGCAATATCGTTGAGATATCGAGTCTTAAAGAAGGAAGCATGTCGAGGATATCGCCGAGAAGAATATCTGTCAAGATGATATCGGCTTAAAGGAATATTATTGCATTGACAGTTGCAGAGCCACATTTAATGCGCATACGTTCTTGGAAATTGATATTCAGGGAATATGCATGTGATGAGTCCCAAATATATACACATTTATGGACTCATCTGGGCCGATTTTCTAGTCTATGCACTTCACTTTAGACACGTTTTCACTTATATTTGATTCTCCATGCTAAGTGCACCTTTAGGCCCGTTTTGGTGTTATTTCTTGTTTATTTGCATTATTAGTTTTCATGTATGGTTAAGTGTCACTATCAGTGGTTTGATTAGTGTTGTATGCTGAAGCAGGAGTCGTGTAGGTGTTCCCGATACAAATCTGTACAGGAACACGCACGATCACTGGTTTTCTTGCGCACGACCACTGGTCGTGCGCCACTGATCGTGTGCACTTAACCCCTGAATTCTGAGTTCTGTCTCCCCTTATCGCACGACCACATACGACAGCGCGCACGACCACTGGTCGTGCGCCATTGCTCGTGCGAACATTGTATTTTATAATTTTCTCCCCTTTCAAGCTCCGTCCAGTCAGGCGCACGATCACAGGATGATAGTGCGCACGACCACTGGTCGTGCGCCAACGACCGTGCGCGCTGTTCAGTCCAGCGTCTATAAATTGCCCTTCTCGCGATTTTAGGTCGGATCCTCGCCGTTTTTCCGCCCAGCTCCGCCGTTTTTTGCCATTTCCGCAGGTTTTCGCCACCTAGGCCTCCTCCATCATCCAAGGGCTTCAAGGAGGAGATTTTACACTCATCTTCATCGCCAAGGAAGGAGTTCCTCGCATCGGACGTGGCCAGATTGTAAAACGCTGGAGAAGACGGGTCCATTGGGAGGTGTGACAGCCCTCCTCTACCCCAGACGCAGTTGGGACCGAGCTAGGACGTGGATTGACAACCCAACGATTCCTACCGTGAATCTACAACGAGACTCCGGATTCGGTCGTATCTCTTGCCTCTTTCTTCTACTTGTGTGGTTGTATTTGTTTGTAATCTCTATATTTAGATGATGACACTATGAATCTTGTTTATTAATGTTCATTTCATGTTTATGGAATCATATTATTCATATGTGTGAATGAGGTGCGCCGCCATCCATTTTCCACTCCACCACCGTGTCCGGTGTCGCACTAGCAATTGCTAGTGGCGTGCTTGTTGAAGAGGTGCTTATGACCCTCACTCCGTTTGCCTACTCGTCCATCCGCCTAGTGAAGCGTGGCATAGCGGCCCTTGTATTCCATCCCGCCTAACGAAGCAGCGCGCTCAAGGCCTGCATAGTTCGATCTGTTTGCCTACTCGTCCATCCTCCCTTGCGACGCAGCGCGCTCAAGGCCTGCCTAGTCTCCATCCCGCCAAGCGAAGCATTGCATAGCGGCATTGCATAGGAGTAGTCATAGCATTTTCTCTTTATTTTCCACAATCCAAAACCCCCGTTTCCGCAATCCATCCGACCTAAAGGACTTCGATCTCAAGTCCTTCCTCGAACGTTAACTCCACCTTACTGTGTTCCTTGAGAGATTCGATACTTGGGGATTTACTTCCTCATATTATTACTTGAACGATCGGTACACTGCCGTTTCGTGTCGCAGTCGAGCTACCGCCTATAGCGGTGTGTGAGATTTGCGCCATCAAGTTTTTGGCGTCGTTGCCGGGGAACACAAACGTGTGAGTTTTCTGGAGAGGGAAAACCTGAGAGAGAAGCCCTTCCATTTGTAAATTGCATTTCTTTGTTTTATTTCTTTTTATTCCATTTTCTTGTTTTAAGTAGGTTGCTTTAGTAATTTTTATTAGGTGTAGTATTTTGCACAATAGCATTTTTATTTTTGAATCGTTTTATCTTCGCACTATGTGGGCACATCTTAATTTCCGTTGTCGTTGGTGTGGAGCTACCTCCCACTCTAGTGATGAATGCCCTACGGAGAATAGTAGGCATAATTCTTATAGCCCAGCATATGGAGCACCGACTTCGTCTGGTACTCCATATGGTGCGCGTAAGTCTTATGGATACTCTGCTGAGCCTTTACCGTCTTACTTCTTTTCGGCTTCAGCACCCGTTGTGCCAAAGAAGCCTGCTAGGCAGTGCCGGTTTTGTCGGAGCACTGATCATGTCTTGAAGGACTGTGCCGAGTATCTTCGCCAATTGGACGAGGATGACGAGCCGGATATCCGGATCGTCCCAACTCCTAACTCTGACGGCACACCTTCAACATCCGGCTATGTATCTTTGTCACCTTCACATCTTGAAGGGAATGGCATGGACACAGTCACTGGATGTGCGGCTGATCTATGCACCGACATTGCTGAGCCTATTCTCCATGTGCATCCACCACCTCTAGTGGATTCGATTCTTTGTGAGGAATCGGTGCTCGACTTTTATCCGAGCACTACTCCTCCCCCTGTTGTGCATATTATACTCGTCTCCGACGACATTGTTGAGGATGTGTCGCAGGATGAGGCTGGTGATCTGAGTGTTGTGCCTATTCCTATGAAGGAGGACAACCTTCTAGGTGAAGAGGAGTTTTCCTCAGCAACGGTGGAGGAAGTCCAAATCCTAAGCCTGGCCACCGTTGATCCCGCCGAATCTTGTAGCATTGATGACAATGCAAACATTCTTTTACTTCCCCAACCTGATGGGAGTGAGACCGGGATCACTCCCCCGATTGATGTTTATTTATGTTCTTCGTCTTCTTTATTTCTTGATCCCCTTCCTTCATCTGAGTCTGTGCAGGTTGAATCTTCACAGGTACTTCAGGAGGACTTGGAGCTTTGTGCTCCAGTCAGTGATGAGTGTGTCCTTTTATGTGAGGAGGTTGATTCCTCCTCCATTAAGGAAGCCTCATTCGTTGCCTTCTCCTCCTGCGGACCTGCTGTGGACGATACCTTGCTGGGCAAGGATAGTTTTGGTGAGATGAGTGAGGACCAGGCCTCCTCCTCTTCTTACTTCCTTTTCCATCTACCTGTAATGGGCAGGTTTTATTTATATTTGGGTAGAGGCGTGACTGTTCTTTCTCCGTATAGGTACCCGCTACCGACACGGATATTGGGCCAGTTACCTGTCCACTTCTCCTTCCATACTCCCATTAGCTAGATATTATAAAGTTTTGAATAAGTCGTGCTGGGATGACAATAACCCCAGTAGTTATCTTAATTTTTCCTGCATTTTCATGTCTTTTCTAATTTTATTTAGTTAATTGCACTTTATTTCAGTTTTCTATTTTCTTTTGTTTTTGCGGAGCTGACCCCTGCAGGTATCCTTCTTCTGGATGGCGGATGCCGCGGTTCATTTTAGCTTACACGCCAATCTTCTGGTATGCTCATTTCTGAGCATTGGGTACTCTCTTTCCCTAGCCCTATTTTGATTTTCATGTCATATATTATGGGGGTTGTTTAGTTTAAGTCTGGGGGAGAGTAGTTTTGTTTACCCGCTCACCTGCACTATTGCACTGCATACTAGAAGATTTCATTTAAAATGTTTTGTTTATTTTCATTGCACACCACAGCACCCACTTGAGCGCGTACTCATCTGTTTGCTCGCTCTGTTGTGAATTTAATTCTTCTGCTTATGTGGGAAAGTCTAGGTGATGGCTTAGGACTATGTAGCAGGGTAAAATGTTGACTCCAGTAGTGCTCCTAGTCGAGTGCTCGGTTGCATAGAAATTTGTGTAGATTAGACTTCTCTTTATACTTATGGTTTTATATTTTTTTTCTATTAGTGTAAATGTTGTTTACTCTACTCAAATGGTGAATCCGGTGGAATCAAACGGTAGCATAGGGATGTGTGTAAACGATCGCTAGACTCGTATTGCTTGAGTTGGGAGAAAGAAGAATCTTTCTCGGTGGCTAGAACTTGCCCCAAGCGATTCTTGAAGCATTGGCATAGGATAGTTTTAGTGCGTGAGAATGACGTAGGCCATTATTTTGGCCCGGTTGAGTTTTTTATTTCATGCCTATCATCTACCCTTGCTAGCCCCTTTGTGCCTACCCTTTCTTCTTGATTCAGCCCCACTTTTATCGCACCAAAAGCTTAAAAGCCTAACCTAGTTGCACACCCAAATCTGAGCTTTAAATTTTAGTTATGTTTACATTTTGGGGGGTGTTGATGTGGTAATTTTTATAGTGGAAATTGTGGGTGTATTCATTGATATTTTTGCTGAAAAAAAAGAAAAGAAAGAAAAAGAAGAATGAAGAAGAGAAAGAAAAGAAAACAAAAGGGGGATTGTTATGAAAAAGTTGAATTGAAAATTTTGAAATTTTGGTATTGGGAGTGGGCGGTGCACACACCTATGTTGTAAAAGTCCAAGTCTGGGGGTACGGTGCATTTGTTTATTATCGTCGTGCGGGTAGCTCTATCTTGTGCTCATGTTGGGTTAGGTGTGCGTAGCCTCCAGGTTTATCTTTGTTTACCTCACCGTAACCCAAGCCCCATCTCTAACCTAAAAGTCCTACCGACTCACGCTATGGACCAATCTAGTGTCGTGGAGAGAATGTGACCGGGTGAGCCTATGGTCGCCGACACCGATGGATTTCAGTGGAGTTTGTCCGGCACCCCAATCTTGAGCAATGCTCATCTCTGCACTTAGTTTACTTTCTCCGTATGCATGACCGGATGATTCACCGTAGTTCACCATTTTAAGTGGTTGTAATATGCTTTTACCCTTTTAGAAATATATAAACTGTTTGCGTATAATCAGAAATCTTCTCTACTATTTTTCTTATGCACGTGAGCATGCGACTTCGCATGGTACTCTGTATTGTAATTTTAAGCCATCTACTTTTCTTTCCCCGTTCGCTTAGAATTTGTTTGCTCGGGACGCGCAAACAGGTAAGTCTGGGGGTGTGATGAGTCTCAAATATATACATATTTATGGACTCATCTGGGCCGATTTTCTAGTCTATGCACTTCACTTTAGACACGTTTTCACTTATATTTGATTCTCCATGCTAAGTGCACCTTTAGGCCCGTTTTGGTGTTATTTCTTGTTTATTTGCATTATTAGTTTTCATGTATGGTTAAGTGTCACTATCAGTGGTTTGATTAGTGTTGTATGCTGAAGCAGGAGTCGTGCAGGTGTTCCCGATACAAATCTGTACAGGAACACGGCGCACGATCACTGGTTTTCTTGCGCACGACCACTGGTCGTGCACCACTGATCGTGTGCACTTAACCCCTGAATTCTGAGTTCTGTCTCCCCTTATCGCACGACCACATACGACAGCGCGCACGACCACTGGTCGTGCGCCATTGCTCGTGCGAACATTGTATTTTATAATTTTCTCCCCTTTCAGGCTCCGTCCAGTCAGGCGCACGATCACAGGATGATAGTGCGCACGACCACTGGTCGTGCGCCAACGACCGTGCGCGCTGTTCAGTCCAGCGTCTATAAATTGCCCTGCTCGCGATTTTAGGTCGGATCCTCGCCGTTTTTTCCGCCCAGCTCCACCGTTTTTGCCATTTCCGCAGGTTTTCGCCCCCTAGGCCTCCTCCATCATCCAAGGGCTTCAAGGAGGAGATTCTACACTCATCTTCATCGCCAAGGAAGGAGTTCCTCGCATCGGACGTGGCCGGATTGTAAAACGCTGGAGAAGACGGGTCCATTGGGAGGTGTGACAGCCCTCCTCTACCCCAGACGCGGTTGGGACCGAGCTAGGACGTGGATTGACAACCCAACGATTCCTACCGTGAATCTACAACGAGACTCCGGATTCGGTCGTATCTCTTGCCTCTTTCTTCTACTTGTGTGGTTGTATTTGTTTGTAATCTCTATATTTAGATGATGACACTATGAATCTTGTTTATTAATGTTCATTTCATGTTTATGGAATCATATTATTCATATGTGTGAATGAGGTGCGCCGCCATCCATTTTCCACTCCACCACCGTGTCCGGTGCCGCACTAGCAATTGCTAGTGGCGTGCTTGTTGAAGAGGTGCTTACGACCCTCACTCTGTTTGCCTACTCGTCCATCCGCCTAGCGAAGCGTGGCATAGCGGCCCGTGTATTCCATCCCGCCTAACGAAGCAGCGCGCTCAAGGCCTCCATAGTTCGATCCGTTTGCCTACTCGTCCATCCGCCCTTGCGACGCAGCGCGCTCAAGGCCTGCCTAGTCTCCATCCCGCCAAGCGAAGCATTGCATAGCGGCATTGCATAGGAGTAGTCATAGCATTTTCTCTTTATTTTCCACAATCCAAAACCCCCGTTTCCGCAATCCATCCGACCTAAAGGACTTTGATCTCAAGTCCTTCCTCGAACGTTAACTCCACCTTACTGTGTTCCTTGAGAGATTCGATACTTGGGGATTTACTTCCTCATATTATTACTTGAACGATCGGTACACTGCCGTTTCGTGTCGCAGTCGAGCTACCGCCTATAGCAGTGTGTGAGATTTGCGCCATCAGCATGCCGCCTATATTGCGCACCAATCAAGGAGTAATAAATGATATATTCTCTACATAATATAGTCGTTGCATAGTATTTAGGGAAGAATATTATTACTTTTATATTTTGCAAGTTCCAAGATCAACAAGTCATTTATAATGAAATATTATACCAATTTTATCAAACGTGAAAATTGATTATGGAATAATCAACAAGGGCTTTTATGAAAAATTGCAGAGCAATATAAAAGCAGACATTTTTTATCTACAACAAACGCTTGCTTAGTATTCTTCTCTCAAGTTTATTCTCATACATAATTCCAGAAGAGAAAGAAAAGAATAAATAAGAAGAAGACTTCACTGCTGTGTTGTGAAGGTATAGAGAAGATTCTAAAGAAAGGTTCAGTGATTCACAAGATCTCTGGGCTTACTGTTGCAATAAGAAGAAGGTCTACTATTTCAAAGCTTACATCTTGAAGTCTTTTCTTCTACAACAACAATCTTTTCTATACTATTCTGTAGGGTTCTTTGTGAACCTGAGCTTGTAAGATCTTATAATAGATCTGAGATTGGTAGGGTTCTGTGTGATTCTGAGATTAGTAGGGTTCTATGTGAGCTTGAGTTTTGGTAGGATCTTGGTACAGATCTGAGTGTTTGGTAGGACTTATAAAGTCTGAGAAAATTGTTGTAAAGTTTGTATAACCTGAGTATAAGCTTTTCTGTGTGAAGGGCTAAGGTATGATCCTCTATGATTTGAGTTGTAAGATCTGCTGTATAGTGGAAAAATATGAGTTTTGTAGAAGTTGGCTAGCCTAGCACATTACTAGATAGGTGGGAGGGACAATGGACTACATCTAGACACATTGTCTTGTAGGAAACTACTATAAATCTTGTGTGTTTTCTGTGTTGCTCATATGCTATGATAAATAAACTTTAAAGTAGCAAATAATATTGAAAACGCCTAATCACCCCCCTCTAGGTGTAGATTATAGACAACCCATATATTTCAGAAAGGTTTTCCTTCCACCTCAAGTTGAGCTCGGCACGACTAGATGTGTTGAGTTCCCCTCCACCTCAGGTTGAGTTCAGCTCGACTAGAGGTGTTGAGTCTTCCTCCACCTCTGGTCGAGTTCATCTCGACTAGAGGTGTTGAGCTTTCTCCACCTCCAGTTGAGCTCGGTTCACGGGAGGGTTGTTAAGTGGAGAAAGGTTCGCCTTCCACCTCAAGTTGAGCTCGGTCGACTAGAGGTGTTGAGTTCCCCTCCACCTCAGGTTGAGTTCAGCTCTACTAGAGGTGTTGAGTCTTCTTCTACCTCAACTTAAGCTCAGCTCGACTAGAGGTGTTGAGATTTCTCCACCTCCAGTTGAGCTCGGTTCACAGGAGGGTTGTTAAGTGGAGAAAGGGTTGCCGCTTTTGCGTTCAGTTCGGATTGAACCGTCTTTTAGGAGTTCAACCACCGCATTCCCAATGCCCATCTCTCCAAACCACGGGTGAACCATTGTTTTTCCGGGCTCGTGTCGAGCCCAAAAAGCGGGAATTGTGTATAACCGTAATTCGTCGAGACCATGGCAGATGGTGAAAGTGGTCGTGACCCGTGGAACGACTAGTTGGAGGCAATCGAGACCGAGAACATCCAGGAGGAGGGAAGTGGACCATAGGTCCACTTCTAAACTTGGACGAGTGGACCCATGGTCCACTCGCCCAAGGCTCTGGGAGAGTGTACCAATGGTCCACTCGCCCGAGTGGGGGGCGAGTGGATCAATGGTCCACTCGCCCCAGCACGGGGCGAGTAGACCATTGGTTCACTCGCCCCAGTAGGAGGGTAAGTGGACATATGGTCCACTCGCCCCAGGCTAGGTCCACTCGCCCGATTAGCTGAGTGGACCGTGAGGTCCACTCGCCCAGTTCAAGTGGTGTACCTCGGCCCACTCACCCAGCCGTCGGCAAGGGGGGGGGGAGTGGACGTCTCGTCTCCCACTCCCCCCTCCTGTCTCGGTCGTTTGGGTTCGTGGTTGAGCTGCGGGTCGCAGAATTTGGCTATCCGCAACCTAATTTTAGGAAGTCTATAAATAGACCCCCATGGGCACCTTGGGAGGGGACCGAGACCTTTCTTCTCTCCCTCGCGTGTGACTTGTGAGCAAGCACTCCAGCCCTATGTCAGCTAAGGTTGACGGTGTGGTGTTCCTTTGTGCTTTCCAGGGTGCCCAGGCTCAGCATTGGCTTGGGAGGGGAAGCTCTCTTTGATCTTCCGGGTTTGTGGTGGGACCTCATCGCTGCAGCTCAAGGGGTCTATCTCAAGGCTCAAGTCTTCTTCGGTGCAAGGTCCTTCGACTCTCAGTGACTAGTCACGTGTTCTAGCAAAGACCAAGTAAGGGTCAACTGCATACCCATTGTGAACGTCGAAGCCGGTTCTCTGGTTTCAACACCGTCCACCAATTTGTGAGAACAGACTCTCTCATTCAAGAAATTAAAAAAACACGAAGATACAACAGTTCGAAGGCCGGGAAGAGTAATTGTTACTCATGGAGCTCGCTTTCGTGTCATGGGAATGTTGCAAAAGTGGCAAAAAGTTGACCAGAATAACGAGTTCTCCACAGATCTAGCCTCGACATGTTGTTTGGAGCTCTAAATCGCCTCCAATTGCAAGAAGTTCCAAGCCCTTGCCCTCTTTCTCTCGTTACCCTCTCATATCTCTTAAACTTCCAAAATGAGAGTAGAATATCCTTAACCAGCCCCCTTCACGACCTAAAGGGTCCTAGCAAATAATCCCAATCATTGGATAAAAAATCCCCCAAATCCATGCCTCGAAATGAGTGAATTTTATCAGTTTCAGGTGCGTACACGACTTGTGACACGATCTTCCCGGGCCGTGTTCAGTTGTACATGGGCTGCTTCACACGTCTCCCTGCTTGGGCATGGACAGGCCATTGCAAACAGCCTAGTCAGACCATGTATTGTGTCTGTCCGAGGACACAGACAGGTACACGGCTTGACCCAAACGTGTTCAAGGCCGTGTACGACCCTGGAAGACGACCTTTCAAGCTTGTAGCTTTAGGGATGGGTAAATGACTGTTTACTTGGATATGTGGAGTCAAAACCTCCTCTAAATGAACCTCAAAATCCTTTCCAAGTTGCCTTACTCGTTTAGGGAGCCAAACAAGACATAAACATCTATTTTACGGCAAAATTCTTACAAAATCAGGGTGCTACATAGGTACCCACACATTCGTGTTTGGAAGTTGTGTATTTCTCTAGAAATAAGGCGAGGAGTCGGGGCTACAGGTTTTTACAAACGACCTGATACACAATTGTATACCAAGCCACGGAGAATAGATAAACCCCCGAAATAGGTCCCGGGCCATTCCACAACTAGCTTCACACACACACACACATACATACATATGAAGGTATCATACAATCATATAACATAAATGAGAAAAACGGGACGTTACAACCCCACCCTCTTAAAAGAATTACGTACTCGAAACTGCAATAATACATGAAATAAAAAGCTCTAGGTACTTCTTTACATGTGTTTTTACTCCAGGAGGTCGCGGGCGGTGCCGTTTGTGCGACCTGCGCGGTTCCGCCCCACCAAACAGAGCCTTGATCTACAAGTAAACCATATTGTCACCACAAACTCCACATTTTGGATGATGTGCATTAAATTACTTAGATTTCATTTGGCGCGGCGTTTGGAGGCCGCGTTTGCGGCAAACGCCTCCGCAAGGCGAGTAACCAAACGCCCGGCGGTGGCGTTTGCCGAGTCTCCTCCCGCCGCGCCCTGAGAAATGGAGCAAACCGCTCCATTTCGAGGTGCGGCCTCCCCCCTCCGTTTTGAACGTTTGCCCGTCTCCTCCCGCCGACTGCTCCAAACGCCGCGTCAAATGAAGCCTTAGTTTATCAATCTAACCAATGAGGAACAGAGGTTGACGACCTTATGATATATATAACAATAATATGCCTTATAAGGGTCTGTTTGGGTGGATGATGCGTGCTGGAACGAAGGAGTTGGAGGTGGAGATTAAACAATGTTCTGAAATGGAGCTCCTTGCCGAAGGAATCAAGTATAAAATAACGTTTGGGGATTGGTCCTTCCAAATGAAGGCTATTCAAACTTGCATTTTTTTTAAACTCAGGCAAGAGAAAATGCTCAAACACTTAAATTAAGGCTCAGTTTGGGGGGGCTTATTTTTACCGGTCAAGCGGTTACGATCGCATGAATCGGACCATAATTAAGGTTCAGTTCATGCGATCGTAACCGCTTGACCGGTGAAAATAAATCCCCCCAAACGGAGCCTAAGTCTCTTATACGACAATGTGAATTTTTTTTTTGTACTTATCCTTTAGTTTCTCCTATTTTATAGTCAATGCATCGAAAATTATTAATGTAGACCATGAAATTTAATTTTTGTACTTATCCTTTAGTTTCTCCTATTTTATGGTCAATGCACCGAAAATTATAAAAATGCAGACCATTAAAAATCTTAAACAATTTATACTTTACTCAAATATATTAAGATGGAACCATTCTGGTTGCTTGCAATGCCTATATACTTAGAAAGAGTGCTTTATTTTCTTACCTGTAAGGCTATGATGGTAAATATTAGAAGTCTATAGTTGTCAACACGATCTAATCTCCATTATTAAATTACATTTATAGCGCGTTGCACCAAAATAAATAAATAAAACTAAATATTAGTTCCATGGGAACGCATTCAACTACCACACAGGAAGCCACCTATAAATAATAAACTCCATGACGAGAAGACTTAATAGAATAACTTCCGTCAACTCACAAAATATTAAAGAATGACCAGTTGCTGCTGTTATGAATATCAATTATCATGTGTGGAGGTAGATGCATATAATGCTTTATTAAAAATAGGTCCGATGTATAGATTATTTACACATTGAGGGCCATAATTTTCCTATAAATACTTAGTTTTTCTTATTCATTTGCCATCCAATCATCTTCTGTTTGGGCTCCGTCACTGTTAAAGTTTTCTATCAGAAAGCCAGGATGGTGAGTCCTCCCTCCCTCTTGAGAATATCAATACACTTTTATTGTGCTATGCTAGTTCCTAAAATTATTTAAATCTTTTTTTTGTAGAGCGGTTGGGGAGGTGGCGGCGGTGGTGGGGGTGGCTGGGGACCTTATGGAGGTGGTGGTGGTGGAGGAGGCGGTGGTGGTGGGAACTTTAGTGGTGGTGGTGGTGGAGGTGGCGGAGGAGGTGGAGGAAACTTTGGGGGAGGCGGGGGCGGAGGCGGAGGCTGGGGTGGTGGAAACTTTGGGGGCGGCGGTGGGGGAGGCGGAGGCTGGGGTGGTGGAAACTTTGGGGGCGGCGGCGGTGGAGGTGGAGGTGGAGGATGGGGTAGTGGTGGCGGGGGTGGTGGCGGAGGAGGTGGTGGTGGAAACTATGGCGGTGGGGGTGGAGGTGGGGGTGGAGGCGGTTGGCGCGGATACTAAGATGATTGATGCTCATGATGTTAGCCTTCTCGATATTGCAAATCGCACTTATGTTTTGTCTTTGTAAGTCTTGTATCATTTACTTGTAATCTCTCTGGATCTCTCACTTTCTCTAAACCATGTTTACTTCTGATGAAGATTGTGTTGATCGGGTTTGAAATAAATGTTTACTATTTAATATTTCAAGTTAAATTGGATATTTGATATATTATACCTCGCAAAAATATTCATGTAAAATATTAATCAGTACCCTCTACATCCAAATTCAATGTTAAAAAAGAATCAATTTAATTTTAAAGCTCATAAGAATAATTACCTAACTAAAGTGTCGCTTGGAACACCTCATGTTAATCACACAATGTGTTATGGACATGATCGGTGTGAACACAAAAAGTGCCAAGGATATTTACAAACGCCAAACTGCATTACTTTTTAATACCCCCGAGCAAACGTTTAATAAGTTATTATAACATTTATACATAGATTATGGAAATTGACAAATAACACTTGACATAAGACAGTGGTTTACAAACACCAAGATTTTAATTAGCATACAGTCTCAGCATCATATATGTTTTCTTGCGAAAAAGTAGTTGTAAGATTAAACGCATACTCAGCTGACCCATAAGCTCGAACTAATGAGAAGTGTGTTATTATTTCCTTTAAATAACTAGAACATTTCGCTCTTGGACTGAGAGAAAACGGCAACGCCCAACAATCCCCCTCCTCCAGCGTCCCGCTTGACCACACTGCGTCTTTTACACCTAAAAACTAAGAGAACCACATTGCGTCTTTTTGCGTTGCTGGATCTTAGAACCAGCTGAAATCTTTTGATAAGAAAACTCATTGAACCAGCAGCACACAAGACAATTCTAGAACCCACATATGATAAGGCAAGACTGATTTACATGCATTTTTACAACCAACACGATCTCATGGTTTCGAACTCATGACTTGCTCTGATACCAATTATACGATCAAAAGTGCATGCCCGACTGCTCCATAAGCTCGAACTTATGTGAAAAGTGTTACTATTTTCTGTAAAAATGTATCACGTACATTACGCTTGTAGCATACCCATCTACATAAACATGCCCCCTAAATGAACGCCTCTGTAACACTATCTGATACACATATAGCCTACAATTATTAGCATTTCTATGAATTAAATCAATAAGGCAGGCCGTGATATCTTAATACATATATAAATATAATTTAGATGAGTATTTTATATATATAATAGCGTAACATATTTGGCTATGTAATCACGTCACTTTTCAAATAACACTCGAGACATACAATCCAAGACACCCGTTATTATCAATATGTATTTCTAATCTTGGACCTCGAAATGTGGCTTTCTACCTAGCAAAATATGTAATTACATCATATCAAGCCCTCTCAAATGGGCACTAATTCTTTCTTATTTTTCTTAAAGCATACCTAATTATTAAGATTAACTTTGAACATAAAACATGTAAACGACACCGCCTAACACCGGTGAAACATAATGTTAAGTACATACATTTTTTTAATCAAAGGGTTTCTACCTAGCATAATGTAGTAATTTTAGCCATTACTATATCTCTCAAATGGGCACTAATTATTTCTTAATTTATCTTAAAGCAAACCTACTTAACATAACTTTCAACAACGCATGCATAGATGCTTCCTAACACCAGTGACACATAATGTCAAGTGCATATATTTTTTCAATCAACAAACCATTTCTTGGTGTAAACGTTAGAATTCATTTGGGTGTTGTAGATTTCATACAACTTGCATCATCGTTTTTGTATGGATACAAGAGAAGGTATCAGAGTAGTGGATGCTCTATTAACAGATTAGTGCATATATTTTTGTTGTAGATTTCATACAACTTGCATCATCATATATATAAAGAGGATAGAAAGATGGGTGGAGGCAGATACAAGAGTTTATAGATTGCGAAACTTAACCATTATCACAACCAAAACCCTTGGCTATCTTGATTTCAGTAGAATAGAAGAATAAGAAATGAATACTTATACTATCTATATTTTATGCAATACGGAGGACCATAGATGTCATTCTGGAATGTTATGAGTGTAGAATCAGTATGAGAGGAGTTACTCATCTTAGCATGATCATCCAGAGCATCCACTAACTTCTCTTGACCATATATTCAATATTTGTAATCATACATGTCTTCCTAAATGTCCCAAAATTTCCAATCATTGAAATGTTTTAATGCGCTATAATTGAAAATAATTTGCGAGTCGAGATATCTATCAATTTTGATAATTTTGAGATTCATGCAAATCCTTGGACACCCCTTATAAGAGGGCTTTAGAGAACTGCTCTTAAATGAGACATAATGGTGAGCAAAAGTTACCAACAGATAACCTTATAGTTTCATAAGATATCAGCCACCTTCGGACGATTGCAATCTCAGTAAAAGGCTCCATCAGTGTGAAGGATAATACTAGCCCATAAAATGCTCTGTATGGAATATGAAGGGGGGACAATAGTCAAGATGCCAAAATTGTCTACTATCGTATAATCATCCATTGTGAGATGTCTCTTGCAATGTGCCACCAAGATGCGCCAAATGGAATAAAAATAAGAATTGACTTAATGATGTGACACTCGCATTACCTAAGAATAATATAATAGCACGAGTGGTAATGGTACCTGTTGAAGCCAGGAACCTGACATCAATGTTTGGACATGGGTATGAGAAGTAGTTACTAGTCAGTGGAAGTTGAAACGTCACAGATGAGTGAGGTCTGTTGGGATTTCTGGTCGCGGAAGCGCAATCCACAGGAACAACTAAATACTGAGTCACAAGAAAATACGTACTTTGCACAATTTTATCAGCACAATAAAATTAGTAAGTACTCAAATTAAGAGATACACGTCCGAAAATTTACTGCAGAAGAACGGACTACGAAAATACGCAGGAGTAATAAGAACTTGATTGCAATCCGTAAAACGGACGCACAAGATTCATACCAGAACGAACATTCGTTATCGTCAGACGACCAATTACCGCCACCACCACCGAGAAGAGATCCAAGCCAGGACTTGACCTTGCCGTGAACGCGCAGCCCGCCAATGTCGCCACTTGTGCACAACCACCACGGTCTACGAGCATGCAACCACCGAGCACCGCGCACCTTGCCGCAGCCCGTGAATCTGACGCCTTGCCTCTACCAGCACACTTTCGCTCTTCGTTGTTGATGCAGCCCGCAATCAGATGTCGACGCCCACCGTCGTCTTCGGCCATGCTCTACCACTCTCATCTTCAAGACTTTACATCTCTTTAGTTTGGCTTTCGGAGTGTCCTTCAAGCTTGTCTCCCTCTCCTTTTATAGTGCCAATTCACATGCCTTAGCCACTTTCCAAGAAGCTTCTTCATTCAAAGCAAATGGGTGGCTTGAAGAAAAGTCCGCATTGGCGGCCGGTAGGTGGGAAAGATAAAACATGTGGGTTTGACTATTCAAAACCAACTCAACAATGACCACCTTGGTTTGAATTTAAAACACCATATTCTGCACGAAGCATTATTTATACAAAACATCAATCTGCACGAAGCACCACCTAATGTCTGAGGCGTCAGCCGGCTTGTCGCAAGTCGAACTCCATCTCTACTCATGTTCACTTCTGGGATGTCGACGCACCAAGATCGCAAATGATGACTCGCCAAACCGATGTCACAGAAGGGCGATCCACTACACCACCTCGACCATCCACCATATCAACCGCAGAAATCATGGGCGTACCCCTCGCACCGCGGTCCCCATCAGTCGGTACAGACTACCCACGTGTCACCGTCATAAATCCTTTTCTTGCCGCAAAGTTGCAGCAACCCGCGTCCAAACTGCCCAACGATATCAGATTCTTACGCAGCTTGGGCACCAAATGTACCATCTCAAGCCTGCACACCACCCCATCATGCATCAGTATGTCCACCGTCTCTGTGCCTGTAACCTTACAACATGAGCCATCACCCAAATAGATCGACCCAGTCGTCACCTCCAGAGAACTGAACATTGATGCATCCGAGCACATGTGTTGCGATGCACCAGAATCTAATATCCATCCGCTGTCAGAGTCATCATGACTCTTAATGATGGTATAAAGACCATCACTCTCCACTCCCAGATCTAGCGTCACCAAACCCGCATCCTGGACGTCTCTAGAACTCTGCGCACGATGTGGGAAATTTCTCCTAATATGACCGCTCTGTCTACAGTGGTAACAAATAGCTCCCTTCTTCGACGCCGACCGAGCTCGTGCACCCCTCGATCCCCTGTTGAATGCTCTCCCCCGTCCATCTACCGCCAAAATATGCTCACCCCCAGGAGTGGGGTCCTTCAGCAAATGACTAGACAGTAATGATGATGTGATTGATTCTAGCCCCATTGTATCCTTCCCATACAGGAGCGTGGTCATCATGTGTTTAAAGGACGACGGGAGCGAGGTAAGAAGTAATAGGGCCTTATCTTCTTCCTCCACCTTCGCACCAACCACATGCAATTGATTTAGAAGGCCGATGAACACATTAATGTGCTCCTGCAGGTTGCCACCCTCCTGCATCTTCTGCTCATACAATCGTTTTTCAACAACAACCTGTAATCAACGACTTGGCGAGATACAATCTTTCAAGCTTATCCCAAACATGATTGCAGACTCCTCGACGCCAATGTTAAAGAGTACCTTTTCGTCAACGCATATCCTGATGGCACTAGTGGCATGCTCATCCAAGACAATCCACTCATCATCCTTCACTTCAACAGCCAATTTTTCTCATCCCCGCAAAACCCGCAGCAGCTCCTGCTTAACTAGCATATCTTTGACGCGAACCTGCCACAGATTAAAATTTCCGCTGCCATCGAACTTCTCCACCGAGTTATGAGCCAAATTCGCATTCTTCCCCGCCATAGTTGCCCTCCGGTATGACTAGGAGACCTGATTAATTCATGGTCAAATTTGAAAGGATGGGAAGAGGACCTAGTCGTTCAGCACCACAGTCAAATCTTTCCTCAAATGTTCAATCAGTCACCTACAGAACCTCGATCTGATACCACTTGTTAGGATTTCCAGTTGCGGAACCCTAATCCCCACGAACAACTAAATACAGATTCACAAGAAAATACCTACTTTGCACAATTTTAGCAGCACAATAAAATTAATAAGTACTCAAATTAAGAGATACAAGTCCTAAAATATACTGCAGAAGAAGGGACTATGAAAATTTGCAGGAGTAATATGAACTTGACTGCAATACGTAAAATGGACGCATAAGATTCATACCAAAACGAACCTTCATCGTAGTCAGACGACCAACCGCCACCACCACCACCGAGAAGAGATCCAAATCAGGACTTGACCTTGCTGCGAACGCGCAACCCACCAATGTCGCCACTTGTGCACAACCACCACGGTCTACGAGCATGCAACCACCGAGCACCGAGCACCTTGCCGCAACCCGCGAATCTAACGCCTTGCTGCTACCCACACGCTTTCGCTCTTCGTTGTCGATGCAGCCCACAATCGGATGTCGACGCCCACCGTCGTCCTCAGTTGTGCTCTTCCACTATATTCTTCAAGACTTTACCTCTCTTTGGTTTGGCTTTTGGTGTTTCCTTCAAGCTAGCTTGCCTCCCTCTCCTTTTATAGGGTCAATTCACATGCCTTAGACACTTTCCAAGAAGCTTCCTCATTCAAAGTACATGGGTGGCTTGAAGAAAAGTCCGCATTGGCGGCCGATAGGTGGGAAAGATGAAACATGTGGGTTTGTCTATTCAAAACTAACTCAATAAGGTCAAGAGAGAATATAAATAATGACAGCTCAGAGGTCTCACTCACACCCAGTAGTGTATAGGAACCCCATGCCCACATGCAGGTTAGAATAGATGGTTAGCATGTTGTCACGAATTGTGCCATGAGTTCTAGGTGAGCTGAGCAAGGTATCTTCAAGACAACTGCAGGTTTGCATTGATCATTCTGACTCATTGACAGTGTAACATCCCAATTCTAAATCAGGACACTGGAAGCACATTGTTACCCAATTGGTGCACCACCTCACCTTGGAGACAAGATGAAACACTTAAGTTGTGAATTGTGCACCTAAACCTAAAGTGAACTAACCAAGCCCAATTGACCTCATTCATGACCAATTGAGCTAGCCAATATATTCCTCATGACCTTAGCTAGCCAACCCACCAAAACGATGAATTTGATCAACCATGGTCAACTAAAATTAGCAATGGTTAAATCATGGTTCACTTAAGCCTAAAAAATTTACAAAATACCTTAACCCTACACTAGCCCAATGACTCAAGAATGAAGCCTCAACCTCATCTTGAATCAAACCCTATGCCCAAAATCAGATGGGCCCTGATTAGGCTAATTAATCAAAGTTAAAGCTTTATGAAGAGGGGATTTGCCCAAATTGGAAATACTTCAAGAGTAGTATTTGGGGATTGGCATAGCCTCATTCCTCCTTAGGAATCCATAAGATAACCTTTATTTTCATCAAGAGCCAGCAAGGTGGCAACTAGCTATGGGGGAGGGAAGGGGGAAAATGACATCTTCTTCCTCAGCCTATAAAACCCCCCTTACCCCTCAGTTAGCTCACAATCCTTCCAAGCATTAACTCTATGCATAGAAATTGAGTGGAAGATCTCAACGTCGACCAACCCATGTCATCCTAGACCCATTCCAGGAGGACACTGCCTATGGAGGTGAGAATCCCTCCTCTTCCCCTTGTGTATTCATCCTTAAATGATTTAGGATAAAAATCAAGCTTGTTTGGGCTCTGATTTTGAAAAAACCCCTCCCCCTTACTAGGAGGGATACTCGGGTCTTATGCCCAGAACCGCCGCCTTACGGATGACACCAACTCACGGGTTAGTCATTACCACATGACGTCGATCCTGCCGGCTAGTATGATCATCCAATCCTTTAGGCCAATTGAGAATTGAAGTATTTACAAAAGTGCATAAGTCCACAATCACAGAAAATCTCATATAAATGAAATAGAAATAGCCCAACATGATTACAAAAGATAGAGTGAGGGCTTATGACCGATACATATCCAAAATGAAAGTTAAGATACAATCACACTCTCTTACTACATCTCCAAGCGGAAGCTAAACAAACTCTAATCCTCAAGCACATGTATCCTGGTAGAAGTAATGTGTGACATCTTCTCCTCAGGTCCTGCCAGCTCGTCCGGCTGGTCGTGCTGGTGCTCCAGTTCCTCGGGCTCCTACGGTGACAATCGATCATTAGTCATAAAGACTAAGCCATTTTGTCCACGCCTCACCCCGCGACTCCTAGGTACCGAGCGAGAGGAAGGAAGTGGAGGACAGCAAAGCAGAATGGTAACAAGCAGGTGACGAGGAATCCACACTAGCAAATATATATAGTGGATCTATGCTAGCAGTATAAGTAGGTAAAAAAGTAGTGGTAAAGCAGTAGTAAAGCAGTAGTGAAGCAGTAAAAGGAGTAAGTAAAGTAAAGCAGTGCGACGCAGGTAAAGTAAGCAAGTGTAACTATGCTACCATCACATGAGTACCTTAACTTATATGAATGTCCATACAAACTTATAAGTTAAGATTTCAATAATTATAACTTAACATATAAAAGAGCCCATACTAATTTATATGATAAGGATCGACAATTGTTGTCCTAATGTTTATGTAGGTTATGATGTGCATGTTATGATATGATTCATACAAGTGCAACTCACCCACACGATTCTATGATCACAGACCTTTCATTTCCAATTTTTGGAGTTAGCTACACTCTTTAAAACCATCGTTGTGGCTACGACAGTAGTGGAGCGGGTGCCTCCACTTCCTAGGCTAGTATACACACTACCAGGCCTAGACCCATCGTATGCCTCTGTAAACGTCCTATGTGCCCTCTAGAGTTTTGTGTACTCTTTACTGGAATCCACCAGACTTTATGTTTGGGTGTGCATTTTCGGGTATTGTCCTCCAGACCACAGTATAAACAACCTACTGCCCCCTCAAACCCTCACACCTGCCTAAGTCAACGTACTGTCGTCGGTGTGACGACTGACCCAGTACGTAAGACCTGCCACTAATTTGTTTCTATGTGTTGGGAACAGTGCCCAACAGTGTTCCTGATTCGAAGAAATGCTCACCTCAATGATAAGTACAAGTTATATATAATGTCATATCTAGTTCATGCTTGTAGAGATCAGACAATATGTCCAGTACTTCAATAACTTGCCCAAGTACAATATCGTCGAAAAGGACTGGACATATCGTCGTAAAGAATAGGCATATCGTTGAAATGGTGTGCAGAAGCAAAGTATAAGGTCCATGACAGTTATCGTCGAGATAGCATACACATGTCGACGATATCGTCAAAAAGAAGCCTTGACGTCGATAAGGCTAAGGAAGAATAGATATCATCGTAAAAGAGGCATGTCGTCGATAAGCCTAAGTCAGAATAGATATCGTCGTAAAGAATCCTTGTCGTTGAAAAGGCTAAGTAAGACTGATGTCAATGATATCGTCATAAAGAAGGACTGTCATCGAGAAGACTAGGGAAGATCGAACAAAGACGGGTAGTTGCTGAGGAATTGTTTGTCGACGTAATATCGATTATGTCGTCGATAAGATAAGGTGGTCACAACGATATCAAGCAATCAAGGAGATTACGTCAACATCAGTTAGATGACTTCATGTCGTCTTAAGTGCAAGTGCAGAAGGGATGTCCTCTATCGTCGAGATATCTCTATCTGAAGAAGAGGGAAGGAGATTTGAAGATCTGTCCTAGTTCAAGACAATGACAAGTCCTATCGTCGAGATATTGTCCATGTCGTCATAACCATGGAAATATCATCGAGATAGATTCAAAAATTGCCAAACGCGCTGTCAGCATTTAATTTCACCGCCTGATTATCCAATCAGCGCATGCTCATAAGGTATGGGCATTTGTCAGTAAAGGACATCATAGGTGACCGTTAAGCGGCTCCTCCATCCAATAAAAGGGAACATTGGATGCCCTAATGAAAAGAGAGTGAAAAAGACGAGAACGAAAAAAAACGAAAAAGGATCCCGCCGAGCAATACTACAGTAAAAGCTGCGGAGAAGAATCAAGAATCAGAAGAGGAGAACAAAAACACTCATCCAGTGTTCTCCAAGTTGCAGTCAAGCTACATCGACTGATAAGATTCATTCAAATCAAGAATCCAGTCAACATCAGGCAAAAGAAGAAGGTTTGATGAAGATCTGTGCTACTAACGCCTATGTCTGAAGCATCTTCTTCAAGACAAGAAGCCAATCTCCATCAGGTAGAAGAATTTATTTTGTATATCTTTCTTGTAAAGGCTTGCGAGCCAAAATTGTAAGATCTATTTTCAGATCTAGTTGTCAAGCTTCAGGGCTTAAGATCAATGAAGGGGCTTGCGAGCCTAGGCAGTAGGGCCTTGCGGGTCCAAATGTGTCGAGCTTGCGGGCTCGGGTGCAGTGAAGGGGCTTGCGGGCCTAGGCTGCAGGGACTTGCGGGTTCAAATGTGTCGAGCTTGCGGGCCCGGGTGCTGTGAAGGGGCTTGCGGGCCTAGGCTGCAGGGACTTGCGGGTCCAAGAGGCAGGACTTGCGGGTCTGTGCTGTGTAAGGCTTGAGGGCCTGAGTGTCGAGCTTGCGGGCTTGGGTGCAGTGAAGGGGCTTGCGGGCCTAGACTGCATGGACTTGCGGGTCCGAGTTGTAAGGCTTGCGGGCCAGAGACATTGGCGGAGTTTGCCGAGCCTAGCACAATGCTAGGTAGGAGCAGAGGGACAGAGGACTACTCGATACACCCGGTCTTGAGGAACCTCTATAAATTCTTGTGTGTTTTCTGTGTAGTGCTTTTAATCTCTAGATCTATTAACCAGAAATCAAGAACACCAAAAGGGGAATAAAATAATTTGAAATACCTATTCACCCCCCCCCCCCCTCTAGGTTATAAGTCGACACCCATTAACTAACAAGTGGTATCATAGGTAGGTTGTTCATAGAAAAGCTTAACAGCTTGAACATATCTGCTCTTGGGTGTATCAAATCAATTGATTATCATATCCTAACTCTATGGAGAAAGTCAAAAGATATGACATCAGGATGTTCAGATCCTTAAGTGAAAGAAGTTGGAGCTCTTCTCATGATGACGAAGAAAGAAGTATAGGGATCAGAGCACCCTTGACTATTTCAGACAGTGAATCTGAAGATGAAGAATGCTCTGTAGTCAAAAGAAGAATAAGAGCACCCTTGACTCTCACAGACTGTGACTCTGAGGATGAGGAGGTCTATGGGTTGATGACGCTATCAGATGAAGAAAATCATGATGAATCACATTATGATCAGGTATGCATCACTCACACACCTTTACTACCTGCTTCAATTAAGAAGACCAAGAGTGCATCAGATGATTGCTCATCTTCTGAAAATGATGCAGAAGACTGCTCATCATGCAACAATAAGAATGATGCTGATCTAATAAAATAGTTTTGTGATCTCTTGGCTGCTCTGAGAAAGAGCAAGAAGCTTGTTAGGAAGCAAGCTAAGGAGCTAGAATCACTCAGACCCATTAAAGCTGAGATGAATGAGGAAATGGGTATGTTCCACAATGAGGGCACCAATTCCTGTGAGCTCAAGAAGATCATAGGCGGGCTTAATGATGAAAAAAACCAAAGGGAAGAACTCATTAGGAAACTTGAGAATTATCTTATTAAGGAAAGAAGCTTAGTGGCTCAATTCTCTAAGACCAAAACCATACTGCACATCATTGACACCTTCTCTTCCTATGGAAATAGGAGGGGATTGGGTTTCAATAAAGGGGCAGTAGATGCTGGGAATGGAAAAAGGGGCAAAACTAAAGCAAAGCCTCATACCACATTTCAAAAGATAGTGCTTCCCTCTAACATGTATGACCAGGACAGTGTCCATGGTCACTGGATGAATGGAAGCTCATATAGCCTGGGAGATGCTCTTGACTATGGGAGGAGAAAGGGCATGGGGATGAGTGCATTGAAGGCTCCCCATGAGAAAATCCAAATGGCCTATCATGGACCATTTGTGTTTGGTGCTTCAGCCTCCACTTTTAAGGGTAAAGGAGCAACACCTTCTCAATCTCTTCCAGATAAGAAGTCGGCTGGTAGCACCAGTATATTCAACTCTCACTTGATCATATCTGATGCCATCAACACCATGTCAACTACTAAGCTGATATCTGTTGCTGACAAATAGATAAAGTCAAGAAGAAATAACTATACTAGAGCAGCTGGTCAGCCCTTAGCTGAGAGAGATAGGAAAAATGATGCCGCCTTCTCTACTGAACATAAGCATTGTGATTCTCCACCCACCTCAAAAATTGTTCAAAAAAGAACGTACAACATCCATGAATGTTGGTGTAGTGGTAAAGTGGTACACTTTGCCATTGACTGTTGGCACAACCCTAGTGTGCCTAGTGCAAAGGAGAGCCCTCTTGGAAAGGCTGAGGTGAGTAGAAGAATTCCTTACTATGCTAACAAGAACCTAGGACCCAAATCACCTTGGGTTCCTAAGGGATATTAAATCTGTTTTGCAGGATAGTCCATGTAGCCAATCAAAAGTAAACGAGTCTATTGGACAATGATTGATTCAGGGATAACTCTGGACTAAGAAAAACCTCACCACATGCCAAGATGCACTGGTCAAGGGGGAGCTACTAGCTCAAGAAGATATAAAAGCTAAGGCGAAGATAACTATATTACTGTTCAATACATAACCTCATCTTTATCATTTTGTAAAAATAATTTTTACTTGAGTAAGAAAAAGCGGTCACTCAAGGAGCACATATGTATGGCACTGCTAAAGCATTGCACTGATCATACAATAGAGTGAACAAGAACAATATCATTTTCAACACAAAATAATATCGTCGAAATAGTGATTGGTATCGTCGAAATGATTTCTCGACATCAATGTAGGATCATGATGATACATAAGTGTCGATCTAACACATAAAATATCTGAAATTGATCGATCGCAACCGTTCAATCTAAGTTAATCAGACCTTTTTCAAATGACACTTCGCATTCCAATCTGAAACTATAAATAAGATCAGATGTCTTAAGGTTAAAACAGTTTCTACATTATCCCTAAAAAGACGTCATGCTCTCTACGTCTTCGAAGAGTGAACGAGTCGACAACAATATAATCCTCTCAGCTCAAGTAAGAAATGGCGCTAAAGAAGGAAGGATTTCTCTATGAAGGAAGCGAAGTAGTGAGGGATGGTTTCTCAGAAAGGCTAGAAGAGATTCAGAGCGCCATTAAGCTGTTAGACTCCGTCGTCGTGGAGTTCGCTCTCTCAGAGCCAACATTAATTGTAAAGAGAGAAGTGCTGGAATTCTTCTCGAATGCCAAGGGAGGATCAAAAGGAACATCTGTGAAAAGCTTGATCAACGGGATGAAGGTCAAGGTGAATCCCAAGAGATTGGCCAGGGTTCTTCAGCTGCCGACCTGCGCCAAGGGGGAGGAAAATGAGGAAGTCACCCAGGAAGACCTTAACAAGGCTCTGGCATGGTGCGAGCACTCCAGCAAGACCTATAGGTCTCTGGAAAGGAAGAGTTTTAATCAACAAGGAAAGCTTATGGCTGATATTATAGGAAAAGCCCTCCTCTGTAAGGTAGGATTGCATGATAGGATATCCAAGCCCATGTTCGAGATAATGGCAAGGATAATCCTAAGTAATAAGACCAACTGGGGTCAGATTATTTTCAATAGGATACAAGAAAGCTTTCAAGTTCCAAATCTGGGAAGAATACTATCACTGTATCTACTGCTATCTTACCCTGAAAGTTTTAACAAGAAGTATGGTGTAAGAATCCATCACATGAGAAGGATGGATATCAAGATTCTTGAGAGATGGGAGAAATTTTTGATTAAGTCTCCCAAGAAGCTAAAGACTACAGAGGATGTGAATAGGAAGGGAGAAAGCTCATCTGAAGAAAGTGAGTCAGGCAACAGCTCAGTCTCGTCTGACTCTGAAGTGCCTATAGTGAAAAAGAATGTCTCCCTCCAGACCTCTGTTCCAAGTCTGATTGTAACAGCAGGAACAGAACAAGAGGATGCTGAAACTGAGTGGGAGAAGAATAGTGAGCTCCCTGCTCATGTAGACAATAAAACCATTGGGGCTGAGGATGCTGTTCATTCTGAACCAGTAGTCCAAGAAGACCCAAGTAAAGATTCCCAAGAAGACAATCAAGAGAACCCTGCTGATGAGACTAACAGAGATCTGCCAAATACAGAAAAGGAAAATGAGTCAAACCAATCTCCCATCAGAAGTCCTCCATCTCCAATGATTGATGGGAATGAAGAGGAGGAACCAGGACAAGCCAGTTCACCTCCAGAGAATCAGGCAGTAGAGTTCCCCCTACTGCCTTAGATAAGAATGCTCCTGGAAGAGCAAAGGCTAAAAATTGAAGGTCATGTTAACTCATCCATCAATGATCTAAGAAGGGAATTATCTGCTGAAACTGCAAGCCTGAGAAATGATGTGAAGAATCTACAAGAGTATACTGCCAATGAGATAACACTTACTCACCAGGGTCTATCTGATGTAGTGGATAATCAGATAATGATCGCCAACAACATAGAGAAGGCCTACATAGCAACCAACTGATGGATGGTTGAACACAAAACTAATCTTCAAGAATGTCTAGAGAACCACAATAAGGATCTAGACAGTCATCTACTTGAGACCAAGAACCATTTGGTTTAAGGAATTCACATGCTTAAAAGCAAGATACTGGTCCTTCAGGAGAACCTCAAAAGGGGGATATCTGATGAATTCATAAAGGGGGAGAGAACAATGATAAAGGCCAGTGGTGAGCATGACATCTAGACCACAAACACCATCAGGGAAGCAATGTTTCTCCCTCCTCTCCATTTTGATGAGCCTGCTGAAGAGTACCTTGTTGAAGATCAATATGCAGACATCCCTGATGTTGCTACTGATCAGAGTATAGGAAAGGAAATATTGGAAGAAAATGAGGTAAAGATGAGAAAAAGAAAATACGAGAAGGAAATGGAGAAAAATGATAACTATGAGGGATGGAGTCCCAAGTCTAGAGCCATCATATTAAAAGCATAGGAGATGGTGAAGGTAAATAAAGGATAGAGTTACAAAGTGTACAGTCCTCAAGAATGGGCTAAGTATGAAGATCAAGAAGAAGCAAAGAGAGAATACAAAAGGGACAAGCAAGCAGGCAGAATCACTGCAAACACTTATGAGCCTCTCAAGTATCACCCTAAGCCATTTAAATACTTCACCAGATAAACTGAGAAGGAGCAGGAAGCGAGTGTCAAGAAAGCAAAGAGTGTAGCAGCTATGAAGGAACCAGAGAAATAGACTGTTGAATCACTAGGGGCAAATGTAGAAATGTTGAAAACATTAAAACATTTATCACCATTTATAAATCATCAATGAAGTGATATTTATCAAACTCTGTGTTCACTCAAACATATCTGCAATGTCATTATTATATGTTTATTTGCTTAAGATGTACTTTATCACTGAGTGGGTTATGACTTCTTCAAATAGGTGGAGACTGTTGGGAACAGTGCCAACAGTGTTCCTAATTTGAATAAATGCTCAGCTCAACGATAAGTACAAGTTGTATTTAATGTCATATCTAGTTCATGCTTACAGAGATCAGACAATATGTCCAGTACTTCAATAACTTGCCCAAGTAAAATATCGTCGAAAAGGACTGTACATATCATCGTAAAGAATAGGCATATCATTAAAATGGTGTGCAGAAACAAAGTAGAAGGTCCACGACAGTTATCGCCGATATGGCATACACATGTCGACGATATCATCCAAAAGAAGCCTTGATGTTGATAAGGCTAAGGAAGAACAGATATCGTCGTAAAAGAGGCATGTCGTCGATTAGCCTATGTCAGAATAGGTATCATTGTAAAGAAGCCTTGTCGTTGAAAAGGCTAAGTAAGACTGATGTCAATGATATTGTCATGAAGAAGGACTGTCATTGAGAAGACTAGGGAAGAACGAACAAAGATGGGCAGTTGCTGAAGAATTGTTTATCGACGTAATATTGATTATGTCGCGACAAGATAAGGTGGTCACAACGATATCAAGCAATCAAGGAGATTACGTCGACATTAGTTAGATGACTTCATGTCGTCTTAAGTTCAAGTGCAGAAGGGATGTCCCGTGTCGTCGAGATATCTCTATCTGAAGAAGAGGGAAGGTGATTTGAAGATCTGTCCTAGTTCAAGACAACGACAAGTCCTGTCGTCGAGATTTTGTCCATGTCGTCGTAACCATGGAAATATCGTCGAGACAGATTCAAAAATTGCAAAATGCGCTGTCAACATTTAATGTTGCCGCCTGATTGTCCAATCAGCGCGTGCTCTTAAGGTATGGGCATTTGTCAGTAAAGGACATCATAAGGGACCGTTAAGCGGCTCCTCCGTCCTATAAAAGGGAACAGTGGATGCCCTAATGAAAAGAGAGTGAAAAAGATGAGAACGAAAAAAACAAAAAAGGATCTCGCTGAGCAATACTACAGTAAAAGCTGCGGAGAAGAATCAAGAATCAGAAGAGGAGAACAAAAATGCTCATCCATTGTTCTCCAAGTTGCAGTCAAGCTACATCGACTGATAAGATTCGTTCAAATAAAAAAGCTAGTCAACATCAGGCAAAAGAAGAAGGTTTGAAGAAGATCTGTGCTACCAACACATATATCTGAAGCATCTTCTTTAAGACAAGAAGCCGATCTTCATCAGGCAGAAGAATTTATTTTGTATATCTTTCTTGTAAAGGCTTGCGGACCAAAACAGTAAGATCTGTTTTCAGATCTAAGTGTCAAGCTTGAGGGCTTGAGATCAGTGAAGGGGCTTGCAGGCCTAGGCTGCAGGGACTTGCGGGTGCAAACGTGTCGAGCTTGCAAGCTCGGGTGCAGTGAAGGGGCTTGCGGGCCTAGGCTGCAGGGACTTGCGGGTCCAAATGTGTCGAGCGTGCGGGCTCGGGTGCAGAGAAGGAGCTTGCAGGCCTACGCTGCAGGGACTTATGGGTCCAAGAGGCAAGACTTGTGGGTCTGTGCTGTGTAGGGCTTGAGGGCCTGAGTGTCGAGCTTGCGGGCTTGGGTGCAGTGAAGGGGCTTGCGAGCCTAGGCTGTAGGGGCTTGTGGGTCTGAGTTGTAAGGCTTGCGGGCCAGAGACATTGGCGGAGTTTGCCGAGCCTAGTAGACTGCTAGGTAGGCGCAGGGATACAGAACTACTCAAGACACCCGGTCTTGAGGAACCCCTATAAATTCTTGTGTGTTTTCTGTGCGGTGCTTTTAATCTCTAAATATATTAACCAGAAATCAAGAACACCAAAAGGGGAATAAAATAAGTTGAAATACCTATTCACCCCCCCCCCCCCCCTAGGTGATAAGTTGACACCCATTAACTAACACTATGTGCATGCAAGTTATCACAACCCGAGCCTCCAGCTCACAGGACTAACCCATCCTGATATAACAATTACCTGAGACTCCAGCTCGCAGGACCAATCCGTCCTGATATAACAACTACACGAGCCTTCAGCTCGCATGACCAACCCATCATGTACCATTCCATCCCTTAACTCGGGATGATTCTTACCATATTTCTTGTTCACTTAATTAGGCTACTCTTGTCTATTTATTATTATGCTTAGAAGTTTATGGTGAATCCTAGACTTCCCGAAGTCTACCCGGTGAAGGACTCGCAGCGGTACTAGGGAATGTGATGGGCTGAAGCCCTAATCCCCCTTTCCAAGACAATTACTTTTATTGGTGACTACCCCTTTCTACTGAGCCACTCACATTATTACTCTTACTACTTAGATGTTTTAAGATACTTATTCTAAGTCTACCTTTGGGCAAACATTCTTTTGAATGATGCTCAACTCATAAGATCTCTGATACTATGGGTGTATTGTAAATCTTATATATTTGTCAAAATATTCTCAAACCCGCACTAATGATTTACCATGAACATTATAACATGCCGACTGAGTATCATGATTTTTCTAAGGTAATAAATGCCATTTCATACCTTTAGTTATGGTGTGACATGATTCTGAATTATTTCTTAAGCTATAGTACGAATGTTCTCCGAAAAATCCATAACTTCTAGAGGCTAATATAAATGATATATTACTGCTATGCTCCAAGTTTTATTAGATTTCTAAGTGATCTTGCTGGTCTAATCACGATATCAATTTTCTACTATTTGTAGACCAAAATGAAGTTGAACTAGTTTTGATCCCTATGATGCAACCTTCATTATATCATGTCCAATTGAGTTACATTTCATACCATAGGTTCATAATGAATAAATCAAGAAGTGTCTAGAGTTTTGTTACATTTCAAATTGATTTGGCCTCAAATAAAAATTCATTATTCATTGGGCATACATTAGTTTTCAAAGGAAGTACCATGTCAGTAATTTTAAACTTGCTAATAATATTTCCAGAGGTACTAAATGACAAAATAACATGATTCCCAAAGTTTCACAATTTTTCAAAGAATTTACAACGATAATTTTTGCATAAAATAAAAAGGGGGTAATTATGTATGTTTACACACCAAGTACTAGTTTAACTCATCCAAAAATTCTGAGAAAATTACCCTAGTATAGTAATGTCCTAAAAACATCTTAGGTAGAGTTTTAGAATTTTCTAGGGAATTTAAAGTGCCAATATTTCATAAATTCAAATGTGTGACAAATTGAATATTTGGAATGTTGGTTCTATAGGCGCCCTTAGAGGGGGGGTGAATAAGGGTTGTAAGAACTTTTGAACTTAATTGAGTTAATTCAAAAGGGTTGACAGTATTTTCAAGAATATCTCAGTTTAAATACTGTAGTAGGCTTTTTATGAAAGTGGGGTGTATTTGGCATGATAGAAGAGAACTCTAATACTACCACTTGCGGTAGCATTACCGCTCGATGTTAGTGACAGAGAACCCCTTTTTCGTTTAGATTTCAACAATAAAAAATTGTAAGACAATATTAGAGAAATACAGATAATATTATTACTTGAAGAACATTACAAAAACTTATCCCAATGACGCTTGAGATAGAGGCGAATGCGTAAAAAGCCTTTTTGGTTTTCTGTACCGACTCTTCTCCCAAGGATCGGTAGGCTCTAGCATATATGTCCCCAGATGTGGCCTCGAGCCGCCCCTAGATTTAACCCTAGACCTATTCGCGACACCCAAGCGGTGAATTCTCCCTAGTCCTCGCAAGGCCCTATTTCCTAACCACACTGAGAATTCTCCCTAAGCCACTCACGACCTAGTCGCCAACACAGGCAAGTTTCTCTACCTATACAAAGGTTAAGAGTTACAAGATAAAATAAAACTAAAGACAAAAACTATCTCTTAGGTTGAACTCGAAGAACTTGTCAAAGGCGGAACAATGTAATCTTTGATGTTGATGCGTATGACCTTCATGTAAGATAAGCATGATCGATCCTTCTTCGAGTTCCTTGCATTTATGAACGTTGATCGGAGTTGTCCTGGCTGCAAAGAGGAGGCTCTCACGAATATAGGAATTGTGGCTTCGATATCTTCTCAATTTGGCTAATCGACACGGAGGCGGACCGCTCTTTAAATAGGCTCGGATCCTAGCGCCAGTGGTAGTGCTACTGTCATGCGGTAGCCTCTTTAGGCAACATTCTGGCATGCGGATCGAGCCATTTTTGGCAAACTTTTGTCTTCAGAATTGGTATCCCTTCCTACCGCTCCGCGGTAATGCTAACGCGCCGCGTTAGTATATTTTATTCCCAGCCGTCAGATCTCCTTCCTTTTCTGCTCCTCAATCAGCATCGTAATCGCGGGACTTCCATAAGTTACTGTCGGGCGTTAGTCTTAATGCTCCGTGGTAAGAGTTGTTATATCCAGTCTCGACGACCTTCCTTTCTCGATGAATGTTTCCTTTTCGATGAAGTTTCCAAATCTGCAAAGCTACAGCCAGCGATAGCGTTAGCACGCCGCGCTAGCACCAGAGCATTGACCTGGTAGGGAATTCTTCGTCTTTCTTTCTTGTAGTTATAGAGGCTTGAAAGTAGAAGTTCCTGCACACTATTAATACATGACAAGTATAATAAAATACAATGAGATTTGTTATTCTCAATCCAAGAGATGTGGAAAGCATGTTCCAACAAACTCCCCCTTTTGATAATAACAAATCCTCTTTAGAAAGAAAGCATTTAACAATAACAAATGTGTTTATAGCAAAGGATGGGCATGATAGTACAAATATGCTCGCCCTATATTGATGCTCCCCCTATATGAGTGTTCCCCCAAAATTAAAGCATCTTATGTATTTTTCTCCCTTTAAGTGTGACTTTCTTTCAAAGTTATTCTCCTATTTTGGTATTATCAAAAGAGGGTGGATGAGTAAAGGATAGAGCATGATAATGATTTATGACTTAATGATACTACATGGTAAATGAGTAAAGGATGGAGTTTGAATTACTTAGATATTCTCCTCCTTTTGTAGGAAGTTTGGAGTAAGAATGAGTATAAATAGATATGGAGCCAATATTACTTATTGGGTAAGAAAGATATTTATGATCGGGCGTACAAGTAAAAAGGATAGTGAAAAGCATGATTCAAGATAAATAAACATCTTTATGGGAGTTTGAAGCATAGTAAATGAGTAAGAGTTTTGTGTTAGTAGAAAATAGATGTTTTAGCCATTTAAGTCCAAGATCAAAATATCATTTGTTATCACAATACAATAGCACTTGTTTAAAGAGTAAATAGGCAAGAGTGTGCAAACAAGGCGTTGCGGAAGATAAGCTCAAAGACTTGTAAAATAAACATCCTTTTTTGAAGTTTGCAAGCATAATAAATAAGATGTTTTAAATTTGAAATCCCAGATGTGCTTGTGATATAAAAAAAAGATTCAAACATGATTTAAATTTATCAAGACAAGATAGGAAACTACAATGTTCAAAATTGACAATTCAAGTATACTTGTACATTGTAGAAATCATGCAAAGTTATCTAGTGCATTTACTAAAATTTGTATAAAAGACATGTAAATATGCTTTAAGGTCTAATACTCATGAGTAGAAGTTATATAAGAGATAATGATGTGTACAAGTAGTGTTTATGATAAGAATATAAAATGATTTAATCAAAATACATGACATGTATAATGGAATAAACACAACATTATTGAAATGTGTATTTAGAATTGCTTCCACCCATATAGATAGATTTTATTTCAATGCACATAAAAGTTGTACAACTCCCAAGGTGCTTTATACACAAAATGCTCATTAAGACTTATCAGGGTGCAAAGTAGTGTTTGGAGATCACATATATTTTATCTTTTCTTTGTGATCGGGTGTACAAGAAGTAGTGAATAAAAATAGTTTGCACAAGACACATTACAATTCTCTCCAAGGTGCTTACACTTACAATGCTCATTAAGTCTTATCAGGAGGGTGAGCAGTGCTTGGTGGAGTTATCTTTGTCATATATTCATTTGAATTTTAGTTTGTCACAAAGTTCTCCGTATTCACTTATTTTTTGCAGACATAAGAGTTTTTTGGATTAAAAACCATACTTATTTAAAAAAATGTGTGCATGAAAATAGTTTTTAATGAGGTGTAGGTAAACTAATCACACATCTAATAATGTTAAGTTTTTATACTACATAATCATGTAAGAGTAAGATTAAATTTACATGTAGATTATCGAAGAGTTGAGTGAGTAAATCATTATCAAATATAAAACATTACTCGTACTTAGAGGCATGTCTAAGCAATTCTACACATAATTCCTATAATCAATTTAAATGCACATTACAAGATTATATTCAAAGCATGACACAAAATAATGTTTTAAGATATTTGAAATAAAGAATTTACATTGTAATTTAATCTTGAAAAGATAACTCAAATCACCCTTGAAAAATTTCAATGAATAACAATCAGTTTTTATAATTTTTGTTTTTTTATAATAAACACACATAAAGAACCATTAAGAAAAAACATATTTTTATACTTTGATTTTGTTTTATAATTTTGTATTTGAATTTAAATATTCAAATTTAAATATTTTTCTGCAAAATATAGAATTTTGTATGAATCCTATCAGTAAATGATATTCTATGCCAGAGAAAACTGCAAAGAAAAAATCAATTTTATGCTAATGCTAGCGCTAGTGCTATCGCGTGGCGCTAGCAACAGAGATTTTTTATTTTGCTTAGAAGACATGATTTTTGAAAAAAAAATCATTCTAATTTTTCTTGATTCTTGTTTTCTAAGATAAGAGAAACTAAGTACTACAGAGAGTTTTGAATAATGGTGTAATAAATGCGGATAAAGGATTTTTAGTTTTAAGGTGTCCAAGTAGTCTTTCAAAAACAAATACTTATGTTTTTCAAAGAAATGAAGTCCAAAGAGTATATAGTATGAAAAACATAAGATAACATGTTTGAACAAAAATATGCATGATTAAAATGATCATAATGAGAGAAATGATATTCACGCAATGTATATAATATAAATATATCTAAGATCAAGATACCCTAAACTACATGTCTACACGCTAGCCCCATACTAAGTGACGGATGGGCATGAGGAGTTGCACACATGTCGTAGGTTGGGGTGTTAATCCCATATGCATACAAAAGATGACACTCAACCTAGCACTCTTTCCCCCCAGTGCCTCGCAATGCCCCACTAGAACCCTTCCCGGTTAAGGACAAGACATGACATAGAGGTTAGGTCTATAATGCACATAATCATACACCCCCGTTATTGTGAGACATATAATGTGGGTGAATGATCATGGACATTCTAAGAGTTTAGACCTAAATACCAATTTATAGACTATGACTTTATTTTTTGTTATTTTTGGAATAAGGATATGTGATTTTAAATGTGTATTTTTTTTGTTACACAGCTAAGGACTTTATCTTTGTTTCCTGACATGTGATTGGAGAAATATGAGTTCAAGAATTGCATGCCATCATTTTTCCTTAGCCAGTCAATATCCCTAAAATGATGTAGGATGTCAAGATACAGATACCCAAGTGGCTCCTCCCATAGAATAGGTGGAAATCTTAGGTATCTAAATTTGCTTGATATCGTATCTACCCTTCTTCCTACAAGATCCCATGGTGTGTCCAAGGTGAGATCACTTGGCACAAGACAGAAAAGGAGTTGAGACCTTTTTCAGATTTTTTCTTTGGACTATTGATGTATGGTAGGAGAGTAGCAGAAAAGGGTGTAGATTTTATAGAACACGAGTTATTTGTTCTGTTACAATCGCCAGCGGTAATAGTTACCACTGGGCGGTAAATTCCAGAGCCATATCCAAGCCCATATTTAGCACTTACATGTCTTCGGTTGGCCAAAATCATGTCAAGGGTCTTCTAGCCAACACCGAATTTTTCTATAACAAAGTTTAAGTCTTGTATTCAGGCTTTTAAATGGGTGTTTTCATCTTTTAGCATAATACACCATTTTTTCTAACATTTTCTTTTTATTATTAATTTGAGAATGTGAGGTTATTAATTTTCTTTCTAAGACTCCCTTTTCGTTAGTTAGAGTTTTGACATCGGAATGAGCCTTGGAAAGTGTTTCTTCAAGTTTCTTAACACTTGCCATGGAGTGAGTGCACTCTTGGAAAGAACCCTTCTCTTTCCCTAATGTTTTATTTTCTTTTAATAATGCCTTATTTTCTGATTTAAAAGTTTTAAATTTATTCAGATTTTTCTCAAAGTGTTTGCACTATTGCATATATTTAGAAAGTAACTCATAATATGAGGGAGGAAGTACCTCAGTGTCGCTTTGGACACTTTAATCGTCATTCGATGGTTCGTGGCTTCTTCCTATGAGGCACGTGTTTGCCTCCTCATCGTCGCTTGAAGTTGTTGCGCATGGGTCCTTGGAAGACATATACTTTTTCTTCTTGCCCTACCTTTTATGCCTATTCTCCTTCTCCTTCTCTAGAATTTTTGGACACTCACTATGGACGTGTCCAATCTTCCTGCAATTGAAGCACTCGGGAAGAGATTTCTCCCCATCATCATGGCTCACCTTGTTCTTCCATGAGCCTTGCTTGTTGGACCCTTTGGTTAAGTATTTGCGAAAAGTTTTTCTTCTTTCGGGATCCTGTATAAACTTTTTAAAGTTCTTCACCAAGAGACTTTCTTCATCATCGTCTTCTTCATCGTCGACCTCAGTTTTTTATTTCAGCTCCAATGTTTTCATTTTTGACTCCATGTTGTACTCTTCATGTTGGATCTTGAGTTCCACCTCATGGGTTTTTAGATTCCCAATGAGTCTCTTGATTTGGAGCCGCTTTAGATCGTGCGATTCGGAGATGGCCGTCACTTTTGGATTGAAGCGTGGAAGGAGAGTTCTTATAATCTTCCTTACAAGATCCTCGTTGGAAAAAGTCTTTGTTGGGAAAAACCCTTGATTTAACTTAACAAATTAATTAAAAGTGATTTTATCACCTAGGATTTATATTACCCATTGTATAGTGAGGGTAATCTGGTCAGTAGATGTCTTAGGATGTCACACTCAACATAGAGTGTCAAGACCTATTCAAGGGGTGCAAATTTGGGCAAAAATTAATAATTGCGTCGAATGGAATTCGACGCAACATCGAGTTAATATCGACGTAGAAGGGGATATCTGTCGATGTCATCTAAAGTCGACGCAACGTCGACTTCATCTCGACGCAGAAAATGAAAGTTATAGCGATGTTGTTCAACTCGACGGGTGCGTCGATAAGATATCGATGCAACATCAACTAGACGAGTTCAATCAGAGCATGGATGAAATCGAAGCTACTCCTACATGAACTCGAAGCTGCGTCGATAAGAGAGGAAGTTAGTTCGACGCTATGTCGAATACAGTCTGTAAGAGTTCAACCTTTACAGCTGTCATTCTGATGGTTCTATCATGGCCCACATCTTATAAGACCATTCTCCAACGGTCTAATAATTTCCTGAAGTAGAAGGAAGCATTAAAGGAGATAAAGACTTTCTTGGAAATATACACCTCCTAGGTGGACGGGTCGAGAAGTAATAAAGGAATGAAAAAGAATGTCTATCATACACCTTTTCAAGTCTTACCTTACGGGGAAACAAATTCAAAATGGAGACATGCTATATAATGATAGAGAAGAAAGAGAAGGGTAGAAGATTGATCACCATCAGCCATCTTCCTTCAGATTAGGGTTTCTCTTCCTCTTCTTCCTCTCAAGAACAGAAAACAAAAGAGAAATACAACTGTTCTTCATCTAACAGAACAGTAGATCTGATAGCTGCTTCTCATCACCAACATATAGCAGCAGGATCTGAATTAGCAGAAGTTATGAAGAATCTGACAATCATAGTCTCTGCAGTTCATCTTCATCAAAAGCAGAGACTAATCAAGAGCAGATTCTGTGGGACTTCACATTGGTTGTTCTTCAATCAGCCATCATAAGAATTCTGAGAACAGAATTCATACAACATTCTTTCTTCTCCTTCTCTTTCTATTTCCTGTAAAAGAGTTTTATTAATCCCTCTTCAAAGGATTCAGTGGTTCAAGATCTACTTACCAAAAGATCTGGTGGTTCATGATCCCCTTATCAAAATATCAGTGGTTCTAAGAGTCTCCTGATCAAAATACTCAGGAACAAGTGGTGCATTCCTACCAGGTGGTAGAAGAGAGGAGTACCCAGGGTTTGGGGAACATCTATAAAATTCATTGTGTCTGTGCTGTGATTTTCCGTGCTGTCCCAGTCTTTTATTCTGCACTTTATTTCCTGCATTCCTTATTCAGCATGGATTGTTATGTATAACTCTTTAGAGTAATTTATTATTAAACACAGTTAAGATAGAAATATTTTAAAACTCTATTCACCCCCCCCCCCCCCCTAAAAGAATCTTAGAGGCACACTGTGCACTTTCAATTGGTATCAAAGGGAGGTTGATCATTAAGAGTTTAACACCTTGATCAAAAAGACCTCCTACTCTTATTTCTTTTCTATAAACATATTTTATAAATAAAATGAGCTCTAAGGATTATGCATCTACAAGACCTCCAGTGTGTAATCTGAATAAGTTCACACTCTGGAAGGCCAGAATAAAACTTTACATGAATTCCATTGATGAAGATATCTATGATGTTCTTCTCACAGGTCCTCCTGCTCCAGTCAGACAAAAGGAAGGAGAATCCTAAACAACTGAGGCTGTTCCAAGAAAGGAATGGACAGAGGCTAAAAAGAAGGTCAAGGCATGTGATGCCAAGGCCATGAATATTCTAGTGTCAACAATGTCAGATCACATCATCCAGAAGGTTGCTGAAAGCCAATCAGCAAAGGAGATCTGGGATTCACTCACCACAATGGTGGAGGGAAGTGTTGATGAAAGAAAGGACAAAAAGTCCCTTCTCATATCTCAGTATGAGAACTTTCAAAAGAAAGCTGAAGAATCTGTTGCCAATATATATGATAGATTCAGTCTGATCATTAATGAGCTTAGAGGCATAGACAAGGAAATATCCTTGACTAAAATTAATGATAAGATACTCATGTGCTTCCCCAGCTCATGGGACTCTAGAATCTGGGCAATCAGGGAATCTACATGTCATAGGGAGATCTCTACTGAAGCTTTGCTAGGGAAGCTTAAGTCATATGAGATGCTTTTAAAGAACAGGGCTGAATCAGAACAAGAGGAGAAGACCCCAGCTCCCATCCAAAGGAGACTTGCCCTGAAAGTCTCTGAAGAAGAATCTTTCACCCCAAAAGATGAGATGTTCAATCTCCTAACAAGGAGATTCAAGAAATGGGTCAAGACAGAAGATTCAAGGAGAAAATAGGATTGGAGCTCAAAGCCCAAGTATGACAAGACTCCAAAGAAGGAGGTTACCTGCTTCTCCTGCAACAAACCAGGGCACTTTGCTTCTGAGTGCCCAGAAGAGCAAAGGGACAGGAAAAGAAGTAATAGAGAGGAGAAGAATAAGAAGAAGTCCTACAGAGGAAAGGACAAGAGGAAAGATAAGGGCTTCATTGCTGAAACCTGGAGTGATTCAGAAGCAGAGGATAGCTCATCCTCATCTGAAAGTGAAGATGAAGCAGAAGCAGAAGCAGCCTGCATGATGGCCCTGGGGATGTCATCAGATGATGAAGAGGAGCAGGTATCTTTATTTGATAATTTTGATTTCAATTCAGAAGACTTCAAAATATTTTTCAAGAATTTATGTAATGATCACCTTAGGGTAGAAAAGGAACTAGACTCTGTTAGGTTAGAACTAGAAAACCTAAAGAAAGATGATGTATATGTAAGAAATCAAGGCCTAATATAAGGAATTAAAAATAAAGAATTAGAACTAATAGAAATTAGAAAAGAAAAGTTAAGTCTGAAAGAAGAGCTAGCAGAGGCAAAGGCCTTTGAGAACTCACTTAATGGGAGGAGTCAAAAGCTCAAAGACACCACTGTAAACCTCTCCATGAGGTTTAATCATCTAGGATTAGGAACAAAGCCCTCCACAAGCACAGACCAACCAAGGAAGCCTGCCGGGAAAAATCCAGTGGCCTTTGTTAGACCTAGTAGCTATTTACCCAGTGAGAAGAGTACTCCATCTAAGGACACAGATAACAATCATCCAGACAGGTTAGACAAACCTAAAATGGCAAATCTGAATAACAAGGAAAAACCCCTAGGCAAGGGTCATCTAGAGAGGTCAAATAACTACAACCAAAAGAATAAATCAAAACATAGGAGAATCAAACACTATGCTGATTTATTATATTTTGATACATTTTATTCTCATTTCAAGTATCAAAATAATAGGTTTGGGAGACCCATTCCTTATCATCCCAAAGGGTATCATGAAAGACCTTTCTATTCTTTCATTGAACCCTATAATGGTAAAAGCAAAGGACCCAAGGTAACCTGGGTTCCCTCTAATGTTTGAATTTCATGTGCAGGGTTAGGTAGGATCCCACTCAGGAGAAAATAGAGTGGGAAGGAAGATGTAGGACAAAGATAAGGAACAAACTTCACCCAAGGGAGTGAACTCTACATTGACTTGTCTCTATAGTTTATTAAATTAATAGTATAACCTATCTTTAATACACATGAGTGATGGGAAAAACAGCAAGGATTTTCAAAGAAAATATATCTGATCACTCAGAGGTGCATCGAATAGAAATCGACACACCATCGATTTCTACTCGACGTCAGCGCCAAGAAGCACTCGGAATAAGTAATTCGATTAGATTTCGACGTATCGTCGATTTCCTTTTGATGCATGCGTTGTAATGACTGGACACTGATCAAAGTCAAGGTTACGTCGAATGCAAATTGATGCAACGTCGACTAAACTACGTCGACTTGAGGCTTACTGAGCAATCTTTAGAAAGTAACTGCGTCGACTAGAATGCGTTGAATGAAATTTGACGCAACGTCGAAATAACTGCACTCTAAGAATGACTTCTAGTCAATTCACTTCTGCGTTCCAAATATTATCATACATTGACGCTGCGTCGACTTAAACCCTAAACAGCGACGAATCGGCTTCTTTTAAGCAACATCAGCGTCGAAAGAATCACGCTTTCGAATTCTCTTGCTCTCTTGCCTTCTTGCCTTCCTGCTCTCTTGTTCTCCAGCTCTCCCATTCTCTTTTCTCTCTTTCTCTTCATCTTTGCAGGTACATTCAAAGAGATGGATCCTCCCAAGGTCAATTCTGGATTCGATGTAGATGTCGACTCATTCAGCGCAGCTGCCGATAGCTTCAAAACTATACTTGGCCTATTTCAGGAGGCTTGCCTGACTAAGTTGATCTCAACAAGGTGTAAGATTCTAGACGTCGAACTTACAAAGTTCAAAGATAGTGTACATGTTGCAGATGATGGGTCCCTTCAAGGGACAGTTTATGGCCAAGATATTAGTATAACTGATGAGCTTCTCTCCCAAACATATGATCTTCCCACTGGGAATGATTCAGATGAACTGTCAGGAGAAGAAATAAGGAATGTCCTAGAAATAATGCAGTTCAAGAAGGAGAAGCCAATCAACCTTAAAAAGATTGATGTGGCAGAAGAGTATAGGTTTTTGGCTGACATTGTGGGTATACTGTGTAAGATATCAGCTCATGATGTTATCCCTAGGCAGCAATTGTAAATAATGGGAGCTCTTGTTTTGAAAATGAAGATCAATTGGGGCAGATGCCTATTAAAGCTGATAGCTCACAAGTACCCTCACAAGGAGAATGCATACATGAGGATAATGAGCCAGGTGTTCTTCCAGCACTTCCCAAGTGTCTGCAAGTCAAAAGGAGTGCCCATTCCTCCTAGAAAGAGGATCAATATTGGGATCTTCTCAAAATGGACAAGGCAAATCTTGAAGCCTGGCCAGGTCCCATCTTCACCTCCTCCTTCTCCTCCTACTCAAGGTTCAGAAAGACAGATACCAGATCCACCAAGGGATCTCCCTCAGGATACCACTTCAGCACTATCATCTTCTCAGCAACAACAACATCCACAAGAAGATCTTCCAGATCACCCTTTTTCATCCACTTCATCCCCTGAGTCATCTTTCCATACACATCATCCACTATCATCCACTATCATCCACACATCATGAGCATGCTCCACCTCTACCTCCACCACCATCAACTCATTTCTCACCTGATGTCTACCATCCTCTCTCTCCCATTCAAGAAGACTTCCCTTCATCACCTCCACCTCCAACTCATCCTCCCATTGACATTGAGAAAATCATCTCCAAAGCTGTGGCCCTTGCCTCCTCCACCTTTGCTGACGTGGTGGCCACCCAGGCAAGAAAATTTGACAGGAAGTATTCTCAGATAGAAGCTGAGTTGCTTGACTCCAAGAGATCCCTCCAGGGTCTCCAGGAGTTTGTCTCTTCCTCTATGATTACAAGAGAATTCTTAACCTCACTGGCCAGCAAGGTTAAGAAGGGGGAGAATATCTTAGAGGAAGAGGACCCTATCTAAAGTGGTAAAGTTTAGGAAGAAGCTGGTAATGAGCCTGCCCCTGACAAGGTGACTACCTTTCAGGGAGTACAAATCCAGGGGAGCCAGCAGATCAAGAGGAGCTTCCAGCTGTTCTAAGTCAGCATGCAGTTCAGGGGGAGCCAACTCCAGATATTCAGAGGAGTCTGAATATGGAATTTGAAGCTGTGAGCACAACAGGAGTCCAGAATGAGCCTCAAGCTAAAGATCTGTTAGATCATGTTGCTCAGATAGCTCAGGAAGCTGCCCAGGAGGTTCCTAAAGATAATACTATTGTTGTTGATCCTAATGAAGCAAATGATGATAAGGGTGAAGAGCTTGTTGATGATGATGATGTGCCTCTAAGATATTTTATTAGGCAAGCCCTACCAAATGTATTTTCAAGGAAGAGAAGAACTCCTGAGAAGGACTCGTGAACTTCAGGTATCAAATAAGATTATTTGAATTCTGTGAAATTACATTTTGTGGGTAAAACAATGGTACATAATTTCTTGATATGGAAATTGGCTGTCTGTAATTTCAGTTGTTCCCTCTTTGTGTTTATAATACATTGTATGTATTGTTGATTATAAAAATTGTATAAAATCACTCAGAAAATTGTAAAATTTGTTAAGATAAATACAGGGAGATTGTTTGGAAAACCCTTGATACTTATCAAATTAATTAAAAGTGATTTTATCACCTATGATTTATATTACCCATTGTATAGTGAGGGTAATCTGGTCAGTAGATGTCTTAGGATGTCACACTCAACCTAGAGTGTCAAGACCTGTTCAAGGGGTGCAAATTTAGGCAAAAGTAAATAATTGCGTCGAATGGAATTCGACGCAACATCGAGTTGATATCGACGCAGAAGGGGATATTTGTCGAAGTCATCTAAGTCGACACAATGTCGACTTCATCTCGACGCTAAAAATGAAAGCCAGAGTGATGCTGTTCAACTCGATGGGTGCGTCGATAAGATATCGACGCAACGTCGACTAGCTGAGTTCAATCAGAGCATGGATGAAATCGAAGCTACTCCTACACGAACTCGAAGCTGCATCGATAAGAGAGGAAATTAATTCGACGCTACGTCGAATGCAGTCTGTAAGAGTTCAACCTTTGCAGCTGTCATTCTGATGGTTCTATCATGGCCCACATCTTGCAAGACCATTCTCCAACGATCTAATAATTGCCTGAAGTAGAAGGAAGCTTTTAAGAAGGAGATAAAGACTTTCTTGGAAATATACACCTTTTGGGTGGATGGGTCGAGAAGTAATAAAGGAATGAAAGAGAATGTCTATCATACACCTTTTCAAGTCTTACCTAACGGGGAAACAAATTCAAAATAGAGACATGCTATATAATTATAGAGAAGAAAGAGAAGGGTAGAAGATTGATCACCATCAGCCGTCTTCCTTCATATTAGGGTTTCTCTTCCTCTTCTTCCTCTCTCAGGAACCCTAATCAAGAACAAAAAACAAAAGAGAAATATAACTGTTCATCTAACAGAAAAGTAGATCTGAAAGTTGTTTCTCATCACCAACATATAACATCAGGATCTGAATTAGTAGAAGTCAAGAAGAATCTGACAATCAAAGTCTCTGCAGTTCATCTTCATCAAAAGCAGAGACTAATCAAGAACAGATTCTGTGGGACTTCACATTGGTTGTTCTTCAATCAGCCATCACAAGAATTCTGAGAACAGAATTCATACAACATTCTTTCTTCTCCTTCTCTTTCTATTTCCTGTAAAAGAGTTTTATTAATCCCTCTTCAAAGGATTCAGTGGTTCAAGATCTCCTAACCAAAAGATCTGGTGGTTCATGATCTTCTTATCAAAAGATCAGTGGTTCTAAGTGTCTCCTGATCAAAAGACTCAGGCACAGGTGGTGCATTCCTACCATGTGGTAGAAGAGAGGAGTACCCAGGGTTTGGGGAACCTCTATAAAATTCATTGTGTCTGTGCTGTGATTTTCTGTGTTGTCCCAGTCTTTTATTCTGCACATTATTTCCTGCATTCCTTATTCTGCCTGGATTGTTAAGCAAAACTCTTTAGAGTAATTTATTATTAAACACAGTTAGGATAGAAATATTTTAAAACTCTATTCACCCCCTCTAGAGGAATCTTAGAGGCACACTATGCACTTTCAGTCTTTCCAAGAACTCTTGATACATTAACAATCTTTGTAAACCTTGTGTACATGGTGTCCACGTTACCATTTTCCTCCATACAGAATTTCTGATATTTGAACTCAAGTTGAAAGGGCTTTGAGTCCTTGACCTGTGATGTACCTTCATGAGTTAGCTCTAATAAATTCCAAATATCAAAGGTAGTTTCACAAGCATAAACATGATTAAATTTCATTCTATCTAAGGCACAGAATAGAGCGTTCATTGCTTTAGCATTATTTTTACACATAGCCTTATCCTTCTCATCCCATTTATCTCTAGGTTATTCCATGGTCACTTATCAATCTACAATTATTGGAGGAGTATACCGTTGATCTACCCAAGCCCAGACATCTATATCTATAAATACCGTTGTTCTAGTCCTCTAGTAGTTATAGTCTGACCCAGTAAATAATGGAGGTCTACTTATCCCTTGCCCCTCATGAAAAGCGAGATCATGGAGCGCCATTATTCCTGGTTGTTAGACCATTTACGAATAACCTCCTCTGATACCACGTGTTGGATCTGTAGGCGCCCTTAGAGGAGTGGTGGGGAGGGGTGAAGGGTTTTAAAAAATTTTGAAATTAATTGAGTTTATTCAAAAGGGTTGACACTATTTTCAAGAATATCTCAGTTTAAATACTGCAGTAGGCTTTTTATGAAAGTGGGTTGTATTTGGCACGACAGAAGAGAACTCTATTACTACCGCCTGCGGTAGCGTTACAGCTCGACGTTAGTGACAGAAAACCTCCTTTTCATTTAGATTTCAACGATCAGAAATTGCAAGACAATATTAGAGAAATACAGATAATATTATTGCTTGAAGAACACTTCAAAAACTTATCCGAATAATGCTTGAGATAGAGGCGAATGCGTAAAATATCTTTTTGGTTTTCTATACCGACCCCTCTCGCAAGGACCGGTTAGCTCTAGCTTATCTCTCCCCAGATGAGGCCTCGAGCCGCTCCCTAGATCTAACCCTAGACCTAGTCGCCACACCCACGCGATGAATTCTCCCTAGTCCTCGCAAGTCCCTAGTCGCCAACCACGCGACGAATTCTCCCTAAGCCACTCACGACCTAGTCGCCAACACATGCGAGTTTCTCTACCAATAAAAGGTTAAGAGTTACAAGATAAAATAAAACTAAAGACAAAAACTCCCTCTTAGGTTGAACTCGAAGAACTTGTCAAAGGCGCGCCGAAGTAATCTTTGATGTTGATGCATACGAACTTCATGTAAGATAAGCGAGATCGATCATTCTTCGAGTTCTTTGCATTTATGAACGTTGATCAGAGTTTTCTTGGCTACAAAGAGGAGGCTCTCACGAATATAAGAGTTGTGGCTTCGATATCTTCTCAATTCGGCTAATTGGCATGGAGGCAGATCGCTCTTTAAATAGGATTGGATCCTAGCGCCAGCGGTAGTGCTACCGCCGGGCGGTAGCCTCTTTAGGAAACACTCTGCCATGTGGATCGAGCCATTTTTGGCAACCTTCTATCTCCAGAATTGGTATCCCTTCCTACCGCGCCGCGATAATGTTAACACGCCGCGTTAGTATATTTTATTCCCAGCCATCAGATCTCCTTCCTTTTCTGCTCCTCAATCAGGATCGTGATTGTGGGACTTCCATAAATTACCACCGGGCATTAGCCTTAACGCTCTGGGTAAAGAGTTGCCATATTCAGTCTCGACGACCTTCCTTTCTCGATGAATGTTTCCTTTTCGACGAAGTTTCCAAATCTGCACAACTACCACAAGCGGTAGCGGTAGCGCGCCACGCTAGCACCAGAGCATGGACCTGGTAGGGAATTATTCGTCTTTCTTTCTTGTAGTCATAGAGGCTTGAAAGTAGAAGTTCTTGCACACTATAAGCACATGACAAGTATAATCAAATACAATGGGATTTGTTATTCTCAAACCAAGAGATGTTGAAAGCATGTTCCAACATAGAAGACCCCCCCCCCCCCTCCTTACTAGGAGGGTTACCCGGGTCTAATGCCAAGAACCGCCGCCTTACATATGACACCAACAAACGGGTTAGTCGCACCGCACGATGCCGATCCTGCCAGCTAGTACGATCATCCAATCCTTTAAGACAATTGAGAATAAAAGTATTTACCAAAGTGCATAAGTCCACAATCACAGAAAATCTCATTGAAATGAAATAGAAATAGTCCAGCATGATTACAAAAGATAGAGTGAAGGCTTATGCCCGATACATATCCAAAATGAAAGTAAAGATACAATTACTCTCTCTCTCTCACAATATCTTTAAGCAGAAGCTAAATAATATCTCATCATCAAGCACCTGTCTCCTGGTAGAAGTAATACTTGATATCTGCTCCTTACGTCTTGCCACCTCATCCGGCTGGTCGTGCTGGTGCTCCAGCTCCTCGGGCTCCTACGGTCACAACTGACTGTTAGTCATAAAGACTAAGCCATTTTGTCCTCGCCTCCCCCGCGACTCCTAGGTACTGAGGGGGAGGAAGGAAGCAGAGGACAACAAGGGAGAATGGTAACAAGCAGGTGACAAGGAATCTATAATAGCAAGTATATATAGTGGATCTATGCTAGCAATATTAGTAGGTACTAAAGCAGTGGTAAATCAGTAGTAAAGCAATATTGAAGTAGTAAGAGAAGTAGGTAAAGTAAAGCAGTGCGGCGAAGGTAAAGTAAACAAGTGTAACTATACTACCATCACATGAGTACCTTAACTTATATGAATTCCCATATAAACTTATAAGTTAAGATTTCCAGAATTATAACTTATCATATAAAAGAGCCCATACTAATTTATATGATAATGATCTATAATTGATGTCCTAATGTTTATGTGGGTTATGATATATTGCTATGATATAATTCATACAAGTTCTACTCATCCACATGACTTTGTGATCACAGACCTTTCGTTCCCAATTTTTGGAGTCAGCAACATTCTCTGGTACCACGGTTGTGGCTACGACAGCAATGGAGTGGGTGGCTCCACTTCCTAGGCTCGTATACACACTACCGGGCCTAGACCCTTCGTACGCCTTTGTACACATACTAGGTGCACTATAGAGTCTTATGTACACTTTGCTGGAATCCACTAGTCTTTAAGGTCGGGTGTGAATTTTTCGTGATTGTCCTCCAGATAGCAATATAAACAACATACTGCCCCCTCAAACCCTCACATCTGCCAAAGTCAACGTACTGGCCCAGTACCAAAGACCTGCCACTAATTTATTTCTATGCACATACAAGTTATCACAACTCGAGCCTCCAGCTTGCAGGACCAACCCGCCATGATATAACAACTACCCGAGCCTCCAGCTCGCAGGACTAACCCATCTTGTACCATTCCATCCCTTAACTCGGGATGAGGCTTACCATATTTCTTATTCACTGAATTAGACTACTCTTGTCTAGTTATGATTATACTTATAAGTTTAAGGTGAGTCCTAGACTTCCCGAGGTGTACCCGGTGAAGGGGTCGCAGTGGTACTAAGGAATAAGATGGGCTGAAGCCCAAATCCCCTTTTCTAGGACAATTACTTTTATTGGTGACTACCCCTTTCTACGGACCCACTCACATTATTACTCTTACTACTTAGATCTTTTAAGATACTTATTCTATGTCTACCTTTAGGAAAATGTTCTTTTGAACAATGCTCAACTCATAAGATCTCTGATACTCTGGGTGTGGTGTAAATCTTATATATTTGTCAAAATGTTCTCAAACCCACACTAATGATTTACCACGAACATTATAATATGCCGACTGAGTATCATGATTTTTCTAACGTAATAGATGCCCCTTCATAACTTTAGTTATGGTGTGACATGATTCTGAATTATTTCTTAAACTATAGTACGAATGTTCTCCGAAAAATCCATAACTTCTAGGGGTTGATATAAATGATATATTACTGTTATGATCCAAGTTTTATTAAATTCATAAGTGATCTTGTTCGTCTAATCACTATATCAAATTTCTACTATTTGCAGTCCGAAGGAAATTGAACTAGTTTGGTCCTAATGATTCAACTTTCACCATATCATGTCCAATTGAGCTAAATTTCATACCATAGGTTCATAATGACTAAATTGAGAAATTACCAGAGTATTATTACATTTCAAATTAATTTGACCTCAAATAAAAATTCATTAATCATTGGGCATATATCAATTTCTTGGGGAAGTACCATGTCAGTAATTTTAAACATGTTAATAAATTATCCAGTGGTACTAAATTACAAAATAGCCTGATTCCCAAAGTTTAACAATTTTCCAGAGAACTTACAATCATAATTTCCTGGGTAAATATGTAAGTTTATACAGCAAGTACTAATTTAATTCATCCAAAATTTTTGAGAAAATTACCATAGTATTGTAATGACCTAAAAACATCTTAACCAGAATTTTAGAATTTTTAAGAGACTTTAGAAACCAATATGTCATAAATTCAAATGTGTGACAAATTGAATATTTGGAATTTTCCCATGTGTAAGACTTTCAACAATTCTACTAAAAATTCCAGAGGTTTATAAATGGATCTCAAATGTCGTTCCAGAGTTTCAAAATTTTCCAACTCTTTTTACTTATTTAAATTTCACAAATTCAGAAATGTGACAGGTCATAATTTTGATAATAATCAAGGAAAACATCTCTGAAAATTCCTACAAAAATTTTTAGAGGTTCCAAAAGATATTCCAAGTGATTTCTCAGAGTTTCACCATTTTCCAAAAGATTGTATCCTCAAACATTTCATTAATACATAAAGGAGACATATTTTATATTAATGAATTAATTAGGCTTTCTATTCCCAAAAATCCTAATTTTCATTTAGGTGATGTATTATGTCATAATAAAGGTGTGACCAAAATACCAGAGGCTAAGATCAAATCAGATGTGTCAATACACAAAATCCCCTTTTTGGTTATGTGCACACCATACTATATACCTTGCAAAGACTTGCAAGTGGAATAACCCAACATGCATTGGTCCAATTGCAATCAAATTTTAACTAGGGTCAACTAATGACCTAATAAGCATGCCACCCAAATTTGAGATTATTTTGAGTTGTCCAACTCCTTAAATATCATTAATTTGATAAATCAAATAATGAACAAAACCATGAAGAAATATTCTCCTAAAAATATGATTTTTTGATACAAGGTAGTATTAGGGCACATGCATGCATGGAAAAAATTTCAGGTCCATTGGACTTACCATCTAAAAGATAGTCATAATCTAATTTCAGTCGTACACTAGGACTAGTCCCACCAAATCTGGTTTACATAGAGCTACAGTGCTCCAAATGAGCTGATTTTGGTTTCTAATTAAAGTAGACACTAATCTATACAACTTTTTTGTCTGGTCACTTCTCATGAAAAGGCCTCTAAGGGCTTCAATTTTCTGGGTCAAAAGATCCATCTTTATGAGATAAAAAACACATTTTAATTAAATGGATTTATTGGACGGCCCTGATTTTGTTTTCCCCAAGCCGCCCACGGCTGTGATCAGTCTGACCTGGAGCACCTTCCAGGTCAAAATCACAGCCACCCAGCTACCACCCTGGTCAGCCACTGCCACCACCACCTCCATTGAGGTGGTGGCTATCACTAGGCAGCGGCACGGCCGCCGGAGGGTCCATTTTCGGCGAACCCGAACCCCCTCCCTTTTTCATGGAAAATCTCCAATTTGCTCACCTTGGATCGGGCTCAATTGAGCTCGATGTCTCTCCTAATGGATCTAGGATCCTAGCACAAGGGAGATGAGGAAAAACGGACCTGTGTAGGGGCTTGGTGGCGTGTGTTGTAGCGGTGCAGCATGGTGGTGGCAATCTCCAATGAGCTTGCTCTAATCAGTAATCCTGCAGCTAGATCTTCTCTCCAGGTGGCTGGAATGACTCCTTTTGAGGTGGGGAAGGTGATGAAAGGGTTGGCTTGGGCTGAGAGGGGATGTATTTATGGTTTCACCATAAGGGGGGGGGGGGGGGGGGGGGCTCGGCCAAGGCATTTTGGAGTTTAGCTCTTGATGAAGGTGGTTGCATTCAATGGGGGAGAAGTCCCTATGCATGGGAAAGAGCTGTTGGCATCCATTGGGAAGAGAAGGAAGGTGCCAAGTGGCAACCTCCCCATGAAATCCTCCTCTTTCCCCTCCAAATAGGTGATTTTCCCCATTTGCCCTCCATGGAACTTCTCTATTCAAATTTAGAGGGGATTAGTGGGTTATTTGGCTCATGGGCCTGCTGGATTGGCTTTGGGTAAGGCCTTAGCCCAATTGATTTTGATTTGGGCTTTTAAATTTCATAATTAATGTTTATTTTGACCATGGTTGACTTTGGGGTTGACTTTATAACTTGGATGAATTAACTGGTCCAAAGTGTGTGTTTTGAGTCCCTTGACACCACCCAATGTTGATTGGGTCATGGTGGTGCCCTAATTAGGCAAATTTAGCCAATATGTGTGATTTTGACCAAATTGGGGAAAGTTTGACTTTGGTCAATTTGGACCAATTGATGACCTCGTGATGGGGATTTTGGGTCAATTGGGTCCCGTATGATGTTCTAAGACTAGGATTGAGGTCAATTTCATCTCTTGGGGGTCAATTGAACATATTGGGGAAGGATTAACTTATGTTGACCTAAGTTTGACTTTTGTCAAATTGGACCAATTTATGGCCCCATGATGGGGCTTTTGGGTCCATAACACTCCTTTAAGGGTTTACCATCTAGTGGTAGGGTCCATTTGGCCATTCAGGTATAAATTGAACCCTATTGAGTTGAATTAGGCTATATTGATTTAAATTTGACTTGGTCAATTTGGCCAAATTGGTTGTCCAATTGAAGGGGCTTTTGGTTAATTGAGTCTCCTTTAGGGTTAGAGACATAGTGGTGGGGTCAATTTACAAGTGTGAGTTCAATTTGGGCTAATTTGACCTAAGTAGACATGTATCCTATAGTGGACCACATGTGAGTTCACCCAACTCAATGTATCCTATGGTCACTACCTAGCCCAAACTCACTTCACTCACCACATGCCCTACCCTAATTGAAGTTAAGGGGTCTAGTAGGAAATGGGATGTTACAAATTCCAGTAAACAAAAAAATATTTTCGTTCCCGAAATTTAGGTTCGGGTCTACGGGGTTCTTTACACAAGGTAATTAAGTAAATTTTTGAGGAAGTTTAGGTTGTACCTGAAGTGAAGAGTCTTGGGTACTCCTGCAACATGAGATCCATAGGACCCCACGTGTTCTCCTCCCATCAATGGTTGGACCACATCACCTTGACTAAGGAAACTTTCTTCTTTCGTAGGACTTGGACTGTTGTATCGTCAACCCAGATTGGCTCCAGACGGACTGATCTATCGGACTCTACCGGGACTGAGGTGGAATTGATGTGCTGCTCCATCCTAAGTAGAGCTCTCCATAGTGAAGAGACATGAAAAATGTCATGCAAGTTTGCCAACTCTAATGGCAGCTCCAGCCAGTAATCCAAAGGGCCGATCCGCTCCAGGATCCTGTAAGGCCCCATAAATCGAGGACTGAGCTTTTTGTGTCCTTGCACCCGCGAGACACCATGCACGGGACATATCTTCAAATAAACTTTGTCCCCCACTTGGTACTCCACTTTCTGATGCCTTGCATCGTAATACTTGGCATACCCGCTCTAAGCCTCCAACATCCTATCATGAATCATCAGAGCTAGAGCATTCGTATCATCAATATATTCCAATTCAAGAGCCTTCTGATCCTCTTCTTGGACCTAGATAGTGGAGTCTGGCTCTTTCTTCTATAAAGAGACTCATATGGGTAATGATCACCATATTCATGAGAATTAACACTTTTATATCAATTTGTGCACACAAGACTTAGATTCCTCTTCTAAGACCACACCATGCTTATAGTTTATACCTAATTGATTCTTCTCATACGTGACATTGTTCATATAATATTGTATGTTTAAGTTTACACATACCTCAAAATCTAGCTATAAGCATGAGTTTATATATGACAAAATTTCAACATATGTGTGCATGTAGTAACCTTTTTTGAATCTTTTCATATAGTTCGACATCGGCAAGTATGTATGAGTCAAAAAACCACCAAGTTCATTATACTCATGAGATTATCACTTCTATGTATAAACCTTAATCCAACTTCCAATCTTAAGATGGGATGACTAGATCATCGTTTCTCCAATTTCATGACTTACGAGGAATCATTTTGTTGGGAAAAACATCTTTTGATTTATCTTAACAAATTATCTATAAGTGATTTTACTTCTTAGGTTTATTACCACATTGTATAGTAAGGGTAATCTGGTCATTAGATGTCTTATGATGTCACACTCAACTTAGAGTGTCAAGACCAAGTCAAGACAAGCTTAAATTCAGTTAAGACTTGCGTCGAATACAAGTCGACGCAACTTCGACTTGATATCGATGCAAATCTGAGTTGATGTTGAAGCAAATCATTCAGCCTATCAAAGTATAAGTCAAGTCGACGGAACGTCGAAAGGGACTCAATGCAGAAGATAGAGCTTGTCGAAACCATTTAACAAGTCAACGCAATGTCGACTACAATTTGACGTAGAAGTTAAGAGATCAAGTTCAATGCTTCAACTCGATGGGTATGTCAATAAGGTATCGACGTAACATCGACCTATGAGTTCACCCAAATCTAAGAAGAAATTTGAAGCCACGTCGATAAGAACTCAGAGGTACATCGACATGAAGATTTATGAAGTCGACGCAATGTTGAATACAGTTAGAAAAAGGAAGCTTTTCCAGCTATCCTTTTGGGACCTTTTCAGAAGGAACACCATGCTAGAGATAGTTCTCCAACGTCTCGTTTGTTGCCAAGAATTGAATGAAGCATTCCAGGACACAGCAAATCATTTTTGGAGGCTATTCAAAATGGATTGACAGGTCGAGAATAAAAGAAGAAAGGAAATTAGGTGAATTCCTTTTCAGGACAAGCCAAAAGGAGAAAGGCTTTTGAAAATACAATCATACACAATAAGTATGCAAAAAGCCTAGAAGAGAAAAGAAAAAAAAACGGTTATTACATTCCTCTGCCTGTTGATTGGGGTGTTCATCTTCTTCCTCCTCAAACCCTAAAAGGCAGATTTACAGAAGAGCACTCTCGGCACAGGAACATAATATGTTGCTTCTTCTTCATTATCATACAGCAGCAGAATAACAACTAGTGTTGAGGGAAAAAGGATCAAGCAAAACAACCCTTGCAAATCATCACTATCATAAGCAAGGGTTCACCAAATCAGATCCAGTGAAAGAAAGCCAGAAGCATCAACAAAGCTTCTGAAGAATTCTGAGAACAGAATTCTCTCCTTCTCATTCTCACTTTCTTCTTCTTATTTCCTTCACTTGTACAGAGTTTTAAGAATCCCTCTTCCAAAGGATTCAGTGGTTCAAGATCTCCTTATCAAAAGATCTGAGTGGTTCAAGATCTCCTTATCAAAAGATCTTTGGTTCTAAGAGTCTCCTTATCAAAAGACTCAGGCACATGTTGTGCAATCCTACCAGGGAGGTAGAAGAGAGGACAACCCATATTTTAGGGAATCTCTATAAAAATCATGTGTCTTCTATTTTGTGCATTTTCTGTGATGTCCCATTTATAGCTTGTTGTTTTCCCACTTTGTATTTACAACACTTATTTATTCTGTGTGGGTTTGGTTCAGTGCATAATACCTTAGTATTTTTATTGTATGCATAGTTAGGGTAAAAATATTTAAATCTCTATTCACCCCCTCTAGAGAATTCTCAGAGGCAAATTGTGCACTTTCAATTGGTATTAGAGATAGGTTCATCATTAAAAGGTTAATACCTTGATCAAAAGATCTCCTACTCTCATTTATTGATTTTAAAAATTAATTAAAACTTTTTTAAATAAAATGAGTTCTAAGGATTATGCATCAATAAGACCTACAGTGTGTAATCTGAACAAGTTTACACTCTGGAAGGCCAGAATAAAACTCTATATGAACTATATTGATGAAGAAATTTTTAATGTCATCCTTACAGGTCCCCTAGTCCCAATACGGAAAGATGCTAGTGGAAAAGTTACACAAAACACAGTCCCTAGAGTAGAACTGACTAATGCTGAGAAGAAGGTCAAGGCATATGATGTCAAGGCCATGAACATCCTGGTCTCAACTATGTCAGATGACATATTTCAAAAAGTTGCTGAATGCAACTCTGCCAAAGAAATCTGGGAATCTCTCTCTAGATTAGTTGAAGGCAGCTCTGATGAAAGAAAAGACAAGAAGTCTCTTCTCATATCCCAATATGAGAACTTCAAGAAAAAGGCTGATGAAAGTATAACAGAAATGTATGACAAATTCAGCCTCATCATAAATGAGGTGAGAGGGCTTGACAAAGAAATTTCTCTAACAGAAATTAATGACAAGCTCCTCATGTGCTTCCCAAGCATATGTAACTCTAGAGTATGGGCCATTAGAGATTCTAGATGCCTCATAGAGATATCAACTGTTGCTCTGCTGGGGAAGCTCAAGTCCTATGAGCTGCTACTTAAAAGCAGGGCTGAGTCAGAAGCCTAGGAGAGAATATCAACTCCTAAAGAAAGGACTCTTGTATTAAAGATGGCTAAAGTAGAGTCCTCCACCACTAAAGAATAGATGTTCAATCTCTTGGCTAAAAGATTCAAGAGGTGGGTCAGGACAGAGGACTCTAGAAGGAAAGAGAGGAGTTCAAGAAAGCCAAGGTATGACAAAACTCCAAAACATTTATCTATTTTTCTTGCAGAAAACCAGGACACTTAGCCATTGAATGTCTTGAGGAAGAAAAGAACAAGAGAAACAATCAGAGGAAGGAGCACAAGAAGAAATCCTTAAGGAGAAAGGACATGAAATGAGGGAAAGGTTTCATTGCTGAAACCTGGAGTGATTCAGACTCTGAATCAAGCTCCTCCTCATCTGATGACGATGAAGAGTGTGGACCAGAAGAAGCCTGCTTAATGGCTCTGGAAGACTCCACTGCTGAGAATGAGGTAACAATCTTTGATGCCTTTGACTTTACCTCAAGAGATTTTAAAGAATGCTTTAAAGAGTTTTGTCAAGACTATATTAACAACCAAAAGGAACTTAAAATAATTAGAACAGAACTAGAAAACCTTAGGAAAGATAACATGTACTCAGTTAACTATGATCTGAGAGATAAATTATATAAGAAAGAAAAAAATTTACATATATTAGATAATGAAAATTATGACCTAAAGAAAGAACTCACAAAGGTAAAATCCTTTGAGGACTCCCTCAATGGAATGAGTCAAAAGCTTAAAGATATCTCACAAAATCTCTCCAAGAGATTTGACCATCTTGATTTAGAATCACTACCATCCACTAGCAACCAATACTCTGCATCGAATTATTATCGACGAAACTATGCAGACACGTTAAATTACATTCAATGCAACTCTAAATTAAGATGCGTCAATTTCTTCTAGACGCATGTTTCCTGCAAAGACTTATCAAACATCTACCTTTATTCCTAGATGTTTCTGCTATTCTAAACTTGGACATATAGCCAAACATTGCTGGCATAATAATGTAGCACTTCTTCACCTTAAGGGGTATACTGAAAGACCTTCTCACTCTTTCAAAACTCCATATGATGATAGAAGAAAGAGACCCATGCATGTGAGGGTCTATACTAATGGTTGATCTCATGTGCAGAAGGGAGACTGTTCAACCACAAACCAACTGTGGTTTTGGACAGTGGATACTCCTTTGCGCAGGATGGGGGAAATCTCTTTTTCTAAGGTAGCTTATGTTGAAGGACTTCAACATAATCTAATCAGTATTAGCCAGCTGTGTGATGGTGAATACAAAGTTGTATTCACTAAGTCTTTGTGTCATATAGTTAGATCTAGAACTGGACAAATAGTATTGACTGGTCTTAGGAAAGGTAAGGTCTATATTGTAGACTTTGAGTATACAAAGTCAGAGATATGCTTATTCAACTCCCAGTTAGAAAACACTGAGTTATGACATAGGAGATTTAGTCACCTTAACTTTAAGACCATTGACAAACTCTCCAAGCTTAACCTAGTAAGGGGCTTACAAATAGGTAAGTTCAATAAAGACCATCACTGTAGAGCCTGCCAAATAGGAAAGCAGATCAAAGAATCATTCAAACCAATTGGTAAGAATGATTCTCCCAGAATCCAATTCCTATTGCACATGGACCTATTTGGTCCCATATCCACTCAAAGCTTAGTAGGTAAGTCCTATACTTTAGTCATTGTTGATGACTTTTCTAGGTTCAGCTTGGTGTTCTTTCTAAAAGCTAAGTCAGACACCTTCAGGATTCTCTTAAGATTCGTTAGACAGATTCAATCTGAATTCAATACTCAGGTTGTTATGACCAAAAGTGATCATGGTACTGAGTTTGAGAATCAGTTAATGTGTAGATTTAGTAAGGATGAAGGGATATGACAAAGCTTTTCAGCTCCTAGAACCCCCCAACAAAATGGGGTGGCTAAAAGGAAAAATAGAACCATAATTGAATCAAAAGGCCATTATTGGCTGAATCCAACTTGCCAAGGTCCTTTTGGGCTGAGGCAGTAAATACTGCCAATTATGTTCTGAATAGAAGTCTCATCCACAAGACTATGTTGAAGACTCCCTATGAGTTATTGAAGGGAAAGGCACCTATAGTCACTTACTTTATGATTTTTTGGTGTACTTGCTTTATCCTCAACAATGGGAAAAGTCATCTTGCCAAATTTGACAAGAAGGCTGATGATGGGATATTCTTGGGATATTCCTCATCAAGCAAGGCCTATAGGTGATATAATAAAAGCTCTCTCAAAATTGAGGAGTCTGTGAATGTAAGTTTTGATGAAGCTAACATATTTTATAAGGGGAAGGAAACTTCCACCAACACTGTTTTGCAGGAAGAAGATCAGCTGCAAGAACAAGTTGAAAGGCTAAGCATACTGTGTTCGAACAACCATATTACTGATTTGGGCTAGGATCACTATATGTTGACTAAGGATCAAGTTGACCCCATTGTATAGTTTAAGGGTCAAGTCTTTAGGTTGTTAGATTAGCTAGAACTTAAGGAAAATTTTAAGTTCCCAGTGTTCGACAAATGGCTATCGGCGCTCGACAGATGGCTGCCAGCGCTCGACGAATTCCAGCCAGCGCTCGACAGATTCCAGCCAGCGCTTGACAGATTTCAGCCAGAGCTCGACAAATTCTTTATTGAAGCTCAGATCGACAAATACAGATCCAAGATTATTTAATTCTTAAATATCAGTTATTTGTCAGTACTCTGAACACAGATCGACGACTCTAACGGATATATTCAATATATTTGGACGTATTCAAGTCAGTTAAGTAAGGATAGTATATTCTTTGAATATATTCCTTTCTTTCCTTTATTCCAAGGCAAAGATAGCCGTTGACAATTAATGCAAAGGAGTATTTCACGGCTAAGGAATTAAAGGACCTGCCAAAATCATTTTGTCTCTGTTACAGTTCCAAGAAAGAATTAAAGTCTGATTATTCTATTCCAAAAAGAGAATATATCAAAGACAGACTTTATTTGTCTCAGATCTCGACAGAATTCAAATACATTCTTACAGAATACAGAGATAGTACAACAACAAGGATAGAGAAAGAAAAAGAAGAACACACAGTCAAATATTCTCAGTCTTCTTCTTCCTCAAGCAGCAATCACCATTTCTATGAGAACATCTTCTTCAAAGATCAATCTCTCAGATATCTGCTGCAAGTACAAGTATTCTAAAAGAGCAACAAAGAATCTGAAGAACTATTTCTTCCAGATCAATCTGCTATAGAATATTTCTGCTTCAAGAGAAAGCCTCTCCACCATCTGTCAAATACTTCTATCAGACAGGGGGAGCTTTACAACAAATCCACTAGAGTCTTCTCTCAGCATCTTGACAGAGAAGAACACTATAACCTCTTTCTCACCTCTCTTGTACAGGGTTAATACTCCCTTCAAAAGTGTAACTCCCTGGTGGCAAGACACCTGATCAAAAAATCTAGTTGGTTTTGAGCACCTGATCAAAAAATCTAGTTGGTTTTGAGCACCTGAACAAAAGCTATGTGGTGTGTGGACACCTGATCAAAATCACCTTGGTGCTAGGGCACCTGATCAAAACTCCTAGTGGATTCCTACCAAGGGTGGTAGAAGAGTGGACTACCCAGATTTATTAGGGAACCACTATATTTCCTTGTGTCTTCTGTGTTTGTTTATTTCTCTGTACTGTGCTGTGTGCTCTTACTTATTCAGTTTTTCTGTTTATATATATCTCACACTGCTTACACATATATATATAACACTATTTTAGTTCCGCTATAAAAAATAAGGAAAAGTTTTTAATACTCTATTCACCCCCCCCCCCCCCTCTAGAGTAACTTAAGATCTAACCTCCACTTTCAATTGGTATCAGAGGCAGGTTGATTCTTTACAGGCTAACACCTGAATCACAAAGATCAATCAGATCTTAAATTCTCTTAGAGTTCTTTTTCATTTTCTTTTATTTAAAACTCATGGCACAAAACAAGGAGTATTCAAGCACAAGACCTCCTATGTGCAATCTTAGTAAGTTTGCACTATGGAAAACAAGGATTAGGCTTTACATGAATTCTATTGATGATGAAATCTTCAATGTAATTTTGACAGGGCCTCCAGCACCTATAGCATCAACAAGTACTGATGCAGCAACAAACAACACTGATGTCCCACCTCCTGAATGGACAGAAGCACAAAAGAAGCAAAGGAGTGCAGATGCTAAAGCCATGAACATTCTGGCTCAAACCATGTCTGATGACATCTTTCAGAAAGTGGTGGATTGCACCGCAGCTAGAGAGATATGGACCTCTCTCAACAACATGGTTGCAGGCTCTGCTGATGAAAGAAAGGACAGAAGATCTCACTTGATCTCTCTGTATGAGAACTTCAAGAAGGGTGAAGAAGAATCAGTTGCAGATATGTACACTAGATTAATTGTAATCATAAGTGAACTCAGAACACTGGACAAGGAAATCTCATTAACTAAAATCAATGACAAAATCCTAATGTGCTTCCCCAGCACTTGGGACTCTAGGATCTGGCCTATCAAGGAAGCCAAAAGTCTTAATGAGATAACTACTGAGACACTGCTAGGAAAGCTTAAATCCTATGAGCAACTCATCAAGACAAGGGAAGCTGAACAAGTGAGCACTTCCTCTTCAACAAAGAAGGACAGAAATATTGCCTTCAAAGCTACAGAAGAAGAAGAAAAGACTCCAAAAGATGAGGAGTTTATGAGTCTCATTGCCAAGAGATTCTACAAAATGGCTAAGAAGGACTTCAGAAAGAAGGAGTCCAGATCAAGAGAAAAGCAAAGGTATGACAAATCAACTCCTAAAGAAGTTATTTGTTATGGTTGCAGGAAACCTGGACACTACCTGACAGAATGTCCAGAAAATCAAAAGAAAGAAAAGAATAAGGATAAAGAAGGGAAAAGAAGCTCCAGAAAGTCTTCCTCCCACAAGCACAAAAAGAAGGGAAGAGGATTTATAGCAGAATCTTGGAGTGAATCTGAATCTGAATCATCATCCAGCTCATCTCATGATGATGAAGAAAAATCAAAGGAAGATGAACAATGTTTGATGGCTATATATGACTCAGGCAGTGAGTCAGAATATGCTTCCTCATCAAGCTCCAATGATGATGAAGAAGAAATAACCTTCTGCATGATGGCTATCAATGCCTCAGGACATAATTCTGAAGAAAAATCAAAATCAGAAGCAGAAGATGATGCAGATCAGGTATTATCAAACTTTGATTTTACTTCAGTTGAATTCAAAGCTGAATTCAAAGTTCTTTGCTTAGACTTACTAAAATCCAAGGAGATATCATCCACAAGGCTATAAGGATCAGCCTGAAATGTCCTTTATTTCTGAATATTGTGGTAAGACAAAAGGACCCAAGGTAGTCTGGGTCAAAAACAACTAGTTTATGCTTCTGTATTTGCAGGTACACAGCTATCCAAAGATAAAGGAATATTGGTACTTGGATAGTGGATGCTCAAAGCATATGACAGGAAACAAGGCCAACCTGAGCAACTTCAAGGCAAATCTTGGACCCAAAGTTGTCTTTGGAGACTCCAACTGTGGACAAACAAAAGGATATGGACAAGTCAAAGTTGGAGCAGTCACCTTCAAGGAAGTATCATATGTCAAAGGTCTCAAGCACAACCTCATCAGCATAAGTCAGTTATGTGATGAAGGTTATCAGGTAACCTTTAACCCTTCCCAATGTCTTATAACCAATAATAAAAACATAAATATATTATTTGTTATTAGACAAGGAAACATTTATTTAGTCAATTTTGACTCTGCCAATTCAGACATCTGTCTATTTAATTCAATAAGTAAGACAAGTGAATTATGGCATAAAAGGCTTGGACACATTAACCTTAGGACTATCTCTAGGCTTTCTAAGGACAATCTTGTCAGAGTACAGCCTTCTGGTTCATACAAGAAGGAAGGACTTTGCAGGGCTTGTCAGTTAGGTAAGTAGACTAGAAGTAGTTTCAAATCCTTATCCAAGAGTGATTCACCTAGGATTCTGTATTTGTTGCATTTAGATCATTTTGGACCTACTGCTATACAGAGCTTAGGAGGGAAGCATTATTCTCTAGTTATTGTAGATGACTTCTCAAGATTCACTTGGATGTTCTTTCTTAGGAACAAGTCTGACACCTTCAAAGTTCTAACAGACTTTCTCAGGTCCATCAAGACTGAGTACTCTACTGTAGTTGCATTGATCAGAAGTGATTATGGGACTGAGTTTGAGTCTGTTCTGATGAGAGAATTCTGTGGAAAAGAAGGGATCGGGCAATGTTTCTCTGCTCCTAGAAGTCCTCAACAAAATGGGGTAGCTGAAAGGAAAAATAGAACACTAATTGAATCAGCAACTACATTGCTTGTTGATGCTCATTTGCCACTCTCATTTTGAGCAGAGGCAGTGAACACAACAAACTATGTGTTGAATAGAAGACTGATACTTAAACTTAAGGGTAAAACTCCCTATGAACTACTCAAGAATAAGAAGCCTAAGATTAGCTATTTTAAGATCTTTGGTTGTAAATGCTATGTGCATAACAATGATAAGAAATATCTAAGGAAGTTTGAAGCTAAGACAGCTGAAGGCATATTCCTTGGATACTCTCTATCTAGTAAAGCATATAGAGTCTACAACAAATCTACTCTTAAGATAGAGGAGTTCATGCATGTTTCATTTGATGAAACTAACCTGTTAAATGACGAGAGGAATACCACCTCTACCATAAAAACTTTGCAGGCACAAGACCTATCTGAAGAGCTAAATGAGTTAAATCTACAGAAAAGAGATTCTTTACCTCCATCAACTCAAACACTTGAAGATAGTGAAGCAGAAGATCATCCAGTAGATCTTGCTGACAAACCAATTCAAGTGACAGCTGAACAAATTCCCCAAGAAGATATCATTGCTGAACCAACTCCAACTGTTGACCACATCACAGTTAGAGATCATCCAACATCACAAGTAATTGGATATATTTCAGCAGGTGTTCAAACAAGGCATCAACTACTCCAAAATCAGATGCATACTTATTTCCTATCACAAGTTGAACCTCAAACTATAACAGATGCATAACAAGATCCAAATTGGATTCTTGCAATGCAAGAGGAACTCAACCAATTTCAAAGGAATAAGGTTTGGGATTTAGTTCCAAGACCAAAGGGTCATCCAGTCATTGGCACTAAATGGGTCTTCAGGAACAAGCTAGATGAACAAGGCAACATTGTAAGAAATAAAGCAAGATTGGTAGCTCCTATTGCAAGACTTGAAGCAATCAGAATCTTTATTGCATTTGCTGCATATAAGAAGTTCAAAGTCTATCAAATGGATGTGAAAAGTGCATTTCTGAATGGAGAAATCAAAGAAGAAGTCTATGTGGAACAACCACCAGGTTTCATCTCTCCAACTCAATCCTCTTATGTATTTAAGCTTAATAAAGCTCTCTATGGTCTCAAACAAGCTCCCAGAGCATGGTATGAGACTTTAGCTAGTTTTCTTTTGGAAAACAATTTCTGTAGGGGCATAGTAGACAAAACCTTATTTTTCAGGATACATAAAAATAAAACATTGCTAGTTCAAATATATGTAGATGATATTATCTTTGGCTCTACTGATTCAAATTTGTGCAAAAGATTTTCTAATCTAATGCAATCTAAATTTGAAATGAGTAGTATGGGTGAGTTATCATACTTCCTTGGTCTTCAAGTGAAGCAGACTCCAAATGGAATCTTCATATCTCATTCTAAGTATGCTAAGGAATTAGTGAAAGGATTTGGTATGTCTGATTCTTACACCATGAAAACACCCATGCCCTCAAATGTTGTTGTTGATAATGATGAATTAGGGAAACCTGTTGATTCAAAAGTATATAGAGCAATTGTTGGCTCTTTACTTTATTTAATAGCTAGTAGGCCTGACATAATGTTTGCTACCTGTATTTATGCTAGGTTTCAAGTTAACCCCAAAGAATCTCATCTAATTTTATTAAAAAGAATTTTGAGATATATAAAGGGTTGCCCTAATCTAGGACTTTGGTATCCAACAGCATCTGAATTTGAATTAACTGGATTCTCAGATTCAGATTATGCTGGATGCAGAGTAGACAGGAAAAGCACATCAGGAACTTGCCAGTTTCTTGGTGATAGGCTTGTGTCTTGGTTTTGTAAGAAACAAACATCTGTGTCTACATCAACAGCTGAGGCTAAATACATAGCTACAGGCAGCTGCTGCTCACAGATGTTGTGGATACAAAATCAGCTCCTAGACTATGGTGTCAACTTAAATAATTCAATTATATTTTATGACAATACTAGTGCAATATCTATAGCACAAAATCCAGTTCTCCATAGTAGGACTAAACCCATAGAAATTAGGCACCACTTCCTTCGGGATAATGTGGATAAAAATAAAATTTGCCTACAATTTATTTCTACTAATTTACAAAGAGCTGACATTTTCACCAAGCCCTTGGATGAAAAGAAGCATATCTTCTTTATAAATCAAATAGGAATAATAGATGGAGACTCAATCTGTTAAAAAATTATATCTTCTATCTATTCCCTCAATTCGTCGAACGGAGGACGACGAATTCGAATCATTTGTCGAACGGTGGTCGACGAAACCTTTTAACTTCAGAATCGATAAAGAAAATCTCACCTGTCGAACGGTGGTCGACGAAAAAGATATTTTTGTCGAACGCTGTCTGACGGAGACCTAAAGTCTTTTCGACTTCTGCTTTTTATTAGGTTTTTGCCGAACATCGCTCCACAAATGCGCCCCCTTCTCCGGTCTATATAATCTCTATTTTATTTCTTAATAGTTTGCGTCTACAGAAATCGTTTCCCTCCAGTTCCCCTTTGCACTTGATCTTTTTCTCTCTTGCAGGTACTAATGGCGATTTCTCAAGCTGCGCTTTACTCCATGAAGTTCGACGCAGGGTTTGACATTGATATGGAATCATTTGCACAATTAGACCAAGTATTCAAAGATATTCTTCAACTTTTTGAAGAACAACAGTTGAAGAAGTTCATGAGCACAAGAATAAAGCTTCATATCGCAGAAATAAAAGAATGGGTTTACACGGCTAAGCCAGAAGATGAAAGTTTAATTGGAACCATCTCAGGTCATCAGGTTTCTCTTACCCCAACCATCTTATCTAAAAATTTTGGCTTTACAAATGGTGATGATGATCTAGAGTTAAGTTCTGATGAATATGTTGAAGCTTTGATTAAAATGGGTCATTCTACTGGAAACCCTAATCATTTTCTTAAGAAAAACTTGTCCTTGGAATACAAGTTTTTATTTGATATTGTTGGAAAGGTTTTGTTAGGCAAGACAACAGGTCATGATTACATTAAAAGGCACCAATTTCTTTTGATAGTGGCCTTGATGGAAAAGAAGAAAGTAAATTGGGGATCAATTCTGTTTGAATTGATTAAGAAGAAAGTTTCTAAGGATAATGTTTGCTTTGGAAGAATTATAGGCACTGTTCTGCAGGAAAGGCACCAAGACCTTCTGGTCTCTCCCAAGGTAACAATAAATGCTAGTAAGAAGTTGACCTCAGCCCTCTTTGCCAAATGGGACAGGGTTATTCCAAAGAAGAACCTAGGAGCAGTTGCACCAAAGAAAGCTTCTGAAGGCACCAAGACTAATCCAGTCACTCCCTCAACCCTTCCAGAAGCTCCTCCTCTTATTTCTTCTCCTCCTCTCCCATATCCACCTCAGCATATTTCCCCTGCACAAACTCCACCTCCAAATTCTCCTACACCCATTGATGACATTCCACCTTCTTCATTTACCCTTCTACCTCCTCATACTTCTCCACCTCCATCTCCCATGCATGATGACCATCAGTCACCCATCCATCATTCTTGCCCTATTCATTCAGACATCCCTACACAATCTGCCAATGTCACAAACATTTTTTTACCTATCTCCATTCCATCCTCTTCCACATCCTCATCATCCAATCCATCTGAATTCATCTATATCAATTTCTCATCTGTGGCTGATCAAATATTTGACCATGTATTTCAAAAGCTAGACACTCTCCTGGATGCAAAACTTGCTCCAGTTCTTGATATTTCTGCTAGGCTAGATACCTTTCTGGATGCAAAACTTGCTCCAGTTCTTAAAGCCATTTTTGATCTCTCTGCTCAAATGTCTTCATTCCCTTCCTCTCATTATGTCCCTTCTTCTAGGTGCCTAGATTCAGGTCTCCCTGAAGCTAGGCAGGTGGAGATGTCTTATGAAGAAGCTCCAGAAGCTCCAGTTTCAGAAACTCCAGTGTTTGAAGAAGCTCCAGAAGCCCCAATTTCAGAAGCTCTAGTGTTTGCAGCAGATTCAGTTACAGTTTTTGATTCAGAAATGACTGATTTGTTTACAGTTTCAGAAGATTCAGTTATAGAAGAAATAAATAATATATATATTCATCCTTCTCTAGATATTATTTCCTTGTTGTCTAAGTTTGATTCAATTTTCTCAAATCTGCCAAAATATCAAGTATACTCAAGAGCAATAGTTCCATATACTGCTCCAATAGATAAAGTTTTGTTGAAAAAGATTATCATAAGTTTTGAAGTTCAGATTGCAGATCCAGTTCCTATTTCAGTGCAAATTCAAAGTCAAGCAGAAGAATCAGTTGTAATTTCAGAAGAAAGTTTCAAAAGCTTTGATGTTCCAACTTTTGTTTTTGATGAATCCCCAATTCCTGATTTTGATGAAATCTGGAAAGCAGAAGATGCAGCTTTTGAAGCTGAAGAGCAAAAGATTAAAGCTCTTAAATTGGGCAATGCTTTATATGATGAACCAATTCCATCTTCTGACTCTGATGATGATGAAAGTGATTCTGATGATACATCATCAAAGAAGAGAAAGAAAAGAAAAGTTAAGTCAAAGGCTGTCCCCAAGCCTCCTAATCCTGATAATGATATCCCTTATTATATTCTTCATGACATCCCTCTTGACAAAGAAACCCCGGAATGGATGAAATTCTCAAGGAATGAAAATAAGAAAAGAAAGAAATTTAGGAAAACTAGTTATTATTCTGATAGGCCAGTTAAGTTTAATCCTCCTCCACCTCCTCCTCCAGCAGGATCAGCAGGTTCAGCAGGATTATCTTCTTCCCAGAAGTTCAGTTCTCAGCTATCAAGGAGACTAGTTAGTTCAAGTGGTCCTCAGAGTTCAAGGTCATCAAGACCTCCTTCAAATTCTTCCAGGAATGTTTCCACAGAATACAAATATCAAATATTTGTTGGATCTTGGCACAGGCAAAGAAATATTCCTTTTGACCAACCTTCATTGCAGGCCACTGATCTTGATGAAAGGCCTTATTCCCCAGTTCATACAGAAGCTGAAGAAATAGCTCAGATGGCTAGATTCAAGGAGAAAATTGCCACAGCTCAAATAAATAAAGCAAAAGCTGAAGGAAAAGATTACTCTCAATATTCAACCATGTCAGAATATAGAAGAAAAGAATTTGAAAAGTTTAAATCAAAGAATCTATTCAATGCTGAAGAATTTTTGATACAGCACCCACAAGCAGTAGTTATTCAAGGCAAATCACAAACTATACTGGAGCTCAGGATCTCTATTTAAGTAAGAAGAAATCTGAAGATCCCAACAGAGAACTTATCTTCAAGCCTTCCTCAGCAAAGAAATGAAAAAGGTTCAGACTCTATTTTGTTCTTGTTTAACTTTTTGATTGTAATGTTTATAAACTCGGAGCACTATACTTTATTCTATTTGCTAAAATGAATTCACATTCTGTCAGATATATTTATATGCTCTGTTGTTTGTTCTTTTGTTGTTAATTATTTGAATGATTGTAAAATAGTATCCTAACCCAAATAGGGGGAGATTGTTGGAACAACCCTATTTTTGATTTAGGCTGGGATCACTATATTTTGACAAAGGATCAAGTTGACCCCATTGTATAGTTTAAGGGTCAAGTCTTTAGGCTGTTAGATTAGCTAGAACTTAAGGAAAAATTTAAGTTCCCAGCGTTCGACAAATGGCTATCGGCGCTCGACAGATGGCTGCCAGCGCTCGACAAATTCCAGCCAGCGCTCGACAGATTTCAGCCAGAGCTCGACAAATTCTTTATTGAAGCTCAGATCGACAAATACTGATCCAAGATTATTTAATTCTTAAATATCAGTTATTTGTCAGTACTCTGAACACAGATCGACGACTCTAACGGATATATTCAATATATTTGGATGTATTCAAGTCAGTTAAGTAAGGATATTATATTCTTTGAATATATTCCTTTCTTTCCTTTATTCCAAGGCAAAGATAGTCGTTGACAATTAATGCAAAGGAGTATTTCACGGCTACGGAATTAAAGGACCTGTCAAAATCGTTTTGTCTCTGTTACAGTTCCAAGAAAGAATTAAAGTCTGATTATTCTATTCCAAAAAGAGAATATATCAAAGACAGACTTTATTTGTCTCAGATCTCGACAGAATTTAAATACATTCTTACATAATACAGAGATAGTACAACAACAAGGATAGAGAAAGAAAAAGAAGAAAACTCAGTCAAATATTCTCAGTCTTCTTCATCCTCAAGCAGCAATCACCATTTCTCTGAGAACATCTTCTTCAAAGATCAATCTCTCAGATATCTGCTGCAAGTACAAGTCTTCTAAAAGAGCAACAAAGAATCTGAACAACTATTTCTTCCAGATCAATCTGCTACAGAATATTTCTACTTCAAGAGAACGCCTCTCCACCATCTGTCAAATACTTCTATTAGACAGGGGGAGTTTTACAACAAATCCACTAGAGTCTTCTCTCAGCATCTTGACAGAGAAGACCACTATAACCTCTTTCTCACCTCTCTTGTACAGGGTTAATACTCCCTTCAAAAGTGTAACCCCCTAGTGGCAAGACACCTGATCAAAAAATCTAGTTGGTTTTGAGCACCTGAACAAAAGCTCTGTGGTGTGTGGACACCTGATCAAAATCACCTTGGTGCTTTGGCACCTGATCAAAACTCCTAGTGGATTCCTACCAAGGGTGGTAGAAGAGTGGACTACCCAGTTTTATTGGGGAACCACTATATTTCCTTGTGTCTTCTGTGTTTGTTTATTTCTCTGTGCTATGATGTGTGCTTTTACTTATTCAGTTTTTCTTTTTATATATATCTCACACTGCTTACACATAGATATAACACTATTTTAATTCTGCTATAAAAACTAAGGAAAAGTTTTTAATACTCTATTCACCCCCCCCCCCCCCCCCCCCGCCCTCTAGAGTAACTTAAGTTCTAACCTCCACTTTCATAATGGACCATCCATCAGTGTGTCAAGAAAAGGAAAACAAAAGATTAAAACTAATTCAGATGAAGATTCTGTTGGATCTTGAGGCGCCCTTAGAGGGGGGGGGTGAATAAGGGTATTAGAAAATTTTAAATTTTTATTGAATGTTTTTGATATTTTGTTTGAATGAGAGTGAATCAAAAGTAAAGTGTAGTAAATTAATTAAAACAAATAGGAAAAGACATGATTATCATATATAATATATGATTACAAAATGTGATTTCTATGACGCTAGAAATCGAAGGCAAAATATGCAATATTCTTTATGTTTTCTATACCGACTCTTCTCACCAAGAACCGGTTGGCTTTAGCCGATCTTTCCCAGATATGGCCTCAAGATGCTCTAGCCCTTCTATCCCCAGAAAGGCCTCGAGCACCCCTAGATCTACTTCTTAGACCTAGTCACCAACACGAGGCGAATTCCTCCCTAAGTCCTACCCAGACCTAGTCGCCAACACGATGCGAATTTACTCCACGATTATGATGAAAGATTTACAAAACAAAATACAAAACACAAATAAAAACTCCCTATGAAGAATTCTGGAGATGGCGAAGGCTCTCTAAATATTCTCGAAGTCAAAGTGTGCGTTCTTCGCGTTGAGTATGCGTTGATCCGATCCTCCTTGAATTCTTCTCTCAAATTTGTGTGGGAGATGATGGTCTGGAAAATACGACCCTCTCAGAGTTTCTGAAGTGCTGGAATAGAGCTCTCTTCAATCAGTAGTTGGAGAAGATGAAATCCACCTATTTATAGGACTAGACGCTAACGTCGGCGTTAAGGCTAACGCCTGGCATTGACCCAGTATATAATTGTTTTGATGGCTTGGATCTTCAAAACAGGAAGGAGATTATGTACTTTAGGAAACATTGATTTTAGGCAACCCTAATGTTGGCGTTGAGGCTGACACTAGCGTTAGGTTAGATCATTCCTAAAGAGTTCCTACAATCATGGCTGATCCCCTCCTTGCCATAATCATCATGATGGGAATGAGAGTCATCGACTAGCATTATGTCATAACGCCTTTGGTTAGACCACATCCCTCTTTTTAGTTTGTGAGCGGGTCCATACCAATAATGCAGCATCCTAGTATCATATCTATTCAAACCTGCATCAAATACAAGTAGGATTTGTTATTCTCAAATCAAAGGGATGTGGAAAACCATGTTCCAACAATCTCCCCCTTTTGATAATAACAAATCTGATAGTTTATATAAGATGTAGTCTTAGACACCTAGAGGGGGGTGAATAGGTTTCTTTTATTTTAGGCTTAGTGTTTTCTGAATTTAGGCTAGCAAAATATCAAGCACAGAAAGAACAAAGAGATTTATAGAGGTTACTCAAGACAGGGTGTCTTGAGTAGTCCTCTTTCCCCCTTCACCTTTCTAACAATGAGTTAGACAATGCCAACTTCTCCAAACTCAGCTCTAAGAGCCTACAGCACAGATCCCACAGGATCTCTCAGGTTTTCCCAAACCCTACCTCAGGCACAACAGCCCTACCTCAGGCATAATAGCCCTACCTCAGATCACACACTGATCCTACCTCAAGCTGACCTCTCAGCTCTACAACTCAGGCCAATCAGCCTTACACACTCATGCAATAAAGCCCTACAGTCTTAGAACGCACAAGCTCCTACAGATGATATAATAGGGGATTACAAATATAAGGAAGAAGAGGTCAAGCCTTGGTCTTCATCTTCTTAACTGTTGTTGTTGCAGACATGAACCAGGGAGGAGAAATGCAGCTCCAACTTGATTCTTCTTGATCAGCCCTTCAGATGATGGACTGGATCTACTTGCTCTTTCTTGAGTTGAATCAAGATAAGCAATCTCTTCTCTCCTTACAACCTTGTGTAAGCTCAGTGCTTGGCTGCCGACAATGAAACAGTATTGTTCTTCTTGCTTGTGTGCTGGAGAGTAAGATCAATAGCAAAAGGTTCTTTGCTCAACCCTAACTTAATCCTTTTATACTCCACTGATCTTCAACGGCTCTTAGCCGTCCTTCTGAAAGATATGGGAGTGATTGGTGGACCCCACAATGCCTTTCTGCAGCTTGCGCAAAAAGCAGAAACCGCCAGATCACTTTTAAATCTGTCTCCGCGGTTAGGCTGAAATGGCTAGCCGTCTCAACGGTTGTATCTGTCCCATCCCAGCGGATCCGCTGAGACAGACAGTTGTCTCATCAGTTTTCTTCTATCTGCACCTCAGCTTGCCCAGACACATTCTCAGCAGCTCCTGGCCTTGTCTCAGCGGTTCAGCTGAGACTGAGAGCTCGTCTCAGCGGTTTTGATAGTAAACCAACAGATCATACATCACACCTTGGTATGTCCTAGTCCTGCATTGTCATGAGATAGAAATAGGGTTTATCAAATACAACTTGTACTTAGCATTGAGTGTGAGGCCTCTTCAAATCAAGGGAACATTGAGGGTCAGTTTCCCAACAATCTCCCCCTATTTGAAGAAGGCAGAACACCCTCAAATTCTAGAGTACATTACTCATAAATTCTTGATATGTGTCATTGCAATAATGAGTTCAACATATCATGCTTAGTGCACAAGTCATTTTAAAATAGATGGTTGTTATGAAAGGATTGTACCATAGAGTCTAATCAATCCATCAGTAAGATTTGATAAACATAACATTGCAACATAGATTAAATTATCCAATAAAACCAGGGTAAGGTTTAGTTATAACTCAGATTTAGCTATGATACAAGCTGATTACATTAACAATCCATCAATTGCAATCCAGATAGCATGGTAATTCAAAGCTCAATTTGCATTCATATATCCATAAACTATTTTAGACAGAGTATAATTAAGTTTGCATCCACACAGTCATAAGTCATTATAGTTCAATATTAATTAAATACATACATTGTTTCTACATTCATTCAAAGCTTCATTTTCTTATAAGAAGAACATTCAGGAGAATCAACAGCTGTTTCTTTCCCTTTGACTGAAGCATCGTCCATGTCATCAGCAATAGTGTTATCTTGACCTAGAAGCTTCTTCTTTTCAGTATTGGCAGCCTTGATATTAGCAATTCTTTTCTTGTTCTCTTGCCTTTGGAAATACATAAATGGCTTAGGAATATATCTAGGAGGCATTCGCTTAGGATTTTCTTTCCTTACCATATTGGCTTTGAACACTTTTTCTCTTTTTGAGTTTCTCTCAAGGTGCTTTATCCATTCTTCAGTTGGATAGAGCTTGTCAATATCCTTGCAGACTTGACCATGACTTATCCAGGTATTTAGAATTATGTCCTTCGAGTCATCACTCCAATGTTCATAGTCAGGGTCTCTATCCTGCACCTCCCTTTGCTTGGCCATGAATTCTTCAGCCAACAGTGTTCTCTCCTTTTCCCTTCTCTTTTTCAGACTCTTATCTTGGGCAATTCCTCTTGATGAGGGAAATCCCAGTCTTCTGCCCTATTGACATCTAATATAGGAAGATTCAGATCTATCCTTGTACCTTGGAGAACTTTCAGAGTAAGGTCAGAATTTATGACTGCATTTGTATCCTCCCCCTTTCTGGCTTCTTCAATTATCTGCTGATGTAGATCTTCTTTAGTTGTGTAGATTGTGCCAGACAGGGTTTGGAACACATTCTCAAAATCAGGTTGAAGCACATCTTTTAACTTGCGTACTTCTTCATCCAGGTGTGAAGAGGTGGCTCTTGCAACAATGGATTGAGAGATAGTGGCAATTTCTGCTCTCAGCTCTTCCTTATACCTGTCAGCTTCTTCATTTAATTGCATAGCAGAGGAGTATACATATTCTTGAAGATGATTGGCTGACTTCTCTATCACCTCATTTGTCTTACTTACATAATTCTTGACATATCCCATGTCATGTTCAGACAACTGGAGGTGTTTGTCCATGGATCTTATAATGGTATTCTGAGAAATTACTGATTTTTCAGCAAGGTCAAACCATTTGGTCATTTGTTTGTTGAATATCTCAGTATTCTCCTTTATTTCCTTGACCTCAGACATGACTTCAGACTTCATATTCCTGATGGACTGATTAACATATTCTCTGACTAATGTAGTTGATTGATCTATATGTGACTGCATGGAAGAGAGATTGGACTGTAGTAGTGGGTTGATTGCATTGAGAAGGTTCTCATTTGAAGAGATGGAAGAAGAGGCTTGCTGAATGTTGATCATGGGGGCTGGGGACCTAGGTGAGCTTGGAGGGTTGATAATATTGAATATTAGGTGGACTGGAGGTTCAGGCAGGACTGTAGCTGGGGCATCCACCAGCTCAGCACCTGATGTCATTGCATCAATGTGATCAGGAAGGAGCTGATCATCCTCAATATTATCTTCATTATCAGCATCTTGATGATCATCCAGATTTTCTTCATCATCAGTATCATGCTCCTCTGTAACGCCCCAGATTCTTCTTTTGATTATTTTAACAAAGCACGTGAAATTAAGAATAATTATTCGAAACCGAGGTATTAATTTAGGGCGTTACCGTTGCGGGAGCGTCGTCGTCGTCGTCGTCCGGCGAGTAATTTTGGATCGAGCCATATTTGCAACATATCTATACATGAGTGTGCGTATAGGAAGCGTTCGTTTCCCTTTTTGTTGCTCATGAGGAGGCAAGCTTTTGTGATTATGTCTTCTCTCGGGAGAGTTTTCATGCGGGTAAGCGTATACGTATAATTATACATATGTTGGTTTATATTATACAAAAAAAGAGAAGAAAGAGTACTGTAGGGGGGAGGGGACTTTATTCAAATGTAGGCACATACATAGATATGTAAAATTTCATTCATGCATCTCAAGTATGTGTACACACATACTAGTCTTATTGGTGTTAAAAAGCAAATTTTTTCTCTTTTTTTTCTTATATATGTAATTATACACCTATATAGTGCTGGGAGGTTTAATATTTGGGGGATAATTCGATCATTTCATTTTCTTCTCCTTCCCCTTTTCCCGATGGCTCCAGACCTTTCTACGAAAGCGCCGGTGCGGGCTTGCGTTTTGCGCCGGAGTCGCCGGGCTTCGGTGGTGTAGGCCGTCGGAGGGAGCTTCGGTGTTGTCGGGTCTTGTCCAAGACGTCGAGGCTAGGGCATTCCTTGGCTCTTGGCGTGTTTGTCGCGACCCGGCGTGTCGCCGGTGGAACCCTAAGTAAGGAAACTCTTCTTTCTCCTCCTTCACCTCCTCCCCTTGTTCTAAATTTAGTTGCTCCCCTGGTTGTTGGATTTGTGAAGGCTTGCTTGATTATGCGCTTGTGTTGTGATGTTCTAGGCTATAATCCCCCTATGCCTTCAGTTTTTTTTGGTATTGATGATGATCTTGTTTGTTTCCTGTCTTCTTTGGGGGAAATTATGGGTTATGGATGCTGCTCGGTTTATAGCTGCTGCTCGGCTGCTTGGTTTCCTGTCTTCTTGGGGAAATTTGTGGATTTAAGGGTTTATAGTTGTTTTATGCTTCCAGAAATTATGAATTTGTTAGTCCCCCCTTTGGAAATCTGGGCATGGAAATTTCGGTTTGTCCCCTTCAGGTTTGGAAATTTTCAGATTCTTTTTGTTTGATTGGAATGGCTGCTCCTTCCTCTTGTCTCCAGGAGTTATTATTTGGGATTTCTTTTGGGATCCATGATTGGAGGCTGCTAGGTATCATGCTATATTGGGAATTTATCGGGTTATCTTTCTCCTTGGCTCCATACTAGCTTCGACCTGGGTTTGTACTGAAATTCAGTGTTCCTCCCATGGCTTTCTTCTAGTTTAAATGTTTGATATTGCTATGAAATTTCGCTCTTTATACGCTAGAAAATTTCTTAGTATATGCTCAGGTAAGTTGCCCCGTTCATGAGATTACTGGATTTAAGTACTAGAAATTCACCTCGGTATATGCTAAGTTAAATTTTCGGCGCTATAAGCTTGAGATTTCATTCCCTCGGGAAGGGTCGAGGCCGTCAGTTACGTTCGTTTTACGGGCTGGGGATGCCCTTGGGCTATATGTTATATGGTAAAAAGTTTGTTGAACTCATTTATTTAGTAAAGTATACGTGATCTCACTCGGATAAATTTCCAATCCTGCATTTCTTTTCCTATTGTTGGCTAAGTTCCGAGGTTTTGGCAGGCTAAAATTCTCTGGGAATGTCGTATTTTAATCCCTATAGATTTGGGGAAGTAGAAGCTACATTCCCTGGGAATTTCCCTTGTTAATCCTCGATAACTTAGCGAGATTAGTAATTGGCAAGCCGAAAAGTGGTGTAAATGTATTTTGGGGTCGAGCTTTACCCCTGTTCCAAGTTTGAGTAGCTTACTTCCTATGGTAAGGGAGAGTGTCATATGCTCTTATATATAGCCTTATACTTATAGCATAGATGTTGAGGCTCTTTCTTCCTTCTTTATGTGTTATAACTACCTTGAGCGTCAAACCCCGTAGGCTGTCAACGAGTCTCGTAGGATTTGGTTTTGGTCTGGAGTGTGGGTGGACATAGGGGCCCCCAGCCCAGTGGTTTTGGTCTGGAGTGTGGGTGTACGCAGGGGCCCCCAGCACAGTGGTTTGGGCCGGCGTGTGGGTGGACGTAGAAGCCCCCACTACAGTGGTTATTCTTTTGACCGGAGTGTGGGTGGACGTAGGGGCCCCCAGCACAGCAATGGTTGTTTGGAGTGTGGGTGGATGTAGGGGCCCCCGCCTCAGTTCCTTGACTGGTTGTGTAGCAGCTGGGTTTGACTCGTGCTTTCTTTCTGCTTACCTTTCAGTTTCTCCTTTACTTCTGCTGTTTCCTTGCACCCTTTGGGCTGAGGCATTCTTTTCTTATGAATGCCTCAGGTTCAGGTTTGTAGCGGCCGCCGGAGTTCGAGTGGGGACGTACTGTTCGCTGTTGAGGCCTTCCCTCTCTAGTGGGTAAGGATGTTGTTGGTTCAGTTTCTGTCGTGTAGCTTTTCTTTTGGACTGTTGACCTTTCCCTGCGGGTTCGTGTCAGATGTTGACGCCCGTACGGTTTTGCTTAGCTTACTTGCTTACGCTGCTGCTAGTTCTTTTTGCTGCTTAGTATTTTTGTACTCATTAACTCTGGGAAAAGCTTATTTTGATGTATATTAGCGCAGTTCCTTAGCTTTATAAAAAGTTATCTCTATAGTCGTATGTCACATTTACTATTAAATGTCACCTATTTGCGAAACGTAAAGGGGACTTCTCTAGTCTCCAGCGCCGTTAGGAATAAAATGAACCTACTTTCTTCCGTTGTATACGCATGTTTTTATAAAACGCGGCTTAGTAAACCGCAGGGCCGAGGGACACGGTCTCCTAACCCAAATTAAATAAACCTTAAAAGATAATCCTTTTATTAATTTGTACCTGTTTGTAAAAGAAAAAGCTCGTGTAAGTGCTCGTCTGAACGTCTGTAGTTTTCCCCTACAGGACGTGGCATCATGACGCGTGTTTTCCCCTTCGCTCTGATAATATAAATTATTTCGGGAAAAATACGGGTTGTGACAGTTGGTATCAGAGCCAGGTTAGCCGGGTTGCTGGAAATGGTCTGGTTGGCCCGGTTATCCATCCAGTAAGAATCGTTAATCATTGCATACACTCACCGATGGGTCATCGGTAGATCTCGGCTGAAGCACGAACACTATACTCATAAGCATGAAAGAAGTATACGGGGCATATTATGTAGTATGGGATGCATAATATGTGTCTGTATATGGATCCTCATAGGTGACAACATACGACTGTTATATAGTATAGGATGCATAATGTAGGTCGCATGCGTGTCCATTAGATTTTTCTTTTCGTTGCATGCGATAATATGTAGTATGGGATGCATAAGATCGCATGTGTACGACGCTCATAGCATGCATTAAGGCATTTTCTTAGTTTGCATAGCACTGCATGCATAGCATAACATTGCATAAGCACATGTGCCAAGCCAGAGATCTACACAATGACACATGTACACCCATGATTTTAAAGATGAGATTTTAAGTTTATATGCATACGGGAGAGATGCACGAGAGGTAAAGGATGGTACACCATCCTGAGTATAACGTGATAATATGTATTTACTTTTCCCAGAGAAAAAGCAGTAGCAAAAGCAAGTATTTGTATGTCCTCTCTTCCTAGAGGTTTGAGTCCAGTCTTAGCAGGCTGTTTGTATCAGGTTCTTCCTCGTTCTCGTTGTAGTCCAATCTTTCTGTGGTAATTTAGTCGCTATAGCAGCGTTCAATCTTTGTTATGTCATGTGTCTATACTGCTTTGTTAGGCGAGTTTAAGGTTCGAGACTGTTGGGTGCACGTTCTTTTTGACTCTGGTGCCACTCACTCTTTTGTGGCCAAGAGGTTTGTTGATCGGCATCGCTGGGCTTTGGAGCGAGTTGATGATCCGTTTCGTGTCAAGTACCCGTCCGGAGAGTCAGTGGTGTCAGATCTGTGCGTGAGACAGTGCCCGATTGTGTTGGATGGATTTTTGGGCTATGCAGATCTGAAGGTGATCGACTTGGCGGACTTTGACGTGATTATGGGCCTGGATTGGTTAGCCCGATTCGACGCTGTGATTCAGTGCAGAGATAAGCGTCTAGATTTCCTGATGGATGATGGCCAACGTAGCAGCGTGTTCGGTTTTCCGCGTCAGACTTCCTCAATTCTGTCGGTGGTCTGTGCCCAAGCTTTGGCAGAGTTTGATGGCAGGATCTGCATTGTTTCTGCTTTGCTTGCTGCTTGCGCATCGGTGCCCAGTGTGGAGGACATCCCTGTGGTGCGGGAGTTCCCGGACGTCTTTCCCGATGACCTTCCTGGTCTCCCTCCTGAGCGAGAGATTGAGTTTGCGATAGATTTGGAGCCCGGGACCCGCCCTATCGCGAAGGCACCCTATCATATGGCGCCGCGAGAGTTGGAGGAGCTGCGCACTCAGTTGGATGAGCTTCTGCAGCTTGGATTCATTAGGCCGAGTTCGTCGCCTTGGGGTGCGCCGGTTCTGTTCGTGAAGAAGAAGGATGGGGCGATGAGGCTATGCATCGATTGCAGAGAGTTGAACATGGTCACTATCAAAAATAGATATCCGGTGCCGCGAATTGATGACTTGCTCGACCAGTTGCAGGGTAGCCGCGTGTTCTCGAAGATCGACCTTCGATCCGGTTACCATCAGTTGAGGATTCGCGACTCACACGTTCCGCGAACTGCTTTCCGGTCGCGTTACAGACATTTTGAGTTCCTGGTGATGTCCTTTGGGCTGACGAATGTGCCCTCTGCTTTCATGGATCTGATTTACAGGGTGTTCCGGGACTTTTTGGACCAGTTCGTGGTGGTTTTTATCGACGATGTGTTGATCTATTCTTCGAGTGAGGAGGAGCATGCTCGGCATCTGCGTTTGGTGATGTCTACCTTGAGGGCATACAAGCCGTATGCCAAGCTAAGCAAATGCGAGTCCTGGCTGTCGCAAGTATCGTTTTTGGGTCACGTCGTGGGCACGAGTGGCATTTCTGTGGACCCAGCGAAAGTCGCTGCTGTTTTGGACTGGAAGAGGTCGTCGTCGCCGAAGGAGATCCGCAGTTTCCTGTGTTTAGCTGGCTACTATCGGAGGTTTGTTGAGGGCTTCTCAGGCATTTCCGCGCCTCTGTCTAGGTTGACGCGGAAGGAAGCGGCTTTCGATTGGAGTGAGCAGTGCGAGGAGGCCTTTCAGGAGTTAAAGAGAAGGCTGTGTTCCGCCCCAGTTTTGGCTCTCCCGGTTGAGGGAGTGGAGTTCCAGGTCTACGTCGATGCTTCGTTGTTAGGCCTTGGTTGCGTCCTCATGCAGGAGGGCAAGGTCATTGCGTATGGGTCGAGGCAGCTTAAGGTGCATGAGCGGAACTACCCGACGCATGATTTGGAGTTTGCTGCGGTGATTTATGCCCTGAAGCTGTGGAGGCATCTCTTTTATGGGGTGGTGTGCAAGATCTACTTAGATCACATGAGCCCGATTTTCGTGTTTTCTCGGCGAGAGCTGAACCTGCGCCAGCATCGGTGGATGGAGTACGTGGCCGACTATAAAGTAGAGATTCTCTATCACCTCGACAAGGCAAGTGTAGTGGTGGATGCCCTGAGCAGGAATTCAGCTTCTGTTTTCGGACTCTCTGTGCAGTCTCTAGTTGAGGAGTTCTTTTTGATGAGTATCGCGGTGAAGCCCAGTGGTGTTCCGTCTTGTATGGAGGTTGAAGAGCCGTCCTGGATTGCTTTGACGAAGTTGCACCAGAAGGATGATCTGGATTTGCAGCACCTCCGGGGCAAAGCTGAGAGAGGTGAGTTGCCGGATTTCTCGATTGATGTTGGGGGTACCTTGAGATACCGGGGTAGGCTTTGCATACCCGCTGTGGAGGAAATTTGAGTGAAGATTTGCGAGGAGGCTCACGACTCCAGCCTATCTTATCATCCTGGCTCTACGAAGATGTATCGCGATTCGAAGCAGATCGTGTGGTGGCCGGGCATGAAGGGCGATATTGCGAGATTCGTTGCGCAGTGTTACACTTGTCAGCGCGTCAAGGCGGATCATAGGAGACCCGGGGGGCAAGTTGACACCGTTGGATATTCCTTTGTGGAAATGGGAGAGTATCTCCATGGATTCTATTACTGGATTACCGAGATCCCCTCGGGGACATGATGCAGTGTGGGTGATCGTGGACCGGTTGACCAAGTGTGCTTATTTCGTGTCGTACAAGACTGGCTATTCGGTGTTAGGCTACATGGAGTGCCCAAGAGCATTGTGTCCGATCGGGATTCCAGGTTAACATCCCGCAGTTGGCAGGGGTTGCAGGAAGCATTAGGCACCGATCTCAGATATTCTACCGCTTATCATCCGCAGATGAATGGGCAGACCGAGAGGGTTAATCAGATTGTGGAGGATATGATCCGGTGTTACATTTTGGAGCATGGAGGAGCTTGGGATGAACGCCTAGGGCTCATGGAGTTTGCGTACAACAATGGTTATCAGGAGAGCTTGCAGATGGCTCCGTTTGAGGCTTTGTATGGAAGGCGATGTCGGACTCCCCTGTTTTGGGTTGAAGTGGGCGAGAAGCCAGTTCTGGGTCCTGAGGCTTTGGAAGAGATGAGTGTTGCTGTGATGCAGATCCGTGAAAAGCTCTGGGTAGCTCAGGAGCGCTATGAGAAATACGCCAATCGGCGTAGAAGTGATTTGGAATTTGCGGTGGGGGACATGGTATTCCTTAAGGTGTCCCCGATGGCAGGTGTTAAGAGATTTGAGGAGCCATAAGCTGGACCCTAGGTATGTAGGCCCTTTCGACGTCGTCGAGCGCATCGGGGTTTCTGCTTACGGGTTGTCGTTACCTGCCTCTTTTCCCGGTGTGCATGACGTTTTCCATGTGAGCCAGTTGCGGAAGTGCGTCCGCAGCGATCGCCATGTTCTAGATTCTGTGCCAGTGCTGCAGCCCAATCTATCGTTTGTAGAGCATCCCGTTCGCATTTTGGAAAGGCAGGATCGAGTGTTGCGGAGGAAGACCATTCCTATGGTCAAGATCCTCTGGGGCAATCAGGATGTTCGGGGTGTGACCTGGGAGTTAGAGTCAGCTATGAAGGAGTCCTATCCTCACCTTTTCGACTAGATTCCCCGGTAAGTTTTCGCCTCCTGAGTTTTCTTTCTTTTTCGTGCTTTCCTCGTTTTGAATTGTCGCTGCAAAGTTTCGGGTCGAAACTTTTTGTGAGGAGGGGTGACTGTAACGCCCCAGATTCTTCTTTTGATTATTTTAACAAAGCACGTGAAATTAAGAATAATTATTCGAAACCGAGGTATTAATTTAGGGCGTTACCGTTGCGGGAGCGTCGTCGTCGTCGTCCGGCGAGTAATTTTGGATCGAGCCAAATTTGCAACATATCTATACATGAGTGTGCGTATAGGAAGCGTTCGTTTCCTTTTTTGTTGTTCATGAGGAGGCAAGCTTTTGTGATTATGTCTTCTCTCGGGAGAGTTTTCATGCGGGTAAGCGTATACATATAATTATACGTATGTTGGTTTATATTATACAAAAAAATAGAAGAAAGAGTACTGTAGGGGGAGGGGACTTTATTCAAATGTAGGCACATACATAGATATGTAAAATTTCATTCATGCATCTCAAGTATGTGTACACACATACTAGTCTTATTGGTGTTAAAAAGCAAAATTTTTTCTCTTTTTTTTTCTTATATATGTAATTATACACCTATATAGTGCTGGGAGGTTTAATATTTGGGGGATAATTCGATCATTTCATTTTCTTCTTCTTCCCCTTTTCCCGATGGCTCCAGACCTTTCTGCGAAAGCGCCGGTGCGGGCTTGCGTTTTGCGCTGGAGTCGCCGGGCTACGGTGGTGTAGGCCGTCGGAGGGAGCTTCGGTGTTGCCGGGTCTTGTCCAAGACGCCGGGGCTAGGGCATTCCTTGGCTCTTGGCGTGTTTGTCGCGACCCGGCGTCTCGCCGGTGGAACCCTAAGTAAGGAAACTCTTCTTTCTCCTCCTTCACCTCCTCCCTTTGTTCTAAATTTAGCTGCTGCCCTGGTTGTTGGATTTGTGAAGGCTTGCTTGATTATGCGCTTGTGTTGTGATGTTCTAGGCTATAAGCCCCCTATGCCTTCAGTTTTTTTGGTATTGATGATGATCTTGTTAGTTTCCTGTCTTCTTTGGGGGAAATTATGGGTTATGGCTGCTGCTCGGTTTATAGCTGCTGCTCGGCTGCTTGGTTTCCTGTCTTCTTGGGGAAATTTGTGGATTTAAGGGATTATAGTTGTTTTATGCTTCCAGAAATTATGAATTTGTTAGTCCCCCCTTTGGAAATCTGGGCATGGAAATTTCGGGTTGTCCCCTTCAGGTTTGGAAATTTTCGGATTCTCTTTGTTTGATTGGAATGGCTGCTCCTTCCTCTTGTCTCCAGGAGTTATAATTTGGGATTTCTTTTGGGATCCATGATTGGAGGCTGCTAGGTATCATGCTATATTGGGAATTTATCGGGTTATCTTTCTCCTTGGCTCCATACTAGCTTCGACCTGGGTTTGTACTGAAATTCAGTGTTCCTCCCATAGCTTTCTTCTAGTTTAAATGTTTGATATTGCTATGAAATTTCGCTCTTTATACGCTAGAAAATTTCTTAGTATATGCTCAGGTAAGTTGCCCCGGTCATGAGATTACTGGATTTAAGTACTAGAAATTCACCCCGGTATATGCTAAGTTAAATTTTCGGCGCTATAAGCTTGAGATTTCATTCCCTCGGGAAGGGTCGATGCCGTCAGTTACGTTCGTTTTACGGGATGGGATGCCCTTGGGCTATATGTTATATGGTAAAAAGTTTGTTGAACTCATTCATTTAGTAAAGTATATGTGATCTCACTCGGATAAATTTCCAATCCTGCATTTCTTTTCCTATTGTTGGCTAAGTTCCAAGGTTTTGGCGGGCTAAAATTCTCTGGGAATGTCGTATTTTAATCCCTATAGATTTGGGGAAGTAGAAGCTACATTCCCTGGGAATTTCCCTTGTTAATCCTCGATAACTTAGCGAGATTAGTAATTGGCAAGCCGAAAAGTGGTGTAAATGTATTTTGGGGTCGAGCTTTACCCCTGTTCCAAGTTTGAGTAGCTTACTTCCTATGGTAAGGGAGAGTGTCATATGCTCTTATATATAGCCTTATACTTATAGCATAGATGTTGAGGCTCTTTCTTCCTTCTTTATGTGTTATAACTACCTTGAGCGTCAAACCCCGTAGGCTGTCAACGAGTCTCGTAGGATTTGGTTTTGGTCTGGAGTGTGGGTGGACATAGGGGCCCCCAGCCCAGTGGTTTTGGTCTGGAGTGTGGGTGGACGCAGGGGCCCCCAGCACAGTTGTTTGGGCCGGCGTGTGGGTGGACGTAGAAGCCCCCACTACAGTGGTTATTCTTTTGACCAGAGTGTGGGTGGACGTAGGGCCCCTCAGCACAGCAGTGGTTGTTTGGAGTGTGGGTGGACGTAGCGGCCCCCACCTCAGTTCCTTGACTGGTTGTGTAGCAGCTGGGTTTGACTCGTGCTTTCTTTCTGCTTACCTTTCAGTTTCTCCTTTACTTCTGTTGTTTCCTTGCACCCTTTGGGCTAAGGAATTCTTTTCTTATGAATTCCTCAGGTTCAGGTTTGTAGCGGCCACCGGAGTTTGAGTGGGGACGTACTGTTCGCTGTTGAGGCCTTCCCTCTCTAGTGGGTAAGGATGTTGTTGGTTCACGTTCTGTCGTGTAGCTTTTCTTTTGGACTGTTGACCTTTCCCTGCGGGTTCGTGTCAGATGTTGACGCCCGTACGGTTTTGCTTAGCTTACTTGCTTACGCTGCTGCTAGTTCTTTTTGCTGCTTAGTATTTTGTACTCATTAACTCTGAGAAAAGCTTATTTTGCTGTATATTAGCGCAGTTCCTTAGCTTTATAAAAAGTTATTTCTATAGTCGTATGTCACATTTACTATTAAATGTCACCTATTTGCGAAACGTAAACCAAAGTAAAAAAAATGATATTTATCTATTATGTACTAAATTTAGACCGGCGATCGCCCTGGGGACGTCTCTAGTCTCCAGCGCCGTTAGGAATAAAATGAACCTACTTTCTTCCGTTGTATACGCATGTTTTTATAAAACGCGGCTTAGTAAACCGCAGGGCCGAGGGACACGGTCTCCCAACCCAAATTAAATAAACCTTAAAAGATAATCCTTTTATTAATTTGTACCTATTTGTAAAAGAAAAAGCTCGTGTAAGTGCTCGCCTGAACGTCTGTAGTTGTCCCCTACAGGACGTGGCATCATGACGCGCGTTTTCCCCTTCGCTCTGATAATATAAATTATTTCGGGAAAAATACGGGTTGTGACATCCTCCCCCTTAGAGAGAGCATCCTTTTCTGTTGAGTCCAGGAATGCTGGGACAAGTTGTTAGAGTTAGATTCTATAAGTTTGTAATGTTTAGGCTGGGTTTTTAGGACTTACCAATAACATGATCTTTTATTGTTGATGATTCTCGTGGTTCCTCCCCCTCAGATGGAGCATCAGGTGATCCTTTTGTAGGAAATGAGCACAGGGCTGGGTCATTATCAGGATTGTTTCTTATTCTTTCTTTAAAATTGAAGATAACTGTGTCTATCTGACCTTGTAAATTTTGAGGCGATGGTCTTGTATCCACATCAGCATCATTGATTTTTGTAATGTCAATGGGGGATGGTTCTTGTTGATGCTCCCCCTCTGCCGAGTCACTCATTTGTTCTTGAGGAACTATGGTCCACATTATTCAAATGTCAGAAGTGACAACCTAATTGGTTGGTTATGATTTATTAATTTAATGAGAGGAATGAGTTTTCAAAGAGTAGTTACCAGGTGGTATATTTGTGTCTAGTTGTTGTGGATGGAGAATGTCATCCTTTGGAGCATTCTTGGCAAGAGGGCTTGGGGAGTTATTACCACCATCATTATATTTATCTGAGGTGTCAGACTCAGAACTTGACAGTACCAGCCTAGTTTTCTTAGAGGATTTGGTAGTTATTTTCTCTTTTCCTTTAGCCTCAGTGGGCTGACTCATTGGAAGGACCCTGGTGAATCTGTCCAATGTCTTGATATCCATTTTTTGATATAGTGAAGGCTTGATCCTTTGGAGTTGTTGAACTTGTCTGGGTAAGATTGGATGAGATACAGGGACAAGATTCTTCCCAAATTTGGGAGCTTGCAAACATTCCTTCAACCTTTGAAAGATCACTACTCCCCAGGAGGTTTGTTTTTTTAGAATTATCCTAGTCATGAGGTCAAACATGTACTGGGATATAGTATTATGTGAACCAGGTTTGCATTGGATAGCTTTTCCCACAATGTCTGATAATAACTTCCCCCTCTGATTGAAGAATTTCCTCTTTAATGATCCAGTCTTGGCATCATTATATTCAGTCCATTTCAATGCTTTCTTCTTGTCCTTCTCAGAGATTTCTTCTTACTCACTGGAGATGCAGGAAGGAAGATGAAGGGCTTTCTCTATCTTGGCTGGGGTGACTTTTATCCTCTCTTGTCCTATCTTGGATTTGATGAATGACTTGGAGGAGGATAACTTGGTATTACTAAACCATTCCAGAACTTCAGTTCTGAGAATGGGGCTTGGTTCAGAGAGAAGAAATTCTAATCCTTGGTCTTCAAGGAGTTGAATCACTCCCTTGATGTCTTCAGAAGCATGGGCAAAGCCATTTCTGACAATCTCATAACCTTCAAGAAGGTCTTTAGAACTTTTGGGAGCCATTGTTATTGTAGACGAATGCGTTGGGACGGAAGAGAAGGTGATTTGTCTCGACGGCTGGAAGAGAAGGGTCGTGTGCCTTTCACTAAGCAGATTTGCTTTTTATATGGCTTGAGACTTAGGTAAAATTAAACCTAGTAATTAGATTTAATTGCTCTTATAATTGTCAGTGTAAGTGGGTCAGCTGGGGTTGCACTTAGACAATTTATAATGACTCCAACCCGTCTCAGCGGTTCAGCTGAGACTTTTCCCAGCTTTCTCATCGGCTCAGCTGAAACAGACTGTTCTGTTTAAGCTGAACTTACTTCCTAACCATAATTGAGATATGATTGCTTGAAGACTTAATCATGTCACTAATTGGGTTGATGTGTCAACACCTTAAGTTATAACAAGTCAAGCAGTATATCATACATGATTGAAAGAATGAAGTGTTTTACACTATTCTACATTTAACATTCCTAATTCAATTTTGAAAGCCTTAAACTTGGCCTCATCCAATGGCTTAGTGAAGATATTAGCCACTTGATTGTCAGTGGGGACAAATTCAAGGCAGATATCTTGAGATTCTACATGTTCTCTTATAAAATGATATCTTATCTCTATATGCTTAGTCCTGCTGTGAGAGACAGGATTCTTAGCAATAGAGATAGCATTGGATGAGTCACAATAAAGAGGAGAGTTACTTACCTTGAGGTTGTAGTCCTCTAGCTGGTGTTAAATCCATAATAGTTGTGCACAACAGCTCCCTGCAGCAATGTATTCAGACTCAGCAGTGGAGATAGCCACACTTGTCTACTTTTTGCTGCTCCATGATATCAACCTTCTTCCTAGGAATTGACAAGTGCCACTTGTGCTTTTCCTATCTTCTTTGCATCCTGCAAAATCTGCATCTGAAAATCCTGTTAGTTCAAAATCATTGTTCTTAGGGTACCAAAGGCCAAGATGTAGGCTGCCTTTAAGGTGTCTCAAAATCCTCTTTGCAGCTGAGTAGTGAGATTCCTTAGGACATGCCTGGTACCTAACACACACACATGTAGAATACATACTATCTAGTATACTAGCAGTTAAATATAACAGGGATCCAATGATGCACCTGTACATGGATTCATCAAAGGCCTTGCCCTTCTCATCCTTGTCCAGGGAAATGTTGGACCCCATGGGAGTTTTTATGGTGGAAGCTGATTCCATCCCAAACTTCTTGATAAGCTCCCTAGTGTACTTGGTCTGAGAGATGAATATACCTTCATCAAACAATTTTACTTGGAGGCCTAAAAAGTACTTAAGCTCTCCCATACTGCTCATCTCAAACTCCCCGAACATTAGTTTGGCAAACCTTTTGCAGAGGTTGTCATCAGTAAACCCAAATATTATGTCATCAACATATATTTGGACTAGGAGACACTTGCCCCTTATTTCCCTAAGAAATAATGTGTTATCTATCATTCCCCTTAAGAACTTGTTCTTGATGAGAAAGCTAGACAAAGTCTCATACCAAGCCCCGGGGGCTTGCTTAAGACCATAAAGAGCTTTCCTAAGTAAGTAAACTTGACTAGAGAGGGTAGGATGTACAAAACCTGATGGTTGCTCAACATATACCTCTTCCTTCAAGTCACCAATAAGGAAGGCTGATTTGACATCCATTTGATACACTTTGAACCCCTTGTGGGCAGCATAGGCAAGGAATAGCCTAATTTCTTCCAACCTTGCAACATGGGCAAAGGTTTGATCAAAGTCTATCCCTTCTTCCTGTCTATACCCCTTGGCTACCAGCCTTGCCTTGTTTTTATGATTGTGCCATTTTCATATAACGTGTTCCTGTAAATCCATTTGGTACCTATGATATTATGTCCTTGAGGTTTTGGCACCAATTTTTATACCTTGCATCTCTTGAATTGTAGAAGTTCTTCTTGCATAGCTTGAATCCAAAAAGTGTCTTGGTTGGCTTCTTCAAACTTCTTGGGCTCCATTTATGATAGGAAGCTCAATAATAAGGCCTCATTATGAGCCCTGCTTCTGGTTAATACATGATGAGTCCCAAATATATACACATTTATGGACTCATCTGGGCCGATTTTCTAGTCTATGCACTACACTTTAGGCATGTTTTCGCTCATATTTGTTATTCCATGCTATGTGCACTTCTAGGCCCATTTTGGTGTTATTTCTTGTTTATCTTCATTATTAGTTTTCATGCATGGTTAAGTGTCACTTTCAGTGGTTTGATTAGTGTTGTATGCTGGAGCAGGAGTCGTGCAGGTGATCCCGGTACAAATCTGTACAGGAACACTGTGCACGATCACTAGTTTTATTGCGCACGACCATTGGTCGTGCGCCACTGATCGTGTGCACTTACCCCCTGAATTCTGAGTTCTGTCTTCCTTATCGCACGACCACTTAAGATAGCGCGCACGACCACTGGTCGTGCACCATTGGTCGTGCGAACATTGTATTTTATAATTTTCTTGCCTTGCAGGCTCCGTCCAGACAGGCGCACGATCACAGGATGCTAGTGCGCACGACCACTGGTCGTGCGCCAATGACCGTGCGCGCTGTTCATTCCAGCGCCTATATATAATCCTGTTCGCGAATTAGGTCGGGAACTCTGCATTTTCTTCCATCCAGTCCGTCGTTTTCGCCCCTTCTGCAGGTTCTCCGCCCCCCCTAGGCCTCCTCCATCATCCTTGAGCTCCAAGGAGAGGTTTCTAGCCCAAAGATCGCCAACATCGAGCAAGGAGATCGCGTATCGGAGGAGATTGGATCGTGACACGAAGAAGACGAGCCATTGGGAGGAAGTGACAGCCCTCCTCTACCTCGGACGCAGTTGAAGACCGAGCTTGGACGCGGATTGACAACCCAGCGATTCCAACCGTGAATCTTCGGCAAGGCTTCGGATGTGGTCGACTCCTTTACTCTCTTTTTCCTTCTTTATGTTGATGATTGTTTAGGTTAGATTCTTCTATATCTTGATGATGAACACTATGAATCGTGCTTGTAATCTTAATTTCATGTCTATGTGAAGTTATATTTTGTTTATATGTGTATGAGGTGCGCCCCAATCTAATTTCCATTCCGCCGTCGTGTTCGGTACCGCACTAGCAATTGCTAGTGGCGTGCTTGTCGAAGAGGTGTTTGCGACCCTCATTCCGTTAGCCTACTCGTCCATCCGCCTATCGAAGCGTGGCATCGCGGCCCGTGTAATCCATTCGCCTAACGAAGCAGTGCGCTCAAGGCCTGCACAGTTCGATTCCGCTTGCCTACTCGTCCATCCGCCCTTGCGACGCAGCGCGCTCAAGGCCTACCTAGTCTCCATCCCGCCAAGCGAAGCATTGCATAGCGGCATTGCATAGGAGTAGTTATAGTTGTTTTCTTTTATTTTCCAAAAGTCAAATCAACTCTCCCGCATTCCATCCGACTCAAGGACTTCGATCTCAAGTCTTTCCTCGAACGTTAACTCCACCTTACTGTGTTCCTTTGAGATTCGATACTCGGGGATTACTCCTCATTTTATATTACTTGAACGATCGGTACACTGCCGTTTCGTGTTGCAGTCGAGCTACCGCCTATAGCAGTGTGTGAGATTCGCGCCATCAAGTTTTTGGCGCCGTTGCCGGGGAACACAGTCGTGTGAGTTTTCTGGAGAGGGAGAACCTGAGAGAGAAGTCCTTCCATTTGTAAATTGCATTTCTTTGTTTTATTTCTTTTTATTCCATTTTCCTGTTTTAATTAGGTTGCTTTAGTAATTTTTGTTAGGTGTAGTATTTTGCACAATAGCATTTTTATTTTGAATCGTATTATCTTCACACTATGTGGGCACATCTTAATTTCCGTTGCCGTTGGTGTGGAGCTACCTCCCACTCTAGTGATGAATGCCCTACGGAGAATAGTAGGCATAATTCTTATAGCCCAGCATATGGAGCACCAACTTCGTCTGGTACTCCATATGGTGCGCGTAAGTCTTATGGCTACTCTGCTGAGCCTTTACCGTCTTACTTCTTTTGGGCTTCAGCACCCGCTGTGCCAAAGAAGCCCGCTAGGCAGTGCCGGTTTTGTCGGAGCACTGATCATGTCTTGAAGGACTGTGCCGAGTATCTTCGCCAATTGGACGAGGATGACGAGCCGGATATCCGGATCATCCCAACTCCTAACTCTGGCGGCACACCTTCAACATCCGGTTATGTGTCTTTGTCACCTTCACATCTTGAAGGGAATGGCATGGATACGGTCACCGGATGTGCAGCTGATCTATGCACCAACATTGCTGAGCCTATTCTCCATGTGCATCCACCACCCCTAGTGGATTCAATTCTTTGTGAGGAATCGGTGCTCGACTTTTATCCGAGCACTACTCCTCCCCCTGTTGTGCATACTATACTCGTCTCCGACGACATTGTTGAGGATGTGTCGCAGGATGAGGCTGGCGATCTATGTGTTGTGCCTATTCCTATGGAGGAGGACAACCTTCTAGGTGAAGAGGAGCTTTCCTCAGCACCGGTGGAGGAAGTCCAAATCCTAAGCCTGGCCACTGTTGATCCCGCTGAATCTTGTAGCATTGATGACAATGCAAACACTATTTTACTTCCCCAACCTGATGGGAGTGAGACCGGGATCACTCCCCCGATTGATGTTTATTTATGTTCTTCGTCTTCTTTATTTCTTGACCCCCTTCCTTCATCTGAGTCTGTGCAGGTTGAATCTTCACAGGTACTTCAGGAGGACTTGGAACTTTTTGCTCAAGTCAATGATGAGAGCATCCTCTCATGTGAGGAGGTTTATTCCCCCTCCGTAGAGGAAGCTCCACTCATTGCCTTCGCCTCCTGCTGCCTCCCTGTTGACGGCCCCTTGCTAGGCAAGGATATTTTTGGTGAGTTGAGTGAGGATATCTCCTCCTCTTCTTACTTTCTTTTTCCTCTACCTGTGTCAAGCAGGTATTATTATTTAGGTAGAGGGGTGACTGCCTTATCCCCATATCGGTACCAGCTACCGAAACGGATAATGGAGCAGTTACCTGTGCATTTTCTTTTTCATAGGCCCATTAGCTAGAACCTTTATGTTTTAAATAAGTCGTGCTGGGATGACAATAACCCCAGTAGTTATCTTTCTTTTCTGCATTTTCATTTCATCTAATCATGTTTGGTTAGCTGTAGTTTATTTTAGTTTGTCTTTTTCTGTTATTTTTGCGGAGCTCACCCTTGCAGGTCCTTCTTCTGGATGGCGGATGCTGTAGTTTTTTCATGGTTTACACGCGTCTTCTGGTATGCTCACTTGCTGAGCATCGGGTACTCTCTTTCCCTAGCTTTATTCTGAATTCTATAGTCTTATTCTGCATTAGATTGTTTAGTTTAAGTCTGGGGGAGAGCAGTTTTTGTGCCCGCTCACGTGCACTATTGCACTGCATACTAGAAGATTTCATTTAAATTGTTGTTCATTTTCATTGCACACCACATCACCCACTTGAGCACGTACTCATCTGTATGCATGCTCTGTAGTGAATTTAATTCTTCTGCTTATGTGGGAAAGTCTAGGTGATGGCTTAGGACTATGTAGCAGAGTAAAATGTTGACTCCAGTAGTGCTCCTAGTCGAGTGCTCGGTTGCATAGAAATTTGTGTAGATTAGACTTCTCTTTATACTTATGGTTTTATATTTTTCTCTATTAGTGTAAATGTTGTTTACTCTACTCAAATGGTGAATCCGGTGGAATCAAACGGTAGCGTAGGGATGTGTGTAAACGATCGCTAGACTCGTATTGCTTGAGTCGGGAGAAAGGAGAATCTTTCTCGGTGGCTAGAACTTGCCCCAAGCGATTCTTGAAGCATTGGCATAGGATAGTTCTAGTGCGTGAGAATGACGTAGGCCATTATTTTGGCCCGGTTGAGCTTTTTATTTCATGCCTATCATCTACCCTTGCTAGCCCCTTTGTGCCTACCCCTTCCTCTTGATTCAGCCCCACTTTTTTCACACCAAAGCCTAAAAGCCTAACCTAGTCGCACACCCAAATCTGAGCTTTAGTTATAGTTATATTTACAATTTGGGGGGTGTTGATGTGGTAATTTTTATAGTGGAAATTGTGGGTGTATTCATTGATATTTGTGCTGAAAAAAGAAAAGAAAGAAAAAGAAGAATGAAGTAGAGAAAGAAAAGAAAAAAAGGGGGATTGTTATGAAAAAGTTGAATTGAAAATTTTGAAATTTTGGTATTGGGAGTGGGCGGTGCACACACCTATGTTGTAAAAGTCCAAGTCTGGGGGCGTGGTGCATTTGTTTATTATCGTCGTACGGGTAGCTCTATCTTATGCTCATGTTGGGTTAGGTGTGCTTAGCCTCCATGTTTATCTTTGTTTACCTCACCGTAACCCAAGCCCCATCTCTAGCCTAAAGTCCTACCGACTCACGCTATGAACCAATCTAGTGTCGTGGAGAGAATGTGACCGGGTGAGCCTATGGTCGCCGATACCGATGGATTTCGGTGGAGTTTGTCCGGCACCCCAATCTTGAGCAATGCTCATCTCAGCGCTTAGTTTACTTTCTCCGTATGCATGACCGGATGATTCACCGTTGTTCACCATTTTGAGTGGTTGTAATATGCTTTTACTCTTTTAGAAATATATAAACTGTTTGTGTATAATGAGAAATCTTCTCTACTATTTTTCTTATGCACGTGAGCATGCGACTTCGCATGGTACTCTGTATTTTAATTTTAAGCCATCTACTTTTCTTTCCCCGTTCGCTTAGAATTTGTTTGCTCGGGACGCGCAAACAGGTAAGTCTGGGGGTGTGATGAGTCCCAAATATATACACATTTATGGACTCATCTGGGCCGATTTTCTAGTCTATGCACTACACTTTAGGCATGTTTTCGCTCATATTTGTTATTCCATGCTATGTGCACTTCTAGGCCCGTTTTGGTATTATTTCTTGTTTATCTTCATTATTAGTTTTCATGCATGGTTAAGTGTCACTTTCAGTGGTTTGATTAGTGTTGTATGCTGGAGCAGGAGTCGTGCAGGTGATCCCGGTACAAATCTATACAGGAACACTGCGCACGATCACTAGTTTTATTGCGCACGACCACTGGTCGTGCGCCACTGATCGTGTGCACTTACCCCCTGAATTCTGAGTTCTGTCTTCCTTATCGCACGACCACTTACGATAGCACGCACGACCACTGGTCGTGCGCCATTGGTCGTGCGAACATTGTATTTTATAATTTTCTTGCCTTGCAGGCTCCGTCCAGACAGGCGCACGATCACAGGATGCTAGTGCGCACGACCACTGGTCGTGCGCCAATGACCGTGCGCGCTGTTCATTCCAGCGCCTATATATAATCCTGTTCGCGAATTAGGTCGGGAACTCCGCATTTTCTTCCGTCCAGTCCGCCGTTTTCGCCCCTTCCGCAGGTTCTCCGCCCCCCTAGGCCTCCTCCATCATCCTTGAGCTCCAAGGAGAGGTTTCTAGCCCAAAGATCACCAACATCGAGCAAGGAGATCGCGTATCGGAGGAGATTGGATCGTGACACGAAGAAGACGAGCCATTGGGAGGAAGTGACAACCCTCCTCTACCTCGGACGCAGTTGAAGACCGAGCTTGGACGCGGATTGACAACCCAGCGATTCCAACCGTGAATCTTCGGCAAGGCTTCGGATGTGGTCGACTCCTTTACTCTCTTTTTCCTTCTTTATGTTGATGATTGTTTAGGTTAGATTCTTCTATATCTTGATGATGAACACTATGAATCGTGCTTGTAATCTTAATTTCATGTCTATGTGAAGTTATATTTTGTTCATATGTGTATGAGGTGCGCCCCCATCTAATTTCCAGTCCGCCGTCGTGTTCGGTATCGCACTAGCAATTGCTAGTGGCGTGCTTGTCGAAGAGGTGCTCGCGACCCTCATTCCGTTAGCCTACTCGTCCATCCGCCTATCGAAGGGTGGCATCGCGGCCCGTGTAATCCATTCGCCTAACGAAGCAGTGCGCTCAAGGCCTGCACAGTTCGATTCCGCTTGCCTACTCGTCCATCCGCCCTTGCGACGCAGCGCGCTCAAGGCCTGCCTAGTCTCCATCCCGCCAAGCGAAGCATTGCATAGCGGCATTGCATAGGAGTAGTTATAGTTGTTTTCTTTTATTTTCCAAAAGCCAAATCAACTCTCCCGCATTCCATCTGACTCAAGGACTTCGATCTCAAGTCCTTCCTCGAACGTTAACTCCACCTTACTATGTTCCTTTGAGATTCGATACTCGGGGATTACTCCTCGTTTTATATTACTTGAATGATCGGTACACTGCCATTTCGTGTGGCAGTCGAGCTACCGCCTATAGCGGTGTGTGAGATTCGCGCCATCAATACACATTGATTCTGATCTCCAATTATTTGTTCTCTTGGATGATCCCTTAGATGTCTTACAGCTGTAGGCAGTCTATTCTCAGGTTGTTGTGTTGTTTCTACTGGTTCAGTAGTGTCTTCATCAGCATGGACTTCTTCCTCTTCAGGGATGGCAGCATCAGAATAAGCTTTGCTGCTGCTGGGTGTATATTGTATAGACATCCTTTCCAAATCCTTTTCATTTCCTGCCAAGATAGAAGAACTAGACCAGCCCTTATATATTAGCCTGGTCTCATCAAATACTACATGCATAGACTCCTCTACAACATGAGTTTTCTTGTTATACACTCTATAAGCTCTACTATGTGAGTTATAGCCAACAAGAACACCCACATTGCATTTCTCTGCAAACTTTCTTAATTGAGATTTTCCATTGTTTAAAATGTAGCATTTGAGCCAAAGATTCTAAAGTATGAAATTGTAGGTTGTTTTCCTTTCAGAATCTCATAGGGAGTTATTCCATGAACCTTATTGATGGAGGCTCTATTGAGAACATGACATGCAGTATTGGCTTCCTCAGCCCAGAAGTATTCTGGGAGTGAGGAGTCACTAAGCAGTGTTCTCCCAACTTCTATCAAGGTCCTATTCCTCCTCTCAGCCACACCATTTTGTTGTGGAGTCCTTGGGGAGGAGAACTCTTGGGTGATACCATATTCTTGACAAAACCTTGTCATAGCTTCAGATTGAAATTTTGTGCCATGGTCAGTTCTAGTCCTGACCACAGCACATTGCAAGTCATTCTGAATTGCTTTGACATTAGTTATAAAGACATTTACAGTATCAGACTTCTTCTTAAGGAAGAATACCCATGTATATTTTGAGTGATCATCAACAATCACCAAAATATACAACTTCCCACCTAGGCTCTGAATTGGCAAAGGACCAAACAAGTCCATATGCAAGAGATAAAGACATCTTTCAGTGTCTTTGGATCCAATACTTTTAAAGGTGGCCCTTGTTTGCTTACCCATTTGGCAAGCATGACTGGGACCACTTTTAATACATTTTAAATTTGGACTATTCCTAACAAGGTTTTTAGAGAATAGTCTATACATTGTCTTGTAGTTAATGTGAGCACGTCTCTTGTGCCATTGAACACAAAGGGACTCATTCTCATTAGCTACTAGACAAACACATGTAAGAGAATTACCACATATAAAGTCTAAGCAATAAACATTCCCACTCCTAGTGCCTAAGATAATGGTCTCTAAGTCATTAGACATTTTGATCAAGCACGTCATTGTGGAATTCAATGTCATAGCCTAGATCACATAGTTGACTTATGCTTACTAGGTTGTATTGCAAACCTTCAACATAAGCTACCCTTGTGATTGAGACTATGCCATTGGAGATCATGCCATATCCCTTGGTGATTCCTCTTTCAGATCCCCCAAAGATAACTTAGGGTCCATTCTTCACAGCCTTGTAGTCTTGTAGAAGATTTCTTGTTCTTGTCATGTGCCTTGAGCACCCACTATCCAAGAACCAAATTTGGTTGAGGCTGGTACTTGAACTATCCTGCAAGAAGGAGTTTAGTTACCTTTAGGAGCCCAAACAGCTTTGTGTCCTAGGTCCTTGTTAGCATGATGAAATGACCTCACACTAGCTGCACCCTTTACAGGAAGGCTCATCTTTGCACATGGCACTTTAGGATTGTGCCAACAGTTTATTGCAAAGTGTCCCACTTTACCACAACAACAACATTCATGAATGTTGTATCTCCTCTTCTGAATATTTCTTGAGGGGTGTGCAGCACTGTGCATATGTTCAGGAGGAGAGACATCAGCTTTTCTCTTGTTTCTTTCAGCAAGGATTAGGCTAAAAGTCAGTCTGTGGACAGTCTTAGTAGTCTTTATATTAATGGCATCAACTTGCTTTGGCTTTTGGGCAATGCAAGTTTTGATGGCATTAGACACTGAGCAATTAGACATGTCCACTGATTTGACAGCAGTCATGTTCTTGGCTGAATCAACCTTAGAAGGGCTTGCTTTCTTATTCTTGAATGAAGGGGCTGATGTACCAAATACAAATGGTCTGGGTTGGGCCATTTGAATTTCCTCATGGGGAGCCTTCATAGCACTCAATCCCATGCCCTTTCTTCCACTATGGGAAGGAGTTTTTTCCTTCCTATAGGTACTTCCATTCTTCCAGTGACCATACATGCTTTCATGGTCATACCTATTGGAAGGGAGTAATACCTTTTGAAAGGTGGTTTGAGGCTTAGCCTTACCCCTGCTATTTTCTCCACTCCCTTCTCCTACTTCCATTTTATTGAATCCTAGTCCTCTCCTATTGGATTGAGAAGAGAAGGAGTCAATAATAGGGAGCATAGATTTTGGCTTGGAGAATTGAGCCACTTGGCTTCTTTCCTTCACAAGCTTCTCCTCAAGATCCTTGATGACCTTGTTCTTCAGAGATATGGCGCTCAGATGGGTGATAGTTATCCCCTTCAGATGGCTAATTTCCCTATACATCTGACTCATCTTGGTAGAATATTCAGTGCATTCTTGTTTTTCCATCTTAAGGGAATCAATCTCTTGGGCTTGCCTCTTGGCTAGCTTTTTGCTCCTTTTCAGAGCTTCCAAGAGAGCATCATACTTGTCAATCAATTGATTGACATCTACCTCAGCTTCTGAATCACTTCCACCAATTGATGAAGGTGCTCCATATTCTGGGCCAGTCTCATAATCAGAAGAGGATATGGAATGAATTAATACCTATTAATTTTCAGAGATGTTCTGACTGTCCTCCTCATCAGTGATGGCCATGAGGCCTAGTTGAACATTATCCTCTTCATCCTCCTCTATATCACTGTCTGAGTGTGATAAAGGGGCCCGGACTCCAACCTTGGTAATGGGATAATCTTCATCCTCTTCTATTGCAAACAGCCCTATGTAGGCTGCTTCTTCATACTCTGAATCTGATGTTGATGATTCAGATTCACTCCAGCTTTTTCCTTTCTTTGCTAGGAAGGATTTTTCACCCTTCCTATCCTTTTGGTGATGATGCTTCTAATCACCCTTCTCCTTTCTTTTGGCTGGACAGTCAGCTATGACATGTCTAGGCTTGCTACAGCAATAGCAAATAATGTTATTTGAAACATGTTTACTAGATTTGGAATCATACATGTCACCCTTTGGGTGATGTCTTTTAGATTTCTTGTGGTCTTTCTTGGAGTGTGATGAGGAGGAGGGCTTGTTCTTCCATTGCTTCCTCATCATCATCTTCTTGAACTGCCTTGAGAAGGCAGCAAACTCTTCATCAGAGGAAGAGCTATCTGAGGTGTTAATTTCAGATTTTTCAGATTCAGCACTTCTCCTTGGAGGAGACACCATCCTGTTTTTGCTTTTCTTGGAGCTGTCAGCTTTGAGAGCTACAGATTTCTCCCTTGCCAGAGCCCTTATTGAGGTGTCCTCTTCCTTTCTTGCAGACAGCTGCATCTCATATGAGAGCAGCTTTCCAAACAGTGTATGAGTGGGGGTCTCACCAAGCCTAGCCACTTCCCTGATAGCACAGATTTTTGTGTCCCAATCCCTTGTTAGAGATCTAAGAAACTTATCATTCAGCTCATAATTAGTGAACACTCTCTCATAGGTTCTCAGCTCATTGACTATTCTGAAGAACCTCTCATAGCACATAGAGATGCTCTCCTGACTGAGCTGCCTGAAGGCTTCATACTCTTGGTTGAGGAGTGACTTTCTATCATCCCTCACTTCAGTTGTCCCTTCCATATATACAACTAATGTGTCCCACATTTCCTTCGCAGTAGTGCAGTGTACTAAGTTTTGAAATGTGGAATCATCAATAGCATTAACTATGATGTTCTGGGCTCTTTTATCTATAGTGAATAGTACAAGTTCATCCTTGGTCAAGTCATTGAAGTACTTGGCCACTCTCCTTGTTGGATCAATGGTGGAGGCAGTTTGAAACGTGAAAGGCCCTTGCTTTACAGTTATGTAGATCCTTGGATCAGATGCCTCCAAAAACAATTTAACCCTTTGCTTCCATATGCCAAAGTTTTCTTTGTTGCATATGGGCAACTTGATGGATCCCATCTCCTTCTGCAATCTAGAGGAAGCCATTGGATTGAAAAGACTATTCCTTTATAGGATCTGGTCAGACAGTTATGTCCTTCTTGACCAACCTAGCTCTGATACCACTTGATAGTTTATATAGGATGTAGTCTTAGACACCCAGAGGGGGGGTGAATGGGTTTCTTTTATTTTAGGCTTAGTGTTTTCTGAATTTAGGTTAGCAAAATATCAAGCACAAAAAGCACAAAGAGATTTATAGAGGTTCCTCAAGACAGGGTGTCTTGAGTAGTCCTCTTTCCCACTTCACCTTTCTAACAATGAGTTAGACAAGGCCAACTTCTCCAAACTCAGCTCTAAGAGCCTGCAACACAGATCCCACAGGATCTCTCAGGTTTTCCCAAACCCTACCTCAGGCACAATAACCCTACCTCAGGCACAATAACCCTACCTCAGATCACACACTAATCCTACCTCAAGCTGACCTCTCAGCTCTACAACTCAGGCCAATCAGCCTTATACAGTCAGGAAATAAAGCCCTACAGTCTCAGAACACACAAGTTCCTACAGATGATATAATAGGGGATTACAAATATAAGGAATAAGAGGTCAAACCTTGGTCTTCTTCTTAACTGTTGTTGTTGCAGACTAGAAGCAGGGAGGAGAAATGCAGCTCCAACTTGATTCTTCTTGATCAGCCCTTCAGATAATGGACAGGATCTACTTGCTCTTTCTTGAGATGAATAAAGATAAGCAATCTCTTCTATCCTTGCAGCCTTATGTAAGCTCAGTTCTTGGCTGCCGACAATGAAACAGTATTGTTCTTCTTGCTTGTGTGCTGGAGAGTAAGATCAATAGCAAAAGGTTCTTTGCTCAACCCTAACTTATTCCTTTTATTCTCCACTGATCTTCAACGGCTCTTAGACATCCATCTGACAGATATGGAAGTGATTGGTGGACCCCACGATGCCTTTCTGCAGCTTGCGCGAAAAGCAGAAACCGCCAGATCACTTTTGAATCTGTCTCAGCAGTTGGGCTGAGATGGCCAGCGGTTGTATCTATCCCGTCCCTGCGGATCCACTGTGACAGATAGTTGTCTCAGCGGTTTTCTTCTATCTGCAGCTCAGCTTGCCCAGACACCTTCTCAGCGGCTCCTGGCCTTGTCTCAGCGGTTCAGCTGAGACTGAGAGCTCGTCTCAACAGTTTTGACAGTAAACCAATTGATCATACATCACACCTTGGTATGTCCTAGTCCTGCATTGTCATGAGATAGAAATAGGGTTTATCAAATACAACTTGTACTTAGCATTGAGTGTGAGGCCTCTTCAAATCAAGGGAACATTGAGGGTCAGTTTCCCAACAAAATCCAATAGAGATAAAGCAGATTCATATATAAGAGAGATGTGTTTTAGAAGGATATATGACGCTAAGCAATATTGAGACAATAATAAGAATTATAGATTGTTAAATTGTGCTCCCCCTACTTAAGTGCTCCCCATTAGTGTATGCTCTCATATACTAGATTCATGCTCCAGCTTAATCTAGTGAATCCTAATCCTTTAATCATTACGATTTATCATTTTATTCTCCCCCTTTTGTTATTAGCAAAAGAGGTGAAAGTGCACATTGTGCCTCTTAGAATCCTCTAGAGGGGTGAATAGAGATTTAAATATTTTTCTATCCTAACTGTGCAAACAATAAAACTTACTAAGGTATTATGCACACAATCAAAACCAGGGCAGAATAAATAATATAAGTATTGCTGGAAATGAATGCAGAAAATATAAATAGGATAGCACAGAAAATCACAGCAAAGGCACAAAGATTCTTATAGAGGTTCCCCAAAATGTGGGTACTCCTCTCTTCTACCACCTGGTAGGAATGCACAACCTGTGCCTGAGTCTTTTGATATAGAGACTCTTAGAATGAAGGATCTTTTGATAAGGAGATCTTGAACCACAGATCTTTTGATAAGGAGATCTTGAACCACAGATCTTTTGATAAGGTGATCTTGAACCACAGATCTTTTGATAAGAAGATCTTATACCATTGAATACTTTGGAAGAGAGATTCTTAAAACTCCTTACAGTTGAGTTGAAGAGAGAAGGAAGAGGATGAAGTAAGAAGAAGAATTCTGTTCTCAGAATTTTATTGAAGCCTTCAACATCTTTTCTTTTGCTGGATATGCTAATGATGAACTCTTGCTTATGATTGTGATGATTTGCAAGGGTTATAAGCTTCAAATCCTTTCTACTTTCTTCTGATTGAAATCTGGCTGCTATGAGATATTGATGAAGAGCAGCCTTCAGTTATTCTTTTCTAAGAGAGAGAGCAGTTCTTGTTTTTCTGTCTTTTAGGGTTCCATGAGGAAGAAGAAGGAGGAAGCCCTAATCGACAAGATGCAGACAATTATGATGAATGCTCTACTGTTTTCTCACTGCTATTCTTATTTATTGTCCATGATTTAATTTGAATTCCTTTCCTCTTCTGGGTTGTCCTAAAAAGGTATTGGCTTGGACAATTAATCTCTCTTCCTTCTTTTGTTCACGACCCGTCTGCCAACTGTTTGAATACTTTCCAAGAAAGCTTTTTCTGTCTTCTTGAATGCTCATCTCCATTCTAGGCAATAAACAAGCCGTTGTAGAACGGTCTTTAGTGTCATGGGCCCTCAGAGAGAGTGCAAAAGAAATAACTGAAAAAGTTTCCTTTTCAAACTGTATTCGACGCTGCGTTGACTTAATTTTCTTTTCTTATCGACGCACCTTCGAGTTCTTGTAAGAGCAGCTTTGAATACCTTCTTGCTCTGATTGAACCCTGATGTCAACATTGCGTCGATTACTTATCGATGTAACTGTCAAGTTGAAGGCTTGATGTTGAACTTCATCATCTGCGTCGAATTGTAGTCGACTTCAGATGGCTTCGACAGATTCTTCCTTCTGCGTTGAGTTGAAGTCGAAGCTGCGTCGACTTCTAATGATACTTCGATATGCTCATTTCATCTACGTCGATATCCTTTCGACGTAGTGTCGACTTGATCTACTTTGACAGATGGGTAGAGTTGCTTGGACTTCTAGTCTAAGTTACGTCGACATGAAGTCAAAGTTGCGTCGAATACTATTTGACGCAATTGTTAACTCAACCTAATTTATGCTTGTCTTTCTCTGGTCTTGACACTCCAAGTTGTGTATGATATCTTTAGACATCTAATGACCAAATTACCCTTACTATACAATGTTGGTAATAAGCCTAGAAGGTAAAATTACTTATAAGTAATTTGTTAAGTTAAATCACAAGGGGTTTTTCCCAACAATCTCCCCCTATTTATCTTAACAAATTTTACAGATTTTGTTAAAGTGATTTTACATATTCTGTTGCATAAACAGAGATATATACAAGGCAACATAGACAATGACAGTATGACAGACTGAGATCATAAAATATTTTATACATTGTCAAGTGTATTTTAATGTTCAGCAACCTTCCCTTTTTTGTTTCTCTTTAGACAGTATAACATAATTACTTGAGTTTCATTGCTCCTTCTCAGGGGTTTTCCTTTTTCTTGAAAACACCTTTGGAATTATCTTCCTTTAAGCAAAGTTCAGAGGCTCATCATCTTCTTCAACAACATTGTCCTTGGGAAGCTCCCCCTGAATCTGTGCATTTAGCTCAGCACTATGAACAGTTTCCTTGGCAATCTTGTCCACATCTTTTAGCAAATGATCATCATGGAGCTCCCCCTGGACCACTGCTGTACCTACAACAATCATTGCTCCAGCTGGCTCTTGGGCTGGTTCTTGAGGTGTTCTAGGAAGCTCCCCCTGAGTTTTTGCAGTTGGTTCCCCTTGATTCTCTAGAGATTCTACTTGAGACTTGTAACATCCCATTTTCTACTAGACCCCTTGACTTCAACTAGGGTAGGTCATGTGGTGAGAAAAGTGAGTTTGGGCTAAGTCGTGACCTTAAGTCACCTTGAATTGAGAGAACTCAAGTGTGAGCCACTATAGAGGCAAGTCATTTTAAACCAAATTAACTCAAATAGAACTTATAGATGTGAATTAACACCACCAACATGTCCCTAACCCTAAATGAGGCATAGTAGACCAAAAGTCCCATCATCTGGTCAACCAATTTAGCCAAATTGACCAAAGTCAAATCTATGTCAAAATAGCCCAATTCAACTCAATAGGATTCAATTCAGACTCAAATGGCCAAATTGACCCCACCACTAGTTGGTAAACATCTAAATGAGTGCTTTGGACCTAAAAGCCCCATCACGGGGTCTTCAATTAGTCCAATTTGACCAAAGTCAAACTTAGGTCAACATAAGTCAATCCTTCCTCTATAGATTCAATTCACCCCCAAAACATGAAATTGACATCGCCCCTAGTATTATAACATCAGAGGGGACCCAATGGACCCAAAATCCCCATCAGGTGGTCAACAATTGGTCCAATTTGACAAAACTCAACTTTCCCTCAATTTTGGTCAAAATCACACATAATGACTAAATTGACCCAATTAGGGCATAACCATGACCCAATCAACATTGGGTGGTGTCAAGGGACTCAAGACCAACACTTTAGACCAGTCAACCTATCACTTTGATCAAGTCAACCCGAAAGTCAACCATGGTCAAACCTAGGCCAAAGAGGGGAAATGAAAGCCCAAGCCTATTTCAATGGGCTAAAGCCTTCATGATCAGCCCATCCTACAGCCCACTAACCTAAAGACATTTCAGGCCCTCTGATTTCAGAAAATGAGGGTCATGCAAGGGCAAAGTTGGATTTTCCCCAATTTTTAATAAGGCCAAAAGAGGGATTCATGGATTGAGTGACAATTGGCACTTAATTCATCTCCCAAGGGGTGCACCTCAACTCCCCATGGAGTTTCCTGCACAATGGCATCCCCCCATGCCATGTGGCATGGAATTTCATGGGGTTTTGCCTTGGTCGAAATCCCCATTCATTGCACTCCCTTAAAACCTCCACCATCCTCCAAATTGAACCCTCCATTAGCTTCATAAGGTGGAGTGCAGTCGGGATAGAGCATTGAAGTGGAGATTTTGGTGGAGAAATGGGAGATTGGGGAAGCTCACCGGAGATGAGAAAATCCATGGCCAACAACCACCATAGTCGCCACCAAGCACCATCAAGGTCCGGTTTCTCCCCTCTCCCCTTGTGCTAGCTTCTTAGATCAATTAGGAAGAGAATCGAGCTAAACTGAGCTTGATTCCATTTGGAATCCATGGTGATTTCAGATTTTTAAATCTCGTCGGAAAACACCACTCCGGCCACCCCAAGTCGTCAGACCACCACCCATCGATGGCCCTTGCCTAGAGGAAAGAGGTGGTGGGGTTGATTGGTCATGTAGGTGCTTGGGTTGATGTATGGAGGCCAAAACATGAGCTCCAGGTCGGGCAAATCACAGCCATTGGCTGGAGGTGAAAGATGACCAGGAGCAGTCTGATCTGTTTCAAGATTCGTGCTATATCATTATTATTCATTTACATTAAATGTGTATTTCTGTAACAATTTCATATGTATGTTCATGCGTGATTTTGAGGCCCTTAGAGGCCCTTTCCTGAAAAATGTTCTGAATAGCTTTTGTAGATCTTGAGGTCTAATTTAATTAGAAATTTGAATCAGCCCGTTTGGGGCAAAGTAGAACCCCCAGCATCTAATTTGGTGAGATTGGTCCAACTAGAGGCCAGAAGTTATTTTGTGTACATATTATAAACTAAAGGCCTGATGGACATGAAATTTTGGCGATGCATGCATGTACCCTGTATCTAGCTTGCATCCAAAATTCAGATTTTTTGGAGATAATTTTCCTAAGGTTTTATTCAAAATATGGTAAATCAAATAAGTGACATTTTTGGAGTTCTATAGCTCCAACTGGCCCCAAATTTGGGTGTTACCCTTATTTAGGCAATATTAGTCCATGGTTAAAATTTGAGATCAATTGGACCTCTGCATGTAGGGTAATTCCCCTTGCATGTCTCTACTTAAAGGGTGATTTGGTGTAGTCAATACATCACCTCAGAAAAACTTAGGATCTCTAGGATCAAGAAACTTAGGAATATGATCAATGTAATGCATGTCACACTTCTATATTTTTGAAATATTTATGGTTAATACCTTGAGGAAAATTGTGAAACTCTGGATAATCCCTTGTTATGGCATTTAAAACCCCTGTAAATTTTAGTAGAAAATTCAGAGAACAATTCCTCTAGGTTTTAGCAAATTTGCTCTATGTCACAATTATGATAATTGAGAATTCACTGGGCAAAATGTCTGATTAATGGTTGAAACTCTGGAAAATGGTTAGGGATATAATTATGAGCCTCTGAAATTTTTGGTAGAATTTTTGGAGATATTATTTATGCTAAAATTTCATTTATTCAGTTTGTCACTCTTCCTTACAACAACAACAACAACAACACTCAAGCCTTTATCCCACCATAGTGGGGTCGGCTCACTCTTCCTTATTTGAGAAATATTTATGGTGAAGCTCTCATGGAAAATTATGACACCATGGGACTGATATTTTCTGTTCACTACAGTGCCACAGTAATTTTCTCAGAATTTTTGGAAGACAAAATTTAGTACCTTATGTGTAAAGTCATCTTGTCATCCCTTTTATGATAAATAGAAATTATGATTATAAATCTGCTGGAAAATTATGAAATTCGGGAATTGATGTTTTTATGCCATTATAGTGTCACTGTAATTTTCTCAGAATTTTTGGGATTCAGGATATAGTACTTAGTGTGTAAAGTTATGTTTTCAACCCTTTCATGTTAAATAGAAATTATGATTATAAACCTACTGGAAAATTGTGAAATTCTGGAATTGATGTTTTTATGCCATTATAATGCCACTGTAATTTTCTCAGAATTTTTGGAAGTCTTGAACTAGTACTTGATGTGTAAAACCCTAATTGTACACCTTTGATATTAAATGGAAATTATGATCATAAACCTTCCGAAAAATTATGAGATTTTGGAATCCATGTTTTTATGTCATAAGTCACCTCTGGAAATTTAATTAGCAAGATTGGAACTACTGATATGATACATCCTTTACATTCTAGAAGATAACATTTGATTAATAAATTTTAAATAGAGGTCAAATCAATGAGAAACGTATCAAAATTCTAGTCAACCCTTAATTTATCAATTATGAGCCTATGGTAAATATTAGAACTCATTTGGACATGATATGATCAAGACTGCATCATAGGACTCAAATTTAGTTCAACCTCATTGTTGGTCTATGAATAGTAAAAACTTGGTGTGATGATATGACCTGCAGGATCACTTAGAAAATTAGTGAAATTTGAATTATGGTTGTAATATATAATTTATATCAGCCCCTAGAAGTTGTGGAATTTTTCGAGAACGTTAGCGCTATGAGTTAGGGAACAATTTAGACTCATGTCGCACTATGCATAAAGGGGCAGGGATCACATTGAGAGCATAATAATCACACAGCAAGTTGAGGTATTCCTGACGTTTCTTTAGAGTGTGATTAGGGATATTGTGAGTTACATAAGGCCCACACCATTTAGAGGATGAGAGATCTTAAGTGTTGAGCATTGTTCAAGAGAACGTTTGCTTAAAATAGAGTGAAGGATAAGTCATAAAATATCTAAGTTATGAAGAGTAATAAGGAGAGTGGGACTTTACAAAAAAGGGTAGCCACCAATAAAAGTAAATTTCTTGGAAAGGGGAATTTGGGTTTCATCCCATCGTGTTCCCTAGTACCGCTGCGAGCCCTTCATCGGGTAAACCTCGAGAAGTCTAGGATTCACCCTAAATTCTAAGTATACAATAATTAGACAAGATTAGTCTAACTAAATGAATAAGAGATATGGTAAACATCATCCCGAGTTAAGGCATGGGAAGTTGTATATCAGGACAGGATGGTCCTGCGAGCTGGAGGCTCGGGAAGTTGTATATCAGGATGGGTTAGTCCTGCGAGCTGGAGGCTCGGGAAATTGTATATCAGGACGGGATTGTCCCGCGAGCTGAAGGCTCAGGTGGTGATAACTTGCATGTGCATAAGAACAAATTAGTGGTGGGTCGTCGGTACTGGACCGGTCGTCACACCGACGACAGTACGTTGACATAGGCGGTTGTGAGGGTTTGAGGGGCCAGTAGGTTGTTTATACTGCAGTCTGGAGGACGATCCACAAATATGAACATCTGATCTCAAAGACTGGTGGATACCAGCAAGGAGTACGCAAGACTCTAGAGTGCACCTAGGACGTGTACAGAGGCGTACGAAGGGTCTAGGCCTAATAGTGTGTATACCCGCCTAGAAAGTAAAGTTGCCTGCTTCACTACTGCCGTAACCACAATAGTGGTACAAGAGAGTGAAGCTATCTCTAAAATTCAAGAACTAAAGGTCTGTGATCACAGAGTCGTGTGGGTGAGTTGCACTTGTATGAATCATATCATAGCATGCATATCATAGCATACATAAACATTAGAATATAATTTGCAGACCCTTATCATATAAATTAGTATGGGCTCTTTTATATGATAAGTTATAATTTTGGAAATCATAACTTATAAGTTTGTATGGGCATTCATATAAGTTAAGATACTCATGTGATGGTAGTATACTTTACTTGTTTACTGTACTTGTGTGCATTGCTTTACATACTTACTACTTATATGCTGCCTTACTTACTACTTGTTTACTACTTTACTTACTACTTGTCTACTACTTCACTTACCGCTCATAAATATCTACTAGTATAGTTTACCATGTTATGTATATACTTGCTAGTATAGAATCCCTTGTCACCTGCATTTGTTATTACCCCTTGTTTTCCTCCGCTTCCTTCCTCCCGTCCGGTGCCTAGGAGTCACGGGGGGAGGTGGGGACAAAACTGGCTTAGTCTTTATGACTAACAGTCGGTTATGACCGAAGGAGTTTGAGGTGCTGGAGCAGTCGCACGACCAGTAGGACGAGATGGCAAGACTTGAGGAGCAGATGTCGCGCTTTCCTTCTACCACGAGACAGGTGCCAGATGATGAGAGTGTTTAGCTTCCACATAGATATGTAGAGAGAGATATAGTTTATTTTGTTGTCTTTTCATTCAGACATGTACTGGGCATAAGCCCTTACACTTTCTTTTGTACTCATTGATGGACTTGTATACAATTTTGGCATATGTATATGTGTGTGATTGTGGACTTGGTTTATTTTACCTAGTTTTCTTCTTATCTATTGATGGCCTGGTTGATCGTTCTTTCCAGTAGGATCGGCGTCTTGTGGAGACGGCTAACTCGTGTGTTGGCGTCACCGTAAGGCGGAGGTTCTGGGCATAAGATCTGGGAACTCTCCTGGTGCGGGAGAGGGATCTTACAACTAGTATCACTTGAACAAATGATCCAATGAGTAAGAAGTCCACAAAACCCTGGGACACCCCCGCTCGAGTTAGTTTGAGGACAAACTAGCCGCGGATGCAGTGGTGTGCCCATGTGTAAAATCACACAAAATAGTCCATTAATTAATGAGTTAGGGCAACCCAACTAGGACATCATACTAGTTTGACGCACCAAGATGACTCCATAGCATATACTAATCAGAACCAACCTCGGGTATAGACTGATTAAGGCATGATGACACCCAAGGTGACTAGGAGAAGAACCTTATGGGAAAGTAGATACCTAAGGCTTAAACCTCGATGTCCCTAATTCTCCTACCAAGTGAGATTATCACTTCTTACTCAATGGATAGGATCACCCCAAGATATTGGTGCATGAAATCCATTAGAAAAATAAAAAGAGACTCCTAAACTTAAATCTCCAAACCAAAAACTAGGTTGCATCAAACCAATCATCGTGACAAATACAAGAAATTGGATAAGGATTGCTGTTCAGTTGGATAAGGAATGATGTTTGGAAAATGCCCATTTTGGGGCTGCATATATACTAACCTTGGGAAGGGTATGATAATTGGTAACCCCGAGGATCTTAAAGTATGTGGAATATCAATAGGTCTCAGGATAAGACTCCAAGTCTAGGGTCAGACACCCTAAGGACTGAATGCAGAGCTAGGACGAATATATCCTAATGATACCAAAGAAACTTAGCCTAAAATGCATAGGGGCTAATCCTTTTGTTTATTAGATTAGTTTGGTACCAACTTGGATTTCCTAGACCTTATTTACGAAAAATGGTGTGCATATAGCACCCAAATCGAACTTAGTGAATCTTGGAGTTCTACAACTCCAAGTAGGATGAAATTTTAGTCTTGCATGAGTCATGCCCAAATACATACACAGCCCAAGAATGGGAATTTCTGGAAAGACCTTTTCTATAGCTTTTGTGATAATTTCATAAAACACGCATGGTATAAATTTCGGACTATATGAAGTCAAATCACTCTAAATCCCCTTGGTAAGGTTATTTTGTGTATATTAGTCTAGGGTAAAGTCTTGACTCAATTGTATCCATACATATGAGTAGACCTATGTTTAAATGATCGATAGAAAAACCTTTACTTAAGCCACACCAAAATGTTGTTTTTACCCTAGTAAAATAAACATTTTGCTCCCCAATTTTGAGGCCCTTAGAAGCTTAAAATGAAAAGTAGGCTGAGATAACTTTTGTAGGGATTTGTGTCTACTACCTTTAGAAAGTGAGTTCACCCCATTTGGAGCCCTACAACTCTCAGTAGGTCAGATTTAGTAAGGTTGGTCTTAGTGAAGGACATACCTTAAAATGTGAATAACTTTTACATAATAAATGTTATGAGGCTGATAATGTAACCATGTGTGTATGCACCCTACCCTAGACCTACTATATGCCCAAAGATCAGAATTGTTAGGGCACATTTCTCTAAGGTTTTAGTAGAAATTTAATAAATCATATACGGTGTATAATATGAGTAGTTTGGACCAAAATCACACCAGATCTCTTTTGGCAGGGTGGACATGCATATAACAGACCATGGTTAAAATTTTAGGTCAATTGGACCTCTGAAAGTCAGTTTACTCCACAAGCAAGTGCAAGGAAATTGGTGTGCTTATAGCATGACCATGTAACACTAGGTTTACATGAGAGTTTATGGGTCTTCCTTTGGTCAACTTTTATGAAATTTAAACCATGCACTTAGGATCATAATACAATACTCTATAGTGAAAATCATTAACCTTGGGGTTAGTTTCCCCAGAAAGTTGACTTCACATGTTTTGGTCACATAGACCCCAAGTGAGTAAATATTGGGTCGAAGCTCACTGGAATGTTGTGAAATTTTATATATAGACTTTTCACATCAGTAGGGAGCTCTGGAAACTTGATAGAATTAATCCTCGAGTAAATAACAAGCTTCCTTCACAATGTAGTGTTTGGGGTTTTAATATAGGAAACTCATATCTTGAATTATTGATATAGAATGGCCATAGAAACTGGTGCATAGACTTTTGATAAAAATATGAACATCTGGAAAATTTGATGGAATTTATGTTACACATTTTTTTGAAACTTCCTTCTCAAAGTAGAATGAAAGCTTATAATCTGAGAATTCATGCCATGAATTATTGTTACTGAATTGTTATGGAATTTTGTATATAGACTTTTATATCAGAAATAAACTCTAGGAACTTTCTTTGAAGTAATCATTGAGTAAACGACATGCTTCCTTCACGGAGTAGAAATTGAGTGTATAATTTGAGAAATTCATACAATGAACTATTGTTGATGGATTGTTATAGAATTTTGTATATAGACCTTTTATATCAGTTGAAAGATCTGGAAATCTTGTTAGAATTAAATACTGAGAAGAAATCGTACTCCTTTCACAAAGTGGAACCTTGGAATATAATTTGAAAGATGGATATGTTGAAATATTGGTGATGGGATAAAATAACAATTACTATATAGTCTTGTGATGTCATATAGACCTTCTTGAGACCTTTCATCTTCATTGAGCATGGAACCCCGTAGACCTGAACTTGAATTTCGGGGACGAAATTATTCTTTTGTTTATTGGGATTTGTAACATCTCATTTCCTACTAGACCCCTTGACTTCAACTAGGGTAGGTCATGTGGTGAGAAAAGTGAGTTTGGGCTAGGTAGTGACCTTAAGTCACCTTGAATTGAGAGAACTCAAGAGTGAGCCACAATAGGGGCAAGTCATTTTAGACCAAATTGGCTTAAATAGAACTTATAGATGTGAATTAACACCACCAGCATGTCCCTAACCCTAAAGGAAGCATAGTTGACCAAAAACCCCATCATCTGGTCAACCAATTTAGCCAAATTGGTGAAAGTCAAACCTAAGTCAAAATAGCCCAGTTCAACTCAATAGGGTTCAATTCAGACTCAAATGGCGAAATTGACCCCACCACTAGTTGGTAAACATCTAAAGGAGTGTTTTGGACCCAAAAGACACATCATGGGGTCTTCAATTAGTCCAATTTGACCAAAGTCAAACTTAGGTCAACATAAGCCAATCCTTCCTCTATAGATTCAATTCACCCCCAAAACATGAAATTGACTCCACCCCTAGTCTTATAACATCATAGGGGACCCAATGGACCCAAAAGCCCCATCAGGTGGTCAACAATTGGTCCAATTTAACCAAAGTCAACTTTCCCCCAATTTTGGTCAAAATCACACATAATGACTAAATTGACCCAATTAGGGCATCACCATGACCCAATCAACATTGGGTGGTGTCAACGGACTCAGAAAAACACTTTAGACCAGTAAACCTATCACATTGACCAAGTCAACCCCAAAGTCAACCCCAAAGTCAACCATGGTCAAACCTAAGCCCAAAAAGGGGAAATGAAAGCCCAAGCCTATTTCAATGGGCTAAAGCCTTCAAGATCAGCCCATTCCACAACCCACTAATCCAAAGACATTTCGTGCCCTCTGATTTCAGAAAATGAGGGGCTGCAAGGGCATAGTTGGATTTTCCCCAATTTTTAATAAGGCCAAAAGAGGGATTCATGGATTGAGTACCAATTGGCACTTAATTCATCTCCCAAGGGATGCACCTCAACTCCCCATGGAGTTTCTTGCAGAATGACAGCCCCCATACCATGTGGAATGGAATTTCATGGGTTTTTGCCTTGGCCAAAATCCCCATTTATGGCACTCCCTTAAAACCTCCACCATCCTCCAAATTGAACCCTCCATTAGCTTCATAAGGTTGAGGGCAGTCGGGATAGAGCTTTGAAGTGGAGATTTTGGTGGAGAAATGGGAGATCAGGCAAGCTCGCCTGAGAGGAGAAAATCCATGGCCAACAACCACCATAGCCGCCACCAAGCACCATTAAGGTCTGGTTTCTCCCCCTCTCCCCTTGTGCTAGCTTCTTAGATCAATTAGGAAGAGAATCGAGCTCAACTGAGCTTGATTCCATTTGGAATCCATGGTGATTTCAGATTTTTAAATCTCGCCGAAAAACACCACTCCGGCCACCCCAAGTCGTCGGACCACCACCCATCGATGGCCCTTGCCGAGAGGAAAGAGGTGGTGGGGTTGATTGGTCATGTAGGTGCTTGGGTTGATTTATGGAGGCCAAAATATGAGCTTCAGATCGGTCAAATCACAGCCATTGGCTGGAGGTGGAAGATGACCAGGAGCAGACTAATCTGCTTCAAGATTCGTGCTAGATCATTATTATTAATTTACATTCAATGTGTATTTCTGTCACAATTTCATATGTATGTTCATGCGTGATTTTGAGGCCCTTAGAGGCCCTTTCATGAAAATTGTCCTGAAATAGATTTGGAGATCTTGAGGTCTACTTTATTTAGAAATTTGAATCAGCCCATTTGGGGCACAGTAGAACCCCAGCATCCAATTTGGTGAGACTAGTCCAACTAGAGGCCAGAATTTATTTTGTGTACATATTCTAAACTATAGGTCTGATGGACTTGAAATTTTGGCCATGCATGCATGTACCCTGTATCTAGCTTGCATCCAAAAATCAGATTTTTAGGAGATAATTTTCCCAAGGTTTTATTCAAAATATGGTAAATCAAATAAGTGTCATTTTTGGAGTTGTATAGCTCCAGCTGGCCCCAAATTTGGGTGTTACCCTTATTTAGGCAATATCAGTCCATGGTTAAAATTTGAGATCAATTGGACCTCTTCATGTAGGGTAATTCCCCTTGCATGTCTCTATTTAAAGGGTGATTTGGTGTGCCAATAGCCCAAAGGGGTATATTGTGTATTTATCTCAAATGGCTTTAAGTTAGCCTCTGAAATTTTGCACACACCCACCTTATGAAATAATACACCACCTCAGAAAAACTTAGGATCTCTAGGATCAAGAACCTTAGGAATATGATCAATGTGATCCATGTCACACTTTTATATTTTTGAAATATTTATGGCTAATACCTTGAGGAAAATTGTGAAACTCTGGATAATCCCTTGTTATGCCATTTAAAACACCTGTAAATTTTAGTAGAAAATTTAGAGATCAATTCCTCTAGGTTTTAGCAAATTTGCTCTATGTCACAATTATGAATAAATGAGAATTCACTAGGCAAAATGTCTGATTAATTGTTGAAACTCTAGAAAATGGTTAGGGATATAATTATGAGCCTCTGTAATTTTTGGTAGAATTTTTGGAGATATTATTTATGTTAAAATTTCATTTATTCTGTTTGTCACTCTTCCTTATTTGAGAAATATTTATGGTGAAGCTCTCAAGGAATATTATGAGACCTTTGGACTGATATTTTCTGTTCACTACAGTGCCACAGTAATTTTCTCAGAATTTTTGGAAGAAAAAATTTACTACTTGATGTGTAAAGTCATCTTGTCATCCCTTTTATGATAAATAGAAATTATGATTATAAATCTGCTGGAAAATTATGAAATTCGGGAATTGATGTTTTTATGCCATTATAGTGCCACTGTAATTTTTTCAGAATTTTTTGGATTCAGGATATAGTACTTAGTGTGTAAAGTTATGTTTTAACCCTTTCATGTTAAATAGAAATTATGATTATAAACCTCCTGGAAAATTATGAAATTCCGGAATTGATGTTTTTATGCCATTATAATGCCACTGTAATTTTCTCAGAATTTTTGGAAGTCTTGAACTAGTACTTGATGTGTAAAACCCTAATTGTACACCTTTGATATTAAATGGAAATTATGATCATAAACCTTCCGAAAAATTATGAGATTTTGGAATCCATGTTTTTATGTCATAAGTCACATCTGAAAATTTAATTAGCAAGATTGGAACTACTGATATGATACATCCCTTACATTCTAGAAGATAACATTTGATTAATGAATTTTAAATATAGGTCAATTTAATGAGAAACGTATCAAAATTCTGGTCAACCCTTAATTTATCAATTATGAGCCTATTGTAAAAATTAGAACTCATTTGGACATGATATGATCAAGACTGCATCATAGGTCTCAAATTTAGTTCAACCTCATTGTTGGTCTGCGAATAGTAAAAACTTAGTGTGATGATTTGACCAGCATGATCACTTAGAAAATTAGTGAAATTTAAATTATGGTTGTAATATATGATTTATATTAGCCCCTAGAAGTTGTAGAATTTTTGGAGAATGTTAGCGCTATGAGTTAGGGAATAATTTAGACTTGTGTCGCACTATGCATAAAGGGGCAGGGATCACATTGAGAGCATGGTAATCACACAGCAAGTTGAGGTATTCATGACATTTCTTTAGAGTGTGATTAGGGATAATATGAGTTACATAAGGCCCACACCATTTAGAGGATGAGAGATCTTAAGTGTTGAGCATCGTTCAAGAGAACGTTTGCTTAAAAATAGGGTGAATGATAAGTCATAAAACATCTAAGTTATAAAGAGTAATAAGGAGAGTGGGGCTTTAAAAAAAAGGGTAGCCACCAATAAAAGTAAATGTCTTGGAAAGGGGAATTTGGGTTTCAGCCCATCGTATTCCCTAGTACCACTGCGAGCCCTTCACCGGGTAAACCTCAGGAAGTCTAAGATTCTCCCTAAATTCCAAGTATACAATAATTAGACAAGATTAGTCTAACTAAATGAATAAGAGATATGGTAAACTTCATCCCGAGTTAAGGGATGAGAAGTTGTATATCAGGACGGGATTGTACAACCCCGATATTCGCTTAAAGATGAACAAAGACGGAGGAATAATCAACAAGCAAGAGTAATGTGGGAGTAATGCATATTAGTAGGCAGAAAATAAGAGAAAGAATGGAATTTACACGTGTCCTCTGCGTTCGACGAACGACGTTCTACGTTCGACGAAATCCGAGTAGCGCTCAGCGATCCCGCCCCAGCTTAGCGGTCGACGAACAGATTGTTACCACGGTCGACGCTTTCCTGAGTTCGACGAACCCCGTTGTCTGTTAGGTGAAATTGTTTCTCAGTCTGAGGGCCGTCTCAGCGGCTATCTCTATCCCATCCCAGCGAACCCGCTGGGACGAGCACTTGTCTCGGCGGAAGAACCCGCGGGAGGAAACGCAAGACCACGCATCAGTGGACATCGATGGTAGGAACGCGAGCGGGGTCCTCACGGACCGCTCGCCCAGAAGCGATCTCAAATCCAATAGGCGAAAGAGGTAGCCAAGAAGGCGAACCAGAGTAAAGGTCACTCGCGGGAAGGGGCGCGAGTCGTGTCCCCGCGAGTCCGAGTCTCAAGGTCAACCGACAAGAAGGCAAGCGAGCTGGGTACTCGCCGGCTGCTCGCAAAAAGGCGAGCGAGCCGAGTACTCGCCGACTGCTCGCGAGAAGGCAGGCGAGTCGAAATTCTTCAAAGCCTTCGGGTTCGACGAAATCCGCCCTGCGTTCGACGAACGCTGAGTATTTGGTGAGATCGTCGACCTCCGTTCAGCGTTCGACGAATTCCGTTCTCAGCTCGACGAACTCACCTCCCCGTTCGACGAAATCCGTTCGACAAACTCGTCTCTCCGTTCAACGAACCCCGTTCGACGAATTCATCTCTCTCGCAAGTAGCGTTCTCATAAAGCATTCGTCCGTAAACTAAAGGGGTGGAGTTACTCTTCTGCCCCTGGTGGTCTGTAGGTAGCCCCTCCAAACAGCGGAGTTTGGCTGTTAGCAGGCCAAAAGGGAGGTGTGTTTAGTAAAACCAAAAGGCGGAATTCCGCTATTGACAGACCAGGAACAAAAAACTATAAATAGACCTCAAAGGGCACCTTGGGAGAGGATTCCAATCTCAGATCTCTGAGCTTCTTCTTCTTCCTCGGTTACTTTGGTTCAGCTCTCTAGCTCTCCAAGGTGCCCAAGTCTCAACTTTGGCTTGGGAGGGGAAGCGCTCAACGATCTTCCGGGTTTGTGGTGGGACCTCCTCGCTGCGACTAAGGTCTTAGTCTGTTTCCAAGTCCCTGGTCTGCTCCTTTCGAGGGATTAGTAAGGGCTAGCTGCCCCTCAACTCGTTGAGGGCCCGAGCTTCACAAGTGGCCGAGAAATCGGTTTCAACAGGGATGGTCCTCCGAGCTGGAGGCTCGGGAAGTTGTATATCGGGATGGGTTAGTCCTGCGAGCTGGAGGCTCGGGAAATTGTATATCAGAACGCGATGGTCCTGCGAGCTGAAGGCTCAGGTGGTGATAACATGCATGTGCATAAGAACAAATTAATGGCGGGTCTTCGATAGTGGACTGGTCGTCACACCGACGACAGTACGTTGACTTAGGCGGGTGTGAGGGTTTGAGGTGCCAGCAGGTTGTTTATACTGCGGTGTGGAGGATGATCCCTGAAAACGCACGCCTGACCTCAAAGACTGGTTGATACCAGAAAGGAGTACGCAAGTCTCTAGAGTGCACCTAGGACGTGTACAGAGGCGTACGAAGGGTCTAGGCCAGGTAGTGTGTATACCCGCCTAGGAAGTGGAGTTGCCCGCTCCACTGCTGTCGTAGTCACAACGGTGATACCAGAGAGTGAAGCGAGCTCAAAAAATCAGGAACTAAAGGTCTGTGATCACAGAGTCATGTGGGTGAGTTGCACTTGTATGAATCATATCATAGCATGCATACCATAACATACATAAACCTTAGAACATAATTTGCAGACCCTTATTATATAAATTAGTATGGGCTCTTTTATATGATAAGTTATAATTCTAGAAATCTTAACTTATAATTTTGTATGGGCATTCATATAAGTTAAGATACTCATGTGATGGTAGTATACTTTACTTGTTTACTGTATACTTGCGTGCACTGTTTTACTTACTTACTGCTTACTTATTGCTTACATGTTGCCTTACTTACTACTTGTTTACTACTTTACTTAATACTTACATGCTGCCTTACTTACTACTTGTTTACTACTTCACTTACTGCTCGTAAATATCTGCTAGTATAGTTTACCTTGTTATGTATATACTTGCTAGTATAGAATCCCTTATCACCTGCATTTGTTATTACCTCTTGTTGTCCTCCGCTTCCTTCCTCTCACCCGGTGCCTAGAAGTCGTGGGTGGAGGCGGGGACAAAACTGGCTTAGTCTTTATGACTTGAGGAACATGATGCCAATCAAAGAGAAATTGAAGAAAAGAGAAGGAAATTTATTGGAAGACTTAAGAAATGGAAAGATGTAGTAGAAGCAGAGCAAATGAAAGAAGCAATTCAAATTCCAAGTACACTTTTTGACTCTTCAAAATATGCTGTCAAGAACCCTCAAGCAAAAGTCTAAGATGATAAAGGATAACTTAACAAAATGGGTCTTGGATTTAATCAAGATGTAGCAGATCAGCCATATCAAAAGAAGAAAATGTTTATCTTCAAGACAGCTCCAACTTCAGGAAACACGCAGTCAACATTCATAGTGCCAGATCTAGATTTAGAAGAGCTTGATCTGATTGAGATAAATGAGCTGTGACTGCTAAAATCATCAACCTTGGATTCAAGTTCAATGATGTCTACCCTGATGCAAAAACTGACTTGGAAAAATTATTCAAAGGGCATGAGAGAATCCAGAAAAGGACAAACCAGGCAACTTAAAATATGTTGAAGCAATGTTCAGAAAAGTCTAAAAGGCATTATCTACTTTTCTCATAAAGAAAAAGTAGAATACTTCTTTGGGTAACTTATTTTTATGAACACTCATATCTATTAATCAGAAGTTCTTCATACCATTTCATTTTATGCTCTCAGCCTGTTATAATATGTTTGTTATGTATAATGCTATATTTTACAATATGATTGAAATCACTTAAAATATTTGTAAAATTTGTTAACATAAAAAGGGGGGAGATTGTTGGGAAAAATATCCTCTGGATTTATCTTACAAATTATGTAAAAGTAATTTCATCATCTAGGATTCATTGCCCATGTTGTATAGTGAGGGTAATATGGTCATTAGATGTCACGCGCATATTAAGGTGTCAAAAACCAATCAAAAAGAGTGCAAAAATTCAGTTGAGTTAATTCTGCGTCGACTAGAAGTCGACGCAGCTTCGACTTCAAGTCGAAATAACTTCGAATAGAAGTAAGGATAACTCAGACTGGTAGTTGATGTAATAATTAAAGTTAACGCAACGTCGAATTGTTATCGACACAGATGCTTGAGTCAGACAAAGCAACATTTGAAGTCGACGCAACTTCGAATTATATTTGACGCAGAAGTCAGAGCTCAAAGTCTAGGTCTTCATCTTGACAGATACGTCGATAAGGACTCGACGCAATGTCGATGTCAGAGTTCATTTCAAAGCTGAGGAAGATTTCAAAGCTACTTTTAATAGAACTCAGAGGTGCGTCGATAAGAAGACAAAGTTATTCGACGTAACGTCGAATACAGACTTAGATTTGGAAAACTTCCTGGATTCATTTCTAAAGCTTCTTCAGATGATATATATGGAAGTTATTTGAATTCTAACTGTTGGAACCTTAGTTTTGATTTGAGTTAGGATCCACCTTCAGTATCTAAGTTTATATCATAACTCATATTATAACTTAGACCAAATATCATTAAGAAAGAAAGCTGAAAATAGATATATTCAAAGGCTGAAAAGAAATATTCAATAATATAAATAATATATATATAATTAGAAATTTATAAATATATATATATACATATATATTATAGGCTGAAATATACATATAATTAATATGCAGAAAATAAGAAAGAAATTAAATTTACATATATTATCTACGTTCGACGAACGGCTAGCTGCGTTCTACGAATGGCATTCTACGCTCGAGGAATGGCGTGCATTCTGCGCTCGACGAAATCCAGCGGTTCAGCGGTCGACGAATAGTTTATCTCAGCGGTCGACGAAACCGTCTCAGCGGTCGACGAATAGTTTATCTCAGCGGTCGACGAACCCGTCTCAGCGGTCGAAGAATTTATCAAAGCTTCAGCGGTCGACGAATCCTTCCGTTCGACGAACTTAAGTCTGCGTTCGACGAATTTCAGCAGATGTTCAGAAATAGTAAATCACATGTTCCGGTCGACGAATCAAATGATGAGCTCGACGAACTTGGACCTCAGCTCGACGAATTTCTGCAGCATTATTTTTATATCATTAAATATTACTTATATGCTGTTAGACTTTATTATAGTAATATTTATTATTTATTCTTTTTATATATTGCTATCACTACTAGAAAATTGACTTTTAGCCAGGGTAAATTACCGTGGCTAAAAGTCCAAAATCATGGCAAAAGACTTTTAGCCACGGACTGCCGTGGCAAATGGGCGTGGGCAATACGAGCGTGGCAAAAAAGTATTTGTCATGCTCTTTCTGTGGCAAATACCTTTTTTTCTATGACTTTTAGCCACGATTTTAGACTTTTAGCCATGATAATTTGACTATTTGCCACGACAAATGGCCGTGGGCAATACGAGCATGGCTAAAATTCAATTTTCTAGTAGTGTATATATTACTGATCTGACATTACAGCGTGAAGCATTTAATGTTATAGCCGTTGCAGCAAAAACAATAAATGTTGTAGCCGTTGCAGCGAGCTAAAGAAAGAAATTGTTCTGCTCGAGGATCTGGGAAATGAAAGAGATATTACTCTTTTCCTCTTTGGTCGGCAAGGATTTAAATTAGCCAGGAAAGAGGACAACAACTTTTACACGACAGCAGAATATATTACAGCAGATTATATATAAGATATATACAGCTGCTCTCTGTTTCCCTGGACAGATCATATATATATATATATTATATTGCTGTACAATATAAAAGGAAGATTCTAGACAGAACAAATACATTAACACTTGCTGTACAGGAAGAAGAAGAATAGAAAAAGAAGAACAGAGCAAAAAGAAGAACAGATCAGAATATACTATCTTCTTTTTGCTAATCCTTTTCTGCAGATCTTCTACAACCTGAGACACCAAATCAATATCATTTGCTTAGGGAGAAGAAGAAGAAGAGGATCACAATCTAGAGAAGAAGCTCCATACTCAAAGCTATCATCTAAACTAAATTAGATAGGGGTAGCCTTCTTCAACATCATCTTCATCAAGTGTCTTCTCAGCAAAGAGAAGAACAGCATAATCTTTTCTGTTTTCTTTATTTGTCCTTCCCATCTTGTAAAGAGTTAAAACTCCCTTCAAAAGTTTACTCTCGGTGACAGGCCACCTTAGCAAAAACCTGCATCTTGGTATATAAGCACCTGATCAAAAGCTTATAGGTGAATTGGGCACCTGATCAAACCTCCATTGGTGTGTGGACACCTGATCAAAAATACCTTGGTGTGAGGGCACCTTATCAACATACTCCAGTGGATTCCTACCAGTGGGTAGAAGAGTAGATGTACCCAGTTGAGGGGAACTACTATATTTTCTGTGTCATATGGTTGTGTGCTTTGGTTTACTTTGTTTTATTTCAGTTTTGTTGTGCTGTGATATTTATGCTCACTAAATGTTTGTGTTTATTTCTCAATCAGCAAACTCATCTATATATATATCATTTACTTTGAAAGTAAAAAATTAAGCAAGACTTTTTAACATATAATAAGAACTAACCTCTCCTTTCAATTGGTATCAGAGCAGGTTGATTATTCACATAGGCTAACACCTGAATCACAAAGATCGCTTAGTTCTTATTTTGTTTTTAAAAAGGTTTTTCCAAATGACACATTCAGATTTTTTAATTTCAGATCCACCTTTATGTAATTTGGATAGATTTGAGTTATGGCAAGTTAGAATTAAGTTATATATGAATGCAATAGATGAAAATATTTAGAATTCCATTTTGACAGGAATTCCATCTTCAATCTCTTCATCTGATGATCACATAAGGCTGAAAAGTGATGATGCCATGACCATGGAGATATTGGCTAAATCAATGTCAATAGACATTCTTCTCAAAGTGGCTGATTGCACTTCAGCAAAGAGCATTTGGAACTCCCTCTCAAGGATGGTAAATAAATCCATTCCTACTTCTACTAACATCATTTTTTATGCAGAACCATCTTCAACTCTAACTGAAGAAGAAGACAAGGAAGAACAAAAAGCCAGAAATTTTTGCATGTTGGCAATATATGGCTCAAACTACATATCAGAATCTGAATCTGATGCAGAATTTGATGAAGAAAAGGTAGTAGAGGTAACTTCACATTTTATTTCTGCCTCTGATTTCACATCTGTTTTCAACTCACCATCTACAGATTTAATAAATTCTGAATCAGAATCAAAAAAGTAACTTCAACTCCCAACTCCACCTCTAAAAATCACATATCAAATTTTGAGTTAATATATACAAATATGATAAAATCTGACAAAGAAATAAAAGAGTTAAAAATAACTTCTGAACACACAAGACTTAAAATAGATTTGAAAACATCATAAAAGAAAAAAATTTCTTTGAAAAACAAATTTGAACAACCTGTTAAGAAGAAAAGTATTTATGTTCAACAAAATCAATTTAAATTTTCAAATTTGTATTTCAATGAAATAAAAAGACCAAAATATCTAATTATAAAACGTTTTCTTTTAAAAAATTTATAACTAAAATAAGCAGTTATAATGATTCTTTTGAATTTTTATATCTCAAAAACAAAGTCAGATAGACTTCATATTCTTCCAGATTTTCTCCAAAATCATGATTGAGCATTCTACTCAGATTGCATAAATCAGAAATGATCAAAGCACTAAGTGTGAGTCTCTTCTGATTAAGGGGATTCTATAGAAAGAAGCTATCAGGCTATGTCTTTTTTATTTTAAAATTCATAGAATCCATTAGCAGCCAGCAATTCATATATTAAATTCCTATTTAAATCAAGACTTAGGAAATCTGAAATTGCTTAGTTTAAAAAAAAGAAATTTAGAAAATAATCTCTAACCCTTAAGCTTTAAAGATTTTTTATGCTTAGGAATCCTAAACCAAATAGGGGGAGATTGTTAGAACCTAGTCTTAATTTGGATTAGGATCCCAACTCAAATAGGGGGAGATTGTTGGAACCTTAGTTTTGATTTGAGTTAGGATCCACCTTTAGTATCTAAGTTTATATCATAACTCATATTATAACTTAGACCAAATATCATTAAGAAAGAAAGCTGAAAATAGATATATTCAAAGGCTGAAAAGAAATATTCAATAATATAAATAATATATATAATAAGAAATATATATATACATATATATAATAGGCTGAAATATACATATAATTAATAGGCAGAAAATAAGAAAGAAATTAAATTTACATATATTATCTGCGTTCGATGAACGGCTAGCTGCGTTCGACGAATGACGTTCTGCGCTCGACGAATGGCATGCATTCTGCGCTCGACGAAATCCAGCGGTTCAGCGGTCGACGAATAGTTTATCTCAGCGGTCGACGAACCCGTCTCAGCGGTCGACGAATAGTTTATCTCAGCGGTCGATGAACCCGTCTCAGCGGTTGAAGAATTTATCAAAGCTTCAGCGGTCGACGAATCCTTCCGTTCGACGAACTCAAGTCTGCGTTCGACGAATTTCAGCAGATGTTCAGAAACAGTAAATCACATGTTCCGGTCGACGAATCAAATGATGAGCTCGACGAACTTGGACCTCAGCTCGACGAATTTCTGCAGCATTATTTTTATATAATTAAATATTACTTATATGCTGTCAGACTTTATTATAGTAATATTTATTATTTATTCTATTTATATATTGCTATATATTACTGACCTGACATTACAGCGTGAAGCATTTAATGTTATAGCCGTTGCAGCAAAAGCAATAAATGTTGTAGCCGTTGCATCAAGCTAAAGAAAGAAATTGTTCTGCTCGAGGATCTGGGAAATGAAAGAGATATTACTCCTTTCCTCTTTGGTCGGCAAGGATTCAAATTAGCCAGGAAAGAGGACAACAACTTTTACACGACAGCATAATATATTACAGCAGATTATATATAAGATATATACAGCTGCTCTCTGTTTCCCTGGACAGATCATATATATATATTATATTGCTGTACAATATAAAAGGAAGATTATAGACAGAACAAATACATTAACACTTGCTGTACAGGAAGAAGAAGAAGAAGAAGAAGAAGAGAAAAAGAAGAACAGAGCAAAAAGAAGAACAGATCAGAATATACTATCTTCTTTTTGCTAATCCTTTTCTTGCAGATCTTCTACAACCTGAGACACCAAATCAATATCATTTGCTCAGGGAGAAGAAGAAGAAGAAGAGGATCACAATCTAGAGAAGAAGCTCCATACTCAAAGCTGTCATCTAAACTAAATCAGACAGGGGAGCCTTCTTCAACATCATCTTCATCAAGTGTCTTCTCAGCAAAGAGAAGAACAACATAATCTTTTCTGTTTTCTTTATTTCTCCTTCCCATCTTGTAAAGGGTTAAAACTCCCTTCAAAAGTTTACTCCCGGTGACAGGCCACCTTAGCAAAAACCTGCATCTTGGTTTACAAGCACCTGATCAAAAGCTTATAGGTGAATTGGGCACCTGATCAAACCTCCATTGGTGTGTGGACACCTGATCAAAAATACTTTGGTGTGAGGGCACCTTATCAACAACCTCCAGTGGATTCCTACCAGTGGGTAGAAGAGTAGATGTATCCAGTTGAGGGGAACTACTATATATTCTGTGTCATCTGGTTGTGTGCTTTGGTTTACTTTATTTTATTTCAGTTTTGCTGTGTTGTGATATTTATGCTCACTAACTGTTTGTGTTTATTTCTCAATCAGCAAACTCATCTATATATATATCATTTACTTTGAAAGTAAAAATTAAGCAAGACCTTTTAACATATAATAAGAACTAACCTCTCCTTTCACTAACGGGTCGTCCATAATCAAGAAGGGAAAGAAGAATTCCAGAGATACAATAAAGATATATTTGGAAGTTATTCAAAAAGGATCTAGACGCCAACAGAAATGGAAAGAAAATAATACTACCTCTTGGACATTCCTATTAGGGAAATAACAGAAGAGGAAAGTAATTCATTATTATTCGACAGAAGAATAAGTATACAGAAGAAGATAAAAAACAAAAATATTTACACAAAGAACAATTCATCCTTCTTCTTCAGTTCTCTAGTGCTCTCTTCGATAGAAAAGATACAGAACAGATCTCTGTACAGGAAAATACACAAAAGGCTTCTTCCTCTTACTCTCTCTCTCTCTCTCTGAAAGAAGCATACTGACATACATAGATCATCATCTGGATCTAGGCTTAGACAATCCTTGCATCTCTCTCTCAAGCAAGGAATCATTCTCTTAAGAAAAGATCTAGAAAAACACTAAGTGCTTGAATCCTCATTGACTGCTGCAGGAGGATTCATTTAAAAGAATCATGTTTGTCTTCTTCTCCCTCTTTACTCTATCTTCTTCACTTTTTATAAATTGAGTAAAGAGTCCTTGGAATCCTTCTTCAAATGATTTAGTGGTTCAAGATCTCCTTATCAAAAGATCTAGCTTGGTTCTACGAGTCTCCTTACCAAAAGACTCGGACCTTGGTTCAAGATCTCCTTATCAAAAGATCTAGTCTTGGTTCTAAGAGTCTCCTTAACAAAAGACTCAGTTCTTGGTTCTAAGAGGCTCCTTATCAAAAGACTTAGTGGTTCTAAGAGTCTCCTTATCAAAAGACTCATGCATTGGATAGTGTATTCCTACCAAGGTGGTAGAAGAGTGGAGTACCCATATTTTGGGGAACCACTATAGATCTTGTCTCAATCTATGCTGTGAATTTTTTGTGTTGTCCATTCTTTATTTTTGCAATTTAGTGTTTGTTTTATTCTGGATTGGATTTCTGAATGCATAGTTGTTAGAAGCATTTTATTGTTCTGCACATTTTTAGTGAAAAGTTTTTAAAACTCAATTCACCCCCCCCCCCCCCCCCCCCTCTAGAGAATACTCAGAGAACTCACTGTGCACTTTCAACGCCCTTGGACATGGGCGTGACCAAGGACGTGACTCCCCATTTTCACCTGTAAAAGCCAGTATGGGGAGAAGGTGCCTGACACCGTTGTCTTGGGTCCAGTATGAGGATCTGAAGGTACTGGGATCAGACTACATTGATGATACAAATGCTCTTGTACGGATGATTCGTGATTGGATGTTTTAGGCCTAGAGTAGACAGGCAAAGCCCGGTTGGTTGCGTGCGAAGCCTGCAGGGACGCATCAAGAATGGGCAATGCCCGTTCGACGATGCTAGTGTGTGTGTGTGTGTGTATTTGTTTTTTTGTTTTTTTTCTTTGTCTTCCTTAATCCCATTTCAGGATCCGGTACTATAGGCAGATTTGCTTGACCAAGCTGGAACCGGGACTAGTTTTTCAACTCAAAATTCAGATTCAGCAACTTCTTGAATGCCCCATTCTTGGGCGTGGGTAACGAACTCCTCTCCCATTTTCATTTTTTGCATTCATCGTTAATTTAGCATGCTTTAGTCGAATTGGGGACAATGCTCCGCTTAAATCTGGGGGAGTAGTGTTTGTTATCCACGTGTGTGAGCACTCACGTCACGCATTCCATTAGCGTCGTCTCTTCCTTTAAAATCTGCTTCATTTTTAGTCATTTTTTTCTCGCTCTCTCGCATTTCATTAATAACACCCACTTCGATTTGATTTGATTTTTTGTTATTCATGTGCGTTCCAAGTCTTTTAGGTGTGTAGGATTAATTAATTTATAATCAAATATATGAAATTTGGTAGTGAACTGTAGACTCATGCAGTGCTCGTAGTCGAGTGCCCATGTTCTCGGATAGAATTAGATTTAGAGATAATTTTTCTGCGTATGTTAAATACACTGTATTTTTACTTACTATCATTGGTCGTATATCCACTCTCCTTTCGAACGCTATTGTGTCTGACGCTAGTGTAGAGTTGTGTAGTGTCGTTAGTGTTGTATTATAGACTCACGACGAGGGGGTGTCCTTTCTCAGTGTCTAGAACTCTCCCCTAGCGATCTTCGAAGCATATGCACTAAATAGTAATGAACTATATGAAAATGATTTAGGCCTCCCTTTGGATGGTTAGAGACTATGCATCCTAGCATACACTCACTACCTTTGTTTACACAATTTTGAGCCTATCGCCAAGTTTTATTGATGCACCCCCACCATTCTATCACCAAAGCTAAATTGCAAACCCGATTGCACACTTAAATTCTAAGCTTTTTTCATCTTTGTCTTGATAATTGAATTTGGGATTGTTTGTTGTGATGTGGTGGAAAGTTGAAAACTGTTTTATGCTTGGGTGCTTATTTGAAATGAAGTGTAAAAATCTGAAAGTTGAAATTAAATTGGAGAAATGGAAAAGAAGAAAAGAAAAGGAAAGAATTTTTTTATTGTTTGGGCTTAGGCTTTGGAGAGTAACCTCATATCAAAACGCAAGTCTGGGGAGCCTCTCTTTTCTTTTTGTGAAAAGTCTTCATGTTTATCGTTGTTTTATCTCACCCTTAAACTTAAGCCTAAAAGTCATCCTAATCTAAGTCCTAATTATTCGTAGAGTTAGTTACTATCGAGTGTTGTGGAGAAGGTGTGACCGGGCGAGCCTATGACCATCGTCATTGGTGAATTTCCTTGGAGGCCACCCTAGTAATTCTGAGTTGTAATACCACACTTAGCGTCACTACTTTCGCCAACACTTTGCTTAAGATGGATCGCTAGTTCTTCTGATTATGAGTGGATATAGTCATACGATAGTTTGTTTAAGTACAATGTAATTAGATTTTATGCTTAAATTTTTTTCTCTAACCTATTTTTATTCCTCGTGGGCGTGAGACTTCTCGGTCCACTTTCTTATTTCAATTTTTTATTCATAATTAGCCTATCTTATTCCACGTATTTCAATTTTCACATTGATATCACTACCAGAAAATGGACTTTTAGCCAGGGCAAATTGTCGTGTCTAAAAGTCCGAAACCATGGTAAAAGACTTTTAACCACGCTTTGCCCACGGCAAATGGGCGTGGGCAATGCGAGTGTGGCAAAAAGTATTTGTCACACTCATTCTGTGGTAAATACTTTTTTGCCACACCTTTTAGCCACGGTTTTAAACCGTGGCCAAAAGTCTTGATTTCAGCAACTATTAGCCACAGTTTCTCTGGCGTGGCTAAAAATCCATTATTAGCCACGACATTAAACCGTGGCAAATATTTGCCAGATTTATAAAAATAATAGTATTTGCCACGGTTTGAAACCGTGACAAATACTTAGCGGATTTATTAAAAAAAAAATTTACCACGGTTTAAAACCGTAGCAAATACTTGGCATGTTTATTTTTAAAAAAACATTTATCACAGTTTAAAGTCGTGACAAATAATTCAATACAGAAAAAAATAATGATAATGTTATAAGCACACCAATACCAACTATTCTCACTCAAATTATATTCACGACCCAAATAATAATATTTATGCATGGGTGTGCAACCAACTATGCCGCTACTAGACATCATGGAATGGAAAAAAGTAAATAGTCGAAACAATTAAAATTCTACGACAGAAATAAAGTAGTTATGAACTAATTAGTGTAGATGAAAAATAAAGTTCATTTTTTAATGAAAATCTGAATTCAAATTTGTGGATGAAAAAAGAAATTGTTTACGTCCGACTGAATTGAAATCCACATTTCCCAAAAGTTGCTCCTTCCAACTCCTCCAGCTTTCGTCATCCTGCTCCCCATCAAATTCAGAGATAAACCATAATAAGATTAAAAAAAATTAAATAAAGTGAAGAATTTCAGTCTCATATTTACATCATAGAGCATAATTTCCTTATATTTCCTGCTCGACTTCTCTTCTAAAAGCTAGAACCTTTGAGAAGTGGCAAGAAAGGTAAATTTCAGTAACATGATGCTTCACTTGGATCGGTAAGCCAGCCAAGCGGTAGCATGTCCAAGTCTAGCCAAGAATTTCCATGTTAAGCCATTAGCACCAATTTTTTTAGCAGCAGCAAAATCTCTGTATAAAAGAAAAGGTATATGCAAATTCTTCTGAAGTAACATCAAAACATTATTTATACAAACTTAGAAATATAGAAATGAAAATTCAATTGATGCCGACCTTGCCACATCAAAATGAGTAGCAATTGAATTCCATTTATCCCAAAAATCTTCAGTTATTCTATACATGTCAACGTATTTACTAATGCTATCTGCCATGGATACAGTAACATTTGTCCAAGGAGAGAGTGAAAGTAGAATTGGACGCCCAAGACTTTCCAAAATCTATAAATCAGGCACTTTATATTTACATAACTAATTTGATTCCTAAACAATTTCATTAACTGTACTTAGCAATTTCAGCTCTTTACCTCTGAGACTGTAATTATCTGTTCCTTGTCGAGATCATCACCAAATATACAATCAACCTTTACTGAGAAAAAAATCAAAGAACAGTGGGAGTTGGAAAATCATCCTTATGCTAATGGTTCAAGTAGGTCTGGCACGAGAGTAATACTAGATCAAGGATATATATATATATATGATTACTAAAACTCCTTTTTTACTATGGCTTATTCAGTGGAGAGAGGGCAGGGAAGAGGATGGCTGATGGGGAAGGGGAAAAGGGGCAGTGGACGGGCGGATAACTGAGGAGTCTTGAAGGGGCAGTGGACGGGCGGATAACTGAGGAGTCTTGAAGGGCGGTCGGTGGAGGATGAGGCGGCTATTGGTGGACGGCGGCTGGCTCATATGGACAATTAACTCAAAACTAAAAGGGTAAGGGGCCAAACTTCCAAATAGATTATCATAGGTTTCACAAGATGGACAATTTGGGGGGGGAAATTTTAAAACTATATGGGAAAAATTTAGCACATGTGCCAAAATCAACATCCCAGTCAACACACTGTTGATAGAGAGATCTCAAGAAAGCTCTCCCAGCTCCTAAATCTGTATTGACACTCAGAAATCCGTTCTTCATCCATTTGCAAGGCCTATCCCTCTGTCCTACTTCTCATGCATGCCATGTTGTACCATCCTCCTCATACGGAAGTCCCTGAAAGACAATTGTCATTCTAATTGCAGCAACCAAACCAATCAAAACACCATAATTCAAGCATTTTGGGGATCAAATCTACCAACAAGAAGCAGACTGAGAAGCCACGACCGGAGAATTAATACTATTTTATTAGTTTGCTTATTCACATTTTGAATTTCATTCAATAATAATATGGAATTATTGTATTTTGACAGTGGGTATATATACATACCCATGAGATGAAGTACAAACACATTTCCGTCTCTCTTCCTCTTGGCACCCAGCCTTCTCTCTCCCTCTCTACCTAGGTTTCCACCATAGGCAGACACCGAGATCGCCGAGGAAGGAAAGGGAAGGAGCGCACTTTTGACTACGATCTAATCCTCCACCGACCAATGACGAGATCCATTACGAGGGCATCTAATAGACACCAAGCATTTTAGTGGTCGGGAGATGAGAAAATTGGCCATATTCTTAGATCAGTTGGTTAATTAAGGCATTGTTTGGCGCGGGTTTTTTGTTCCTGTGAGTTTGAACAAAAACGCCACCTTCATAGAATGTATGTTTGACATGACAACGGTTATGACCGCCACCAAGAAAAGAAAACTAGTTTTGAACATAAAAGTGGATAAAATTCCTTAGGTGAGGTCAGGCGTTCACGAACGATGGTTCATAACCACCGCATTCGTAACCGTCACCGCCGCGCCAAACAAAGTCTAAAGCTCTCACATGTCTAACATATAATTGTTGACGAAAAATGATCCATAATCTTTAGATCGCTTGATTAATTCAAGCACTCTAATCTTTTGGGTGCATAAATAATTCTTTTAAAAGACCAAAGTTCTCCTTTAACTGTAAAATTGATCAAGAGTGTGCTAGAAAGAACAACTAAGAATGAATAAAAAGGAAAAAACACATTATGATAGAGAGAAAATACCTTGGCATCCAAGATTATTCTTTTGATATTGACTGCTTCTAGACATATTCCTCCCATTAGATGAATCCCAAACTTCAAACCCATGTCATGAACCTCCCGGGCGACTTCCTTAAACCCTTTTCCATACCTAGATGATGGCCACCTGTCATGATCAGGAACTAATCGGCCCCGTTAATCGAGATTATCATAACCATAAGGGTCTGCTGATGCTTCCTCAACATTCTTCCGATACCACAAGTAGTCTATCACAACATACTGTACAAGAATTACATAGACCTTCATCATTTTTTTGTTAAGAAGAAGAACAAGAAGAAAATAATAGAGTTTTAAGAAAAAATATACTGCAGCCTGACATCATATCCAAAAGGAAGCAGCTTATTGGATACAACCCGTGCATTATCAAGAAATGCTTCTTCATCAACAATCCAAGAAAATAAATCATAAGAATTGCACCCTCGTGGTGGAGTGAGAGCATAATGTCCTGATGCTTGAAATAATCCGCTGAAATGTTGCAATCAAATTTGTCAGTTGCTCGAGAAAATATCTGTAGAAGCTGCTGATTTTGAAGGTCTAATGGAGATTATTTGTGTAATTGAAATTAGAAGTAGAAACTACAATGAGATTTTAATAAGAAGAATATGGTTGCAAATGCACAGATTTAAAGCTGAAATCCATGATGAAGGGTGGAATTCATGAGAGTTTAATGTAAAATTTGAGCACGGAAACAATAAAAATAGGAAATGATTGGTTCCAATTGAAACAAACAGAACGGATAGTTCCCGAATAACAAAATGCATGCGAAACTAAACAGAAAATACAAGAATGATGCCAATAAACTAATATGATAATCCAGAAACAAGTCATAATAGGATAAACATCGCACACATCTAGAAATAAGAACAAAGTGCACTTCACCACCTTTCATTTACCTTAACTGCACTTCACCCTGTTATGAATTATTTCTGGATAATAATCAGAACATTACCTCTTGTGCTCTGAGGTATTGGATGACTAATCCAATCCATAGTTATCATTTGAAATCTGATCATAAGACATGTTGGCCATGATGGGAAAGAAAAGTCCTTAAACATAATATACACAAACTCATAGTATTTTCTGTAATCTCCCTATTTACAAACATTTTTTATGCGGAGCATAGGCGAAGACGAGCTTTGGGCCCATTTAGGGCTGATTTGGCGACTTACCATATATGGCGTGCCCGGATCGACGATCCGACTCCGTGGATGCGTTCAGATTCGTGTTGCGAGTCGATTTCATATATAGTTTTGTAATTTTCGGTTATTATTTCATGTAGTTATGGCATCGGAACCGCCGGCCAATCATAGCCGTCGATTTCGGTTGCCCTAATGTTGTTTTCTTATATATAAAGGTCTTAGGGCTGCAGGAATTTTATTGCTGAATGTGTGGAGACTCTTCTTCCTTCATTCCGGTGATCTCCTCCGCGGTGCCGACTCCGTGGAACCCCTTGGTGACGACTCCTTGGGTAAGTTACTCGTATCTTTGTGTTTTCCCCGCCCTCTCCACGTCTCCATCCCGCTGTCCAGCCAGCCACCTCCTCCCTTTCACCTGTTTTCAGCCAGCCGCCGCCCTCCCTGCAGCCAGCCGCCGCCCTCCCTGCAACCCCAGCCAGCCGCCGCCCTCCTCCCTGATTTCCACCCTGCAAACCGCCCCCTCCCTGCTGTCCCAGTCAGCCGCCACCCTCCTCCCCTAGCCCCAGCCCGCCGCCCCTCCTCCTCCCTGCCAACAGCAGGCCACCAACAGCAGCCCACCACTCCTCCACTCCCCAGGTAACCTTCCCGCAAGCCACAACAGCCTTCCTTGGCTGTCTACACTCAGAACCAGTCCAGATCTGGACATTCCAGCCAGGTCCAGCCCCTTCTCCTTCCCCGTTTTGCTGCCATCACCCCTCATTACGTGGAACCACCTCCAAAACTCGTTCCCCCCCTTTAGATCTGCCCAGATTTGGGTATTTCAGCCCGGATTCAGCCAACCTCCGCTCCGATCCAGCCCTCCCAATACCCAATCAGCCTTCACCTTACCCGATCCGGTCCACCAACCACCGGAACCCCTCTTTGTGTCCTCAAACGTTCAGATTTTCATTATTTACAGCAGCCCTATTATTTGTGTTGTGTTTTGTATTGGTATTCGGTTGTAAAACATTGATATCGTTTGGATTATAACATGCTTGTGTGAATGTTCATTTTATTATAGTTATTTGCGCCTGGATTAATCTCTAACTGCAGGAAGGAATTATTCGTCGCGCGCTCTTGCTTTGGCCCTCCACGCGGAGGGAAACCAAAACCTGTTCGCTTAATAAATTATTTTGCTTTGCTGTGAATTTATTTTTGCGTAGGATGTTTAATGTTTATTATTCAATTGTGATTTAATCCGTCGGGCTTTGCATAGCATGTAGGGTTAGGTCACGGATTTTCCGCCGCCTATAGATTCGTCCTGCGTCAATTTTACACAAACTCAATGATCTATCAACATCATCACACGTCCGACTGAATTGAAATCCACATTTCCCAAAAGCTAGTCAAGATTCTCGAAGGTATTCTTCATACCATCTTATTTCTTGCACACATACAACCGAGAAACAAAATGTTAGCTCCTCAATCTAGGGTTGCAACTCCTAGAAAGGACCTCCTCAAGTCAACAGCTGGGCTTGAAAATAAAAAAGAGCTAAAACTAATTCAATATAGTTTTATCAAGCATCATGATGCTTGTGCAGATTTTATATTGGTGCAATAGATTAGCAGCATAAATCACACCGCTCATACCAAAGTTCCAATTGAATGCAAGCTCGAGTTGAGCTCAACCTGACTACTTTGGTGCTCAAACTATAATCAAGCTTCCTACAATTTTGGCTCTCTTACGATCATATGATGTCGGAGAGAGCATGGATTCGGTAGATGTTGAGTGGGTTGAGCAATGGTCGCAATAGATGCAGCAACGGGAGCGTAAATCTAATGGAGGATGAGCTGACTTTGCTCACCTACATCATTAGTTGAGTGCAATATGTTCTACTTCCTCGCCAGGGTAACAATCCTGGAGAATTTAGGGCTACCGATTGGGGAAAAGTAGGGAAGAATGGGAGGAGAAAAGAGACAACTTCCAAAGAAATTCATTGACCAAGCCCTAGGCTTCAAATTGTAAATCCAAACATGAATATTTCATTAGCATGCAACCCAATATATAAGCCCTAACATCCTGTGGCAAAAACATAAATACAGATTTATAATGCAAAGAGAAATTAAATCCCAGGGTAACTTGATACGCCTGGTCCCTACTATAGTCGATGAGGTTGTCCCTGCATGACGCCATGTGTGTCTACTCCAAATCCTGGTGCTCCTCCCTCTCACAGGTCAAGCCTCCATAACATCATGTATTATCATTAATACAGAAGAACAAACTACAAGCTAATCAGTAACATAAGGAACATGTGCAACAAATGATATAAACATATCACTTTTCCTTATATGAAAATTCATATTCTGTAAAAAGGCTAATAGAATCCATGCATATAGTTAGTTTAACCATACTAATGAACTAAAAATCTCATCATATAACATATCCAAACCCTTAAATTTCTTCAAACTAAACTTAAAAAATAAGCTGGAGTGATTAGGTTCTGACATACCAAATCCCATGTGCGGGAAGAAGGGAGGCATCATGACCAACACGGGAGAAAATTTCTGGAAGATCAAGCGGGAAGATACATTGCATCCAATGTTTATTAGGGTAAAGAACGCAAGCAGGAAGATCACAAAAATGGGAAATACCGCAACACGAAGGCCACCAATGTCGTCACCGAGCAAGAAAACACGACGGATGTCACATCCGAGATGGAAGCATTGGGATGTCGCCGCCGAGCAGAGACGCCTGGGGATGTCGTCGCCGAGTAAGATGCACCGCTGGATGTGGTTGTCGAGCAGGAACGCGGAAGGGTCGGGCAGGCATATAGAAGAAGATCACGCTTCATTGTTCTGATAACAATTTTTGTTAGCATTGCTAATCACCGCAAGGCTCGCCGGGAGAGGATCACCGTGAGGCTCGTCGAAAATTGCAAACAGCACCGTCTGCGAGAGGAGGAAACCTGAAGGCGACGTAACTAGGGTTTCGTCAGTCGCGGGTTTCGTCGAGCCCAGTTTCGCCAGAGTTTCGGTGGGGAGAATGGTTTACACCTAACAAGGAATAGAATTTAATATCTAATTATTGTTTATTATTTTTTGTTTCATGAACCGGTTTGCACCTATTCAAAATGTGTTTGTTTTAGGTACGTATGCGTATCTATTCATGGGTACGTATATATAACTTGTTTTTTGCAGTTGGCCATTCATTATCGTTGCCGTTTTGAAATTAAGAGCTGAAACGCCCGGCGGAAACCTAGGTCTTTCGCTCCTCCTCAAAGCGACATGATTTCTGCTTAACTTTTCGGAAACTGAAAGGGACTGCTACAATCTAGTGTTCAAGGCTATCGAAGACATTTGTGCGCACACATTGGACATCCCTTCCCCTCGTGGACAAAGAATCGACGAACCGTCCCTTGATGAAGGTAAGGTTTGAGAACGCCCGTTTTTACTTGGAAAATGCGGTGAATTTTTTTTGGGCGCTGCTATAAGCACTGCACTTTTGTCTATTTGCACTCGTCGCTATTAGCAAGCGCTGTTTTAAGTGATTGTCTATTCGCACTCAACCTGTCTATTAGCAAAACACTATTACTATTAGCACTTTTTTGTCAATTTCTTTTTAACATAATAAAAATATCATTTTCACTATTGCAAAATAACACTTCAAAAGATAACACATTTTATAAAGTAAATGTCAAAAAATAGATTGTCAATTCTTTGCTTCGATTTTCTTGGATATCCAATAATGTTATTATAGGTCATATAAATATTGTTGCATACCCAATAATTTTACAATACGTACAAGAAGTTTAAATACGTATATGCTCAAGCATGTTGGACTCTCGTCGCCGTCGCCAATGCCGTCGTCGTCGCCGCCAACGCCGTCGTCGCCGCCAACGCCGTCGTCGCCGCCGCCAACGCCATCGTCGCCGCCGCCAACTCCAACGCCATCGTCGCCTCCGCCAACGCCATCGTCGTCGCCGCCAACTCCAACGTCATCGTCGCCTCCGTCAACGCCATCGTCGTCGCCAACAACTCCAACGTCATCGTCGCCTCCGTCAACGCCATCGTCGTCGCCGCCAACTCCAACGCCATCGTCGTCCCCGCCAACGCCATTGTCGTCGCCGCCAACGCCATCGTCGTCGCCGCCAACTCCAACGTCATCGTCGCCTCCGCCAACGCCATCATCGCCGCCACCAACACCATCGCCGCCGCCGCCAACGCCATTGTCGCCGCCACCAACACCATCGCCGCCGCCGCTAACGCCATCGCCGTCGCGCCGCCAACTCCAACGCATCGTCGCCTCCGCCAAAGCCATCGTCACCGCCGCCAACGCCATCGTCACCGCCGCCAACGCCATCGTCATCGCCGCCGACTCCAACGGCGTCGTTTCTGTGAGAGGATGAGATGTGTATGGGCATGCATCTAAGGGGAAAGGGCTGCTTGCAGCTATTAAAAATAACACCCTAAAATTTTAAATTTGTAAGTGCTAATAGATAAAAGTGAGTGCTAATAAGCCCTAAAATTTTAAAATTTTGAGTGCTAATAGATAAAAGCACAGTGCTAATAGCAGCGCCCTTTTTTTTTTATCTCTTCATGGAGTTTGTATGTGTTTTTCACCTGTTCATATGATATAGCTCCGTTATTATCGAAATACAGCGCCAATACGGCAGTATTAATAGTGCTTTTCAAATATTAAACTCTAAATATTGTCGTATCTACGCGTTCGGTAATGTTTAGGATTGTCGCTTTATCTCTTGTTGTAATACCTCCGTATTATTGTAGTGTTGTGATAAAACAACGATATTATCTTCGTTTAACTCTACATACTACAGTATTATTGACGTAATACTGCAGTATGACAATTATATTCACATTGTGATACCGTCTTATGTTTATTAAGACCGTTCGAACCTTTTTAGCTTCTATTCAACTTTTTAAAGTTTAGTGTACAACGGTATTATACGTACAATGCAGTCTTATTCTTATACTAACACGGTATCCATAAGTTAGTTTTAATATAGCTCCCGTTAAAATGACCATGTATTTTTAGTAGATACGGCCAGAATACAGTTATATTCTCATTGTGATACAGTCTTTGAACTTGTTTAGCGTGTAGAATGTGTTTTGAATGATATAGCTCCGGTTAAAAAGCCCCTGTATTTTTAGTATATACATGCATATTACAGCTATATTCTCATTGTGATACAGTCTTTGAACATGTTTAGCATGTACATTGTGTTTTTGCAGATGACTCCGTCTACAACTTTACATTGTCGATGTGTTGTGCCTTCATTCAAGGAAAAAGCGATGCCACTTCTCAGGTCATTGAATGAAAAGACAAGGAATGATTTACAAGAAGCTGGAATTCTGCTCCAAATTTAAACCAGAATATTTCTCTAGTTCTAAGTTTGATTCGAGCATACTCCAAGAAGAATAAGGCATTCCTTCTAGGAAAAACTTATAAAACAATGATAGTAAATGAGGTTGCCTTAATGATCGGGCTACCAAACAAAGGTTTGAAATTCATATTTAACAGAACCCCTCTAGCTACGTACGAGCAAAAGGATTTGGTAGCTGAAATGTTGCGGCTTTCAGAGGGAGAGTATACTGAAGAGTTAGAGGGCCAAAGAGTTGCAGCCCTAGTAAAGTATGTGTTGTGTAAACTATTTTTTCCACTAAAGATTATGAAAATTCCTAATTGTTTACATAAGTTTGGAGGATTGGAAGAGTTCAAAAAGTACAATTGGCCCGACGCAATACACTCTTTTTTTACAATCGCAAATCAGGGTATTAAGTATACCCGACTCCAAAAGAAAATCGACAAAGAGTTTGGGCTACATAGAAGGATGCTCGATTCTATTAGTGGTGAGAACTAGATTTGGTAAGTATTTTATCTTGTAATTTGTCATCGTTTTATGTGGAGACTCGTACTTGCATGTGTGGTTTTATGAGTTCACCATCTTTCTAACGGTTGATGACGACTTGGCGAGGCCACGGCTATGTCGATGGTCTCCTAAGTTCAGCTTCTCTAATAAATTCTGTTCAGGGATAAATTCAAAGTTAAGAGATCGCGGACAGGTATGATTTTCTTTCATGTACCGTGTATGTACATTGATTAAATTTCAACCAATGAATAAAAGTTTTAGAAAGTTATTCCGGATATTGTTAAAACTATTGTACAGGTGAAAGAGTGTTTTGATAATATATTACCATCCGAGGAGTTTCTATTAGGAGATGTACCAAAAGAGGATAGTGATTTTGAAGAGTCCGATGAGAATAGGCAAGAATCAGAGGAGGAAGAGGAGCACGGTCCAGAAGAAACTAAGAGCTTTGTGAAGAGAAAAATAGGGGAGTGTTTGTCAAAAGTAGAGCAAACCCACAAAGAGAGAAGACAGAGTAGAGAGCGAGAGAAAAACGAAGTGGTGGGAGAAATTAAAAAAATACAAGAGATTGTGCTGAAAATGACCTCCGAAATTGAGATAAAGTCGAAAATGCGACATGATATTGTGATGCAAGAACTCCATGAATCACGGGTCTCTTGCAACGCTAGGAATCCTGATTTGTGCACCAACATTCCAAAAGCTAACAAGTATCCCCCTTCACCTGCATTTCAAGAACCTGAGGACGCCCAAAATTTTAGCGAATCAGCTTCCCATCAATCTTCAGCTCAATCACCAATAGATATTACAGAAGATAACAAGGTAAATGATGAGATTGTTGATGCATTGGTCGTTTGTCCGCTTCCATCACTTAACCAAAAGGGCGATAAGAGTAGGAGCTTGATAAAAACTATTAAAGGGGGTCAAGATAGAAAAAAATGGGTAATATTTCATCATCCACCTTTGAGGTTAGTTATCCTGGATTGAATGGACTTAGTAAATCAAAGCGTCTAATAATAGATCATATTATGGAAGAGTTCCCCAACAGGTGATATTCTTTGATTTTTTTACCTTCAAAATTCCATCTTATATATATTTTATTGCTGATTATAGAATATTTTTCGTGCAGAAATAGTATAATGATCGAAGGGAGAAATATTACTTTATATCGATCACACATTGATGATCTATTATGGAATGGTTGGCTTAATGATAGCCATCTAGACGCATACATCGTAGCTCTCACCCTACAAAAATTGGTTCATGCGCACAAATTTAAACATTTCTTATACGGCTCACCGAATCATGTTGTTAGTATATATTTTCTTAATGGAAATTTGTATAGCCAAAGTGAATATATCAAATGAATTGTTATACATCACATGGTTCTTTTATAAAGAATCTGAAAAGTAACAAAAGGAATGCTAAAGCGCTTGTTAGCCACATTACAAGTAAATCAGTGGAGTGCGTAGATTTAGTCCTAATTCCAGTCCACCTGACGAATCACTGGGGTTTGCTAGTCGGAAACATTGTCAAAGGATGTTTGCAATTCTATGATTCATTGTACGTGGAAGCAAATTACAACAAGATTGTTATAGTGGTATGTTATTTTCTTTATAGAAAGTATAATATTTTGTTTGTATCTTGATTTATTTTTAGGCGTGCAGAGAAATTATTTTGAAGATCTATGTGATGTCCTTCCAAAGAACATCCGTGAATGGCCATTCTTCTATGTTAATGACATTCCCACACATGATAGTCCTGACGATTGCGGTGTATTTGTCCTACTGTATATGAAAACATTGGTTGGGAAAAAAATTGATTGGGAAAAATATAAATGTTGGGCTAAACAATTGCCAAAATTAAGGGCGGAAATTGCTATTGAGCTCATAAGCGCTTTTCCTGAGAAAGTTATGAGTAAGTGCTTTTTATTAAACCTTTGTCGAAGATATGTGCTTATTAATGTTTACATTCCAATCAATATTTTGCAGTTTCGTAGAAGAAGTAAACCGTTCTTCAAAGGCACAGCATAGTGATGAGAAAGTTATGAGTAAGTGCTATTGAGCTCATAAGCGCTTTTCCTGAGAAAGTTATGAGTAAGTGCTTTTTATTAAACCTTTGTCGAAGATATGTACTTATTAATGTTTACATTCCAATCAATATTTTGCAGTTTCGTAGAAGAAGTAGACCTTTCTTCAAAGGCACAGCATAGTGATGAGAATACGTTGTTTGCAAGAGTTTTTGAAGTAAACAGGATAGAGATGGACAAATAATTTCAAAGCTAATATTACTTTATATCATCTGTAATGTTTAAATAGTCAACCAGACCTGTTCATTTTGCGGTTTATTGGATTTATATGTTAGAAACAGTAATTTTGGTATGGTTATTGTGCATACATTTTTATTTATGTATGCTGTCTATGTAGTATTTGAAGGTTATACTATTTGTGCTAAAGTGTTTTTAGAAATTTTTGACGGACCATACCGTCGTAATACGAAAGGATAATGAGCAGATAGTATCATATTTTGAAGGAAATATGGTGGACTCTGTTAAAACCAGTTATGGTGACATTTCACTTCCATTTATCTAAACATATCAAACCGGAGTACATGCTCGCACAATAAACCCTTTGTTTGAAAACCTCTACAAGAACACTATATCATTGTTCTTTGTGTCAAATCTCACAATCCATTCCTTTGGAAGAGTGGTAGTATCACAAAGGCATATGTTGTATACAATCGTATCTTGGTCATACATTGATTCCTCTGACACCATCAAACCAAGTGCCCCCTCCATCAAAGAATGCTCAAATATTACATATATTTTTCTAGTGTATATCTTGGACATTTGTTTCATTATCATGGAGGACTTGATTTTGAGAGAGTGCGTCCCTTGTTTGCATTTGAAATCTTCCTCCTGTTCACTCCTTCGCCAACAATAAATCAATTTTTCTATACCAAGAAAGCATTCGGTTAGTGAACTTAGGCTTCGAGCAACCATGAAGACTGTGATTTGCCGATTCACTACGGTGTGTGGATAAAATACCAAGATCAAATCTCTCTTTATTAAAAGCAGTGGACCACTTATTTTTAATGTTGTAAAGCTCATTTAGCCAACGATTCTCTTGCAAATTTCCTTTGTTGATCATCTCTCTCCAATACAGCTCAAACTCAAATTCACTATCACATTTACTCATGCAAGTATAAAATAAGGTTCTAATGTGTTTTTCTTGGTTGAAAGTGGGTACCTTAGACGGTGCTTTCTTCGAAATGTGTCATTGGCATAAACCATGACGGGTAGCGGGTAAAACCCTCTCAATAGCAACTGCCATCGCCTGATCTTGATCTGTGAAAATTGTGATCGGTCTCTTGCCACCAACAAACTTTAAGAAAGCCTCAAAGACCCAACAAAAAAAATCTATTGTCTCATGTGCTACAAATGCACATTCAACAAAAACATTTTGTCAATGGTGATTTACTGCTATAAAAGGAGCGCATGCTAAATTATATTTGTTTAGCCTGTAAGTGCTGTCAAAAACGATCACGTCACCAAAACATTCGTAATCTAATTTGGCAGGACCATCAATCCAAAAAAAATTATGAAGACGATTCATTTCATCTGTTTGTATATCAAAGGAGAACATGTTATCTGACAATTGTCTATCCTTAAAAATTTCAAATAATCTAGCCGCTTCTCCAATTTCGATGAGCACTCTTTTTTCCCGATGTATGAAGTTATATGCATCTGCTTTCATGAACCCTACATTTTCAGCTCCGCCAGCTTCTTCCGCCATAAGGTTGAACGTGTCAATCATTCGTATCCCCACTCCTGTCATATTCCTAATCAAGCGTGCTTGGCCATCAGCTACATGGCGATGCGATCGCAACAAATGTACGTCTTCAGATGTAGCCAAAGGATGATTGTGTTCTTCAATGAATTTTAATACCTTCCAATTCTTACCCTCTTGGTCAGCGGTAAAGTGCAAGCAAGCCAAGCAGCCCATCCTAAAATTCCGCCTATGGAATTTTCTCTTCGCATCAGTACACAGGTTCTGAAGTTTAAAACCTGCTTTCGAACATGAAAACTCTCGTCCCTTGATGATCTATGTGTGTATCCAGTAAAATATATGTTGTTTTCGCACACTAAAGCCACACAGACGAGAATATTCAGAGTACATTTTGAAAGCCTCATCATCAGAATGAACCGTGCGAAATACCACATCTTCTTTGTGGACCTGCGAATAAACACCTAAGAATACACTTGATAATAAAATATACACTCGTATTACAGTTGCAATACAGTCGAATTCAAGTTTATACAGCTGTAATAACACCCAATCTTACAACGTCTATCGCCTCATTAAATGATCCAACACTCTTGTCAACCTGCTAGGACTTGTCAGATGATTGATTGTAGTCATCCATGGAGTTACAACGGTGTAAAATGTTGCTGGTGTGTAAAATGATGGCTCTAAATTACTGCTATAATATACTCACGGATGGTCCTCGCCGAAGAAGCTGACGGATGGTTGCTCCTATTGGAAACCCCGAAGAGAAAAATGCAGTAATTTGGGGATTATATAGGCTCCTCTTCGAAGAAGATGACACTGTAAAGCTGCTCCCGCTGGAGTACTTTTCTTCGCGGCTCGAAATCCCTAAAATGCACACACAAAAAATTTGAGAGGGGCTCCTCTACGAAGAAGATGATGGATGGTTGCTCGCACTCGAAACCCCGAATAGAAAAATAGAGTAAGCTTGTGAGAAATGGGGGCTCCTCTCCGAAGAAGTTGACACTGTAATACCTGCTGCCCGCTGGAGTAATTTTCTTCGCCGCTCGAAACCCCTAGAACGCAAGTACAAAAATTTGAGAGGGAAACACGAGGCCTCCGTGAAATAAAAAGTATTTATATGCGCACCTATTAATACACCTGAATACACGTGCATATGTAGGGAAAAATTTTCGATTCAAAATAGGTTTGCACATAATAATTACCAATTTAATTTATGTTAAAGGGAGTTATTTTTTAATAATACCTAAACTACCCTAGATAATTTTATCACATTTTTCTAAACCAAAAAAATTTAATATCATATATATAGGGTGTAACCTGCTTAAAGAATAACTTTAGAGGGGGCAATGTGCCAAACTTTAAAAGCTATGGTGCAATGTTCCAAGAAGAACTAATTAATGGGTGTTGTGTGCCAAAAATCCAATGATTAGGTCAATAGCTTATGGTTTGCACGATTAAAATTAGGTCTACATTTTTGCTACCGTTTTTTTGAAAAAGCGATGCGAATTCCACCTATTATAAAATCTACATCGGCATTTCTAAAAGTTCCGCAAAACGTCCACATATTACTACTTTGTTGTAGTGGACGAAGGGTGTTGAGGATAGAAAGGAGTATGTTTTTATAAATTTAATTTTAAGTATTAATCTTGGTGTGTGAATAGTCTTTTCTGCTGAGGTTAGTCAGAGTAGGAATATTTTTAACATGTTGTAAAATATAACTATAATAGACAACATATTACAATTGTTGTTTAAAGTGATTCGGCAAATGCAACTTTTAGAAAATGTTCCCAGTAATGGATAAGGGAGAACAATTAATGAATGTTGTCTCGAAAATGTTGCCTAAAACTAATACTCTATTTCAACAATTAAAAATTGTTCTCTATGATATGTTTAGACAATATCTTATAAATATTGCAAAATTAAGTGTTGTTAATAGCCAAAAATGTTGTAGTGGAGTAATCGTGTAGCTCAATATGACCTAATGGTCAAATTTCTCAATTCTCGCCATATTTGAATGAAACGAATGACATCGAGTTCATATCGATCATACGAGTTTGTATTGATCATACGAGTTCGTATCGATCGTAATCGAGTAAATGAGTCACATGAGCCCAACTAAACCGCTCACCGTGGGTCAAGTGAATCTGTTAGACGCATTGAAAATGAGATGTTATATGAGAATTAATGTTTAAGCTAATATTAATATATTTATAAGTATATGCTATGAATAAATTAAAAAACTAAATTTTAGTCAATTATTTCATACTATTTTTTGCCACGGCAAAAAACCGTGGCTAATACTTCTGCATTTGCCACGAATTAAAAATTGTGGCTAAAATATTAGTCACGAATTAGGAAACCGTGGCTAATAGTATCTTTTTAGCCACAAATTCAATAAACTATGGCTAATGTGTTCTTTTTTGCCACAAATTTTACATTTGTGGCTAATACTTGTTTATTAGCCACGAACCAGGGGTCGTGGCTAATACTTAACTATTAGCCACGAACCAGGGGTCGTGGCTAATACTTAACTATTAGCCACGATTTTAAACCCGTGGAAAAAAGTGTGCCTAAAAGGTATTTTTCTAGTAGTGTACCGCTTATATATTTGTAGGTTTCATCATATAATATTTGATAAGCCGAATGATTGTAATGTGAGCATGTTTAGCTTGATAGAGCATTATGTTCTCTCATTCCATGCATGAGGGAGACTTGTTCTTCTTCTTATTTCATTTTCTTATTTTGATATTATGATTGTGACTGTGTGGATAATGATTTCTGGAGGGCTGGGTGCTTTTCATGCAGGTGCGACCTCGTGTAACCTCTCTGGGGAGTCTCATTCCTATTCCATGTAGTAGGCCAGTGGTCGTGCATTTTTCATCCCGCACGATCAGTGGACTCCTCTACGCACAACCACTGGTCATGCACGTTCATTGGCCTAAATTCTTCAGAGGATCAGACGAGGAGTCATACGAGGACTGTATTTCCTTCATGCATGACTATTGGTCGTGCGTAATTATTCTTCCAGTTGACGTAGCATCCTCCTCAAGTCGATATAGCCTCATCAAATTGATATTTCCTTCCCGCACGAGTAGTCGACATTCTTTCGCGCACGACCACTGGTCGTACGCCTATTCGTGCGCAGGTCAACTTTTCCTGCTCCTATAAATACAGAGTTTTGACGGGAAAGAAGAAAGCCCCAATTTTCTTCCGCCTTCTTCCACATTTTCTAACATTTTTTGCCTCTATGGGCTAGGGATCATCCCCTAGGCCTCCTCCATCATCTAAGGCCTCAAAAGTGAAGTTGAAGCATTCCTGTTCTCTACGCAAGATAGGAAATCGAAGAAGAGACATGGATAGCGCAATACCCTCGAGAAGATGGGCTCATTGGGGATCAGTGACAGTGGTTCCTATACACCGACCTACAGTCGATGAGAGAAGCCATCACGGAGTCACGCTCTATAGCACCTTCGCCTCCACAGAAGAGTCTAGAGCGACATTTGTTGGATCTTGCGGCGCCCTTAGAGGGGGGGGGGGGGTGAATAAGGCTAATATTTACTTTGAAATTTTTCTACAATACTAAAATAATTTTACACTGATAAACAAGTAGATTTTTACATAACCTAAATAATCACTTAGAAAATCATGAGAAATTGGAAATCAAATTTTATTTTCATAAGTGATGAATACACAAAATTATCGATCTTAATAAAGCTTAAAATCAAGGCTATGATAAAAATAAACTCCTTTTCAATTTACCGGTCCTTCAACCAAGGACCGACCGGCTATAGAAAATCTCTTCCTAGATCTTGCTACTAGCCTCCCCCTAGATCTCTCCACGATCTAGACGCTGTACACAAGGCGGCGATTTACTCCTAAGCCATACAAGGACCTAGACGCCACGTGCAAGGTGGCGATTTCCCCCTAAACCACACACGGACTTAGACGTCACGCACAAGGCGGCGATTTCCTCTACGTATTACAAGATGAGAAAATAAATTACAAAATAGAGATTAAGATATGAAAGTCCCTAAAGATGAAGCTCTGAAGACGGCATCGAATCCTTGCAAAGATTGCCTGAGATGCTGTGCACAGACCGTCTCTTCTTCGATCTCGAACGTTCTTGCCAAAATGGGTGTTCTCTCGGTTCTGGAGCTCTCTGAATGAAATGCACTCAGGAATTGGTACTCCTGATATTGTAACTTTTGTCTCCACAGAAAAAATGAACCAATTTATATTTCTTGATGTCGGAATCCGATATCTAGATGTCGTCCGTCAGCGTTATCTTCTCCGGCAGCCACGTGTCCCATGTAGATGATGTTTTTGCGCGACATGATGGTTGCAGTTGAAGCGTGGGCTGTCGAATTCCGATAGCAATATTAGAATTCTGACAGTGGATGAAACTAGCAGATCGTGTGGAAACCGTTGAGTTATCGTCGACGACATCAAGCTGTCGCTGACGACATTGAATTTTTCTTGACTTTAATTCTGAGCTCCAAATTAAAATTAGCATAGTCATATACCTATTATACCTGCACACCATAGATGAAATAAGATCAAATACATCCAGGATTTGTTATTAGGAAACCAAGGAGGTCGGAATGCATGCTCCAACAATCTCCCCATTTTGATAATAAAAAATCCACTTTGAAAGATATCATAGTATCTTATTAAGTGATATAAGATAAGCAAGACGAAATAAGTGGGTGTGTAATAACGCCAATTGGATGAAGCTCCCCCTACATGTATTCTCCCCTACATGTATTCTCCCCCTAACTATGATAATCAATTAATGAGGTTAATAATGATATAGTGAGTTTAGGAATGATGGTAAGTTCAGTAATGATGTCTTTCAAAGAATAATTCTCCCCTTTTGGGATTATCAAAAGAAATAGGAGGGTAGTAAGGGTCATTTAGTAGAGAAACTGTAAGAATAGTGCTGAACAACCAATAAAGTAAAATGTCATGATAGTGGGGACGCAAAGAAACCTAAAACACCATTATAAGCATTCAACAATATCATCAGAGAGAGACAATAGTATAAGGATTTCTGAAATTATTTCGGTTCAATTCTCATGAGAAGAAATGTTATATATAATAATGAAGTGCTCAAGTGAGTATGTGTGATAATACATATGAGTCACTTTAAGTCACACATGAATATGAGAAGTCATAACTAGCATAAAAAGACATAAACTATGAAATAGAAGTCATAGCACAAAATTTCGTGAAAGTACCATATAGTAGTCGCACAAGACACTTTACAATTCTTTCCAAGGTGCTCAACCTCACAACGCTTATTAAGACTTATCAGGAGGGTAAGTAGTGCTTGGTGGAGTGTCCTTGTCATTTCATCAAAGTAGTATTTGTTTTACTTTATCACATATTGAGTGATGTCAACAATGTTAGCACGTATATAAATTTTTTTTGCTTATTTGCTTCTTTTTGATTTTTACAAAGGACTTCCGAATTCACTTGTATTGCTAAAATATGATAGACAAATTTGATTTGTGCAAATGAATCTAAGTGTAAGACTGTCTTTTATGAAGGTTATGAGATAACAATCAAGATTCATGTAAGAATTAAGTAGAGTTTCACATGTAGCAAATCAATGTAACTGGATGTGATTGGTCATTATCATACATAAAAGATTTCTCATACTTAAAGGCATGCGATAACAATTTTTAGTAAATCTCATGTACTATGTGATAGGATCGATGATATTGCGAGAATGACTAAGCAATAACAATGTTAAAAGTCTCTTTGAGAGTACGAAATCATATTGAGGAACTTTTAATTATGATAAAAGTGATGGAACAAGGGGATGTAACGGAAGTGAACACAACAGAAGCGCAAGAAATGAAATCGTACGGCAGGAAGATGTCGTCGACGACATCTAGATGTCGTGGCCGACAGCGGAAAAATATAAGAGGTAGCAAATCTGAGGAATGTTTTTGTGAAGTTTAGAAAGGAAATCCTAGATCTAAGTGTAGATTGAAGGAAATCCTAGATCTAAGTTATGATGGAAAAAAATTTTGTTTTGGATGTGAAGGTTGTTCGAGTAAAGAGATGGCTTCAAGTTCAAGAGCACGTAGAAGTACGCCCGGTGTCTCTCATTCGTCATACCAAAGTTATCCGGGCATTGAAAAGTCACTGATTGGAGTAGCAAAAATAGTGGAGTTTGATCTTCCACGACGCGAGCACATATATTTTCTACTCGCCAAGGCATGTGTAATTTCTATTATAATCCCAGACATGTTCTCATCAGTGTTAGTTCGAGAGTTTTACAATCACTTGGAAGATCCAACTTATACGGATCTGGATGGTGGTGTAAGGTAGAAAATCCAAGGACAATATGTGGAAATTACCCACATAGATTTGAGAAATGAATTTGGACTGATTGAGAGTGAGCATAGGATTGACGTAGTAGAAAATTATAGAAAAGAGCAAGATTGGACTCTCCTCAATATGATATTGCACGGAAATTCTATGAAGAGTTTAATCACAACTACAACGACGCTCGCACCGGATGCACAGGTTGTGCAAGAAATCCTAAGGAATATGGTCATGTACAAAGTCGGTGACTCAAGAAGTATTACGACACAACTTAGCCTTGTGACGTATTTCATATTAGAAAAAGAGTTTTTGATGTTGTAGATCTACTGTTATCTATTATGCGCTATACGTTTAGATTGAAGAGTCCGACATGGAAGAAGGTTCATAGCTTGCCGTTGGGAGCAATCATCTAACGCATATTATATAAGAAATATTCTTGGATAACCCAAGAGTTTTATTTGAATGATTGTATTCCCGGGATTTTCAATATGAAAACTATGCGACCTAGTTGATCTTAGCGTGAGCCATCAGTAGAGATGAGAAATACACGAATCTCGCGTGGAGGATCTGTACGCGAAGCCGTGGATGAATTACGGGGCTCACTTGAGGAGCATATGGCGTCGTTTGAGGAGCACAAGAAGGATGTGATGAAGAAGATGGGCAAGATTCAGAAATTTATGAAATTTCTGGTGAAAGGTTTAAAGCTAAAACCTACTCCTGCTGAGGCCGCTAAATGGGAAGACTCGGAATCGGAGCCGCCACGTCATTCGATAAGATGAGCACGACATGGAAGAGATGCTGGTCAGAGCTCCAGAGGGGATCAGCCTGAGAGTAGTGGTGCTGAGAGTGGAGATTTTTGAGTGGTTTTCTGCAGGTTTTTGTGTTCTGGTAGATGTCGTCGGCGACAGGTAGATGTCGTGGATGACAGTGAACTTTAATTTTGTGTGATTTTTCTGTGTTGGAACTCTTATGTATAAGTTATCTTTAGTTATTGTTTGTATTAATGAATCAGTTTGTGGAACTTTGATGATGTTTAATGATGGTTTAGTAACATTGTGTGGAGTTAGCAATTTGTCATTTAATTATACTTTTTTTGTAAAAAATTTAAATGAATATATTCAATTTGATATGTCTAGGATTCCTAATTCTAATCTTAGCATTGAAAAGCGGAAATCCGGAAGTGGTTTTGTGAATACATCGACAAGTTGTGAATCTGTGCCTATAAATGAAATTTTAATTTGATTTTGCTTTATGTGGTCTCGTATAAAATGATGTCGAACGTCGATGTGTTTAGACTTAGAATGATGTACATGGTTGTTTGTTAAGTCAATAACACTTTTGTTGTCACACCGTAATTCTATTATTTGATGATTAATGTTATAGTCTTCTAAGGTTTGTATCAACCAAAGAGCTTGTGCACAACAACTTCCTAATGCAATATACTCGGCCTCGGTGGTTGAGAGGGCAACATAATTCTGTTTCCTACTCGACCAAGAAATGAGTGAGGGGCCTAAGCAATGACAAGTGCCACTAGTGCTTTTGTAACACCCCAGTTTTCGCTGAGTGCGGAGGTTGGAATGCCCAAGGAGTAGGGAAAGTATTTCGTAGCTGGGAGCTAGCACCGGGGCTAGCGCTAGCGCCAGGCGTTAGCTGTCCCGTCGAGTAAAACTCTTGTGTTCGATGGTATTCGTCGAGTTGAATTCGTCGAGGAGCTAGCGCAGGCGGTAGCGCTAGCGCCAGGCGATAGCGCTTCGTCGGGTAATGGAGTTCCGTCGAGACGTTGAGTTGTTCTTTGTTGAGGGGTTTTTCGTCGAGTGGCTACCGCAGGCGGTAGCGCTATCGCCGGCGCTAGCCCACGGAACCAGATCCGTAAGTGGCAATTTTCTGGGCATCCGATCTTCTTAAACTTTGATCCAATGGCTCAGATAAGTTCGTCCTAAGGTCCTAAATATGGCAGAGGAGTTCTTTTTCATTCCTTGAAGTCTTTTGGGTGCTTTTGGAGGCTAAGGAAAGGAGGAGGGTTTGGAGGAAGAAGAAGGTTAGATCAGCCATGTTGGAGCACCAGAGCTCCATTCGCCGATCTGAGACCAGATCTGTGGAGAGGACTAGAAGGCGCTTCTTTCTATTCGTGCCTTTCAACCGATCCATGGCGAGGAAGAAGACTCTTAGGGTAACGACATCTCTCCTACCGGTTTTAGGATGTGTGCCTGCATCTTTGTTTTTACCTTCTCTTTTCTGAAATTTATGGCACCAGATCTCTCAAATGAGAGGGGTTTGGGTCGCCTTGGTTCAAGAAGAACCATCAGATTGATTTAGTCCGTCCCCGACATGATTTTGCACTAGAGATCCGATCCGTTAGTGGATTAGGCATTGTGGGTGAAGCCGAAATCGTGACCGATTATCCGATTAGGTGATGTTGCTTAACGTGCATTTTAGGGATTTTGCTAGAAATCCGATGACGGCGAAAACGTCGTATGTGTTGCCTTTATGTTTCGTGTGAGAACGAACGGTGGTTTGGAAAGAGTAACTTGTATGGGTGATGAATGACTTGTGAAGCCGCTTGTATATGAAGGTGTGACTTTGTCTTTGTGGTAGGTTGGCTAGCCCGTGAATGCTTGGATTCATGTGGGGAGAGTGTCCCGGCAACACAAGTCCCCTTTTGGGCTAACTGACGAGAACAAGTATGCTGAGGCGCCCATTGGCAAGATGAGCCATGTAAGCGGTGAGGTCTCAGTGGAGTTCTTGGCTTTTGGCTTAGTGATTGTTGTAACGCCCCTGGATTTTCGGCTATTAATTTAATTATATTGATGACGTCATTATGGCGTAGGGCGTTACGTTAGCGTGGAGTTAGCAGAGCGCCGTCGTTTGTGCATTTTTGTATCCTTTGGGTCGTGTCGACCGAATTTTGAAACTACCCGGAATTGGAAAATTTTACTTTAGGAAATTTGATTATTTAATTTTAGAAAATGCCTTAAAGTTTCGTGGCGATCCGAGCGATTATAGAGCCTCGGTAATTTTTAGAAGATTTGCATGTTTTTGGCGTCGCCGTAAACTTCGGAAATTTATATCTCGAAAGCGGTACGTCAGATTTTGATTCCAACTTCGCTGTTGGATTCGTAGCGCCGCCGTTCACCTATGATGCGAATTTCGCCGATTTCGACATTCATTTAGTTTTGGAAATTATTATTATTATTATTCGGTTATTATATATAAAATTATTATTATTATTATTATCTATATTATATATTCGGTTATTATATATAAACGAATTCGTTTATATATAACGAATTCGTTTATATAATGAATTTGTTTATATAATGAATTCGTTTATATTATTCTTATAATATTATATAATTCGTTTATATTATTCTTATAATGTTAATAATTCGTTTATATCATTCTTATAATGGCAGCTCATTGTTAATGGCAGATCGCGAAAATCTAAAGACAGACCAATATGTTATTAGCAGACCAAAAAAATGAAAAGTAGCCAAATTTAAATACATCATTGAGAACTTTCAAAATAATCAACATATGAACAAATTGTCCACGAAATTTTAGAAAGTTATATATGATATAATTAGTACAAGGACAATAGTAGTCAAAATTAGTAGCACCATACGAGAAAATTCTGTGTCCTTGCAAAATAAATTCATATTGAGTACCTACGCAAAAAATAATGTTGGAAGTCAGTTTTAAAACTACATATAAATATAAAAATTAAAGTTAGTGAGAATACCTTTGTTGTCAAACATCCAATATATCATACAACTTGCAAAAGGGTACACCAAAAGTTATTTATATAATAAAGGAACTCTAAGCCTACACATTTAAAAAAAATTATTAGAAGATCATCAAACTAATGATTTGAAATCTATGAAAATAATATATAAATGCATATTACACACCAAAATGTCGAGATTCCATTTGCTAGCAATCTCATCACGATATCTTGCCCAACTCCGGAATATTGGAGGCAATGGGCAATCATCAAGCATCAATAGTTGGACGAAGTGGTTGTTATTTATGAACTCAATGTAAACTGTCTTTGGGAATGGCGGAGGTGCCAAATGAAGTGGTAGAAATGTAAATGATTGATACATTGAGAAGTGAACGAATTTGATGTTGTAGAAGGATGCCACTACTAATCTCATATCTGGCATAGTCATCCACTTGTCCATTGGCGCCGGAGTAACCATACAATCTAAAGATTCCAATAATTCTAATCTTCTAGATTGTCCATATATGTCCGCATATAATTTCTCATAACTATGTAGCTCACTAGTAAGTGCATGCCGAACCTTTTTCCAATCATCCTCCAACTCCATTGCCATACCAACAACACGATAGCCACAATGTCCATCTCCCGTCGCATCCACCACATTCATGATATATTTTGAGACACATGCCAGCATTTGTTTTAGGACACTTCTTAGTAATCGTGTATCATTTTTCACCATTTTAGTAGGTCCAATTGCATGTTTTTTGCGGTATTAACTCTTTGCTCACCAAGTAAGACATGCTCAAACAATGACAATTCTCGTTTAGTAGATTTGCACTCCTTCTCAAATTTCTTGTAGCTTCCTCTTGGCCTTCCTTTTAGTTTTGGTGGTACTAAAGGTTCCAATGTTTGAGTTAATGTTGGATCCATGATTTCATGTAGCTTCTTCCTTATTTCTTGTTTCTGTAGGACATTAGTATTTTTGTACCTTCTTAGAATGCCCTCAATCTCATTTTCAATATCATTGGGATTCTCTTCTTCAACTTTTACCTCATCCTCAATGTTCTTCTCAGTTAACTTCAACTCTTTCCAATGTTTTTGAATCATCCACAAAGGAAAGACATTGTCGTGTGTGATGTATGGTTTCAACTCATGGGTGCATGGTAATCCAAATGTACGCCTACATGTATGTGTGCAAATAAAATCATTTCCGGATTGTAACTTAACTGACTCTTTATCTATAATTTTCAAAGCAGCTATAGATACACGACCAAGCAATTCAGAATACAAAAAACTCCTAAATTCTTTGTTCACTTGAATGACACTTTCACCAAAGGATCTCTTAATCTCTGTATGTTGTAAATCTATCATCTGATCAAATGTTTTCCATACTGTGGTTAAGTTCCCAACTGACACTTCAAGAAACTTCTTTAAATGATTATGTCCACTTTCAACTCGATTAGTGGTTGTAGTACCCAAATGCAAAAATTGATCAATCCAAGCAGAAACAAAGTATTCTTTATATGGTGTTATCCATGTAGCAACAATATATGAATACAAAGCAGGATATTTTGCAGCATAAATATTTTTTATAGATTGCAGTGCACTAGTAAAATCACTCTCCGATTGAGAATCAACAAGACCATGCCATTCAATCAAAAATAGTTCCCATTCTTTCCCTTTGGCAAAAAACCTTTTGCAGTGCGCAAGGATGTTTCTGCTAATGTGGACTTTACATAAAATATTTTTTGCTTGTGGGAAAACCAACTTGATAGCGTTCATTAGCGCCACTTCTCTATCGGTTGCCAACACTTGCGGCAAACCATTTACATCAAGAATGGACTTAAAACATTCAAGTGCCCAAACATAACTCTCTTGAAGCTCGTTAGAAATGAACACAAAAGCAGCATAAACACTCATATTTGTTGATGTTACTCCGACAATAGAAAGTAAAGGCAGACGAAATCTGTTTGTCTTGTATGTGCAGTCCATAAGAAATACTGTTGGAAACATTTGACAAAGACGAACTGATGTTGGGTGAGCAAAGAAGAGACTCTCTAAATGATTGCCACCCTTTACCACTTTATTGAAACTACAATAACCACAGTCTGTTATGCATTTATATAGAAACTGTATTGCAGTCCCTCCTTCTAAATCATTTTTATGCATTTTAACCCTTTCATTATATATGGTCCGGAGCATTGTACAATTGGAGCTATCTCTTTTCTTTAAAGTTGTTAATATTTTACGAGGCTTAACATTTGCAACATACATCTCATGCACAATTTGTTGCTCACTTTCATTTAATCTCCCAGCATGAGAATGTGCTTCAAGGTGAACCATTTCATGGTTATGCTTGCCACATTTCACTTCAACATTCCATTCAAATCCAGCTGCATTTCTAATACCTTTCAAAGAGAAAGGACATCCACACCTTTTCGAAGCGGATTTTCTAATATTTCTATGTGGAGTCTTCGCACTTAGACTGTGCCATTTAAATCCAGCCCTATCACACCCAAGTAGGACTCTGGTCTTGTCCTAGAAGTTAATTTATCCGCACTTTGAATCGTAAGTACAAAACCAAGACCATTAGCAATATTGCGTGCCCAACTAATTAACTCCTCTTTTGTAGGAAAACTCACTAATGTTGAAAAATGACATCCAAAATCAAAACTATTTTCTTGTGTCAAATTATCTTCATCCATGGTGACATTTGAATCTAGTAAAACCCCAAAAAAACATAAACACATGCAAACAACACACCAAATGATTATTAAGTAACATTTTGGAAGAATTAGTGAATTACCAAATGGTTCTTCATCCATAGGAGCACTTTGAGAAAAAGTATTTTGCATCATTACTTCTTCCTCCATAGAATTTTTTGAACCTACAATAATAAGTCAAATAATCCAAATAAATAAATAAAAAATTCCCATTTTGGAAGGAGATGGACAAATAAAAAGCAAGTAGTCATTTACCTAATGGTTCTACAATATCCATAGGATCACTTTGAGGTGTCAGAGAAACCACTGAAATTTGGGAGAAAGAATCATACCCTAAAATTTCTTCCCCTTCAAGGATTTTCGGATCTACATTAGTGACAAACTAAATCGACATAATAATCTTTGATTTAGGAAGAAGAATAGCATACTTATGTTGAAAAATTTTAGATCTAGAGAATGGGAGAAAAAAACTTGATTTCGGTTAGGGTTGGGCGAAAATACCTTGAATCGGAGAAGGAGGAGCAATAGGCGGAGGATTCAAGCAATCACGAGCGTCCAGAGGATGAGGAGACAAGCCGCCGGACATGGCCGCCGGCGGTGGTGACCGGCCGGGAGCGTGCGGGAGTGGGGGCTGGGCGGTGTCGGGATCGTTCGGGTGTCGGGCTCGGAGGAAAGTTAGGAAAAGGTCGAAGCGTGAAATTAGGTTAGGGGCTGCCAATAGGTGTATTATAAGAGAGAAAAATCTGGATTTAAAAAAAAATCAGGTCTGCCAATAGCCATAATAGGTCTGCCATTAAAAGTTTCCTTATAATATCTATAGTAAGGAGTCGCGCGAGAATTCTGGAGATCCCTCCGTGATTTGGCAAATCCTATTATGGGAATGTTATATAAATAGCTGAAAAATCATCCGTGGAACCCTCTTATCAACTTATTATTAATATTAATATTATTATTATTATCATTATTATTAATATCTTTATCATTATTATAAGTATAAATACACTTCTTCTCCTCCGTGAGAAAATCGAAACCCTATTCATCTTCTCCTTCCCCAGTCTTTTTGCGAACCCGCGAGAGACGTCCTTCCGTGAGCCTTCAGATCGCCGCCACCGGAACTCCAGAGCACGAAATCTTCGCCGGAGCATAGATCTGGAAAGCTCTCGCCGAGCTCTTCGCGTGTGCGGTAAGTATTTTGAATTTCGTAGATTTTTGAGGTTAGAGCCGGTAGCCCTAACCCTCTTTTTCGGCCCAAAAGTTTCAGAGATTGTTCCACGAGGTTTTCTAGCGGTCGATCTGCGACGTGGAGCGAGTCGGAGGTCGTCTTCTTCGAAAGATTTGAGGCAAGTGGTGGACTTTTCCCCCTTGCCATGTTATTGTTCTTTCTTTACCGTTCTTTCTACGTATATATCTTATTTAGACAAGTATTTTCATATTCATTTTCTGCCAATGACCCGTATCCCGTAAAATTCGTCAAGTTATTGTAGATTCGTCAAACTACTCTCGTTTATAATGTCGCCGAAATACCCTTAAATAGATTCGTCGAAATATCCTTAAGTAGATTTCCTTCCGCGTGATTTCGCCGAATAAGTCTAGGAATTCGTCGAAATAGTTTTAGGCTTCCGACGGGTAGTTAAGGCGATTCATCGATTTTCGTCGCATGTATTCGTTAGAGATTTCGCCAAGTGTTCTTGTGATTCGTCGAAAGTATTTCAAAAAAATTCGTCGATATTTCTTGGGTTCGTCGAATGTATTTCGACGAATTTGTCGTAAGTTTGGGTTCCCCTTGGAATTATTTCCGTGTTTTTCTGTAGTGTCTGTTTTGGTCATGATTTTGTGAACCTCTATTCCTAGTTGGTTATTTTTGGACCGTGGGTGGACGAAGTGGCCACCACCAGTGCCTGTTTTTTTTTCGTGGACGTGTAGACTGTTGGTTGGTGGGCTGCAACCACCGCCACAGTGCTTTTATGCCTCAGATGTTTTGGTCTGATGGTTGGTTAGAAATAATGCCTCCGCCTCAGTACTGTTTTATGGCTGGAATATGGATTCACTTCTTGGGCAACTCGACATTATTCCTGTTGGATGTTGTTGTAACGCAACTTTGACCGCACTTTGTGCCAGTCTTTCCTTACTGATGGATGCTAATATATACTTCTTCATTAGATTTGCTGATGTTTTGCAGCTATTCTTGGTTGGGTTGGTAACCCTCTTTTGTTGAGTTTTCTCTTACTCTTTGATTATGTTTTCTTTCCATGCCTTTGTGTTGAGGCATTCCTTTCTTTTGAATGCCTCAGGTTCGGATCAGTAGTAGGTGGAGCTGACCGAGTTCTGTTTTTTGCAGTTTTGCTGTAGTTGTTTTGCTTACTCTCATTTGGAGAGGTAGATTGTTGTTTCCTTTCAGAACTTATTAAGGTTATGGGTTCGTGTCAGTATGTTGACGCCCATAACCTGAGTTTCCTTTTTGATTAGACCTGTTCTTATTATTTATTCTGCTACCGTTGTTTGCTATTTATGCAATTGCTCTCTGAGAAGGTTTTATGTTAGGATGCATGGTAGTTATCTTATATACAAAACAACATAATTCTTCCTACATGACATCTCTTTTAAAACTATTATCATTTTACTTTGAAACCCGTAAAAGAAACCTTTTGTACTTATGCTAAATCTAGAAGTTGCATATCATCAGAATGTTGGTTTGTTTCATCATGCTCATATATGATAAATTAAAGTAAATTACGTATTTTCCGCTGCGTAAATCTATACTTTCTTATTTATGGACTAGTTGATCCATTAAACCGAGGGACACGATTTTTGAAAACTGTAAACTTAAATTAAGTTTTAATCATAAAGTTCATGACTTCCTAAAGAAAAATGTGAAAGTAAAGCTGCCTGAGCATCTGCAGTTGTCCCCTACATGACGTGGCATCATGATGCGTATTTTCTCTTACTCTGACGTATTATTTAAATGCAGAGAAAATGCGGGTTGTGACTGTGAAATTTTTTGAATCTTTATGAAGTGAGCAGGAATCATACAACTTAGAGTTCACAAGCCAAACAACCAGAAGCAAATGGAGGCAAACAAGTGATCTTTATTGATAGCAACTTCAAATTACAAGGCAAGACATGCTTGACGAGACATGATTCCGCCAGCACAAACACCAAAGGGAAAAATAGAAATTGAAGATAACTTGAGACGGCACGGTCTCCCTTGCGACCTCAGCAACTCGCCAAACCGCAACCTGCTGCCGACCTCAGAACAACACAGACCTTTGATCAGACCGCACCCCTCCTTCCGAACTCCTGATCCTCCCGAACTCCAGCAATACAACTCTAAGCCGCAGACCGCGCGAACACTTTCAGAGGAAGAGGTGATCGCTGCTGCCCGCACTATCCGCAGAAGCTGCACAAGAAGAGTTCAATCAGCAGACCGCCCGGTCAGACAAATAGAGATCGCAGGAAAGAAGAGAACTCGACTTACACTTGGTGTGTCTTGAATTGCTGCAACAGTGGCTCCTATTTATAGGCGTGAGACCTAATCCAGTCACCACCCTATGAGATAGGATCACCACCCTCCAGACCGCGCGACCTGACCGGTCACATCGCGCGATCAGCAACAGTACTCCTGCTTCATTTTGGTGAACTCGCCAGCTTCAACATGCCTGAAGCTGTTCACCCCCCTGTGTTCGCCCGAGACCGCGGACACAGCCAGTTCGCCCTCAACCCGCGAACTCCTGTTCGCATGCCTGTCTCCTCCTGAGACCGCGAACAACGACCAACTTACATACCAGTCTCCTCCTGAGACCGTGAACAGAACCCGCGCGACTAAGACCCTTAGTCCGCGAATACCACCAGAAAGCCCGGTCAGCCACCAGATCGCATTCTGGAGAAAACCTGGATCAAGCTATGCGGTCACACCAGACCGCCACAGCCTTGAGGAAGACAAATCGCCAGGCGATCACGAACAGACCGCGCACACTAGAAGACGAACAACCCGCCACGCGGTTAGAGACAGACCGCGCGACCTTCACCTTCAGCCGCCTTGGACCCATACCAGCGATTAAGCCAGGAGACCGCAGCTAGGCTTAGACAAGACAGACCGCAGAGGCAGACCGCCTGGCCGTGCGATCACGCCAGACCTACCGACCTCCTCCCAGACCGCTCAGGTCCAAAAAACCCTCTAACTTCCACTTCAACAATTTCAACACTCCCCCTTGAAGTGGGAGTTGAAACTAGCCCCAGTAGGCTCCTTAGCCGTGTGAATGGCCCCTTCGCCAGTGCCTTTGTGAAGATGTCCGCCACGTTGTCCGCACTCCGCATGTGATCGACCGAAAGAGATCCCTCCAGCACCTTCTGCCGTATGAAGTGGTGCTCGATCTCGATATGCTTGGTCCTCGCCTGACAAACTGGATTGGTAACCACTTTGAGAGCACTCTCGTTGTCACCGCGTAGCAGAGTAGGCTCCCGAACCTCCTTGTGGACGTCTCCCACCAACCTCCTAAGCCAGATGGCTTCCTGAGCTACCAAGGCCGAAGCCTTGTATTCCGCTTCCGTGGTGGAGATCGATACGGAATCCTGCTTCTTGCTGCACCATGATATAGCTGTAGGGTCCGCCATGAAGACGAATCCAGATGTCGACTTCCGATCATCCGAATCTCCCCCGTAGTCAGCATCCATGTACCCGTGCACCTCGAAGCCCGCATCCCTCCTATATAGGAGACCCATGTCCGAGGTCGCCTTGACATACTTCAGAATGTTCTTGGCTGCTAGTAGATGAGGTACCCGTGGCTCCGCCATATATCGACTCACTCTGCCAACTGCATATGCAATATCCGGCCTCATGATCGTCAGATAAATCAAGCTCCCAACCAAAGCTCGGAACACCAACGGATCTTGCAGAGTCCTCCCCTCATCCTTACGAAGTTTTGTGGCCTTCTCTAGAGGTGTGGAAGTGCACTTCCCTTCCTTCATGCCGAATCGCTCCACGATTCGCTCCGCATATCTGGCCTGGGTCACCAGCACTCCACCTTCCTTCCTCTGCACCTCGAGTCCAAGGAAATGGTGAAGCTCACCTAAATCCTTCATCTCAAACCTGATGGACAGCTTGGCCCGAAGCTGTGCTACCTCCTCCTTCGAGTTCCCCGTCACGATCATATCGTCGACATATAGCAGCACGATGACTTAAAGCTCCCCGCTCTTCTTGACGAACAAGCTTGAGTCTGAGTCTGAAGCACCAAATCCACAGAATAGGAGATATTCTGCGATCTTCCCGTACCACGCTCTCGGCGCTTGCTTCAACCCATACAGGGCCTTCTTCAGCTTGCAGACATGCTCCGGAAAATCTTCAGACACAAAGCCTGGTGGCTGGACCATGAAGATATCCTTGTCAATCTCGCCGTACAAGAAAGCGTTCTTGACGTCGAGCTGCCAAATCTCCCATCCACTGAACGCCGCCAAGGCAATGATGAACCGAACTGAAGTCATTTTTGCCACCGGACTGAATGTTTCTTCGTAGTCTTCACCGTATTGCTGCAAGAACCCCCGAGTTACAAGGCGAGCCTTGTACCGCTCGATGCTGCCGTCAGCTTTCTTCTTGAGCTTGTAGACCCACTTGCATGTCACAGGAGTGGTGCCCTTGGGCTTGGGCACAAGAGACCAGGTCTCATTCTTCTCAAGAGCTGCCATCTCTTCTTGCATAGCAATGTCCCACTCCTTCACGCCAAAGGCCTTCTCAAAGCTCGACGGCTCCCTCTCATCCAAGGGACCAGCGAAGAAACATGAGACGAAGCTCACTGCGTTTTCTCCTGTATAGCGATCAGGGGCGCCGATCGCTCGCTTCGACCTCCTCAGCTCCTTCCCCTGAACCGCATTATCTCCAGCTGCTTCTTCCCTGACTCCTCTTCCAAACGAGCTAGGAGCATTGCTCCCCCTGCTCCCTGAACCAGAAGCCCCCGTCTCGGAACTAGAAGGAGATGGACCACCTGGTGACACAGGTAGCTCCACCTGAAGATCCTCCACAGCTTTCTCCGGCACCTCCACCCAGCTCTCTGGTAGCTCCACATCAGAAGACCCTTTGTAAGATGTCACCTCATCGAACATGACGTCGCGAGATACCACAAACCTCCGCGTCACCGGGTCCATGCACTTCCATCTTTTCTTCCGCTCATCGTATCCCATGAAGACTAGCTTCCTTGCTTTAGCATCTAGCTTCGTCCGAAGAGCATCTAGAACATACACGTAGCAGGTGGAACCAAACACCCTAAGGTGTGCCACGCTTGGCTTCTCCTTAAACATCATCTCATGCGGAGTCAACATGTTGATGGGACTCAAAGGCATCCTGTTGATGACGTAGGCAGCACAAGACATTCCCTCCGCCCAGAAGGACTTTGGGATACTCTTGGCATGCAGCCAACACTTGCAGGTCTTCGTCAGATGACGGATCTTCCGCTCTGCAACTCCGTTCTGCTGTGGAGTATGTGCACAAGTGAGCTCTCTCCGGATGTCTGCCTTCCTGCAAAAAATAGAGAACTCACTGGAGGTGAACTCCCCTCCGTTGTCAGTCCTCAGCTTCTTCACCCGCACTCCTAGCCGACCCTCCACGAGCTCCTTGAACTCCACAAACTTAGTAAACGCCTCCGCCTTCTCCTTCAGGAAATATACCCAGACATATCTGGTGTAATCATCGATCAACACCAGCATATATCTGCTGCCTCCGAGGCTTGGGGTAGCAGTTGGTCCCATCAAGTCACCGTGGATGCACTCCAACGACATACTACTCCTTGTCCGCGACTTGTCAAATGGTAGTCGATGAGACTTGCTGAACTGACATCCTGCGCAAACATGACCCTCTCCGTAGGAAGATAGACTAGGCAGGCCCTTGACCAGAACTCTCACCGCCATAGCTTTCAGCTTGTCCATCCCTACGTGCCCCAACCTCTCATGCCATATAACGGCACCATCATTCGTCTTCATCTTGTCGACGTAAGAACTTGTCGATAAAACGAACAAGTCCTTTGCCCGTCTCCTGACATGGACGACCTCAGCCCTTACGGTCTCAAAATTGCGTAGAAACTTCACTTCTGTTGGGCTGAACAGAACGTGATACCCAGCATCTACAGCGTTGGTCACGGAGAAGAGGTTTTTTCTCATACCAGGCACGTGATAGACACTCTTCAAAGTAAGTGGCCCTCTATCACTGCCCAAGGAAACAACCCCACCTTCTCTACTGGATGCACAGTATTATCAGCAGTAATGATTGCATTGTTACCTGTATAGGGCTGTGTAGAAGAAAGCTTGGTCTCGTCTCCGGTGAGGTGATGACCACACCCCGAGTCCACGATCCAGTCTTCCCGATAGTTGATAGGAGCCGAAGCTCCAATAGAAGCCGACAAGGCTCCTCCCCAACCTCCTTCAAGGTGCCTGGCCTCAGCTTCCTCCTTCTCCGCAGCATGCCCACCTTGGGTGACCACCCTGCAGTCCTTCCTGATGTGGCCATACTTGCCACACTTGAAGCACTTCGGACCTTCACCCTTCTTCTTCCCGTCGGCCTTGGGAGCATACCCCCTTTCCTGCTGCCCAGAAGTTGAGGGCCCATAGCCTCCTCCAGTGGTCTTCTTCTTCTTATCCCACTTCTTCTTCTTCCCCGAGAAGAGCACTTCGCCATCTCCCCCAGCCACCGACACCCCCGCCATCTGCCTTGCCAAACTTTCTTGCGATGCAAGCAAATTCTCCAGCTCCAACAGAGACGGCTGATTTGCCCATCCCTGCACCGACGTCACAAAGGCAACATATTCCTTCCGCAAGCCGCAGATGATGTGCCTCTTCAGCTTCGCCTCAGAGATAGGCTCATCAGGATCCAATGCTGAGATTTCAGCGCACAAGTTCTTCATCTTCAGAAAGAAAGTGGAGATAGAAAGATCACCCTGAGCCGACCTTACCAGCTCATTCTCCAAGAACTGTAGCCTTGCTACATTCTTCTTGTTAAACAGCCCATCCAGGGCTCTCCAGATCTCCGCAGCCGATCCACACCCCAAGATGTGGTTAAACAGGTCAGGTGAGATTGCCCTCTTCAGAGTGAACTCTGCCTTCGCATTCGTCCTCCTCCAAGTTCTCACCTCAGCCCCATTATCCCCTTCCGGGACAACTTCCTGCGTCTGATCTCCTCCAACTACCTCCCAGAGGTCCTCACCTAGAAGATAGCTTTGCATACACGACTTCCACTTCTTGAAGTTAGTCGATGTAAGCATCTCAATTCCAAGACCCCTCGCTTCCATTGCTCTACCACTGGTTCCTTCTTCACAAAGGCGATGGCTACTCTAAGTTCCTCACTACTCTAAACCACTCCAACCTATCTCTGATACCATGTGAAATTTTTCGAATCTTTATGAAGTGAGCAGGAATCATACAACTTAGAGTTCACAAGCCAAATAACCAGAAGCAAATGGAGGCAAACAAGTGATCTTTATTGATAGCAACTTCAAATTACAAGGCAAGACATGCTTGGGCAGACATGATTCCGCCAGCACAAACACCAAAGGGAAAAACAGAAATTGAAGATAACTTGAGACCGCACGGTCTCCCTTGCGGCCTCAGCAACTCGCCAAACCGCAACCCACTGCCGACCTCAGAACAACACAGACCTTTGATCAGACCGCACCCCTCCTTCCGAACTCCTGATCCTCCCGAACTCCAGCAACACAACTCCAAGCCGCAGACCGCGCGAACACTTTCAGAGGAAGAGGTGATCGCTGCTGCCCGCACTATCCGCAGAAGCTGCACAAGAAGAGTTCAATCAGCAGACCGCCCGGTCAGACAAATAGAGACCGCAGGAAAGAAGAGAACTCAGCTTACACTTGGTGTGTCTTGAATTGCTGCAACAGTGGCTCCTATTTATAGGCGTGGGACCTGATCCAGTCACCACCCTATGAGATAAGATCACCACCCTCCAGACCACGCGACCTGACCGGTCACACCGCGCGATCAGCAACAGTACTCCTGCTTCATTTTGGTGAACTTGCCAGCTTCAACATGCCCGAAGCTGTTCACCCCCCTGTGTTCGCCCGAGACCGCGGACATAGCCAGTTCGCCATCAACCCGCGAACTCCTGTCCGCATGTCGGTCTCCTCCTGAGACTGCGAACAGCGACCAGCTTACATACCAGTCTCCTCCTGAGACCGTGAACAGAACCTGCGCGACTAAGACCCTTAGTCCGCGAATACCACCAGAAAGCCCGGTCAGCCACCAGACCGCATTCTGGAGAAAACCTGGATCAAGCTGCGCGGTCACACCAGACCGCCACAGCCTTGAGGAAGACAAATCGCCACGCGATCACGAACAGACCGCGCACACGAAAAGACGAACAACCCGACACGCGATTAGAGACAGACCGCACAGCCTTCACCTTCAGCCGCCTTGGACCCATACCAGCGATCAAGCCAGGAGACCGCAGCTAGGCTTAGACAAGCCAGATCGCAGAGGCAGACCGCCAGGCCATGCGGTCACGCCAGACCGCTCGACCTCCTCCCAGACCGCCCAGGTCCAAAAAACCCTCTAACTTCCACTTCAACAATTTCAACAGTGACAGTTGGTATCAGAGGGAGGTTTGTTTGACAAATTGGTCGAACGACTTTTCTGACCAGGTGTTAATTATCTTGTCTCATTGCATACACACACCAAAGTGTCATCCGTACATCTTGGCTGAAGCATGAACATTACACTCATAACATGACAAGAAGTAGTATATGGGGCATATTATGTAGTATGGGATGCATACTATGTGTTTGTATATGGATCCACCATAAGTGGCAACATGTGACGGTTATGTAGTATAGGATGCATAACCATCATCACATGGGTGCTCATTAGCACGTTTTTCTTTTTCGTTGCATACGTTATTATGTATTATGGGGTGCATAATATTTCATGCGTACGCCGCTCATAACATGCATTAAGGCTTTTCTTAGAATGCATAACACACCATACATATCATAACATCGCATAAAGCACCCGTGCCAAGCTAAAGATTTACATGATGACACTCGTACACACATAATTTGAAAAGAAGGTTTAAACATCCATACATCCATATGGCATGCACAAAAGTCAAATGATGGTAGTATATCATCCCAAGTTAAAGCATAACATCATTTGTATAAAATCCCAAAGCAAGGTAGTAGCTAGAGCAAGTGTCGTTTCCTATTTTGGTTCGAGCTAAGCTGAGTAGTTCCAGTTCCAAGCTAGGGTTTTGATGAGCCGTTTATTCGTATTTATAGTTATGTCGTCGAAGCGTGTTGCGACGAGGTTGACTCCCCAATTGGAGGGTGAGTCTTCGAGTGCGCAGATTGAAGCTATGATCGAGAGTCTGCGACAAAGTAAGGAGGCACTATCGAGGCAGTTAGTTGCGATGCAATCGCAGATTCAGACGTTGATGACTACAGCCGCTGTGCAGCAGCCTGTGATGCAGGACCCTATATTGGGTCAGGCTATGCCTGTCCCTCCCACTCCATTGGTGCCTCCAGTTCTACTACCACCAGAGATGAACTTCATATCGCACTCTCAAAGATTAGGACCTCCTACGTATGACGGAATAGCTGATTTCATGGCATTGGATGACTGGCTAGTCGTTATTGAAGAGATGTTCGCGTACTCGGGAATCTCTGTGGACCAAAAAGTGTTGGTCGCCGCTTACCAGCTGAAGGGACTTGCTAAGAGCTGGTGGATCCGGGAGAGAGAAAGTCTTGTAGACGGATGTTCATGGCAATCGTTTAAGGAAAAGGTGTTAAAGAAGTTTCTGCCATCGGTCGAGCAAGACCGTCTTATGAACGATTTTCTGCACCTGAAGCAGAGGCAACTCACGGTTAGTGAGTATGAGGTTGAATTCAGTAAGCTGAGCAGATTTTCTCCAGATTTAGTCGCTTCGGAGTCAGGAAGAGTGAAGCGTTTTCTCGGAGGACTTCGTAGCGACGTTCAGCAATTGGCTAGCGCATACAGATCACTCAACTACTAGAGACCCAACTTATCCTCAAACTGCAATTTCATACCCACCTCATACCTGTGAGCGTAAAGGAAGCTGAGTAGAACGAGTCATATGGGAAGGAGTCATATAGTGGACTGAGATGAGTGGACCTGAGAAAGGTACTCATATACGCCTGAGTAAGAAGGATCTATGGGTGAATCTCCACTAGTTGAGCACTCACTACAGTGCAGAACTCTCTTCTACTAGTTCATACAGTCTGATCAAGGAAGGTATACAAAGTGAGAAGGTCCAAACTAATACGTGAAGGGTGAGTATTCAGAAGGCTCAGGAATGAGACTCAATGGCCAGTGTCTAAGCTATGTTGAAGTAGTAGAAGCCGCGCTAAAAGTTGAGGCCATCGACAACGCCAAGAACAGAGGCGCGTTGATGAGGAAGGATAAGAGAAAGGTCAAAGAGGGGGAAAGCCCCAAGGTATCTGGCCCTGCTCCAAAGAAAAGGAGTGGCGAAGTTTGTAGTTTCTGTGGTCGCCCTGGCCATCCGTTCGAGAAATGCTTCATGATATTGGGAGCCAAGAAGCAGCAGCAAGTGTCGACAATTCAGAGCGCTCCTAGAGAAGATTTGACCTGTAACTTTTGTAAGCGAAAGGGGCACGGTATTGCCCATTGTTGGTCGAAAGATAAAGTGTGTTTTCAGTGCGGGTAGAAGGGGCGCATTAAGTATAAATGCCCGCATTTTCAGCCTACTCTACAGCCAGTGCCACTTCAGTCTTTGCCGCCGCCACAACCATAGCATCAGGATAGAGGAAATGGCAAGTTGAATGTGAGAACTAGGGAAGAAGCGCAGAATTCCACCCAAGTTATTTCAGGTTAGACCTTAATTTAACTCTTAGTCTTTGTCTTTAGTCTCGTTTTCCATTCCGCTAGTTATTTATTCAATTTTATAGGAGAATTTAAGGTAAGGAACCGTTGGGCGCGCGTTCTCTTTGATTCTGGTGCTACCCACTCGTTCGTGGCTAGGACTTTTCTAGAGCGTCATCGTTTGATCCTCGATCAGATTGGCAATGTGTTTCGCGTTTAGTTTCCTTCTGGCGACTTCATGTTGTCGGACCAGGGTATGCAGAATTGCCCTATCCTCCTAGGTGACTTCTTAGCTTTTGCTGATTTAAAGGTGCTAGACCTGGAAGATTTCGACGTGATTTTGGGCATGGGATGGTTGTCCAGATATGATGCGGTTATCCAATGCAAGGTTAAACGTTTGGACTTCAAGATGGACAACGGTCAACCCATGAGTGTGTATGGCTTCCCGCGCCAGGATTCCCCAATTATTTCTGCGGTATGTGCTCGGAAACTTTTAGATTCTGGTTGTTTTGCTTACTTTGTTTCTGTGTTCGAAACTGTTAGTGGTTTGCCGTGTATCGAGGATGTTCCTGTAGTGCGAGAATTTCCTAATGTTTTCCCTGTTAGCCATCCTGGTCTTCCTCCCGAGAGAGATGTGGAGTTTGTTATTGATCTTGAGCTCGGTACTTATCCAATTGCTAAGGCACCGTACCGTATGGCCCCGCGTGAGCTGGAAGAGTTGCGTACCCAGTTAGATGAATTGTTGCAATGTGGATTCATTAGGCCGAGTTCTTCGCCCCGGGGTGCTCCAGTGTTGTTTGTGAAAAAGAAAGATGGTTCAATGAGGTTATGCATAAACTATAGGGAATTGAACAAGGTAACCATCAAGAACAGGTATCCGTTGTCGTGAATAGATGATTTATTTGATCAATTGCGTGGTAGTTCGGTGTTTTCAAAGATTGATCTTCGTTCAGGTTACCATCAGTTGAGGATACGTGTGTCGGACGTCCCTCAGACTGCTTTTCGTTCCCGTTATGGTCATTTTGAGTTTCTGGTGATGTCATTTGGTTTGACATATGCACCCTTTGCGTTTATGGATATGATGAACCCGGTGCTCAAAGACTTCTTAGACCATTTCGTAGTAGTTTTCATCGATGATGTGTTGGTGTATTCAAGAAGTGCTGAGGAGCATGCTACGCATTTGCGCTTAGTATTGTCTACTCTAAGAGAGCACAAGTTGTATGTGAAATTGCGTAAGTGCGAATTCTGGCTTTCACAAGTGTCTTTCCTGGGTTATGTAGTGGGAAAGGATGGAATTTCTGTAGACCCAGCAATGATTTTTGCTATTTTGGATTGGAAGACGCCTTCAACGCCTAAGGAGATTAGGAGTTTCTTAGGGTTGGCGGGTTATTATAAAAGATTTGTGCAAGGATTTTCGGTGTTGTCGGCACCTCTGACTAAGCTTACCCAGAAGAATGCAGCGTTTGTTTGGAGCGATAAGTGCGAGGAAGCCTTTCTAGAATTAAAAAGGAAGTTGTGCACCGCTCCTATTTTGAATTTACCGACCGAAGGAGTAGAATATGACGTATATGTAGACAAGTCTCATGTTGGACTACGTTGTGTTTTGATGAAAGAAGGAAAGGTGATCGCTTATGGGTTAAGATAATTGAAAGTTCATGAAAGGAATTACCCTACGCATGACTTAGAGTTTGCGACAGTAATTTATGCTTTAAAGCTTTGGAGACATCTATTATATGGAGTGTCATGCAAAATTTTCACGGACCATAAGAGTTTAAAGTATGTCTTTACCCAGAAAGAATTGAATTTGCGCCAGCGCAGATGGTTGGAGTATGTTGCGGATTATGAAGTGGACATCCTGTATCATCCGGGTAAGGCTAATGTGGTGGCCGATGCCCTGAGTAGAAAGACCGCGCATGTCTTCAATCTTTTCGTGCAATCCTTAGTGGAGGAGTTTATGCTGATGGATATATCAGTCAGTAGTAGTACCGTGCCTTCGAGTTTAGAAGCTGAAGAGCCTTCTTGGATTACCCTTACAAGACTGCATCAGAAAGAAGACCCAATTTGCAGCATCTCCAGAATAGAACTAAAAAGGTGAATTACCAGATTTTTCAATTGATGATAAAAATACCTTGAAGTTTCGGGGTAGGTATTGTATTCCCGCGGTTGAGGATATTCAAAGATCTGTAGTGAAGCACATGACTCAATTGTTTCGTACCATCCTGGTTCCACAAAGATGTATAAAGACCTGAAGAAGATTGTTTGGTGGTCTGGTATGAAGAGTAATATAGCTAAGTATGTTTCTGAATGTTTTAGTTGTCAACGTATTAAGGCAGATCATAAGAGGCCTGGAGGTAAGTTGAACCCTTTAGATATTCCAAGCTGGAAGTGGGAGAGTATTTAAATGGACTTCATTACCGGTTTGCCGAGATCTCATAGAGGACATGATTCTGTGTGGGTTATAGTTGACAGATTAACGAAGTGTGCTCACTTTGTGTCTTTTAAGATTGTCTATTCTATGGAGAAAATAACAGAACTTTATCTGGATGAGGTTATCAGATTGCATGGTGTGCCCGTGAGTATTGTGTCAGATCGGGATTCCAGGTATATGTGCCGCTTCTGGCAGATTTTGTAGGGAGCTTTGGGCACTGACCTTATATACTCTACCCCTTATCACTCTCAGACCAATGGTCAGACGGAAAGAGTAAATCAGATTTTGGAAGATATGATCAGATTTTATATTTTGGATCATGGTGGGGCTTGGGATAAGCGTCTTGGACTGATGGAGTTTGCATATAACAATAGTTATCAGGAGAGCTTGCAGATGGCCCCCTTTGAGGCTTTGTATGGGAGGCGTTGTCGAACTCCTCTGTTTTGGGCCGAGGTTGGTGAGAGTCCGCTGTTAGGTCCAGAAGCTTTGGAAGAGATGAATGTTGCTGTGATGCATATCAGCAAGAAGCTTCGCATTGCTCAGGAGCGTTATGAAAAGTATGCTAATCACAGAAGGGTTGATCTGGAGTTCGCAGTTGGGGACATAGTTTTTCTGAAAGTTTCTCCGATGCCAGGTGTTAAGAGATTTGAAAGGAACCACAAGTTGGATCTCCGGTGTAACATCCCATTTCCTACTAGACCCCCTAAATCCAATTTAGGGTGAGACAAGTGGTGAGTGTGGTGAGTTGGGCTAGATTGCAGCCTTAGGACACGTAGGGTTAGGTGGACTCACATGTGGCTACTATAAGGCTCAAGTCAACCTAGGTCAAACTAGCTCAACATGAACTCACACTTGCAAATTGACTCCTCCAATAGATGATAAACACTCCAAGGAATGCTATAGATCCTAAAGCCCCATCATGGGGTCACCAATTGACCCAATTTGACCAAAGTCAAACTTGGGTCAACATAGGTCAAATCCTCCCCAATAAGTTCAATTGAACCCCAAAGCATGAATTTGACTTCACCCCTAGTCTTAGAATATCATGGGGGACCTAATTGACCCAAAAGCCCCATCATGGGGTCAACAATTTGACCAACTTGACCAAAGTCAACATTTCCCCAATTTTGGTCAAAATCACACCTTTGGGTCAAATTAGCTCACTTAGGTCTTCACCATTACTCAACCAACCTGGGGTGGTGTCACTGAACTCAATGTCAACACATTAGACCAGTAAACACACCCAATTGACCAAGTCAACCCAAAAGTCAACATAGGGTCAACTTTGCCTAAATTGGGCTTAATTGGAATTAATCCAAATTCCAATGGATTAAGGCCCTCACCCAAAGCCCATTCTGAGGCCCAAGAGTCATTGACCAGCCTTGCCCCCCATTTCCAACATGCAAGCACATGCATGGGGGCAAAAGTGGAAAATCCCCCTTCCCCCATTAAGAAACAAGAGAATTTTGGGAGAGAAGGCCATGTGGCCTTCCTCTCCTCTGCCCAAGGCCTCCTCTGAACCCCCCACATGAATTTCAGCCAAAATTGAGAAGAGGGAATGCCACTTGGCGGCTAGGAGGAGCAACCAAGGTAGAACCGAAGCCCCCCCACTCCAAACTCCTATAACCAACCCCTCTCAGCTCAATTCGACCCTTCCATCAGCTTCAGAAGGTCGAGAGGAGTGGAGCTAGCCCTTTACAGTGAGACAAACGGTGGAGAATCGGGATTTCTGGGAGGATTGCCGGAGCTCGCCACTGCCATGCCGCACCGCCGCAATACCCGTTGTCAGCCCTATTTCAAGTACGATTTCTCCCCCTCTCCCTCTGTGCTAGTATCTAGATCCATCTAGGAGAGAAATCAGGCTCAATTGAGCCCGATCCCATGTGAGATCGAGGGAGTTTTACCGAGCTCTTCTTCTTGCTCGGAATCGCCGGAGACGGGCTCTCAGGCGGCCGTGCCGCCGTCAATCGATGGCCACCACCTCAACGGAGGTGGTGGAGGCGGTGGCCGGCGGTGGTGGGCCGTGGATGGCCGGGAAATGGTCGGAGAAGTTGTCCCAGGCGGGGTTAATCTCAGCCGTTGGCGAGCTAGGGACGATGAAGGGGCGCCGTCGATCTTGCGCCAGGATTCGTGCGTGATTTGATATATGTATATATATATATATATATATTAATCTGAATTAATGTGAATTTCTGTCACACCTTTGTTTCATAGTTTGTTTAATTATTTAGAGGCCTTTAGAGGCCTTATTATGAAAAATAACCAGAGACAAGATTTGTAGATATGGATGTCTACTTTCAGTAGAAATTTAGATCAAGTCATTTGGACCACTGTAGGATCCACAGTAGTCATACTTGTGAGGTTGGTCAAAACTTGAATATGCAGTGGTTTGCATGCAAAAATTAAAGGCCCTAGAGGCCATATTTGCAAAAATGGGCAGAGATAACCTTTGTAGCTCTAGGAGTCTACTTTCATTTGCACTTTAATCATCTGATTTGGTGCACTTTGGACATCAGAGCACCCATTTTCCTAGGACCGCTCCTTGTGTAGTGCAGAAATTAAATATGCTATAACTTTTAAATGGCTAAACCAAATCCCTTGAAATTTGTACCATGCATGCATGGTATGAGGACACACCTAGGGTTTAAATTTGGGAATTTTTGGATGTGTATCCATTGAGTTATTTCATTTATTAGTAAAAGTAAATTTTTGGTATTTATGGAGTTGTATAACTCCAAACACCCCCTAATTTGGGGGGTGAGCTCTTTTTATATATCTAAATCCCTGGTTAAAATTTCAGCACATGTGCCTGAGCGTTTTTCTCTGAATTTCAAAATGAAGTTAGGGTCTTAAGTGAAAAATTGGGGTGCTAATAGTCAATTTGGGCTTTTGAGCTTTTTGATGGAATTAAAGGTGGGAATCATCTTGCATGCCTCTGAAACCTTGGGGTTAGTGTATGTCATGAGGATATACATCATTGACATAAGTTTCATGATTATTGGAAGTTATTCTCCTAAAGTTTTTGATTAAATGAAAATTGTCACACTTTTAAATTAATGAAATAAATTGAATCATAAACTTAGGGATAAATCCAAAACTCTGGGAAATGGATCTTTGACTGTAAAGGCACATTTAGGAAATTTGTTGGAATTTTTGGACCTCATTTATTTCCCTGAATTTGATTTATTTGGTTAAGTCAATTTATTCAAATATGACATTTAGGTCTCATATGCATTTGGAGAATTATGAAATTATTCTAGTAGGTTTCCTTGGTGATTCTATAGTTCTGTAAATTTTATCAAAATTTTTAGATGAATTTTTGTGGTAATTATCAATTTATTGAGGAAAAACCCCCTTTTGTAATTAAATAATTGAATGGGGTAAAATAGTTTGTAAAATTCTAAATCTCTGGATTTAGTGTTTTTAGATGGTTATTATACTAGGATAATGTTCGCAAAATTTATAGAGACATATTAATGGTAGTTGTAGTGTAAATCCCTATTTGCACCCCATTTATGTTAAATAGAAATTATGGTCAAAAATTCCTGTTAAAAATGTGAAACTTAGGATTTGGTATTCTTAGACCTTTATTATGCCATGATAATTTTCCCAGAATTTATTGAAGTCATAACATAGCACTTGTAGTGTAAACCCTTATGCGCACACCAAATGTAACAAATGATAATTAAGGGTAGATACTCCTTGGAATAATATGAAACTTAGGCATTGCTGTTTTTAGGTCAATAACACACTTCTGTGATTTATTCATATTTTATTGAGACCTGTAGGTGGTGGTTGTAGTGTAAACTCTTATTGGCACACCACTTGTATTAAATGAATATTGTGGATAAATATTACCTGGAATATTATGAAACCTTGGATTTGGTGTTTTTAGATGATTAGTATGCTAGGTTAATTTTCTTAGAATTTTTGGAATTCATATTTTAGTACTTGGTGTGTAAAGTCACATCTTCATCTTTTTCATGATAAATATAAATTATGATTATAAATTTGCTGGAAAAATATGATCTTCTGGAAATAGTGATTTTATGTTCATATGAAGCTACTGTAATTTTCCCAGAATTTTAGGAAGCCAAAATCTTGTACTTGATGTGTAAAAACTATTTTTCCATTCATTCCCTGATAATTAGGGATCTTGATTATTTAATTGCTGGAAAGATATGAAATATTGGAAATCTTGTTATCATGTCACATTTCATCTCTGGAAGGAAATTTAACAAAATTGAATTCACTAGCATGATACCTCCTTCCCTTTTAGATTCAGATTAGTAATTAATGAATTTTTATAGAGGTCAAAATTATATGAAATATGCTTGGATTTTGATCATCCCTTATTTTATCCACTATGAACCTATGATAATAATTAGAAGTCATTTGGGAAGTAATTTGATCAAGGTTCCACCTTAGGAATCTAAGTTAGATGTATGTCGTGGTCTGCGGATAGTAAAAACTCATTATGATGAATAGGTCAATATAATCATAAGGAAATCGGGGAGAATTGAATTACAACAAGAGATGAGTTTAGACCACTTAGACGACTAAGAGTTATTAGAGTTGAGTCTAAAAGATTGATTGCATAGGAGCGGGGTGAAACATAAGGCGTATGTTATAAAGAGTAATGAGAGGGTGGAAGGTTAGGTCAGGGTAGCCGCCAAGATTGCTAAATGTCCTGGAAAGGGGTTGGGCATCATCCCATCATATACCCTAGTACCTTGCGAACCCTTCACCGGGTAGCCCTCGGGAAGTCCAGGATCCACCCTAAACTTCCAAGTAGGATAATAACTAAACAAGAGTAGTCTAATTAGGAGTTTAGAAGATGAGAGTGCTTGGTGAGCTGTGGGTAAGGCTGTGCTCGGGATTGACGAAAGATCGTCCTTCCCCTTAGAGAGTTATAAAGCGCTGAGATTAATTCAAGTGAAATGATAAGAGGGTAATTTTATGGGTAGTTACCAATAATACTAAGTGTCTTGAGGAAAGGGAACTTTGGGGTGTCATCCTATCGTAGTTTCTAGTACCGTAGCGAGCCCCTTACAGGGTAATCCTCGGGAAGCCCAAGATTAACCGTAAGCCGTAGGAATAAGATGTTACAAGAATAAATTAATAACACACTCACCCACACCCCGTGGTTATGGGAGCCTAGTCTGTTTGGTGCTGCGAGCAGTAAGCTCAGTATTTGAAAGAGCGGATTGAAAGTTAGGTGAGCTTACAATTCAGTAGTGTTTGTTAATGACGGGCAGGTTAGCCCGGGGAGCTTATGGCTCGGAGATAGATTGTAGAACATGTTGCATGTGCACGAAGGTGGTTGGTCTTCTGTATTGGACGGACGTTCACACCGACGTCAATACGATAATGCTAAATCTAGTTAGTTTAATTAGGTTATTTTTTAGGTTATTTACTCTTACTTTTTGCTTATTGTTGTTTACCTAAATGCAATTTTGGTTCATTTTCCTATTTTTAGTGCTAACTTAAGTTTTCTGAATTTTCAGGTCAAAAATGCAAAATTTCCTAAGTCACGCCCTAGGTCACGCCCGTGACCTAGGGCGTATAAGTTGCTGTTTCCAGTTAAGCTGCTGCCAACATAATTCAGAAGATCTGGTCAGACACGCCCAAAGTACACGGCCGTGACACACAAGTCACGCCCGTGACACGCAAGCCACGCCCGTGACCTAGGGCGTGTAAGTTGCTGTTTCCAGTTAAGCTGCTGCCAACATAATTCAGAAGATCTGGTCAGACACGCCCAAAGTACACGGCCGTGACACACAAGTCACGCCCGTGACACGCAAGCCACGCCCGTGACCAGCCCGTGAACAGCTCAGATTCGACCAGCTGACCACCGAATTGGTCACGCCACTGTTACACGGGCATGCTTCCAGTCACGCCCGTGACTGCCACGTCAGCCAGCCGCCAGCGCCCATGATCGCCGCCAGCGCCCATGACCCGACTAACCACCGAAATGGTCACGCCCTCAATCACGGGCGTGACCTAGGGCGTGACCCATCAAATCGCGTCAGAATCGTGCGCCGAACCTGATCCAAGCCGCAGAATTGATTAAACAATGTCACGCCCCTAGTCACGGGCGTGATTGAGGGCATGACCGAGGCAGAAAAATTTCTATAAATTGAAATGACCTCCAAGCTTTCCCCATTCAGTTTTTGGAGAGAGAACTAGTGCTACTACTCTATTTTCAGTGTTTTTCATGTCATTCTCTCTCTCTCTCTCTCTCTCTCTTATTTCAATGCATTTCCTTTTCTAGTTTTCATATGAATGTTGTAATGCCTTTGTAATTTCCTTTTATAGTGTATTACTAATGCTTAGTAGGCTTTCCATGCAATTGTAATCTCAGTTGAACTTTTGTTTAATAAAAATGGTATGTTTTTGTTCTCTTAAAATCTTCATCATTTCTCTCTCCTACCCCTCCACCATGAGTAACTAAATCCTCATAGTACTCGATCTTGATGATCTGAGGATGAGTTGATCAAGTTATGATCCTTTAGTCTTCTTTCACTTTCTAAAGTGTTGGGCCTTAGATTTACTCTTAATTAAAATTTAGTGGAGCTATATTATCGATATATAATCCCCACCTTTGCTTTCATTCTTGGCTAGCCGAGAGGCCGATAGTCTGAAGTGAGCACTTAAGAGTAAAGAGAGTTACACACATTTCTCGAGAGAGAATGATGTAAATCTCCTGGATTGGAGTCAAACCCAATAGCGGGGTTCACCACTTAAAGCGAGTTTTAGGTATTCGAATACGGGACGAGAGTTCGGTCGGATTTTCCTAAACTCAGTTGGGCATATCTTCGAGAGAAGCATGTTCAAACTATAGGAACCCCCACGGTCAAGCTGCCCTTACTTTATTAAGTTTTAAGTTTGCTTTTGAATTTTGATCAACTTAGGCCGAAGTAAGTCAAGATCGAGTGCTATTTCTTAATCATCGTTTAGCCGTACTTTTATCCAGCTTTTATTTCAACTTAGCAGACAAAACCATCCAAAAAATTATTAAGATAAAATAATAGTAATTCGTTTGAGTATAAGTAATCAACGGTTCTCGGATTTTAATACGACACTTGTGTTCCTATACTACAGTTCGATAGGTATACTTGCCTTCTCGGATTGCTAGTTCGGATTTTATTTCGTGCAAGCGGAATTTTAATCAACAAGTTTTTGGCGCCGTTGCCAGGGACTCGCATTTTGTTGATATTTTGAAAGAACGAATCTATTAATTTTATCACCTCTTTTTTCTCTCCTCTTTCTTGAAAAAACAAAATTAATTCAAAAAAAAAGAGAGACCTTTTTCGAATTTCTCAATCTTATTTTCCCTTCTCTCTTTCTAGTTTATGACCCGAGCGAATCCGTCAGAACTTGTAGACTTGGACCAAGAACTTGAGCGTACTCTTCGGAGAAAATCGCAAGTTCAAGATCCTACATTCCAAGAACTGGCTGAGGATTCGGAGTCGGTTGTTAATATGGGCGAACCTAACCAAAATGAAGTCCCCAACATGGTTGCGGCCCCTGAATGGACTATGTCCCATTATGCAAGGCCTAACCTGGAAGGGACGGAAACTAGTATAGTCCGCCCTGCCATAAATAATAATAATTTCGAACTAAAGCCAAGCATAATTCACATGGTGCAGCAATACGTGCAGTTCGACGGATTACAAGATGAAGATCCGAATGCACATATTGCTAGCTTCCTTGAAATCTGTGACACCTTCAAAATAAATGGTGTTACGGATGATGCAATTAGGCTAAGACTCTTCCCATTTTCTTTAAGAACAAAGGCTAAGCAGTGGTTGTCAACTCTACCTAGAGGTTCTATCACCACTTGGGCCCAGTTAACTGAAAAATTTCTAACTAAGTATTTTCCACCTGCGAAAACTGCTAAGCTTAGAAATGATATTTCTTCTTTTTGCCAAATAGATTCTGAAACGCTATATGATACCTGGGAAAGGTATAAAGAATTCTTAAGACGTTGCCCTCATCACGCTCTGCCTGTATGGTTACAAGTGCAGACGTTTTATAACGGGCTAAATCAACATACTAAGCAAATGATAGACACCGCTTCCGGTGGTACCTTAAATAACAAAACCCCGGAAGCCGCTCTTGAACTATTTGAGGATATGGCCATGAACACCTATCAGTGGAATGTGCCAAGATCCCGCCCAAACAAACCTGCAGGTATGTACGAAGTGGATAACGTCTCCCAGCTGGCACTACAAGTGGGAATGCTTAGCAAAAAGATATCTGAAATGAATGCTCCTTCCGCACCTCAGGTTTGGGAATTCGCAAAAGCCACCTCCGAACAAGCTGATTTCGTAGGCAATAGAAATGCTTATAATAATTATTCTGCTTCTAATTTTCATGCACCTGGTTTTCAGTTACCGAATAATTATAATCCTGCGCTGCGTAATCATCCGAACTTTTCTTGGAGTAATCCTGCAAACACAACTCGCCCGCCTCTACAAAATGAATTTACACCACCTCCACCCCCTGTTAACTTTCAAAAACCTCCATCTTTGGAGGAGATGTTTTCAAAATATATAAGTACGAACGAAGCAACCGTCCGGAACTTTGCCGGATCCGTTAAAAATCTAGAAAACCAAATCGGGCAGCTCGCCAAAATAATATCCGAGCGACCGCCCGGGACTCTTCCCGCTAACACCGAGCCCAACCCGAAAGAGCAAGCGAAAGCTGTAACTCTTCGGAGTGGAAAGCAAGTATTCGGTCCGGTTAGCGAAGAGCCCGAGGCAAGATCCGCCCCTATTTTAAAAACACCACTCACTCAAACAGATTTTATCACTCCACCTCATATTTTCAAAAACAACCCTGCCCCGCCTTATCCATCTCAACTCAACAAGGAAAAATTAGATGATCAATATCATCGCTTCCTGGAAATGTTTAAGCAAATACACATCAATTTGCCCTTCCATGAAGCGATATCACAAATGCCCAAGTACGCTAAGTACCTGAAGGATCTTCTAACTAATAAGAAAAAGCTAGAAAATCTATCGCACGTAACTTTAAATGCTGAGTGTTCCGCCGTCCTAACAAATAAATTACCGAAAAAGGCTAACGATCCGGGTAGTTTTTCTATCCCGCGCCTCTTTGGTGATCTATTTGTAAAGAACGCGTTGGCCGACTTTGGAGCAAGCATCAATTTAATGCCATTCTCCTTGTTTAAAAAGTTAGGAGTGGGCACCCTTAGCCCCACACGTATGAGTATACAACTAGCAGATAGGACGATAAAATATCCGCTGGGAATTGTGGAGGACGTGCTCGTAAAAGTAGACAAATTCATCTTCCCGGTGGATTTTGTCATTTTGGACATTGAAGAGGATGTCGAGGTTCCCCTAATCCTTGGCCGCCCCTTCCTTGCCACCTCCCGTGCTATCATTGATGTGAGTAATGGTAAGCTATTCCTCCGAGTTGGAGATGATGAAGTAACCTTCTCCATAACACCCTCTATGAAAAATGCCCTAGAAAATGACGATTCGTGTTTTTTCTTAGATGTGTTAAGTGAAGACCCTTCTTTTTGTATTTCTGAAAATGGTTCTTCTTCTTTTTGTTCATCTTCAAACACCTCCACTGAAATATTACAAGAAATGAAAATGGCCATTGCTCCCGCCCCCTCAAATTTTCAAATTAAATCAAAAATTTTTGAAGAAATTACATTTGAAAAAGAAAAGTCTTTCAAATCTTCATACGAGGAACCTCCCACTTTAGAACTTAAAGAACTACCCAATCATTTAAAATATGAATTTTTAGAAAAAGACTCTAAGTTACCAGTAATAGTGTCGGCCCATTTAAGTGGATCTGAAAATGCCAAATTGCTAAAAGTTTTACAAAAACACCGCCAAGCAATTGCTTGGCAGATTTCTGATATTAAGGGCATAAGTCCATCTTTCTGCATGCACAAAATTCTAATGGAAGATAATTCACAAAATTCTATTCTACCTCAACGCCGATTAAACCCAAACATGAAAGAAGTAGTAACGGGTGAGGTCGTGAAATTATTAGACGCGGGAATTATCTATCCAATTTCAGATAGCAAATGGGTAAGCCCCGTTCAAGTAGTTCCTAAAAAGGGAGGTATCACGGTAGTGTTAAATGATAATAATGACTTAATCCCAACACGGACGGTGACTGGGTGGCGTATGTGTATTGATTATCGCAAATTGAACGACGCCACCCGCAAGGACCATTTCCCCTTGCCATTCATCGATCAAATCTTAGAACGATTATCCGGCCATAGCTTTTATTGTTTTCTCGATGGTCTCTCGGGCTACTTCCAAATTCCCATCTCGCCCGAGGACCAGGAGAAAACGACGTTTACTTGTCCTTTCGGCACCTTCGCCTATCGAAGAATGTCGTTTGGCTTATGTAATGCGCCGACAACATTTCAACGGTGTATGTTGGCCATTTTCGACAAGTACGTAGAAAGTATTATGGAGGTATTTATGGACGACTTTTCCGTGTTTGGTGATTCCTTCGATTTTTGTTTAGAAAATTTAGAAAAAGTGTTAGAACGGTGTGAGGAGACCAATCTCGCCCTGAACTGGGAAAAATGTCATTTCATGGTACGGGAGGGATTGGTTTTAGGTCATAAGATATCAGCAAGAGGAATTGAGGTCGATGAAGCAAAAATAGAAGTGATCGAAAAACTGCCACCGCCAACCAACGTTAAGGCCATAAGAAGCTTTCTAGGACATGCCGGTTTTTACCGGCGGTTTATAAAAGATTTTTCAAAAATTACCAAACCACTCACTCATCTTTTAGAAAAAGACACTCTATTTATTTTTGATGATACATGCTTATCTGCTTTTCAATTAATAAAAAATAAGCTAATAAATGCGCCGATTATGATAGCTCCAATCTGGGACCTTCCATTCGAAATCATGTGCGATGCAAGTAGCTTTGCGGTGGGAGCCGTTTTAGGACAACGTATATCTAAAAACTTCCACCCTATTTTCTACGCAAGTAAAACACTTACATCCGCGCAAGCAAACTATACCACAACGGAGAAAGAATTATTAGCAGTTATTTTTGCATTCGACAAATTTCGACCTTATATTACGCTTTCAAAAATTATTGTTTTTACGGACCACTCGGCCCTCAAATATTTACTTTCTAAACCGGATGCCAAACCACGCTTACTTCGCTGGGTCTTACTCCTCCAGGAGTTCGACTTGGAAATCCGAGATAAAAAGGGGGCTGAGAATTTGGCCGCGGACCATCTTTCACGATTAGATAACCCATTTATTGAAGATTTAAATGAACAAACTTTTAATGATTATTTTCCCGACGAGAAGTTATTATCAATCAACACTACTCCTTCTCCTTGGTTTGCAAACTTCGCCAACTACTTAGTAGCTCGAGTCCTCCCAAAAGAATTTTCCTATCAGCAAAAGAAGAAATTCTTCTCTGACCTGAAGAATTATTTTTGGGAGGACCCGTATCTGTTTCGAGTTTGTGCAGACCAAGTAATAAGGAGATGTGTTTCTTTCGAAGAAGGACAAAATATTTTCAAACACTTACACGAAGGACCGACTGGTGGGCACTATCAAGCCAATCGGACCGCTCACAAAGTACTTAGTGCAGGCTTTTATTGGCCTAGCCTTTTTAAAGATGCCCAATCGTTTGTGAGACGGTGCGATAGCTGCCAACGGACCGGAAATATCTCAAATAAAAATGAAATGTTGCAAAATTATTTCCTCGAGTGCGAAGTTTTCGACCTTTGGGGAATTGATTTTGTAGGTCCTCTTCCTTCTAGCCATGGTAATAAATACATTTTAGTTGCGGTAGACTACGTGTCTCGATGGGCAGAGGCCCAAGCTCTTCCTACTAATGACTCCCGAGTCGTTATTATTTTCTTAAAAAAATTATTTTCTCGATTCGGTACTCCTAGGGCCATCGTTAGCGACAGGGGTTCGCACTTTTGTAACGCACAATTTACAAAAACACTTTTAAAATATGGCGTTACACATAAGCTTTCAACTGCTTACCACCCCCAAACTAACGGCCAGGTCGAGGTAGTGAATAGAGAAATCAAACGTATTTTAGAAAAAACTGTTTCCACCTCACGTAAGGACTGGTCACATAAATTAGACGATGCTCTTTGGGCTTACCGAACAGCGTACAAGACCGACATCGGTTGTACACCGTATCGGTTAGTATATGGGAAATCGTGCCATTTACCGGTCGAATTAGAACATCGTGCTTTCTGGGCCCTTAAATTTTTAAATTTTGATCCCCACTCCACCGCCGATCTTCGAAAATTCCAACTCAACGAACTCGATGAGTGGCGCTCCAATGCGTATGAAAATAATAAATTATATAAGGAACGAACGAAATGCTTTCACGATAAAAATTTAAGGCACCCGAAAACATTTAAACCAGGCGACCAAGTATTACTTTATAATTCTCGTCTACGTTTATTTCCTGGAAAATTAAAATCTAGATGGTCAGGTCCTTTTAATGTAAAGGAAGCTTATCCGTATGGAACTGTTTTGATATCACACCCTGATAAGGGTGATTTCAAGGTTAATGGGCATCGTCTAAAACTTTATTTTTCTGGTGACAATGTTGACATGGACAGTGAAAAACTTCTTTTGTCTGGACTGTAATAATTTGGATTAACTTTTGAACTATATTCTTTTAGTCGAGCTCAAACGACATTAAACAGAGGGCGCTCTTGGGAGGCAACCCAAGGTTTTTAAAATTTGTTGTTTTAATTTTTCTTTGGCCCTGGATGGCTCTGATACTCTCAACTTCGGCGATGGCCTGCTTCAACATTGCTGGTTTCAAGAAAAATTCAAGATGATATTTCATGAAGATTCAAAGCGCCAGCAAGGGGGAGCGGCATCACACATCCTTTCAAGCCCATAAATCCAGGGAAGTGCCTGTTTCAGTTTTTCAGTTTTAATTTCTTTTCTTAATTACCCCTTCCTTCACTCTCCTTTTCCATTGAGGACAATGTCTATCGTAAGCTTGGGGGAGAATGTCTTCTTTTCTTTTAGTAGTCTAAATTAGATTTTGGTAAAATCAATAGTACCCCTTGCTTTATGTTTTGTTTTTCCCAAAATATTTTATATAGTCTTAGTTAATTTCAAAATTTCTAATCCTACTTTTAATTATGTTTCACAAGTAAATTGTTGACTCATGTAGTGTTCTAATTCTAGGTAGCATGTTAATCTGAAAAGTTTTTTCTAAAATCTTGTACTTTCCTTATCGTTTTCTCTTTTATCTTCTTTACTTTCGTAAAAAGTTCTTCATCCACTATTTTCCTCTTCATTTTTAGATATATTTTGCAGGGTTAACTTTTGATTTGTGTAGTAAATGTGAATAATCCTAGACGCTTATTATTCTTATTTTCAGGATAAGTTCATTAGTCTTTATTTAATATCTAGGGCTTACTTTTTGAAATCCTTCAAAACTCATGCTTTAACTAAATTTAGAGAGCAATGAAAATGATTTAGGCCATTTTTGTTTTAAGTTTGAGCCTTCATGCCAACCCTTAAAAAGAAACCCTTTGTTAGCCTCTTTTGAGCCTTTTCCCATGTTTTATTGTCACCTCCACTTATCAAATTTTTCACCAAAGCCAAAATTTCCAAACCTATTTGAATCACACTAACACTTTGAGTTTTATTTAAATTTCTAAAAGAGTGTGATTGGTTTATTGCATGGAGAGCTTCACAGAAAAGAATTTGCTCAAAAAGGAGATATTTTAAGCATATTTGTATTAATTATCTTTGCCAAAATTTCAAAAGAAAAAAGAAAAAAAAATGGCTATGAAAGAGAAAGAAAGAAAATATGCTATATGCTTATAATGAAGGATTGCCTCTTATCATTCATATCGGAAATTTTATAAAACTCATGTTTATGGTTTAGTGTGATTATAGCAATCACTTTTATCTTCGATTCCCATTCCAAATCATATGCCTAAACCAAACATTTCGGTCCTAATAAAGTCCTCTTGATTCATGCTCCTAAATTTGCTTTAGCTAAGTAAAGAAGAAAAGTAGAATAGTTAAGTCTTGGGTATGAATTTAGATCCTTGTTCTTAGAATGATATAATTATAATTTGTCTCTTAGGGTTTAGTAACAATTCAATGCACTATCTCACTTGTTAATTTGCTCAATTTTATTTTAAAAACTTTTTAGTTAAAATTTTGGATGATTAATTTTTGTTAGTAAAGGGTATACAAATTAAGCTTAAATAAAGTACTTATTTTAGGTTTCCTTTTCACTATTCTCCCTACTTGGAATTTCGCAAGGTACTCGTGTTTAGCATAATTAAATCTTTTTGATTAGTCATTTTATTTTATTAGCTAAAGCATATTTCTTTGCTTGGGGACAAGCAAAGTGTAAGCTTGGGGGAATTTGATAATGCTAAATCTAGTTAGTTTAATTAGGTTATTTTTTAGGTTATTTACTCTTACTTTTTGCTTATTGTTGTTTACCTAAATGCAATTTTGGTTCATTTTCCTATTTTTAGTGCTAACTTAAGTTTTCTGAATTTTCAGGTCAAAAATGCAAAATTTCCTAAGTCACGCCCTAGGTCACGCCCGTGACCTAGGGCGTGTAAGTTGCTGTTTCCAGTTAAGCTGCTGCCAACATAATTCAGAAAATCTGGTCAGACACGCCCAAAGTACACGGTCGTGACACACAAGTCACGCCCGTGACACGCAAGCCACGCCCGTGACCTAGGGCGTGTAAGTTGCTGTTTCCAGTTAAGCTGCTGCCAACATAATTCAGAAGATCTGGTCAGACACGCCCAAAGTACACGGCCTTGACACACAAGTCACGCTCGTGACACGCAAGCCACGCCCGTGACCAGCCCGTGAACAGCTCAGATTCGACCAGCTGACCACCGAATTGGTCACGCCACTGTTACACGGGCGTGCTTCCAGTCACGCCCGTGACTGCCACGTCAGCCAGCCGCCAGCGCCCATGATCGCCGCCAGCGCCCATGACCCGACTTACCACCGAAATGGTCACGCCCTCAGTCACGGGCGTGACCTAGGGCGTGACCCATCAAATCGCGTCAGAATCGTGCGCCGAACCTGATCCAAGCCGCAGAATTGATTAAACAATGTCACGCCCCTAGTCACAGGCGTGACTGAGGGCGTGACCGAGGCAGAAAAATTTCTATAAATTGAAATGACCTCCAAGCTTTCCTCATTCAGTTTTTGGAGAGAGAACTAGTGCTACTACTCTATTTTCAGTGTTTTTCATGTCATTCTCTCTCTCTCTTATTTCAATGCATTTCCTTTTCTAGTTTTCATATGAATGTTGTAATGCCTTTGTAATTTCCTTTTATAGTGTATTACTAATGCTTAGTAGGCTTTCCATGCAATTGTAATCTCAGTTGAACTTTTGTTTAATAAAAATGGTATGTTTTTGTTCTCTTAAAATCTTCATCATTTCTCTCTCCTACCCCTCCACCATGAGTAACTAAATCCTCATAGTACTCGATCTTGATGATCTGAGGATGAGTTGATCAAGTTATGATCCTTTAGTCTTCTTTCACTTTCTAAAGTGTTGGGCCTTAGATTTACTCTTAATTAAAATTTAGTGGAGCTATATTATCGATATATAATCCCCACCTTTGCTTTCATTCTTGGCTAGCCGAGAGGCCGATAGTCTGAAGTGAGCACTTAAGAGTAAAGAGAGTTACACACATTTCTCGAGAGAGAATGATGTAAATCTCCTGGATTGGAGTCAAACCCAATAGCGGGGTTCACCACTTAAAGCGAGTTTTAGGTATTCGAATACGGGACGAGAGTTCGGTCGGATTTTCCTAAACTCAGTTGGGCATATCTTCGAGAGAAGCATGTTCAAACTATAGGAACCCCCACGGTCAAGCTGCCCTTACTTTATTAAGTTTTAAGTTTGCTTTTGAATTTTGATCAACTTAGGCCGAAGTAAGTCAAGATCGAGTGCTATTTCTTAATCATCGTTTAGCCGTACTTTTATCCAGCTTTTATTTCAACTTAGCAGACAAAACCATCCAAAAAATTATTAAGATAAAATAATAGTAATTCGTTTGAGTATAAGTAATCAACGGTTCTCGGATTTTAATACGACACTTGTGTTCCTATACTACAGTTCGATAGGTATACTTGCCTTCTCGGATTGCTAGTTCGGATTTTATTTCGTGCAAGCGGAATTTTAATCAACAGCAAGTGTGGTATATACACTTAGCCTAGAAAGTCTGGCGGTCCAGTCAGCAAGAGTACGCAGACGCTCCACGGCTTTGTGTTGAGGCGTACGATAGGTCTAGGTTAGGTAGTGTGAATACCAACCTAGAGGTGGGCGAGACCCAACCCACCGCTTCCGTTTGCCACTACGGGAGTATCCTGGGAGTTTTGCTAGCTCCAAAAAGGGGGAACTAAAGGTCTATGCGCATAGAGTCGAAGTGTGTGAGTTGCACTTGTATGAACATAGCATAACAACATACCTTGCATGACATAGCATGAACATTGCATTTCAACCCCTGCCCCTATCGTATAAATTGGTATGTGACTTTTTATATGATAGGCCCTGCTAATCGACCCCTTGGTCTATAGGTTTGTATGGGCATTCCTATAAATCAATGGTTACTTTTATATTACTTTACTTGCGTAGTTTACCTCCTTTACTGCTACAATATTACCTTACTGCACTTATTAATGTATATTTATACTGTTAGTATAGAAATTATATGGGTATACTCTTGTTAGCATAGAGAATTTGTCACCTGCTTTTGTTTACTCCACTTTGATGTCCTCCGCTTCTTCCTCCCGCACGGTGCCTAGGAGTCGCGGGGGGAGGCGGGGACAAAATCGTCTTAGTCTTTATGACTAACGGTCGGTTGTGACCGTAGGTGTCCAAGGAGCTGGAGCTCAGCTGGCACGGGAGATAGGACCTGAGGAATAGATGCCGTGCATTTCTACCGCTACAAGACAGGTGTTGATGAGAGATGTTTTGTTGTAGCTTCCGCATAGATGTATATAGTGAGAGAGAGAACTGTACTTCTTTTATTCTTTCGGACTTGTACTGGCATAAGCCCCTTTCTCTCTTTCTTTTCTTGTACTCATTGATGGACAGTTTTCATTTGGTTATATATACATATACAGATGCGTGTGATTGTGGACTTATGTGCTAGTTTTACTTCTTATCTCTTGATGGCCTAGTTGATCGTCCTTGCCGGCAGGATCGGCGTCTTGCGGAGATGGCTAACTTGTGTGCTAGCATCACCGTAAGGTGGCGGTTCTGGGCATAAGATCCGGGAACTCTCCTGGTGCTGGAGAGGGATCTTACATCCGGTATGTGGGACCTTTCCAGGTTGTTGAGCGCATCAGAGTATCAACTTATAGGCTGGAGTTGCCCGCTTCTTTCCCAGGTGTTCATGATGTATTTCATGTGAGCCAGTTGAGAAAGTGCGTGCGTAGTGATCGTCATGTCCTTGACTCGGTGCCGCAGTTGCAACCTAATTTGTCTTATGTTAAAGAGCCTGTTCGTATTCTGGAGACTCAAGACCGAGTGTTGCGGAAGAAGACGATTCCTATGGTCAAAGTCCTTTGGCAATACTAAGGCGTCGAGAGCCCGAGTTAGGAACTGGAATCGGTTATGAGAACATCTCATCCTCATCTCTTCTCGTAGTTATCTTTGGTGAGTGTTTTCATTCGTGAGTTTTTTAGTTACTCGCTTCTACCTGTTGTTTTCGATTTATTTATTAAAGTTTCAGGACGAAACTTTTTTTTAGGGGGAGTGACTGTAACGACCCTGAATTTTCGGCTATTAATTTAATTATATTTATGACGTCATTATGGCGTAGGGCGTTACGTTAGCGCGGAGTTAGCAGAGCTCCGTCGTCTGTGCGTTTTTGTATCCGTTGGGTCGTGTCGACCGAATTTTGAAACTACCCGGAATTAAAAAAATTTACGTTAGGAAATTTGATTATTTAATTTTAGAAAGGGCCTTAAAGTTTCATGGCGATCCTAGCGATTTTAGAGCCTCGGTAATTTTTAGAAGATTTGCATGTTTTGGCGTCGCCGTAAACTTTGAAAATTTATATCTCGAAAGCGGTACCTCGGATTTTGATTCCGACTTCGCCGTTAGATTCGTAGCGCCGCCGTTCACCTATGATGCGAATTTCGTCGATTTCGGCATCCGTTTAGTTTTATATTATATATTCGGTTATTATATAAACGAATTCGTTTATATATAAACGAATTCATTTATATAATGAATTCGTTTATATTATTCTTATAATATTATATAATTCGTTTATATTATTCTTATAATGTTAATAATTCGCTTATTTCATTCTTATAATATCTATAGTAAGGAGTCGAGCCAGAATTCTGGAGATCCCTCGGTTATTTGGTAAATCCTATTACCGGAATGTTATATAAATCGCTGAAAAACCATCCGTGGAACCCTCTTATCATCTTATTATTAATATTATTATTATTATCATTATTATTAATATTTTTATCATTATTATAAGTATTAATATACTTCTTCAAACCCTATTCATCTTCTCCTTCCCCGGTATTTTTGCGAACCCGCGAGAGACGTCCTTCAGTGAGCCTTCAGATCGCCGCCACCGGAACTCCAGAGCATGAAATCTTCGCCGGAGCATAGATCTGGAAAGCTCTCGCCGAGCTCTTCGCGTGTGGGGGTAAGTATTTTGAGTTTCGTAGATTTTTGAGGTTAGAGCCGGTAGCCCTAACCCTCTTTTTCGCCCCAAAAGTTTTAGAGATTGTTCCACGAGGTTTTCTAGCTGTCGATATGCGACGTGGAGCGAGTCGGAGACCGTCTTCTTCGAAAGATTTGAGGCAAGTGGTGGACTTTTCCCCCTTGCCATGTTATTATTCATTTTTTACCGTTCTTTCTACGTATATATCTTATTTAGACAAGTATTTTCAGATTCATTTTCTGCCAATGACCCGTATCCCATAAAATTCGTCAAGTTATTATAGATTCGTCAAATTACTCTCGTTTATAATGTCGCCGAAATGCTCATAAATAGATTCGTCGAAATATCCTAAAGTAGATTTGCTTTCGCGTGATTTCGCCGAATAATTCTAGGAATTCGTCGAAATAGTTTTAGGCTTCCGACGGGTAGTTAAGGCGATTCGTCGATTTTCGTCGCATGTATTCGTTAGAGATTTCGCCGAGTGTTCTTGTGATTCGTCGATATTTCTTGGGTTCGTCGAATGTATTTCGACGAATTTGCCGTAAGTTTGGGTTCCCCTTGGAATTATTTCCGGGTTTTTCTGTGGTGTCTGTTTTGGTCAGGATTTTGTGAATCTCTATTCTCAGTTGGTTGTTTTTGGACTGTAGGTGGACGAAGTGGCCACCAGCAGTGTCTGTTTTTTTTCGTGGACGTGTAGATTGTTGGTTGGTGGGCTGCAACCACCGCCACAGTGCTATTGAGCCTCGAATGTTTTGGTCTGATGGTTGGTTGGAGATAATGCCTCCGCCTCAGTACTGTTTTATGGATGGGATAGAGATTCACTTCTTGGGCAACTCGACACTTTTCCTGTTGGATGTTGTTGTAACGCAACTTTGACCGCACTTTGTGCCAGTCTTTCCTTACTGATGGATGCTAATATATACTTCTTCATTAGATTTGCTGATGTTTTGCAGCTATTCTTGGTTGGGTTGTGTAACACCCTGCCAGTACAAAAAGTATAACAGCAGGTCCGGCCGGGACCCCACGCCATACAAACCACACTAGCTAGGAGTTAAAAGGTGATAACCAGAAAAGTAACAACTAACGAGAGTACAAAACGTAAGCGGAAGCATTAATTAAACCATTCAAATAGACATGTCCACTATCATTGGAATGAATCCAGAAATGAGAGTTACGGCCTTAGGGCCTTACATCAAATCAATGTACAAAACTCCAACAAAACATACATCGGCACGCAGGCCGGCAAAACATGAGAAAGCAGGAAAAAGGCTGGCCTTCGAGGGCCAACACAGCAAAGGGGCCAACGCCCGCTACTTCCCGCTAGGCTCACCTGCACCTGCATAAGAACATTCCACCAAGCGGTGGCAAACAAAGTAACGGTCAGCACAGCTGACCAAATTATAACGACCCCACCCCTTTCCCGGGGTGGCGGAGATTCTACCCTGCAAGTAAGCCATACTAGCACAAGTACTAAACTAAAGAAAGTGCAACTACACGAGGTGAGGTTTCAAGCACAATCAATCTTCTAGGTTGAGCATCAAAAAGAAGGGAACCTAGGTATGCACATGATGTTGGTTGGGTTCACCCGAAGGTTTCCCACAACCGCCTAAGCAAATCGCATGAGGCTAAACATAACATCAAATTCACAACACTCCACCCAAAGGGTCACAACCTTAGGTGGGAAACAAGAGCTTTTGGTCGGTCTAGGTATGACACCTTCCACGACCTCTCCCATGATCACACGGCCTTCATGAGGAAGGGACCTCTCGCCGATCTGCATGGAAACGGGTTCGGTTCAGCTTTGCCCGTGCTCTAATCGTCGCGATCTATCGCACGACGCGGGTACGGCTTCACCTCGGCCCGTAAGGGTTTAGCACTTTCAAGTGCTCCTCAAAAATATACGCTACGCACCTAACCCCTTCATAAGGATCTAGGCTTCGCGAATTCTCAACAAGGGAGGTACATACGCTCCGCATCAATAACGTGGTGAAGGTTTGCCTTCATCCAAAACTCAAAGCATGGGGCTTTCGTAGGGATCTTCACAAGACGCCTACACTTAACCCCCGCAATACTATAGGTGAGTTCACGGAGTCATTCTCCGGCACGCATTCTAGGTCTAACCTAAATGCAACGTCGCAAATCAAGCATCACCGATTCGGGCTCACGGCCACGAATAGGCTTCACACAAAATGCCTAAATCCGCACGACTACCGGATTTTCTACATGCAATATGCCGGGGACGGACACAATCTACCCGGAGTCCCGAAGGACTTGAGGAAATCCTACACTTCACCCATTTGGTGAAAGAGATACCTCATGCAAGCAAAGAAAGAGGAATAAATGGACAAATATAAGTCCAAAGTTCGGGAGGAAGAATCGTTACCCTAGACGTGTTCCTCTTCGCCATGGATCCGAGATTCTACGCGGAGGGAAAGAACCGCACCGGGCTGCACTCTCCGGATCTGGAAACGGCTCGCGAAACGGAGCTCCGGAGCTCCGTCAATGGCGGGATCTTCCTTCTTCTTCCTTGCCTCCTTCTTCTTCCTCTAGCCTAGGAGAGAGAAACACCTCAAAATAATGAGGATTAATCTCCTCTCATAAGCCCTAATAGCCTCCAGCATCTAATCCTGGCCATCGGATCAGATCTCAAAAGATTTGGACGGCCCGATCTTCTTCTCCGCTCAAAATCGCGGAACAGAATAAACAGGGCGCACGATCACAGGCGCACGGTCAGTGGTCGTGCGCGACGAGGGCAATGGTCGTGCGCACTATCCGGGACAGAACTCTGAATTCTTGCGAATAAGCGCACGATCGCTGGCGCACGATCACTGGTCGTGCGCGAAGAGGGAAATGGTCGTGCGCACTGTCCGAGACAGAACTCGATTCTCTTCTGAATTAACGCACGATCGCTGGCACACGATCACTGGTCGTGCGCGATGAGGCCACTGATCGTGCGCTAAGAGCAGACAGGGAAAATTCTAGCCTGCTTCACGTGCCGCACTACCACTCCGCCTACTTCGCGGAACTACCAGATTTGGGGTGTTACAACTCCACCCTCCTTAAAAGAATTTCGTCCCGAAATCCAGGAAACAGTAATAGCATAAATTACCGTTATACTTTACCTGAGGGAAATAGCTCGGGATACTCCGCAAGCATCGTTTGCTCTCTCTCCCAAGAGAGCTCCTCTCGGCCGCAGTTATCCCACCGGACTTTTACCATCCGAATGGACTTGTTCCGCAGCTGCTTTACTTCGGTATCTTCGATGCGTAAAGGCTTGACTTTCGTCGACAACCCACTATCGACCGGAACTTTGCCGACCGCAACGATATGAGTAGGCTCTTGCACTGCCTTCCTCAACACTGAAATGTGGAACACGTCGTGCAGACCGCTCAGCTCTGCAGATAGTGCAAGCCGATAAGCCGCAGCACCAACACGCTCCACGATATCGAACGGTCCTAGGTACCTCGGACTGAGCTTTTTCAAGCGTCGAATCCTTGATACCCCTTTGAACGGTTTGATCTTCAAGTAAACCCGGTCACCGACGGCGAACTCTAAGTTCCTATGCTTGGCGTTGAAATACTTTGCTTGCCTATCCTGGGCAACCAATAGCCTTTCGCGTATAGTCCGGATCGTCGACGTTGCTTCTTCAACATCCTTTCGCTTCAATAGCTTAGTATCGCCCGTTTCCGCCCAAGACAACGGCGTACGACACTTCTTACCATAGAGGGCCTCGAAAGGAGCCATCTTTATGCTGGCTTGGTAGCTATTATTGTAGGCGAATTCGATCATAAAGAGGTGATCCTCCCACCTCTTTCCAAAGTCTAGAGCGCACATTCGGAGCATATCCTCCATAGTCCTGTTGGTTCTCTCGGTCTGTCCATCCGTTTGCGGGTGGAAGGCCGTGCTGAACTTCAATTTTGTGCCCAACAGTTCATGGATAAGCCTCCAATCTTTCGATGTGAAACGCCCGTCACGATCACTGACGATGCTACGAGGGACACCGTGCAGTCTCACGATACTATCCACATAGAGCTTTGCTAGCTTCTCTACGGAATCATCCTTCCGGTTCGGAATGAAGTGTGATACCTTTGTCAAACGGTCCACGATCACCCATATGGCGTCGTTTCCATGTTGCGATCTCGGCAATCCGTGCACGAAATCCATCGAAATATCATCAAACTTCCATTCCGGAATCGGCAAGGACTTCAGAAACCCACCGGGACGTTGACATTCCGCTTTCACCAACGCGCAAGTATGACACTTGGCCACGTAAAGGGCAATGTCCTTCTTCATGCCCGGCCACCAGAACAGTTTCTTCATATCCATAAACATTTTAGTGCTCCCCGGGTGGATCGAGTACTTGGTATGATGAGCCTCGTACATCAATTCCGCCCGTAGAGTACCAACGTTTGGGATGCATAATCTTTCCTGCTTCCACATAAGGTCATCTTCGAAGGAGAAATCAGCGTTTAACCCTTCAACGGTTTCCGCTTTGTATCGTTTCAAGCTCTCGTCCAACTCCAATGCTTGTCGAACTCGGTCGGCAAGGTCGTAGTGAACTTCCGTCCAGTTCAAGCATGCTGAAGTAGACGTTCTCCTATCAATGCATATGATCTCCATATCTTCTAGCTCACGGATTAGACGCTCATCGTGCATCAAAATCCAATTTGCTCGTGCGGGAGCCCGACGACTCAACGCGTCTGCAACTACGTTTCCTTTACCAGGAGTATATTTGATATCGAAGGTGTAGTCCCCAAGGAACTCCATCCACCTCCTTTGGCGCATGTTCAACTCCCTTTGATCTAGTAAGTACTTGAGGCTCTTATGGTCGGTAAAGATATCGATCTTCACGCCATATAGATAGTGCCTCCAAAGTTTGAGGGCAAAAACCACGGCCGCTAGCTCCAAATCATGGACCGGGTAATTCCTCTCGTGAACCTTCAGTTGCCGGGAGCCGTAGGCAATTACCTTCCCGAACTGCACTAGGACACAACCCAAACCACTTCCTGAGGCGTCGCTATATATTTCGTAGCCTTCCGTACCTTGTGGCGAGCATAGAATGGGCGCCGTGGTCAGACGGCTCTTTAGCTCTTCAAAAGCTCGTGCGCACTCGGGCGACCAAACGAACTTATTATCCTTTCTAGTCAGTTTTGTGAGAGGAAGTGCGATCCTTGAGAAGTTTTCCACAAAGCGCCTATAATAGCCGGCAAGTCCTAAGAAACTTCGGACTTCCGCTACGTTTTTCAACAAAGGCCACGCTTGGATCGCTTCTATCTTCGACGGATCAACTGCAATTCCTTCGCCACTAACAACATGACCAAGGAATGCCACTGACGGTAGCCAAAACTCGCACTTGGAGAACTTGGCATATAGCTGACTCCTCCTCAAGGTGCTCAGGACTGCGTGCAGATGCCCTACATGCTCCACTTCCGACTGAGAGTATACCAAAATGTCGTCGATGAAGACGATCACAAATTGATCTAAATACTCTCGGAATGTCCTATTCATCAAGTCCATGAATACCGACGGTGCGTTGGATAGACCGAACGGCATTACCGTGAACTCAAAGTGCCCAAAGCGGGTACTGAACGCTGTCTTTGGAATGTCACATTCCCTTATTCGCAGTTGATAGTAGCCGGACCTTAGGTCTAGCTTGGAGTAAACCGTCGACCCCATCAGTTGGTCGAAAAGATCATCGATTCTAGGAATCGGATATCGGTTTTTCTCGGTCAACTTGTTTAGCTCTCTATAATCAATACATAGACGCAAGCTCCCATCCTTCTTTTTCACAAAGAGGACCGGTGCACTCCAAGGCGAAGAACTTGGACGTACGTAGCCTTGCTCTAGCAGCTCTTGCAATTGGACCTTCAACTCTGCCAATTCCTTTGGCGCTATTCTGTATGGTGAGCGGGCCACAGGTTTGGCACCTGGCACCAACTCGATACAGAAATCAATCTCCCGATGAGGCGGAGCCCCAGGGAGTTCGTTAGGAAACACGTCGGCGTATTCCGCTACAACTGGGACATCACACAACCTGGGCTTTGGCTCCGAAGCCTCCAACAAGGTGAAGAACAACTCGGCGCCTTTTCTCACCGCCTTAACCACCTGGAGAGCAGACATCAGCGTCTTGCTCGCTCCTCGCATACCGGCGAATGTGGTTTCATCGTCGGTGTTCGTTCCCAGAGTGATCTCCTTTGTATTGCAATCTATGCATGCTCGCTGCTCCGAGAGCCAGTCCATGCCGAAGATCACATCGAATTCAGCTAACGGTAGTAACGACGCTTCCAAGTCGAAATCTTGACTTCCGATCCGCACCTTCACACGGCTCTTCCTATCCGCACTCATTCGAGATCCATTGGGTAGCACTACTTCCAATCTATCCTCTACAAAGGTAGACGGCACTCCGATTCGCACCACGAAGTCCTCAGACAGGAAAGAGTGCGATGCACCCGTATCGAATAGAGCTCTCGCCGGATAGTTGAAAATTAGGACGAAACCTAATTGTACACAAATAACACATAGTCGTACAACAGTGAGAATCATATACATAGCTGTAAAAGCTAACTTCTAATTCGTACCTGTGACGACGTCGGTTTGTCGTATAGCTTCTTGTTGGCCAAGCGAATAGACTCTCGGCTGAGTCGGAATGTGTTGGGAGGCCGAAGACTCTGCCGCTTTGCCCTTTTCCGCAGCCCGAGCATAATCCACCGCTCGATTTGCCGCCTTTGGGGGACCACTTCGACACACCGCAGCTTTGTGTCCCACCTTCCCGCAGGTGAAACACGTAATAGGAGTCCGCGCGGTCGTGGCTCCCGAAACATTCGAAGAAGCTGGTTCCGCCTGCTTGAACTTCCGCTTGTTCCTTCTGAAGTCCGGCTTGGACTGAGAGGCCGGCGCATGAAACTCGGGTTTCTTTACAACACTCTTTGCTTGTACCCTCTTCATGTCCAACTCCAAAGATCTGGCGGTTTGCACCATCACTTGGAAGCCAAACGTCATAGGGCCTGCAAGGAGCAGCCTCAACTCGTCCCGAAGCCCTTCATAGAATTTATTCGTCTTCGTCTCCTCATCCTCCACCAATGCCCCCGCATAGCGACTCAGTCTGGTAAACTCATGCAAGTAATCGTCAACGGAGCGATCACCTTGAGTTAACCTCAGGAACTGGTTTTGTAACGCAATGCGTTGGGCAGAGGGGATAAACCGCTGGAGGAACGACTTTGAAAACTCAGCCATTGATATTTCAGTAATGTCTCTATCGCCGAATTTGTGCAGTTCCTGCTCTTCCCACCACAGCACAGCCTCTCCGTCAAGAAGGAAAGTGGCTAAGGTGACCATCATGGCTTCGTCCGTCGCCGTCGCCCTCAGAGTTCTTCTAACTCTTGACAACCAGTCTTCTGCCTCCGTTGGGGACTCAGATCCCGAGAAGGTAGGAGGATTAAAGCTCAAGAAGTGCTTTAATTGTTGGTCACGCGCTCGCCCCGCAACTACTTGCGCAACTTGACGCTCCACCCTCGGTGCTAACGCCGGTTCCACTGCAGCTACTGGCACAGGGGCATCAACCCTTGGTGCTACCGCAGGTTCCACTGCAGGTTCAACTACCGGGGCTGCATCAGTAGTAGGCGTAGCAGGCTGTGCAAGCCTTTGCGGTTGAGCATTGATCATCGCGAAGACTGCTTCTGCGACCATTCTGATCATCTCAGCCGAAGGAGTGGTCGCTGGCACCTCAGCCGACCCACTACTTTCAGCGGTGTTACGGGGTTGAGACCGCCCCGCAGCACTTCTAGTCACCTATAATCATGCAAGGCACAATTTAGTGACCCTAAACATATCAAACATCAATCATGGAACGCTCAGGTTCCGCAAACAAGTATGTTTTTTTCATTCCTAAGTGGACATTCTTATTAGTTTTTGTCGTTTTAGGTGAATGCACAGCCCGTGCGCACCACCCCTTAAAAGGAATTCGTCCCGAATTCGCTAAACTACGGATCGACGCCTTAAGTCCGATACCAAATTGTAACACCCTGCCAGTACAAAAAGTATAACAGCAGGTCCGGCCGGGACCCCACGCCATACAAACCACACTAGCTAGGAGTTAAAAGGTGATAACCAGAAAAGTAACAACTAACGAGAGTACAAAACGTAAGCGGAAGCATTAATTAAACCATTCAAATAGACATGTCCACTATCATTGGAATGAATCCAGAAATGAGAGTTACGGCCTTAGGGCCTTACATCAAATCAATGTACAAAACTCCAACAAAACATACATCGGCACGCAGGCCGGCAAAACATGAGAAAGCAGGAAAAAGGCTGGCCTTCGAGGGCCAACACAGCAAAGGGGCCAACGCCCGCTACTTCCCGCTAGGCTCACCTGCACTTGCATAAGAACATTCCACCAAGCGGTGGCAAACAAAGTAACGGTCAGCACAGCTGACCAAATTATAACGACCCCACCCCTTTCCCGGGGTGGCGGAGATTCTACCCTGCAAGTAAGCCATACTAGCACAAGTACTAAACTAAAGAAAGTGCAACTACACGAGGTGAGGTTTCAAGCACAATCAATCTTCTAGGTTGAGCATCAAAAAGAAGGGAACCTAGGTATGCACATGATGTTGGTTGGGTTCACCCGAAGGTTTCCCACAACCGCCTAAGCAAATCGCATGAGGCTAAACATAACATCAAATTCACAACACTCCACCCAAAGGGTCACAACCTTAGGTGGGAAACAAGAGCTTTTGGTCGGTCTAGGTATGACACCTTCCACGACCTCTCCCATGATCACACGGCCTTCATGAGGAAGGGACCTCTCGCCGATCTGCATGGAAACGGGTTCGGTTCAGCTTTGCCCGTGCTCTAATCGTCGCGATCTATCGCACGACGCGGGTACGACTTCACCTCGGCCCGTAAGGGTTTAGCACTTTCAAGTGCTCCTCAAAAATATACGCTACGCACCTAACCCCTTCATAAGGATCTAGGCTTCGCGAATTCTCAACAAGGGAGGTACATACGCTCCGCATCAATAACGTGGTGAAGGTTTGCCTTCATCCAAAACTCAAAGCATGGGGCTTTCGTAGGGATCTTCACAAGACGCCTACACTTAACCCCCGCAATACTATAGGTGAGTTCACGGAGTCATTCTCCGGCACGCATTCTAGGTCTAACCTAAATGCAACGTCGCAAATCAAGCATCACCGATTCGGGCTCACGGCCACGAATAGGCTTCACACAAAATGCCTAAATCCGCACGACTACCGGATTTTCTACATGCAATATGCCGGGGACGGACACAATCTACCCGGAGTCCCGAAGGACTTGAGGAAATCCTACACTTCACCCATTTGGTGAAAGAGATACCTCATGCAAGCAAAGAAAGAGGAATAAATGGACAAATATAAGTCCAAAGTTCGGGAGGAAGAATCGTTACCCTAGACGTGTTCCTCTTCGCCATGGATCCGAGATTCTACGCGGAGGGAAAGAACCGCACCGGGCTGCACTCTCCGGATCTGGAAACGGCTCGCGAAACGGAGCCTCGGAGCTCCGTCAATGGCGGGATCTTCCTTCTTCTTCCTTGCCTCCTTCTTCTTCCTCTAGCCTAGGAGAGAGAAACACCTCAAAATAATGAGGATTAATCTCCTCTCATAAGCCCTAATAGCCTCCAGCATCTAATCCTGGCCATCGGATCAGATCTCAAAAGATTTGGACGGCCCGATCTTCTTCTCCGCTCAAAATCGCGGAACAGAATAAACAGGGCGCACGATCACAGGCGCACGGTCAGTGGTCGTGCGCGACGAGGGCAATGGTCGTGCGCACTATCCGGGACAGAACTCTGAATTCTTGCGAATAAGCGCACGATCGCTGGCGCACGATCACTGGTCGTGCGCGAAGAGGGAAATGGTCGTGCGCACTGTCCGAGACAGAACTCGATTCTCTTCTGAATTAACGCACGATCGCTGGCACACGATCACTGGTCGTGCGCGATGAGGCCACTGATCGTGCGCTAAGAGCAGACAGGGAAAATTCTAGCCTGCTTCACGTGCCGCACTACCACTCCGCCTACTTCGCGGAACTACCAGATTTGGGGTGTTACAGGTTGGTAACCCTCTTTTGTTGAGTTTTTTCTTACTATTTGATTATGTTGTCTTTCTATGTCTTTGTGCTGAGACATTCCTTTCTTTTGAATGCCTCAGGTTCAGATCAGTAGCAGGTGGAGCTGACCGAGTTCTATTTTCAGCAGTTTTGCTGTAGTTGTTTTGCTTACTCTCGTTTGGAGAGGTCGATTGTTGTTTCCTTTCAGAACTTATTAAGGTTATGAGTTCATGTCAGTATGTTGACGCCCATAACCAGAGTTTCCTTTTTGATTAGACTTGTTCTTGTTATTTATGCTGCTACCGTTGTTTGCTATTTATGCAATTGCTCTCTGGGAAGGTTTTATGTTAGGATGCATGGTAGTTACCTTATATACAAAACTGCATAATTCTTCCTACATGACATCTCTTGTAAAACTATTATCATTTTATTTTGAAACCCGTAAAAGAAATCTTTTGTACTTATACTAAATCTAGAAGTTGCATATTATCCGAATGTTGATTACTTTCATCATGCTCATATAGGGTAAAATAAAGTAAATTATGAATTTTTCGCTGTGTAAATCTATAATTTCTTATTTATGGACTAGTTGATCCATTAAACCAAGGGACACGGTGTTTGAAAACTGTAAACTTAAATTCAGTTTTAATCATAAAGTTCATGGCTTCCTAAAGAAAAATTTGAAAGTAGAGCTGCCTGAGCATCTGCAGTTGTCCCCTGCATGATGTGGCATCATGACGTGTATTTTCTCTTACTCTGACGTATTATTTAAATACGGAGAAAATGCGGGTTGTGACAATTGTGGGGAGAACAAGTATGCTGATGCGCCCGTTGGCAAGATGAGCCATATAAGGGGCGAGGTCTCAGTGGAGTTCTTGGCCTTGGGCTTGCATGCCCGTGGGGAAATGGTAAGTACCCTTGGTTTGTTGTGAATTGATGACGTGTGTTGATGTGTTAGAAGCATACACGCCATAGGGTGCCTTGGGTGAAACCCAGGTTTGCATACATGTTGCATTGCTAGGCCCCTTACTTTTATTGCTCAACATAGAAACGTGGATGATGATTGTGACACTCATGCCTGTCATTTTTATGTTATTACTGTTTATTACATTTGCATACGAAGTGCCGACTTGCAGGGTAATGTAGTTCCCCGGGGTCCGCTAGGACGGCCGGGAGGAGGGGTGTTGTTACACCGTTGTTGGTCAGCCAAAGCTGACCCTCGTTATACCACTCTTTGTTATTTGGATGCAGGGCATGGATCGCATGCTGGGCCTAGCTCGCCGGCCAAAAAAGGCCTAAGCTTCATGAAGTGCACTTTTTTTGCTTTCTTGTTTGACTATGATGTCCTTACCTGTTTCGGCTTGCAGGCCGAGGTAGCATAGGTTTGTGATGATCCGTTGGACATTTTCTATGCCCTATTTGTTTGACTTGAGTATGGGTTTTGTAAGGCCTTAAGGACGTGGTACTCTTATGTAGATGTGGACAACTTCTGTGGTTTATTTAATGTTTCTGCTATGTTGGTTCTTAGTTTTGAGATGGTTAGATCTATATCACTTTTTAATACTAAAGTTGTGGCGATTATATGCTGTGGGGTCCCGACCGGACCTATATTATATAGTCATTGCAGGGGAGGTGTTACAATTTGGTATCAGAGCTAGGTTAGCGTTCTTGTTGAGGTTTAGCGTGTTCAGATCGCGTTAAGAAGTTGTCCACATAGGAGTACCTTGCGGGACCATGAGTGTCATTGCGTTCAAGTTTTGCTAATAGAGTTTGATTCGTGTTTCCTTGCTTATGCTAGGATGGTGGCGACGATGCGGGGATGTCGAGGCATGAAGAGGAGCCTTCGGCAAGCAGTGCTACGGCCCCAGCCCTTATGAATATGGGCGTGTCCCCGATAGATTTCTGTCGTATGCTAGCAGAGGCGATGTTGGCGGCTCAAGCTGCGGCAATGCCACAGATTGAGACTCATGTTACTCATGTTACTGTAACACCGGAGGTGGGAGTAAGGTAGGTAGAGCCGTTAGCCGAGAGAGCAGTTGGGCAAGGAGATCGTCAGATGAAGTACTATCTGTGTTTCCATCCTCCGACGTTCAAAGGAGTTGGCACTGTGACGGACGTCGAGGATTGGTTGGTGAGAATTCAGGAACTCTTGAAAGCGGCTGAGACCCCAGAGGACAAGCAGTTCCAGTTTGCATCGTTTATGTTAGAAGGCGACACCAAGCTGAGGTGGGTGAATCATAGCGGTCGTCATTTCCCTGGACGTGCCCCGTCCATGGAAGAGTTTGGGAATGCCTTCCAGAAGCGCCATATCCCCTCTTCGATGAGGTTAGACCTTCAGCGACAGTTCTTGCACTTGGTGCAGCACGAGAAGATGGTAGACGAGTACTTGCATGAGTTTACTCGGTTGGGTCGTTATACGGGGGCGACCATGACAGACGATGAGGAGAGGGATAACCTCTTCTATAAGGGTCTGAGAGAGAATTTAAGGCAACCTCTGATAGCCTTAAAGAATGCAGGGTTCAATGAGTTAGTTGAAGCTGCTCGAACTTTGGAGAATGATATGGAGTGAACCCAGCGCCGCAATGGCTTGGCGGAAATGCAGGGAGAAGGTAAGCCATCTCAGTCTCAGGGGAAGTCTGAGAAATGTTTGTGGAAGAAAAAGCTCTGTCCTTTTAGGACTGGCGAGAGGAGCGGTGCGGATTCTGGAGAGTTCCGTTCCAAGGGACCAGTGATGTGCTACAAGTGTGGCAAGGTGGGCCATATAGCTCGGTTCTGTTTCGAGAGTGGAGTTGAGCCAGAGCAGAGGCAAGAGCAGTCGGTGCGTTCTGGCCCTAGTGTTGGGGAGAAAGGGAAAGCGGCGGAGTCCAGCGCTTCTCGTTTCCCTCCTGTGCAGCCTAGAGCGTACAACCTCGGGAAGCAGGAATCGATTCGTCAACCTGACGTAGTGACATGTACGAAAGTTCAGAATTTCATTTAATAGCGTTAAACTGTTTGCGACCTTTCATATTCGTTATATGCGTGTTAAGTTTCGTGCTAGGTTTTGGCTACCCCTCTAGACTGTTGTTCGACACGGGAGCGTCACACTCTTTTCTTGCGGAAAGCTTTATCCGGAGGATCGGTGTTGAGACTGTCGAGGCAGAGGCGGAGCTTAGTGTGCGCATGCCGAATGGGTCTTTCATGACCACTGGAAGGAAAGGACGCATTGTGTTGAGGATTTTCGAGTGTGATTTCGAGTTGGTAGCATCAATTCTACCATTAGCCGAATTTGACATCATCCTGGGGATGGACTGGCTTGTAGAGCAACGAGCTAGTATTGACTGCCTGTTGAAGGTGGAGACCTTAAGGAGTGAAGGAAGAGAGGAGGTCAAGTTCGAGGGCCTATGCGGAGTGGCCTGCTCCCTGATTTCTGCCGTGCAAATGGTGCGTGCGGTGAATCAAGGAGGTGAGGCATTTGTCACTTTGTTGGAGACTCACTCCACAAAGTTTGTGATCGGAGAAGTGCCAGTGGTGGAGGAATTCGAGGATGTGTTCCCCGAGGAGCTTCCGGGAGCGCCTCCTCAGCGTGAAATCGACTTTTCAATTGAGTTGGTGCCGGGTGCGAGGTCGGTGTCGCATCCTCTGTTTAGGATGGCATCGAAGGAACTGGAAGAGCTAAAGGTGCAGTTGTAAGAGTTGCTCGAGCAGGGGTACATTAGGCCCAACTCCTCACCGTGGAGCGAGTCGGTGTTGTTCGTTAAGAAAAAGGATGGTAGTATGCGGTTGTGCATAGACTATCGCGAGTTGAATAAGTTGACCATCAAGAATAAGTTCCCGATTCCGCGAATCGATGATTTGTTCGATCAGTTGGTGGGGTCGACGGTGTACTCCAAGTTGGACTTGAAGTCGGGTTACTCTCAGTTAAGGATTCGAGAAGAGGATATTCCCAAGACGGCGTTTGGGACGAGATATGGTCATTTTTAGTTCTCGGTGATGCCATTCGATTTGACGAACGCGCCATTAGTGTTAATGGATTTAATGAACCGATTGTTTCGACAATACCTGGATTCATTCGTGGTGGTGTTCATCGATGACATCCTAGTGTATTCGAAGTCGAAGGCAGAACATGAGTCTCATCTGAGATTACTGTTACAGACTCTGAGAGAGAACCAACTTCATGCTAAGTTCTCAAAGTGCGAGGGATCGGGAAGGAGGCTTTCTTGGGTCACGAGATTAGTGGAGATGGGGTGGCAAAGGATCCTGCGAAGATTGAAGCCATTAGAGATTGGCCTGTATTGAGAACCGTGGCGGAAGTCCGGAGTTCCCTTGGACTAGCCGGTTATTGCAGAAGGTTTGTTGAGAACTTTTCACAGAAGGCTTTGCCCCTCACCACTCTTACCCGAAAGGACCAGAAGTTTGTGTGGAAGCCGGAGTGTGCCCGTGCGTTCGAAACCTTGAAGGAAATATTGATGTCTGCTCCAATCCTAAGTCTTCCTAGTGGGACTGAAGGATTTCAGATTTTCAGCGACGCGTCAGGTTGCGGTTTGGGTTGCGTGCTGGTGTAGCACGACAACTTGATAGCTTATGGGTCGAGGAAGCTAAAGCCTCATGAGAGAAATTATCCCATCCACAACTTGGAGTTGGCGATGGTGATTTTTGCATTGAAGTTGTGGCGGCACTACGTGTAAGGTGCGAAGGTTGAAATCTTCACGGACCACAAAAGCTTGAGGTATCTTTTAGATCAGAAGGATCTTAATATGAGGCAGCGTAGGTGGGTCGAGTTCCTTGGGGACTACAACGTAGCGATTCAGTATACGCCAGGCAAGGCCAATGTGGTGGACGACGCCTTGAGTAGAAAGTACTTCGGGCAGGGAAATTGGATTGAAGCACATGACGAGCATTTGGTGCGAGAGTTCGAGTCTCTTGGCATCGTGTGTGTGGCTAAGGGTGAGTCCAGCGCAGCTCGGCTGAACTGGATCGAGATGCAGTGTGATCTAGCAGATCGAATTCGAGAGGCAACCAGTGCAGACGAGGAGTATCAGTGATTGGCGTTGGAAGCTCAGCAAAGCGAAGGCAATGCTTTGGAGATGGTCATTGGGATTTTAAAGAGAAATGGAAGGGTGTGTGTCCCTTGCTTTGGCAAACTCCGTGAGGAGGTGATGTTTGAGGCTCACTTCACGAAGTACTCCAATCATCCAGGAAGTACGAAGATGTACTTGGATTTGAAGAAATCCTTTTGGTGGCCTGGGATGAAGCGGGATGTAGCTTTGTATGTAAGCTGGTGTCAGACGTGCTCCCTAGTGAAGGCTGAATGCCAAAGGCCGGGTGGAACCTTGAAACCTCTTCCTATCCCCGAGTGGGAATTCGACGACATCTCCAAGGATTTTGTGCATGGTTTGCCTCGATCGCGACAAGGTAACGATGCTATTTGGGTGATTGTGGATTGCCTACCAAGGTACCCCACATCATTCCAAATCGGAAGGATGATTGCATGGAGAAGCTCATGGAGCTTTACATTCATAACATTATGCGGTTGTACGGAATTCCAGCGAGCATCGTTAGTGATCGCGATGGACGATTCACGTCCAAGGACTGGAGGTTATTGTAGAGAAGTTTGGGCACAAAATTGAAGTTTAGTACCGCATTTCATCCACAGACCGATGGTCAAACGGAGAGAACGAATCGTACGTTTGAGGACATGTTGAGGATGTGTACTCTCCATTTCGGTAAGAGTTGAGAAGACCACCTCTTCATGGTGGAGTTTGCCTACAATAATAGTTTCCAGGCGAGTATCAAATTGGCGCCATACGAGGCTTTGTATGGAAGACGGTGTCGAATGCCAATGTCTTAGATAGAAGCGGGAGATATCCAGCTCTTAGGAAAAGAAGTGGTGGCAGACGCTTGTGAGTTTGTGCGAACGATCCAGGAGAGCATGAAGGTTTCTCAGGATCGGCAGGCAAAGTATTTTAATGCGTGCCACATAAATATGGAGTTTGCGGTGGGCGATATGGTCTACTTGAAGATCAAACCGTTCAAAGGCGTTTCATGGATTCGACGACTCAAGAAATTGAGTCCAAGGTATTTGGGTCCGTTTGAGGTTATGGAGCGCATAGGCATAACAGCATATCAGTTAGCATTGTCCGCAGAGCTAAGTGGATTACATGATGTTTTTCATGTTTCGGTGCTGAGGAAAGCGCTGGTGGAGCCGGAAGATGTTGTTGAGTCTTTGAAAGTTCCTGTAGCTGAAGATCTGAGGACGGTCGTTCGACCGGTTTGCGTGGAGGATTCTGAAGTTCGATGATTGCGGAACAAAGAGGTCAAGCTGGTGAAAGTGCATTAGGATAATTGCGAACGAGATGAGTTCTCATGGGAGCGTGAGCAAGCAATGCGAGATGATTTCCCGGAACTGTTCGTTTCAGGTATGTGTGTTATTTGTGCTTTCGTTAACGTCTTAAATTTCGGGGACAAAATTTCTTTTAAGGGGGGCGGAGTTGTAACACCCCAGTTTTCACTGAGTGCGGAGGTTGGAATGCCCAAGGAGTATGGCAAGTATTTCGTAGCTGGGAGCTAGCGCCGGCGCTAGCACTAGTGCCAGGCGTTAGCTGTCCCGTCGAGTAAAACTCTTGTGTTCGATGGTGTTCGTCGAGTTGAATTCGTCGAGGAGGATTCGTCGAAGGGAATTCATCGAGGAGCTGGCGCAGGCGGTAGCTCTAGCGCCAGACGATAGCGTTTCGTCGGGTAATGGAGTTCTGTCGGGACGTTGAGTTGTTCTTCATCGAGGGGTTTTTCGTCGAGTGGCTAGCGCAGGCGGTAGCGATAGCGCCGACGCTAGCCCACGAAACCAGATCCGTAAGTGGCGATTTTCTGGGCGTCCGATCTTCTTAAACTTTGATCCAATGGCTCAAATAAGGTCGTACTAAGGTCCTAAATAGTGCAGAGGAGTTCTTTTTCATTCCTTGAAGTCTTTTGGGTGCTTTTAGAAGCTAAGGAGAGGAGGAGGGTTTGGAGGAAGAAGAAGGTTAGATCCGCCATTGTTGGAGCACCGGAGCTCCGTTCTCCGATCCGAGATCAGATCCGTGGAGAGGACTAGAAGGCGCTTCTTTCTATCCGTGCCTTTCAACCGATCTATGGAGAGGAAGAGAACTCTTAGGGTAACGACATCTCTCCTCCCGGTTTTAGGATGCATGCATGACATCTTTGCTTTTACCTTCTCTTTTCTGAAATTTATGGCACCGGATCTCTCAAATGAGAGGGGTTTGGGTCGCCTTGGTTCAAGAAGAGCCATCGGGTTGATTGAGTCCATCCCCGACATGATTTTGCACTAGAGATCCGCTCCGTTAGTGGATTAGGCATTGCGGGTGAAGCCGAAATCGTGACCGGTTATCCGATTAGGTGATGTTGCTTAACATGCATTTTAGAGATTTTGCTAGAAATCCGATGACGGCGAAAACATCGTAGGTGTTACCTTTATGTTTCGTGTGAGAGCGAACGGTGATTTGGAAAGGGTAACATTTATGGGTGATGAATGGCTTGTGAAGCCGCTTGTAGGTGAAGGTGTGACTGTTTTTGTGATCGGCTGGCTAGCCCGTGAATGCTTGGATTCATGTGGGGAGAGTGTACCAGCAAGATATGTCGCCTTTTGGGCAACCTGACGAGAACAAGTATGCTGATGAGCCCGTTGGCAAGATGAGCCATGTAAGGGGTGAGGTCTCAGTGGAGTTTTTGGCTTTTGGCTTAGTGATTGTGGCGAGAACTAGTATGCTGATGCGCCCGTTGGCAAGATGAGCCATGTAAGGGGTGAGGTCTCAGTGGAGTTCTTGGCCTTGGGCTTGCATGCCCGGGGGAAATGGTAAGTACCCTTGGTTTGTTGTGAGTTGATGATGTGTGTTGATGTGTTAGAAGCATACACGCCATAGGGTGCCTTGGGTGAAACCCAGGTTTGCATACATGTTGCATTGCTAGGCCCCTTACTTTTATTGCTCAACATAGAAACGTGGATGATGATTGTGACACTCATGCCTGTCGTTTTTATGTTATTACTGTTTATTACATTTGCATACGAAGTGCTGACTTGCAGGGTGATATAGTTCCCCGGGGTCCGCTAGGACGGCTCGGGAGGAGGGGTGTTGTTACACCGTTGTTGGTCAGCCAAAGCTGACCCTCGTTATACCACTCTTTATGATTTGGATGCATGGCAAGGATCGCATGCTGGACCTAGCTCGCCAGCCAAAAAGGCCTAAGATTCATGAAGTGCACTTTTTCTGCTTTCTTGTTTGACTATGATGTCCTTACCTGTTTCGGCTTGCAGGCCGAGGTAGCTTAGGTTTGTGATGATCAGTTGGACATTTTCTTTGCCCTGTTTGTTTTACTTGAGTATGGGTTTTGTAAGGCCTTAAGGCCGTGTTACTCTTATGTAGATGTGGACAACTTCTGTGGTTTATTTAATTTAATGTTTCCGCTGTGATGGTTCTGAGTTTTGAGATGGTTAGATCTATATCACTTTTTAATACTAAAGCTGTGGCGATTATATGCTGTGGGGTCCCGGCCGGACCTATATTATATAGTCATTGCAAGGGAGGTGTTACAATTTGGTATCAGAGCTAGGTTAGCGTTCTTGTTGAGGTTTAGCGTTTTCGGATCGCGTTAAGAAGTTGTCCACATAGGAGTACCTTGCGGGACCATGAGTGTCCTTGCGTTCGAGTTTTGCGAATAGAGTTTGATTTGTGTTTCCTTGCTTATGCTAGGATGGTGGCGACGATGCGGGGACGTCGAGGTGTCAAGAGGAGCCATCGGCAAGCAGTGCTACGATCCAAACCCTTATGAATATGGGCGTGTACCCAACAGATTTCTGTCGTATGCTAGAGGAGGCGATGGTGGCGGCTCAAGCTGCGGCAATGCCACAAATTGCGACACCTATTGTGCAGGCTGCCACTCATGTTACTCCAGTTACTGTGACGCCGGAGGTGGGAGTAAGGCAGGTAGAGCCGTTAGCCGAGAGAGCAATTGTGCAAGGAGATCGTCAGATGAAGTACAATATGAGTTTCCATCCTCCGACGTTCAATGGAGTTGGCACTCCGACAGATGCTGAGGATTGGTTGTCGAGAATTCAGGAACTCTTGAAAGCGGCAGAGACCCCAGAGGACAAGCAGTCCCAGTTCACAGCGTTTATGTTAGAAGGCGACGCCAAGATGTGGTGGGTGAATCATAGCGGTCGTCATTTCCATGGACGTGCCCCATCCATGGAAGAGTTCGGGAATGCCTTCCTGAAGCGCTATATCCCCTCTTCGACGAGGTTTTCCCTTCAGCGACAGTTCTTGCACTTGGTGCAGCGCGAGAAGACGGTAGACGAGTACGTACAGGAGTTTACTCGGTTGGTTCGTTACTCGGGGACGACCATGGCAGACGATGAGGAGAGGGATAACCTCTTCTATCAGGGTCTGAGAGAGAATTTTTGGCAACCTCTGATAGCCTTAAAGAATGCGGGGTTCAATGAGTTAGTTGAAGCTGCTCGAACTTTGGAGAATGATATGAAGCGAACCCAACACCGCAAGGGCTTGTCGGCAAAGCAGGGAGAAGGTAAGCCATCTCAGTCTCAGGGGAAGTCTGAGAAAAGTTGGTGGAAGAAAAAGCCCCGTCCTTTTAGTACTAGCGAGAGGAGCGTTGTGGCTTCTGGAGAGTTCCGTTCCAAGGGACCAGTGACGTGCAACAAATGTGGCAAGGTTGTCCACATAGTTCGGTTCTGTTTCAAGAGTGGAGTTGAGCCAGAGGAGAGGCAAGAGCAGTTGGTGCGTTCCGACCCTAGTGTTGGGGAGAAAGGTAAAGCGGCGGAGTCCAGCGCTTCTCGTTTCCCTCCTGTGCAGCCTAGAGTGTACAACCTCGGGCAGCAGGAAGCGATTCGTCAACCTGACATAGTGACAAGTATGAAAGTTCAGAGTTTCGTTTAATAGCTTTAAACTGTTTGCGACCTTTCATATTCGTTATACGCGTGTTAGGTTTCGTGCTAGTTTTTGGCTACCCCTCTAGAGTGTTGTTCGACATGAGAGCGTCACACTCTTTTCTCGCGGAAAGCTTTATCCAGAGGATCGATGTTGAGACTGTCGAGGCAGAGGCGGAGCTTTGTGTGCGCATGCCGAATGGGTCTTTCATGACCACTAGAAGGAAAGGAAGCATTGTGCTGAGGATTGCGAGTGTGATTTCGAGTTGGTAGCAACAATTCTACCACAGGCCGAATTTGACATCATCCTCGGGATGGACTTGCTTGCAGAGTAACGAGCTAGTATTGACTGCCTGTTGAAGGTGGTGACCTTAAGGAGTGAAGAAAGAGCGAAGGTCAAGTTCGAGGGCCTATGCGGAGTGGCCTGCTCCCTGATTTCTGCCGTGTAAATGGTGCATGCGGTGAATCAAGGAGGTGAGGCATTTGTCTCTTTGTTGGAGACTCACTCCACAAAGTTGGCGATCAGAGAAGTGCCAGTGGTGGAGGAATTCGAGGATGTGTTCCCCAAGGAGCTTCCGGGAGCGCCTCCTCAGCGCGAAATCGAATTTTCAATTGAGTTGGTGCCGGGTGCGAGGCCGGTGTCGCATCCTCTATTTAGGATAGCACCGAAGGAACTGGCCGAGCTAAAGGTGCAGTTGCAAGAGTTGCTCGAGCAGGGGTACATTAGGCCAAACTCCTCACCGTGGAGTGCGCCGGTGTTGTTTGTTAAGAAAAAGGATGGTAGTATGCGGCTGTGCATAGACTATCACGAGTTGAATAAGTTGACCATCAAGAATAAGTACCCAATTCCGCGAATCAATGATTTGTTCGATCAGTTGGTGGGGTCGACGGTGTACTCCAAGTTGGACTTGAAGTTGGGTTACTATCAGTTAAGGATTCGAAAAGAGGATACTCCCAAAATGGCGTTTGGGACGAGATATGGGCATTTTAAATTCTCGGTGATGCCATTCGGTTTGACGAACGCGCCATCAGTGTTCATGGATTTAATGAACCGAGTGTTTCCATAATACCTGGATTCATTCGTGGTGGTGTTCATCGACGACATCCTAGTGTATTCGAAGTCGAAGGCGGAACATAGTCTCATCCGAGATTAGTGTTGCAGACTCTGAGAGAGAACCAGCTTTATGCCATGTTCTCAAAGTGCGAGTTCTGGATCGGGAAGGTGGATTTCTTGGATCACGTGATTAGTGGAGATGGGGTGGCAGTGGATACTGCGAAGATTGAAGTCATTAGAGATTGTCCTGTATTGAAAACCGTGGCGGAAGTCCGGAGTTTCCTTGGACTAGCCGGTTATTACAGAAGGTTCGTTGAGAAATTTTCGCGGAAGGCTTTGCCCCTCATCACTCTTACTCGAAAGGACCAGAAGTTTGTGTGGACTCCGGAGTGTGCCCGTGCGTTCGAGACCTTGAAGGAAAGATTGATGTCTGCTCCAATCTTGAGTCTTCCTAGTGGGACTGAAGGTTTTCAGATTTTCAGCGACGCGTCAGGTTGCGGTTTGGGTTGCGTGCTTGTGCAGCACGACAACATGATAGCTTATGGATCGAGGCCGCTAAAGCCTCATGAGAGAAATTATCCCGTCCACGACTTGGAGTTGGCGGCGGTGATTTTTGCGTCGAAGTTGTGGCGGCACTACGTGTATGGTGCGAAGGTTGAAATCTTCACGGACCACAAAAGCTTGAGGTATCTTTTAGATCAAAAGGATCTTAATATGAGGCAGCATAGGTGGGTTGAGTTCCTTGGGGACTACGATGTAGCGATTCAATATACGCCAGGCAAGGCCAATGTGGTGGCCGACGCCTTGAGTAGAAAATACTCCGGGCCGGGAAATTGGATTGAAGCACATGACGAGCATTTGGTGCGAGAGTTCGAGTCTCTTGGCATCGTGTGTGTGGCTAAGGGCGAGTCCAGCGCAGATCGGCTGAACTGGATCGAGATGTAGTGTGATCTAGCAGATCAAATTTGAGAGGCAACCGGTGCAGACGAGGAGTGTTAGCGATTGGCGTTGGAAGCTAAGCAAAGCGAAGGCAGTGCTTTGGAGATGGTCGGTGGGTTTTTAAAGAGAAATGGAAGGGTGTGTGTCCCTCGCTTTGGCAAACTCTGTGAGGAGGTGATGTTTGAGGCTCACTTCACGAAGTACTCCATTCATCCAGGAAGTACGAAGATGTACTTGGATTTGAAGAAATCCTTTTGGTGGCCTGGGATGAAGCAGGATATAGCTTTGTATTTAAGCCGGTGTCAGACGTGCGCCCTAGTGAAGGCTGAATGCCAAAGGCCGGGTGGATTCTTGAAACCTCTTCCGATCCCCGAGTGGAAATTCAACGACATCTCCACGAATTTTGTGCATGGTTTGCGTCGATCGCAGCAAGGTAACGATGCGATTTGAGTGATTGTGGATCACCTAACCAAGGTAGCCCACTTAATTCCAAATCGGAAGGACGATAGCGTGGAGAAGCTCGTGGAGCTTTACATTCATAACATTGTGCGGTTGCACGGAATTCCAGCGAGCATCGTTAGTGATAGCGATGGACGATTCACGTCCAAGGACTGGAGGTTAGTGCAGAGAAGTTTGGGCACAAATTGAAGTTTAGTACCGCGTTTCATCCGCAGACCGATGGTCAAACAGAGAGAATGAATCATACGTTGGAGGACATGTTGAGGATGTGTACTCTCGATTTCGGTAAGAGTTGGGAAGACCACCTCTTAAAGGTGGAGTTTGCCTACAATAATAGTTTCCACGCGAGTATCAAAATGGCGCCATACAAGGCTTTGTATGGAATACGGTGTCGAACGCCGATGTCTTGGATAGAAGCGGGAGATACCCAGCTGTTAGGAAAAGAAGCGGTGGAAGATGCTTGTGAGTTGGTGCGAACGATCCAAGAGCGCGTGAAGGTTCTCAGGATCGCTAGGCAAAGTATTTTAATGCGCGCCACAGAAATGTGGAGGTTGCGGTGGGCGACAAGGTCTACTTGAAGATCAAACTGTTCAATGGCATTTCACGGATTTGACGACTCAAGAAATTGAGTCCAAGGTATTTGGGTCCTTTTGAGGTTACGGAGCGCATAGGCGTAGCGACCTATTGATGCGCTATTTCGGCACTGCTAATTAGCAGGCACGAAATGTGATACGACGGCAGTGCACCGGTCGCTCAAGTAATAAAATAGGGAGGGACTCCCCGAATATCATTCTCAAAGGACTGCAAGTTGGGTAGTACGACTTGCTCTAAACAGGAAATCAGTTAAAAGGATTAATAAGTAACAACGGGGGGTTTGATTTGGTTTCCTACGCTATTGCAGAATGAAGCAGAAAGATGCGGGTCAAAACTCCGCTTCGCACGGCGAGATGGGTGCAACGGCCGTGATGCCGTGCTTCGGAAGGCGCGTGGACGGGAAATCACTATGACGGTTGAGGGTCGCACACACCTCTTCTCAAAACATCACCACTAGCAATTGATAGTGGCTTCACCCACAACGTAACTCAGAAAATCACTAGGAACAAAAGGGCTATTCATGCCACCACAACAACAGTGCATATGAACGAAAGCAATAATCCTTATGATTTACTTAACAAGTATTCATACAACACAAAAACGAAGTATAAGCATTCAAGGTTAGAGAGAACCACAAAGAAGAAGTCGCGTCTTGGGTTCACGGACGGAATGAGAGGTTGTCGGGCTCTCTCCAGACTCGGCCCTCAGATGGTGAGCTTGGCTCGAAGGAGGCTGTCACCGCTCCTACGATCTTCAGCGCTTCCTTGGTCTCCTTGGCGAGGAATGCTTGAGCTAATGGTGGATGAAGCTTCCTAGTGCTCCCGGATGGAAGGATGGAGGTGGAAATCATTAGAAATGGCCTTGTTGGTGGAGGATATGAAGGGGAATCCTTCAGCCCTCAAGAGCAGTAGAAAGGAAGAGATTTCCCGCTCTCTGAATCGCTCCTGGTCGTCCTCCCGTTGACTGCCTCGATTCCTACTTTTTATAGGAAACAGGCTGAAAATTGGTCACGCACGGTCGAACGCACGATCGTGCGCAGACCGTGCGATATTAACGGATAAAATATGGATTGGAGAAGACGCTGCGCCGCCCATGCGATTTGTTCACGCGAGCAATGCCGCCCGTGCGTTAAAACGCACGGGTAAAATCCGACGCTCTGAAATCACAAAGATACAGGTCGACCGTGCGTTTTACTCACGCACGGGCGAATTCGCCCGTGCGTTAAAACGCACGAGTAAACTCCGATGCTCCATTTTCTTCCCAGACACAAACGCACGACCGCACATACCGTGCGTCAAAGAAACGCACGACCGTACGATATGCACAGAAATTACTTTTGGGGGAAAACCGGACGATCAGGTCACCTGCAAACAAGATATACCAGCTGGGAATACACGTCCATCACAAAATACATAAAAGAAGGGAAGGGGAGCACAATGTGCTTACCCCCAACAACAAGGAATGCAATTGCACAACGAAATGGGCTTAATAGTGCACCTAGCATGGAATAGTACATATAAATGAAAACGTGCCTAACATGTGGTGCAAGCACTAGAATATCAGCCCAAATGAGTCCAAATATATATATATATATATATATATATATATATATATATATAAATGGGACTCATCACACCCCCAAACTTAACCATTTGCACGTCTTGGGCAAACACTCGATCCTATGGTTGAAAAATGAACGTTAAGGAAGCAACTGTGCAGGCGAAACACGATGGGAAGTAAAGACTAACGAGCGTGAAAATAAAGTAGAAAAGATTTTAAAACAAAGACTATATTTTAAGAACTTCTACAAGTGTAAAATACAAAATACCACTACTCTAAGGTGAATTATTGGTGAATCGTACAGTCACGCCCTAGGGAAAATAGCGTGAGCTGCTGAGGTGAGCGTTGTTCAAATTGGATCTCAAGAAAGAACTCTCCAAGAAATCCATCAAGGTCGATGGTCATATGCTTGCCCTTTCACACCTTCTCCATTGCATGAGACGATCTCATCAAGAATCAGTAGGACTTTTAGGTTAGACTTGGGCTTGGGTTAAGGTACGATAATGAAGTATAAGAACGTAGGCTAAACGCACTCAACCTCCGAAAAATGAACAAAACTCAACCTTAACATCTTCACCTTGAAGCACACTCCCCCAGACTTCATTTAAGCACTGTGGTGTGCGCGAGACTACCACACTTGTGGTTCGATTCTTTTTAGAGATCTTTTACTCCTTTTTTAGATCCATAGAGACATAATTTAGGATCAAAAATTTTTTTTTTTTCAATCTCATCATCTTTTTTCTGCGCGCACACACCACATCACACAACCACATACTTGCTCTCCGCTTCGCACAATCATCATCAATATGTATAAGTTTCAAAGCTTGACTCTAGTGCGTTTTAGGTTAGGATATGGGGCCTTGGTGAACGTTTAGTGGAGTTTAACAAATAGGAAGGGTAAGGCTCAATGGGGCTAGCAAAGGATGACGTTAGGTTGGGAAATCAAAGCTCAACCGGACCAAATGATGGCCTACGTCATGCTCCCAACAAGATCATTCAACGCACTCGTTTTGAAAATAGCTTGGGGCAAGTTCTTAACCACCGAGCGAGGTCTCCTCTCCTTCCAACTTGAACAACACGAGGCTAACAACTCTTCTACACTCGACCTAGGGCTACCGCTAGATTCACCAAATTCACCGTTTGAGTAGAGTATTAAGTAATTACACAAATGAAGTAAATAAAACTATAACTTTGTAATTAAATCTATTCTACGTGAATTTTTAAGCTGCGTGAGCGCTCTACTAGTAGCACCGCACGGGTCACATCCTGTTCAGCCACACAATCCTAAACTAACAATCAAACTTCTAAACATATTCATCAAGCATTTACACGATAATTGCGCACGGGTAAAAATAAAACGCATGTGGTGTGCGTTATGCAATGAGACAATAAATATAAATTTCCTAACACATCATTCTAGCATGTATGTGCGTGTAGCGTAAGCACAGGCTCGCTCCCCCCCAGACTTGCATTGAAACACAAGAAAATATAATCTTTTGAAGCAAACTAAGAGCTGGGTTAAGAGTACCTATGCTCCTAAGAGCATGCCAGAAGAGCGGTATAATCCTTCTTCAATGATCTCCTCCTCTTCATCCAATCAGGTTCACACCTGCATAGCTAAAAACAAAAGCAAAAGCAAACAAAACATGATAGAGATTAAATCAAGCAAACGGAACCGGGTGGTTCCCATGGGTTGTCTCCCAAGAAGCCCTTTTGTTTAACGTCCTTAAAGGTGGACCAAATACCTGTATTAAAGCAGTTTATCAAGTCTAGGAATGAGCAAAGGTCAGTAAATCCTAATTATTATTACAAGCTCAAAACAAATCAGCTATAAGCTGATTTGAAGTTGTAATAGCTGATGAAAGAAAAAGGTCCGGGGACCTGGTAGTAGGGGTGGAAAATAAGTAAGATGCTCAGCCTCCAACCCCAAATCTCCTCCTTTTTCACTCTCTTCTTCTCCTCCAGTATTATATCTTCAAAGAAAAACCGCTTGCCCCCTTGTAACCAATCCTCAAGGGAAAGTACCAACGAAGATGAGGAAACAAGATGTTCCTTCACTGTATCTTCCTCATCCCGCCAGGCTTTCAGCTCCTCCATGCATAAGGTCTGATCAACAGGAGGAGGGGAATCCTGCATCCTTGTACATAAAGAAAGGGGGTCAGGAAATAAATTGGAAGAAAAACTAAAAGAAATCTCATCTGAGGGGACAATCCTGGCTTTATCCCCCATGGGGTGCGGCAATGACAAACTGATGATATCATCAAAGATTTCGCTAGACTCCACTGCGCACGCAATGGCCTCCTCTATAACTTGGACTTCCTCGCACTGGACCGAAGCGGTTGCTTCAACACAATCAAGGCTGTCCTCCTCCATGAGAGTGGGCACCACATTGCGCAGGTCTGCAACATCCTGCAAAGTGACCTCAATGATAATATCAGCAACAGATGTAGTTTCGTGTGCAGTGGGAGAAGACGTGCTTCTTAAGAGTTCGGGCTCTCTCTCCACCAAAGGTGCGGCAGCCGCAAAAAGGTGCGATAACGAAGGTGTAGCAGAGTAGCCAAAGGATTTATGAGCTCCGTACGGTTTCTGAACAACACCATAATCTTTGGGACACCTATCACTAGCGTGGGATGTGTCCCCACACCAACGACATCGGATGTTCAAATGTGCCCACATGATATAGAAGAAGAAAATAACATACTGAAGAAAAACACAATACCTTAAAACGAATTTCCAAATAAAAAACAAATCAAACACGCTTGCAGTCCCCGGCAACGGCGCCAAGAACTTGATGCGCTATTTCGGCACTGCTAATTAGCAGGCACGAAATGCGATACGACGGCAGTGCACCGGTCGCTCAAGTAATAAAATAGGGAGGGACTCCCCGAATATCGTTCTCAAAGGACCGCAAGTTGGGTAGTATGACTTGCTCTAAACAGGAAATCAGTTAAAAAGATTAATAAGTAACAACGGGGGGTTTGATTTGGTTTCCTACGCTATTGCAGAATGAAGAAAGATGCGGGTCAAAACTCCGCTTCGCACGGCGAGATGGGTGCAACGGCCGCGATGCCGTGCTTTGGAAGGCGCGTGGATGGGAAATCACTATGACGGTTGAGGGTCGCACACACCTCTTCTCATAACATCACCACTAGCAATTGCTAGTGGCTTCACCCACAACGTAACTCAGAAAATCACTAGGAACAAAAGGGCTATTCATGCCACCACAGCAACAATGCATATGAACGAAAGCAATAATCCTTAAGATTTACTTAACAAGTATTCATACAACACAAAAATGAAGTATAAGCATTCAAGGTTAGAGAGGACCACAAAGAAGAAGTCGCGTCTTGGGTTCACGGTCGGAATGAGAGGTTGTCGGGCTCTCTCCGGACTCGGCCCTCAGATGGTGAGCTTGGCTCGAAGGAGGCTGTCACCGCTCCTACGATCTTCAGCGCTTCCTTGGTCTCCTTGGCGAGGAATGCTTGAGCTAATGGTGGATGAAGCTTCCTAGTGCTCCCGGATGGAAGGATGGAGGTGGAAATCACTGGAAATGGCCTTGATGGTGGAAGAGATGAAGGGGAAGCCTTCAGCCCTCAAGAGCAGCGGAAAGGAAGAGATTGCCCGCTCTCTGAATCGCTCCTGGTCGTCCTCCCGTTGACTGCCTCGATTCCTACTTTTTATAGGAAACATGCTGAAAATTGGTCACGCACGGTCAAACGCAATGCTTTGATATTAACGGATAAAATATGGCTTGGAGAAGACGCTGCGCCACCCGTGCGATTTGTTCACGCACGAGCAACGCCGCCCGTGCGTTAAAACGCACGGGTAAAATCCGACGCTCTGAAATCACAAAGATACAGGTCGACCGTGCGTTTTAATCACGCACGGGCGAATTCGCCCGTGCGTTAAAACGCACGAGTAAACTCCGACGCTCCATTTTCTTCCCAGACACAAACACACGACCGCACAGACCGTGCGTCAAGGAAACGCACGACCGTGCGATATGCACAGAAATTACTTTTGGGGGAAAACGGGACGATCAGGTCACCTGCAAACAAGATATACCAGCTGGGAATACACGTCCAGCACAGAAATACATAAAAGAAGGGAAGGGGAGCACAATGTGCTTACCCCCAACAACAAGGAATGCAATTGCACACCGAAATGGGCTTAATAGTGCACCTAGCATGGAATAGTACATATAAATGAAAACGTGCCTAAAATGTGGTGCAAACACTAGAATATCAGCCCAATTGAGTCCAAAAATATATATAAATGGGACTCATCACTTATCAGATTGCATTGTCCGCGGAGCTAAGTGGATTACATGATGTATTTCATGTTTCAGTGCAAGGAAAGCGTTGGTGGATCCAGAAGATGTTGTTGAGTCTTCGACAGTTCCCGTAGCCGAAGATCTGAAGAAGGTCGTTCGACTGGTTTGCGTGGAGGATTCTGAAGTCCGACGATTGCGGACCAAAGAGGTCAAGCAGGTGAATGTGCGTTGAGATAATTGCGGATGAGATGAGTTCTCGTGGGAGCGCGAGCAAGCAATGTAGGATGATTTCTCGGAACTGTTCATTTCAGGTATGTGTGTTATTTTGCTTTCGTTAACGTCTTAAATTTCGAGGACGAAATTTCTTTTAAGGGGGGTGGAGTCGTAACACCCCAGTTTTTGCTGAGTGCGGAGGTTGGAATGCCAAAGGAGTAGGGAAAGTATTTTATAGCTAGGAGCTAGCACCGGTGCTAGCGCCAGGCGTTAGCTGTCCTGTCGAGTAAAACTCTTGTGTTCGATGGTGTTCGTCGAGTTGAATTCGTCGAGGCGGATTCGTCGAAGGGAATTCATCGAGGAGCTAGCGCAGGCGGTAGCACTAGCGCCAGGCGATAGCGCTAGCGCCAGGCGATATCGTTTCGTTGGGTAATGGAGTTCCGTCAGGACGTTGAGTTGTTCTTCCTTGAGGAGTTTTTCGTCGAGTGGCTAGCGCAGGCGGTAGCGCTAGCGCCGACGCTAGCCCACGAAACCAGATCCATAAGTGGCAATTTTTTGGGCGTCCGATCTTCTTAAACTTTGATCCAATGGCTCAGATAAGTTCGTTCTAAGGTCCTAAATAGGGCAGAGGAGTTCTTTTTTCATTCCTTGAAGTCTTTTGGGTGCTTTTGGAGGCTAAGGAAAGAAGGAGGGTTTGGAGGAAGAAGAAGGTTAGATCCGCCATTGTTGGAGCACCGGAGCTCCGTTCGCCGATCCGAGACCAGATCCGTGGAGAGGACTAGAAGGCGCTTCTTTCTATCCGTTCCTTTCAACCGATCCATGGTGAGGAAGAGAACTCTTAGGGTAGCGACATCTCTCATCCCGGTTTTAGGATGCGTGCATGGCATCTTTGCTTTTACCTTCTCTTTTCTAAAATTTATGGCACTGGATCTCTCAAATGAGAGGGGTTTGGGTTGCCTTGGTTCAAGAAGTACCATCGGGTTGATTGAGTCCATCCCCGACATGATTTTGCACTAAAGATTCGCTCCGTTAGTGGATTAGGCTTTGTGGGTGAAGCCGAAATCGTGACTGGTTATCCGATTAGGTGTTGCTTAATGTGCATTTTAGGGATTTTGCTAGAAATTCGATGACGGCGAAAACGTCGTATGTGTTGCCTTTATGTTTTGTGTGAGAACGAACGGTGGTTTGGAAAGGATAACTTGTATGGGTGATGAATGGCTTGTGAAGCTGCTTATATGTGAAGGTGTGACTTTGTCTTTGTGGTCGGCTGGCTAGCCCGTGGATGCTTGGATTCATGTGGGGAGAGTGTCCCGACAAGATAAGTCCCCTTTTGGGCTAACTGATGAGAACAAGTATGCTGATGCGCCCGTTCGCAAGATGAGCCATGTAAGGGGTGAGGTCTCAGTGGAGTTCTTGGATTTTGGCTTAGTGATTGTGGCGAGAACAAGTATGCTGATGCGCCCGTTGGCAAGATGAGCCATGTAAGGGGTGAGGTCTCAGTGGAGTTCTTGGCCTTGGGCTTGCATGCCGGTGGGGAAATGGTAAGTACCCTTGGTTTGTTGTGAATTGATTATATGTGTTGATGTTTTAGAAGCATACATGCCATCGGATGCCTTGGGTGAAACCCAAGTTTGCATAGATGCTGCATTGCTAGGCCCCTTACTTTTATTGCTCAACATAGAAATGTGGATGATGATTGTGACACTCATGCTGTCATTTTTATGTTATTACTATTTATTACATTTGCATACGAAGTGCTGACTTGCAGGGTGATGTAGTTCCCCAGGGTCCGCTAGGACGGCCGGGAGGAGGGGTGTTGTTACACCGTTGTTCGTCAGCCAAACCTTATTTGGATGCAGGGCAAGGATTGCTTGCTGGACCTAGCTCGCCGACCAAAAAGGCCTAAGCTTCATGAAGTGCACTTTTTCCGCCTTCTTGTTTAATTATGATGTCCATACCTGTTCCGGCTTGCAGGTCGAGGTAGCTTAGGTTTGTGATGATCTGTTGGACATTTTCTATGCCCTGTTTGTTTGACTTGAGTATGGGTTTTTTAAGGCCTTAAGGCCATGGTACTCTTATGTAGATGTGGACAACTTCTATGGTTTATTTAATGTTTCCGCTGTGTTGGTTCTGAGTTTTGAGATGGTTAGATCTATATCATTTTTTAATACTAAAGTTGTGGCGATTATATGTTGTGGGGTCTTGTCCGGACCTATATTATATAGTCATTGCAGGGGAGGTGTTACAACTTTTGCGATCTAATGAACACCCAGCATAATCAGAATCAGAATAGCCATGCAAAATAAAGTTGTCACTATGTGGATACCATAAACCTAGTTTAGAAGTTCCAATTAGATAACGAAAAAGACGTTTAACCGCTTTTAAATGTGATTCTTTTGGATTAGCTTGATATCTAGCACATAAACATACAGAAAACATAATGTCAGGTCTTGAAGCGGTTAAATATAATAATGATCCGATCATCCCTCTATATAAAGTTTGATCTATAGAAATTCCACTTTCATCCTTTCCTAACTTTAATGAAACACTCATAGGAGTACTATCTTGTTTAAGATTTTCAAATCCAAATCTCATTAACACATCATGAATGTACTTATATTGATTAATAAAAATGCCATCATGTTTTTGTGTCATTTGAAAACCTAAAAAGTAAGTATGTTTTCCGACCATGCTCATTTCAAATTCATTTTTCATTACTTTAACAACATCATTACATAACTCTTCATTAGTGGATCCAAAGATAATGTCATCAACATAAATTTGCAAAACAATTATATCATCATATACATACTTAATGAAGAGTGTACAATCAGCACTACCCATTTTAAAATTATTCTTTAATAAATAGAGCATTAATCTATCATACCATGCTGGGGTGCTTGTTTCAAACCATAAAGGGCTTTATATAAGTTGTAAACATGATTGGGATATTTATCATAAACAAAGCCAGGAGGTTGTTCTACATAAACCTCTTCCTTAATGTACCCGTTTAAAAATGCAGTTTTAACATCCATTTGTAATAATTTAAATCGTTTATAACTAGCAAATGCAATGAAAATCCTAACTGCTTCAAGGCGTGCTACGGGTGCAAAAGTTTCATCAAAATCTACTCCTTCTATTTAAGCAAAACCTTTTGCTACAAGCCTAGCTTTGTTTCTAGTGATCCTGGATTCACTATCTAATTTATTTTTGAAAATCTATTTTACTCCAACAACAGGATGATCACTAGGTCTTTTAACAAGTTTCCAAACCTTATTTCGTTCAAATTGCTAAAAACTAAGATTCATCATTTAAAGCGATTGAAACATCATTTGGTTCTATGTTGGAAATAAAACAAAGGTTTGAAAATAAATCATGTATGGAAGAACGTGTACTTACCCCTCTTGTAGGTTCTCCAATGACCAAGTCTTGTGGATGATCATTAGTGAATCTAAGTTCGCTTGGTGGCACAAATTCCTCAACTTCTTCTTGTACTTCTTCCTCTTTTTCTTCTTTTTCATTTTCAAGTATGTCTTCTTCATCATCACCTACAGATTTATTCTCCGCTACACATGGAACAAGTTCATCAAATTTAACATGAATTGTTTCTTCAACTACTTTAGTTCGTTTATTATAAACTATATAAGCTTTACTAGTTGAAGAATAACCAATGAAAATACATTCGTCATATTTTTCATCAAATTTACCTAAAGTATCTTTTGTATTTAAAATAAAACATTTACACCCAAATACTTTGAAATAAGATACATTAGGTTTCTTTTGAAAATATAATTCGTATGGAGTAAGTTTCAACATAGGATATATCATGACACAATTTATAACATAACATGCAGTACCAACAACTTCGGCCCAAAAATATTTTGGTAATTTAAATTCAGATAACATAGTGCGTGCTAGTTTTTGAAGTGTTCTATTTTCCCTTTCCACTACACCATTTTGTTGCGGTGTAAAGCGAAAAATTCATGCTTTATCCCAAATGCAGTACAATATGAAATAAATTTTTCATTATCAAATTCACCACCATGATCTAATAGTATACATTTAATTTGTAAATCTAATTTATTTTGAATGTGAGTGCATAGCTTAGTAAATTCAAAATACGCATCAAATTTGGATACTAGAAAAATAGTCGAACAAAAATGAGAATAGTCATCAATTAAGACAAAAGTATATTTTCTACCTCCTAGACTTTGAGTTGAAATTGGACCAAACAAATCCATGTGAATTAATTGCAAAGGCCTAGAAGTAGACATAATATTTTTGCTTTTAAAAGATGATTTTGTAAATTTTTCTTTTTGACATGGCGAGCACAATGAAGAAAGCTTTCCATCTAATGGTGGTAAACCCTTAATCAATTTGTTTTTGGAAAGTTTCACTACAAGTTTAGTACTAGAATGTCCTAGTCGCCTATGTCACAATTCTAACTCATCATTCTTTGAAATGAAACATTAAGTGACGAATGAGAAATTTCATGGAAGGTAATCATATAAATGTTATGAATTCTTGGTGCGGTAAAAATAACTTCATGAGTTTTTGAATCTATTATTTTGCAAAGGTTTGACGATGACTCAAATAAAATATTCAAGCCTCTATCACATAATTGACTAACAAATATTAAATTGTGTTTCAAACCATTAACAAATAAAATAGTAGAGATCTTGAAAGAATCGTTACCAACTTCACCAATTTCCATGATCCTTCCTTTTCCATTGTCGCCAAATGTTACAATTCCTCCTTTCTTCATCTCCAGGCTAAGGAACTTTGATTTATTGCCCGTCATGTGCTTTGAACAACCAGAGTCCAAATACCACACATCTTCTTTATCCTTAGCCTGCCTGCATACCTAACAAGATGATGAGAGTAAAGATCTGGTTACCTAAGTAGTTCCTGCCATAGTATAGGTGGACGCCTTAGGTACCCAGACTTGCTTAATATTACATGATCCATTCTTCCTGCAAGAGTCTGTGATGTGACCAAATCTATTACATTTGGCACACGCAACAAAGAGAGATGACACTCTTTTCAAAGTTTTCCATGGACTATTACTGGAAGAGGATGTTGCAGCAGTAGTATTATAATCATTTTTATTATTAACCTTCCATTTACTGGATTTTTCACTGTCGTCCGCGATAGTATCTGTCGGATTCCGATAGCTTCCAGCAACGTATCCAAGTCCAAACTTAGCAGTTCCATGGCATTGGTTGGTTAATATCATATTCAGTGATTTTTGGCCAACTCCAAACTTATTTATAGCCAAGTTTAAAACATGGACTTGAGTTTTCAAAGCGGTGTTTTCTTTGACTAACATAACACACAGATTTGAAAATCCTTTCTTGCTATTATCCAATTGTGAATGAGAAGATTTCAAGGATCTTACTACATCCCTCTTTTTTTTGATAAGAAAATCTACTTTAGATTGGGATTTAGAAAGTTCTTGTTCTAATTCTTTAGTTCTTATCAAAGAGCGATCACACTATTGACAATCAATCTTCTCCTTCTCAAGAACCTTTAATTCATTTGCTAGTTTTCTATTTTCTTTTACAAGAACTTTATTTTCAAATTTTGGACTATCAATATCTTTAAGACTTTTTTGAAAAAAATTACAGGTACGAAGAAATTCATCATAAAGCTCATCATAAGTTGGGGGAGTTACCTCAGTTTCGCTCTGGACACTACAATCATTGTCAGATGATGCGTTGCTTTTTCCCATTTAGCACATATTTGCTTCTTCATGACCTTCAGAACTTGAATCATTTTCTCCTTCCGATGATGTGTCATCCCATGTTTCCACCTTTAGAACTTTCTTTTGTATCTCTTATTTTGCCCTTTCTCTTTTTGCTCTTTCAGAAACTTTGGGCATTTGCTCCTTATAAGTCCAATTTTCTTACAATGATAACATTCCGGTGGTGGACGCTCATCATCTTCCTCAGTTTCACTCTTTCCTTTTCCCTTCTTATATGAAAAATTCTTCTTGTTAAAGTTCTTCTTAAAAGTGTTCCACCTTTGCGGATTTCTCATAAACTTCTTAAATTTTCTCACAAACAAACTTTCTTCATCTTCTTCCTCCTCTCCATCAGTCTCACTCTCAACTTCTTTCTTAGACTTTAGTGACAATGCCTTCTTTCTTGGCTCCACACTGTACTCTTGCTGTTGGATTTTCAGTTCCACTTCATGTGTCTTCAAGTTTCCAATTAAACTCTCTAATTGAAGAGTCTTAAGATCATGAGATTCCGAGATGGCGGTCACCTTTGTTGGAACACGGTCTTCCGCATCTCCTAGGTTTGAGAATAACAAATCCTATGTGTATTTGATCTTGTGTGTTCAAGTGTGCAGGTTTACTAGGTCCACATGACTCAAGGAGTACACATGATGTCTGCCCCCAAAATTGAGGCCAATATTCGAAGAGGCTCACTAGCGCCGGCGGTAGCGATAGCGCCCGGCGCTAGCGTTGATCTGCGCGATTCCGGCATCGTTTTTAGAATGAGCTAGCGCCCGGCGTTAGCTACTAGCGCTGGCAGTAGCATGGCGCACAAGAGGCATGGAGCAATATGTTGCCGCAGATTGAAGATCCGGCCGCGCAAAACGTTTCCTAATCCGGGCTAGCGCCGGCGGTAGCGGTTGGTCTATAAAAGGACCCCCTCTCCTCCTATTTTCGTACACCAATTGCATACACCTCAGAGAGAGAGAGAGAGAGAGAGTACTAGAATTCCAGAGGCCTATCTTGGCAGAAATTTAAGGTCCCGACGTAGCTCTGCCAACTTCTGAAGGAGGATTCCATCACGCCGAAGCCAAACGAAGTCCGCTTCGACAAACGCTGATTCTACAACGGATCTTCGCCTCCATATTCAGAAGTTCATCTTAAGGGAAGTTTTTATTATTTTATTTATCTTTCTTTGTAAACGATAGTGAAATCGCCTCGTGTTGGCGACTAGGTCTGGGGTAGGACTTAGGGCTGAAAATCGCCTCGTGTTGGTGACTAGATCTAGGTTAGGTCTAGGGGGTGCTCGAGGCCACATCCTGGGAAGGAATGGCTAGAGCGGCTTGAGGCCGAATCCGGGAAGGAGGAGGCTAGGGCCACCGGTTCGTGGGGAAGCGAGTCGGGATAGAAAACGAAAAGAGCTTTTATTATTCGCCTCCGATCACTAGCGACATTGAGATCAAGTTTTGTAAAACTTATTTAATATCAATAAAGCTTGTCTCTCTTTTTGTTTTACTTGTCTTCTTGTTTTAATATTGCCATATTCCAAAGTTTTTCTAAATAAAATCTAAAGTTTTTGAAAACACTTATTTATCCCCCCTCTAAGGGCGCCGACTGATCCAACAAGTGGTATCAGAGCGGTTTTGTTCCAATCGGCTTAACAACCGGGAACAATGGCGTCTCATGATCTCGCTTTTCCTGAGGGTCAAGGGGTTAGTCGACCACCTCTCTTTACTGGGTCTAATTTTAACTACTGGAAAAATCGAATGATGTGTTTTCTTATGACTATGGATGTAGAAGTATGGAACATGGTAGAAGTTCGGTACTCTCCTCCTACAACTGTAGTGGGAGAGGCGACATTAGCAAAACCTAAGGATAAATGGGACGATAACGATAAACTAAGGTGTAAAAATAATGCTAAAGCAATGAACGCTTTATATTACGCTTTAAATAGGACTGAGTTTAATAGAATTTCTGCATGCACAACTGCTTATGATATTTGGAATCAATTGGAAGTTACTCATGAAGGTACATCGCAGGTGAAAGATGCAAAGCTATTCCAACTGGAATCTGAATATGAAAAATTCAGGATGGATACCGAAGAGGACATTAACTCGATGTACACCCGCTTCACCAAGATCGTCAACGCTTCAAAGGCACTTGGAAAGACCTACTCAGACGGGGACTTGGTGAGGAAAATTCTTTGTTCCTTACCTCCAAGGTTCAATCCAAAGGTGACAGCCATCTCGGAGTCGCACAACTTAAGAACGCTCCAGATCGAGAATCTCATTGGGAATCTCAAAACCCATGAGGTAGAACTACAAATTCAACATGACGAATACAACAAGGAGCCGAAGAAAAAGGCATTGGCGCTGACATCAAAGAAGGAGTGCATCGAAGAGGACGATGATGATGAAGAAGGACTCCTGGTGAAGAATTTCAAGAAGTTCATCAGAAATCTAGAGAGAAGAAACACATTCCGAAAATTCTTCCAAAAGGATACTCGACGAAAGGGATCCTCCTCTTCATCGAAGAAAGAAAAAGGAAGCGATGACGAAGAAGAAAGGCCGCCTCCAGAATGCTATCACTGCAGAAAAACCGGGCACATTCGGAGCCAGTGCCCAAAATACCAAAAGGAACGGAAAGAACAAAAGAAAGCAAAAGAAAAGAAGAAAGTGCTGAAGGCCGCTACTTGGGATGACTCTTCCTCTGAAGAGTCAAACGGATCTGAGTCAAATAGCGAGGAGGAAGAAAACTTGTGCTTAATGGCCAAAAGCGACGATGACGACACCAGTGTTCTTAACGACACCGAGGTATCTCCTCCTACCTTTGAAGAACTTTATGATAAATTTGTTTTATTAAATCATGAAAATGAATCTGTTATAAAAGAAAATCGTAAGCTCACAAAAAATTAGTCTCTCGTGAAAAAAGAAAAGTTTCATGTCAAGAATGTGAGCACTCTTTATTTATGATAAAAGAACTTGAAGTTTCTCTCTCTAATGCCCTTTCACAAAACAAAATCATTGCAAAAGAAAAGGGGACTTAGAGAGAAAATTGAAAACATCTATATTACAAATTGAAAAGAACAAAAAAGGATTTGAAAACAAATGTGTTATGATTGTTCAAGAAAATACATCTCTTAAAAAACAAAATCAAAATCTCAATTTAGCCATAACCAAATTCGGGATTGGTCAAAAATCCCTAGATATGCTTCTGGGTAATCAATGCTTTGGGTCTGGAAAAATTGGACTCGGATATAAAAGTGAACACTACCGCCCGACGCTAGCTACTAACGCCGGCGGTAGCTCTAAAGTTAAAAATTCTTCTAGTTTTTCTTATGTACAAACATCATCCAGCAAGGGCAACATAGAAACTCAGAAAAGGGTCTCAACCCCCTTTATTTCGTGTGCTAATTGTCTTAAATTTGGACACACGTCTGGCTCTTGCAGGAATATAATAAATCAACGATCATTAAAACAAATCTGGGTACCTAAGAAATCCACTTACTCTATGGGTGGTACCTCTTGGGTATCTGGGTCTTTACTCTCATCCTATTTCTAGATTTGAAGGAAGGCTAAGGAATAGAAGACGTGTGGTATTTGGACTCAGGCTGCTCCAAACACATGACGGGCAATAAAGCAAAATTCCTTAGCCTAGAAAAAAAGAAAGGAGGAATAGTAACGTTTGGCGATAACGGTAAAGGAAGAATCATGGGAGTTGGTACAGTGGGTAACACATCTTTTCTTATATCGAATGTGCTTTATGTGGAAGGATTAAAACATAACCTAATATCTATAAGTCAACTGTGTGATAAAGGTTTAGACGTACTTTTTGAATCTTCCACTAACCTTTGCAAGATTGTTAATCCTAAAACAAAAGATGTGTTATTAACTGCACCTAGAATTCATAATGTTTACATAGTTTCATTTCATGATCTTTCTAAATCTTCTATAAAATGTTTTATAACGAAAAATGATGAATTAGAATTATGGCATAGACGCTTAGGCCACGCTAGCACAAAGCTCATCTTAAAACTAGCAAAAAGAGAATTGATTAGAGGATTGCCTAAGTTAAATGGAAATTTATCTTCATTATGCCCTCCATGCCAAAAAGGCAAATTTACTAAGTCATCTTTTAAAAGCAAAAATGAAATTTCTACATCAAAACCTCTGTAATTAATTCATATGGATCTTTTTGGTCCCGTTAACACTGCGAGTCTTGGTGGTAGATTATACATTTATGTTCACATAGATGACTATTCTAGATATTGTTGGACTTTATTTCTCTCCTCCAAATCTGATGCATTTTGCGAATTTTCAAAATTATGTACTCGCATTCAAAATAAATTAGATTTAAAAATAAAATGCATTCGCTCAGATCATGGAGGTGAATTTGAAAATGAAAATTTTAAATCTTTTTGTGACATGTTAGGTATTAAGCATGAGTTCTCTGCTCCACGCACACCTCAACAAAACGGGGTTGTAGAACGGAAAAATAGGACAATACAAGAACTTGCACGCACAATGCTATCTGAATATAGATTACCTAAGTATTATTGGGCAGAAGCTGTAAGCACTGCATGCTATGTAATGAATAGAGTTATGCTTCGCCCATCATTAACTCTCACACCATATGAACTCTACTATCAAAAGAAACCTAACGTATCGTATTTTAAAGTATTTGGATGTAAATGCTTCATTCTTAATACAAAAGACTCTTTAGGAAAATTTGACGAAAAATGCGATGAAGGAATATTTCTTGGTTATTCTTCAACTAGTAAAGCATATAGAATATTTAATAAAAGATCAAGCAAGGTTGAAGAGTCAATTAATGTCAGATTTGATGAGTTTGTTTCATGTACAGAAAAGCTCCCTACAGGTACCGATGATGAACCTTTGCCATCCTTGGAGCACGACGAAGAAGAACCGTCCAAAGAAGAGGAGGAGAAGGCAAAAGAAGATGAATATGTACCTCCAAGCATCCTAAACTTCTCCAAAAACCATCCAAAGGAGCTGGTCATTGGGGAACCTTCTACTGGGGTAAGAACTCGGTCCTCTCTTCATAAAACATTTTCAAATATTTGCTTTGTGTCTGAAATTGAACCTAAAAACGTTTCCACCGCTTTAAATGACGGATTTTGGTTTTTGGCAATGAATGAAGAGTTAGGACAATTTGAAAGAAATAAAGTTTGGAATTTAGTAGAAAGACCATCTAATCATCCAATTATTGGCGTAAAATGGATTTTTAAAAATAAGCTAGATGGTGAATCTAGGATTGTAAGAAACAAAGCACGCTTATTTGCTCAAGGCTATTCACAAATCGAGGGGATAGATTTTGAAGAAACTTTTGCACCCGTAGCTCGCTTAGAATCTATACGAATATTTTTGGCATTTGCGAGTTTTAAAAGAATAAAATTATTTCAAATGGATGTTAAAAGTGTTTTTTTAAACGGGTTCATTAAAGAAGAAGTTTATGTAGAACAACCCCCCGGCTTCATAAATGAAAGATTTCCAAATCATGTTTACAAATTAGAAAAAGCGCTTTATGGTTTAAAACAAGCGCCCCGTGCCTGGTATGATCGTCTTACATCATTTTTGCTAGAGCACGGTTATGTTATGGGAAGTGCAGACAACACACTCTTCATAAAAATAACGAATTAATTATTAAACAAATATGTGTTGATGACATCATTTTTGGAGCCACTAATGAAGAGTTGTGTAATGAAGTAGTCTTAATAATGAAAAATGAATTTGAAATGAGTCTTGTAGGAGAACTATCATACTTTCTTGGTTTTCAAATTTCACAAAGAACTGATGGTATTTTTTTGTGTTAATCAAAATATTTTCACGATATGCTTAAACGATTTGGATTTGAAAATCTTAAACAAGCCTCTACTCCTATGAGTGCTTCTTTAAAACTAGGAAAAGATGAATCTGGAATTTCTATTGATCAAACGCTATATAGAGGAATGATAGGTTCTCTTCTTTATTTAAGTGCATCTAGACCAGATATAATGTTTGCCGTATGTTTATGTGCTCGCTTTCAAGCCGATCCAAAAGAATCTCATTTAAAAGCGGTAAAACGTATTTTTCGTTATCTAATAGGGTCATCTAAACTAGGATTATGGTACCCACATAATGACTCTTTCACACTCCTCGGATATTCCGATTCGGACTACGCCGGGTGCTCACTAGATAGAAAAAGTACTAGCGGTACGTGTCACTTTTTAGGACCCTCTTTAGTTGCTTGGTCTAGTAGAAAACAATCTTCGGTTGCACACTCCACCACGGATGCCGAATATATTGCACTTGGTAGCTGTTGTGCACAAGCGTTATGGATGAGCCAAACACTAGAGGACTTTGGATTTCATCTCAAAAACATAGAACTTAAATGTGACAACAAAAGTGCAATTGACCTCACATATAATCCCATACACCATTCTAGATCCAAACACATCGACGTTCGTCATCATTTCATTAGGGATCACATTAAGAAAGAGAATGTAAAAGTAAGCTTCATTGGGACGGACTCTCAACTTGCTGATATATTTACTAAACCCCTTCCTGATGCAAGATTTCGATTATTACGACTTGAATTAGGTGTCCTAGATCTTTCAAGTTAAAACATGCTTACTAATGCAATTTTCTTCATTTTTAACCATCAAAAACATTTCCAAAAATTCTGCAAATTCAGCATGAAACTACTAATGGGACACCTAATCAAGTTCAAGTATCAAAATTTTCAAAACCCTAAAAAATCACTTACTGTTTCCCGCGCTAGCGCTAGCGTCGAGTTTCAAATTTCTGTGCTTTTAAAATTTCTAAAAATTCCTAAAAATATTTTGATATATATGTACTATTTAGTTTTTGCATATCTATTTTTCTTTCCTTTTAAAAAAATCAAATACAAAAATAGAAAACCAAATTACAAAAAACAATGTTTTTCATTTTGTTTTTTGTGTGTCATTTTGTTTGCAAAAATCAAATACAAAACTACAAAAACAAAACAAATTACAAAAAATATGTTTTTCCTTTGTTTGCTTTTGTTGTTTCCTTTGTTTAAAGTTCATCTTTTTACAAAAATAAAAAAAATTACAAAAGGAAAAATTACAAAAATCTGCTTTTATTTGCTAAAATCAAATACAAAAATATAAAACTTTAAAACTATAAAAAAAAAACTCTATGATTTTTTCTTATAAAATCAAGCATGATTTAATCTACTATTTAGAAATTCTACAATGTTACAATTTTTTCTATTCAAACTACTTTGGACATTGTCTTTCTTCATGCTTTGATATATCTATTCAAATGTGCATCAATTATAGTTTAAAAGTTGTGTAGGATCAAGCTTAGCATGCCTCTAAGTATGAGAAATGCTTTATGTTTGATAATGATATTTATTCACTCACCCTTTTTTTGGCATTGTCTACATATGCATTTAATCTAAGAATGCTTGTGTATGTTTTGTATTAGTACAAATAAATTAAAATTGCACAAGTATCTTACCTACACTCCTTCTTTTGCACTCTTAAAAATTAAGAAAAGTGGTTATATTTTTTTTCTCATAAAATCTATTGATTTGCAAAACAAGTGTATTCGGAGAACTTTGTACAAAACAAAATTATAAAATAAATGACAAAGATAACTCCACCAAGCACTACTTGAACCTCCTGATAAGTCTTATTGAGCATTGTGAGGTTGAGCACCTTGGAAAGAATAATAAAGTGTCTTGTGCAAATCAACTCTTTCTTTCAAAAATAAGAAAAACCACTTTCTCTTAAGTACACCAGATCACAAGTCTCAAAATTCAAAATAAAATATGTGATCCCCCAAGCACTACTTTGCACCCTGATAAGTCTTGATGAGCATTGTGTGTGCAAGGCACCTTGGTAGTTGTACATTTGTTTGTGCATTAAAGTGTGTGGAAGTACTCTTATTTGTGTTTTATTGTGCTTCTTACTTTACATATTACTTGTATTTTTGATTAAACCATTTGTTTACTCTCCTCAAATTTACACTTATGTGCACATCATTATCTTCCATAACACCTCTTCTCATGAGTATTGGATCCTAATGCTAATTCTATATTACTTTTTATTTATGAAATGCACTAGATAACCTAGCATGTGTTCTACAATGTTTTTGTATGTTTTTGAAATTAAGAATTAAAGTAACATTGTAGTCATCTCTTTTTGATAAACATTACTTCATGCTTGGTTATTCTAAAATTTAAAACTGCAAAATGATTTCCAAAGACATCATTTTTTTGTGATCTTTACCTCATATTTTTTGGATTATCATTACTATTTGCTATAAGTCTTCCGCATCTTAACCATATAAGTGTTTTTTACCTTGCGCTTTCATGCTTACTTCATATCTTGTATTATTTGCATCATCACTTATTCTTAAAAATTCCTATCTTTCATTAAGTGATAGATTCATTTGGAACACTTTTTATTGGTTACTTCAAACATAAAAATCTTTTATTCTAAAAACTCTGAAATTTTGTAATAACTCTGATCTATTTCAATGAAAAACAATTCTAAACCTCTTTATCATTTACCTAAAAAGCTCGATCATGCCTTCTCTTTTATTTACACATTTTTTAGTGCTTTGTTTCCCTACCCACTTTTGCTAATAACAAAGGGGGAGAACTAACATGATAAAATGAAAAAGGGGGAGAACTAACAATGATAAATGTAACCCGCTATCATAAACCCAACATGACAAATTCAGTTGATAGCATACATATTAAGGGAGCATTCACATAGGGGGAGCATATATTTAGGGGGAGCAATTTTAAATGCTAAAATCAATAATCATCCTAAAGTCATCACTCTCTCACACACACAAGTATTGTCTCATCATGCTTATTTATTAATGCTTTGATTTATCATTAATGGATTTGTTATTATCAAAAGGGGGAGTTTGTTGGAACACGGTCTTCCGCATCTCCTAGGTTTGAGAATAACAAATCCTATGTGTATTTGATCTTGTGTGTTCAAGTGTGCAGGTTTACTAGGTCCACATGACTCAAGGAGTACACATGATGTCTGCCCCCAAAATTGAGGCCAATATTCGAAGAGGCTCACTAGCGCCGGCGGTAGCGATAGCGCCCGGCGCTAGCGTTGATCTGCGCGATTCCAACATCGTTTTTATAAGGAGCTAGCGCCCAGCGTTAGCTACTAGCGCTAGCGGTAGCATGGCGCACAAGAGGCATGGAGCAATATGTTGCCGCGGATTGAAGATCCTGCCGCGCAAAACGTTTCCTAATCCGGGCTAGCGCCGGCGGTAGCGCTAGCGCCGGCGGTAGCACTTGGGCTATAAAAGGACCCCCTCTCCTCCTGTTTTCATACACCAATTGCATACACCTCAGAGAGAGAGAGTACTAGAATTCCAGAGGCCTATCATGGCCGAAATTTGAGGTCCCGACGAAGCTTTGCCAACTTCTGAAGGAGGATTCCATCACGCCGAAGCCAAACGAAGTCCGCTTCGACAAACGCTGATTCTACAGCGGATCTTCGCCTCCATATTCAGAAGTTCATCTTAATGGAAGTTTTTATTATTTTATTTATCTTTCTTTGTAAACGGTAGTGAAATCGCCTCGTGTTGGCGACTAGGTCTGGGTAGGACTTAGGGCTGAAAATCGCCTTGTGTTGGCGACTAGATCTAGGTTAGGTCTAGGGGGTGCTCGAGGCCACATTCGGGGAAGGATTGGCTAGAGCGGCTTGCGGCCGAATCCGGGAAGGAGGAGGCTAGGGCCACCGGTTCGTGGGGAAGCGAGTCGGGATAGAAAACGAAAAGAGCTTTTATTATTCTCCTCCGATCTCTAGCGACATTGATATCAAGTTTTGTAAAACTTATTTAATATCAATAAAGCTTGTCTCTCTTTTTGTTTTACTTATCTTCTTGTTTTAATATTGCTATATTCCAAAGTTTTTCTAAATAAAATCTAAAGTTTTTGAAAACCCTTATTCACCCCCCCTCTAAGGGCGCCGACCGATCCAACAACCTTTGGATTGAACTTCCGGGGAAGTGATCTTAAGATTTTCTAACTAAATCTCCATTGGAAAAGTTCGTTCCAAGGACTTTGGAATTGTTGACGATCTTGGTAAATCTGGTGTACATCTTATCAATGTCTTCATCAACCTCCATTCTGAACTTTTCAAATTCTGACTCGAGTTGGAACAGTTTGGAGTCTTTCACCTGCGAGGTACCTTCATGAGTAACTTCTAATAAATTCCAAATTTCATACGCAGTTTCACATGCACATACTCTATTAAACTCAGTTCTATCTAACGCACAGAATAGAGCGTTCATTGCTTTTGCGTTATTCTTACATTTTAACTTATCAATTTCATCCCATTTATCCTTAGGCTTATCCATTGTTGCACTACCAAGGACTAATGTCGGTGGAGTATTACTCGTCCCTACCATGTTCCAGACTTCGATATCTAGTGCAATTAGAAAACAACGTGTTAGTTTATAAGGTTTGTAGTCTAAATCACCTAGAGAGGGGGGGTGGGGTGAATAGGTTTCTTTTTATTTATTTTAATTAGTCTATCTATTTTCTGGTTTAGAGCAATCAAACACACAGAAAGCATACAAGTATGTATAGAGGTTCCTCAAGACAGGGTGTCTTGAGTAGTCCTCTTTCCCTCTTCACCTTTCTAACAATGTGTTATACAAGGCCAACTCCTCCAAACTCGGCTCAAAGAGCTTACAACTCAGATCCCTCAGGATCTCTCAGGTTTTCCCAAACCCTACCTCAGGCTCAGCAGCCCTATCTCAGATCAGTCCTTGATCCTACAACTCAGACCACAGCAGGTCCTACAGCTCAGGCTAAACAACCCTACAAACTCAGATCAACTCCTGATCCTACAGCTCAGACCCCTTCCAGGTCCTACAACTCAGAGGAATCCTCCTCCTACAGCTCAGGCTAAAAAGCCCTACAAACTCAGATCAGCTCCTGATCCAACATCTCAGACCCCTTCCAGGTCCTACAACTCAGAGGAATCCTCCTCCTACAGCTTAGGCTAAAAAGCCCTACAACTCAGGGCTTCAGCCCTACAACTCAGATCCACAGATCCTACAATCTCAGACCAAAAGGTCTTACAAATCAGGCTGTTAAGCCCTACAGAAAGATGAGTATAAAACTTACTACAGATGACAACAAGTCCCCTGTAGTTCCTGCACAGCTTGTGCTTCCTGTAGCTGGTGATGTTGATGACAACAACTAACTGATCTTCTTCTTCAGATGAAGGTTGGAAGATCTCCTTACTCCTTCTTGCAAAGGAGCTAACTTTTTCTCTCTTCTTCTTCTTGCTTGTTCAGTGAGCAGTAGGAGAGAAAACAAGAGCTTCTGCCGTCAATGGAATAGTAAATCTGTCGGCTCCTTTCAAATGTGCCCTAACTCTTCCTTTTATACATCTCCGATCTTCAACGGCTCTCAGCCGTCCTTCTGAGAAGTATGGGAGAAACTGGTGGACCCCACACAGCTTTTCTGTAACTTGCGCCATGGGCAGAACACGCAATTTGCATTCGACAAACACGCTGTACCGTGTTCGGCGAACTTGCCAACCTCTGCGGTCGACGATCTTGTCAAACTCCGCGTTCGACTAACTTGCCAAACTCTGCGTTCGACGAACTGCCTTATCTCTGCGTTCGACGAACTGTGTTCTGCGTTCGACGATCTGCCTTGTCTCTGCGTTCGACGATCTGCCTTGTCTCTGCGTTCGACGATCTGCCATACTCTGCGCTTGACGAACTCGCCAAAGTCTCAGCTGATTCTTCCTTTCTGTCTGCGTTCGACGAACTACCTTCTGAGTTTGACGAACATGCCAACTATCAACTGTTTCTTCTATCTTGTCTCAGCGGTCGATGAACTGTGTTTTGCATTCGATGAATGGCTCTCTGCGTTCGACGAACACGCCCTTTGTGCCTTCTCAGCGGCTCCTTCTCTGGTCTCGTCTCAGCGGTCAACGAACTGAGTTTGGTACCAAATTTGATTGAGGTTGGTACTTAGACTAACCTGCAAGAAGTTTAGTTATCCTTAGGAGCCCAATTAGCTTTGGGTCCTAGGAACATGTTAGCATGATGAAATGGCCTTACTCTAGCTACACCCTTGGCAGGAAGGCTCTTCTTTGCATTAGGCACATTGGGATTGTACCAACAATCAATGGCAAAGTGTCCCACTTTACCACAGCACCAACATTCATGAATGTTATATCTCCTCTTCTGAACATTTCCTAAGAAATTAGCATTACTTTGCCTGTGTTCAGGAGGGGAGACAGCTGCAGTCTTCCTGTTTCTCTCAGCAAAGATTTGACTGAAGGTCAATTTAGGTGATGTCTTGATGCTCTTTGTCCTGATGTCCTCAGCCTGCTTTGGCTTGGCAGCCATACAAGATCTAATGGCATCAAACACTGAGCAACAAGCCTTGTCAACAGATTTGACACAAGTTATGCTCTTTGCTGAAGCAGATTTGGAAGAGCTTGCACCCTTATTCTTGACTGGAGGGGCTGAAGTACTAAATACAAATGGTCCAGGTTGTGCCAATTGAATTTCCTCATGGGGAGCCTTCATGGCACTCAATCCCATCCCCTTTCTTCTACTATGGGAAGGAGTATTTTCCTTCCTAAAGAAACTCCCATTCTTCCAGTGACCATGAATGCTTTCATGATCATACCTGTTGGAAGGAAGTAACACCTTTTGAAAGGTGGTTTGAGGCTTAGCCTTCCCCTTGCTCTTCTCTCCACTCCCTTCTCCTACTTCCATTTTATTGAATCCTAGTCCTCTCCTATTGGTTTGAGAGGAGAAGGTGTCAATAATAGGAAGCACAAATTTGGGCTTGGAGAATTGAGCCACCAGGCTCTTCTCCTTCTCAAGCTTTTCCTCAAGGTCCTTGATGACCTTGTTCTTCAGGGAAATAGTGCTTAATTGCACAATTGTTAACCCCTGTAAATGACTAATCTGTCTACTCATCTGAGCCACCAAGGTGGTAGGTTCAGTGTAGTCATTCTTAGTCATCTTGAGGGAAACAATTTCCTGGGCTTGCCTTTTGACAAGCTTCTTGCTCTTCTTCAGAGCCTCCAAAAGAACACCATATTTGTCAATCAATTGATTGAGTTCTTCCTCAGCTTCCTTGCCCATTCCATCAATTGATGAAGGTGCATCAGATTCTGGACTAGTCTCATAATCAGAAATAGAAGTGGAATGAGATAGTACCTGAACATTGTCAGAAGCATTCTGACTCCCTTCCTCATCAGTGAATGCCATAAGGCCTAGCTGAACATTGTCTTCTTCATCCTCCTCTATATCACAATCTGAGTGTGATAGAGGGGCCCTGATTCCAACTTTAGCAGCTGGAAAATCTTCATCTTCTGCTGCTACAAATAGCCCAATATAGGCTTCTTCTTCATTCTCTGTATCTGATGTTGAGGGATCAGATTCACTCCAGCTTCTTTCTTTCTTTGCTAGGAGGGATTTTTCACCCTTCCTATCCTTGTGGTGATGATGCTTCTTATCACCACCCTTCTTTCTTTTGGCTGGCAGTCAGCTATGACATGTCCAGGCTTGCCGCAGCAATAGCAAACTATGTTATTGGAAACATGTTTACTAAGTTTGAATTCATACCTGTCACCCTTTAGGTGCTGTCTTTCAGATTTCCTGCTATCTTTCTTGTAGTGTGATGATGGGGAGGGCAAGTTCTTCCAATGCTTCCTCTTCATCATCTTCTTGAACTTCCTTAAAAAAGCATCAAACTCTTCATCAGTGGAAGAGCTATCTAAGGTGTTGGTTTTAGATTCAGCACTTCTCCTTGGAGGAGACACCATCCTGCCCATGCTTATCTTGGAGTTGTAAGCTTTGAGAGCTACAGATTTCTTCTTTGCCTAAGCCCTTGTTGAGGTGTCCTCTTCCTTTCTTGCAGACAGCTGCATCTCATAGGAGAGCAGCTTTCCAAACAGTGTGTGAGTGGGGGTCTCACCAAGCTTGGCCACTTCCCTGTTTGGATTGTGATTTGACTATTCCATTTGTAGGACCTGGTCAGACAGTTATGTCTTTCTTGACCAACCTCGCTTTGATACCACTTGTTAGTTTATAAGGTTTGTAGTCTAAATCACCTAGGGGGGGGGGGGTGAATAGGTTTCTTTTTATTTCTTTTAATTAGTCTATCTGTTTTCTAGTTTAGAGCAATTAAACACACAGAAAACACACAAGTATGTATAGAGGTTCCTCAAGACAGGGTGTCTTGAGTAGTCCTCTTCCCCCCTTCACCTTTCTAACATTGTGTTAGACAAGGCCAACTCCTCCAAACTCGGCTCAAAGAGCTTACAACTCAGATCCCTCAGGTTTTCCCAAACCCTACCTCAGGTTCAGCATCCCTACCTCAGATCAGCCCCTGATTCTACAACTCAGACCACAGTAGGTCCTACAGCTCAGGCTAAACATCCCTACAAACTCAGATCCACTCCTGATCCTATAGCTCAGACCCCTTCCAGGTCCTACAACTCAGAGGAATCCTCCTCCTACAGCTCAGGCTAAAAAGCCCTACAAACTCAGATCAGCTCCTGATCCTACAGCTCAGACCCCTTCCAGGTCCTACAACTCAGAGGAATCCTCCTCCTACAGCTCAGGCTAAAAAGCCCTATAACTCAGGGCTTCAACCCTACAACTCAGATCCACATATCCTACAATCTCAGACCAAAAGGTCTTACAACTCAGGCTGTTAAGCCCCCACAGAAAGATGAGTATAAGACTTACTACATATGACAACAAGTCCCCTGTATTTCCTGCACAGCTTGTGCTTCCTGTAGCTGGTGATGTTGATGGCAGCTACTAACTGATCTTCTTCTTCAGATGAAGGTTGGAAGATCTCCTTGCTCCTTCTTGCAAAGGAGCTAACTTTTTCTCTCTTCTTCTTCTTGCTTGTTCAGTGAGCAGCATGAGAGAAAACAAGAGCTTCTGCCGTCAATGGAATAGTAAATCTGTCGGCTCCTTTCAAATGTGCCCTAACTCTTCCTTTTATACATCTCTGATCTTCAACGGCTCTCAGCGGTCCTTCTGAGAAGTATGAGAGAAATTGGTGGACCCCACACAGCTTTTCTGCAACTTGCGCCACTGGCAAAACACGCAATCTGTGTTCGATGAACACGCTGTACTGTGTTCGACGAGCTTGCCAAACTCTGCGGTCGATGATCTTGCCATACTCTGTGTTCGACGAACTTGCCAAACTCTGCATTCGACGAACTGCCTTGTCTCTGCATTCGACGAACTGTGTTCTGCGTTCGACGATCTGCCTTATCTCTGCGTTCGACGATCTGCCTTGTCTCTGCGTTCGACGATCTGCCATACTCTGCATTTGAAGAACTCGCCAAAGTCTCAGTTGATTCTTCCTTTCTGTCTGCGTTCGACGAACTACCTTCTGAGTTCGACGAACATGCCAACTATCAGCTGTTTCTTCTATCTCGTCTCATCGGTCGACGAACTATGTTCTGCGTTCGACGAACGGCTCTCTGCTTTCGACGAACACGCCCTTTGTGCCTTCTCAGCGGCTCCTTCTCTGGTCTCGTCTCAGCGGTCGACGAACTGAGTTCTGCATTTGACAAATGACTCTCTCATTCGACGAACATGCCCTTTGTGCCTTCTCAGCGGCTCCTTCTCTGGTCTCGTCTCAGCGGTCGACGAACTGAGTTTTGCGTTCGACGAACGACTCTCTGCGTTCGACGAACACGCCATTCTTTCCAATCTGCACGCTGCTCCTTTCCTGTCTCAGCGGATTCGCTGAGACAACGATCTCGTCTCAGCGGATTCTTGGCAATCTGCAGCTCAGCTTGCTTATAAGATTTCTCAGCGACTCCTGTTCTGGTCTCAGCGGTTCCCTGAGACAGTGGTCTCGTCTCAGTGATTTTGACCCTTCGTCTCAGCGGTTCTGTTGAGACAAATCTTCATCTCCTTGTAGATGAATTCTCCACATCTAAGGGCATGTTTGGCCCTTCCTTTTGAGTCACCTGTGCCTGTATATCCTACACAAGTATAGCTTTATCAAATACAATATGTCCTTAGCATTTAGAATGATGCCTCTTCAAATCAAGGTAATATTGAGGGCAATATTCCCAACACAATGCATACGAGTTTTCCAATAGTTATAGTCCATGCCCGTGAATAAAGGTGGCCGACTAATCCCTTGACCCTCTACAAATGCGTGATCATTATGCGTCATTAATCCCGGTGGTAAAACCATTTTGGAGCAACCTCACTCTGATACCAAGTGTTGGATCTTGCGGCGCCCTTAGAGGGGCAGGTGAATAAGGGGTAATATTTACTTTGAAATTTTTCTACAATATTAAGATAATATTACACTGATAAACAAGTAGATTTTTACACAACCTAAATAATCACTTAGAAAATCATGAGAAATTGGAAATCAAACTTTATTTTCACAAGTGATGAATACACAAAACTATCGATCTTAATAAAGCCTAAAATCATGGCTATGATAAAAATAAACTCCTTTTCAATTTACCGGTCCATCAACCAAGAACCGATCGGCTATAGCGAATCTCTTCCTAGATCTTGCTACTAGCCTCCCCCTAGATCTCTCCACGATCTAGATGCTGCACACAAGGCGGCGATTTACTCCTAAGCCACACAAGGACCTAGACGCCACACGCAAGGTGGCAATTTTCCCCTAAGCCACACACAGACTTAGACACCACGCACAAGGCGGCAATTTCCTCTACGAATTACAAGATAATAAAATAAATTACAAAATAGAAATTAAGATATGAAACTCCCTAAATATGAAGCTATGAAGACGACGTCGAATCCTTGCAAAGATTGCCTGAGATGCTGTGCACGGACTGTCTCTTCTTCGATCTTGAATGTTCTTGCCAAAATGGGAGTTCTCTGGGTTCTGGAGCTCTCTGGACGAAATGCACTCGAGAATTGGTACTCCTGATATTGTAACTTCTATCTCCACAGAAAAAATGAACCAATTTATATTTCTTGATGTCGAAATCTGATATCTATATGTCGTCCGTCAGGGTTATCTTCTCCGACTGCCACGTGTCCCATGTAGATGATGTTTTTGCGCAACGTGATGGTTGCAGTTGAAATGTGGGATGTCGGATTCAGATAGCAATGATGGAATTCCGACAGTGGACGAAACTGGCAGATCGTGTGGAAACCGTTGAGCTGTCATTGACAACATCAAGCTGTCGCTGACGACATTGAATTTTTCTTGACTTTAATTCTGAGCTCCAAATTAAAATTACCATAATCATATACCTATAATACCTGCACACCATAGATAAAATAAGATCAAATACATCCGGGTTTGTTATTAGCAAACCAAGGAGGTCGGAATGCATGCTCCAACAAAATTTGTACCTCTTTCATCTTTTTATGCACATTAGGTTGAGAATGTATGTTGGTCTTCTTCTTTTGATGATGGATGGCATGAACATATCTAGTATTTGATGGTTAATATTATTTGTGTTATTTCTTTTATGTTCATTGTCTGTGGAGTAGCCTAGGAGGCCTAGCCTCTTGTTTCGAGTTTTCCTCATTGCATTCGTATTGTTGACGTGTTGAGAGAGTGAGTGTCATGATTGTGTTGTCTCTGAGTTAGACACGAGGTGGAAAGTGCGAAGCAGAGATTGGCGCCCTGCGGAAGTGTGAGGTGGAGGTTGGCAACCCGTGGAAGTGCGAAGTGGAGGTTGGCGATCCGCAAAAGAGTGAAGCGGTGTTGGCGACCCACATAGCATTTTAGTTTTCTGCTTTCTGTTTTATTACCTCAACCCAATCAAAAACCCCCTTGAAATCTGACTTAAAAGACTTCAATTTCAAGTCTCTCCCTAAACATAAAATCCACCCAGCCGTGTTCCACGAGAGATTCGATACTCGGGGGGTAACTCCTCATTTTATTATTACTTGACGACAGTGGTGCACTTTCCCCTCATGTTTAACAAATCAGGAAGCTATACTTGCGATGGTGTGGTCAACATCGATGAGGAGGAAGCAAATGAGATAAAGAAATCCTTTGCAAATGCTTTCGTGTTGCGGTTAAAAACTTTCACTTTGATTGGTTAGCAATGCAAACCCATACCAAATGGGGTCATCTAGAAGGCTTCAGTTTCAAATATCTGGGTTAAGGTTGTTTCATAATCTTCTTTGCTAATAGGGAAATTCATGATCGAGTTTAGATTGGGTGCCATGGAATGTTTGTTGGGTTTTCTATAGACAACACATCAGACCCGCGCATCGGAATAAAGAAACAAGAACAACCCGAAATAGTTACAGGATCTTGCGATTTCATGAATCTAGAAACAAAATAGCAACACATTGCAATATACCTGAAAGGAATCGAGTCAACACTGATCCAAGATGCTCCAAAAGTAGATCTGAAACCGTGTGGCTGAGTTCCAAGCACAAGAAGTGTATTTGCGACTCTATAGCAGTCCACACAAGCGAAGAAGAACCCCAAGCGTCTTGTCCAACAAGAACTAGGTCAGAGAAGGACTGCCCTCAATGTCTCCCATGGACTGCTAGATCCGACAAAGGGAGAGGTGGTGATGGCGGACGAGATTTCACGGAAAACCCTTGCGGAATAATTCCACCTCGATCTTCAAAGAAAGGCCCACGAGAAAACCTAATTGTTTCCCTATTTATACCTATGGGCATAAAACCAGATATTCACAAACCCCAGTCTTTAATAGGAGTATTCGGTGTGTATCGTCGTAATCACTAAATATCATTGAGACGATCTCGTGGATATCGTCATGAAGATCTATATCATCATGACCACACAACGATATCGTCGTGATGACTTATATCATCGAGACAATCTCGATGATATCATCATAATGACTGAAATATCATCGAGACGATCTCGACGATAACACATAACATTTCTACGATACATATAAAGGTTCACAGTCGGCCATATCGCCGTGACCACAAAATTATATTCGCAATATCATCGTGATGGTTTTGATGATACATGCAATATCGTCTTGAACACATGCCACCATGTTCCATACAATATTCATAATATCTGTGGAACATTTAGCCGACTTGACCTAACGCCAATGAGTCATTGGATTGGTCCTTCACTTATATCTAATATGAGTAAGGCCAACACAATCCTTCCTCCAACTTCTCCAAACACTCTTATGTGTGACCCTAAAGGCTCATATTGCGTTGGCAGTGAGACTAACTGGCTGATTTCCTTGAGATCACCTTGGAAATATCAACAGTCTCCCACTTAATCACAAAGTATCAACAAAAGTTTCACAAACAATGAGCGGCATCTAGCAATACATCATTGATACCCAAGCAATAAGAGTTCATAACTCAATAAGCCTGTTATGACCAATGTTTTAGTGTTGTCATGTCCCTTTGTCCCTTACATCGGATAGAACTAGAGACATAGACCATGTCACCCTCATAATTGTTCAATCCTAGTTTCTTGATCCAGAATAGACTGTCTGAAATTGGTGAGCTCAATATCACATATTGACTCAACCAAGCATGGTCATGCGTTTCTCAGTCTCATTCCATCAAGGGGCCCATGGATGTAACTCCTGTCATATAGGAGGACAAATCCTATATCTGTCCTCACACAAACTCCCAAATGAATCGTAATATACCCAATAACCACCGTTATCATTAACCTACTTTAAGGAAGACTTTTGATGGCATCAAAGTACGCTCTTCCTCACTTGATGAATGTTGTGACCTCAGGTCAATGAACCACAAACACCATTGACATATTAGACCTACTTGTGACACGTTCATATAATAATCCACAAAGTAGTCTCATGGTGGGTCAGTCTAGTACAACTTGTTCACTAACAAGTACCCATGTGATGACTTGATATCACAATATTATGACCTGTGAGAACCAATCATCAGTCAACACATATGCCGGTCTTAATATACCATCATTTCCCTTAGCTTCTAAGATGATACACCGATCAGGGACAATTTAAGAATGAAGCTTCTTATAAGCATATGCCCTCACATTCAAGTCATGTACTTGAATTCCTTTGCAAGCGAACATTCTAAGGGCATTTATTATGCTAATTAATCTATATATAAACAGTTGACATAATAATAGAACTTGCCATAAATGTAAAATGAAATATAAAATACTCTATTCATTACATGAATAACAACCGACACAAATACAATCCACAAGACTCCCACTAGAGATGATCATTTCGGTATCTAATACCCATTGATCTAGTATGGCAATCATGCTTCCTCTGTGCAAGGGGCTTCATCAGTGGATCCGCAATATTCTATTCAGTCGGTACTTTGCATATGCTCGCATCTTCTCGATCGATAATCTCTCGAATAAGATGGAACTGCTGAAGTATGTACTTGGAGCGCTGATGAGATCTAGGTTCCTTAGCTTGTGCAATAGCACCGTGGTTGTCATAGTAGAGAACTATGGGATCAACAATGATAAGAACTACATCTAGCTCGCTGATGAATTTCCTAATCCACACAGCATCCTTCGCTGTGTTTGCTGCTGCGATGTACTCGACCTCAGTCATAAAATCAGCAACTGTCTCTTGCTTGGAACTCTTCTAGCTCACAGCTCCTCCATTCAGGCAAAAGACAAAATCTGATTGAGACTTTGAGTCATCCCTATCAGTTTGGAAGCTAGCATCCATGTAATCTTTTACAACGAGCTCTTCCTCTCAACCAAATACTAAGAATACATCCTTTGTCCTTCTTAAGTACTTTAGGATATTCTTGACGGATGTCTAGTGAATATCACCTGGATCAGACTAATATCTGCTTGTCATGCTCAAGGCATAGTTGACATCGGGTCGAGTACATAACATCGCATACATGATTGATCCAATTGTCGAAGCATATGAAATCGATTTCATACAGTCCTTATCTTCCAAAGATTTAGGACATTGGTCCTTAGAGAGACTCACACCATGAGACATAGGTAAGAATCCGTTCCTAGACTCAAGCATGCTGAACCGTTTCAACACCTTCTCAATGTATGTACTTTGGGTCAAACCCAACAACTTCTTAGATCTATCTCTATAGATCTTAATACCAAGTATATAAGTCGCTTTGCCCAAGTCTTTCATAGAAAAGCAGTTCCTTAAATTGTTGTTAACAACTTGCAGGGTCGGAATGTCATTCCCGATCAACAGTATGTCATCTACATACAATATCAGGAAGACAACAATGCTCCCACTAATCCTCTTATAAACACATGGTTCATCTTCATTTTTTGATGAAACCAAACTCTTTGATTTTCTCATCAAAATGTAGATTCCAACTTCGAGAAGCCTATTTTAATATATAAATAGATCTCAGTAGCTTGCATATTTTAGTGGCTTCATTTGGAGATTCAAAACCCTTGAGTTGTGTCATATACACATCCTCAAGGAGTTTTCCATTTAGGAAATCCACTTTGACATCCATTTGTCAGATCTCGTAGTCATAATACACAGCAATAACAAGCAGAATTCTGATGGACTTAACCAAGCAACAGGGGAAATGGTATCATCATAGTAAACACCATGAATTTGTTTGAAACCTTTAGCCACTAACCTCCCATTGAATGTCTGTACATTCCCATCCATGTCGGTCTTCTTCTTGAAGACCCATTTGCACCCTATGGGGCGTACCCCATCAGGTGGTTCCACCAAGGTCCAAACTTGGTTTGCATACATGGAGTCCATTTCAGATTTCATGGCCTCAAGCCACTTCTCAGAGTCCGGTCCATTCATAGCCTCTTGGTAGGTTGTAGGCTCATCATTATGATCCATAAGCAACACATTACCTATCTGAGATATGAGAAATCCATATCTCTCAGGCTCAAATCTTGGTCTACCAGATCTACGTTAGACTTGTGTTTCTTAATCAGGCTTTCCAGCTACAACTTCTTGTAGTCCTTGCTCAGGTTCCAATTCAGTTTTGTTTTTAGTTTGTGGTTCTTGAACTTCTTCAAGTTCTACCTTTGCAGTCTTTTTGGATAAGAACTCTTTCTCAAAAAGATGCCAGTCCTTGCGACAAACACTTTTCCCTTGGACAGCAGGTAGAAGTAGTACCCTTTGTGATGGCGACGACGGCCTTAAACATGAAGATGTTGGTAACGATGCGCTTACGGATGTTGTCGCCTCTCCAACCATAGACCTACGTCATGATGAACGCCATCGCCGTTACAACCTCCGTCCACGGCGCAAGATTAATAATTATAATTAATTTATTATAATTATTAATTAAAATTTTATCAAGCTTTGTCTTTTATTTAGTACTTTGTTTATGTCCATGTTTTATTTTAATTTTGGACTGCGTATAGCCATGCTCATGTTTTATTTTAATTTTGGACTGCGTTTAGCCATGTTTGTTGGCTAGCCTATAAAAGGCTATCTTGTATTAGAATTATTATCATTGAATGAATTATTAAAAAACTGAACCCTAATTTTGCCTCTCTCATTCTCCCCCTCCTCATAGCCTCCCCCCTCTCTTCTCCCTCTTGGAAGATTTTAGCCACCCCTCTCCCTCCCCTTTCTTGGCCGCCCTCCCCCTTGCCTCCTTCCTCTTGGCCGCCGACCAACCCCTTCCTCTTCCCCCTCCTTGGTAAGTTTCGGCCATCTCCTCTATCCCTCTCCTATTCTTCCTCCTGTTGGGAAGATTTCGGCCAAGGTGAAGAAAGAAGAAGATAAGGGTCGTGATTTCGTGGAATCAAATTCGGCGTAAGGCGACAAAGGCGAATGAGTTTCTATCCATTCAACGCGGCTCTGGTGGATCCGTTGAAAAATGATTTGGGTGAGTGCATGCTTGAGGATAATCCCATCTTAAGCGGGGTAACGAAATTTCTACTCGTGAGATTTCCCTCTTGTTAATTTCTTGTCGTGGTAATTTTGGCGTGATCTTCGAATCACTTGAATAATCGTGGTTCTCTTCGATCGATTTGTGTGTTCTTCTTATTTATTTTAATTTTCGAAGAGGATTGGCGAACCTCGACTTTTTGTTGGGAGAGATCTACCCTTTTCCGAATCGTAATTTTTGGTGGATCTCTTTTGGTACAACCCTAGGTCGACTGGACCAGGTGGATCCTTTTAGTCTGGGAGAATTTTGTCCTATAGCCATTTATTCAACCTCTAGCGGTGTGGCTACCCATTCGTTAGCGTCAAATTGATAAATATTGCATTGCCTGTACACTGCGATTAATTTCTGAGCGAACATATAAATTGGAATGTTGAGAGGGAATGCGTGTTTGTTCGTAGCGATCGTGTCGGAGAGCGTTGCCTGCATCACTTTGGTCTCCCTAGGATACCCCACTAGATAACACTTATTTGACTTAGGTTCCAACTTGTCAGGCATTTGATGTCACACGTACGCCTCACTGCCCCAAATCTTAATAAAAGACATACTAGGATGCTTCCCAGTCCATATCTCATATGGCGTCTATAGAACCATTTTTGTTGGAGCACAATTTAAAGTGAAATTAGTAGTCTCTAGAGCAAATCCCCAAAAGGTAATGGGTAGATCGGCATGACTCATCATCAATTGCACCATGTCTAACAAGGTACGATTCCTCCTCTCAGAAACACAATTATGTTGTGGTGTTCTAGGTGGAGTGAGTTGTGATACAATACTACACTCTTTCAGATGATCACGAAACTCATGACTTAAGTATTCACCACCTCGATCAGATCGTAATGCCTTAACCCTTTTTCACGGTTGGTTCTCTACTTCATTTTTAAACTCTTTGAACTTTTCAAAGGTTTCGGATTTACACTTCGTAAGATATACATATCCGTTTCTACTGAAATCATCAGAAAATATAATGAAGTAGTAGTACCCACCTAGAGCCATAGAGCTTATGGGTAGTATTACCCACCTAGAGCCATAGAACTTATGGGTCCGCATACACTATGTATTATACCCAAGAGATCACCAGCCCTCTCAGTACAACTAGTGAAAAGGGCTTTTGTCATCTTACCTAATAAACATGACTCAGCTCACACCTCTCAAATGATTCATAATCAAATGAGTCCAACAATCCATCTTTGTGGAGCTTGGATATGCGTTTCTCATTTATATGGCCCAAACGACAATGCCAAAGATATGCATGATTATTGTCATTAGTTTTTAGTCATTTGGTATTTTCTATGTTATAGATTGGATGGTTTATGTTCAAAACACACAAACCATTAAACATTTGAGCAACGCCATAACAAACATCATTCTTATAAATAGAACAACAATTGTTCTTAATCACAAAAGAAAAACCATTCATGTCCAAACATGAAATAGAGATGATGTTTCTAGTTATAGCAGGAACAAAATAACAGTTATCAAGTTCAATAATAAGCCCAGTGGGCAAGGAAAGACAGTACACTCCTATGGCAACGACAACAACTCTTGCTCCATTTCCAATGCACATGTCTACCTCTCCTTTACTCAACATTCTTCTCCTTCCCAGTTCCTGCACATTTGTACAAATATGAGAACCACATTCGGTATCCAATACCCAAGATGAAAGAGTAGACATGTTAATTTCTATAATAAAAATACCTGAAGTGGAAGTTACACTTCCCTTCTTCTTCAGATCTTCAATGTAGAGGGGGCAGTTCCTCATCCAATGCCATGTCTTACCACAATGGTGGCAATTTCTTTCTTTAGCTAATCCTTTTCTTTTCAGTGCTGAAGATTTGGGATCAAGGCCAGACTTAGGTCCCACCTTAGTCTTCCTGAATCCCTTGCCCTTGCCCTTGCCTTTATGCACCATCAATATGGGGCTAGCAGGCTTGGTCTTCTTCAAGTTATTCTCGGCAGTTCTTAACATGCCTAGGAGCTCGGGCAACATCTTATCAATCTCATTCATGTTGTAGTTCAAGACGAACTGCTTGTTACTGTCCGGAAACTATTACAGGATCAGATCAGTAGCCAACTCTTGGCTTAAAGGAAACCCCAGTCTCTTAAGGTTCTCGATGTAGCCCATCTGTTGGATCGGTAGGCGCCCTTAGAGGGGGGGGGGTGAATAAGGGTTTTAAAAACTTATAATATATTTTGAATAACTTTGAAAAAGCTTTGATTATTGAACTAGAGAAGATCAAGACAAATCAAGTAAAGTAAAAGTAAAGACACGATTTTATTAACTTGAGAAGCATGATTACAAAACTTGATCTCTTATCGAAGCTAGAAATCAAAGCTAATGGAAAGACTCTTTTTGTTTTCTATACCGACTTGTATCCCCACGAACCGGTTGGCTTTAGCCGATCCTCCTCAGATTCGGCCTCAAGACACTCTAGCCAACCCTCCCCCGGATATGGCCTCGAGCACCCCCTAGACCTAGCCTAGATCTAGTCGCCAACACGAGGCGAATTTCAGCCCTAAGTCCTACCCAGACCTAGTCACCAACACGAGGCGAATTCACTAACGATTACAAGAATAAAGATGTGAAAATAAAAACATCAATAATAAAAACTCCCTCTAAGAACTTCTGAAGTTGGAGACGTTGGACCGCTGTAGTATAAGCGTTGTTGAAGCGGTCGCCGGTCGGATGCAGCGTGAAGAAGTCCTCCTTCAGAAATTCTCTCTAAGCTTTTTGTGTGAGTATCTCTCTGAACCTTCCTCTATATGCTGTGGCACGAAGCTCTGGAGTTTAGGGTTATGGAAGAGTAAGGAAGACGGAGCCAATGGGTACTTTTTATAGCCTCAGCGCTAGCGCCCGCGCTAGTGCTACCGCCGGCGCTATCCCATATTAAGTAATATTTTGCGCGTGAGAATCTTTAATCCAGGGAAACAATTTCGCCATTCCTCTTGTGCTCCGCGCTACCGGCAGCGCTAGTAGATACCGCCTGCGCTAGCTGCTACCGCCTGCGTTAGCTGCTATCGCCTGGCGCTAGCACCTTCTAAAATTGTTCCCGAAATTTTCTCAAGTCAGCGCTAGCGCTAGCGCCGGTGCTAGCGGACATGTTGGAATTTTGGCTTCAAATTTTGGCTCAACATTCTTATGTTATCCTTGAGTCATGTGGACTTGTTTTCCTGCACACTTAAACACACAAGATCAAATACACATAGGATTTGTTATTCTCAAACCTAGGAGATGCGGAAGACCATGTTCCAACAAACTTCCCCTTTTGATAATAACAAATCCATTAATGATAAATCAAAGCATTAATATATATAAGCATGAAGAAACATACTTGTGTGTGTGTTAGAGTGATGACTTAGGATAATTATCAATTTTAGCATATAGAATTGCTCCCCCTAAATGCATGCTCCCCCTAAGTGAATGCTCTTCTAATATGTAAGCTATCAACTTAATTAAGCATGCTAGTTTTATATTTTGATAGCAAATTATATTTATCATGTTAGTTCTCCCCCTTTTGTTATTAGCAAAAGCGGGTAAGGAGACATCACTAAAAAGTTGCAAAGAAGATAAAAGCATGATCGAGCTTGTAGAGAAGGAAATGATAAGGAGTTTTAGAATACTTTTCATTTAAATAGATCAGAGTTTGAGTATTACAACATTTTCATAAATCAGAGTTTGTAGTATAACCAAAATGTAATGATTTCCAAGTAACTAAACTACCCAGACAATATGTCTACACCCTAACCCCGTACTAAGTGACAGATGGGCATGAGGAGCTGCATACATGCCGTAGGTTGGGGTGTTAGTCCCATATGCAAACACTAGACACAACTCAACCTAGCACTCTTTCCCCCTAGTGCCTCACAAGGCCCCACTGGAACCCTCCCCGGTTAAGGACAAGACATCACTAGAGATAAAAGTTATCTAATGTCTACAACCCTACGCCCCCGTTATGGTGAGAAATGAAGTCATGGATAATAATTATTGGAAACATTTAAGCTTTTTAAATCTAATGACATAGCCTATGGATATACATTTTTATTTGAATTTATGAAAACACTCACATAGCTATTTTGAAATCCATTCATAAATCAGAATTTTAGCCTTACAATATTTTCATAGAAATAAATCAGAGTTTTTAGCAAAAAAGAAAATATTCATGTTTAAAGTAACCAATATAAAATCTACCAAGCAAGTCTACCATTTGTTGAAAGAAATGGATTTTGGTATTTAAGACTTTGATATAAGCATGGGAGCGCAAGGTAGAAATATATGGTGATGATGCGGAAGACTTATAGAAATACAAGAAACATCTTATTGTAATGATGATCCATAAAAAGATATATGAGTTAAATTTCATAAAGAAGATGTTTTTGTAAATCATTGTTCAATTCAAAATCTTCAATAATGTAACCAAGCATGAAATAATGTTATCAAAAAAAGATTACTACAATGTTATTTTAATTCATAATTTCAAATCATACCAAACATTGTAGATTGCATGCTAGGTTATCTAGTGCACTTCATAAATAAAGAGTTGTATAGAATTTGCATTAGGATCCAATACTCATGAGAAGAAGTGTTATGGAAGATAATGATGTGCACAAAAGTGTATTTTGAATAGAGTAAACAAATGTTTTAATCAAAAATACAAGTAATATATAAAGTAAAGAGCACAATAAAACATAAATAATTTTACTTCCACTCACTTTAATGCACAAAAAAATGTACAAATATCAAGGTGCTTTGCACACACAATGCTCATTAAGACTTATCAGGGTGCAAAGTAGTGCTTGGGGGATCACATAATTTTATTCTTCAATATTGATTTTTTTTATTGTGATCCTGTGTACTTAAGAATAAGTGGTTTTTATTTTGAAAGAAAGTTATGGTTTGCACAAGATACTTTACTATTCTTTCCAAGGTGCTCAACCTCACAACGCTTATTAAGACTTATCAGGAGGTTCAAGTAGTGCTTGGTGGAGTTATCTTTGTCACTTTATTTTATGATTGTTGTTTTGTACAAAGTTCTCCGAATACACTTGTTTTGCAAACCAATATAATTTATGAAAAAGATAACCACTTTTCTTAACTTTTAGAAGTGCAAATAAAGGTTGTGTAGGTAAGATACTTGTGCAATTTTAATTCATTGTACTATTACAAAACATACACAAGCATTTTTAGATTAAACACATATGTAGACAATGCGAAAATAAGTGAGTGAATAGCGATCATTATCAAACATAAAACATTTACTCATACTTAGAGGCATGCTAAGCTTAGTTCTACACAACTTTTTTACAATAATTGATGTATATATTAATAGATATATCAAAGCATGATGAAAGCAATGTTCAAAGTAGTTTGAAAAGATAAGTTGCAACATTATAGAAGTTCTAAATAATAGATTAAATCATGCTTGATTTTCAATGAAGTCCATACAATATTTTTGATATTTTTGAAGAATAATTTTTATTTAAAGTTTGAACTTATAAAATTGATCTTGGACTTGCCGAGGACTACCTTGTGAGAGGTTCGCCCGGTACTAGGTGATATGATGGGATGATAGCCCAAATCACCCTTTCGCAAGATACAAGTAAAAAGTTAAGTTCAAAAATAATAATTTTTGATAATTTTTTTGTTTTATATTTTTGTATTTGATTTTTGCTTATAGAAATAGAGTTTAAACAAATGACAAAAACACAAAGGCAAAACATATAATTTTTTTTTGTAATTTGGCTTTAGTATTTTTGTATTTGATTTTTCAAAAATGTAATAAAAGCAAAAATGCAGAAATGAATAGTACACATAGATTAATATATTTTTAGGGATTTTTCAAAATTTTAAAAATACAGAAAAACACATAGGTGCACTAGTGCCAGCGTTAGCGCTAGCGCGAGAAACAGTACCCGATTTTTGATGATTTTGAAATTTTTAATTGTTGATCTTGATTAAGTGTCATAATAGTAGTTTCATGCTGAAATTTCAGATTTTTAGGAAATGTCTAGATAGTGCAAATTTCATGAAACATTAGCGATTTTGTATATGACTTTACCAACTAAACTTTGTAAGTATTATATTTCATTATATCTCCATTTTAATATTTTTAAGGCTTATATTTACCAATGTAGTTTGAAAATGATATGAAATGTAAGCATGAGAGGTCATGAATGAACAAATCAAATATGCATGATTTTAGAGATTAACAATAATGTTCATGCACAATCATACCATGGATAAGCCCTAGATGAGAATACCCAGCCTGTATATCTTGGTAAACAAATAAAGCCTAATATAGACACAAATATTCTTTAGGTGGCAATGTTAGACTGATAAGTTTGAGATTAATGTTATACCAAGGTTTGATAGTGTTTCAACTTAGAGACCTAGAATGGAGTGACAATTCTATTTGATCTGATATCAAAATGATTCAAAGGTCTAAACTAGAAATAAATCACAATATACACCAACCATTATAATATCAATTGTCATCAGTTAATATATCAATTATAATTCACATAAATGTGATAGAGATAATTATCTTTAGAACACTTTTGATATGACTTATGATGTTAGAGAATTTTAGCAAAGGTCGTCAATGGATCATAGTAGTGTTTGTGAATTCAATATTCATTATGAAGATAAATTCTTTCAATACATTTTAGTGATTTTCCTTTACTTAAGAATTTTGAATATATATATGTGATTTTTGATAGGTGAACAATAGTGATGGTTTAGATCATGTTTGACATCAAGGAGCGAACACAATAGAATTTTTTTTGTTGTGAACAATGACAACCATATTGAAAGTTGAGCTTTTATTTAGATCTTGAATTTTCTTTTAGATCAAGTTATTTCACTAAACCACTTGTTGGTGAAGGCTAAGAATCTTAATAGCCTAATAAAAGGATTTAATTTGAAATATCTTATAGCAAATTTAGAGTTTGATTCATATGGATAATATAAGATATTTAGAAGCAATAAGAATAGAAGATAGGTCATCAAAGTAAAATATGATTTTGAATTTTGATCAATTTGATTCTATAAACATATTAAGCTTTTAAGAGATAAAATCATATTTTTAATACTGTATAGGATGACCATGACATGATAGTTCAAAAGAAATAGGAAAACAAGAAAAATTAAAAGACATGAAAGCATATCATGAAGTAGAACTTTGTATATTTCATTTTGAAAGGATTCTACTTCATGCAATTGATGATACCTAATGAATAAGAGTTTTAGGTATCCAAAGGGGACCATGTGGGATGGTTCCTTTGGGTACCCAAATATAGCGAGATGACTTTTGGGGAGACAAGTACGAATGGACCCTTTCAAGTGGAGTTAATGTTTCATCTTTAATTTTGGGTCTCCACTCATACTTAGCTTCAATATTATAATTTTGCATTAAATTTCCATATTCATTAAACTTAGACTTAAAATAATGATGACATTTGAAATCATTTTTCATAAGAAATTTTTGCATATTTGATTTTACTTTAGGAGATACATAATTTTGTAAATAATGGTGATTTTGGTTTAGATTAACAAATCCTTTATGTTCCTTACTCCCATTATTAAACTTAGTTAAGATGTTCATATTCATATTCAACTTGTTTTTAGATATAGTTTGATATTGTGAATTTGTATTTACAATTTTCATAAGCAAGTTGATTTTTGATTTTAATTCATCATTTTTAATCTTTAAATTATGTCTAGCTTTATTTTAAGCGATTGTGCTATTTTTAAGAGTTGAAACAATTGAATCTATATGATCTTGATAATTATTTCTATATTCATCAAATGTTTCATCCATCTCTTTAATTTCAATTTTATATTCTTTACACTTAGCACAATCATTTTCCAAAGATGAATTTTCTAAACATAATTTTTTATTTTGTTCTTTTATAAAAAGAAGTTCCTTTTCAAGTTCCTTGCATTTTTCTTTTAAGTCATCAAATTCCATACAAGGTGTAGTGTTTTGAACTAAGGAACCATGGATAGAACTAGATAAATTTGAATTTGATTGTTCATTAATTTTTGCCTTTAAATTTTTATTTTCTAAGCGCAATTTGCAATTTGCATTTTTTAATATCTTAAGTTTGCGCTTTGTAATTTGTAGCAATTGTAAAGTAGAAATAGAAGTACAAAAGATGGGATTTGATTTCCTTACATTGCTTTCGGGAGAGGCATGATTTGAACATATGGTTTCTTTTAAATCTTTTTGGCACTCCTCTTCCGAAGACAGTACTTCTTCTTTTCCATTTGATGTGCACTTCATGGATCCGTCATGTGTGTAGCTTTCTTGAATACCTGTGCAGGCTTGCATATTCTCCGGTTCTTGTAATTGTTCCATACCTGCAGAAGGAGAATCATAAGTTATTTCAAGAAAATTCCACATCTCGTATGCAGTAGGAAAAGTATAAATGAGTTTGGAAATATTATGATCTAACGCACAAAATAGACTATTCATAGATTTTGCATTTAAAACCATTTCGTTCTTATTTAATACGCTAGGTGGTTTTTTGATAGTAATATTCCAAACTTTTTCATCTAAACGTTTAAGAACATTTTCCATTACTATTTTCCATCCTTTATAATTTCTTCCTTCAAATAACAGTGGTTTAAGAGATTTTTCTTCTTCATAAAAATTTACCCCACTAGTAGACGCGAGATCATGAAACGTCATTATTCCCGGTTGTTAAGCCGATTTGGAATTACCTGGCTCTGATACCACTTGTTGGATCGGTAGGCGCCCTTAGAGGGGGGGGGGGGGGTGAATAAGGGTTTTAAAAACTTATAATATATTTTGAATAACTTTGAAAAAGCTTTGATTATTGAACTAGAGAAGATCAAGACAAATCAAGTGAAGTAAAAGTAAAGACATGATTTTATTAACTTGAGAAGCATGATTACAAAACTTGATCTCTTATCGAAGCTAGAAATCAAAGCTAATGGAAAGACTCTTTTTGTTTTCTATACCGACTCGTATCCCCACGAACCGGTTGGCTTTAGCCGATCCTCCCCGGATTCGGCCTCAAGCCGCTCTAGACAACCCTCCCCCGAATATGGCCTCGAGCACCCCCTAGACGTAGCCTAGATCTAGTCGCCAACACGAGGCGAATTTCAGCCCTAAGTCCTACCCAGACCTAGTCGCTAACACGAGGCGAATTCACTAACGATTACAAGAATAAAGATGTGAAAATAAAAACATCAATAATAAAAACTCCCTCTAAGAACTTCTGAAGTTGGAGACGTTGGACCGCTGTAGTATAAGTGTTGTTGAAGCGGTCGCCGGTCGGATGAAGCTTGAAGAAGTCCTCCTTCACAAATTCTCTCTAAGCTTTTTGTGGGAGTATCTCTCTGAACCTTCCTCTATATGCTGTGGCACGAAGCTCTGGAGTTTAGAGTTATGGAAGAGTAAGGAAGACGGAGCCAAAGGGTCCTTTTTATAGCCTCAGCGCTAGCGCCTGCACTAGTGCGACCGCCGGTGCTATCCCATATTAAGTAATATTTTGTGCACGAGAATCTTTAATCCGGGGAAACAATTTCGCCATTCCTCTTGTGCTCCGCGCTACCGGCAGCGCTAGTAGATACCGCCTGCGCTAGCTGCTACCACCTGCGTTAGCTGCTATCGCCTGGCGCTAGCACCTTCTAAAATTGTTTCCGAAATTTTCTCAAGTCAGCGCTAGTGCCTAGCGCCGGTGCTAGCGGGCATGTTGGAATTTTGGCTTCAAATTTTGGCGCAACATTCTTATGTTATCCTTGAGTCATGTGGACTTATTTTACTGCACACTTAAATACACAAGATCAAATACACATAGGATTTGTTATTCTCAAACCTAGGAGATGCGGAAGACCATGTTCCAACACCATCATCTTGAGTACATGAGTTCCCACTGGGTCTCTAGCTCCCATTTTGCACTGAAATAAATCCTTAGAGATGCGGAACCTCTCTTGTTGAGCTTGCCCCTGAAACATTTTCTTCAGCTGCTTGATTATCTCAAAACCACACATAGTCTCATGTTGCTTCTGAAGCTCAAAGTTCATGGTAGCGAGCATGATACATTCAACATCTAAGGATTCATCTTGATACTTCTTATGAACATCTCTGTCGCCACGGGTCATATTCTCGGTCGGCACTTCGGGGGGGGGGGGGGGGGGGATCCTATTCCAAGATATGGAGCTTGCGCTCTTGCCTGAGAACAATTCTCAGGTTTCTATACCAGTCTAGGAAGTTAGTCCCATTGAGCTTGTCCTTCTCAAGGATGGCTCTCAGGGACAAGGTGGAGTGAGATCCACTTGCCATGGAAGTTCTACAAAATTATGCAAAATAAAATTTAGTATCATTTTTCAAAATACAATTTTATTTTAATAAGGACTTTTATTAAATACTCGCACTATTTTTTTCAAATTGATAACCCTTAATATCAATTCAGAGAGTTTATGCGAGCTACACTTTAGTGGACAAGATCTGTATTTCACCCCATCATGAGCCAACTTTGGCTGATCACCCATAATGTGTCTATTTATGTAGGCAACTATTGCCAATTGCATCATCATGCAACTCTTGTATAGTTGGTGATTAACTCTTTATTCGCATCCATCACGTGGAGCATGCCAACCCTATGCCTCTAAGTACTCAACCTTTGAGGTCACCTAGTTAAGTTGGACCCGATGTCGACAGTGGGATATCACAATTATCCACTCGCACCCTTACCAAGATAGATTAATGCACCTTGATTTGGCAAGCCCACTCTTCATCGATCGAGGCAGGAAGAGTGTCATCCATCGTAAGGCATCCGTATACTTAATATTGGATAAGTGATTTTATGAAAATTGATTATCATTTAATCATTGTGCACATTCACAAAATAGAAATACAACATTCACAATCCAAATACATCCTAGATGTGCGCAAATAAAATTATCAACACTTTGATAAGGGGCTAAATATGAATATTTAGAACACTTCTAAACCTTCAGATTTATATGCATTGAACACTAGAAAAACAACTCCACTTATGTGGTAGATAAGCTCGTCTCTCAATGTTAGATTCAAAATCTAAGACATTTGGTTTCACAAACCATTCCAAAGGATGATTACTGCCAAGGAGAAACGATTTCTGTAACATGAAAATCGCAACGCAATCACAAGCGTTCTTGGTGGGGTTCTAAGGAAGAAATCTGGACATTTAGAACACTTCTAAATTTCCTAATTTACACGCACTAGATTGCAAACCTACCTCTGATACCACTGTTGTGTTTTCTATAGACAGCACATCAAATGCGCACAGTAGAATAAAGAAACAAGAACAACCCAAAATAGTTATAGGATCTTGCAATTTCATGAATCTAGAAACAAAATAGCAACACATTGCAATATACCTGAAAGGGATTGAGTCAACACTCAACAAAGATGCTCCAAAAGTAGATCTGAAACTGTGTGACTGAGTTCCAAGCACAGAAAGTGTATCCGCGCCTCCATAGCAGTCCACACAAGCGAAGAAGAACCCCAAGCTTCTTGTCCAACAAGAAATGGGTCGGAGAAAGACTGCCCTCAACGTCTCCTATGGACTCCTAGATCCAACAAAGGGAGAGGTGGTGACGGCGGATGGGATTTTGCGGAAAAACCTTGCAGAACAGTTCCGCCTCGATCTCCAAAGAAAGGCCCACAGGAAAACCTAATTATTTCCCTATTTATACCCAAGAGCATAAAACCAGATATCCCCAGACCCCAGTCTTTACTATGAGTATTCGATGTGTATCATCGTAATCACTAAATATCATTGAGACGATCTCGACGATATCATCGTGAAGATATATATCATCGTGACCACACAACAATATCATCGTGATGACTTATATCATCGAGATGATCTTGATGATATCGTCGTAACGACTGAAATATCGTCAAGATGATCTCGAGGATATCGCACAACATTTCTATAATACATATAAAGGTTCACTGTCGACCATATCGTCGTGACCACAAAATGATATTCACAATATCGTCGTGATAGTTTCGATGATACATGCAATGTCGTCTTGAACACATGCCGCCATGTTCCATACAATATTCATAATATATGTGGAACATTTAGCCGACTTGACCTAACTCCAATGAGTCATAGGATTGGTCCTTCACTCATATTCAATATGAGTAAGGACAACACAATCCTTCCTCCAACTTCTCCAAACACTCTTATGTGCGACCCTATAGGCTCATATTGCATTGACAGTGAGACTAACTGGCTGATTTCTTTGAGATCACCTTGGAAATACCAACAATGTTTTCAGCCATGTTGTTGGACTCGATCATTGGTCTGAAAAGTTCATTCCCTCTATGAACCACCATATGTTGGTGCCAACATGGGTAAGGCTCCCCAGGCTCCCAATCCACTTTTGTTGAGAAATGAACCTTCGTCGAATAGCAACACATATCGATGGGCCAATATATATTGATGCCTTAGCAATATCATTGGAGATGACCAATTTCCCATGAATTTGTGTTCGTCAAAACTTAGTGCAACCTCTGATCGGACTCCTTCTCTTATGCAGCCTTACAACAAGAGAATTCTCTTAAAAAATTAAGTACAAAGGACTTGCTTGCCTCTGCACATCTAGTGGATTTGCTAGACATCTTGTGGGTCTGCTCTGTGCAATCAGACTCCAATAACCCCCTTGTGGTACTTGTTGATTGGACTTTGATCCCTCTACACAAACCCCCCAACCAAGCTCAAATCAGGAGAGATGACACATCAGTAGCCCGCTTATGTCCTCCCGATCCGAACCAATAATGATGAAGTGTTGCAGATTACAAATTCTGCGGGCCATGTGAACAACATTCATGAGGATTGGTTGTTGCATCAAGAACCGACTCATGTTGATAATGTTCAATATATGGATGTTGTGAGTAAGGAAAATGCACTGTAACCCAATAAATTCAAGCATTTGGACAAACTCAAACACTCGTATCATGAAGTCAGCTCTTCTGGCAGGCATGCCCTGCCATCGGATATTTAGGAAGGTAACAAAGGAGATGTGAAAAAAATTGATCCAGATCTATAGCAAGGCAGCTTATGAATGTATCATCATCTCGAAAATGGAGAAAATCTAATTACTCAACTTTGTTTCTCTCACAACCTTCCCTGGTTTGATTTTCTACCACCTCCCGCGCATTGCTTCTGGCCATGTGCCCTTATTGCTGGAAATCAACCAAGTAAATTTCAAATCTCCAAAGTCAAGATTGAAGTTTGAAGAAGCCTGGTAGGGAAATCCAAACTCTTTCTCCCTTGACCAAAATGTTTGGTGCAAACCATCTCATGGGTGTCCGAGTAAAATTCTAGACCACAAATGCTTGCAAAAAATCAAGGCTCTAGCAAGGTTGAGCAAGTTTAATGCAAAGGAGCAAACCACCCGTGTGAAGGAGCTGGAAGATGAAATAACAATTATTCAGATTCTTGAACAAGAGAGACCATTGTCTGAATTAGAGCTACTTCTCCTTTGCACTTTGGTTGTGGATTATAATAGCATACAAATAAAGATCGATACATTGTGGTGTCAACGGGCAATGACTAATTGGCTAACACATGGAGATCAAAATTCCAAGTTTTTTAATCGGGAGAAGAGGGGCTTATTTCTGAGTAGGCTTGCATTGAGAGGGCCCCCTACAACCACTTCTCCCTCTGATGGTATATGGATGAATGCACCATCAACGTCGTGAGACAACCAAACCTGAGTGGCTTCATAAATGATGTCAACACTAATATGTTGTTAGCCCCAATCTCTAATGCTAAAATCAAATCAACGGTTTTTTATTTTGGTCAAAATAAAGCGTCTTGGTTTGATGGGGGTAACTCACTCTTTTTCAAGAGTTTTTGGAGCTTCACGTTGAGACAAGTTACAGATGTTGTAATAGATTTCTTCGCAACTATCAATATGAAAAAACTGGAAAGATACGCTCGTCATCCTCCTGGCCAAGGTAAATCCCAACCAAAAGTCCAAGAATCTTAGGACAATAATCCTGTGCACTTTCATATACAAAATAATAGCAAATATCGTCACCAAATGTATGAAACCCATACTGCCACGACTCTTTTCTGAGGAGCAAATCGTCTGTGCCGTATCGTCTTCTATCGGACAACTGCCTTCTTGAACAAGAGATCTTTCACCGAATAAAATCTACGAAGAGTAAAATTGGGTTATATGGCAATAAAGGTGGACATGGAAAACGTCTTTGATAGAATGCAATGGAGTTTTATGAAGAGGGCTCTCTTGGCTTTCAAATTTTTGCGGTGTTGGATTAATTTGATTATGGAATGCATATCCTACCCCAGATTTGGTATGTTGGTGATTGGGGTTGGGACAAAGTGGATTGAAATAACTTGCAGGCTATGGTAGGGTTGCGCCCTCTCCCCTACCTCTTCATCATATGCTCTGAGTTTCTCTCCAAACTCCTCCTCCAAGACTCCCCTCAAAAACCTGCTCTCGGTACCAAGGTTTGCTTCTCTTCCCCGCCTATTACCCACTAGCTTTATGGAGACGATACTCTATTATTTGGAGCGGCTATGGTTAAGATGGTAAATAAAGGGTGTTGTTATTAGCAAACCCTTTTTGACTTTTAACAAACCATTATTATTAGCAAACAACAAAATCTGAAAATGGCCATTTGAAAACCAAATGGTTACTAGCAAACCACTCAAAAATATAAAACTAAAAAACTAAAAAATAAGTGTTTGTACTATACTATATCATTTAGCATTACAAAATTGGACTAGTTATCATGTCTTCTTTGCAACAAAAAGGATAAAAAAATATGAAAACTTCAATAGCTCCCAAAAATCTTTGCAATAATAAAATTAAATATTCTGAGTACATTTTTCATGTAAATTAATATATTGAAAAATTGAAAATAAAATTTACACCTTTAATGATTTGTAGTTGAGGTTGCATTCTCATGAACTTGCTACAAAAAGATAATAAAAAATATGATTGTTTTCAATAGCTCTCAAAAATCTCTGCAATAAACTGAAGCATTGTTAGTACATTTTTTAGTTAAATTAATAGGCCATGCCAATGGTAGAAACATTATTTTGGGATGTGAGGAAGCGATGTGTCCAATGGTAGAAACATCATACTTTGATTATGTGAAATTAGAGCCACGCTAATGTTGCAGCAAGATGAAATAATTAATTTCATATCTAGGAAACTCAAAAGCCGACTAGAATCGCCAGCAAAAAAGAACACTTAATTTTGTTGAAGAAGAAGCGCTACAATATCGGGCCCTTCTCTCGCCGATTCCAGTCGGTCCGTATTCTACCCTAGCCGACTGCAACCAACGAAGAGGAAGCACTGCAATATAGATGAAATGATGGCGACGAGATTTGGTGGTGGGAAATCACCGTCAAAAAGCTGGTGGAAAGAATCGTCGGCGACTAGGGTAGAATACGGGATTGCGAGAGAGAAAATAGCGAGCGGAAGCGGAACATAGAATTGCAAGAGAGAAAACAACGAGCGGCTAGGGCAGAATATAGGTTTTAGGAGTGGTTTGCTAGCAACTAGATTCTGGGTTAGAAAAAACACAAGAAAATGATTGAACCAAGGTCTTGGGCTTCCTCCTCATATTCATATGAGCTTGAGTCACTTTCACTTAAGGTCTTGGGCTTCTTGGCAATGAAGCTCTTCTCACGCTTCTTGCCTTTGTGAGATCTTTTCTCATCAGTCGTTCTTTCTTCTTTCCTTTTATTAGGACAGTCAGCTATGACATGACCTGGCATGTTACAACAATAATAAACAATATCAAATTAAAATTGTTTGTTCTATTTAGGAGCATACTTATCCCTTTTAGAATTGTGCTTTGGCCTGTCAAGGCTGTTTTATTTCTTCTTTGAGCTGGAGGAGGATGAGGGTTTATTTTTCCATCATCTCCTTGAAAGTGCATAGTTAATCTTCTAAGTGTTCTCCAGAGGGGGTGAATAGAGATTTAAAACTTTTCTATTAAATGTGCACAGAATAATAATAGTTCTAACTACTATGCATTCAAAATTCCAACCAGAATAAAATAAACACATAAAAATAAAACTAAGGGACAACATAGAAAATTAGCACAACACAGATGACACAAGATCTGTAGTGGTTCCCCAAAATATGGTTACTCCACTATTCTACCACCTTGGTAAGAATACACTATCGCAGTGCCTAAGTCTTTTGATAAGGAGACTCTTAGAACCAGGATCTGAGTCTTTTGTTAAGGAGACTCTTAGAAGCAAGACTAGATCTTTTGATCAGGAGATCTTGAACCAAAACTAGATCTTTTGTTAAGGAGATCTTGAACCAGAATTAGATCTTTTGTTAAGGAGATCTTGAACTAGGCTGAATCTTTTGAAGATGGATTCTTATGACTCTTTACTCAATTTTAAAGAAATAGAAAATAGAGTAAAGAAAGAAGATGAAGATGGTTCTTCTGAATGAATCCTCTTGCAGTAGTCAATAAGGATTATAGGCACTTAGTCTTTTCTAGATCTTTGTTCAGTGAATGAATCCTTTGTTGAGAGAGAGATGCAAGGATTGTGGTAGCTCTAATCCAGCTGATGATCTCTATATATTTTTTATGTTTCTTTCATAGAGAGGAAGAAGAAGAAGCCTTCTACTCAATATACAGTACATAGATCTCTTGTGTTCTGTTGTCGAGAAAGCTCAAGAAGAAGAAGAATAATATTCCAGAAATTGTATCCTCAAATTTTGAATTTTGTGTATGTATTCCTTTCTCGAATGGAGATGAATGACTTTCCTCTTCTGATCTTTCTCCAGTTGGAATGTCCAAGATGAGTTATCGCTTTCTTTCTATTTGAATTCTCTGCCCATCAAAATCTTTTGAATAACTTCCAAATATATCATTATTGAATATCTGGAATTCTTCTTTCTCTTCTTATCCATGAACGACTCGTTATAATTCAAATAACTTCCATATATGTCATCTGAATAAGCATCAAAATCGATTCAAAGAAGTTTTCTAAATCTTTAACTGTATTCGATGTTACGTCGAATAACTTTGCCTTATTATCGACACACCTCAGAGTTATATTAGAAGTAGCTTTGAAATCTTCCTCAGCTTTGAAGTAAACACTGATATCGATGTTGCGTCGATTACTTATCGACCTATCCGTTGAGATGAAGACATATGCATTGAACTCTGACTAGGGAGCCGACTCTCAAGCGGTTTCTGACGAAGGTTAAGGGACTCATCGGGCTGTTCCAAACCTTTTCCATTCATCATGTGCCGAGGGAAGAAAATACTCTGGTAGATCACCTAGCAAAGCACGATCCACGTCACTACAACAAACTGCACTTATAGTAAGGACCTAAATCGTTATAAAAACTCTTTGGTAACGAAAAAATCTTTAAGTAACGATCCTCCTCTAAAGCTCGACGCTAAAAGTTCTTGTAACGAATTTATGCATGCTGTTACAAATAAATTAATTGTAACAAATGATACTTTCTTACCAAAAAGATATTCTTCCTCACAATAAATTGGTCACAATAAATATTATTTCGTTACGAATGTTTTTTTTCCTCACAAAAAACAGTTACGATTAAAATATTTCGTTACAAATGTTTTATTTTTTCCTCACTAAAATAAACTAACTTCGTTACAATAAAGTATAATAAACATTATTTCGTTACAATAGATTAAACAATAGTAACGAAAAAATCATTACATTTGTTTTCCATTCTTCTTACTACAGCCATTTCATTTATATATAAAAAATATTCCATTTCTATTTTTTGTGTACCTGAGATTTTATTACAAATATTAATCTTGAAAACACACATATATTTAATATTTCGTAACAAGATCAACATGTATGTATTCACACCAATAAGTATTACATAGAGTACAAGTTATTATCATCTCTTCTAAAATAATACAATATTACATTACAAGATCAACATGTTTCTAATATAAATCTTCCGTCATTTTTAAAAAAATGAATTGTCCATCACTTTCTAACTAATGAATCTTTCGTCACTTGCCGGTCAATACTCGAGCACCCTACAAATAAAATAGAGCAATTAAGATAACCCTACAAATAAATGAGAGCAGAAACATCCATACAAACTCACATCCATACATACATAATCCATACACACCCCATTAAACAAGCGTACAATAAAACACACACTTGCCGCCCGTTGTTTAGTTCACACTAAAATTAAGGTCATGAGGGAGTTCACTATTTAGTTGTAATGTTCTGAAATTAAGATCACCTGTTAATGACACTTCACTGCACTTAAAATCACACACTTCACTACACAACTCTTTAAAACGTACAACACGCACACAGTTTACTGCATTTAACATTGATTGCACACACTTCACTGCACAACTCTTAAAACAGAACACACATGCACACATTTCACTGCACTTAACATCACACGCGCACATACAAAACTCATAAAAACAACACACACATTGCACTTAACATCACACACACATACACAGCTCTTAAAAATAGTACATACATACACACAGACATTTCAATTCACTTAACATCACACACACTTCACTGCACAACTCTTAAAAACACCACACACACACTTCACTGCACTTAACATTTCACTCCCTTTACTACATAGCTCTTAAAAACAACACACAAGCAATGTGGGATAAATCATACACACAAAACTTCCAATAACTAGAATAAAATAGGTTACTAATTCTTAAATAGGAATGGAGGGAGGATTTGATGACCTAAGCCGATTGATGGAGGCAAATGGAAGCAGGCGCTGACCTAAGCTGAAGAAAGGCATATCGGAAGCAGGCGCCTGATAAAATAAAACAGCCACCATTATCTGCAAAGAAGCTTTAAATACAATATCTATAGTATAAGTTAAAATATATAAAATATGTTATCTTTGCTTTACCTTGAGATATGTATTGCCGCCTAATACCTGCTATATAAATCAGAGATATTGTAAAATGTTAGCATCAGAGATATATGAATAAAATCCAGTAAAACCTAAGTATTGAAGTGTGTATTGGTAAATAATATATTTTTCTCCTCAGCCATCTTTATTCTATCACTGGTATCAGAGCAGTGTTTTCAATTCTGAGACATCATTGGAGGTTATGGCGTCTACTAGCACTTTATCTATCTTGCAAACCTCAATTCCAGACTTTAACGATGAAATGTATGATTTCTGGAGTATTCACATGAGAGCAGTATTTCTTTCTCAAGATCTATGGGTCATAGTCTCCAATGGACCCTCTCCTACAACAACCAGTAAAACTACTGAATCTCCCAAGGTTTCACAACCTATTGAAGAAGAAAGACAAAAGGATGCTAGAGCTATATGCATGATTTTTCAAGGGGTTTCAGAAACTGTATTCCCTCGAATTATGGGTGCTCAAACTGCCCAAGCAGCTTGGAATACATTACGCGAGGAGTATAAAGGGGACGAGAAAGTCATAGCATTAAAACTGCAAAATTTGTGGAGAGACTTTGAAAGTTTAGCTAAGAAATCAGGAGAAAGAGTAGAAGATCTACTCACAAGAACACTTCACATTATCAATCAAATTCGCAGCTTTGGGGACACGGTTGAAGACAAGAAAATCGTTCCCAAAATTTTGCGCAGTTTGCCACCCAGTTTTTATCCAATTGTGACAGCTATAGAAGAGTCGAAAGACTTGAAAACTCTTTCTTTAACTACTTTAATGGGTTCTCTTAAAACTCACGAGGAATGACTGCTTCAGATGAATCAGCCTATTGATCAAGCTTTGCAAGTACAATTGCAGCTATCTAAAGTTAATAAAGAAAGTAAAAAAGGAACTGGAAAACTGAAGTTACCCTTTCAGCAGAAAGTTTCAAACTTTCAGAAATGGGAACCTGGTAAAGGTAAAAATAAACTAGCCTCTAATCAAAACTTTGAAAAGTTTGCTAGTTCTGGAGACAAATATTGCATTATTTGCAAAAAGAACAATCACCTCTCTAAAGATTGTTTCTTTCGATGCAAACAATGCCGAGTCCCAAATCATTCGGATCAAAACTGTTGGCATAAGACCAAAGAAGAAGCTAAACTATCTGAGACAAGAGATCAGAATTTAGAGGAAATGTTTTATTCATGCACACAAGCACCAGTAGAGCAATCAGATGCATGGTATTTAGACAGTGGTTGTTCATGCCACATGACTAATGATAAATCCAAGTTTATACAATTAGATGAAACCTCTAAATCCCAAGTACTACTAGGTAATGGGATCTCAGCTAATATTGAAGGAAAAGGTATGATTTCAGTACAAATCCAAAACGGAGAAACTAAACAAATTGCTGATGTTTGTTATGTGCCTAGTTTGACTCAAAATTTGTTAAGTATGGGTCCACTAGTACATAAAGGATATACTATCATTTGTGATAAATCTGGAGCCCGTATTCAGCATCAAGCCTCAGCTGCCCTATTAGCCTCAGCTGAAATAACCAAAAATCAACTGTTTGTCCTTAGTATGTCGAAAATCGAGCATCATGCATTCAACTGCCAACAACAGAGTTGCATTTCTCAAGCTTCTCTTTGGCATCATCGACTTGGATAGCTTCATTGGCAAGCTATTCAACTAATGAAAAGGAAAGCCTTAGCAATAGGACTTCTTGAAATACCTGACCCGCAGATTAAATTGTGTGAAGATTGTACTTATGCAAAAGCTCATGTTCTACCTTTTCCAAACAGGGCAATTGTCAGATCATCTAAGCCCTTGGACTTAATTCATGGAGATGTATGGGGGCCAGCTTCAAATACCTTATTTGGTGGTAAAAGGTATTTTTATTGCTAGTAGATGACTTTAGCCGCTATATGTGGATATTCCACTTGTCAAATAAATCTGAAGTCTTTGAGAAATTCCAAATATTCAAAAGATAAGTTGAAATGGAGGTGGGTTCAAAAATTATTGCTTTAAGAACAGATAGAGGTGGGGAGTTCACCTCCAACCAGTTTTTTAAATTCTGTGAAGATGAAGGACTTAAAAGAGAGTTAACCGCTACAGGATCTCCTCAACAAAATGGTGTGGTAGAGAGAAGGAACCACACCATTGTAGAAATGGCAAGATCTATGCTACATGCAAAGAAACTTCCTAAAGTGTTTTGGGCTGAAGCAACACAAGTTGGTGTTTATATTTTGAATAGGGTACATTCAAAAGCAATTCCTAACAACACTCCTTACTTCTTATTTAAGCAGAGGAAACCTTCAGTTGGACATCTTAATATCTTTGGATGCTTAGCTTATACTCTTCTTTCACCTAAAATCAGAGATAAACTAGATAAAAAAAGTGAAAAGTGCATATTTGTAGGCTATAGTGAACAATCAAAAGCCTATAGATTGTTTAATCCAATTACCAACAAGTTGATCACATCCCGTAATGTTACATTCAATGAAGAGGCAGCTTGGGAGGTACAATCAGAAGTTCAGAAGGTAGACCAATCTAGAATGATGGTTGAGCACATACAAAGCCCCATCCACTTCAATTCTAGTAATCAAGATGAAGATGGTCATAATGAACATTCATCTTCAGGATCTAGTCCTTCTACACCTTCATCATTACCCGGTAAAACACGAAGCATAGAAGAGATTTATCAAGAAACTGAAAGTGAAACAACATTACTGTGTTTTACTCCTACTACTTATGAAGAAGCAAGTAAGGACCCCAAATGGCAAATTGCAATGAAAGAAGAATGGGATACCATACAGTAAAATAAGACATGGAGCTTGGTAAATCTTCCTCCAAATAAAACTCCTATCGGGCTTAAATGGATTTTCAAGACTCAGTATAATGAAACTGGAGAAATATCCAAACATAAGCTCGATTAGTAGTAAAAGGCTACTCACAAAAACCTGGGGAAGATTTCAATGAAACCTTTGTCCCGGTAGCCCGAATGGATACAATATGACTTGTTTTATCATATGCAGCTCAAAACAGGTATGTTGTTTTCCACCTTGATATTAAAGAAGCCTTCTTGAATGGTATAGTAAAAGAGGAAATATATGTGGAACAACCACTTGGTTATATTCAGGAAGGGGAAGATAAGCATAAAGTTTATCGTCTTCATAAGGCCCTATATGGACTGAAACATGCCCCAAAGGCTTGGAATGATAACATTAATCAGTATTTCCTTACTGAAGGCTTCAAACGCCGTGCTAATGAGCCCTCCTTATACCTCAAATGGAAAGATACAAAGCAACTCATAGTTGGATTATATGTAGATGATTTACTAATTACTGGAAATTGTCTTTCTCTTATTACTGATTTCAAAAAACAGATGCAAGTAAAGTATGCTATGACTGATTTGGGAAGTATAAGGAAGAAGAAGATGGTGAAATCAAGGAAATAACTAGCCCCCAATTCCTATAGTCCTTTTCATTGAAAGGCCGACTCAAAGATCAATCTCAATTATTCTTAGTGACACTTATAGTCTGTTTCTAATGGTGCAAATTGTTCTTAATTTAAGAATGTCACAACCCATAATAATTTGATTTATTCAATTTTTATTAATAAGCTGATGATACATTGATGCCAAAAACATAACAAAAGTTATATTGTTTTTTCTATGATTATAACAACTATAACTATATAGATTAGTTGCATCCATTTATCACGAATCATTATAATTTTTGTGTTTTATACATGACTTCCATTTATCATGACTCATTATAACTATATAGATTAGCTGCAATTTTTGTGTTTTATACATTATTTATGGTTTAGAGTTTATGGTCAAATATATGTCATGAACACATTAGCAGTGACATATACATTACAAATTTGGGAAGAATTGGAGGAACATACGAGCTGTTTCTAAATTTGCCCAAAACTCCAACATTTGGAATTTCACCCGAAAAGAAGTTGGTGGACAGATTCCTGAAACCAAATGAACCACCATTTTTTGCTGATAGATGAGTAAATATAAGTCTGCAGAGAATGAAGATTGGATCGGGCCGTAGAAGAAATCACGAACGAGTATACTCACAGGAAATGAAGCTGCATGAGCTGGCCAATGGAAGGAGGTATTGTCACCCCTAAAAGATTGCTGGATAAATCTCAACATTTCATGTAGCTGTATATTATTATACTTCAAGAATAAAATATGGAGAATAAACAATTAGGAAAATTCAAAACACATACAGAATTGTGAGATGTTTAAGTTCTCCCAGCTCAATAGGAATGCTCCCTTGGAGATAATTGGCTCTCAAGTACCTTCATTGGTACATATCAATAATAATACTAATTCACAATTAAATAAAATATATATAACTATCAGAATATAGAAGGAAATGATCACACACAAAGCTCTTAGTTCAGTGCAGTTCATAATCTCTGCAGGAATTGGTCCACTCAGGCTGTTTTGATGCAGGGCCCTGAAAAAAAACACACGAACCGTAAAAAAAGGAGATTTTGCTGTCATTATCGCAATTTCTCCTTAGATTAGCAACCCTTACAGCCTGCGGAGCCGGGTGAGCTTGCCGATGCTGGGAGAAATGATACCGCCAAGAAGCATGTAGGGAAGATTTCTGCCCGGTAAGGAGAAACGGTCAGCCAAATAGAAATTTGAGAAGGAAAATTAGGGCAAAAGGGGTTTTAAAAACACCGAGATTGATCTAACTCGAAGGTCGGGGAAATGGCAGGTGACTCCGACCCAGCCACATGGGTTTGGGTCTCGCACCCTCCAGATTCTAATCATCCTCTTAGTGTCATTCCACCCATCCTTGAGCTCCATCAATGCTTTCCCTGCAATCCTAGAATGAGATATAGAAGGACGGTGAGGAGTGTCCATGATGGAGAAAGAGAAGGTACCGTCGAGAGTTACGGCGGACGAAAAATGGACGACGAGGGAAAGCGCGAGTACTGGAAAGAAGTGAAGAAATGAAATCTGGAGAATCAAGCCTTAGAGGAAGAGGAATCGACACAATCACTGGAGCCTGGAGGAGAAGATTCAGAAGCCCAGCGCAAAGCATACCTGTGTAATCAAACTGTCGCCGCTACTCTGCTCGTCCTCATCTCACCGCGTCATGCGGCTCCTGCCCTAATCGATGGAGGAGAAGATGGGATAGAAGAAGGCCCGATGCATGGGGTCATATCAATGTGATATAATAATTTATTTTATTGGAATAAATTTTATTGAAAATTGTTTTATTGGAGGGAAATTTTTATTGGAGGGAAATTTCCCGCCAAAAATTTCATGCACAATATCATGAAATATTCTTTATTTTTTGCTCGAGCTCGAGAGATGGCTCGCGCGCCATCATGATCAAAAATATCTGAGCTGAAGCTCGAGTAGTAATCGAGCTCCAGCTCAATGAACTCGAGCTCTACTCAAAATCGAGATTGAGCTCATTGAACTCGAGTTCGAGATTGAGCTCATTGAACTCGAGCTCGACTCAAAATCGAGATTGTGCATATATGTGTGTGTGTGTGTGTGTGTGTGTGCATGTTTGCATGGGGTCTGTGTCTGTGTCTGTGCATAATCTATATTTGCTTGTACATGTGTGTGTCTGTATCTGTATGTATGTGTGTCTGTGTGTTTACGTGTATCTGCATGTGTCTGTGTCTGTGTGTGTCTTTGTTTGTGTGTGTTTGTTTGTGTGTGTGTGCATAAATGTCTGTGTGTGTCTGTCTTTGGTGTTTATAAGTGTGTGTGTGTGTCGTGGCATTATTGTGTGTGTGTATGTGTTTGTGATTGCGACTGTCTGTGTCTGTGTCTATGTCTGTGAGTGTCTGTGTACATATATGTGTCGGTCCATGTGTCTGTGTTTGTGTCCATGTGTTTGTGTCTGTATGTGTCTGTGTCTGTGTACGTACGTATGTGTGTCGGTCCATATGTCTGTGTGTGTCCATGTATCTATACAAGTCTGTGTCTGTGTCCATGTGTTTGTGTCTGTGTCTATGTCTGTATGTACACGTGCTTGTCTGTGACTGTATATTTGGGTTGTGTGTGAGTGTTTGTCTGTCTATGCATGTTTGTCTGTGCTTGTGAGTGTCTGTGTTTGTGTATCTATGTGTGTTAATTGTGTGTCTGTGTCTGTGTCTATGTTTGTTTGTGCGTGTTTGTGTCTTTGCTTGCGTGTCTATGCGTGTTTGTGTTTATGTTTGACTATGTCCATGTCTATGTCAGTTTGTATCTATGTCTGTGATTGTGTTTGTGTTTGCGTGTCTGTGTTTGTATGTGTGTGTGTATGTGTGTGTGTGTGTGTGTGTGTGTGTGTGTGTGTGTGTGTGTTTGTGTCCGGTGAGAAAATTAAATTAATATTCAATTATTTTTTATTCAGTTGATCGATCGCCTGAGAGCGGACGAAATTGAGCGGGGTAATTCTTACTTTAAAAAAATACATAAACGGATAAACCTTATTTAAAAATACATAAATCTTATTTAATGCTCATGTGCACTGTCGGGGAATGTCGAGGCGGGGTATTGTCGAGCAGGGAACATGGGCCTCATGTGCACTGTCAGTTGATCGAGCTCCTGAGAGCGGACAAAATTGAGCGGGGGTAATTCTTATTTAAAAAAAACATAAATCTTATTTAAAAACTAAATTTTATTGAATAACGCATTGTATTTATGAATTGATTTGACATGTATTTATGAAATTTAATTACACATTTATTTTCATTAAAGCACGTGTCATCCATCAATCAATATATATATATGACATATATTTTCATTAAAACGCTAGCTCCTGAGCAAAAAGCGTGTGCGCTGACAAATTTATTTATGCTCCCGAGCAAAAAAGATAGAGCTAGTGCAATGCGCGCGACTGAAAAAAATGTGTGCTCAGGAAATAAAATGCGCATCCGAGTGAAAAACACGTGTTCGAGCGAAAAATGGGCGCTCAAAGGGTGCAATTATTTCACCCCTGCGCACAATGAAAAAATATGCGTGCATGCGGGGCCAGTGCGCGATCGTTATTTTTATTCAAAACTTATATTAATATGTTTTAAATTTTTTAATTTGTTTTGTGCAAAATTTTATGGAGAAAAATTTCCCTCCATATATTTCATTAATGTGAGAGGGAAGGAAATAAACATAACTTAATAAACTAGAGGAAGAGAACGGCGCGCGGCGACGGCCGAGAAAGAGAACGATGATGGCGGCGGCCGTGGAAGAGAGAGGCGGCGGCGGCGGCGACCGTCGAAGAGAGGGGAGACAACGGCGGCGGCCGTACCTAAAAGACATTGCTACAACTCGCAAATGGATGTTTGTGTGTTTGGTCCGTGTCTGTGTGTGTGCATGTGTCTGTGTTTGAGCCCTGACACATGCAATACGCGCTAGCTCTCAAGCAAAAAAAGGAAAACTACACGCACGAGAGTGCATTTGCGTGCGCGCGATAGTGCATTTGCGTGCACGCGATTGTGCATTTGCGTGCGCGCGAGAGTGTATTTGCGTGCACGCGAGAGTGCATTTGCTTGCACGCGGGTGCGTGCTTGATTTTATTTTAATTCCAAAATTATATTAAAAAATTAATGTCATATTAATTTGCATTCATTTTTACATTTAATATATTTTTAATTTTTAGTTTAGTTTTGTTCAAAATTTTTTGGAGGGAAATTTTCATCAGTATATTTCATTCATTCATGTGAGAGAGAGATAGAGCTGCATGGGAGAGAGGCAGAAAAACTTTTATAAAAAGTTAAAGATTTATAAAAAACCCCGTACGCGCAAAAATACATGTCGCAATAGTACCACATATCTGCGACAGCCGCGCACGGATGTTTGCGAGCTGTAGGAGTACTTTCGTCGCGTTAGAGCACTATCGAGGCAGGGTACTGTCGCGCGCATACAATTTTTTTTTGTTTTTTTCAAAAAAATAAATAAATTATTCAAACATTGATAATAAAATAGTACAAAAATTGAAAATAAAATATGATATATTTTTTGTAACAAAACTTTAATAATAAAATATTACTATTAGTAAGGACAATGTCTTTGTCACAAAAAACTTTCATGATGTGGTTACTATTGATACTTATTGTGAGAAAAGTTTTTTATTTGTAACGTAACATTAGTATTGTTATAAATACTTACAGTTATAGTAACAAATTAATTATTATTGTAACAAAATTTAAAATATTCGTTACAAAAAAGTACTTTTTTGTAACAACAACAAAAATTTGTTACTAAATATAACTATTAGTAATAAACTGTGTTTTAGTTATATCTCAGTCCTTACAACAGGTGCAGTTTGTTGTAGTGCGTGCAGGAGGAACGATGATAGAATTGTTTCGGCCATCCATCAAAGAAGGCAAATTGATGGAGATCGATCGGCGACCCACGTGGATGGACCCTTTCATCATCTTGTTGACCTCAGGTAAGTTCCCTGAGGAGGTCCCGGATAAGCGGCGATTCAGGTACAAGTCTGCCTACTATGTACTTCAGGAGGGGCTTTGTATCTGAAGACCATGTCCGGACTCCTCGCAAGGTGTGTATCCGAGGAGGAGGTCCCGAGGGTCCTAGAGAAGATCCACTCCAGAGAGTGCGGGAGTCACTCCGGGAGTCAGACCTTGGAGAAGAAAGTGCTAAGACAGGGCTACTTCAGGCCCACAATCAGCAGAGATGCTGCAGAATATGCAAGGAAGTGCCAGAAATGTCAACTCTTCTCCCCATTGCAACTCCTACGGGCTCAAAGGCTCGGGACCATCACGACACCGTGGCCCTATGCAATACGAGGAATGGACCTGGTAGGCCCATTCCCCCAGGCCAGTGGGCAAAAGAGGTTCCTCCTAGTTATGATCGATTACTTCTCCAAGTGGCTGGAGGTGAAGGCGCTGATGTGCGAAGCTTCATCCGGGGGGAGATAGTTTGTCGGCATAGATTGACCCTAACTATCATCACGTACAACATGCCGCGGTTTGCTAGCGAAGAGCTCACCAACTTTTGCAGTCAGTTGGGCATCAACTTCCGCTTTGCGTCTGTCCATCACCCTCGGAGCAACAGACAAGTAAAAGTGGCAAACATGACCATAGTGAACCTGCAGAAGAAGAAGGTAGAGAACCTGAAGGGTACCAGGGTGGAACAACAAACCTCGGTTCTTTGGGCTTTGAGAACCATCCACAACACAGACATGGGGTAAACCCCTTTCAAACTCACACATGGATCTGAGGCCATGTTGCCGGTGGAGTTCGGGGTGAGTTCTCCTCGAGTGGTGGCCGTAGGGGAGGGATATGGTGAATGGAGAGTAGAGAATGAGGAGGAACAACGACTCTCGCTTGACCTCATGGAGGAGCTTTGGGACCTGCCATTCGCTAGGAAGAGATCAAGCGCAGGATGACAAGGTACTTTGCAAGCACATTGGAATTAAACATTTTGCAAAAAGGGACCTGTCCTCAAGAAGGTCGACGCAATGGGAAGGTCAGTGTCGCTTAGGAAACTCAACCAGACTAGGAGCGTCCCTATGTAATCTTAGAAGTGCTAAAGTCGGGAGGGTACCATCTCTAGAATGTTGAGGGGATCCTCCTAGAAATACCGGGAGCAGCGACGAATTGCGGTTTTATTCCTAGTCAATAATAAAATTTATTTGATAAATCTTTTTGGAGACGCATAGAACTCTGCCCTACCACGGGGAGGGTACCATGAGCTGAAAAGTTCCATGTTGTTGGTAAGTTAGAAGACGACATGATGAAAGGCCCCTGACGAGGTTCTGCTGACCGGGCTCAGGAAGGAAGACGATGAACAGTAGAATTAATTAAATATTGTTATTACTTGTGTATAGTTTGATTTTTGGTCATTTTTTATTCAGACTCATTCATGTCGATTTTTACCTATGCTACCATAATTTCCTGAGGAAATGACAAACATTAAAGTTATAGATAGTTGAGTTAGCTTTCCAATGGCACCATTTTCAGGTCATTTGGTCAAATGTAGCACCCTTGGCACCCATTCAAGTGGGACTGGTCCAAAAGGGTTCACAGGGACAAAAGTGAGTGCCCATCCTAGACCCCTTATCCAATTGGCTTGAAAATTCAGCCATGCATGGGCTTAGATAGGAGACACCTACTGTCCAAAAATCAGATTTTTTGGAAGATATTTTTCTAAAGTTTTGGTAAGCATTTAATAATCCTTGCATGGGTTGATTAATTGGTTATTTGACCTCAAATTCACCCAAATTTTGGTGGGTGGTAAATCTAGTCATAAATAGTCTTTGGACAAAATTTTGGGCAGTTTGGACTTGTGCATGTTGAGATATCTCACATGCAATATTTGTTAAGGGTAAGGAATGGTGTGCATATAGTACATTTTCATGCCTTGGGATTTTTCTATGATTCTCTTGCTTAGTGGCAGAATAAGTGAAACTCACCAACATAAAATTTGTAGATCCCTAGTTGAACTGCAATTAGAAATTGATTTCATGCAATATGGAGTAATGTAGCTCCTTGTTCACTCAATAGAGTGTAGGGTATACATTTTGAACCCTAGGGACTATTTTGAGTGCCCCCATCATTTGACTCATCCAAATGATCTGAAATTTGGGGCATGCATGATTCATGCCCTCATAAACCCACTGTCCAAAACGGAGAATTTTTGGGCAAATTTTTTCTATAGTTTTACGAAAACATGTGATTCTACTAATAAAAGTGATTTTTGAGTCAAATCAACTCAATGTAACCCAAATTTTGGGTGGATGCCAATTAAGCCATAAATAGTTACTGGTTAAATTTGGAGGTCTTTTGAACTTCTGCATGTTGGGGAAATTCCACATGCATGAACATGTATACTTTGGGAATTGTCACATATAGTGCACAAATCATATTTTGCGAATATAAAATGATCCACTCAGTCAATGCTGATGAAACTTGACACATGGGTTTAGGAGTATGAGAACTATCATCTCTGAAAAATTCACCAACCTTGGGGTTGATTTCCCTAGAAAATTAGGGTTTGTGATTTTGTCACATTGAACCTAAATGAATGTTCTAAGATCAAAACTTTATGGAATATTATACAACTCTGGAGTTTACCTGGAAAAGTGATGTTACACTCTATAGAATATTGCTGGAATTTTTAGAAATATTATTGTTTATTATTAAATGATTATTGAAATTATCTCATTTTAATTTACCCCACCTTTAGGTAAGTTAATGTAGTTAAGATTGCATGAAATTGGGTATTTGATCTTTTAAGGTCACTATAATCCTCTGGAAATTTTTGATAAAATTTTTGATCAATAATTATGGTACTTCCTTCACAAATTGGAATTTTGATATTTTCATCGATTAATTAAGAATGTCTATTTATTGTGTTTCAAAAAATCATGGAATTGAGTAATCAGACTTTTGGAATTATTAGCGACCTATGGAATTTTTATTAGATTTAATTTCTGAATATTTTCCATACTTCCTTCATAAAAGGAATTTTAGAGATTACTTTGATAAATCATTATTGCTGGTTAAATGGCATCAGAAAATTATGAAACTTAATCAGTAGACTTTTTAGGTTATCATAATGCCCTGATAATTTTATTGTAATTATACTTTCATGATTTATAGTAGTTCCTTCACAAAGTATAAATAATGGGCTCGTACGATATAATTAATTTAGACGATACATTATTGTTGGAAAATTGCCAATTCATGTTGATGTTCAATTTTGAGCCTTACAATTACCCTAAAAATTATTTACAGCCATTTGACGAACAATTATGGTAGACCCTTCACAACGCTACTCTAGCTCCCTTATTTTAATAAACTCTAGAATATTATTAGGTAGAAATTCATGCATGAATTATGGACTTTAGTAAGGGTCATGACATCAAATAGTATATTTTAGATCTCATCGGAATGTGTTTTAGTTATGAGGATCATATAGCCCACTTTAGGTCATATACCATACTTGAGGATAGTTTGGTCTGCGGATAGTAAAAATTAAATATTTGATCTAGACCCCATTTGATCTCCACACATTAAATTATTGATTTTTGGAACATTAGGTACATTGTAGAGTGATTAGTGATCAACCCAATTAGTGACAACACATGATGTAGAGTTAGGTGCGTTTAGTAAATCATCGAATCTGGTTGTACACCAATATGAAGAGAGGATTGAACCATAACAAGAATAAGTGTGATGATGTAAGAACTGGGACCTTCGGTTGTGATTGAGAGATATCACAAAGAAATAGTCAGGAACTTGGAGAGGCAGGGTTTCAGTGTTCAATTAAACTCGGACGCTTGTCTGCCCGAGTCAAATAATAATCCACCATAGGATTTTAGAGCAATAAGAGAGCAAATGGGCATGTACGAATGGGTAGTAAGTAATAAGAGTAAATATCCTGGAAAGGGGGATATGGGTTTCAGCCACCATCGCATTCCCTAGTACCGCTGCGAGCCCTTCACCGGGTAGTCCACGGGAAGTCCAGGATTCACCCTAAAACACCTAAGCATAACTAAACGATAGACAAGAGTAGTAAGTAGGAGAATCTGATATTATAAACCTCATCCCAAAGTTGGGATGGAATGATAAAAGGACGGGTTAGTCCTGCGAGTGGTAGGCTCGGAATATAAGGAGGGACTAAGTTAGTCCTGCGAGCGGTGGGCTCGATATCTAAGGAAGGACTAGGTTAGTCATGCGACCGGTGGGCTCGGTATATAAGGAAGGACTAGGTTAGTCCTGCGAGCCGTAGGCTCGATGTTTCAATTAGAGGTTTTGTTGTATCAAGTAGTATGCGGATACCCTGTGTGTTCTTAGGGGCATACATACGGTCTAGATCGGGAGGTGTCATACTGGCCTAGAAGTGGATAGCCTGGCCCACTGCCCTGTTTGCCTCAACTGGGTACCTGAACGGAGACTCGAATAGAGGGCTAGAGGTGGTGCTTACCAGATAGTACGCAGAGACCCTGTGTGTTTTAGGGGCATACGTAAGGTCTAGGTTGGGTGGTGTTACACAAGCCTAGAAGTGGACAGCCCAGTCCACTGCCCTATGTTCCTCAACTGGGTACCTGAGTTGACACACTCGAATAGAGGGAACAATAAAAGGTCTGTATGTACAGAGTCGTGTGTGTGAGTTGCATCATTGCATTACACAACATAGCATAACATAGTATCATTGCACAACCAGACATCATCGTATAAATAAGTATGGGCTCTTGTATACAATGAGTTTACTTCTTGCCAGATCCCTTAGCTTATGTGTTTGTGTGTATATACACATAAGTTGAGGTTATTTTTATAGCTGCTCTAGTTGCTACTTTATTTGCTCTAGTTTACATTTTATCTGTTCATTGCTCTTTGTTACTACTACTATAGCCTTTCTTGTCTAATGCACTCCTTATATAGTCTGTATAGTAGAACTGCTAGAATAAATTCTTTATGATCTAAACTCATGCTACCCAGCTCCACTGTCACCTGCTTGTTGGATTTACCCTTTGTTGTCCTCTGCTTCTTCCTCCCGCACGGTGCCAAGGAGTCGCGGGGGGGGGGGGGGGGGGGGATGTGGAATTTGGCTTAGTCTTTTGACTAACAGTCAGTGGACCACATCATTTTAGGGATGATGTGCCGGAGCAGTAGGACCCCATTCAGGAGACAGGTCAGGAGGACAGGATGAAGCAAAGCAGACTCTATCCGTGGTTGCAGCAGCAGCTACAGACACGTGATGAGAAAGTTTGATAGCTTCCGCATAGATGTAGAGTGAGAGAGCTATTGTACTTTATTTGGACATGTACAGGGAATAACCCTTTTTCTCTTTCAATTAATTTACTCATTCATGGACTTGCAATATTGATGTATATACAGTTATGTGTGATTGTGTAATTGTTATATTTTAGTTAATTTTCTTCTTATAACTTATTGGCCTGGTTGATCATTCTTGCCGGCAGGATCGGAGGCAGCTAACTCGTTTGTTAGTGTCACCGTAAGGCGGCGGTTCTGGGCATAAGATCTAGGAACTCTCCTGGTACGGGAGAGGGATCTTACAACTGGAATCAGAGCAACAAACGATCCAACGAGAAAGAAGTCCACAAAACCCTGGGACACCCCCGCTCGAGTTAGTTTGAGGACAAACTAGCAGCAGAAGTAGTGGTGTGCCCATGTGCAAAAATCACACAAATAGTCCATTAATCAATGAGTTAGGCCAACCCAACTAGGTCATCATTCTAGTATTGACGCACCAAGATGATTTCGTAACGAATTCCAATCAAAATTGACCTCGGGTATAGACTGAATAAGGCATTATGACACCCAAAAGTGACTAAGGGAAAAGTCTAATGGAAAAGTAGCCGCTTAAATCTTAAACTCTGACGTTACTAAATCTCCTATTAAGTGATATTACCACTTCTTACCCAATGAAGAGAACCACATCAAGAGATTTGGTGCATACAAACCGTTAGTGGATAGTAGGAGACTCGTCGACTTAATCTCCAAACTAGCATCTTGGTTACATTTAGACAATCACCATGACAAATACCAGAGGTCAGATAAGGATTCGAGTCTAGAAAAGACCCATTTGTGGATTACCCATAGATTAACCTTGAGAAGGTTGTGGTAGTTGGTAACCTTGGGGGCCTAAAGTGGGCAGAATTTCAATAGGTCTCAGACGAAACTCCAAGTCTAGAGTTTTATGCCCTAAGGATTGAGTGCGTCTCTAAGACAAATATATCATAAGGATATCAAAGAAAATTAGCTAAAAATGTACGTGGACTAATCCTTTTGTTTATTGGGGGTATTTCAGTGCCAACTCGAGTTCCCTAGACCCTATTTTTGGAAATGTTCGTCAAAACATAAGCAATCTTGAAGTATTCAAACATTACTTGGCTTACGAAGAGATTTTGAAGTATGCATATCGGTCTGATGACCAACCCTTCCTAGACGTTGAGACCCTTGAAGAATTCCTTCGTCTTAAGAAATGTGAATTATTAATGCTATGACGTGACTATTATGTTTTCACAATCGAAATAAGGGCATAGAGCTTTTCAAGAATGACTATTCACCCCCTTGCAGCTCTAAGGATTAGACGGATAAGTAAACAAATAAAATAGTAAATGAAGTCTTCAAGATATAAATCTGATCGCCTAGTTATATTTGTGTGCGACTCTTGAAATCAAGGAAGATAGTGTAAGACTTCGAGAGAATCCTCAAATTTTGAGTATAAGGAAATGGATAGCTACTTAGTACGCAACCTAAGGAATGACCGTGCCATCCCTAATACAAAGACACAGTAGGACTCATTTGCAAATTCACGAGGAAAATTAAGAAAAATTCTGTTAAAAGACCTAAAGTCGAGGCAACATGGGTTGTAGAAAGAGTTTTACATACAATCAAGATGATGCGATATTTATTGCCTCAACAAAATATACTCCTAGACGTTCTACCATCTTAACTCAATTATTGTAACATACGATTAGTGACTTTACTGTCGGTTAATGATTGATTAATAACTTCATGAAAAGCGCAAGAGAGAACTGACATGAACTATATACTTAGTGCATGCTTAAGTCGGATATGGACTGGATAAGAATGGATCGGGGCAAACGGTGCAATACCGTTGGTCGGACAAATATCTGAATTTAGTCGAATGGTTAGAAACATAAGATGTTCAAGGTAATTTCTTGGGACAAACAAAACACCTTGTGGGATATGTGGATTGGAACCAGGTCCCTGCAAGTGGAGTTATAGAAGAGATTTCTGCACTTTAGGGCATTCGAAGGTGATTCATATTTGGCTTCCTCAATAAATGCCAAACAATTTTCAATTCGAGCAACTCATTATATTGGAATCTTGCAGGTTAAAATAAGGTCGAGAAATTGCAAACTTCATACTAGAGGACAGATAATGACGTTCATGAGGTTGAACAACTGAGGTTAATAGCTATAACATGACATTAAAAGTATAATAACTCAGAGAATTCAAAATTGGCAGACAATACAACAAGATGGATACATTGTATATGATCTTTCAACTGGAGCATGTACGTTTAAAAGACAGCATAATCACCATTAGAAAGGTTCGAGATTATGAGGAACAGATTTTACTGTCAAAGGCATACACGATGAAATTACACGAAACTAATAGGTTTAGTGAGGTCTCCCTATGAGACCATATATGGGAGGGAGTGTAGGACTCCACTTTCATGGATTCGGGAAGTACACCCAAAGGCACTTGGGCCAGGATATATAGGGAACATAGATGCCCATACGTAACGGATACGGGGTTGGATGTTGGAAGCACAGAGCGGACGTGCTAAATATTACGATGCACGACATCGAAAAGGTAGAAGTCTAGGAAGGAGACAAAATGATTTTGAAAACAAGACCGGCACACAGAGTCTCACTAGTACGAAGACTAAAGAAGCTCAGTCTGAGATACATGGGGCCTTATAGGATCCTGGAGCAGATCGACCACTCTGTTTATGGACTGGAGCTGCCACCGGGATTGGTGGAATTGCGTGATGTTTTTCACATCTCCTTCATCCAGAACAATAAATCACTACCGCAACAAACCCGATAGCATGTGATCGTACAGTCCATTTGGAACCAATCCGTGTCGATGAAACCCCGTAGACCCGAACTTGAATTTAAGGGATGGAATTTTTTTATTGGGATTTGTAACATCCTCATTCCTTCTAGACCCCTTGAACTAGGGTTAGGGTAGGAGTGGTGAGTAGAGGTCATGGGATGACCCTAGGTCAACATGAACTTTGGAAATTGCTATAAGCACCCCCAAAAGTACATAGGTCAACCTTGGCCAATTGACCTCAATTTGGACTCACCAACTCAAATTGAGCTTACCAATAGGCTGCTAACCCTAAGAGAGACTCAAGTGACCCAAAAGCCCCATCATATGGTCACCAATTTTGTCCAATTTGATCAAATCAAACCCCCCCCCCCCCCCATTAGCTTTAGTCCCTAAGGAGTCGGGCTGGAGCTTTATAGTGGAGGAAATGATGGAGGATTGCTTGATCGGTAAGGGATCGCCGGAGCAAGGTCGGCCATGGAAATTCCTGAAAAGCCCACCCTCAAGCTTGATCAGGAAAGTTTTCCCTCTTCTCTCCCTCTGTGCTAGCCTCCTAGATCGTTTAGGGATGAGATCGAGCTCAAATGATCTCGATTCATTCTTTCATTTTTAGAAAAATGGGGCGTTTTAGCCCAAGCTCAAAACCGCCGTACTGGCAAACGCCGGTGGCGGTGTCATCGAGGATCCATAGCCCCCACATCCACGATGGAGATGGTGGTGTTTTCCGGCCGAAGGGGTGCCCAGGTGGCCGAGAAAAAGGGGTCAAAATCAGCCCTGCAAACTAAAATTTCGGGCTCAGGAAGGAAGGCGATGAACAATAGAATTAATTAAATATTGTTATTAATCGTGTATAGTTTGATTTTTGGTCATTTTTCATTCAGACTCATTCATGTCGATATTTCCCTATGCTACCCTCATTTCCTGAGGAAATGGCAAACCTAAAAGTTATAGATAGTTGAGTTAGCTTTCCAATGGCACCTACTTCAGGTCATTTGGTTAACTGTAGCACCATTGGCACCCATTCTAGTGGGACTGGTCCAAAAGGTCACAGGGACAAAAGTGAGTGCCCATCCTAGACCCCTTATCCATATGGCTTGAAATTTCAGCCATGCATGGGCTTAGATAGGACACACCTACTGACCAAAAATCAGATTTTTTGGAAGAAATTTTCTAAAGTTTTGGTAAACATTTAATAATCTTTGCAGTTTTGGTTAATCTAGTTATAAAAAGTCTCTGGACAAAACTTTGGGCAGTTTGGACTTGTGCATGTTGAGATATCTCACATGCAAGATTTATTAAGGGTAAAGAATGGTGTGCATATAGTACATATTTATGTATTGGGGATTTTTCTATGATTCTCTTGCTTAAAGGCAGAATCAATGAAACTCACCAACATAAAATTTGTAGATCTCTAGCTGAACTGCAATTAGAAATTGATTTCATGCAATTTGGAGTAATGTAGCTCCTTGTGCACTCAATAGAGTGTAGGGTAAACATTTTGAACCCTAGGCACTATTTTGAGTGCCCCCATCATTTGACTCATCCAAATGATCTGAAATTTGGGGCATGCATGATTTATACCCTCAAAAACCCTCTGTCCAAAAATGAGAATTTTTGGACAATTTTTTTCTATAGTTTTATAAAAACATGTGATTCTACTAATAAAAGTGATTTTTGAGACAAATCAACTCAATGTAACCCAAATTTTGGGTGGCATGCCAATTAGGCCATAAATAGTCACAGGTTAAATTTGGAGGTCTCTTGAACTTCTGCATGTTGGGGAAATTCCACATGCATGAACATGTGTACTTAGAGAATTGTCACATATAGTGTACAAATCATTTTTTATGAATATAAAAAGATCCCCTCAGTTAATGTTGATGAAACTTGACACATGGGTGTAGGAGTATGAGAACTATCATCTCTGAAAAATTCACCAACCTTGGTGCTGATTTCCCTAGAAAATTAGGGTTTTGTGATTTTGTCACATTGAAGGTAAATGAATGGTCTAAGATCAAAACTTTATGGAATATTATAAAACTCTGGAGTTTACTTGGAAAAGTGATGTTACACTCTATAGAATTTTGCTGGAATTTTTAGAAATATTATTGTTTATTATTAATAATTATTCAAATTATCCCATTTTAATTTACCCCACCTTTAGGTAAGCTAGTAGTTGAGTTTGCATGAAATTGTGTATTTGATCTTTTAAGGTCACTATAATCCTCTGCAAACTTTTGATAAATTTATTGATGAATAATTATGGTACTTCCTTCACAAATTGGAATTTTGATGTTTTCATCAATTAATTAAGAATGTTTATTTATTAAAATTGGAAAATAATTGAATTGAGTAATCGGACTTTTGGAATTATTAGCGTCCTCTCGATTTTTTATTAGATTTAATTTCTGAATATTTTCCATACTTCCTTCATAAAAGGAATTTTAGAGATTACTTTGATAAATCATTATTGCTGGTTTAATGGCATCAGAAAATTATGAAACTTGATCGGTAGATTTTTAGATTATCATAATGCCCTTATAATTTTGTTGTAATTATACTTTCATGATTTATAGTAGTTCCTTCACAAAGTAGGAATAATGGGCTCGTACGATATAATTAATTTAGATGATACATTATTGTTGGAAAAATGCCAATTCATGTTGATGTTCATTTTTGAGCCCTACAATTACCCGGAAAATTATTTACAGCCATTTGATGAACAATTATGGTAGACCCTTCACAATGGTACTCTAGCTCCCTTATTTTAATAAACTCTAGAATATTATTAGGGAGAAATTCATGCATGAATTATGGACTTTTGTAAGGGTCATGACATCAAATAGTATATTTTAGATCTCATCGGAATGTGTATTAGTTATGAGGATCATATAGCCCACTTTAGGTCATATACCATACTTGAGGATAGTTTGGTCTGCGGATTGTAAAAACTGAAATATTTGATCTAGGCCCCATTTGATCTCCACACATTCAATTATTGATTTCTGGAACATTCGGTACATTATAGAGTGATTAGTGATCAACCCAATTAGTGACAATACATGATGTAGAGTTGGGGTGCATTTATTAAATCATTGAATCGGGTTGTACAACAATATGAAGAGAGGATTGAACCATAGCAAGAATAAGTGTGATGATGTAAGAACTGGGACCTTTGGTTGTGATTGAGAGATATAACAAAGAAAAAGTCGGGCACTTGGAGATGCTGGATTTCATCGTTCAATTGAACACCGATGCTCGTCTGCCCGAGTCAAATGATAATCCACCATAGGATTTTAGAGCAATAAGAGAGCAAATGGGCATGTAAGAATGGGTAGTCACTAATAAGAGTAAATATCCTAGAAAGGAGGATTTGGGTTTCAGCCACCATCACATTTCCTAGTACCATTGCAAGCCCTTCACCGGGTAGTCCACGGGAAGTCAAGGATTCACCCTAAAATACCTAAGCATAACTAAACGGTAGACAAGAGTAGTAAGTAGGAGAATATGATATTTTAAACATTGTCCAAAAGTTGGGATGGAATGATAAAAGGATGGGTTAGTCCTGCGAGTGGTAGGCTCGAAATATAAGGAGGGACTAGGTTAGTCCTGCGACTGTTAGGATCGAAATATTAGGAGGGACTAGGTTAGTCCTTCAAGCGGTGGGCTCGGTATATAAGGAAGGACTAGGTTAGTCCTGCGAGTGGTGGGCTCGGTATATAAGGAAGGACTGGTTTAGTACTGTGAGCAGTAGGCTTGGTGTTTCACTTAGAGGATTTATTGTATCAAGTAGTATGCGGATACCCTGTGTGTTCTTAGGGGCGTACGTAAGGTCTAGGTCGGGAGGTGTCATATTGGCCTAAAAGTGGATAGCCTGGTCCACTGCCTTGTTTTCCTAAACTGGGTACCTGAGTAGAGACTCGAATAGAGGGCTAGAGGTGGTGCTTACCAGATAGTATGCGAATACCCTGTGTGTTCTTAGGGGCATACATAAGGTATAGGTTGGGTGGTGTTACACAAGCCTACAAGTGGACATCACGATCCACTGTCCTATTTTCCTCAACTAGGTACCTGAGTTGACACACTCGAATAGAGGGAACAACAAAAGGTCTGTACATATAGAGTCATGTGCGTGAGTTGCATCATTACATTATGCAGCATATATAACATAGTATCATTGCACAACCAAACCTCATCGTATAAATTAGTATGGGCTCTTTTATACGATGAGTTTACTTCATGCCAGATCCTTTAGCTTATGTGTTTGTGTGTGTATACACATAAGTTGAGGTTATTTTCATAGCTGCTCTAGTTGCTACTTTATTTGCTCTAGTTTACATTTTAACTACTCGTTGCTCTTTGTTAGTACTACTATAGCCTTTCTTGTCTAATGCACTCCTTATATAGTCTGTATAGTAGAACTGCTAGAATAGATTCTTTATGATCTATACTCATGCTACCCAGCTCCACTGTCACCTGCTTGTTTGATTTACCCTTTATTGTCTTCCACTTCTTACTCCTGCACGGTGCCTAGGAATCGTGGGGGGAGGGGATGGGGAATTTGGCTTAGTCTTTTGACTAACGGTCAGTGGACCACATCACTTTAAGGAAGATGTGCCGGAGCAGCAGGACTCCCTTTAGGAGACAGGTTAGGAGGACAGGATGAAGAAAAGCAGCCTCTATCCGTGGTTGCAACAGCAGCTATAGACACATGATTACAAAGTTCGATAGCTTCCACATAGATATAGAGTGAGAGAGATGTTATACTTTATTTGGACATGTACATGGCATAGCCATTTTTCTCTTTCACTTAATGTACTCATTGATGGACTTGTATTCAATATTGATGTATAAACAGTTATGTGTGATTGTGGACTTGTTATATTTTAGTTAATATTCTTTTTATACCTTGTTGGCCTGGTTGATCGTTCTTGCCGACAGGATCGGCGTCTTGCATAGGCAGCTAACTCAAGTGTTAGTGTCACCATAATGCGGCAGTTCTGTGCATAAGATCTGAGAACTCTTCTAGTGCGGGAGAGGGATCTTACATGGGCTCTCACAAGCCGACGAGGAAGGTTGATCTCTCAGGAGGCATGTGGATATGACATGATGAAAGACCCCTGAGGAGGCTCTGCCAGCAGGGCTCTCACAAGCCGGCAGGGTAGATTGACCCCTCAGGAGGCAGGTAGGAAGGATATGATGAAAGGCCCCTGAGGAGGTTTTGTCGACCGGGCTCTAACAAGCCGGAGGGGCAGGTTGACCCCTCAGGAGGCAGGTAGAGATAACACAATGAAAGTCCCCTGAGGAGGTTCCAGAACCGTCCGATCTCTCACAAGTCGGCGAGGCAGGTTGACCCCTCAGGAGACTGGTAGGGAGGATATGATGAAAGTCCCCTGAGGAGGTTCCACCGACCGGCCTCTCACAAGCTGGTGGGGCAGGTTTACCCCTCAAGAGGCAGGTAGATATGACATAATGAAAGGCCCCTGAGGATGTTCTGCCGACCGGGCTCTCACAAGATGGCGGGGCAGGTTGACCCCTCAGGATGCAGGTAGAGATGACATAATGAAAGGCCCTTGAGGAGGTTCCGCCGACCGGGCTCTCACAAGCCGGTGGGGCAGGTTTACCCCTTAGGAGGTAGGTAAAAATGACATAATAAAAGACCTTTGAGGAGGTTCCGCCGACCGGGATCTCACAAGCCGGCGGGTAGGTCAACCCCTCAAAAGGCAGGTAGATATGACATGATGTAAGGCTCCGAGAAGAAACCGCTGACCGGGCTCCTTGATGCTGGCATGGCTGGTACACTCACTCGGGAGATAGAGAATGTACTCACAAAGGACAGAGGCCAACAGGGCCGGAGCACTCGCCTAGGAGATGAAGGGGCATCCTTCATTTTACTTATAGTTTAAATTGAGATTCAGGCACTAGAGCTCCTCGGCAAGTGGCCAGGGCAGGCGCGTGCTCGCAACAGCTAGGTGTAACCTAAGTGTCTCTATCGTTTCTCGTTGAGAGGACAAGGCGAGAACGCATCCTTTTTTCTACTTAATATAAATAAAGACTCAAGCACTATAGCTCCATGGCGAGTGGCCAGGGCAGGTGCGTGCTTGCATTAGCCATGTGTAATATAAGTGTCTCTATCGTTTCTCGACGAGTGGTAGAGGCGAGAAGGCATCCTTTTTTCTACTTAATATAAATAAAGACTCAAGTGCTATAGCTCCTCGACGAGTGGCCAGGGCAGACACATGCTAACAGCAGCCAGGTGTAACCTAAGAGTCTCTATCATTTCTCGGCAAGTGGCTGAGGCGAGGAGCCATCCTTTATTTTACTTATAATTTGAATTATGATTTATACACCCTAGCTCCTTGGCGGGAGGCTGAGTTGAGTGAGTGTTCGCCGGGCGGAAGAGTAAGCTCGATTTTTACTTAGAACCTAAATGTTCCTAACGCATCTCGGCGATCGGTCGAAGAGAGCGCATATCCATATCACATCTGAAAGCCTAACGTGGTGAGAATTCATGAAAAAGAAAATGGAAGGACGGTAAAAACTACAAAGGTATTCTTTCATATATCAACAAAAAATAGGGGGGGGGGGGGGAGAACTCGCCCCATATAAAAATTGTGAAGAATAAGGAGTGGGAAAAAGGAGAAGTCCATTAGGCGTGGGGAGAGTCCCCAAGATTCTGCGAAATATCTTCATCCTCGCTGCTTTAGAAAGGTGAATAACCCTGCTCACTCGAAGAGGAGTCCAAAGCGGGAAGGAAGACGTCAGGGATGATGGAGTCGGCTGTGAAGGTGGACCAGGTCTCATTAAGAGCTTTCACCTCACGGAGAAAATCCACCATGAACTCCGACGTCGCTGCGACCATCTATCTTCGAATCCTATCCATCTTGCGAGGCTAAATGCGTGGGGTCTTTGCGCCGGTAGAGGATGACTTGCCTCGCTTGGTCACCTGATCTCGCCCCGTGGACGAAACGAGTCGCGCCTTCAGGTGGGTGTTCTCCTGATCTAGCTCCGTGATCCTATTCGTCAGCTGCTCAAGGGTCTCAGACTCCTAAAAGAGAAAGACACTTGGTCAGGAAGGCAAGCAGGTGAGGTCCGGATGAAAGGAACTATGGAGAAAAACCTACCGGTTTGCAGATTTACCTCTCTAAATCGAACTCGACAGCCTGGAGACGAGCCTCGGTCTCATTGGCCGTCTTCTCGGTCTATTCGAGCTTCTCGCCGCATTTTGTGTGCTGATGGCTGAGGATGAGACCCTGCCTTGTTGTCGCATGCGAGAGCTCAAGGGAGTGATGCGGCGTTGTGGCGCACTGTCGGGCGAGGTTATGAAGGGGAAGATCCCGATAGACCATAACATCCTTGCGACCATAGAGCCCATAAATTAGGTTGAAGGCCCGCGCGCCGGTCTCCTCGCCCTCCGCCCAAGAAGGTTGGTGGGTGGAAAGGGATAATCGGCTAGCTGAAGACCCCCAGTGCAACACAGGGTTTCCCGAGAGGCCCGTCGCCTTCAGCCCTAGGTCATGGAAGGGATGCAGCTCGGGAGCTTTTGGAGGCCCTGACACAACATTCTTACCCTTCTCGCGCGACTGCCTTGGCCTTTTGGGGAAGCGGGTTGCACGTGGGATTCAATATTGACGGCACCCCGCACTCGTGTAGGCGTGCTCGCGGGTGGCAACCTCCGCACGGGATCAACAACCGCCACTTTTGCCCTATCAAGGGCTCTCATCTCGCCCCTGGGAAAGTACAGGGGGGTGGGCCGGCACGGTCCACTCGCCTGCAAAGTGCAAGAAGTTAGATTTGAAAGGGAAGAAGGGTGAAGATAAGCGAGTGCACCAATGATTTACCTTTGTCGGGGGTACAGGGGAAATCTTATTGAGGTTCCGCCTCAGGTAGGTGACCTCGAAGTCCTTCTCGTAGAAGAATGCGTGAAGGAGGGCCGCCTCTCCATCCACCACCGGATCTTTGTAGATCTTCTCTCTCTTTTGAATCGGCGAGAAGGGGATTCTACCGAGGTCACCCTTGACGAAGATGAACTTGTTCGTCCAGTGGTGAACCATATTGGAGGTCTCGAGCACCCGAACGTGTGAGCCTATCAAGATGGTTACCCCATCAACGTTCGCTCGGAAGACGAACAACTTCCAAAAGATGGTGAGGTCAAATTCGATTCGCTCCTCCCGCAAGAAGCATGTGAATGCGACCAGCATCACAATCGCATTTGAGTTCATCTGGGCAGGGACGACTCTGAAATATTTGAAAAACTGCCTCAGCTCAGGCCAAAGAGGTAGGCAAAGCCCCACCTAGAAATGAGCGAGTGGGAACGCGAGTTCATCAAGGTAGAAAGTGTTGATGCACTCGCCAATCTTTGGGTGGTGAATTTTGAACCCTGGCGCCGGGTAGGGGCCCAGGAAGTCCGCGATCTCTGGCCGCGTTACCCAACACTCAGGGAAGGAATGATCCCGGAAGTTCTTCTCACAATTGGATCGACCATCATTGGACTAGCCAGTCATCCTCGACATAGTTGCAGAAAGGCAAGTGCAAGAAAGAGGAGGAAGACGATGGTCAGAACAGTTAAGGCGGTGGGGGGGGGGGGGGGGTATTAATACGTGCTGGGGAAAAACATAGCCTGGTCTTCCTAAAGTGGGACCTGCCACGTCCCATCACAAGTTACCCAACCACTCACTCGCGCCATCGTGATACCGGGTCAACTCGGTGAGTGTACCGGATCGTGGAGTATGAGAAAACACGCTACTAAATCGGCGAGTGCCGAGAGTCACAACAAATAATTCAATAGACACGAGCAGAATGAGTACATGCGAGTGCAATAAAAAACAAAAGGAGGAAAGAGGGAAGACGTTCAGAGAGGAACCCACATCCACCGCCCGCGAGCTTGGGTGCGAGGTCTATGGCCTCACATCGTACGATCATGCTTGCGCACTTGCGCGAGATCATGATGGGCCGCCAGGATCATCTCCTCCACCTATACCATGTTCTCCTCCAACTCCATCGTGTCTCTCCCGCAGCTTTTGTAGCTCCCTGGAAAGCCGGGTGACGCTCGCCTCAAGTACTTGAATTCACTCCTCCAGGCCTATAATGTGAGGGAATGGGTCAGATTCCTCCGCAAGACGATCTGCATTTATGGCTATCAGGAGACGCTCATGCATCTCAAGGATTGTGGCAATGCGATCAATCAACTCGATCATGCTGATAGGCTGGCCAAGAAGCTCGTGAATCTAACTAGGGGTGATGCGGGTGGCCCGCTCGACCGGCTGGACTTGCAAGAAGTAGGGGAAGTTGGACCTGTCATAAAATAACACAGAACTGGCCAAGGTCAAAAGTCAATCTTTCATAAAGAACTTACCGCGCGAGATCTCGATGTCCAACGCTCGGCGGGGGGGGGGGGGGGGGGGGGGGGGGGGGGGGGGGCGATAAGTCAGAACCCCTTCATCCTGTAAAGGGGGTAGGTCGCTCACCCAAATTGGTGTGAGAGGCGGTGATATGGGGTTTACCATCCCCCGAACTTAAGGGAACTAGCCCGGAGAAGTGAGTCAGGTGATCTATGATAGGAAGTTCTGTCGACACCAGGGCGAGCGAGGGTGACGGTTGTTCCCACGGGACCTGAGAGCGATGGACTCCTTGGAGAATGTGTCCCCTGGAGAGGTATCAACGAGTGGGCCTCAGGAACAGCCGAGTGCGGGGGAACTACGAGAATCATGAGGTTAAACATCTGTGACGAGCTACCCGCAATGCCAAGGTTTGAGAAATACATACTAGGGATCTGGGGGCGAGTGTCCAAGTCCATGCAGACATTCCCCTCATCTCGCTCGGCAGTCTCAGGAGCAGGGGAGTTCCACTCGGCTGCGAGCTGCAAAGAGTTAACTCCCTTCATTAGATAATCCAGTAATGGAAAATAATCCACTAAAGAAAAAAGGCCAAGACCTAGTGGGCGAGATCTTGGTCCCCGCTGAGCGGGGATGAAATCCGGGTCTCGAGTGGGGGTACTGTGGTCTCGGTCAGCTTGGGGCAATGTTTCTTGGTACTTGCTCGCCCACCATGTTTTTTGGAGCGAGTTGAGGGCTTCCGGATCAGATCCATCAGCTTAATCACGTCTCTATGGGATTTCTCCCTTTGGGAGGCGAGAAGGGCCAAAATATCTGTAGGCGTGGCCATGAGTGGTGACTCGAAAGAGGTGGCTGACAGAGGAGAAGGAGAAGAAGAAGAGAGAAGAAAACCTCGGCGTGAGGATCTGGCTCCATCCCGGGCAATTTATATCCTGTGGGTGGGGGCCACCAAAAGATTCCTCATGCGAGCTCAAACTCGCCAAAACATGGTTGGATGATTTTTCTGAACCTAGGATGAGCTCGCAAAGAGCAGGGATTATGTACAAACATATATTTGGTGAGTCAACCCAGAGGTGACGGCGAGTGCACCTGAGTTGAAGCGAGAGTAGCTCCCAGCTAAATACAACACTCGCTCGGGTGCTGGGACTAAGGGGGTTGCTGGTCCTGGGAAAGGAGGCAGGAATCATGCACCACCGTGGGAGTATTTAGCCCCTGGCAGTACGGGGCCAGGTGGGCGTGAGTGACCAGCTCGGCAAGAGCATTTGGCTCCCTAGGCGAGTGCGCCAATGGGAAGCACTCGCCAAGTATTTTTTGGTCTGCCTCTAGTAAATTTAAATAGTAGGTTGTTGCTATCCGCAGACCATTTTGAGCTGCGGTTAGGAAAAACCAAAGTCGGAGGCCGATATCTGCAGGTCATTTCTATAATCCTATAAATTGACCCCCATATGCACCTTAAAAAGATCTGATTTTTGGAATCCTAGAGAGAGCTTCTTCCTTTCTGCTCTCCGAATTTTGGAGGTGTCGAGCTTAGTCTTGGTTTGGGAGGGGAAGATCCTTAGATCTTTCGGGTTTGTGGCGGGACCTCCTCACTGCGGCTCAGGGGTCTATTTGGAGGATTTAGTTGTCTTATGAGAATCCTAAGTTTCGAGTGCCCAGTCGTCAGTTCTCACTCGTTAGAGGTAAAGGCGAGCAACACCCTTTCTGGGGTCCGAACTCCGTGAATCGAGTTCTCTGTTCCAACATCTTCCCTAAGTGTTTTAAATTCTTTTTGAATTTTAATATGATCATGACTAAATTCTTTAAAACAATTTTTCAAATCTTCTAAAGTAAAATCAAATTCATCAAAAAGAGATACTTGATCTTCTTCAGATGAAACTTCCAAAGCCATCAGATAGACTTCTTCAGCAGCAGTTTCTTCATCACTGTCAGATGAAGAGCATGACTCAGATTCTGAGTCACTCCAGGTTTCAGCTATGAAACCTCTTCTTTTCTTCTGGTCCTTCTTTCTGAAGGACTTCTTGTGCTCTTTCTTGCAGCTTTTTTCCTTTTGATATTCAGGACATTCAGGGGCAATGTGCCTTGGTTTTCTTCATGCAAAGCAGATTATTTCCTGCTTTGGATTCTGCTTTGAAGTCTTATCAAACCTTGGTTTGCTTGAGCTCCTTTCCTTCCTTCTTGACCTATCTTCTAAATCTTCTGGCCAAGAAATTGAACATCTCTCTTCAAAAGTAGAAAACTCTCCTTCAGCTGCCTTCAATGCTATAGTCCTTTCTTTTGGGGTTGAGACTTTCTTCTTGGCTTTACTCTCAGCTCTACTTTTCAGAAGCAGCTCATTGGACTTGAGCTTGCCAAGTAAGGCATCTGTAGAGATTTCTCTATGGCATCTATACTCTCTGATGGCCCAAATCCTTGAATCTCAAGTGCTTGGGAAGCACATAATAAGATTGTCATTAATCTCAGTTAATGAGATCTCTTTATCTAGAACTTTGAGCTCATTAATAATGATGTTGAATCTTCCATACATTTCAGCAACATTCTCTTTAGATTAATTTCGAGAGTTCTCATATTGGGATATAAGAAGGGTCTTCCTGTCCTTTCTTTCGTCTGAGCTCCCTTCAACTAATCTGGACAATGACTCCCAGATTTCCTTTGTTGATTGACAATCAGTCACCTTTAGAATATGTCATCTGACATAGTTTTTATGGCCTTTGCATCACCGGCTTCCACCTTCTTCTCTGCATCAGTTCATTCAGCTCTGGGGATAAGTTTTTGTGTCACAGTCCCACTTGCATCTTTTTGCATGGCATTGGAGGACCTAACAATATAACATCAAAGATGTCATCATCAATAGAATTCATATACAACTTTATTCTGGCCTTCCAGAGTGTAAACTTATTTAGATTACACATTGGTGGTCTTGTGGATGCATAGTCCTTAGAACTCATTTTCTTAAAATAAATTTAGAATATAAAAATCTGAGTGAGAGGATGTTTTGATCAAGGTGTTAACCTTTTTCTAATCAACCTCCCTTTGATACCAATTGAAAGTGCACAGTGAATCCCCTATGTATTCTCTAGAGGGGGTGTATAGAGATTTAAAACATTTTTATAAAATGTGCACAGAATAATAACATTTCTAACTACTATGCATTCAGAATTCCAACCAGAATAAAATAAACACAGCAAAATAAAACTAAGTAAGGGACAACAAAGAAAATTAGCACAACACAGATGAGACAAGATCTATAGTGGTTCCTCAAAATATGGGTACTCCACTCTTCTACCACCTTGGTAGGAATACACTATCACAGTGCTTAAGTCTTTTGATATGGAGACTCTTAGAACCAGGATCTGAGTCTTTTGTTAAGGAGACTCTTAGAACCAAGAGTAGATCTTTTTATAAGGAAATATTGAACCAATACTAGATGTTTAGTTAAGGAGATCTTGAACTAGAACTAGATTTTTTGTTAAGGAGATCTTGAACCAGGCTGAATCCTTTGAAGATGGATTCTTAGGACTCTTTACTCAGTTTATAAGAAAAAGAAAATAGAGTAAAAGAAGAAGAAGAAGATGGTTCTTCTAAATGAATCCTCTTGCAGTAGTCAATGAGGATTATTGACACTTAGTGTTTTCTGGATCATTGCTCAGTGAATAAATATTATAACCCGCATTTTTCCCATGAATTTAATAAATATTATTAGAGCAAGGGGAAAATTACCGTTATGATGCCACGTCATGCAGGGGACAACTACAGACGCTCAGGTAGCCACTACACACAAAAATTTATAAAAGACATAAATTTGCTTGAGTTAAATAGAGGATTTACATTTTTAGCTTAAGACCGTGTCCCTCGGTCCAGTTTATCAACTAGTCCACGAGTAGAAATCTATACATACGCAGTGGAAAGATAGTGTTGGGAATATTGCCCTCAATGTTCCCTTGATTTGAAGAGGCATCACTTCCAATACTAAGTAGATATTGTATTTGATGAAGCTTTGTTTTTGTAAGTTAAACAAGCTTAGGTGACTCAAGAGAAAGGGTTAATCAAGAACTAAGGTTAGGAGAAATCTTCTCCTAAGTTGATGAAGAAATGTCTCAGCTGAACCGCTGAGACGAGGAGCCATCTCAGCGGATCCGCTGAGAAGAAGTTGTCTCAGCTTCTAGGTTCGTCAAACACTAACGCAGAGAGCCGTTCGTTGAACGCAGAGCACAGTTGTTCGACAGCTGAGACGAGATAGAAGAAACAGCTGATAATCGCGTGTTCATCGAACGCAGAACAAAGTTCGTCGACCGCTGAGACGAGATAGAAGAAACAACTGATAATAGCGTGTTCGTCGAACGCAGAGAGCTGTTCGTCGAATGCAGAACACAGTTTGTCGACCGCTGAGACGAGATAGAAGAAACAGCTGATAATTGCATGTTCGTCGAATGTAGAGTGTCATTAGTCGAACGCAGTAGTGACAAGGCAGATTGTCAAACCCAGAATGAAGCGGGTTCGTCGAACTCAAGACTTAGCGGGTTCGTCGAACAAAGGATGCAGCAAGTTCGTCGAATGCAGGATGCAGTGGGTTTGTCGAACGCAGAGTGCCGTTCGTCGAACGCAGAGACAAGGCCGATCGTTGAATGTAGAGTTTGGCAAGTTCGTCGAACGCAGAGTTTGGCAAGATCGTCGAACGCAGGATGCAGCAGGTTCGTCGAACGCAGAGTGTAGCGCGTTCATCGAACACAGACCTTCTCTACAAATAAGTAGGGCAGCGGGACCTGCGGCTAGGGCAAGTTGCAGAAAAGCTATAGGGGACCACCGATCTCTCCCATACTTCTTGGGAGATCAAATTAGAGCCGTTGAAGATAAAAGAAATATAAAAGAAAGTGTTAGGGCTTTTTCTAAGCCTCGGCCAATTACTTGCGAAATCTCGTTTTCTCCATTGACGACTGCTGCTCTCGTCTTTCTTCCTGCTCACTGAAAGAGAAGAAGAAACTGAGAGAAGAAGATAGCTCCTCCACCAGAAGGGTCAAGGTGATCTTCCACCCTTCTATTGAAGAGGAAGATCAAGAGGTAGCTGTTATCATCATCTTCAGCTACAGGAAAGCACAAACTGTGCAGGATCTACAAGAGAGTATTTCCACTGTAGAATACTTCTAAACCATCTTTTTCTGTAAGGCTTTTTTCCTGAGTGTGTAGGGTTTATTTGCCTGAGTTGTAAGGCTTGTTGCCTGAGGTAGGACCAGGAGGTGGTCTGAGCTGTAGGAGGTGTTTTCCTCTGAGTTTGTAGGGCAGATGTGCCTGAGGTAGGAGCCGGTGATAGCTCTGAGTTGTAGGGACTCTTGCCCTGATGTAGGATCATCCTTGATCTGAGAAGTTCTGAGGAACTTATGTTGTAAGCTCTTGGAGGAGTTGGCCTTGTCTAACACATTGTTAGAAAGGTGAAGGGGGAAAGAGGACTACTCAAGACACCTTGTCTTGAGGAACCTCTATACATACTTGTGTGCTTTCTGTGTTGCTTGATTCTCTGATTAGAATAATTTGAACAGGCCATAATTATCAAGTAAAACTCAAAAGACCTATTCACCCCCCCTCTAGGTCAATTAGTTAACATTCCTATATTCTTTCAGATAGGTTCATTTAATACTAAATGAGCATGAAGATCGAACAATACGACAATGATATGCACTTCTCTAGATTTAGTATAAGTAAAGAAGGAGTTTTCTATGATCTTCAAAATAGGTGACATTTACTTAAAATCATGTTATGCAAGAATGCCATTTTCTATACTTAAAATAACTCATGCATCCTAACATAAAACTTCCTAGATAGCAAGTAAGAGATATAACCAGCAAGTAACATCAGAAAAGCTAGCAAGTATTCTAACACTGGAAAACTACAACTGAATCAAAGGAACAACTACCTCACAATAGTGAGGGGAAAGCAGACAACTGCAACTAACCATAGCTCCGAAGATACCAACTCTACCACCAAAACTGCTACTGCTCTGAGCCTAAGACATTCAAAAGAAAAGAATACCTTAGTAAGAAAGTACAAGTGGCAGCAAGAATAAAACCAATGCTTTTCAATATACAAGGGTTAACAACAAAATCAAAACTTCAGATTTGCAGGAAAAGAGCTTTTAACAGTTACACAATGATTAGCTTGAAACAACCCGAGCCAGCTCAATCGAGTGCATTCGGTAAGAGAAATGTCTGCACTAAAAGTAATGGCCATATATATATATATAAGCACTTGAGATATATCAGCACGAGAAAAGGGCATCATTTAATGTCGGGCAACACGAGTCTTGGGTGTATGATCCCAAAAAGGCACTATGACAGTGGTACAATCCACTAACGCTCACAGCCCTAAAAACTAACACGGGGTGCTATTGCGGTGACTCCAGTCCACACAAACCAACAGTCCCAAATAGGGGCACCATGGCGGTGACTCTTAGCTCACACAACTAACAAACCCCCACATAATCAACAGAGCAAACGCAGCTCTTAAAACCAACAAGCCAAACAAAAGAGTGTCAAGCAAGAAAATAGGCTTACACCTGGATTTAACCACAACTCACGATGAGAGAAACAATAAGCACATGATTCAGCAATTAATAATTAGATCAACATTCAACTTATAAAAAAGGTTGAAGATTTCAACCAGCCGACACCATACAAGACTTGGTGTAGGAACACGACAATGATAAGCTTAACACGAAGGCCAAACACCAGAATAATACTCAATAGTTCATTAGAAAACACTCGGCAAGCCAAACTTGACTCCGAACGAACTTCTCGATGAATAAAACATAACTTCATCTAAAGTATCAACAAATGAACTCAACGCACTCAACATCATAATTTATAATACGCAAGAACACCAGGCAAAAAGTGTTGAGTCGTGAGGCGCCCTTAGAGGGGGAGGGGGTGAATAAGGGTTGTAAAAACTTATACTTTATTTTAAAACATTTGTAATTAGAAAAGAAGAAATCAAGTAATATAAAAGAGAAACATGATTTTATTAATCTTGAGATATGAAAATACAAAACTTGATTTCTTATGACGCTATAAATCGTGGGCAATAAATATAAAAATCCTTTTTGTTTTCTATCCCGACTCGTATCCTCACGAACTGGTGGCTTTAGCCTATCCTCCCCCGGATATGGCCTCAAGCCGCTCTAGCCTTTCTATTCTCAAAAAAGGCCTTGAGCACCCCCTAGATCTATGCCCTAGACCTAGTAGCCAACATGAGGTGAATTCACTCCACGATGGTAATAAAAAGAGTTACAAAAGAAATTACAAAATATAATAAAAACTCCCTATAAAGAATTCTGGAGAAGGTGAAGGCTCGCTGGATGTTCTTTAAGTCGAAGCGTGCATCCTTCATGTTGCATAAGCGTTGATCCGTCTCTCCTTGAATTCTTTGCCTGAAACTTGTGTGGGAGAAGATGGTCTAGAAATACGGCCCTTGCAGAGATTATCAAGTGCTCGAATAGGGCTCTCCAAAATCAGTAGTAAGAGACGACGAAATCATCCAATTTATAGACTTTGAGCTAATGCCGAAGTTAAGTGCTAACGCCGGGCGTTGACCATGTATAGCAACATATTGATGGCTTGGATCTTCAGAAGAGGAAGAAGATTCTGTACTTTAGGAAATGTTTTATTTCAGGCAATACTAACGCCGGCGCTAAGGCTCACGCAGGCGTTGGACAAATCATTCCTAAAGCTCCTCCTGCAATCACGGCTGCTTCCTCCTTGCCATAATCGTCGATTGATAACTCCGGCGTTAAGTGCTAATGCCTGGCGTTGAGTTTCTTTCTCTTTTTACTCAGTCGGAAAACCATCCTGTCGGTCGACATCCCATCCCGTCGATCGACATCCCATCCCGTCGATCGACATCCCATCCCGTCGATCGACATCCCATCCCGTCGATTCGCTAACGCCCAGCGTTAAGACCTAACGCCCGGTATTAGACATCTTTCAATCCTTCTTCTTGTGGATAGTGCTAGACCAGTATTGCAACAACCTAGTGTCATATCTGTCCAAACCTGCATGCTAAAAACACAAGGACAAACAAAATCAAATATAAGTAGGATTTATTATTCTCAAATAAAATGGATGCGGAAAACCATGTTCCAACAATCTCCCCCTTTTGATAATAACAAATCCAATAGAGATAAATCATAATCATATATAAGATATGTGTTTTTAGAAGGATATATGACACAAAGCAATCATAGAGATAATAATAAGAATTATAGATCATTTAAGAATGCTCCCCATATAAAAATGCTCCCCTTAGTGTATACTCTCATATACTAGATACATGCCCCCCTTAATCTAGTGAATCCTATTCCGTTTAATCAATATGATTTAGCTCTTTATTCTCCCCTTTTGTTATTAACAAAAGAGGGTGGAGTTTAAATTAAAAACTAGAGAAAGGAAAACACAAATGAAGGACAAAACTAAGGGAGAATTTAAAAGTTTTAGTTTAAACATAAAGAAAGTCGTGATCGAGCTAAGGAAGAGAGTAGCACAGCGGAAATAGGTATGATAAGCGTGAATGAACATTATTCCAATCCATTGTTTTGATTAATAGAAGAAACTACATAGTTTGCAAAAAAATGTTTACAAGCTTGTTTGCAACAAAGTATGACAAAAAATTCCTAGAAGTAGGCATGATAAACCATAGGAACACATTGCATAGTCAAATAGGAATGCGGAATAAGATAATGCAAATAAATATAGAAGAAGTTTTTTGTTAAGAAATAATATGTTTGACACTAGGTTTTTCACAATAGAGCAATAACACTGTAAGTTCTTATAACAAGTAGGCAAGCTTGATTTATCATACACAACAAGATAATAACTACAATGAAATCAATTCGAATTTCAAGTGAAGAAAACATTGTAGAAATCATGCATTACAATCTAGTGCTTTTACTTGAGTTTTTAGAGAATTTTGTAATTTTGCAATAGGTTCCAATTCTCATGAGTATAAATTTTATAAAAAATCAATGATGTGTGTGTTTTGATAAAAGTATACAAATGATATAATCAAAACACATGACATATATAATGAAATAGAAATAATACTATTAAGGATGTAACCTTATGTTTACTTTCACACATCAACACAAGAATAGAATTTCAAGGCACAACAAAATAGGTACAACAACCAAGGTGCTTCACCCACACAATGCTTATTGAGACTTATCAGGGTGCAAAGTATTGCTTGGGGGATCACTTAAGCAATTTTATTGAATTTTTATTCTTAGTGATCCGGTGTACAAATAGAAGTGATAAAAAATAATGTGTTTACACAAGACACTTTACAATTCTTTCCAAGGTGCTCAACCTCACAATGCTCATTAAGACTTATCAGGAGGGTGAGTTGTGCTTAGTTGAGTTATCTTTGGCTTTAAATTTCATATTAGTGTAATAGTGGGCCAAAGGTCTCAGAATTCACTTGTTGTTGTAAACACAATATATTATTTTCGAAAGTAATCACTTCTATATGTGCAAGAAATTTATTATTTGAGTGAAGGTGTTAGTAATGTAGACAAATATCTTAATAGATTAAAACTATTACATTACACAATCATGCAACTTGAAGATTATGAACATATGTAGATCATCAAAAAGTGAGTGTTTGGATCATTGATTAGCATAAAATATTGCTCATGCTTAGAAGCTTGCTAGGCAAAACATACACAATTATATATAGACTATTTCATTGCACATAATTAGATTAAGGTCAAGGCATGAAAAATAAGACAATGTTTAATAAATTTGAAATTAAAATTGCTCATTTAAGAAACTCTTTTGTGTATGCCCAAATAAGATTGACCATTTCAAACATAGATGATTAAGATGCTGTGCTCATGTGAAGACATATAGTCAAACAATAATTTAATATAGATAAGCAACAACACATAGCAAAAAAAATATTGTAGGATTTTGGATTATATATATTTTTGTTGAATTTTAAAATAGACCGAACATAAAAAATAGAGAGAAACAATAACCAAAAACAATTTGGCAATAACCCCCAAAAAAAGTTTTCACATTTGCAAAAGAGGGCTAACGCCTGGCGTTAAGTAGTTAACGTTGAAACAGGACACTATTTTTTAAAGTTCTTGAAAAAAAAATTGTTGGAATAAATAACATGTATATATGCCTTCATAGTGTAAAAAATTCAGATAATTTGGAAGATACTAGAAGGCAAATCAAGCATGTTTTTCTATATTTTTAAAATGGTTATATATATATTTTTTGTATTTTTGAGGTGAAAATAATAAATTAAGAGGCAAATTTATTCAAGGAAATAGCAGTAGAGAAATACCAGAAATATGGCAGAGAAGACAGAATTTAAATCTGATCAAAAAGACTAACACCTGGCGTTAACTAGTTAACGCCGGACAGTACTTGATTTTTAGAGATTTTCCACAAAATGTTCTATGGAATAGGGAGTATGTATATAGACCTTCTTAGGGTAAAAATTTCAGAGAAAATGGAAATGAGTAGAAGGATTATTTAAGCATATTTTGGTGGTTTCAAAATAGTTTTATCCCCTTTTTTTTATTTGATTTTTCATAACTTGTGATGAGTTTTCAATTCGTTAAGTCTAAGGTTCCTAATTCTTATCTAAGTAGAGCAAAGCGGGAGTCAGGTAGAGGCTTGGTAAAGATGTCTGCAAGTTGGGATTCAGTTCCAATAAAGTTTACATGAACATGTTCCTTTTTTATGTGATCCCTAATGAAATGATGTCTAACGTCTATGTGTTTGGATCTTGAGTGATGAACGGGGTTATTGGTTAAATCAATAGCACTCTTGTTGTCAAACTTGAGTTCAATATTAGTTAGATGAATTCCAAAATCTTCTAAGGTTTGAGTCATCCATAAAGCTTGGGCACAACAACTTCCTAGTGCAATATATTCCGCCTCGGTGGTGGAGAGGGCAACAGAATTTTGTTTTGTACTTGACCATGCAACTAGAGAAGGACCTAAGAAATGACATGTGCCACCATTTCTTTTTCTATCTAGAGAGCAACCCGCATAATCGAAATTGGAATACCCATGTAATAGAAAGGAATCATTAGTTGGATACAAAAGACCTAGTTTAGGTGTGCCAATAAGATATCTAAATATTCATTTTACCGCTTTTAAATGAGATTCTTTTGGGTTTGCTTGAAATCTAGCGCATAAGCATACATCAAACATAATATTGGGTTTAGATGCACTAAGGTATAATAAGGATCCAATCATCCATCTATATAAAGTTTGGTCAATGGAAATTTCAGTTTCAACTTTTCCTAATTTTAGTGATGCGCTCATTGGAGTACTAGCTTGTTTTAAGTTTTCAAATCCAAATCATTTTAACATATCATAAACATATTTAGATTGACATATGAAGATTCCATCATTTCTTTGGGTTATTTGAAAGCCTAAAAAATAAGTTAATTCACCAACTAGACTCATTTCAAATTCATTTTGCATTACAAGTACAACTTCATTACATAGCTCTTCATTAGTGGCTCCAAAAATAATATCATCAACATATATTTGTAAAATAATTATATCATCATTAATATGCTTAATGAAGAGTGTATTGTCGGCACTACACATTTTATAACCATTCTTTAATAAAAAAGATGTTAGACGTTCATACCAAGCACGGGGAGCTTGTTTTAGACCATAAAGCGCTTTTTCTAATCTATAGACATGATTTGGAAATTTTTCATCTATAAAACCTGGGGGTTGTTCTACATAGACTTCTTCTTTAATTATCCCATTTAAGAATGCACTTTTTACATCCGTTTGAAATAGTTTAAACTTCTTATAACTCACAAATGCAAGAAAAATTCTAATCGATTCAAGGCGAGCAACGGGAGAAAATGTTTCATCAAAGTCGACCCCCTCAATTTGTGAATAACCTTTTGCTACTAATCTAGCTTTGTTCCTAGTGATTCTAAAATCTCCATCTAATTTATTTTTAAATATCCATTTGACACCAATAACAGGGTGATTAGATGGTCTTTCTACAAGCTTCCAAACCCTATTGTGTTCAAATTGATTTAATTCTTCATTCATAACAATAAACCAAAACTCATCATTTAAAGCGGTAGAAACATTTTTAGGTTCAATTTCAGAGACAAAGCATAAATTAGAAAAAGATTCATTAAAGGAAGAGCGTGTAGTTACCCCTCTTGATGGTTCTCCAATGATAAGCTCCCTTGGATGATCTCTTGTGAATCTAAGCACGCTTGGAGGCACAAACTCTTCTTGCACCTGTTCGACTTCTTTGTCCTTTCTAAGTTATTCATCGTCATCAAGCTCCAAAGGTGAAGGGGGGGGGGGGGGGGGGGTTCATCTTCTTTTCCTGCACTATTAGAATCTACACAAGGCATAATTTCATCAAACTTCACATGAATAGACTCTTCAACCTTTTTAGATTTCTTATTATATATCTTATATGCCTTGCTAGTAGACGAGTAACCAAGAAAGACTCCTTCATCGCATTTTTCATTAAATTTAGCTAATGCATCTTTGGTATTTAAGATAAAACATTTATATCCAAAACATGAAAGTACGATACATTAGGTTTCTTTTGGTAATATAATTCATATGAAGTTAATTTCAAAATAGGGCGAAGCATGATCAGATTTATAACATAACAAGATATATTTACTGCTTCAGCCCAAAAAGATCTAGGCAATCCGTACTCGGATAACATAGTGCGCGCGAGTTCCTGAAGGGTTCTATTTTTCCTCTCCACCACACCATTTGTTGGGGGAGCGTGGAGCTGAAAATTCATGCTTGATACCTAGATTATTACAGAAAGTGGTGAAACTATCATTTTCAAATTCCCCTCCATGATCCGACCTTATGCACTTTATTTTTAAGTCTAATTCATTTTGAATGCGATTACAAAGTTTTGAAAATTCAGAAAATGCATCAGATTTGGAGGTGAGAAATAAAGTCCATGTGAATATAGAGAAATCGTCAATTAATACAAAAGTGTACTTTTTACCCGCAAGACTACAAGTGCTAATTGGCCCAAAGAGGTCCATGTGAATTAGTTACAAAGGTCCTGTGGTGGATATTTCACGTTTACTTTTAAATGATGTTTTTGAAAATTTTCCTTTTTGGCAAGGTGAGCATAAAGAAGATAGATTTCCATTTAGTATTGGCAACCCTCTAATAATTTTATTTTTTGACAATTTTAAAATCAACTTAGTGCTAGAGTGACCAAGTCGCCTATGCCACAATTCAAGTTCTTCATTTTTTGAAATAAGACATTTAAGTGATGCACGTGATAGATCATGAAAAGTAATTAAATAGACATTTTGAACTCTTGGTGCAATGAGTACAATTTATTAGACTTAGGATCAAAAATTTTGCACAGATTTGAAGAAGACTCAAATAACACATTCAGACCTTTATCGCATAATTGACTAATAGAAATTATGTTGTGTTTTAAGCCTTCTACAAATAACACATTTGTAAGAGAGAAAGATTCATTAACCACTGTACTGGTGTCTAATATTCTTCCTTTTCCATTGTCACCAAACGTCATGGTTCCTCCTTTTTCTTAGAGAGGCTAAGGAACTTTGCTTTATCGCCCGTCATGTGCTTGGAGCAACCCGAGTCCAAGTACCACATATCTCCTTTGTCCTTAGCCTGCCAATAAACCTAAGAAGAAAATGTTAGTGAAGATCCGGATACCCATGAGGTTCCTCCCATAACATATGTGGAGACCATAGGTACCCAGATTTGTTTTAAAGTGCGCTTTCCCTTCTTCCTACAAGAGTCTGTGGTGTGCCCAAACAATAAGATATTGGCACAAGCAACAAAAGGGGTTGAGACCTTTTTATGTGACTGTTGTTGACTCTTGCTGGTATACACAGAGGTAGAGGGAGTAAAGGAATTATATTTAGAAACAAAGGCGAAGTTTTCACTTACTAGATTTCCACATTTCTTTGCAAAATTTTTCTTTTCATTTTCAATTTGAGAGAGAGATATGTTCAACCTTATTTCTAAGTCTCCCTTTTCTTTCATTAGTGATTCGATATTGGAGAGAGCCTTAGAAAGATCATTTTCAAGTTCCTTTGCTTTTGTCAAATGATTGTCATTCTTTTGGCAAGACATTATTTCTTTATTTAACTTTTGATTTTGTTTCAAGAGTATTTTATTTTATGTTTTAAGAAGCTCAAGATCTTTTATTTTTTTACCAAACGATTTGCATGTATTTAAATATTCAACATAAAGATCATCATAAGTTGAAGGGATTACCTCAGTGTCGCTTTGGACACTACACTCGTCATCAGTTGGTTCTTGGTTCCTCCCTATGTGACCCAAATTTGCCTCATCATCCTCGCTTGAACTCGAATCGTTTGAGCAACCAGATGAAGAATCATCCCATGTTGCCGCCTTCAAGACCTTCTTCTTCTCCTTTCCTTTATGTCGCTTTTCTTTTTGCTCCTTCAGGTATTTTGGGCATTGGATTCTTATATGCCCGGTCTTCCTGCAGTGGAAGCACTCGGGAGGAGGTCGCTCTTCATCGTCGTCGCTTGATTTTTCTTTTTTCTCCTTTTTGGAAGATGATCCTTTACAAAATTACTTGCGGAAGGTATTCCTTCTTTCTGGATTCTTCATGAACTTTGTGAAGTTTTTCACAAAGAGACTCTCCTCGTCTTCTTCATCATTATCTTCCTCTTTTCTCGACTTTAGTGCCAAAGCCTTCTTCTTTGGCTCCTTATTGTATTCTTCATCTTGAATGTTGAGTTCGACCTCATGGGTTTTGAGATTCCTAATGAGGCTCTCAATCTGGAGCCACCTTAGATCATGCGATTCGGAAATTGCAATCACCTTTGGATTGAACTTCAGAGGAAGAGATCAAAGGATCTTTCTCACCAAGTCACCATTTGAGAAAGTTTTCCAAAGAATCTTTGAGGCGTTGACAATCTTGGTGAAGCGAGTATACATTGAGTCCACGTCCTCATTTGGATCCATCCTGAACCTTTCAAACTCCAATTCCAGTTGGAATAGCTTTGAGTCTTTGACCTGCGAAGTACCTTCATGAGTTATTTCAAGCAAATTCCGAATGTCATAAGCAGTTTCACAAGCACAAACTCTATTAAATTCGGTCCTATCTAATGCGCAGAATAAATCATTCATAGCTTTAGCATTATTTGTACATTTATTTTTATCCCCATCATCCCACCTATCTCTAGGCTTTTCCATGGTTACTTCTCCAACAATATAAGTAGGAGTTGTATATGGTGTTTCAATACTAGCCCAAACATCTAGATCTAAATTAATTAGAAAATAAAGCATTCGCGTCCTCCAATAATTATAGTCAGTTCCGGTGAAAAGTGGAGGTCTACTTATTCCTTGCCCTTCATGAAAAGCGAGATCATGAGACGCCATTATTACCGGTTGTTAGACCATTTTGGAATAACCTCGCTCTGATACCACTTGTTGAATCGTGAGGCGCCCTTAGAGGGGGGGGGGGGGGCGTGAATTAGGGTTTTAAAAACTTATACTTTATTTTAAAACATTTGTAATTAAAAAAGAAGAAATCAAGTAATATAAAAGAGAAACATGATTTTATTAATCTTGAGATATGAAATTACAAAACTTGATTTCTTATGACGCTAGAAATCGTGGGCGATAAATATAAAAATCCTTTTTGTTTTCTATCTCGACTTGTATCCCCACGAACCGGTGGCTTTAGCCTATCCTCCCCCGAATATGGCCTCAAGTCGCTCTAGCCTTTCTTTCCCCAGAAAAGACCTCTAGCACCCCCTAGATCAACGCCCTAGACCTAGTCACCAACACGAGGTGAATTCACTCAATGATGGTAATAAAAGGAGTTACAAAAGAAAATACAAAATATAATAAAAATTCCCTATAAAGAATTTTGGAGAAGGTGAAGGTTCGCTGGATGTTCTTGAAGTCGAAGCGTGCGTCCTTCACATTGCATACGCGTTGATCCGGCTCTCCTTGAATTCTTTACCTGAAACTTTTGTGGGAGTAGATGGTATGGAAATATGGCCCTTGCAGAGATTATCAAGTGCTGGAATAGGGCTCTCCAAAATCAGTAGAAAGAGACGACGAAATCATCCAATGTATAGACTTTGAGCAAACTCCGGCGTTAAGTTCTAACACCGGGCATTGACCATGTAGCAACATATTGATGGATCGGATCTTCAGAGGAGGAAGGAGATTCTGTACTTAAGGAAATGTTTTATTTTAGGCAATACTAACGCCGGCGTTAAGGCTAACGCAGGCATTGGGCAAATCATTCCTAAAGCTCCTCCTGCAATCACGGCTGCTTCCTCCTTGCCATAATCGTCGATTGATAACGCCGGCGTTAAGTGCTAACACCTGGCATTGAGTTTCTTTCTCTTTTTACTCAGTCGGCAAGCCATCCCGTCGGTCGGCATCCCATCCCGTCGATCGGCATCCCATCCCGTCGCTAACGCCCAGCATTAAGACCTAATGCCTGGCGTTAGACATCTTTCAATCCTTCTGCTTGTGGATAGTGCCAGACCAGTATTGCAGCAACCTGGTGTCATATCTGTCCAAACTTGCATGCTAAAAACACAATGTCAAACAAGATCAAATACAAGTAGGATTTGTTATTCTCAAATAAAAGGGAAGCGGAAAACCATGTTCCAACAAAAAGGACTTAAATTATTGATGAAACAATTCGAGATATACGATGAAATCAACAGAAAGACTTATCAAAAGTCGACGTGAAGACTTAACAAAATTCGACGGGAAGACATAACAAAAGTCGATGGGAAGACTTAACAAAAGTCGACGGGAAGACATAACAAAAGTCGACAGGAAACTTCAAAGAAAACATCTAGAAGAGGGCCCGGTCGACGGGACGGGAGCCCGATCGATGGGACGGGATCCCGATCGACGGGAGGTCCCGTCGATTCTAACTTAGAAGATCATCAATTTTGACTTCCCTGCACTCTCCCGTCGATCGACGAGATTGGATGTCGATCGACGGGACTGGAGGTCGATTTTAACTTAGATTTCACAAAACTTCTTCTAACCACCAAATCATACTACCAAAGCTCAAACTCAACTCCAAAACACATGAAAAAGCTTCAAGAGAAGGAATAATTACACATTCTTAGGAAGAGCAAACTTTTCTAAACCTAGGGAAGAGAAACAAAATAAGGAAAAAGGCTCCAACAAGGGAAAATGGCAAAATCGACGGCAGTTCCCGTCGATTCTGACTCAGAAAAATTGATGAAAACAGCACAAACCAGCTAAGACCAAAGATTGACGGGATGGTCTCATTGATCGACGGGAGGTCCTGTCGATCGACGGAATGTCCCATCGATTTTGACTTAGCATACAAATTTTCTCTTTTTCATTTTGTAAACAAACCCAACATACTTCTATCAAGCCCAGCCCCGGACTACCAGTACAAAACTCAACTCCAACACTTCAATTTGTGTAAAAAACCTAATCAACACTCATTACCAAGATACCAAAAATAAGAAAAGATAAGTAAATTGGAGAAACTGCCAAAGGAAGAAGAAAACAAACCACCACTTGCCAATAACTCGAACCACAAAAATGCTGCCTCTCAAGACTTCCACGCCAAGGATCGGCTCAAACACGGCCTAAGCACGAAGAATCTATGAAGATTTGGACAAAAAGAGGGTTAGCGCTGCTAACCCTAGCGCCAAAAATTTACGAAACGGACAATACTTACCACGCACGTGAAGAGCACGACGAGAGCTTTCCAAATCTATGTTCCGACGAAGATTTCGTGTATCTGAGCTCCGACGGAGGCGGTTGAAAAGCTCACAAAAACCACACTCTCTCCCTCTTTCTCTCTCTCAAAACCTTTGGTCTGGCTCAGGAATTTAAGAAGGAGAGCTTTTCGACCATGATGTTGTAATACAACACTGTCATCCATCCATCTGTAATACTAATAAAAATAATAATAATAGGAATAAGAAAAGAGGGGCCAAACCAACGGTCACCGATCCCAATGAAATTCGCACCGAAGACAAAAGTCGGTGCTACAAATCCAAGGAGAAGTCGAAAACAAAATAAAGACATAGAGATGAAGACATAGACATTGAACTTTGACTTCTACGCCGAATATACTTCGAAGTTACATCGGCTTCAAATGTTGTTTAAACTGACTCTGCATTCTGCGTTGAATACAATTCAACATTGCGTTGACTTTAATTGAAGCATCGACTCCCAGTCTGAGTTATCTTTACTTCTATTTGAAGTTACTTCGACTTGCAGTCGAAGCTGCGCCGACTTCTATTCGACGTAGAATTAACTCAACTGAAATTCTGCACTCTTTTTTGATTGGATTATGAAACTCTAATATGAGTGGGACATCCTTGGACATCTAATGACCATATTAGATTCACTATACAACATGAGTAATAAATCCTAGAGGTTGAAATCACTTTTATGTAATTTGTAAGATAAATCAAGAGAATGTTTTTCCCAAAACTCATCTTGCTCAGCAGCTTCTTAAACTACTTGGAGAACAAGGACAGTTCTCCATCTGTAAGATCTGAGCCTGAAGAGCAAGTCTCAGATTCTTCTTCTTCAGCGGCTCTCTCCTATAAGGCTGGGGAGTCTTCTATACTCCTCCTGCAGCTTTCAGCCTTGAAGGCTACAAACTTCTCCCTAGAGTGAGATCTGGAGAATTCTTCTTCTGCCTTCCTGCTATTCAGCTGCAACTCATGGGATAGCAACTTCCCCTATATATTTTGGGGCTGGATGTTAGCCAGATTCTCCATCTCCCTTATAGCACAAATATTGATATCCCACATTTGATGAGGGACCTCAAGAGCTTATCTTTGAGATCATAATTGGAGAATTCTCTCCCATAGTTCTTTAGTCCATTGACTATCTTAAAGAACTTCTCATAGCAATCAACAATAGATACTTTCTTCTCCTGCCTGAAGGCCTCATATTCTTGGTTAAGAAGAGATTTTCTGTCATCTCTTATTTCCTCGGTTTCTTCCATGTATACAATAAGCGAATCCCATATTTCCTTAGTAGTTCTGCAATGAATTAGATTCTGGAAAGTGGAGTCATCTATGACACTCACAATTATGTTCTTGGCCCTTTTGTCCATTATGGACAGAACTACTTCATCTATAGTCATTTCAGAAAAATTCATTGGTACTTACAGATTTGCATCAATAGAGGAGACTTTCATGGGAGTGAAAGGTCCTTCTTCAATAGTTATGATTATTCTAGGACCAGAAGATTCCATGAATAATCAAACCCTTTTCTTCTAGATTCTAAAGTTTTCTTTTCTTCATATGGGCAGCTTCATTGAACTGAGTTCTTTGTAGTTATCTCCAGAAGTCAAGGTGAAGAAAATGATTTCCCTTGATGAGGATCTTGTTCAAGCTGTTAGGCCCTTTTTGAATAACCTACCTGTGATACCACTTGTAAGTTTAGGGATGTCTAATCAACTAGAGGGGGTGAAAATGTGTTTAAGTCTTTTTCGGCAACTACAAATATTCAAGCAAATCACCACAGAAAAAGCAAATACATCACAAAGTACACAGATATTTACAGTTGTTCCCTAGTGTGTGTACTCCATTTCTCCCTCCACCTTTCTAGTAGTGTGCTAGACTCGGTCAACTCCTCTAAATACTCAGATGTAGTAGATCTTATGCCTCAAAGTCCAAGACTCCTACAACTCTGGAAGAACTGTTGATTCCCTACCTCAGATCCAGTCATAGGATCCTACAATTTAGAGGATTCCACTCCTACAACTCAGATTTAAACTTAAATCCTACCCCAGGAACTGTACAAAGCTCTCTACCTCAGATCCTTAACAAAGGATCCTACACTCAGGTCTCAAAGACCCTACACTCAGATTTCCTCAAAAAACCTACAGAAGAATGCATATAAATGTTTCACAAAGATATTCAACTCAGAGAAATTAGCTTGTATAGCTTGAGTCTTCTTGAATCTTGTTACGAACATGGCTTCTTCAGAAATCTTCTTGCAAAGAGATTTTTGATCTTTTAATCGGCAAGATTACTGTACTTTTCTTCAGAAGAATAGATTGATTTGCTTCAAAGAATATCTTCTCTATATTTGAGCTCTTAAACGAATAGCATGTTGACGGCGGTGAGCTCTTTCTTCAGAATGATTGAGAAAATGATTATGATTCTAAAAATTAGGGTTTGTGGATTTTTGTTTCATCCCTTTTATAGGGGCATTTAATAATGGTCGATTTCTCGGACAACCTTTATGCCCGAAATCATATTTCCACAAAGCCCAGCTCTAACTAGCCCCATCTGCGGCAGCAATAAATGATATAATGCCAAAATCACAATTTAATTTGAATTCAAGCTTTTCCCCAATTCGACTAGATGTCTGGTCGAATATTCTTGATGTATAGTTGAATGCAGATCTTTTGGTCGAACTTGAACTCTGCATAACTTTAGTTAAAACCTTCTGCATTAATCGTCTTGATGACTCTTATAGTCTACAAGAAGATATTTGACTACTTCTGTCTTCTAGCTGAATCTTCTCCAGGAATCATCTTGATGACTCTTGTAGCCTACAAGACGATATTTGACTACCAGTCGAATGATAAGCCTATCAAGTTGAATTATGTATTTAACATGATATCTGCCTTTTATACTTCTAAAATTTCATGTTGGTTCCTCGACGACATTTCACTTGTTCTTGACGACAATTCACTTGACCTCGATAACAATTGAGATCACATTGACGATAAATAAATTAGCCAAATTATTCCGTCATTAAAGTGCTTCCAAACATCTGTTGAACACCTCCAAGATGATATGAGTATAGTTGAACCTTGTCAAGACAATATCGTCTAGGATAGTATATTACCAAGACGATATTTGTAGATTGACCTTCTCCCTCTAAATAAGAAGATATGAGAATAACTGAGATTTTACAAGATGATATCATCTTGAAGCTTAAGGTTTTCAAGTCGATATCAAAATCTTTACTCGATGATATTTTGACTCTCCAAGATGATATTTTACTTAGTCAATTTCCGATCATTCTCAACTTAGATCCTTTGCTTTATCTCACTTGCTAGACCTTTCTTCCTGATGATAATAAGTGAGTGACAAGTCTAGTATAGTCTAGAACATAGGTCGACATGGTGTTTTGCACAATGAGGGATTACATTGGCAAAACTATGTCTGATAACACTAAGTCTAGCCCTTATCTAGGCTTGCACTATTTAGTACCTAAAAGCAATATTCTAAAACAAATGCGTCACATAAAAAGTGTATTTATCTTTGACATGAGGATTTCTTCAAATCAGGAACATTGTAGGTAAGGTTCCCAACAATCTCCCCCAATTTGAAGAAGTCGGAACCTCACTCAAAGATAAACTACACATACAAATATTAATGTAATGACACAGATAATAGAGATAATATTCAAAATATCACATATATAAATATGTTGAATGCTTTCAAACAAATTAATAAAAAATTCTATTTGCCTTTAGCACATCTAAAACTTAAGAGCTCTTCCTCTTTCCTTCAGCTTTCTCCTTTTTCTTTTGTTTGTTAAAGAAACTGAAAGGGTTAGGAATGTATCTGTTAGGGATAGCAGAAGCATTCCTTGGTAGTGTTCTCTCGTTCTGCTATTTCATGTAGATTTTTCTCTGGGCTTCAGTTTTCACGTGCTTGGTCCATTCATCAGAGGAGTAGTATTTATCAGTATCTTTTCCAATGCTTCCAAAGTCATTCCATGTTTGTAGAATTATGTGCTTTGACTTTGGACTCCATATTAAGAAGCTAGGATCATTTGCTTCAAGCTTCTTCTCTTGGTAGCCAACTCTTCTTCTGAAAGCCTTTGCCTCTTTTGCTGATTTGAAACAGCTTCCACTTGTGTGTTTTTAGATATATTCAAAGAACTGTCAGACCTTGGAGGATCAGTCACTACGAGATTGAGTACCAGGGAGTGATGAAGTTCATTAACTATCAAAAGGGCTTGATCATATCCAATCTTCTAACCTTTCTAACTTCTTCAATAATACTTCTTTGAATGTCCTTTGAGGAGTCTTCCAACTTCTTAGATAAAGTCTCATTTGTGAAATCTTGAGTGTTCACACATCTGTCCATTATGACCTTCTGACTATCAGTGATTCTCTTGTTGATCCAGTCAACTGCACTTTCTAGGTCTTGCCCTGATTTTTGATGATATTCCAGGGTAGAATCCATCCTGGTACCCAGAGATTGAAGTGCATTCATATTGCAGTCCACATCTGTTTCTGCTTTTGTGAACCATCCAGTGATCTGAGAATTTTCATGATCAACCTCTCTCTTCATTTCTTTCATTTGAACAGATATTTCTTCCTTGAAGTCCTTCACCATATTGTCAGCATATGATTGATAATGAGTTCTTTCTTTTGCTAGCAATTCTTTTATTTGAGTAATCAAAGAGCATGAAGCTTCATCTCGAGACTGTGGAACAAATATACTTGGAACATCTTGCTCTTTTCCAACCACTCTTCTTTGTAAACTTTGATACATATCAGCCATTGCATCATCATCAAAAAGAATGTCATGAGAGTCATGTCTTAGAACAGCAACTCCTGGTCCTTCTGCCTCAACAACAGTATCATCCAAAACTGTCTCAGAAATTTCCAGATTCTCTTGGACAGCCAACCTAGTGAGGGTTGCTTCCTCAACCTCTAGAGCAAGGAGCTCACCTTGAATCTCCCCCTCAATTAGAGCACCTCCTTAAGGAGCACCTTCAATAACAATTGCTGCTTCGGTAGAAGCAGTAGGAACAACCTCTTCGGTGACCATGGGCTCACCCAATGGTTTTGGAGTTAAACTTTGAACTGAGGTCAGACCAGTATGTTTGTGCAGGGGTAGGCTTTTCCACATGTTCCTCTTCTCTAGAAGAGCTTCCTTCAGCTACCGCAGCTCTCTTCCTCTTCACTGAACTAACTTCCTAGGATTTCTTTGAGGCTTTAGGGAACACCTTCTCCCACCTTTCTAGAGTTCTTATGTCCATTTTCTTCATGCAATAAATGGGAGTGCCCAACTTTTTGTTCAGCTTATCTGGTAGACTAGATAGCAGATATAAGGACAGTATTCAACCAAAATTTTGGGCACTAAAGCTTTCCCTAATTTTGTCAAATAGAATTTGAGCCCGATTTGTAATTTTGCTCAGTATGACCCTTGTCATTATCTCAAATATTTCTCTTGAAATTCTATCAAGAGATCAAGGCTTGCAGATTAAGATTTTCCTAATGACAACTGCCAAAAGTTTTCCTATAGATTTGAAGTTGCTCTTTTCAATGATCCATAGCATTCTCCACCATGACCACACCACTTTAAGCCTTCAGAATAATCTTTATTAGAACTGTCATCTTCATCATCTTCTTCAAAAGCTGGTAGATGGAGTGCTCTCAACAACCCTTGAACTATAACTCTTAATAAGGTATCACTTACCCTTGTTTTGATAGCTTTGTCAGAGGAGCTCATATGGGGTTTGGAATAAAACTCCACCAATTCTCTATGCATAATCACAATGGGTTCAGATAACACATACTCCAAGGAGGCAGCTGTCAATAGTTTGATAACTGGTTTTATCTTGTCATCAGCTCTGTTGAATCCACCTATGACTAGCTCGCATCCAATATTGCAATAATCTTCCCCTTTCTTAGGCGCCATGACAAGAAAATTGGAGAACTAAATGTCAGAGACATTCTAAATTGTCGAGCGGGACAACATTTTCATTTTGATGGCTTAGGGCAAATGAATAATAATCTATTTCTAAGCATTTGACATATATATAGTATATTCTAGGAATGTTAATAGGCTTGTACATGGGTGCGTACAGTTAGGAAATTAATCCACGATTGAACGGATGTGATTGAAGATCCAATATAAGCTTTAATTTGATTGTCGAAGATTCACCGAGACGATATGGCTATTGTGTCGTTGTGTCAACTCATCGATAAGACCCATATGTGGTCTTGTATGCTCAACGACACAAATAAAATTTGAGATTTTTCTGCATTTTCTTATTAACTTCCTGCAAGAACATTGTTAGCATGCTCATGCACAATATTTAAGGATAAGTGAGCATTAATATAATCAATCTAAGTTTAGCATACCAAGCTCAAATTTATAGAAATTGAATTTGGCTTCATCAAGGGCTTTGTAAAGATATCTGCTACTTGGTTGTTAGTGGGGACATACTCAAGACAAATATCTTCCTTTTCAGCATGGTCCCTAATGAAGTGGTACCTAATTTTAATGTCCTTAGTCCTGTTGTGTGATACAAGATTTTTAGCAATTGAAATTGCCCTGGATGAATCACAGTACATTGTTCTTTTGCTGGTCTTTATGTTGTAGTCTTCAAGCTGTTGTTGAATCCATTGCAGTTGAGCACAACAACTTCTAGCTGAGATGTACTCTGATTCTGCAGTTGAGATTGCCACACTTGTTTGCTTCGTGCTACTCCATGAGATCAGCCTCTTCCCCAAGAATTGACAGGTGTCCGATTTGCTTTTCCTGTCCTCCTTGTAACCTGCAAAATCTACATTTGAATACCATGTTAGATCAAAATCATTACTTATAGGGTACCAAATGCCATGATTTGGAGTTCCCTTGAGGTATCTCAAGATTCTCTTAGCATATGTGTAGTGAGATTCCTTAGGGTTAGCTTGGTACCTATCACAAACACATGTAGCAAATATAATGCCAGGCTTACTAGCAGTTAGGTAGAGCAAAGATCCAAGGATGCATCTGTACATGGTCTCATCAAAAGGTTTCCCTTTCTCATCCTTGTCCAGAGACACATTAGAGCTCATTTTAGTCCTCATTAAGGTTGCACTCTCCATTCCAAACTTATTTATGAGCTCTTTAGTGAACTTGGTCTGAAAGATGAATATCACATCCTCAGATTGCTTTACTTGGAGACCTAAGAAGTATTTTAGCTCTCACATGCTGCTCATTTCAAATATCCATTGCATTAAGTTTGCAAAATTCATGCAAAAGTTTTCATCAGTAGAGCCAAAAAATATGTCATCAACATAAATTTGTACCAGCAAAATTTTGCTCTTTACTTTCCTTAGAAATAATGTCATATTTATCTTCCCCCTTTAAAACTTGTTTTCAATGAGGAAGCTAGATATGGTTTCATAGCAAGCTCTAGGTGCTTTTTTTAACCCATACAAAGCCTTTCTCATGAAATAAACATAATCAGATAGGTTAGGAACAACAAAACCTGGAGGCTGCTCTACATACACTTCTTCCTTGAGATACCATTGAGGAAATCAGACTTCACATACATTTGATATACTTTGAATCCTTTGTGAGCTACCTATGCTAGAAACAACCTTATTGCCTCAAGTCTGGATACTGGTGCAAATGTTTGATCAAATCAATCCCTTCTTTCTGTATGTATCCCTTTGCAATCAGCCTTGCATTGTTCTTGATGATGACACCATTTTTATCCAGCTTGTTCCAACATGCCCACTTTGTTCCAATAACATTCTAATGTTGGGGCCTAGGAACTAGCTTCCATACTTTGCATCTTTTAAATTGACCTAGTTCATCTTGCATTGCTGTAATCCAAGTGTAAGACCCCCTCCCCTAACCGCAACCATGTCGGGTCGTAGATGGGCCTTACCACCCAAGAAGGCCACCCTATTCTTTCTCAGTGGCAACAACCTACACTCCAAGCATTGAATGATTGCCTTGTCATGCTATGGAAACTCATAACATCAGATCACAACAGAAGCAATTCAGAATTCAAACACACATATATATTGATATACTAAGGCCCAAGGACAGTTGTTTATACATCAGTCCATATAGGGCTAAACTATTACAACTTTTTTACTCCAACTTATTTTTAGGTACTAAGGCTCGCATCTCTGAAGACCGGAGGCGACGGTGGGGTGTCGGCTAGTACAGGCTCGATTGCGGTTACCCTTTCATGCAGTTGTGTGGCATCACGCCGCTCCATCTCCCGAATGGTGTATAACATCACATTATACAGAGACTAGTGGATTCACTCTTCCTCCCTAAGATCCCTAAGACTTGGGGACGAGAGCAAGCCAACAATAGTCGAAGCATAATAAGTTAGCAGCAGTATATATAAGGATCTAAAATGAGGCAAGCAGCATAATAATAAGTAATTAGAAAGAAGCAGTATATATATAGCAGTTATTTAAACCGAGCTTCCTTAGCTAATGTGCAATCACGTAGGTATTCACAACCTACAACAACACCCTATGTCGACATAGTTTGACCGATTTTCTTCCAGCAAGGTAGCGAACCCTGCGGGCCTTATTGATGTGGCAGATCAGTAACAGCGACCGGTCCTGCCGCTTCTGGGTGTGGACGTACTACACCACCCAAGCCCAAATTTACAACCCGATGTACTCCTGAATGTGAGCAACATCCGGTGAACTTGAAATTGGCCAACCAGCGGAGGGACCGAACAAGGCATTTATAATACGACCAAGCTCCCGGGGTGCACTACTCCATATTGCATAGAGTCGTCAACCTTCTCGTGTCGGTATGAACGGTTTATGGGCGACCTGCCACTTCTTACCATAACAATTACAAGCATTTCAATAAGTAAACGACCGACACCATTCTGGCCTAAAATGGCTTGCCCTACTTGACACAAAATAATTCGGGCAAGCGATCGAGGGAGCTTTATTTAGGGATAGCCTTGGAGGGATAAAACATCTCCAAGTTACCCCTAACTAATGCACAACCCTTCAAACCGCTTATCCAAGCGGGGCCCGAAATAAAAGTGCAGAAATGAGATTGTTAATCATTTGCAGTAATTTGAGTGCGGTAAAGGAAGACTGCTAAATAAACCGCCAAATTGAAGTACTGAAATAAAGTACTAAAACAAACTGCATAAAGTAAATGATGTACTGAAATGCTGGAATGATGTGCTAAAAGGAACTGGACCAGTCCTGAACAGGAATAAAAGAAATACTAAAGGAAAATGAGAAATAAGAAAGTTAGTAGTCCTTTATTTCCATCTCCATCACAGGAGGTAAGTTCAGTTCTCTTCTGCGTTCCAAGGTGACTTCTCCGTTCCAAGGAGGCTTCTCCGTTCCAAGGAGGCTTCTCCATTCCAAGGAGGCTTCTCCATTCCAAGGAGGCAAGTTCACAATTCTACGATAAATTCTTGGTATGTTTCAGGGTTAGGGTCCGCCGGTTTATTTGAATCCAATAGTCACTTTAGTTGCACCTGTTAAAAACAATTTATCGGATTTGCGTCGATTTTGTAAGAGCTTTGTTATAATTCCAAACCTTATGATAATCACTCGATTTTTAATTAACGAGACTTCAATTCTCCGCATGAGGTCCAACATGAGATCTTTTAACCTTAATTGCTTGCACCGGGGCGAATCAAGTTCTAGTGTCACGACCGATATTAATTTTTCGAATTTAAACTTCTTTATTTAACAAATACCAAAAAATACTTCTATTATTCCAAAAATTGCCATATTTTGAACGATGATTTATACTACAATAAGGAGGCTTCCATAAATTTATCAGGCTCATTTTCCAAGGTAGGAGCTTTCTATAATATTTAAAATAATATGAAGATCACGACTTAATTTCCCAAAAATAGATAACTTTTAAATAAATCTCCCAAACTTTTTCAGAGGATGGATACTAGGTTTACTGACCTCCAGTGATTTCCTTAATTTTTTTCCATCGTGATTTATGATGATTAATATTTGAAAAACACCAATTTCTTCATAATTTAATCCTTGAAAAATATCAGAATCAATTAAAAAATCTGATTATTTTTCCTAGGCTGTACCATACTCTAATACACATTATATAAAAATTTCAGCAATATGTGTCATGAAGATCGTCCCCTGGAATTTTTACAAGTAAATGACCCAGCTTGATTTAAATTAGTAAATTGTGATAATTATTTCTGAAAATTCTCAAATAATAACAACAAGTGTATATGGGCTCAGGAAACCTCCCCCATTTATTTCATAATTTTCTGATATCATTTGATTCCTCTAACAATTCAAAAACCCAAAATATTGATGTATTTTAATTTCTAAAAATACCTAGACTCTTTCAAAAATTATGAAATTTTTACACCAAGTTGCTCTTGCCAAGATGAGCAACTTTTTTGTTTAGATTTTTCTAGTTTGTGGGATATATAAGTCACAGAAAATCAAATCCCTTTGCCCTCAATATTTAATACATAGCACGTATATTAACGTGGATCTTTGACTGAGATCGAGCCGCAGATCCTGCGCTTGCTCCCCGCAGCGGATCCGATGTTGATCTGCTGCGGGAAGCAATGATTGGCCGCGGGATTTTAGAATATCCCGGACGTCTGATCCCAATCATGGGATCGAACGACAGTTGTACCTCCCGCAAGCGTCCGGCTTGCGGGGCTTCTCCACTAACGTTCGGTTACCGGATTTTCATAACTCCACCCCCGAACGACTCTTCGGGGGCTAACGCTTCCCCCGGTGGTGGTCTGGTGGCCAGGCTGCGCCATCGGCCAACGGGGTTCCCTCTTACAGTGACAGAGCGTACGGGAGCTACCGGAGCTACCTCCTCCGGCGGCGCCACCACCTTGCGGGCTCCCGGAGAGTGCCTTTGAGCCCTCTTCAGCGGTCTGTTACTCCTTAGTGAGCCTAAGGGCGTTGGGAAGCCTCACACTTGCTCAGCCACCTCCTAGCTCCACCGAGCTTAGTGGTGGCCGCGGTGGCACTCCGGTGGTCAGAGGCCGCATGCAAGACGTCGGCAAGATGTGGAGGGAGGGGAGGAGTGAAATCCACCTGTGTGGGGAGTCTCCGGGAGTTCTCAGGTAGAGTTTCTATTAGAGGTTAGAGGTGGAGGAGGAGCTCGGGTAGGGGTATTTTCGGGCGAGGCAGTGCTCCGGCATGGTTGGACTGAGGTTGGACTGAGGAGTGTGTGGTTTCCTAGAGTGGTAGGGGTCTTTTTATAGGATGTGGAGGAGCCCCTATTCCTTACCCGAGGGTGTGGGGTTAGTGATCCCTCCTTGGGTTAGGGGTTTCCTTAACCAGCTGAGTTAGGGGTGAGCTGGCCTCCATTTCAAGAGGCAAGGACTGCCACTTGTCCAAATTATGAGGGAAATGGCTTGGGTGGTCTTTGCCTTGGGCTTGAGGAAGGAGAGAAAGAGGAGAGGAGGGTTTCTTGGGCTTTGGGCTTGCCCTTCCCACCTTCTCTTTCTTGTTGGAAAAGCAGAGCCCTCCTTGGGGCTGGTAGTGGGCCCATAGTGGGGTCATGGGTGGAGGTGTGGTTGAGTTCCCATTTAATATCCCAAATTTGTGATTTTGAAGGGTTTGACTAATGTCAACCATAGGGTGGGTCCCTAGGTGAGTCAAGGTCAATGTAGGTCCATGTTGTCGAGTGGTGGGCCAACGTCGATCTGTCGGAGTAATATGGGTGTGGGAATGTTTTCGGTGTATTATAATGCTTGACGGGACCTGGTTTGACCAAATTGACCAACGGATGTTAGAATTGAGTGAAACGAGTTCTGTTGCACTCGTATTGATTATACGAGTCCAACGCAAATGACTAGGGTCAATTCGGAGCACGTATGGTCAGTATACCAAAATGGCATCGTCGTGACGCACTACGATATTCAAAATGGTCATTTTCTTCAAATGGCCTTGGATTGGAATGGAACGAGTTCTGTTGCACTCATATTGATTATACGAGTTTAACACAACTGACGGAAGTCGATGCTGAGCATGTATGGTCCCTATACTACCTTATATGTGTTTGGGTCACTTCTATTGGGTCACTTATGGTCTTAGTGGCCCAATAAAAGTCGGGATGTTACAATCCAATAAAAATAAGAGGATTTTTATCCTCGAAAATTGCTTAAGGTAGGGGTTAATTGAAAGAGAGGCGTACCTGAGGGAAAATTTCTGGGTACTTTTCTCTGACGAGCCTCTCTGATTCCCACGCATGTTTTCCACGCCCGTAGTTTGAGTCTACGATCCATGCAGGCTCTATCTGTAGAGATATGTTAGATTGCACAGTCACCCAAGATGTCTGTAGATGTTGTTCTGGTTGTCGAAGGACACGTCGCAAAGAAGAGACGTGGAAGATGTCGTGTAGATTCCTAAATTCTGGTGGTAGAGCTAATCGGTATGCAACTGGTCCAACTCGCTCAATGACTGGGTAAGGGCCCAGATAGCATGGGTCCAACTTCTTCTATTTCTTTATCCGAGAGATACCATGCATATGCTTGATCTTCAAGAACACCATATCACCCACTCTTAACTCTAATAATTGATGTCGAGCATCGTAATATTTAGTATTTCTGATATGTGCCTCCAACATCTAATCTCGGATCAACCTTATTGCTGCGGTGGTGTCATTAATATACATCACACCTAATGCCTTAGGATGTTCATCCTATGCCTATGATAAGTGTGTCCGGTAGCGTCTCCCATAGAGAGCCTCATACGGAGCCATTTTGATGCTGGCCTGGAAGCTATTGTTATAGCTGAATTCTACCAGTGGCAGAAGGTGTTCCCAAGGCTTATTATGTTCTACTATGCATAGTCAAAGAAGATCTTCCTTGGTTCGATTCGTTATCTCGGTTTGACCTTCGGTTTTGGGGTGGAATGCAGTACTAAAAGGTAGTTTTGTGCCCAGATAAGCATGCACCCGTCTCCACTCCTTTGAAGTAAAATGTCCATCGCGATTAGAGACAATTGTTTTTGGTACCCCGTGAAATCATACTATTTGCTCTATGAATAGTCTGGCTAATAAGTCGACGCCATCGCCTTGTCGATTAGGTATAAATCGGGCTACCTTGGTGAGATGATCTACCATGACCCATATAGAGTCATTTTCTGCGCAGGATCGAGGTAAACCATGGATAAAATCCATCGAAATGTCTTCAAATTTCCACTTTGGTCCAGGTAGGGGTTGCAACAGACCCCTCAGACTTCGGCATTCTGCCTTGACCATCTGGCAGGGTTGGCAATGTGCTACGTAATCTGTGACATCCTTTTTCATTACGGGTCATTACAGAGTACAGCCCAGGTTAGTATACATTTTAACTACTCCAGGGTGAATAGAATACTTGGATTGGTGAGCCTCTCGGATTATCTCCTCTCGGATTCCTCCGATGAATGGAATAATCACTCGGTGCTTATACTGTAGGATTCTGTAGTATAGATTGAAGTCATCCTAAGCACCACCTTGTAATGATTGGATGATCGGGGTCGCCTCTGGGTCAATCCTATGGGCTTCGCGAATTCGGTTCGAATATAACATTGAATTTCCATCCAATATATTTGAAATTGATGTTCTATCGGGTCCCCACGAGTGATGATGGTGATGTCTAGGTCTACTAAATATTGCAACAATTCTCCATATATTGCCTCCATCCAACTCTTGGCAATTGTAGGTTGATGACTTAAGGCATCAGCAACTTTGTTGACCTTACCGGGGTGGTATTGAAGGGCGAGGTCGTAATCACAAAGGAACACTAACCACTGGCGTTGACGAAGGTTCAGCTCTTTTGGGTGAAGACAAACTTGAGACTTTTGTGGTCGCAGAAGATTTCATAATTAATTCCGTAGAGCGAATGCCTCCAGATTTTAAGAGCGAAGACCAACACACCAAACTCTAGATCGTGGGTCGGGTAGTTAAGCTCATGCGGCTTTAGTTGCCGAGATGAGTAAGCAATGACCTTGATGTGTTATATTAGCATGGCTCTCAATCCTTTCAGGGACACATCGATGTAGATTTGAAATTGTGGGAATATTACCCTCAATGTTCCCTTGATTTGAAGAGGCATCACTCACAATGCTAAGTACATATTGTATTTGATAAACCCTATTTTGCATCAGGAATATATAGGGTAAAGATATTCCAAGCATTGGAAGAATGTTAGTGGTTCACTGTCAAAACCGCTGAGATGAACTCACTATCTCAGCTGAACCGCTGAGATGAGGCCAGGAGCCGCTGAGAGGGGTCTGCCTCAGATGGCCTGCAGATAGACAAAAACAGCTGAGAAGACAATCTGTCTCAATGGATCCGCTGAGGCGAAGGCAGCTTAACCACTGAGACTGAAGACTGTCTCAGCCCAACCACTGAGACAGATTGAAATCTGAAAGACGACACTGGCGGGTTTTGCTTTTGGCGCAAACACCTCTAAAGGGGAGATAAAATATTCTATCCTCTTCCACATTGTGTTAGGGCCTTTCTAAAAGCAGTTGAAGATAAATGAAGTATAAAAGAACATCTTAGGGCATTTTTAGAAGAGATTTGTTGTTGTGTTGAAAAGTGTGAGAGCCATTACTGTTCCATTGACAGCTTTCAAGTGCTCTCTCCTTCTACTTACTGAACCAGCAAGAAGATACAAGGAGAGAAGATAGCTCTTCTATTCAGAAGAGCAAGGTGATCCTTTCTCATCTCCTAAAGAGAAGGATCAGATGAGAGCAAGATCAGAAGATATCATCAGCCAAGCCTCAAGGTTGCACCAGCTGTGCATTAACAAAAGAAGACAATAATCACTGTTGTTAACTATTGTAAGCTATACTTTTAATCTTTGTATAAATTGTATTGTTTTGAGCTTGTAGGGCACTATGCCTCAGATTGTAGGGTTGTTGAACCTAAGTTGTAGGGATGTTGAGCTTGAGGTTGTAAGGTTGTTGAGCCTGAGCTGTAAGGCAGTTTGCCTAAGAAGTAGGGCTTCTTGATAGGCCTGAGGTAGGAGGTCAAGGTGATCTCTGAGATGTATGAGTGAAAGCACTCTGAGTTGGTAGGGCTGGTTAGCCTGAAGTAGGGTTTAAAGTAAACCTGAGAGATCCTGAGGGATCTGTGTTGTAAGCTCTTGGAGCTGAGATTGGAGGAGTTTGCCTTGTCTAACACACTGTTAGAAAGGTGTAGAGGGAAAGTGGACTACCCATAGACACCCTGTCTTGGGGAACCACTATGAAGGACTGTGTGCTTTTTGTGTGTGCTTGAGTTTGTGTTTAATATTCATTAACTGCTAGCTACATTTATGTAAAAGCAAAGAGACCTATTCCCCCCCCCCCCCCCCCCCCCCCCCCCCCCCTCTAGGTGAATTAGACTACTAACCTATAAACTATCAAGTGGTATCAGAGGGAGGTTGGTCAAAAAGGACTTAACAGTCTGACCAGATCCTATATAGGAGTAGTCAAATCTGAATCCAATGGCTACCAATGCAGTTCAGAAGGAGATGGGATCAGTGAAGTTGCCAATATGCAAAAAGGAAACCTTTGGCATTTGGAAGCAAACAGTTAGGCTATTCATGGAGGCCTCAGATCCTAGGATTTATATTACTATCCAGGAGGGTACCTTTGTAGTCACAAAGCCCTCCACTATTGATCCTACAAGACAGGTAGCCAAGTCATATACTGAAATGACAAGGGATAAGTTTGCATTGGCCACAATGGACAAATGAGCTCAAAATATAATAGTCAATGCAATTGATGATTCCACCTTCCAAAACTTGGAACATTATGAGACTGCCAAGGACATGTGGGATACACTAATAGTGTACATGGAAGGTACTGAAGAAGTGAGGGATGATAGGAAATCCCTCCTTAATCAGGAGTATGAAGCCTTCAGGCAACAGAGCGTGGAATGCATAGCTGATTGCTATGAGTGATAAATTTTTGAAGTGGAAGTGGACTGTCCGGCCAGTCTATTCTTGGAGACCGCAGAGACCACGCGACCTGTGTTGCATTTACCTCTAGAATCCGCGAGCTCGGTGTGGTAACTTGGCTGGAGTGGTCGCGTGTCTCTAGTGTTTGGAGACCTGTGTTTGGTCTGCTGGTTTTGCCTAAGTATCTCTATTCTGGTATAGACCCGGCGGGCTCGTATTGCGGGTTGCATGAGCTTGTTCTGGTAGTCTGCTCTTAGTCGGTCAGATGATCATGTCTATTCTTACAAGAGACTGGGCGGTCTACCGGGTTGTCTTGGCGAGCTGTCTTTCTTAGACATTTTAGCCTAAGTATAATAAGGTCTTGAAGAGACCGCGCGGTCTGTTTCTGGAGACCGCATGTTTCAATAAGGAAGGTGACTGTATCCCTTGGGGTGGTGACGACATCCGTTCGTTTGCCTATAAATAGGGACATCGGGGTAGCCATAATTACGCAAGAACTGTAAGAACCAAAGTTGGCTTGATTGTGCCGGTCTCATTTGGAGGTCGCGCGGTTTGGGTTTGTCTGACTGATTTGTTTGTTCGTAGGTTAGCGGCTAGCAGTCACCGTCAGCATTCTCCGTTCTTCCATCTTTGAATAAACTAGTTCGGCAGCGGCCTGTCTGTGCAGACTGTGTTTAGGCATTCTTAGACTGTGCAAGCGGACTCAGTTGATGCAGGCGGACTTAAGTGGTCGAGCGGTCTTGAGTTGCGGTTTGCAGCAGGAAGAAGTTCATCGTCAAGTGTTCGCAGGTTCTTCTATGATCTTGAGACCGTGCAGTCTGGGCGATCAAGAAATGCGGACAGCTTTCAGCAGTTGAATAATGCAGCAAGTGTATGGTATGTGGTTGCGGTCTGACAGGTGCGGCTTGTGCTCTATTCGTGCGGTCTCAGTGTTAACCGTGCGGCTTTCCTGTTCGAGCAGTCTGGAGGTCTCTGACTTGGCAATTCACTGGCGGCTTGTTTTTGTGTCTTGTGCTTCCCTCCTTTGTGATTCTTATGAATCATGTCTCTCCATGTATGTCTCGAGCTGTAAAGAGATAGTAAATAACAAGAGCACTATTCTGTCTTCCCATTGTCATTGATTATCACGCTTGTGGATTGTGTGAAGTGTTTCGCATTTTTACTTCACTCCGGACCTCTAAATATTTTAACATGGTATCAGAGGGAGGTTCCTGAGCAGTAATCATCGTTGTCTCTTATTTGGATTTCTTCAAGTCGGTTGTCAATCAGTGGGATAACAATGGAAGGAGGATATGCTAGAGGTCTTGGTATTGAGCTCCTTATACAGACTAACTTTAAGAAGTGGACGTCATGCATGGAGAGCTATCTACTTGGCGAGGACTTATGGGAGGTAGTTGGAGGAGAAGCAAGACAACTTGTTGTTCCTGCTGAGGGGAATGACGAGATCGTGAAGGCTTGGAAGAGAACAAATGCGAAGGCTGAGTTCACACTCAAGCGAGCTATCATTCCGGAGTTGTTTGACCACATCATCGGGTGTAGGTCAGCTGCTGAAATTTGTACAGCCTTGGATGGCTTGTTCAATAAGACGAATGTAGCTCGGCTACAATTCTTGGAAAATGAGTTAGCGAAAGCAACTCAGGGAGACTTGACCATTTCGACGTTCTTCTTGAAAATGAAGAACCTATGTGCAGAGATATCGGTTTTGGACCCGGATGAGCCTATCTCAGAAGCGAAGCTACAGAGGCACATAATCCGCGGCTTGCGTAGGGAGTATGTGGCCTTTGTTACTTTTGTGCAAGGCTGGGCAAAACAGCCATCATTGCTGGAGCTGGAGAACTTCCTTGCGTCGCAAGAGAGTTTAGCTAAGCAAATGGTGGGGATGTCTGTCTCTGGGGGAGAAGATGAGGTTCTCTTTTCTGGATAGAAGAAGCATTGGGACAAGAAGAAAAAGTCATCTGGTAACAATGGTCCGTCTACTTCATATCAGCAAGAGAGGAGTTATGCTCCTAAGTCTGAAGGGAAGAAGAAGGAAGGACTGAGATGTTTCAGATGCAACAAGCTTGGTCATTTCAAAAGGGACTGTAAGGTCAATCTTCAACCAGGCATGCTGCAGGAAAAGAGGAGGCTAGTTCCAATATAGATGATAGATGGGGTGATGGAGATTTCATGATGGGCATGTGTGTCCGGGCTATGGCTTCAATCAACTATCAGGATAATTGGATAGTGGACTCAGATTGTGGTCATCACTTAACTAGAGGCGAGTCGAAGTTCTCTTCTTTGGAGGCATATACAGGTAATGATGTTATCATTACGGCCGATGATACTATACATGCAGTAGAGAAGGAGGGTGTAGTTTCTTTGAATGATGATAGAGGTACTCTTACGTTGAAGAGTGTCTATCATGTTCTGGGGATGAAGAAAAACCTCTTCTCGGTGACCAACGCGGTGGATGCTGGCTATCACATTTTGTTTGGTCCAACAGAAGTGAAGTTTCTTTGAAACGTGTCAGCAGTGGAGGCTGAAGTCACTCGTGTCGGCAGAAGGGTGAAGGACTTATTTATGTTATCAACAAGTTCCTATGTTGATAAGATGGGGAATAATGATCGTGCTGCTATCTGGCATAAAAGACTCAGACATGTTGGGATGGACAAGTTGAAAGCTATGGCAAGGAGAGGCCTTGTGAGAGGTTTGCCTAGTTTGTCATCCTTCGGCGAAGGTCATGTTTGTGCAGGTTGTCAATATGGTAAGGCTCAACGTCTTCCATTTGATAAATCACAAAGCAGATGTAAAGCACCATTGGAGTGTATTCATGGTGATCTGTTTGGACCTACCACAACTGTCAGTCTTGGAGGCAGCATGTATATGCTAGTTCTGATTGATGACTTCACTAGATATACTTGGGTATATTTTTTGAAGGAGAAGTCGGAAGAGTTCGCGAGGTTTGTGGAGTTCAAGGAGCTAGTGGAGGGTCGGCTCAACCTGCGTGTCAAGAGGTTCAGAACTGACAATGGAGGGGAGTTTAACTCCAAATCATTCTTTAACTTCTGCAGGAACCATGGCATCCAGAGAGAGTAGTCTTGTGTTCATACTCCACCAAAGAATGGCATTGCAGAGTAGAATATCTGTCATCTGATGGAGACCTGCAAGTGTTGGCTTCATGCCAAGAGTATCCCAAAGTCCTTCTGGGCAGAGGGAATGTCTTGTGCAACCTATGTCATCAATTGGATGCCTCTCAGTCCCATCAATATGAAGACCCCTCATGAGTTGATGTTCAAGATAAAGCCTACAGTGGAACACATTCGAGTGTGCTATTCTACCTGCTATGTGCATGTTCCTGATGCCCTCAGAACAAAGCTAGATGCAAAGGCAAGGAAGCTAGTCTTCGTCGGTTATGATGACCAAAAGAAGGGTTGGAGATGCATAGATCTAGAGACACAGAGAGCTGTGTTCTCAAGGGATGTGGTATTCGCCGAGATGACGTCATACCAGGGTAGCTCTTCTATTGAGTTCCAAGGAAGCAGGGTAGATGGTGGACCAGGTGAAGCTACTAAGGAGGTTCTGGTGGAGTTACCTGTTTCTCCAGGTGCTCCAGGTGCTTCTAGCTCTGGGTCAGGTGCTTCAGGTTCTGGAAGCAGGGGGAGCAATGCTCCAAGTCTAGCTGAGAAGAGAGCTAGTTTAGAATAAGTAACTGAAGAGGTGGTTCAGAGTCAACCTCTGAGGAGGTTCAAGAGGACCATTATTCCACATGATCGGTATACAGGGGGAAACTTGGTGAGCATCGTCTCATGTTTCTTCGCAGGTCCCCTATATGAGAGAGAGCCATCTTGTTATGAAAATGCGGTTGGAGTCAAGGAGTGAGAAATGGCCATGAATGAAGAGATGGCTGCCCTCAGGAAGAATGAGACTTGGGACTTGGTGCCTAAGGTTGAGGGTGTTACTCCGGTGACTTGCAATTGAGTTTTCAAGCTGAAGAAGTAGGCCTATGGTAGCATTGAGTGGTACAAGGCTCGCCTTGTAGCTCGAGGTTTCTCTCAGAAGTATGGGGAGGATTATGAAGAAACGTTCAGCCCCGTTGCCAAGATGACTTCTGTTTGGGTGGTGATCGCATTGGCAGCTTGCCAAGGATGGAAGATTTGGCATCTCGATTGTACAACCCCGATATTCGCCTATAAGCAAACAAGGACAGAGAACTTGCATGTGTTCCTTGTGTTCGACGAACGGCTACCTACGCCCGACGATCCCGCCTCAGCTTAGCGGTCGGCGCTCGACGATCGACGCTCGACGCTCGACGATCCCACCTCGGTTACCTCTGCCCTGTCCTAGCGGAAGAAGTCGCATGAAGGCGCGCGATTCAGATGCCCGCGAGCCCAAGCTTCAAGGTCAATCCGCAAGAAGGCGAGCGAGTCGGGCATTCGCCAACTGTCCGCAAGAAGGCAAGCGAGCTAGGTACTCGCCGGCCATTCGTGAGAGGGCAAGCGAGTCAGTTCCTTTTCAAGTCTCAGGATTCTTTGCGTTCGTCGAAGGGCGTTCGACAAATGCCGAACATCTGTCGAAGTCGTCGAATTCAGATCAGCGTTCGATGAACTTCATTCTCCATCCGACGAAATCCGTTCGACAAATTCATCTTTTCGGTCGACGAATATCGTTCGACGAACTCATCTCTCTCGCGAGTGATATTCTCAGGAACCGCTCAGGCCGTAGACTAAAGAGGTGAAATTACTCCCCAGCCCCTGGTGGTCTGCAGGTAACCTCTCCAACAGTGGAGTTTGGTTGTTAGCAGGCCAAGTTGGGGTGCCTTTAGTAGAAACCAAAAACCGGAATTCTGCTATTCACAGACCACGAACAAAAAACTATAAATAGACCTTAAAGGGCACCTTGGGATAGGACTCCAATCTCAGATCTCTGAGCTTCTTCTTCTCCTTTGGTTACTTTGGTTTAGCTTTCAAGCTCTACAAAGGTGCCCAAGTCTCAGCTTTGGCTTGGGAGGGGAAGCACTCAATGACTTCCGGGTTTGTGGTGGGACCTCCTCACTACGACTAAGGTCTTAGTCCATTTCCAAGTCTCCGGTCAGCTCCTTTCGAGGGACTAGAAAGGGCTAGCTGTCCCTCAACTTGTTGAGGGCCCGGGCTTCACAAGAGATCGAGAAATCGGTTTCAACATTTTGGTGCTGTGAGCGTGGAGCGCAGCTGGTCCAAGAAGATTCCGAGAGAGGAACATGGCAAGAGACGAAGAGCAAGGCGAGGAGCCCAACGAGTCTCCCCAGGTGGTGACGCCAAGGATGTTCTCAGACTTCCGGAGAGAAGTCCTCGAGACCCTCGGGTTCGCGGTCGCATCGCTGCGAAGTGAGTTTGCGACCCCGGCGGTTCAGACGTCGCATCTTCCAACAGCGGTTGGCGAAGATGCTCCGGGAGGAAGAGCAGGAAAAGAAGTGGCTGGCGGGTCAGCGCAAAATCTGGAGGGACGAGTGTTGTTCGCCAGCCCCTCGAGCTCGGTTCCGGCGAGCTCAGTCCCGGTGAGCGCGGGACAGGAGAGCGCAAGGCAGGTAGGAGCGGGGGAGGCGATCACGGCGCTGGCAAGTGCAATTCCAGTGGGCGCACCACCCGCGGGGGCCAGCCCGGCAACGGTGGCTCTCGTGAGTTTGGCCCCGACGAGCTCTAGTTGGGCGAGAGAGCTCGGGGGGCGATCCGAGCCAGAAAATGCAGTAGGGGGGAGCCACTTTTGTGAATTGGTACTCTCTGCACCCATCCCGGAGGGGTTCAGAGAGTGGGACCCTCTATTACCATGGCCGGGACGACCCGGTCCAGCATTTGCAGTCATCTTAGGACTCGGTCTTTATCAGGCCAATGTCGGACGCCTTTAAGTGTCGGCTCTTTGCCGTCACCCTGAAGGAAAAAGCTCGGGAGTGGTTCCACCAACTTCCCGTCGGATCGATCTACGCCTTCGAGGATCTGCGTAGAAGTTTCTTGTTACGATTCTCAACCTCAAAAAAGAGGAAGAAGGATGCTGAGTCCCTCTTCAAAGTGAAGCAGGAGCCTAAGGAGTCGTTGGCTCATTATGCAGATCGGTTTCAGGAGGAAGTTCTGCTCACCCAGGAGATGCCCGGGTTTGCTCTTCAGCTCACCTTCACGTTGGGGCTGAAGGAGAGTTTCTTTAAGATGGACCTGAAGAGGAAAGCCCCCGTATCCTACGAGGAGTTGATAGAGAGGGTGGGAGAGGAGGTCGAGAGTGAGGAGGCCAATCCGGAGCTCACCAGGAGTCTAGCAAAGCTCACTGAGCCGGAGGTCAGGAAGCAAGAAGTGAGAAGTAGGGAAGAGCCCCGGGCCCCGGAGGGAGGTTGGAGGCAGCATGGCGGGGGGATGCAAGGTCAGGGAAGAGGCTACGCCCAAGGAGTGGGTAACTTCTATGGAGGGCAAGGAAGACCCCAACATCTAGGATGGAGGCAGGGTCCGAGGCAGATGCCTCCCCCGCCTCAGCAGGCTATGGAAATCAGACGAGGAAGAGGAGGAGGAGGAGGAAGAGGAAGGAGAGAAGGAGCGGAAGCAGGAGCTGGAAGGAGAAGAGGAAACAGGGGGCAGAAGCAGAGAGGGGGGAGGCGGCGTTGCCATACTGTGACTTCCTTGATGAGGAAGGTCACGCAACGGCCACCTGCCCCGAGTTCTTGGAGACAAAAAGAGCCAGGGTTCCGGTTCCGCGGCAGCAGCAGCAAGTGAGGATCGAGGAAGTCCTGCCTCGAGAGGACGAGGAGGAGAGGTGTGAAGACAGGGTCGATTTGGGGACCCGAGGAGGGATCAGGGTGATCCATGGGGGGGGGGGGGGGGGGGGGGCGGGGGTGGAGGCAACCCGCAAGGCGAGCCTCCATACCATCTACCGTCGGAGCGTGGCTTCAACATCCACTGCTCCACCCCCTGCCGAAAAAATCACTTTCTCATAGAAGGACATGCCGGGTCATGAGGACCCTTTCTGCGACGCTTTGGTCATCCAAACCGCCATCGAGAACTTCACGGTGTCTCGAATCCTTATGGATAATGGGAGCTCGGTCAACGTTGTTTTCAAGAAGGCGTTCGATGAGATGAAGGTGGAGGCCAGAAGGGTGTTGGCCTCGGATGGCCCACTGTTTGGATTTTCAGGGGAGAGGAAAGAAGTGGAAAGCAGAGTGGGACTCCATGTGACTTTGGGGGGGCAATCCCGGAACTGCCGATTTGTGATAGTGGATGATCCCAGCAGCTACAGCGCCATCTTCGGAAGGCCTCTCATCAGCGCGTTCCGATGCGTCCCATCCACCTTCCACCAGTGTCTCAAGTTCAGCGCTGGAGGAATCCAGATTCGGGTCCGGGGAGACCCTAAGGTGGCGAGGCAGTGTTATATGACTGCCGTCAATACCATTTCTTGGATAGAAGAAGCGGAGGAGTGGGACAAGGTGATGGAAGAGGTGGCCGAAGCCGAAGAAGAGGAGAGGTTGGAAGGAGGAATGGGGGAAGGAATGGTTCATGCCCAGGAAGGGGTCGTTAGAAGGCCCAGGGCGGAGAAGGGGAAAGAGGGAGAGAAGGAAGAAGATGCCTCGGGAGAAGGGGTGGAAGAGTTGATGGTGGTAGAAAAAGAAGAGATGGAGGAAGGAGCCAGGGGGCTCGCTTGTTGCGGAGGGTAGGACGGTGCCTAGGGGGAGCGATCCAGGTTGGAAGCAGTGGAGGAAGTGGTGGAGGTGGAGGTGACCACCAAGGACGTAACAATTGAGAAAGTCAGGATCAGCGGGGAGCTCAGCCCGGAGGACCAGAGGAAGGTTTTGGCTTGCGTCCAAGACAACGTGGACGTCTTCGCATGGAGTGCAGCGGATATGCCAGGAATTGATGCATACGTGGCGTGCCATCGCCTCAACCTCGATCCCGGCACTCGCCCCATCCGCCAGAAGAAGAGGTCCACTGCTGACAAGCTGGAGGAACCTATCCGGGAGGAGGTGAACAAGCTCGTCAAAGCCGGTTTTGTATCGGAGATCTAGTACCCAGGCTGGGTCTCCAACGTGGTAATGGTGAAAAAAGGAGATGGTAAGTGGAGGATGTGCGTTGATTTCTCATTGTTGAATAAATCATGCCCCAAGGATTGTTACCCCTTACCTAGAATCGACGCGCTGGTTGACTCAGCCGTCGGTTTCTCTGTAATGTCTTTTCTAGATGCTTTTTCTGGTTATCACCAAATTCGCAGGCACCCTCCCGACATCAAGGATGTCTCCTTCATTACGGGGGATGGATGCTATTGTTGCAAGATGATGCCTTTTGGGCACAAGAACGTAGGGGCTACCTACCAGCGAATGATGGACAGGGTCTTCCGAGAACAAAGGGGAAGGAACCTAGAGGTCTATGTCGATGACCTCATGGTGAAAAGTCGGGACCTCGAGTCTCACCTCCAAGATCTTGAAGAGACTTTTGGGACTCTACGGAAGTATAAGATGAGGCTCAACCCCCTGAAGTGTGTCTTCGGGGCTAGCGGGGGAAAATTCCTAGGCCACTTGCTCACCCCGGCAGGGGTGGAGCCCAACCCCGACAAGGTTAAAGCAATCTTGGAGTTCGGGTCGTCGAGAAATGTGAAGGAAGTTCAACGCCTCACGGGTAAATTGGCCGGGCTCAGTAGGTTCCTCTCCAAGGCGGGTGTGAAGTGCGCCCCCTTCTTCAAGGTGTTATGAGGGAACAAGAAGTTCGAGTGGACCTCAGAATGTGTGGAAGCTTTCCAAGCTTTGAAGGGACAACTCACCCAGACCCCACTACTCCAGGGGCCAAGGCAAGGGGAGGACCTATCCCTATACTTAGGGATAGGATCAGAGGCAGTCAGTTCAGTGTTGATCCGAGAGGAGGGGAGAAGGCAGTTCCCCATCTTTTATGTCAGCCGAGTGCTGAGGAAGGCGGAGCTCCGATACCCAATTTTGGAGAAGTTGGCGTTCTCCTTGGTAGTATCATCCCGGAAGCTTAGGCCATACTTCCAGGAACACTATATCAAAGTGGTAACTGACCACCCGCTTCAAAAAGTCATGGAAGGGGTAGAGCTTTCGGGAAGGTTAGCCAAGTGGTCCGTGGAGCTAAATGAGTTCGACATCGCGTTCGTGCCTAGGACGTCAATCAAGGCACAGGCGGGTGGCAGACTTCATGGCGAACTACGCGACTGAGGTGGGGGAGCATGAGCCTCCCTCCCCGGTTGCTTGGAAGATGTTAGTGGATGGCGCATCAGGGAAGCATTCCTATGGAGGAGGGATCATCCTGATAAGCCCCCAGGGGACAAAGATCGAGCAGGCTCTAAACATCCATTTCCCTGTCACCAACAATCAAGCCGAGTACGAGGCAGTGATAGCGGGCCTGTGGCTCGCTAGAGAGTTAGGGGTGCAAGATGTGGAGGTCTCAACAGACTCCATGGTGGTGGCATGCCAAATCAGGGGAGAATTTGAAGCAAGAGAGCCGACCCTCCAACGCTACCTAGAGAAGGTCAAGGGGGTTATCGGCCAATTTCGCACCTTTTCCATTACACATGTGCCGAGAGAGGAGAGCACCCTGACAGACCTATTAGCCAAGTTCGGCCCTCGGGCAGGGGTAATAGTATCAGAACTTTTTCGACCTTCCATTGAAGTAGGGGAGCTGATGGAGGTGGATCAGCGAGCATCATGGATGGATCCCCTCATCACCTTCCTAACATCGGGAAGATTCCCCGAAGGAGACGTTGACAAGTGGTGGTTCAGGTACAAATCGGCATACTACTCCTTACATGCAGGATCGCTATACCGAAAAACGCTCTCGGGGCTCCTGGCTCGTTGCGTGTCTGAGGAGGAGACCCCGAGGGTCCTCGAAGAAATCCACTCGGGGGAGTGTGGCAGTCACTCCGGAAGCCGGACCTTGGAAGGGAGAGTGCTGAGGCAGGGATACTTCTGGCCTACCCTCAGCAAGGATGCAGCAGAGTTCTCGAGGAAGTGTTCGAAGTGCCAGCTCTATGCCCCACTCCAGCTCCTCCCGGCCTAGAGGCTCCGGACCATCACAGCTTCGTGGCCCTTTGCTATATGGGGACTGGATCTGGTGGGACCCTTCCCCCAGGCAAGCGGCCAAAGGAAGTTCCTGCTAGTGATGATAGACTATTTCTCCAAATGGGTCGAGGTGAAGGCGCTGGCCAAGGTAACGTCCCAGGTAGTGAGAGACTTTGTTTGGGGTGAGATCATTTGCAGGCAAGGGCTCCCCCTAGCCATCGTGACGGATAACGGACCCCAATTCGCAAGTGAAGAATTTGTAAGTTTTTTCACCCAACTTCGCATCGACCTCAGGTTCGCGTCAGTCCATCACCCAAGGAGCAACGGCCAGGTGGAAGCGGCAAACAAGATAATCGTCAACCTACTAAAGAAGAAGGTGCAGAATCTCAGAGGCAACTGGGTAGAGCAGCTACCCTCGGTCCTATGGGCTTTGAGAACTACTCCGAACACGGCCACAGGGGAGACCCCTTTCAAGCTATCCCACGGGTCCGAAGCCGTTATCCCGATAGAATTCGAAGTCAAAACCCCCAGGGTAATCACCGCGGGTGAAGGAGACGAAGAATGGTTGGTGGAAAATGATGCGGAGCAAAGGTTTTCCCTGGACCTGATAGAAGAGCTCTGAGACCTCGCTACAGTCCGACAGGAGGAAGTCAAGAGGCGGATGGCCAGATACTTCGACCAACACATCAGGATAAAACACTTTGAAAAAGGAGATCTAGTGCTAAAGAAGGTTGACGCGGCCGGGAGAGGAGCCGTGGTTGCAAGCTAGAGCCCAATTGGGAAGGGCCTTACATTGTAAGTGAAGTGCTCAGGTCAGGAGGGTACCACCTCCGGGATGTGGAAGGGGTACCTCTTGGCCGAGCCAGGAGTGGAGATGATTTAAAAAGGTTTATCCTTAGCCATTTTTATAGCTGACTTTTTATATTTCCTACTCAATACATGCATTTTAGAGCAATTCTTTGGCAGGTTTCAAGTGGTTTGGTGCTGGAATGCCCCAGATCGATTCCGCTGTCGGGCTCTCATAGATGGTGGGTCAGGTTGATCTCTGGAGAGGCTGGCAATGTTTCAAGGGTTTGGTGCTGGAATGCCCCACATCGATTCCGCTGCCGGGCTCTCATAGACGGTGGGTCAGGTTGATCTCTAGAGAGGCTGGCAATGTTTCAAAGGGTTTGGTGCTGGAATGCCCTAGATCGATTCCGCTGTCGGGCACTCATAGACGGTGGGTCAGGTTGATCTCTGGAGAGGCTGGCAATGTTTCAAAGGGTTTGGTGCTGGAATGCCCCAGATCTAATCCGCTGCCGGGCTCTCATAGACGGTGGGTCAGGTTGATCTCTGGAGAGGCTGGCAATGTTTCAAAGGGTTAGGTGCTAGAATGCCCCAGATCGATTCTGCTGCCGGGCTCTCATAGACGGTGGGTCAGGTTGATCTCTGGAGAGGATGGCAATATTTCAAAGGGTTTGGTGCTGGAATGCCCCAGATCGATTACGCTGCCGTGCTCTCATAGACGGTGGGTCAGGTTGATCTCTGGAGAGGCTGGCAATGTTTCAAAGGATTTGGTACTGGAATGCCCCAGATCGATTCCGCTGCCGAGCTCTCATAGACGGTCGGTCAGGTTGATCTCTGGAGAGGCTGGCAATGTTTCAAAGGGTTTGGTGCTGGAATGCCCCAGATCAATTCCGCTGTCGGGCTCTCATAGACGGTGGGTCAGGTTGATCTCTGGAGAGGCTGGCAATGTTTCAGAGGGTTTGGTGCTGGAATGCCCCAGATCGATTCCTCTGCCGGGATCTCATAGACGGTGGGTCAGGTTGATCTCTAGAGAGGCTGGCAATGTTTCAAAGGATTGGGTGCTGGAATGCTCCAGATCGATTCCACTACAGCGCTCTCATAGACGGTGGGTCAGGTTGATCTCTGGAGAGGCTGGAAATGTTTCAAAGGGTTCAGTGCTGGAATGCCCCAGATCGATTCCGCTGCCGGGCTCTCATAGACGGTGGGTCAGGTTGATCTATGGAGAGGCTGACAATGTTTCAAAGGGTTTGGTGCTGGAATGCCCCAGATCGATTCCGCTGCCGGGCTCTCATAGACGGTGGGTCAGTTTGATCTCTGGAAAGGATGGCAATGTTTCAAAGGGTTTGGTGCTGGATTGCCCCAGATCGATTCCGCTGTTGGGCTCTAATAGACGGTGGGTCAGGTTGATCTCTAGAGAGGCTGGCAATGTTTTAAGAGCTTGGAGCTGGAATGCCCCAGAGGCCGATTCCGCTGCCGGGCTCTCATAGACGGTGGGTCAGGTCGATCTTTGAAGGGGCTGGCAAAGTTGCAAGTGGTTTGGACAGGTGAACAAGTTACTCATAGCAAGGGATTTTGCTCGCCAGCGACCTCAAGACCCGGGCGAGGCGAGATCAAGGGTCCGATCGCATAAGGAAATAGACTGCGGCAGAGCGACTGAGTCCGCTGATTCGCAAAGTTGCTTAGGAATTTCAGAGGCGCGAGTGAAGTTGGCGGGCCAAAGAGGGCCCGCCTTTGTGAGGGTCCATGGATAATGAAACAACTCACAAAAGGTGAGTGCGAGCGAGGAAGGCTAATATCGGCCTCTCTCGCAAGGATCCTCGACATGGTACTTCCTAAGCAAGGATGAGGCTCGGCGACCTGAGTCTTACCATCGCCTTAGAAGGGAATGGGGGCGAGAGCGTCTTAGGTACAATACGGCGAAGGGTGAATCATCAATTAAAGAGACGCAGGCGCGAGCATCAGAACGAGAGTTGTAAAGGCACGAGAATAAGAAAATCAAGATCGTGCGAGCGCGAATGAAAGAGCGCATGCGAATAAGGAGTAAGGAAATAACATTGGAAAGAGGGACAAAATATTTCTTTTCATTTCTCACAAAAGATTACAGTCCAACGACGGGCTCGCCGACAAAAAGGAAATATTTTTTACATTATAAACAACAAAAATTTAAGGCGACTCGCCAGGTAGCGTTTCAGTCGCTCTCTCGATCCTCTACCTCGGAGATGGGAGCGAACAAGTCTGGGACAACTTCCTCCGCAGTGAACTCCATGGCATCGGGAACAATCATATCCGCCCCTTTGAGAGTGTCGAGGATGAGCTCCGCGATCTCCATCGACCTCTTGCGGTCGGCTTCTTTCTCTTCTCGCGACTGACCGCGAGTCCCGGCTCGCGGAGGAGGGTGAGTAAGCACCGCCGAGGTCAGATCGTGGACCTGGGCCTTGAGGCAGGTGTTCTCCATCTCCAAGTCAGCGAACCGCGCGTGAAGCTGGATGACGGACTCGGCATCCTGCAAAAAAGTGGGTTTGCAAGGGAAAAGCGGAGCCAAACCAGAAAAGACTTTCTCAAGGAATTACTTACCAGTCCGCCTTGAAGACTGGCGAGGAGGCCCTCCGATAAGGCCTCCTTCCCCTTGAGCTCCACGACTTCATCCGCAGACCTCTGAAGCTCCACGTTAAGCTCCCTGATCTCCCTATCCGTTGTAAAGTACCGGCGGCCCACCATGTGGTTAAGCTCCATCGCCCGGAATTGGGCTCGCATCGCTTCATATATGACCCCCTTCGGCGTGAAGGACCGAAAGAGGGAGGCATCCTCGCGACCGTAGAGGCCAAAGGCGAGGGCGAACGCCTCACCCCCGGCCCTGTCGTCCTCTACCCAGGAAGGGAGTAGGGAGGAGCAGACGACCTTGTTCTAATCGGGGTCCCACGCGAGTACCGGCTCGCCAACCGCGTCCGCAAGCTTCATACCGAGACCGAAGCTAGTGTGGCTCGTCGGCTTGGGCTTGGCGGCCGTCTCCCCTGGCTCGCTAACCTCTTTGGCGAGCTCCCGACTCGCAGCAGAAGGAGAGGGGAGATCGGGTTCAGACAGGTCCACGACCTCCTTCGCCTTGGCAGTGGAGGGGGCCCTCTTGGTCTTCTTCGCCTCCCCCTGCGAGGCAGGCCGGCGTAGGGGAGTAGGACGCTTCTTTCCCGACGAAGAACTCAGGACGTCACGGCAAGCCTCGACGGCCACGCGCGCGAGCAAGCCGGAGGTAAGGGAAGAAGGAGGCACGTGAGGAGGGTTGAGTGCGAGTTCACGCTCTCCTGCGAAGATAACAGGGAGCGTTAGACAGTCGAAGGATAATGGAGTGAGGAATTTGGCGGGTGCGAGTCAAACCTTCTCCTGGGAGTACGGGCGGCAAGAGGTCCACTCGCTCTCGAAAGAAGGCGACCTCAAAGTTTTTTCCCTTGAGGTATTGGTACAGGGCCGAATCATAACCCCCTAGCGAGGCCGGAGGGCGATAGGCGGCCTCGTCTCGCTGGGTGGGAGTTTAGGAGACGTTGCCGAAAGGACCCTTCACCAGGACGAATTTCTGCGTCCAATAATGAGACTTGTTCACCGTCTCGCAGACGGTGACATGCTGGCTCGCTAAGTGAGCCATCCCGTCCTTGTACGCGCGGAACGAGAAGACCTTGCGGAAGACGAGCAGGCTAAACTCGATCTTCTCCGCCCTGAGGTAACTGGCGAACGCGACCACCACGACGATCACGTTCGGCGTTAGCTGGCTCGGCAGAACGCCGAAGTACTTGAGCACCTAGAAAGGTCAACAGGATTTAAGCGCCATTCTCAAAGCGAGTCAGGAATGTAAGGGTTGAGGAATAAACGTACTTGGCGCACTTCCGACCAAAGCGGGAGTCGCAAGCCATTCTCGAAATGGGCGATGGGGATGGCGAGCTCATCGGGATGCAGGTCGCTGATGGTGTCCCTCTCGGTAGGGCAGCGAGCCACAAAACCGGAGTGAATATACTGATCAGCGGTAGCCTGGTACTCCTCTTTCGTGAGGTTGGCACAGAAGAAAAGGCCGTCGAGGAAGGCCCCGGAACACTTAGACCGCCCCTCAGACTCCATCTCGCCAACCATGATGTATGGGATCCGCGAAAGAGGAAAAGCCGCGAGAGCGAGCTAGGTTTGTGAGAGAGTCAGAAAGAGAGTGAGTGTGAAGGAGGAATAGTAAATGCGGTGGTTGAAAAGAAAAAAGGGCGACTATTTATAGAAATAAAAAAGGCGGGAAGAAGCTGAAGTGTCGGTGTCTGCGGATAGCGGATTCGTGCGGTATTCTTCCGCCCCTCGGGGTCCCATTCGCTCCCGGCGAGTCGTTACTTCGTCGAACTTTCTCTCGTTAATCATCGGCGAGCTAGCGCTGAATAATAAGAAGCAAAACGCGAGTGCGAGTTATAGAAGCACAAACATAATCAAGGAACGAGCGAGCCGGGCACAGCGAAAGAAAAAATAATAAACAGGGAAAATAAGGGCTCGCAAGCGAGTCAAAGTATCATTATTACAGGCTTATAAAAATTATTCACGACCCCTCCCAACGAGGGGGAGGGGGAAGGAAAAACAATAAAAATGCAAAGAAGGAATCCTTAATATCGCAGCCACTTCCAGCGACCGCGACCCCGGACACCAGAGCGAGTGGGGACTCGCCGGTAGTGATACTCGCGAAGCGACCGGTTCGCCTGGCTCGTCAGCCGCATGTAATCATCAATTCGGGCAATGTACACCCCGGGGGAGGTCGCATCGCCATGATCGGTCGGCCGCATCTCGGCGAGGATGCGCGCGTTCGCATCCTCCATCGTGGCAAACCTTTCCTCGTTAGCGAGCCGATCTAGCATGTTCTGTTCGTGTAGATCCCTCAGCAGGGCGGTGTGTTTTTGGAATATCTCGGTGACCCGCCGCTTCATTCGCAACGGATCGCTGGGGTCCCCCAGAAAGTCGGCGACCTGACTCGGCGAGGGGGTGGAGATATCTCCAACGCTCCAGACTCTGATTCAGAAAGCGGGGTCAGGGAATTACCTGCGAAGTAGGAATCAGCAACAAGGTGAAACGCGACACTCAATGGCGACAGCCTAACCTAGTGGAGGAATTTGAGTACTGGGCCGCTGGTGGGAGGTGCCCTGCTGGCCTCGGAATGCTTAAACAAAGGCAGGGGTAAGGGCCTTACCCAGACCAGGAGCGAGCGCGGCTCTAGAGCCAAGCCCTGGCTCGGCAATCAAAGTCCCTCCCGGGCTCCTTTGACCCGGACGACCGAATCCAGGAGTAGGGATGGTCTGGTTCGGCAAGGGGGGGGGGGGGGGAGTCCGCTGGAGGAGGAACTCGTTCTTACAGGGCCGCGAGTGGGGATACTGCACAAGGAGTAGGTGTGATTCGGCGAATCAAGAGACGTGAAGGGAGACAAGGTACATCACTCACCTCGTTGCGAAGGCGAGTCCCGTCGGCCAGCGGGCCTCGCATCCACGAGAAGAGCGTCAGCCCCATCCGTAGAAGGGAGGTGGGTCTCTAGGATTGGCCTTCCCAAGGCGCTCTCATCCGAGGGAGCATTCTGCGAATAGGATAAGTAAGGCGGAAAAGAAAGGACATTAAACCAGTGAGCTTGGCGATAATACCTGCGAGGCGAGCCCGTCATCGGGAGAGTGCGGCGAAGAAGAAGATCCACCCCCGCCGGCCGTGCGCCGAATGGCCTTTGCCATTTTTATGGAGGGCGGAGGCGGAGAGCGCCGCGGAGAAATCCAGGAGGCGATGGCGGCAGCTTTCCCCTTCTAGGCCGCTTGCGAAGCCTTCAGGCGAGCCAACATCTCGTCTTTTTTTGACATCACGTTGGGGCTCGCGGCGAGTAAGAAAAGAGAGAGAAGAATAAAAATTTCGAATGACGACCAGGTAGAGTGGTCTTTATAGTGGTGGGCATGGGGCCCACCGAAAGATTCTAGCCACATCACCAATGGATCGGCGAATACCAGGGGTTGGACGGTTCTTCGCGAGCCTACAAGAGCCTCGCGAAGAGCGGGGATTGTGTACAACCCTGATATTTTCCTATAAGCAAACAAGGACAGAGAACTTGCATGTGTTCCTTGTGTTCGACGAACGGCTACCTACGCCCGACGATCCCGCCTCAGCTCAGCGGTCGGTGCTCGACGCTCGACGCTCGACGCTAGCCGCTCGACGATCCCGCCTTGGTTACCTCTGCCTTGTCCCAGCGGAAGAAGTCGCATGAAGGCGCGCAATTCAGATGCCCTCGAGCCCAAGCTTCAAGGTCAATCCGCAAGAAGGCGAGCGAGCAGGGCATTCGCCAACTGTCCGCAAGAAGGCAGGCGAGCCAGGTACTCGCCGGCCGTTCGCGAGAGGGAAAGCGAGTCAGTTCCTTTTCAAGTCTCAGGATTCTTTGCATTCGTCAAAGGGCGTTCGATAAATGCCGAACATCTGTCGAAGTCGTCGAACTCGGATCAACGTTCGACGAACTTCGTTCTCCATCCGACAAAATCCGTTCGACGAATTCATCTTTTTGGTCGACAAATTTCGTTCGACGAACTCATCTCTCTCGCGAGTGATATTCTCAGGAAACACTCAGTCCCTTGACTAAAGAGGTGAAATTACTCCCCAGCCCATGGTGGTCTGCAGGTAACCTCTCCAACAGCAGAGTTTGGTTGTTAGCAGGCCAAGTTAGGGTGCGTTTAGTAGAAACCAAAAAGCTGAATTCCGCTATTGACAGACCACGAACAAAAAACTATAAATTGACCTTAATGGGCACCTTGGGAGAGGACTCCAATCTCAGATCTCTGAGCTTCTTCTTCTCCTTTGGTTACTTTGGTTCAGCTTTCATGCTCTCCAAAGGTGCCCAGGTCTCAGCTTTGGCTTGGGAGGGGAAGCGCTCAACGATCTTCCGGGTTTGTGGTGGGACCTCCGCGCTGCGACTAAGGTCTTAGTCCATTTCCATGTCTCCGGTCAGCTCCTTTCGAGGGACTAGTAAGGGCTAGCTGCCCCTCAACTCGTTGAGGGCCCGGGCTTCACAAGAGATCGAGAAATCGGTTTCAACATCGATGTAAAGAATGCTTTCTTGTATGGAGAGATTGACAAGGATATCTTCATGGATCAGCCACCTGGTTATGTTTTCGAAGAGCACCTAAGATATGTGTGCAAGCTCAAGAAGGCTTTTTATGGCTTGAAGCAGGCGACTCGGGCGTGGTATGGAAAGATAATAGAATACCTCCAGTTCTGCGGATATTTTGCTTCTGATTCTGATTCGAACTTATTCGTAAAGAAGGCAGGGGAGTCAGTTCTTGGTGTTGTTGTATGTTGACGATATGATCATCATGGGGAATTCTGAAGTGGAAGTAGCTAGGCTTCGTCCTGAGCTAGCTATCAGATTTGAGATGAAGGATTTGGGTGAGCTCCACCATTTCCTTGGACTCGAAGTGGAGAGGAAAGAGGGCGTAATGCTTGTTTACCAAAAGGGGTATGCAGAACAAATTGTGAAGCGATTCGGCATGGAGGGGGGCAAGAGCATCTCTACTCCACTAGAGGTTGATATTCATCTTCGACGTGATGAGGGGAAGGTTCTTTATGATCCTTTAGTGTTCTGTGCTTTGGTCGGAAGTCTGATATATTGGACGATCACGAGGCCGGATTTTGCTTATGCGGTTGGCCGAGTGAGTTGGTATATGGCAGAGCAAAGGAAGCCTCATCTGATGCCGGCAAGGAGCATTTTGAAGTATGTCAAGACCACCTCTGATTTGGGTCTCTTCTATGGGAAGGACTCGGGCTTTTGCTTGCATGGATATATGGATGCTGATTATGGAGGAGATTCAGATGATCGGAGATCGACTTCTGGATATGTCTTTATGGCTAGCTCTACAGCTGTATCATGGTGCAGCAAGAAGCAGGATTCTGTATCTGTCTATACCTCGTAAGCAGAGTACAAAGATTCGGCTTTGCCAGCTCAGGAAGCCATCTAGCTTAGGAGGCTTGTGGAGGACATTCATAGGGAGGTGCATGGCCCCACTCTGCTTTAGGGTGACAATGAGAGTGCCCTCAAACTGGTGAACAATCCAGTTTGTCATGCGCGAACCAAGCACATAGAGATTCATCATCATTTCATTCGGGAGAAGATGTTGGAGGGATCTCTTATGGTTGAGCATGTGCAGAGCAAGGAGAATGTCGCGGACATATTTACAAAGCCATTGTCGAAGGAACCATTTACACAGTTGAGGAAGTAACTTGGGCTGACTTCCAATTCCCACTTCAAGGGGGAGTGTTAAATTTTTGAAGTGGAAGTGGACTGTCCGGGCGGTCTGTTCTTGGAGACAGCAGAGACCACGCGACCTGTGTTGCAGTTTACCTCTGGAATCCGCGAGCTCGGTGTGGCAACCTAGCTGGTGTGGTCGCGTGTCTCTGGTGTTTGGCGACTTGTGTTTGGTCTGCTGGTTTTGCCTAAGTATCTCTGTTCTGGTATAGACTGGGCGGTCTCGTACTGCGGATTGCATGAGCTTATTTTGGCGGTCTGCTCTTAGCCGGTCAGATGCTCATGTCTGTTCTTACAAGAGACCGGGCGGTCTGCCGGGTTGTCTTGGCGAGCTGTCTTTCTTAGACAGTTTATCCTAAGTGTAATAAGGTATTGAAGAGACCGCGCGGTTTGTTTCTGGAGACCGCATGCTTCAATAAGGAAGGTGAATGTATCCCTTGGCGCGGTGACGACATCCATTCGTTTGCCTATAAATAGTGACGTCGGTAACCATAATTACGCAAGAACTATAAGAACCAAAGTTGGCTTGATTGTGCCGGTCGCATTTGGAGGTCGCGCGGTTTGGGTTTGTCTGACCAGTTTGTTTGTTCGCATGTCAGCGGCTCGCAGTCACCGTCAACATTCTCCTTTCTTCTAGCTTTGAATAAACCAGTTTGACAGTTATCTGTCTGTGCGGACTGTGTTTTGGCATTCTTGGATTGTGCAAGCGGACTCAGTTGATGCAGGCGGCCTTAAGTGGTCGAGCAGTCTTGAGTTGTGGTTTGCAGTAGGAAGTAGTTCTTCGTCAAGTATTCACGGGTTCTTCTGTGATCTTGAGAGCGTGCGGTCTAGACGATCAAGAATTGCGGGCAGCTTTCAGCAGTTGAATAAAACAACAAGTGTGCGGTCTGTGGTTGTGGTCTGATAGGTGCGGCTTGTGCTCTGTTCTCACGGCCTCAGTGTTAACCATGCGGCTTGCCTGTTCGAGCGGTCTGGTGGTCTCTGCCTTGGCAGTTTGCTGGCGACTTGTTTTTGTGTCTTGTGCTTCTCTCCTTTGTGATTCTAATGAATCATGTCTCGCCATGTATGTCTCGAGCTGTAAAGAGATAGTAAATAACAAGAGCACTATTCTGTCTTCCCATTGTCATTTATTATCAGGCTTGTGGATTGTGTAAAGTGTTCCGCATATTTACTTCACTCCAGACCTCTAAATATTTTACAATGAGAGATTTTTCAGGATAGTAAATGAGCTGAGGACCTATGAAAGGACCTTCACTCATTATGAGCTGAATGACGAATTCCTAAGATCTCTAACTAGAGACTGGGATACCAAGATATGTGCCATTAGAGAGGTGGCAAAGCTGGGTGAGACTCCTCCCCATACTTTGTTTGGAAAGCTGCTGTCCTATGAGATGCAGCTATCTACAAGGAAGGAGGACACATCCTCCAGGCCTCATGCAAGGGAGAGGAATGTGGCCCTCAAGGCTGAGAGCTCCAAGAAGAGTAAGGTAAAGATGTCTTCACCACCAAAAAGGCTGCTAGCTCAGAAAACTGTGAGCCCAGCACATCAGATAACAGTTCTTCTGATGAGAAGTTTGTTGCCTTCTCAAGGCATTTCAAGATGCTGATGAGGAGGAAGCAATGGAAGAACAAACCTTCCTCCTCCTCACATCCCAGGAAGGATCACAACAAATCAGAAGGAAGGTTTGTTCTTCCATTGCTTCCTCCTCATCAGCTTTAATCAGAAGGAGGATAGGTAGGACTCTAAACATGTTAAACATGTTTCAAATAATGTGATTTTTTATTGCTGCAGCAAGCCTAGACATAACATTGTTAATTGTCCAGTCAAGAGGAAGGAGAAAGGTGAGAAGAAATCTCATCACCTGAAGGGAAGGAAGGGTGAAAATCCTTCCTTGCTAAAAAGGAGAAAAGCTGGAGTGAATCTGAGTCATCATCCTCAGATTCAGAAGAAGAAGAAGCCTACATTGGGCTGTTTGCAGCTGAGGAAGATGAGGACTTTCTTGATGAAAAGGTTGGAATCAGGGCCCCTCTATCACACTCAGACAGTGACATAGAGGAGGATGAAGATGATGGAGAATATCATGGCTTAATGGCCATAACAGATGATGATGAAGAAAGTCAGGACAATCCTAACAAGGTACCTACTCCTTCCCCTTCTTCTAATTATGAGTCAATGCAAGATTCTGAAGCATGCTCATTGATGAGTCCCAATTATATACATATTTTCGGACTCATTTGGGCCGGTATTTTAGTCAATGCACTACATATTAGATTCATAATCACTCATATTTGATACTGCATGCTATGTGCACTTTTAGGCCCGTTTCGGTGTATTTTTATGTTTATCTTACTTATGCTTTATGTTGCAATTTAATTTCTATATTTGAGAATGTGTGGAATGCCCATTTGCGTGGCCCGATGATCTTTCATGTTGATACAGGGGTTGTGCGAGTGTTCTGGGGCGCAAAAACTGCATAGGAACACTGCGCACGAGCACTGGACATTAGTGCGCACGACCACTGGTCGTGCGCCACTGATCGTGCATTAATTCTCACTTAAAAAGGGCCTGTCCGGCACTGCGCACGACCACTGGATATAGTGCGCACGACCACTGGTCGTGCGCCACTGATCGTGCGCTATTTTGCAGTTCAGGATTATGCTACAGGTTCTTCGCGCACTATCACAGGCATTCCTTCACGCACGGTCACTGGTCGTGCGCCACTGACCGTGCACGCTCAAAATTCTGCTTTCTATAAATACGCGTTTTCACGAATCCTTTCGCCCTAACCCGTATTTTAGGTCTATTTCAGCGCCGTTTCCTGCTCCAGAGCGCCCATCTCGCGTGGCATAGCGGAGCCTACTCCATCCGTATGCTTACTCTTGCGACCCTCATCCGTATGCCTACTCTTCCATCCGCCTAGCGAAGCGTGGCATAGCGGCCCGTGTAATCCATTCCGACTCCGCCGGTGCGAACCATTCCATCTGCAAGCCTTCTCGTCCATCCGCCTAGTGAAGCGTGGCATAGCGGCCCGTGTAATCCATTCGCCTTACGAAGCAGCACGCTCAAGGCCTGCATAGTTCGATTCCACTTGCCTACTCGTCCATCCGCCCTTGCGACGCAGCGCGCTCAAGGCCTGCCCAGTTTTCATCCCGCCTAGCGAAGCAGTGCGCTCAAGGACTGCATAGGAGTAGTTATAGTTATTTTCTTTTATTTTCCAAAAGCCAAACCAACTCTCCCGCATTCCATCTGACCTAAAGGACTTCAATCTCAAGTCCTTCCTCGAACGTTAGCTCCACCTTACTGTAATCCTTTGAGATCGATACTTGGGGATTCATTCCCATTTTATATTACTTGAACGATCGGTACACTGCCGTTTCGTACCGCAGTCTTGCTACCGCCTATAGCGGTGTGCAGGATTCGCGCATCAAGTTTTTGGCGCCGTTGCCGGGGAACACAGACGTGTGAGTTTTCTTGAGAGGGAGAGCTGAGAGAGAGAGAAGTTTCTTCCAGTGTGTATAGCCGCCTTATTATTTTTGTTTGTTTGCTTTTTACTTATTTACTGCTTGTTATTATTTCTTTCCCTCTTATTTTAAAGTTTTAGGCAAGTCTAATCCAAGAAGTTTTATTAGTTTGTGTAAATTTTCTTGCAAAGAATTTCAATCTCGTTATATCTGCTTTAATTGTCAAATATGTCATCATGGGACATTTCTCCTAGCACTTACGACAAGATGGCCTATTATATAGACCAAATTAATGAGTTAAATGCTAGGCAGTGTAGGAACTTTGTTTGCCTGTTGTGTCGAGGAGAGGGTCATGAATTGAAGGACTGTCCAAGTCTTTTCAATCCTGACCGCTGATCCTCCACTCATGACAACATTGTCCCTATCACTCATTCTTTACCCATGGAGGCAATTGTTCCCTCTACCCCTGAGCTTGTCTCGTGCATGGACTCCTCACTCCCTGTGTATGGCTTCACTCCTAGTGATGATGATCACTCATCTGTTAGCCAACAAGGAGAGGAATGGGAGCTCCTAGATGCACCTGAGTATGATGAGGAAAGTATTCTTTCCATTGGGGAGGCGTTAGCGGATCTTTTTGCGGAGGAACCAAATCTTTTTGTTCCTCCAGTCTCTTTGCATGATTTTTCTACACACATTTTTTATGATCCTATCGAAGTGAAGGAGTGGGGTGATGCTTCTGACTCGGAGGGTGCCCCAAAGTGGGATGAGGATGTCATTTTCCCTGAAGGGGAGAATGAATACTTTGATCACGATGATGCACCTTGGTGGGATGAGGAGGATACTCTCTTTGATGAGGAGGTTTGCACTTCCTCATGGGATGAGGAGGTCCAACTCACCACCGAGGCCCTTGAGTTCTTGGGTTCCCCTCGCTATGATACTTACGATGATGATAGTGATCTATCCTTGGATCCTGCCAGGAGTGAAACCGGGATCACTCCTCCTTTGTTTAATTCTTTTAGTTCTTCGTCCCTTTTATTTCCTAATCAACCTTCTTTTAATGTTGATATTGATAAGTTCATCCTTCCTGCTTCACCGCCTGCTTTAATGTCTGATATTTCATTTATCCCTCTAAAGATGCTTGAATTTATAGACCCATTCTTGGGTAATTTTGAGAGGCAGTCTTGGCAGGGAAGCAGTTGGCAATGATGAATTCAATCGTCTATTCCACTTCATCATCATTGCCTGCTTTTTCCTTGAAAGACTGGGTGCAGGGAGGAAAGCGTTACTTCATCCATGACCGCAGGTTGGAGGAGAGGAAGAGGATGAAGAAAGACGAAATATGAAGATGGAAAGCTCATGATCCTCTTGACTGCTGCAGTTGGGTCTTCGGACCCATCTCTTTTATTTTTAGTTACTATTTTAAATCAACTTATAGTTGATCATTTTGAGGCATGTAATATTTAGGATTTATTAACTTTTGCTTTTATGCTTAGACAATATTATTAACTGCTTAATACAGGAAATAAGTCCAGCTTAAGGACGGTAAACAAAAGCGTTGCTGGGAGGCAACCCAAGTTTTTGTTGCTAACCCGTTAATAGTTTAGTTTTATATATTTTTGCTTGGAGCCTTTTTTTTGCCTGCAGGTGTGCGACAATTTCTTTTGGTGGCGGACTTGGATTCCCTTCGCAGTATTAACGCCAATCTTCTGGTATGCTCATATCTGAGCATAGTTACCCTCTTCCGCAACATTTCTTTTGTTTCATTGTCATAATTCATGTGATTGTCCAATTCAAGTCTGGGGGGAAGTGTACCGAGTGTTCACTGCACGTGCACTAGTGCTTAACATGCTAGAAGTATTTTATTTTCAGTTTTATGATTTATTTACTTTCTCCGCACACCACTGCACCCACTTTAGCGCGCACTCACTTGTTTGTGTGCTTCCGTTCACGCTTATCTTGGTTTGGAATGTGAAATAGGATGTTAGCTTAGGAATTGCAAATCGGAGTGCGATGTTGACTCTTGTAGTGCTCTTGTCGCATATTCCTTGCTTGCATAGAAATTTGAGTAGAATTAGATTGTCTCTATACTTTTAATTTACAATTAGTGTTCTTGCGTGGTTTTTGATTTATTTTACTCATTTGGTAAATGTAACCGAAATTTGTGGTAGCACGTTGTTGTGTGTAAGCAAGCGCTAGTTGTGTGTTGCTCGAGTCGGAAGGAAGGTTTACCTTTCTCGTGGGCTAAGAACTTGCCCCAAGCAACTCTTGAAGCATGGGCGAGAGCAACTCATTTTGTTAAATGTGATGTAGGCCATTTTGGCTAGTTTGAGCCTTGTTTTACGTGACCTATGCGTTTACCTTTGCAAGCCAAGTTTGTGTCTACCCTTCTTTTGTTTCAGCTCTTCTTTTAAATCACTAAAGCCTGAAGCTTATCCTATTATCGCTGCCAAGTAGTGAGTTAACTGAAATTAAATTTCATATTTGGATGTGATGTATGGAAATTTTTGTGATGTGAAGAAAAAGTGTATTGTGTGCTGAACATATTGTTGTAAACCAACCGAGGGATAAATGAAAAAAAAAATGAAGTTAAAAGAAAAAAATCTGTAGAGAATAAAAATGACAAGAAATCCCCTTGGGCGTAATAGAAAATTTTAGTTGGTATTTGTTTGGAGTAGGCTGTGTACACACCCGTTTTTCAAGCTAAGTCTGGGGGTGTGGTACACTAGCGCTGTTTTGGGCTTGTTCAGGGTAAGCATTTCGATGTTGCTCATTTGGGTTGCGTAGCCGTTTCGTTTATCATTGAATATCATACCGTAACCTAAGCCCAATTATAACCCGAAGTCCTATTGATTTAACTTGTGAGTTTGCTAGTGCCGTGGAGAGAGTGTAATCGGGCAAGCTTATGGTTCTCGTCGTTGATGAATTTCAGCGGAGTTATTCCCGAATTCCGGTCTTTAGCAACACCCTCCTGAGTGGCTTGTTTACTTTCACATCGGGCACGACCGCACAAATTCTTCATGATTCACCATCTGAGTACAAATAAATCTCTATTTACGCATGTATACTTTTGTAAATTAATTAGTATAGTTAGAATCTTCTTTTACAGAACTTCTATTTGCATGGGTATGATACTTCGCATCTGACTCTTTCTTTGCAATTCTCTACGCTAACCACCATTTTCCCTACTCCGCCGGATTTGTTTGCTCGGGACGCGCAAACAGGTAAGTCTGGGGGTGTGATGAGTCCCAATTATATACATATTTTCGGACTCATTTGGGCCGGTATTTTAGTCAATGCACTACATATTAGATTCATAATCACTCATATTTGATACTCCATGCATGTGCACTTTTAGGCCGTTTCGTTGTATTTTTATGTTTATCTTACTTATGCTTTATGTTACAATTTAATTTCTATATTTGAGAATGTGTAGAATGCCCATTTGCGTGGCCCGATGATCTTTCATGTTGATACAGGGGTTGTGCGAGTGTTCCGGTGCGCAAAAACTGCAAAGGAACACTGCGCACGAGCACTGGACATTAGTGCGCACGACCACTGGTCGTGCGCCACTGATCGTGCATTAATTCTCACTTAAAATGGGCCTGTTCGGCACTGCGCACGACCACTGGATATAGTGCGCATGACCACTGGTCGTGCGCTATTTTGTAGTTCAGGATTAAGCTACAGGTTCTTCGCGCACTATCACAGGCATTCCTTCACGCACGGTCACTGGTCGTGCGCCATTGACCGTGCGCGCTCAAAATTCTGCTTTCTATAAATACGCGTTTTCACGAATCCTTTCGCCCTAACCCGTATTTTAGGTCTATTTCAGCGCCGTTTCCTGCTTCAGAGCGCCCATCTCGCCTCTCCATCACCGCCCACCTTCGGGAGGAGCTCCGGCCGCCATTCTCTTGCAAATCTCAAGACGGAGCATCCTCTAGGCCTCCTCCATTGATCGTGCATCTCCAAAGCTCCATTTCAAGGGATTTCCTGCTGCGTATATGAAGTTCTCCGGTGAGATCGTGGCCAGAGAAGATTGACGGAGAAGATGGGTATAATAGAAGAAGGTGACAGCTCTTCCGGACCCCGGACGGCAGTTGGAGCCCGAGTCCGGACAAGGATTGACCACCCTAGATTCCGGCCGTGAACCTCCGATGAGTCTCCGTGCTTTGGTTGTAATCTAAACCCCCTTTATACTGTAGTATCGTTTTCCTTTATTGTTTGGGTGTATGAACAATGTTTGCTTAAACCTTATCATGTTATTTTTGTATTTCATTAATGTAAAATTGATATGAGTGGTTTATGCAAGTGAGGAGCGCCCCATTCCATCCTCCATCCTGCCATCTCGTTCGTATGCCGCACTAGCAATTGCCAGTGGCGTGCTTGTCGACGAGGTGCTTGCGACCCTCATCCGTATGCCTACTCTTCCATCCGCCTAGCGAAGCGTGGCATAGCGGCCCGTGTAATCCATTCCGACTCCGCCGGTGCGAACCATTCCATCCGCAAGCCTTCTCGTCCATCCGCCTAGTGAAGCGTGGCATAGCGGCCCGTGTAATCCATTCGCCTTACGAAGCAGCGCGCTCAAGGCCTACATAGTTCGATTTCGCTTGCCTACTCATCCATCCGCCCTTGCGACGCAGCGCGCTCAAGGCCTGCCTAGTTTTCATCCCGCCTAGCGAAGCAGTGCGCTCAAGGCCTGCATAGGAGTAGTTATAGTTGTTTTCTTTTATTTTCCAAAAGCCAAACCAACTCTCCCGCATTCCATCTGACCTAAAGGACTTCAATCTCAAGTACTTCCTCGAACGTTAGCTCCATCTTACTGTGTTCCTTTGAGATCGATACTTGGGGATTCATTCCCATTTTATATTACTTGAACGATCCGTACACTGCCGTTTTGTGCCGCAGTCTTGCTACCGCCTATAGCGGTGTGTCGGATTCGCGCATCACTCATCAATTGATGAAAATGGTTCAGAATCTGAAGTGGTTGTCAATCAATTGATTCACAATTACGATGCTTTATTGGATGCTCTGAAAAGGAGCAAGAAGCTGGCCAAGAGGCAAGCTCAGGAAATTGCTTCCCTTCAGCTGCCTAAGCAAGATTGCACTGAATCACCTACCCTAGTGGCTCGGATGAGTAGAGAGATAAGCCAACTCAAGGGGATTACTGTTGGAGTTTCTGAGGTGATCTCAAAGCAATCAACAGTTAGTCTTACTGCCAACGCAATATGAGCCTATATGGTCGCACATAAAAGCGTTTGGAGAAGTTGGAGAAAGGATTGTGTTGGCCTTACTCATATTGGATATGAGTGGAGGACCAATCTTTTGACTGTTCGGAATTGAATTGAGAAAATCTCAAATGGGAAACAAGTACTAATGACGAATCGTCTAAATGGTTTAGATGAATTATTTAGGACTTTGCAAAATTCATCGAAAGTATTTAGTCGAATATGATAATTCGTCTAAAGTGTTTAGTCGAAATTATCTGTTCGAATTCGTCTAAAGCGTTTAGTCAAATTTAAAACAATTCGTCAACAGTGTTTAGTCGAATATGATAATTCGTCTAAAGTGTTTAGTCGAAATTATCTGTTCTAATTCGTCTAAAGCGTTTAGTCGAATTTATGATAATTCATCGAAAGCATTTAGTCGAATTTTTATGCATTCGACGAATTTAAATCCTGGCAGAAATGTTCTGTTTTTCCTCTGGTCTGCGGATAACCTATTTTATGTCTTGCGTATAAAAGAAATGAGATTAGGTCTTCTCAATAAGATCGATCCTTTTTCGTGACTCGGAAGTGTTCCGTCGTCCCCCTCCGTAGACCTCGCCCCCTACGTCGACCTTGTTCGCCGCCGACAGTCACCGCCTCCCATTCAACGGATCTAGCAGTTCGTGGGGACACAGAGGGCGTTCTTTCTCCGATCCATACCTTGTGCGACAAGGCATTGATGTTCTCCTTCCTTGTGTGGATCTCTATAGAGAGGTCGATACATTTCGGTGCTTGGAACTCGAAGTTCGTCTACATGAATTCTTCTTGGAGCATCTTGGTTGAGTATTGACTCAATCCCGCAAAGGTATATCGCATTTTGCTCTCCTAATCTTTTGAATCATGAAATCCGCAAGATCCTTACTCTTTGGGTTGTTCTAGTTATTTCTTCCGCTACGCACATTTTGATGTGTTCATATCATTATGAATGGTATATCGAAAGCCCAACAATTACAATTGTCTAATTGAGCACCATTTCCCAAAAGAACAAGGTCATCAAGGACCTTGAGGAGAAGCTTCTCAAAGAGAAGACCATAGTGGCTCAATTCTCCAAGCCCAAATTTGTACTACCAATTATTGACACCTCTTCCTCCCAAACTAATGGGAGAGGACTAGGTTTCAATAATATAGCAGTGGGTGATGGGAATGGAGAAAAGGGCAAAGCTAAGGCTAAGCCTCATACCACCTTTCAAAAGGTGTTGCTTCCCTCCAACAGGTATGACCATGACAGCATGTATGGTCACTAGAAGAATGGGAGTTCCTATAGGAAGGAAAACTTTCCTTACTATAGTAGAATAAAAGGGCATGGGGATGAGTGTTATGAAAGCTCCCCATAAAGAAATTCAAATGGCCCATTCTAGACCATTAGTTTTTGGTACCTCAGCCCCATCACTCAAGAATAAGGAAGCAAGCTCTTCCAAGTCCCTTCCAGCACAGCACTTGGATGCTATCAAGCCTGCAGTCAGGTTTAACAGTTTAGTGTATGATGCCATCAAATCTTGCCTAGATTCCAAGCCAAGACAAGCTGATGTCATTAAGACAAAGACTGCCAAGACTGACCACAGGTTAACATTCAGCAAGATCATTTCCGAAAAGAATAGGAAGAATGTTGATGTCTCCCCTCCTGAACATAATCATATTGATGCTTCTTCCACCTCAAGGAATATTTAGAAGAGAAGATACAACATTCATAAATGTTGGTGTTGTGGTAAGGTGGGACACTTTGCCATAGATTATTGGCACAATCCCAATGTGCCTAGTGCAAAGAAGAGCTTTCCTGCAAAGGTTGCAGCAGGTGTGAAGTTGTCCTTTCATGCTAACAAAGGCCTAGGACCTAAAATCAATTGGGCTCCTAAGGTAAAATAAATTGGTTTATGCAGGTAAGTTCAAGTACCAGCCTAGGGAAAATATAGTACATGGACAGTGGGTGCTTAAGGTACATGACAAGTACCAAAATTGTACTGCAGAAATACACAGCAGTGAAGAATGGACCTAAGGTCATCTTTGGTGGATCTAAAAGAGGCATCACCAGAGGTTATGGTATGATCTCCAATGGCATAGTCTCAATCACAAGGGTAGCTTATGTTGAAGGGTTGCAACACAACCTTGTAAGCATATGCCAACTATGTGACTCAGGCTATATCATTGAATTCCACAATGATAAGTGCTTGATCAAAAAGACACATGACTTAAAGATCATTCTCTCAAGCACTAGGAATGGGAATGTTTATCATTTAGATTTTATAGGCAATTCTTCTCAATCTCCTGTGTGTCTTGTGGCTAATGAAAGTGAGTCTCTTTGTGTTCAATGGCATAAGAGACTTGCTCACATTAACTACAGGACAATGCATAAGCTGTTTTCTAAACCATGTTAGAAATTGTCCTAAATTTAAATAGATTAAAACTGGTCCCTGTCATGCATGCCAAATGGGCAAGCAACTAGGGCCACCTTTAAAATCATTGGTTCCAAAGACACTAAAAGATGTCTTTATCTATTGCACATGAACTTGTTTGGTCCTTTGCCAATTCAGGGCCTAGGTGGGAAGTTGTATACTTTGGTGATTGTTGATGATCACTCAAAGTATACATGGGTATTCTTCCTTAAGAAGAAATATGATACTTTAGATGTCCTTATAAACCATGTTAAGGCAATCCAGAATGAACTCCAATATACTATGGTCAAGACTAGAACTGACCATGGTACAGAATTTCAATCTGGAGCAATGACAAGGTTTTGTCAAGAATTTGGTATCACCCAAAAATTCTCCTCCCCAAGGACTCCACAACAAAATGGTGTGGCTGAGAGGAGGAATAGGACCTTGATAGAAGCCGGGAGAACATTGCTTAGTGAGTCCTCACTTTCAGAATATTTCTGGGCTAAGGCAGTCAATAGTGCATGTTATGTTCTCAATAGAGCATCCATCAATAAGGCCCTGGGTATATCCCCCTATGACATTCTGAAAGGCAAACAACCAACCATTTCATACTTTATAATCTTTGGTTGCAAATGCTACATTTTAAATAATGGAAAATTTTAATTAACAAAGTTTGCTGAAAAATGCAACGTAGGGGTTCTTGTTGGATATAGCTCACATAGCAAGGCCTATAGATTATTCAACAAGAAAACTCATTTTGTAGAAGAGTCTATGTATGTAGTTTTTGATGAGGCTAGCCTCCTCTATAAGGGCTAGTCTAGTTCTCCTATTTTGACAGGTGAGGAACAGAAAATGCAGGATATGTCTCTCTAAGACATACCCGGCACAAGCAAGATCAATTTCGAGGCTGATATTCTTGAAGATGAAGATCAGCAAGATGCTGATGAGCCTGCTGCTCAAGAAGAAGAGCTGCAAATTGCTGACAGGTTGCCTACTGCAAACAGGAACCTAAGGGATCATCCAAGAAATCAAATTATTGGAGATGAAAACCAAGGAGTGATCGCCAGAAGCAGGGCTCACAATGAAGCCTTATTCTTAAACTTTCTATCACATAAGGAGCCCATGAAATTTGAAGAAGCAAATGAAGACACCTTCTAGATTCAAGCTATGCAAGAAGAGCTGCTTCATTTCAAGAGGTGCAAGGTGTGAAAATTGGTGCCAAAGCCTCAAGGACACAACATCATTGGCACCAAGTAGATTTACAGGAACAAGCTTGATAAGAATGGCACCATTATCAAGAACAAAGCTTTACTGGTAGCCAAGGGGTACAGGAAAGAAGAAGGTATTAACTTTGATCAAACCCTTGCCCCAGTTGCAAGGTTAGAAGCAATAAGGCTATTCATTGCCTATGCTGCCCACAAAGGGTTCAAAGTATACCAGATGGATGTCAAATTAGCATTTCTGAATGTCAATCTAAAGGAAGAGGTATATGTGGAGCAACCCTCAGGTTTTGTTCACCCAACCCTCTCCTCTCATGTTTATTTTCTTAGGAAAGCACTATATGGTCCAAAGCAAGCCCTATGGCTTGGTATGAGACCTTGTCTAGCTTTCTCATCACGAACAAGTTCTTGAGGGGAAAAATAGATAGTATAGTGTTTCTTAGGGAAACAAAGGGCAAATGCCTTCTAGTCCAAATTTATGTTGATGACATAATCTTTGGGTCTACAGATGACAACCTTTGCAAAATGTTTGCCAACCTTGTGCAGTGGGAGTTTGAGATGAGCAGTATGGGAGAGATCAAGTACTTCTTAAGCATCCAAGTGAAATAGTCTGAAGAGGGGATTTTCATCTCTCAGACCAAGTACACTAGGGAGCTTATTAAGAAGTTTGGGATGGAATCAGCTTCCACCATGAAAAATCCCATGGGGTCCAACATTTCCCTGGACAAGGATGAAAAGGGTAATCCCTTTGATGAATCCATGTACATGTGCATTATTGGGTCCCTTTTGTATCTAACTGCAAGTAGACCAGATATTATGTATGCTACATGTGTTTGTTATCGGTACCAAGCATGCCCTAAGGAATCTCACTACTCAGCTGCAAAGAGATTTTGAGATAACTTAAGGGCAGCCAACATCTTGGCCTTTGGTACCCTAGGAACAATGACTTTGAACTAATTGGCTTTTTAGATGCAAATTTTGCAGGTTGCAAAGAAAATAGGAAAAGCACAAGTGGAACTTGTCAATTCCAAGGAAGAAGGATGATCTCATGGAGCAGAAAGAAGCAGACCAGTGTGGCAATATCCACTGCTGAATCTGAGTACATAGCTGCAGGGAACTATTATGCAAAACTATTATGGATACAACATCAGCTATAGGATTATAACCTCAAGGTAAGTAATTCTCCCCTATATTGTGACTCATCCTGTGTTATCTATATAGCCAAGAATCCTTTCTCACATAGCAGGACTAAGCATATAGAGATAAGGTATCATTTTATTAGAGAGCATGTAGAAAGTGAAGATATATGCCTTGAACTTGTCCCCACTGACAAACAAGTAGATGATATCTTTACTAAGCCATTGGATGAGGCAAAGTTTAATGCTTTTAAAATTGAGCTTGGTATGTTAAATCTACAATAGATTTTATACTGTCAAATTATCTATCTTGCTCATTATGCTTTCCTTAGCTTTATTAAAACATGCAAACATGTATCACAAGCTTTGATAGGATAAGCTGCTAACTAAAATACGTACGTAGTAGCATGTTTAGGACTAGAAATTATCCTAAGTATATGATTCACTAATAGGCAGTGAGATCAGTTGAAACAGTTGAGAAGGTTTCAGCTGAACCGCTAAGACGGTTGTGAAGGTCTCAGTTGATCTACTGAGACAGCTAAAACTATCTCAGCGGTTGATAATACCTTGTCCCATCAGATAACAACTCCATCTCAGTAGTTCCATTGAGACAGGCAGGTTAAATTAAAATATGCCCAAATTGACATGTCAGCAATGTAAAATCAATCAAATTGATTATTCAAATCAACATATACACTTAGGGCAAATCTAAACCTAAGACAAGCCACTATAAATAGAAAAGTTTTGATAAATTAATTACATTCTTATTAACCTAGCCGACGAGACGAACCCTCCTCCATCCCGTCTCAGCGACCTGCCCTTCAGAACAAATGGCACCAAAGATGGCAAAAGATCTCCATGAACATTATGAGATAGTCCGAAATGTATTCCAGCACGCACCAGTAGAGATAAGAGAAGTGATTCTACTTCTATCAGACCAAGGACTGGAATATGTAATATCTGAGCCTTCCTCAATTCTCAGAACTGAAGTTCTGGAATTGTTCAATAATGCCAAGATGTCTTCCTCTAATTCTTCCATCAAGGCCAAAATAGGAAGCAAAAAGATAAAATCTCTCCAAGGAAGATGGAGAAGGCCCTTCAGTTGACCTCTTGCAGTGAAGAAGAGGAAGAAGAGATATCTGACAAGGATAAAGATCAAGCACTCCAATGGTGTGAGTATAGTGATGCCAAGATTGGATCATTAAAGAGAAAGTTCTTCAATCAGAGGGGCAAACTGCTCTCTGATATAGTGGGCAAGGCAGTATTGTGTAAGCCTGGATCCCATGACTTAATTTCAAAACGTGTGTTTGAATTGATGTCTAGAGTAATTCTAAAGTAGAAGAGATCATGGGCAACTGTGTTATTTTAAAGGCTCAGAGAATGTCTGCAGGCCCCCAACCTAGGCAGAATTCTCTCACTCTCTACCTTCTAAACACCTACCCAGAGGACTTTGACAGGACAAAAGGTACAAACCTTCACTACTTGAAGAGGATGGATATTATGACCCTAGACAGGTTCTCCAGGGTGCTCCCCATGAGCCAACCATTTAAGCCCAAGGAGAAGAAGAAGAGTTTAGTCAAAGGGCTGAGGCAAGCCAGAATAGTCTGCTCTGATTCTGAGTCAGAGCCAGAAGACAATGTCCCAGCTTTGGACAATCAAGTTTCTGCAAGTAGCCCACCAAAGGATGATCAAGAAGGAGGTCATGACAATGAATTTCATGAAGACCATGCTGCTGAGAAAGAGCATGATAAGGAAAAGGATGATGCTGCTGAGAAAGAGCATCAGAAGGATGAAGATGTTGTTATTGCTGCTAAGGACATGTTAGAAGGACATGAAGAAGATCACACTACTTGTGATGCTTCCAATTCTGTTGTTGCTGACAAGGGTGTTCAGATCATTCAATCCTCCTCAGAAGATCATGAGGATGAAGAAGATAACACTGCTGCCGCTGATCTTCAGGGTAAGATTGATTTATTTATATTCAATCTAGAACAAAGAATTAAGTTGTAACACCCCAAAAATTGTGGTTCAGCGAAGTAGGCGGAGTGGTAGTGCTGCACTTGAAGTAGGCTAAATCTTCCCTTTCTGCTCTTAGCGCACGATCAGTGGCCTCATCGCGCACGACCGGCGATCGTGCGCCAGCGATCGTGCGTTAATTCAGAAGAGAATCGAGTTCTGTCTCGGACAGTGCGCACAACCATTTCCCTCTTCGCGCACGACCAGTGATCGTGCGCCAGCGATCGCGCGCCCTGTTTATTCTGTTCCGCGATTTTGAGCAGAGAAGAAGATCGGACCGTCCAAATCTTTTGGAAATTGATCCAACGGCTAGGTTTAGTTGCGGGAGACCTTTAGGGCTGATGAGAGGGGGTTAAACCCTCATATTCTCTAAGCCATTCTCTCTCCAAACCCTAGAGAAAGAAGGAGGAGCCAAGGAAGAAGAAGGTAGATCCCGCCATTGACGGAGCTCCGGAGCTCCGTTTCGCGAGCCGTTTCCAGATTTGGAGAGTGCAGCCCGGTGCGGTCGTTTCTCTCCGTGTAGAATCTCGGATCTATGGCGAAAAAGAATGCGTCTAGGGTAACGATTTTTCCTCCCGAACTTTGGACTTGTATTTGTCCTTTCATTCCTCTTCCTATGTTTGCATAAGGTATCCCTTTCACCAAATGGGTGAAGTGTAGGATTTCCTCAAGTTCTTCGGAACTCCGGGTAGATTGTGTCCATCCCCGGCATTATTGCAAGTAGAAAATCAGGTAGTCGTGTGGATTTAGGCATTTTGTGTGAAGCCTATTCGTGGCCGTGAGCCCGAATCGGTGATGCTTGATTTGCGACGTTGCATTTAGGTTAGGCCTAGAATGCGTGCCGGAGAATGACTCCGTGAACTCACCTATAGTATTGCGGGAACTCAGTGTAGGCGTCTTGTGAAGATCCTAACAAAAGCCCCATGCTTTGAGTTTTGGATGAAGGCAAACCTTCACCACGAAATTGATGCGGAGTGTATTGCACCTCCCTTGTTGAGTATTCGTGAAACCTAGATCCTTGTGAAGGGGTTAGGTGCGTATATTTAGTGTAGCACTTGAAAGTGCTAAACCCTTACAGGCCGAGGCGAAGCCGTACCCGCGTCGTGCGATAGATCGCGACGATTAGAGCACGGGCAAAGCTAAACCGAACCCGTTTCCATGCAGATCGGTAAGAGGTCCCTTCCTCAGGAAAGCCGTGTGATCATGGGAGAGGTCGTGGAAGGTGTCATACCTAGACCGACCAAAAGCTCTTGTTTCCACCCAAGGTTGTGGCCCTTACGGTGGAGTGTTTTGTGAAATGGATGTTATGTTAGCCTCATGCGACTGCTTAGGCGGTTGTGGGGAACCTTCGGGTGAACCCAACCAACATCATGTGCATACCTAGGTTCCCTTCTTTTGATGCTCAACCTAGAAGATTAATTGTGCTTGAAACCTCACCTCGTGTAATTGCACTTTCTTTATTTTTAGTACTTGTGCTAGTATGGCTTGCTTGCAGGGTAGAAGCTCCGCCACCCCGGAAAAGGGGTGGGGTCGTTATAATTTGGTCAGCTATGCTGACCGTTACTTTGTTTTCCACCGCTTGGTGGAATGTTCTTATGCAGGTGCAGGTGAGCCTAGCGGGAAATAGCGGGCGATGGCCCTTTGCAATGTTGGCCCTCGAAGGCCAGCCCTTTTCCTGTTATTCATGTATGGCCGGCCTGCGTGCCGATGTATGCTTTTGAAGTTTTGTGCATTGGATGAATGTAAGGCCTTAAGGCCGTAACTCTTATTCTGGATACATTCCTATGATAGTGGACAGTTCTATTTGAATGGTTTAATTAATGCTTCCGCTTACGTTTTGTACTCTCGTTAGTTGTTACTTTTCTGGTTATCACCTTTTAACTCCTAGCTAGTGTGGTTTGTATGGCGTGGGGTCCCGGCCGGACCTGCTGTTATACTCTTCGTACTGGCAGGGTGTTACATAAGTAATCCCTCCTGAACCAGCAAACAACTGGGGAGATGATTAGGACAATGATAATTCCTCATCTGAGGGGGAGCAGGAGAAGAAAAGTCCTGATAAGGAAAATGAAGGTGCTCCAAATAAGGGGGAGTAAGCAAAGATAAATTTTGATGCCCAGCCAAGTGATAAAGCTGAGGGGGAGCACTACCCTGCTCAAGCCGAGGGGGAGAATGATCAGCAGGCAATGGAGCCAGCATTCCCTGAAAACAATGCCTCAACATCTGCCATATCAAATGATCATCTTATCAATTCAATCAGTTTATTAATTGAAGGCCAGATGAACTCAATTAAGAATTTTATTGATAGCTCCATCTTATCTGTAAAGAAAGAAGTCATGGCAGAAGTTCAAGATATTAAGGAAGAAACTGCCTTCCTCAATAAACAAATGACTAAATGGTTTGACTTGGCAGAGAAGTTAGTGGTTGCTCAGAACACAATTCTCAGATCAATGCATAACCAACTCAAATTATTTGAGAAAGACATATCATATGTAAAGAACTATGTCAGTAAGATAGATGAAGTGATTCAGATAGCATCCATCACATTGAAGAGTATATCTGGAATACTGCCACTATAATGATTAGTGAGGTAGAGAAAATGAAAGATAAGCTCATGTCTGACTTGGAAAATGCCTTCCAGACCATCTCAGGCTCAGTAGTTGCTACCTCCCAGGTCTTAGAAGCTAAAATAGTTTGTCACAACCCGCATTTTCTCTGAATTTAGGAATATCAGAGTAAGAGAAAATACGCGTCATGATGCCACGTCATGCAGGAGACAACTGCAGACGCTCAGGTGGGAACTGTTGGAGCATGCGTTTCGCACTCCTCCGGTTTGATAATAACAAAGTCCCTTTTGTATTTGATTCTATTTTCATTAATGGTGTGCAGATAATAGGTATGTGATGTTCACATTGCTGCTGGACCTAAAATTGAATGTGGGAAAAATTCACTGTCGGAAAATTCCGACAGCCACTGTCGCCCAGGCGACAGCAGAGAAGTTACAACTACTTCCCTCCACGGCAGATCGACGAAAGACAGTTTTGCGCTGTCGGAATTCCGACATCGATGTCGCCCAGGCGACAGCTCGACTGTTACACCAACTGCCCACGACTTCACCCACGACAGTGGCGGTTTTGCGCTGTCGGAAATTCCGACATCGATATCGCCCAGGCGACAGCTCCACGATTCCAGCAACTGCCCGCACGACGGCTCGACGACACGACAGCGGCAGTTTAGCGCTGTCAGAAAATTCCGACAGTCACTGTCGCCCAGGCGACAGTGAAATTCTATAAAATGGTTCCTTTGGTTCGTGCATTCCAAGCTTTTGAGAATTCCAGTCCCTTCCTGAGTGCATACGAACCAGAGAGCTCCAGAACCTCCTCAACTCCCATTTGTGCAAAGAAGGATTGAAGATTGAAGACGAGATCGGGCGCGCTTCTACATCAACGATCATCTCGAGGCTTCAACAATCCATTCAGAGATCTGAATTTCTAGGGAGTTGTCTTTTCTTTTTTTCATATTGTATTTTCATTTACTCATATTTCATTTTGTATTGGGAAAGAAATCGTCGTCTTGCGTGCGGCGTCTAAGTCCTTGCGCGGCTTAGGGGAAAATCGCTTCCTTGTGCGGGGCGTCCAAGTCCTTGCGTGGTTTGGAGGGAAATCGTGGCCTTGTGTGCTACGTCTAGATCTTGAGAAGATCTAGAGGATAGGCTTGGGCTTGATCTTGGGAGATACAAGCGATAGCCTTCCGATCCTTGGGAGAAGGATTGGTAAACCAAAATTATTGTATTTTTATTATCATTATTGTGCCTTGATCTTAAGCATTGTTAAGATCATTTTTATTTGTACGCAAATTTCATGATATATAAAATTATGATCCTTTCACTAATTGCAAATTTGTGTGCTTAAATCTTTATCTTAGAAATTTGTGTTTGGTGTTATACAAAAATTGCATTGGTTTAAAATTATTTTTCAGTAACTCTTTATTAAAGTAAATTTGTCTTAAATTATTAAAAAAAATTTACAACTTTAAACACACCCTTATTCACCCCCCCCCCCCCTCTAAGGGCGTCATACGATCCAACAAGTGGTATCAGAGCCAGGTTACTCCAAAACGGTTTTACCACCGGGAGTAATGGCGCACAACGATCACGCATTCGTTGAGGGGCAAGGAATTAGTAGGCCACCACTTTTCACGGGCACGGACTATAATTATTGGAAAACACGTATGCGTTGTTTTCTAATTGCTTTAGATATAGAAGTCTGGAATATGGTAGAAACTAGTTACACTTCTCCAACAATTGTTGTTGGAAATGTAACTATGGAAAAACCCAAAGACAAGTGGGATGATAATGATAAATTAAAATGCAAAAACAATGCAAAGGCCATGAATGCCTTATTTTGCGCACTAGATCGCACTGAGTTTAATAGAGTCTGTGCTTGTGATACTGCTTTTGATATTTGGAATCTTTTAGAAATTACTCATGAAGGTACTTCGCAGGTAAAGGATTCAAAGCTATTTCAATTGGAGTCAGAGTTCGAAAGATTCAAAATGGAGGTGGATGAAGAAATTGACACAATGTACACACGATTCACTAAAATCGTGAACGATTCAAAGGTGTTGGGTAAGGTTTTTTCAAATGGAGATTTAGTTAGAAAAATCTTAAGATCACTTCCCCCGAAGTTCAATCCAAAAGTGACTGCAATTTCTGAGTCACATGATCTTAAGACCTTACAATTGGAGAGTCTCATTGGGAATCTAAAAACCCATGAAGTGGAGTTGAAGATTCAAAGCCAAGAGTATAATTTGGAGCCCAAAAAGAAAAGCTTGGCGTTGAAATCTAAAAAGGAAATTGAGAGTGAGACTGAAGAAAGTGATGAAGATGAAGAAGGACTGTTTGTGAAAAATTTTAAGAAGTTTATGAGAAATCCGGAGAGGAGAAACTCATTTAAAAAGTTTTTCAAAAAGAAGGATTTTGCCTACCAAAAAGGCAAAGGAAAAATGGAGAATGAAGAGGAGCGTCCGCCACCGGAGTGCTACCATTGAAAGAAGATTGGTCATATCAGAAGCAAGTGCCCAAAATATCTGAAAGAGCAAAAAGCAAAGAGGCACGATAAAAGTTACAAGAAGAAAGTGTTAAAGGCAGAGACTTGGGATGATTCTTCGTCTGGTGAAGAAAGTGATCCTTCAACACAGGAGGAAGAGGAGGCTAATCTATGTTTGATGGCAAAAGGGAACATTACATCTGATGACGACTGCAGTGTCCAAAGCGACACTAAGGTAACGCCTCCATCTTATGATGAGTTATATTCTGAATTTATGAAAACATGCAAAGTTTTGGATAAAAGCTTAAAGGAAATTGATTTTTTAAAATCTGAAAATAAAGGCCTTTTAAAAGCAAATAAAAAACTATCAAATGAGTTGGAATCTATTGAGAAGGAGAAGGTATTTTGTCAAGAGTGTGATCATTCTTCGACAAGGATAAAAGAACTTGAAACTACTATTTCTAAGTCCGATCAAAAATTTGATCTACTTGCAAAAGAAAAAAGGGACTTAGAAAAAGTTGTTAAAACCTCTCATTCTCAATTAGAGAATTATAAGAAAATTTTTGCAAATAGATGTGGCATGATAGTAAAAGAAAATTCAATTTTAAAATCCAAAGTAAATGAGTTGAACATGGCAATTGGAAAATTTGGTGTTGGGAAAAAAATCTCTGGATATGCTTTTAGCCAACCAATGCCATGGTACAACAAAATTTAGACTAGGATACATTTCTGGAAGCTCTGGAGGCTGTCGGAAATTTCCGACAGCTACTGTCGGAACCGGCGACAGCTCCAGGTTCAGAAAACCAATTTCTCAAAATACAAATTTTTCTAAGTCCACACATAAAGATGCTTCCACCAGCAAGAGTCCAGAGAAACCATTGAAAAATGGTTCCTCACCATTCATTGTGTGTGCTAAATGTCATCGATTTGGTCACATCTCGGGCTCATGTTGGAAGAAAGGAAAAGCTAATGTTAAACAAATCTGGGTACCTAAGGCGTCCACCTATACAATGGGATTGACCACTTGGGTAACCAGATCTTTAATCTCATCATCTTTTTAGGTGTGCGTGCAGGCTAGGAACAAGGAAGACGTGTGGTATTTGGACTCTGGATGTTCAAAACACATGACGGGCGATAAATCAAAGTTCCTTAGCCTGGAGATGAAGAAAGGTGGAACAGTGACATTTGGAGATAATGGAAAGGGTAAAGTCAAGGGCATTGGAGTAGTAGGTAACAAAGAATTTAAAATTTCAAATGTTTTGTATGTTAAAGGTTTGAAACATAATTTAATTTCTATTAGTCAACTATGTGATAAAAATCTAAATGTTTTATTTGACTCTAGCTCAAACCTTTGCAAGATTATTGATTCTAAAACAAACGAAATCGTACTTACTGCACCAAGAATAAACAATGTCTATACGATCACTTTTCATGATTTATCTCATTCTATACTTAAATGTTTTATTTCAAAGAATGATGAACTTGAATTATGGCATAGGAGACTAGGACATTCTAGTGCCAAACGCATAGTAAAGCTTTCTAAAAATAAAATAATAAAAGGTTTACCAAATTTGAATGGAAAGCTATCCTCATTATGTTCACCATGCCAAAAGGGAAAGTTTACAAAATCATCTTTTAAAAGCAAAACTGTCATTTCTACCACTAGACCTTTACATTTATTACATATGGACTTGTTTGGTCCAATTTCTACACAAAGTCTAGGAGGTAGAAAATATACGTTTGTTATTATTGATGATTATTCTAGATTTTGTTGGACTTTGTTTTTAAATTCAAATCTGATGCTTTTGATGAATTTGTAAAACTAATTTCACGTATTCAAAATGAACTTGATCTAAAAGTAAAATGCATTAGATCCGATCATGGAGGAGAGTTTGATAATGAAAAATTTATTTCATATTGTAATGAATTTGGGATAAAACATGAATTTTCCGCTCCACGCACACCACAGCAAAATGGTGTAGTAGAGAGGAAAAATAGAACACTTCAAGAATTAGGACGGACTATGCTGTGTGAATTTAAATTGCCAAAATATTTTTGGGCCGAAGCAGTCAGTACGGCATGCTATATTATTAATCGTGCCATGATTCGTCCCACATTACAATTAACTCCTTATGAAATTTATTTTCAAAGAAAACCAAATGTATCTTACTTTAAAGTTTTTGGTTGTAAATGCTTTATTTTGAATACAAAAGATAACTTAGGCAAATTTGATGAGAAATGTGATGAAGGAATTTTCATTGGTTATTCTTCAAATAGCAAGGCCTATAGAGTTTATAATAAGAGAACAAAAATAGTTGAAGAATCTATTCATGTTAGGTTTGATGAGTTTGCTTCATGTGTAGAAAAGAAAACTACAGGAAAAGAAGATGAACCCCTTCCATCGGTGGAGAATGATGACGAACTTGGAGAAAGAGAAGAAGAAAGAGAAGAATATGTGCCTCCAAGTGAATTGAGATTCTCAAAGGATCATCCAAAGGAGCTTATCATTGGAGATCCGCAAAAAGGGGTTAGTACTCGTTCATCGCTACATGTTTTATTTTCAAACCTTTGTTTTGTTTCTGAAATAGAACCAAAAGATGTTTCCACCGCTTTAAATGATGAATTTTGGTTTTTAGCTATGAATGAAGAACTTAATCAATTTGAACGTAATAAGGTTTGGAATCTTGTAGAACGACCCAAAAATTGTCCTGTAGTTGGTGTTAAGTGGATTTTCAAAAATAAAATGGATAATGAATCTAGAATTGTTAGAAATAAAGGCAGATTAGTTGCAAAAGGTTATGCACAAATTGAAGGGGTAGATTTTGATGAAACTTTTGCACCTGTAGCAAGATTAGAAGCGGTTAGAATATTTCTTGCATTTGCTTGTTTTAAAAGATTTAAATTATATCAAATGGATGTCAAAACCGCATTTTTAAACGGGTATATAAAAGAAGAAGTTTATGTAGAACAACCCCCTGGCTTTATAAATGAGAAATATCCAAATTATGTTTATAAATTAGATAAAGCGCTTTATGGATTAAAACAAGCGCCTCGTGCTTGGTATGATCGATTAACTCAATATTTGTTAAAGCACGATTATAAAATAGGAAGTGCTGATTCTACACTCTTCATTAAGCAAATTAATCATGATTTAGTTATTTTGCAAATTTATGTTTATGATATTATTTTTGGAGCCACTAATGAAGAGTTGAGTAATGAAGTAGTTGAAATTATGAAAAATGAATTTGAAATGAGTATGGTTGGAGAACTTTCATATTTTCTAGGTTTTCAAATTACACAAAAACATGATGGAATTTTTATATGTCAAACCAAGTATATTCATGATATGTTAAAAAGATTTGGATTTGAAAACCTTAAGCATGCAAACACTCCTATGAGTACTTCACTAAAATTAGGAAAAGATGAAAGTGGTGTTTCAATTGAACAAACCCTTTATAGAAGTATGATAGGGTCTTTATTGTATTTAACCGCATCTAGACCTGATATTATGTTTGCCGTTTGTTTATGTGCTAGATTTCAAGCTAATCCTAAAGAGTCTCATTTAAAAGCGGTGAAACGTATCTTTAGATATCTCATTGGAACATCAAAATTAGGTTTATGGTATCCTCAAAATGATTCTTTTATTTTGCATGGTTTTTCGGATTCTGATTATGCAGGATGTTCTTTAGATAGGAAAAGCACTAGTGGCACTTGTCACTTTATCGGCCCTTCACTTATTTCATGGTCGAGTAGGAAACAGAATTCTGTTGCTCTCTCTACTACCGAGGCCGAATATATTGCACTAGGTAGTTGTTGTGCCCAAGCTCTTTGGATGTCACAAACTTTAGAAGATTTTGGCATACAACAAAGTAGTGTAGAATTAAAGTGTGACAATAAAAGTGCTATCGACTTAACTAACAATCCCGTATTACATTCTAGATCTAAGCATATAGATGTCCGACATCATTTTATAAGGGATCATATTAAGAAGGGTAATATAAAAATCAACTTTATAGGCACGGAAAATCAACTAGCGGATATATTCACTAAGCCGTTACCGGATTCCCGTTTTTCTATGCTTAGGCTAGAATTGGGCATTCTAGACATTTCACAATGAATATATCACAATTTAAAGCCTATAAAATAAAAAAAATTATTATCCCAAAACATAAACAATGTAAATACAAAAAGCCAAAATTATAAAAATCAAAACATTAAATTTTAAAAAAAAGCTTAACAAAATTCAACATCATTAACATTACATCAATATTATTCAAATAAAAACAGTAGAAACAAATTAAGGATCAAGTTCATTAAACAAAAACAGAAATTTAAAGAGGTTCACTGTCGCCCAGGCGACAGTGGCTGTCGGATTTTTCCGACAGCTCCCAGCAGCAGCAGCAACATAAGACTACTCTGACTCTTCATAATCAGCCCCGCTGCTCTCTGGACAATCTTCTGGAAGTCCTCGTCTCACGGCTTTGCCACGGCGAGTCCGCCTCTCCGATTGGCGCGGCGGTTCTTTGTCCGGTACTTGCCATTCGGCCTCTTCCTCCGGTGTTGGCTTCAACTTCAGACCTTTGACGAGAAACTTCATGAATTTCTGCATTCGACTACGGTCCTTCTTCACCTCCTTCTTGTGATCCTCTAGTGAATCTCGTAGATCATCAATGGACTCCCTTAGTGAACCTCCTCTAGGCAATGGCGGCTCTCGAATCTCTATTCCTGGATGGGCCTTTTTCAGCATTTTCTTCACTTTCATCGAACCCGTATAGTATATCTCCGGATAGCAATCATCCAAATAATAAGCTTGCACTATCCATCCATATTTCTTATAGAGTACACGCTGAATTACCGCCCCCATTGGCAGCGTATGAACCTTCACCCATCTTGGATGTTTTAATCTATACGCATACCTAATCTGGGAGAGTATGAAGTCTGCCACATCGAAGAGCTCATCCTCCATAATATAGTATGTAAAGAGGGTCAACTGAGCCGTAATGCTTCTTGTGTCTCCACTCTTCAACATCACTGAATTCCTTAATATATCTTGGACTAAGAACGCATCCGGAGTAAGTGAAGTAACTTCAGTGGTAAGAGTCTTTTTTTGATTCCCATGTAAACTCATGTTCACAAGGGTCCAATCTCTATCCTTTCGATAAGTTTCCACTATATCAGGCATATTCTCACTCATCACTAGTCCAAATTCCTCTCACAGATCAACATGTGTTATTTCCACATGTTGACCTTGGATCTTTGATCTCACACCACCATCCAATTCAGTGACATTTGGATCTTCCAAATGGTTATAAAATTCACGAATGAAAAAGGAAGAAAAGGCCTCTGGAGTGATTATTGATAATATACCTGCATTTGCAAGCCGATCATAAATATGATTGTGCCTTGGCAACTCGAATTCCACATACTTCGCTATTCCAACAATAGCTTTCTCAACTCCAGGAAATACTTGATATGAACTATGTGCGTCTTCCGAAGTACTCTTTCGAGCTTTGGAACTGGAAGCCATTCTGCAAATACCATACAAAAATTTTGATTAAAAATAATATCACATTGTGCACTGGAATACTGTCGCCCAGGCGACAGTGAGTGTCGGAATTTTCCGACAGCTCTACAAGTGAACTTTTCTCGAAAATTTTTATATACACTTCCAGATCTTCTCAAAATCAATATTATTTCAACATCAAGTTTATACAAAAAAAAAATTATATATGTTTTTTTTTAAATCACAATATTCTCAAAATCCTTTACTATTCATCATCTTCAACCTTCTTCCCTAACCTAGATCTACAAAAATATTTGGAAAATGAACAAATGAAATCTATCTCACAAAATCAAAAAGCAATTTACCAAAGATAAAAATTTTAAAAAGGATCCACCAAGATCCCCTTATTTTAAACTAGATCTACTTTTTTTTAAAAAAAAAAATCAACATGAAAACTACATTTTCTTTCTTCTCTCCTATCAAAATCACAAAACCCTAAAAATTTTTGAGTTAAAAACACCAAAATCAAAAACCCATACCTTAGATCTAGGGATGTCGCCGACTTCCGACAGCTTGCTCTCGTTTTTTAACTCCAGAAAATGATGCACAATAGGGTTTGACTCGGTCCCCAGCCCTATTTATATTTTTGGCTGTCGCCCAGGCGACAGTGAGTGTCGGAAATTTCCGACAGCTCCAATTTTGTAAAAACTTCAATTTTGTGTCCCTTTGATGATCTACAATAGTTATATGTCATTATTAATGTTTCATCTCATGACTTGATGACAAACCATGTGATATTTATTAAAAAAAAATGACTTACATGTTTATATGATTTCATTTCCAAGCTATCATCGTATTGACACTTCTACTTAGTTGTTTAGACCATTGGAAATTGTTTTCGCATGCCTCTAAGTATGAGAAATTGTTTATCTATCATAATGAATAATCACGTTCACTTCTTTTGATCAATACGTATGTCTTTTTATTTAATATATACATGGATCATTTTTGCTTTCACATAATACAATAGCACTTCTTAAATACAACTTTCAACATTGATTTGTTAGCACAACAAAATATACACCATCTTTTGCGAGTCAAGTGAATTCGGAGATCCTTGGTCAATTCAAAAACAAATTATCAATATATCAAATTAAGATATCACAACATCTGTGATCAAACAAAATTGAAATAAAGACAAGGATACTCCACCAAGCACTACTTACCCTCCTGATAAGTCTTAATGAGCATTGTGAGGTTAAGCACCTTGGAAAGAATTGTAAAGTGTCTTGTGCAAAAGAAACATGGTTTTCTATTCATCATGTGCTATATCTTCAAAGTCAAAGTTGTCTTTATATGCTTTTATTATGTTATACATTTTAATGATCATGTAATTTAAATAACTTCATATGTTTGATCTAAGTATCACATGTACACATCATTATGTTATATAAACATTCATCTCATGAGAATTGGACCGCAAATATTCCATATATCTATACACTATTGTGTCTTTCAATGATACTTTCAAATGACCTTACTCATGTTTTAAGTTATTTTTCTTTCATTACTTCATATGGCTATACCGTCACTTCATGGGCTTATTCATACTATGGCATATTCCTGTTAATTCATGGACTTCAATCATTACCAACAAATTGCTTCCGCTTACTCTACATTTCTATATCCTATATACCTTCCCTTTAGAATCATTTCTCTTATCTAATATTCACTTTTGCTAATACCAAAAGGGGGAGAATTAACAAGTATAAAAAGAAAAATCAACAATCTATTCCACCTAAATATTCCACACCTAAATATTCCACCTACACAATACATCATATATTTAAGGGGAGCATATATTTAGGGGGAGCATATATTTAGGGGGAGCATTCATTTAGGGGGAGCATTCATTTAGGGGGAGCTTTCATTTAAAGGGAGATTATTTTAAGAGAAATATCTCATGTTATTTTGTAGGTGCACACACCAAAGGTTAAAATCAACAATCTAAATAGACATGATTTCTTTTTATACGGATTTGTTATTATCAAAAGGGGGAGATTGTTGGAGCATGCGTTTCGCACTCCTCCGGTTTGATAATAACAAAGTCCCTTTTGTATTTGATTCTATTTTCATTAATGGTGTGCAGATAACAGGTATGTGATGTTCACATTGCTGCTGGACCTAAAATTGAATGTGGGAAAAATTCACTGTCGGAAAATTCCGACAGCCACTGTCGCCCAGGAGACAGCAGAGAAGTTACAACTACTTCCCTCCACGGCAGATCGACGAAAGACAGTTTTGCGCTGTCGGAATTCCGACATCGATGTCGCCCAGGCGACAGCTCGACTGTTACACCAACTGCCCACGACTTCACCCACGACAGCGGCGGTTTTGCGCTGTCGGAAATTCCGACATCGATGTCGCCTAGGCGACAGCTCCACGATTCCAGCAACTGCCCGCACGACGGCTCGACGACACGACAGCGGCAGTTTAGCGCTGTCGGAAAATTCCGACAGTCACTGTCGCCCAGGCGACAGTGAAATTCTATAAAATGGTTCCTTTGGTTCGTGCATTCCAAGCTTTTGAGAATTCCAGTCCCTTCCTGAGTGCATACGAACCAGAGAGCTCCAGAACCTCCTCAACTCCCATTTGTGCAAAGAAGGATTGAAGATTGAAGACGAGATCGGGCGCGCTTCTACATCAACGATCATCTCGAGGCTTCAACAATCCATTCAGAGATCTGAATTTCTAGGGAGTTGTCTTTTCTTTTTTTCATATTGTATTTTCATTTACTCATATTTCATTTTGTATTGGGAAAGAAATCGTCGTCTTGCGTGCGGCGTCTAAGTCCTTGCGCGGCTTAGGGGAAAATCGCTTCCTTGTGCGGGGCGTCCAAGTCCTTGCGTGGTTTGGAGGGAAATCGTGGCCTTGTGTGCTACATCTAGATCTTGAGAAGATCTAGAGGATAGGCTTGGGCTTGATCTTGGGAGATACAAGCGATAGCCTTCCGATCCTTGGGAGAAGGATTGGTAAACCAAAATTATTGTATTTTTATTATCATAATTGTGCCTTGATCTTAAGCATTGTTAAGATCATTTTTATTTGTACGCAAATTTCATGATATATAAAATTATGATCCTTTCACTAATTGCAAATTTGTGTGCTTAAATCTTTATCTTAGAAATTTGTGTTTGGTGTTATACAAAAATTGCATTGGTTTAAAATTATTTTTAAGTAACTCTTTATTAAAGTAAATTTGTCTTAAATTATTAAAAAAAAATTTACAACTTTAAACACACCCTTATTCACCCCCCCCCCCCCCCCCCTCTAAGGGCGTCATACGATCCAACAGGAACCTATTACTTATTTAATCAAAACATGTTTACATGATAGATCATCATTTGAAATCATTTATTAGAGTTTGGGGTAAGAACTGTGTCTCTCAGTTTGTGGATCAACTAATCCACCGAGAAAATATATGTAATTGCAGCGAAAAGTACTTGATTTAGTTCACTTAAGGTCCTAAATGCACGTGATGACAGGACATAAAGTAAATGATGTGCACATATCTAGTCGTAGTATAAGTATAAGTATATAAAATATCTTTTAGGCGGCTTTAAAGATAAAGATTTCAGTTAAAAGGTATGCAATGTGGATAAAAGAAATGCCATTTTATAACTATAATGCACCTAGACATAAATCATTCCCAGAGAGCAAGATACACAAGATCTAAAAAATAGTAGCAATTAACTGGCAAGTAAGCTATAAAGTATCAAAAGGGCACAACGGGCGTCAACAACCTGACACTAACCCGTTGGCTCCAAACTAGCATGTCTGAACACAAGAAGAAAACTAACCACAACTACCTCGCAGCAGCGGGGTAAATCAGCAACTAAAACTCCCGGAGACTCCGGGCTACACCACTAGCAGCTAAGGCTCTGAACCTGAGACATTCAATAAAACAAAGAACGCCTCAGCAAGGGAATTGCAAGTGGCACAAAAAAAGCAAAAAAGTAAATGAGGCATAAGGGGTACCAACCCAAGCCAAATTTACCGAAAGAGAAGCTCCAAACAAAGAACTAAGCAAAGCACAAAGTGCACCAAATACCATAAAGAGGAACAAGCAAAGTTCATTTATCTTGTTAAATTTATTTAAAGAGACTGATCAGCTCAAGTTAAATGGGGGCGGTCCTTTATCCACTGCCACCCAAAGCCAAAAAACGGGTGGGGGTTTCTATCCCCAACCACCCAAATACGGCCCACGGGACCACACGCCAAGCCTGCGGTTCACCACTAAAATGGCCACCGTGCAAGGCTACAACAACTCCCCACTGCCCCCCCAAAACATGACCCACCGTGCAAGGACAAAGGCAATGGTCTTATTAATTAATTCCTTTAATTATGGCATGGGATGAAGCCCGAGAAAAACACTCACCAGGATACCGTAAGGATAGGGCCACAAATGGACTAAACACTGCATAAGATGATGCATAAGAGTAAACATAAGTTATTTAACCGCAACGGGTACGAGGTTTCAAACAGGAGAAGTAATCGGAGGCACAACTCAAACACTAAGAAAAAAAGGGCAATATTCGAGGAATCAAAAGCTAAGAACCTAAAGTTATCAAGAACTAAATGACTAAGAACAAATGGTTCTCGAGAAATCAAGAGCTAAGATCAAACATTACTCGAGAGGTCGAGGGCTAAGGTCAAAGGGTTCTCGAGAGATAAAAGGCAGAGAATAGGTTTCTCGAGAATTCCCAAAGTAGGAAACAATGATCTTTCGAGAAATCCCAAACGGGAGAAGTAATCTCTCGAGAAATCCCGAAGGCAGGAATTGCAGTTCTCGAGAAATCACAAAGACAGGAGAGGCAATCTCTCGAGAAATCCCCAAGCAGGAAATAGTGATTTTTCGAGAAATCAAAGCAGGTGAAGCTATCTCTCGAGAAATCCCCAAGCAGGAAAAAATGATTTTTCGAGAAATCAAAGTAGGGTCATGTTGATTTTCCGAGAGATTAAAGGCAGGGTGAAACAGCAAAATGAAGGAATTCAAGGGGGGTTCGAGATCAAAATGACATGACCCTAAATCACAAGCCAAGACACACCAAGAACATATAACCACAGAAAACAGTGCTTTAAGAAAACAACGAGGAGGAGGGGATAGCCACTTGCCTTAAACCTTGCGAAACTCGAAGACCTCCGCTCCAAAAGCTATGGATCGGCCAAGAACTCACCTGAGCATGAAAGCCTGAAACCTTTCGGATCGAAAAGAGGAATTAGGTCACTACCATAACTCCAAAAATTTCACGAAACGGAAAAATCTTACCACTAGAACGAAGATCCCGCCGAGAGCTTTCCAAATCTACTCTCCAAACGCGATTCCGACTACTACAGCGCTCGAATCGCCGGCCGGAAGCTCCACGACATGCCGCTCTCGCTCTCTCGCTCGACGGCTGGTTCAGATCGACAAAGGAAGAAGATGAAAAGATAAAACCTAAGCTTAATGTATATATATACATATAGCTTAAAGCTCGACGAGAACAAGGCAGGACAAATTCGTCAAACCCAGTTCGACGAATGACTTCGTCGAATGCAGCTAGCCTGCAGTTCGCCGAACGCAGCTAGCCTGCAGTTCGCCGAACGCAGCTAGCCTGCAGTTCGCCGAACGCATCTAGCCTGCAGTTCGCCGAACGCAGCTAGCCTGCAGTTCGCCGAACGCAGCTAGCCTGCAGTTCGCCGAACGCAGCTAGCCTGCAGTTCGCCGAACACAGCTAGCCTGCAGTTCGTCGAATGCAGCCTAAGAATTTTTTGCAAAGATTAAATGCAAAAATACATAAATAATCTCCCATAATTCGAAACGACACGAAATCTCACACACTTGATCCAAATTACACACTTTAACTAGGCTAAGGCCCAAAACGAAACCTGACGAGCTGACGTAACGCCCAAACGCCAAAATTACGTCACAGCGGCCAGGTAAATAATTAACGAAAATCAGGGGCGTTACAATTACTCCCCCTAAAAAGAATTTTCGTCCTGAAAATTAAAATCCAAAGATTAAGAAAGATACAGAATCAAATCCAAAGGTTACCTGACAGAAGATTTACCCGAAATCTACGGGAAGAGGCTAGGATGAGTCTCTCTCATGGCAGACTCTGGGCCTAACAACGGACTCTCACCAACCTCGGCCCAAAACAAGGGAGTTCGGCAACGCCTCCCATACAGAGCCTCAAAGGGGGCCATTTGCAAACTCTCCTGATAACTATTATTGTAGGCAAATTACATCAATCCAAGACGCTTATCCCAAGCTCCACCATGATCTAGAATATAGCACCTTATGATATCCTCCAAAATTTGATTCACTCTCTCTATCTGACCATTGGTCTGAGGATGGTAAGCGGTAGAGTATCTAAGGTCAGTGCCCAAAGCTCCCTGCAAACTCAGCCAGAAATGAGACATATACCTAGAATCTCGGTCCGACACAATGCTCACGGGCACACCATGCAATCTGATAACTTCATCCAAATAGAGCTCTGCTATTTTCTCCATAGAATAGCCAGTCTTAAAAGTCACAAAGTGAGCGCACTTTGTCAATCTGTCAACTATAACCCACACAGAATCATGTCCTCCGGGAGACCTCGGCAAACCGGTAATGAAGTCCATTGAAATACTCTCCCACTTCTAGCTTGGAACATCCAACAGATTCAACTTACCTCCATGCCTCTTATGATCCGCCTTCATGCGCTGATAAGTTGAACATTCAGAAACATGTCTGGCTATATCATTCTTCATACCTGACCACCAAATGATCTGCTTCAGGTCTTTGTACATTTTCGTGGAACCAGGATGATAGGAAACACTAGAGTCATGCACTTCACTACAGATCTTTGCCCGAATATCATCCAATGCGGGGATACAATACCTACCTCGGTAATTCAAAGTATCTTTATCATCGATCAAAAAATCTGGTAATTCTCCCTTCTCGGTCTTATTCCGGAGATGATGCAAGTCAGGATCTTCCTTCTGGTGCAATCTCGTAAGGGTAATCCAAGAAGGCTCTTCAGCTTCAAGACTCGAAGGTGCGGTACTACTACCAACTGAGATATCCATCAACATAAACTCCTCTACCAAGGACTGCACAGAAAGATTGAAGATTTGCGCGGTCTTTCTACTCAGGGCATCAGCCACTACATTAGCCTTACCCGGATGATAGAGGATGCAAACCTCATAATCCGCAACAAACTCCAACCATCTGCGTTGGCGCAAATTCATCTCTTTCTAGGTGAAGACGTACTTCAGACTCTTGTGATCCGTATAAATCTTGCATGACACTCCATAAAGAAGGTGTCTCCAAAGCTTTAAAGCATAAATCACTGCGGCAAATTCTAATTCATGCGTAGGGTAATTCTTTTCATGAACTTTCAATTGTCTAGACCCATAGGCAATCAACTTTCCTTCTTGCATCAAAACACACCCTAGTCCAATGTGAGATGCGTCCACATAAACAACATACTCTATTCCTTCGATCGGCAAGGCCAACACAAGAGCACTGCACAAACGGCTCTTTAATTCCTGAAAGGCTTCTTTGCACTTATTGCTCCAAACAAAAGCGGTATTTTTCTGGGTAAGCTTAGTTAAAGGTGCCAACAACACTGAGAATCCTTGAACAAATGTCCTGTAGTACCCAGCCAACCCTAGGAAACTTCTTATCTCCTTAGGCGTTGAAGGCGTCTTCCAATCCAACACAGCAGAAATCTTAGTGGGGTCTACAGTATTTCCATCCTTGTTCACCACATGACCCAGAAAGGATACCTGAGAAAGCCAGAACTCACACTTACTCAGCTTCGCATATAGCTTGTGCTCTCTAAGAGTAGACAATACTAAGCGCAAATGCGTAGCATGCTCCTCTGCACTTCTGGAATATACCAACACCTCATCGATGAATACCACAACAAAATGATCCAGAAAATCCTTGAATACGTGGTTCATCATGTCCATAAACGCAGAGGGTGCATTCATCAAACCAAAAGACATAACCAGAAACTCAAAATGACCATAACTAGAATGAAAGGCAGTCCAGGGAACGTCCGACTCACAGATCCTCAACTGATGGTAGCCTGATCGAAGGTCAATCTTTGAAAACACCGTACTACAACGCAACTGATCAAACAGATCATCTATCCTCGTCAATGGATACCTATTCTTGATGATCACTTTGTTTAACTCTCTAAAATCTATGCACAACCTCATAGAACTGTCCTTCTTTCTCACGAACAAAACTGGAGCAACCTAGGGCAAAGAACTTGGCCTAATGAATCCACAATGCAACAGCTCATCTAACTAAGTTCGCAACTCTTCTAACTCGTACGGGGCCATACGGTACGGTGCCTTAGAGATAGGATGAGTACCAGGCTCAATATCAATAATGAACTCCACATCTCTATCAGGCGGAAGGCCAGGAAGACTGACGGGAAAGACATTGGGAAACTCTTGCATCACCGAAACACACTCAATACACGTCGATCCAGTAACAGTTTCTACTACAGAAACAAGGTAAGCCAAACAACAAGAAATTAACAGTTTCCGAGCACATACCGTAGAAATTATCGGGGAACACTGGTACGGAGATCCAAAAATGCTCATCGGATGACCGTTGTCCATCACGAATTCTAGACGCTTTTCCTTGCATCGGATGACCGCATCATAACTGGACAACCAGTCCATACCCAATATCATGTCAAAGTCTTCTAAGTCCAACACCTTGAGATCAGCAATAGCCAAGAAATCTCCTAAGAGAATGGGGCAACTTCGGACGCACTGGTTCGAGGATACCAAATCACCAGAAGGGAACTTAACGAGGAACGAATCGTTGCCCAGCTCAGGGGTCAAACGGTGATGCTCGACGAAAGCCCTTGCTACGAACAAATGGGTAGCACCTGAATCGAACAAAACACGTGCCCAACGATTCCTTACCTTAAATCTCCTTATAAGCGCGAAAAAAAAGAAATGAGTCTAATATAGCGAAAAAGGAATCAAAACTTAACAGTTGACTTAAGGTCTAACCTGCGATCACTTGGGTCAAAGACTGTGCTTGCTCCTGGGTTAACACATTCAGCTTTCCTCTTCCTTTATCCTGATGCTGCGGGAGCGGCAAGGCTCAAAGCGGAACTGGATGCAACGGGGTTTGAACTCGCGGGCATTGAAACTTCATGTGCCCTTTCTGTCCGTACTGGAAGCATACTTTCTCCATGGTCCAACACTGGGCCACATCGTGCCCCTTCTACTTGCACAATTGGCAGAGCACCTCACCCTTCAGAGCACCCTAGATTGCCAGCACTTGCTGCTGCTTCTGAACTCCTTTCCTCTTGAAATACTTCTCAACTAGATGGCCGGGATGGCCAGAGAAACTGCAGACCTCGCCACCTCCTTTCTTCAAGACCGGGGCAGGCGCACCAGAATCTCCTTCTTCTCCAGCCTTTCTCTTTCACTTCTTCATCATTGATCCTCGATTCTTAGCATTATCAATTGCCTCAACCTTCAGCACTGTCTCTACTACCTCGGCATACTTCTCCGACCTGTACGCACTGGCCAGCTGCTGGATATCACTACGGAGACCACCCATAAATCTCTTTACTCTTCCTTCTTCCGAGGCTACCAGGGCCGGAGCAAACCTGCTCAACTTGCAAAACTCTATCTCATACTCGCTCACCGAGAGCTGCCTCTACTTCAGATGCAGAAAATCATTCATCAACCGGTCTTGCTCTACCGATGGAAGAAACTTTCTTAACAACATTCCGTTGAAGGTTTCCCACGAACATCCTTCAGAAAGGTCTTCCTTCTCCCTCAACCACCAACTCTTTGTGAGACCCTTAAGCTGGTATGCGGCAACCATCACCTTCTGACCCACAGTGATTCCTGAATATGAGAACATCTCTTTAATGGATATAAGCCAATCGTCCAAGGCCACGAAATCAACTCGTCCGTCATACGATGGAGGACCCAACATTTGAAAGTGCGAAACAAAATTCATTTCCAGAGGTATCGCTACTGGGGGTAGAAAGGGAGCAGGAGGAGTAGGTACTATCTGTCCTACTATGGGGGCCTGCACTGCGAGTTGCTGCCTATCACCGGCAGACAACAACGCCTCAACTTGTGATTGCATCGCAACCATCTTCCTAGTCAGAGCCTCATTGGTCTGGCGCAGACTCTAGATCAAGGCTTCACTCTGCGCTCCGAATGACTCGCCCTCCGACTGAGGAGTCGACCTAGTCGCGACTCTCTTGTGCGCCATCTCTGCTAATACACATAAATCTATAATTAAAACTTAACCTTACACTAGAACTACACTGCTTGGTTCAGAACATACATGTACAGATACTTGTCATTGCTACCACCTTGCTCTGGGATTTTCATGATGCTATGATAAATTTGGGGATGATACTACATCACCCCTCTTGACTCATATGCAAGGGTCATGAATGCATGAATTTTCTGTTCATTTTGAAATCATGGGTGTACGTGTGTCATCATATAAGTCTTTAGCTTTGCACGTGTGCTTATGCAATGCTATGTAATGTATGTTGTGCTATGCATTCTAATAAAGGCCTTAATGTATGTTATGAGCGGCGTACACATGAAATATTATGCATCCCATACTACATAATATTGCATATAAAGAAAAAGAAAAACATGCTAATGGGCATCCATGTGATGATGGTTATGCATCCCATACTACATAACCGTCATATGTTGCCACATATGGTGGATCCATATGCAGACCCATATTATGCATCCCGTACTAGATAATATGCCCCGTATACTTCTTACCATGCTATGAGTGTAGTGTCCGTTCTTCGGCCAAGACGTACTGATGACACATCGGTGTGTGTACGCAATGAAACCAAAACAACTACTATATCAAAATTTATTGCCCGACCGACTTGTCGAACAACCTCCCTCTGATACCAACTGTCACAACCCGCATTTTCTCCGAATTTAGGAATATCAGAGTAAGAGAAAATACGCGTCATGATGCCACGTCATGCAGGAGACAACTGCAGACGCTCAGGCGGGAACCTATTACTTATTTAATCAAAACATGTTTACATGATAGATCATCATTTGAAATCATTTATTAGAGTTTGGGGTAAGAACTGTGTCTATCAGTTCATGGATCAACTAGTCCACCGAGAAAATATATGTAATTGCAGCGGAAAGTACTTGATTTAGTTCACTTAAGGTCCTAAATGCACGTAATGATAGGACATAAAGTAAATGATATGCACATATCTAGTCATAGTATAAGTATAGAAAATATCTTTTAGGCGACTTTAAAGATAAGGATTTCAGTTAAAAGGTATGCAATGTGGATGAAAGAAATGTCATTTTATAACTATAATGCACCTAGACATAAATCATTCCCAGAGAGCAAGATACACAAGATCTGAAAAGTAGTAGCAATTAACTGGCAAGTAAGCTATAAAGTATCAAAAGGGCACAACGGGTGTCAACAACTTGACACTAACCCGTTGGCTCCAAACTAGCATGTCTGAACACAAGAAGAAAACTAACCAAAACTACCTCGCAACAGCGGGGTAAATCAGCAACTAAAACTCTCGGAGACTCCGGGCTACACCACTAGCAGCTAAGGCTCTGAACCTGAGGCATTCAATAAAACAAAGAACGCCTCAGCAAGGGAATTACAAGTGGCAAAAAACAAGCAAAAAAGTAAATAAGGCATAAGGGGGTACCAACCCAAGCCATATTTACCTAAAGAGATGCTCCAAACAAAGAACTAAGCAAAGCATCAAGTGCACCAAATACCATAAAGAGGAACAAGCAAAGTTCATTTATCTTATTAAATTTATTTAAAGAGACTGATCAGCTCAAGTTAAACGGGGGCGGTCCTTTATCCACTGCCACCCAAAGCCAAAAAACGGGTGGAAGTTTCTGTCCCCAACCACCCAAACATGGCCCACGGGACCACAGGCCAAGCCTGCGGTTCACCACTAAAATGGACACCGTGCAAGGCTACAACAACTCCCCACTACCCCCCCCCCCCCCCCCAAAAAAAAAACATGACTCACCGTGCAAGGACAAAGGCAATGGTCTTATTAATTAATTCCCTTAATTATGGCATGGGACGAAGCCCGAGAAAAACACTCACCAGGATACCCTAAGGATAGGGCCCCAAATGGAGTAAACACTGCATAAGACTATGCATAAGAGAAGACAAAAGTTATTTAACCGCAACGGGTACGAGGTTTCAAAGAGGAGAAGTAATCGGAGGCATAACTCAAACACTAAGAAATAAAAGGGCAATATTCGAGGAATCAAAAGCTCTGAACCTAAAGTTCTCTAGAACTCAATGACTAAGAACAAATTGTTCTCGAGAAATCAAGAGCTAAGATCAAACATTTCTCGAGAGGTCGAGGGCTAAGGTCAAAGGGTTCTCAAGAGATAAAAGGCAGAGAATAGGTTTCTCAAAAATTCCCAAAGCAGGAAACAATGATCTTTCGAGAAATCCCAAGTGGGAGAAGCAATCTCTCGAGAAATCCCCAAGGCAGGAATTGTAGTTCTCGAGAAATCACAATGATAGGAGAGGCAATATCTCGAGAAATCCCCAAGCAGGAAATCGTGATTTTTCGAGAAATCAAAGTAGGTGAAGCCATCTCTCGAGAAATCCCAAAGCAGGAAAAAAACGATTTTTCGAGAAATCAAAGTAGGGCCATGCTGATTTTCCGAGAGATTAAAGGCAGGGTGAAACAGCAAAAAGAAGGAATTCAAGGGGGGTTCGAGATCAAAATGACACGACCCTAAATCATAAGCCAAGACACACCAAGAAAATATAACCATAGAAAACAGTGCTTTAAGAAAACAACGAGGAGGAGGGGATAGGCACTTGCCTTAAACCTTGCTAAACTCGAAGACCTCCGCTCTAAAAGCTATAGATTGGCCAAGAACTCACCCGAGCACGAAATCCTGAAACCTTTCGGATCGAAAAGATGAATTAGGTCACTACCATAAGTCCAAAAATTCCATGAAATGGAAAAAACTTACCACTAGAACGAAGATCACGTCGAGAGCTTTTCAAATCTACTCTCCAAACGCGATTCCGACTACTACAGCCCTCGAATCACCGGCTGGAAGCTCCACGACATGCCGCTCTCTCTCTCTCTCTCGCTCGACAGCTGGTTCGGATCGACAAAGGAAGAAGATGAAAAGATAAAATCTAAGCTTAATGTATATATATACATATAGCTTGAAGCTCGACGAGAACAAGGCAGGACGAATTCATCGAACGCAGCTAGCCTGCAGTTCGCCAAATGCAGCTAGCCTGCAGTTCGCCGAACGCAGCTAGCCTGCAGTTCGTCGAATGCAGCCTAAGAATATTATGCAAAGATTAAATGCAAAAATATATAAATAATCTCCCATAATCGAAACGACGCGAAATCTCACACGCTCGATCCAAATTACACACTTTAACTAGTCTAAGGCCCAAAACTAAACCCGACGAGCTGACATAATTTCCAAACGCCAAAATTACATCACAACGACCACGTAAATAATTAACGAAAATCATGGGCGTTACATAGTTGAAGAAGCCAGAAAGGGGGAGGTGGTCAATGTTGACACCAATTCTGAATTGGCTCTCCAAATGCTACAAGGAACTAGGATAGCCCTCAATCTTCCACTGCTAGATAATTACAGAAAGGAAGACTTTGACTTTGAAGGGCAAGCCAAAATAGCTCAGATTGCTCAACTGGCAAAGAGAAGGAAAAGAGAACAGGTGATGCTAGATGAACTATACATGGCTAAGCATAGGGAAGAGCAGGCCAATGAACAGATTTTGAATATTGGAGTGAGGACTCCAAGAGCATAATCCTGAATGTCTGGCTAAGCCATGGTCAAGTCTGCAAGGATATTGATAGAATTTATCCAGCTGAGGAGTGGATAAAGCACCTTGAAAGAAACACAAGAAGAGAAAGAATTTTCAAGGAGAATCTTGTAAGGAAGCACAATCCAAGAAGGATGCTTTCCAGATACATTCCAAAGCCTTTCTTATACTTCAAGAGACAAGAGAACAAGAAGAGATTGGCTGAGATAGTTGTTGCTGCTGAAGATAAGGAAGCCACTGCCAAAGGGAAGGAGATTGTGGCTGAAAATGCTGAATGCACATCATCTTCAAAGACGAGGAAAACTTAGCTCTATGTATTTAGTTATATCAAATTGTATTTGAATAATGTATCAACATTATAGCTACAATGAAAGTGATAATTATGTTGAATTTATTTTGTTTGTGTTATAGGCCTATTTTATTCAAGCTTAATGCTATTTCATATTAATGCTTTAAATATTATGTGATGCCTAGACATACATTAGTTAATAATGTTATTGTTTTGATTAAACAATGTTGTTATGTTGTCATGATAGATTATTTTCTGTGATGCCAAACTATTGTTAACATTTAATTATTATGATATCATGAATGTGATATAAAATATTGTCATGATAAGTTCTTTCTATGTTTATGTATCTTATCATTGGGGTATGTTCTGCCTTCTTCAAATATGGGGAGATTGTTGAGAATATTGCCATCAATGTTCCCTTGATTTGAAGCGGCATCACTCACAATGCTAAGTACATATTGTATTTGATAAACCCTATTTTGCATCAGGAATATGCATGGTTAAGATACTCCAAGCATTGGAAGAATGTTAGTGGTTCACTGTCAAAACCGCTGAAACGAGCTCACTATCTCAGCTGAACCGCTGAGATGAGGCCACGAGCCGCTAAGAAGGGGTCTGCCTCAGCAGGGTTGCAGATAGACAAAAACCGTTGAGAAGATAATCTATCTCAGCGGATCCGCTGAGATGAAGGCAGCTCAACCGTTGAGACTGAAGACTGTCTCAGCCCAACCACTGAGACAGATAAAAATCTAAAAGATGACACTGGCAGGATTTGCTTTTGGCGCAAACAGCTGTAAAGGGGAGATAAAGTATTTTATCCTCTTCCACATTGTGTCGGGGCCTTTCTATGAGCCGTTGAAGATAAATAAAGTATAAAAGAACATCTTAGGGCACTTTCAGAAGAGATTTGTTGTTGTGCTGAAAAGTGTGAGAGCCATTACTGTTCCATTGACGGCTTTCAAGTGCTCTCTCCTTCTGCTTACTGAACCAACAAAAAGATACAAGGAAAGAAGATAGCTCTTTTATTCAGAAGAGCAAGGTGATTCTTTTCATCTCCTGAAGAGAAGGATCAGATTGGAGCAAGGTTAGAAGATATCATTCAGCCAAGCTCTAAGGTTGCACCAGCTGTGCTTTAACAATAGAAGACAATAATCAATGTTGTCAACTGTTGTAAGCTATACTTTTAATCTTTGTAGGAATTGTATTGTTCTGAGCTTCTAGGGCACTGTGCTTGAGATTGTAGGGTTGTTGAACATGAGTTGTATGGCTATTGAGCCTAAGGTTGTAAGGTTGTTGAGCCTGAGCTGTAGGGAAGTTTGCCTGAGAAGTAGGGCTACTTGATAGGCCTGAGGTAGGAGGTCAAGGTGATCTCTGAGTTGTAGGAGTGAAAGTACTCTGAGTTGGTAGGGCTGGTTAGCCTGAGGTAGGGTTTGAAGTGAACCTGAGAGATCCTGAGGGATCTGTGTTGTAAGCTCTTGGAGCTGAGATTGGAGGAGTTTGTCTTATCTAACACACTGTTAGAAAGGTGTAGAGGGAAAGTGGACTACCCATAGACACCCTGTCTTGGGGAACCACTATAAATGACTGTGTGCTTTCTGTGTGTGCTTGAATTTGTGTTTAATATTCATTAACTGCTAGCTATATTTATGTAAAAGTAAAGAGACCTATTCAACCCCCCCCCCCCCCCTCTAGGTGAATTAGACTACTAACCTATAAACTATCAGAAACCCTTTGGTTTTGGATGGAATCGTAAGGATTAAGGTGGAGGTCAAGTGGTTTTTCAGCTCAACGAACGCTGCCACGCGCTCAGGAGTCCAGCGGAATACTGTTTCCTTTTTTGTAAGAGTGGTGAGGGGTAGGGAAATTTTTGAGAAGACTTCTATAAATTTCCGATAATATCCCGCGAGTCTAGGGAAGCTCCAAATATCGGTTGCTGACTTTAGGGGAGGTCAATTACGTACTGCTAATCTCTTCGCCTGGTCCACAGCTACTCCACTTTTGTTGATGGCGTGCCCTAAAATCCAACCTCCTCAAACCAAAACTCGCACTTGCTAAATTTGGCAAATAGGGAGTGCTCTCGCTGCTTGAGCAACACCATTTGTAGATGTCTTGTGTGGTCTGCATTGCTTCTTGAGTATATAAGGATATCGTCTATAAAGACGATCACGAAATGATCCATATATGGTTCAAACACTTTGTTCATTAATGTCATGAAAGAAAATGGTGCATTGGTTAGCTCAAAAGACATTACCATGAATTCGTAATGTCCGTATCGAGAGTTGAACACGATTTTGGGTATATCTTCCTCTCGAATCTAGAGTTGGTAATAGCCTAATCGCAGATCCATCTTGGAAAAGATGGAAGCACCTTGCAGTTGGTCCAATAATTCATCAATTCTTGGCACAAATGCAGCGAACCATCATTCTTATTGACGAATAATAATGGGCTCCCTAGGGCGAGGAACTTGGTCGAATAAACCCTCCATCGATCAGCTCTTGAAGCTGTATCCCGAACTCTAATTCTCCTGGAGCCATTAGTTATGGTGCTCGGGACACCGGTCAAGCTCCTGTCACAAGTTCAATTTGGAAATCCACCTCCGGTTGCGGGGGCAACCCTGGGAGGGATTCAGGGAAAATGTCTGGAAAGTCTCGAACGACCGACACTTTGGTGAGTACCTTAGTCTTATCTTCCATTTTGAAATAAATTAAGAACACCTCATCCCTTTGCCTGACTGACTTGGCAGTCTGTGTAGACGTTTGAATTATGCGTGAGACAGTTGGAACACCTTTCAGTATGATGGACTGTCCGTTCGAGATTTGGAGGCTGATTTCCCTGGTCGAGCAATTGATTTATGTCTGTTGGGTATTGTAGCAACAATAACCTTGATTTGAAAAAGTATCCCTTAAACTAAGATGAATTTATATTATATTTAATGTGGAATCTTATTTATGTGTTTGCAGGATATTACTTGCTAAGTACAAACCAATGTCAGGTTTCAATGGGTCATAAAACACAGGCCTATGCAATGTAATTCATCATTGTGTAGACCAAGGTGTTGACTCATGTGACATCTCTCTATTGGGATGTACTTCATATTCAAACACTATGGAGAAGACAAGTTAAAGTAGTTGCTGGATTCAGGATTGGAAGAACTTTATATAAGTCTTTTTCGTCGAGTACTATCGAGAAATCAAATTGATTTCGTCGAGACATCTCGTGAAGACTTATTCTTTCGTTGAATTTAATCGAGAAGCTTCAGAGAAAATTTACAAGTAGTTTTAGTCGGGTAAAGTTTTGCTCACTCGACGAATTCGTCAAATAATATGCTTATTTCTCATAAACACTCGATGAATTCGTTGAGTGCTCTCATGAAATTCTCAAGTGGACTTAAAACAATTTCTTCCCATCTAATTTCTATGCTAAGTCTTTTTCGTCAAGTCTTCCTGTAGCTTTCGTCTTGTCTCTAAGTGATTTCATCGATTAAGTCATTTCATTCGATGAAAGAAGACAGAGTGCATTGTGTTCAGTTAGCCGCCGGTCTTTCCTTTTAGGGTTTCTTCCATGTACATTACATGTGGAGCTTGTTCCTTAAGTCTCGTTTATAGCCGTTTAAGAAAGGCCTATAAATACTTAAAGGACATTTCGTTAAACCCTAATCGTGCCCATTCGTGCTAATTTTGAAAAAGAAAGATCGTAAGCTCTGCCGGCCATTCTCGTGCTCGCAAAGAAGCTTTTCTGCCGCTGACAAGTTTTCTGCATGATTCTTCATCAAGAATCAAATCAATAAGATCTCTGTGCTCCGATTCATTCAAGTGATTTATAGATCTTGTTGCATTGACAAGTTTTCAGATCAAGCTTTGTCAAGTAAAAGGATTTTTTCTTAACCATTCAAGTTCAAGATTTCATCTCTTTCAAGGAAGAAGGTCTATTCTTTCAGATCTGAAGAAGTTGAATCTCCTTGAGATTCTAAGGGATTGTTTCTCAATCTAGAGTTTTTGTAAAAACCATTTACATATCTTGTAGGAAGTTTTTCTTCTGAGTTCTTGTGGATCCTAGTTTAGAGGATCAAGTTTGTAGGAGAGTTTGTTCTTCGAGCTTTTTGTAGGTGAGGTTGTTCTTCCAGCTTGTAGGAGTTGTTACTCCGAGTTATAAGATTATTTATAATCTGAGATTAGTGAAGTAGCCTAGTCTAGTCGGACGTGCTAGATAGATGAGGCGGGAAAGTGGAGTACCCATATCGGGGAACCACTATAAAATCATTGTGTTTGTGTGTGCTCTTTGTTTTCTGTGTGCATATCATTCTAGATTTTAATTCCGCTTAAAAAGTCATATAACTCACCTATTCACCCCCCTCTAGGTGATTTCGGTATCAACTAGATACTTTCAATTGGTATCAGAGGCTGGTTGTTTATTAAGAGGTTAACACCTTGAACAAACCCCTCCATCTAGTTGTTCAAAGACTCCATGTCTGGAATGGATAGAAACAAGGATTCTTCCATGAAGCTGTCGGTCTGCACAAAGGAGAACTTCCCCAAGTGGAAGGAAGGAGTAAGGTTTTATTTGGAATCCACCGACCCAAGGATCTTTCAGATAGTTGAAGAAGGTCCTCATGTTCCGATGACAACATCTACAATCAACCCTGTTGTATAAGTTCCCAAGAAGATGCTTGATTTGAACAAGGACGAGATTGCTCTTGTCGCCTTGGACAAGAAGGCAAAAAATATAATTTCCAGTGTCGTGGATTATTCTATGCTACAGAATCTCTTTCATTACAAATCTGCTAAAGAGATGTGTGATTCTCTGGTCGTCTTGATGGAAGGTGCGGAAGAAGTAAGGGATGATCGAAGATCGTTGTTGAATCAAGAATATGAAGCTTTTAAGCAAGATCCAAGGGACTCTATTTCTGACACGTATGAGAAGTTGTTCAAGATCGTCAACGATCTAAGGAACTATGATCGATAATTCACTATTGGTCAACTGAATGATAAATTCTTGAGATCCCTAACGAAAGAATGGGATACCAAGGCTATTTTCATCATGGAATTCAAAAAGTTGGCTACGATTGAGCCACAAATTCTATTTGGGAAGCTTCTTTCCCATGAGTTGAAGCTCAGCATCAGGAAAGCTGAGGAAGAAGGCAGCAGGACTTCTAGAAAGGAGAAGTTCGTATCTCTGAAAGCCGAAGTGTCAAAGAAAGGCAAGATCATGTTACCAGTGAGGACAAAGTCGTCAGAGGAAGATGATGAGCTTGTGGCTTGCTCGTCAAGCTCAGATATGTCTGATTGAGGGTTCTCCTTACTCTCCAAGCAATTCAAGAGATTGCTGAACAAAAGGAAGCAGAGGAGAGGTCAGTCCTCCTCATTAGATCACAGAAGGTCAAGACGTGATGGTGAACATCACAAGAAGGGACACAACAACTACAGGTAGTAAACTAAACCAAACAAACATTTTTTGACTGACATTATTTGTTAGTGCTGTAATAAGCCAGGGCATGTGATTGCCGAATGCCCATATAAAATAAAGAAGGCTCGAGAAAGGAAGACAAGAAATCCTCCAAGAGTCAGATGAAGGAAGAAAAGAGCTTCCTAGCTAAGAAGCCTAAAACTCTGAGCGACAGCGACTCAAACAATTCATGCTCAGATGAAGAAGCCTACTTCGGGCTCATGGCATATACTAAAAAGGAGAACTACGACACCCCCTACGAGGGGAAGGTAAACTCACATACTCCTCTTTCTGAATCTAAGACGGATTCCATTGTGAATGAAGGTTATTCCTCAGAGGAAGACTCTGCTATACTACTTCAGTATAATGCCCTATTGAAAGAATTTGACAAGTGCCACAAGGTAGTCAAATCTCGGACAAAAGAGATTGAGTCTCTCAAGGCCGTGGAATCGGATCTGAGAGAAGAAATTGAAAAATTACTTCCCTTTAGAGATGAAGTCCAACTCTTGAAGGACGAACTCCAAAGCACTGTTGAACTATTAAGGCAGAAGGAGAAATCCATAACTCAGCTGGAAGGAAAGTTAGTGGTAGAGAGAAAGCTAGTGGAAAGATTCTCTAAACCAAAGACCATCCTTCCTCTCATTGATGGCTTTTCAGCTCCTGCGAAGGGTAGCGGTATCGGTCATCAGACCGAGAAAAGTAAGGATACTATGAAAAGAGACGTTAAGGTTATGGACAAGGCTGATCAGAGTCAACCCTCCTTCAAGAAGGTGGTGTTTCCTACAAACACATATGACTTTGAAACATCGTATGGTCACTTTATAAGACCAACTCACGTTGAGTCAAGTAAGTGCAACAAAGGATGGAGCTATCCCCGAATCTTCAGAACGACTACTTTCAAAGCACCTTACGAAGAGATTGTCCTCAAGGACTATGGTTCATTCGTGCATGGACCGTTGGCTAAGAAAGCATCAAAAGTTAAATCTGTTGCGGCTAAACCACTTGAGAAGGAGCCGTGTGTTTGCTGCAATCACGAGGCTTCTACCTCCAAGTCGGCAACCCATGCTAGACCCCCATTCAAAAATTCAAGCAAAAGAGGAAAAGAAAGTACAACAGATTTGACTGTTGGTGTTGTGGCAAAGTTGGTCACTTCGCCATGGATTGCTGGTTTAATCCATCAAACTTGATTACAACGAGAAGTATTAGATTTGATGTAATCTTATCAAACTTAATCTCATGCTTCCATCAAACAAGAAGCTCATAAGGCGTCCATCAAACATGAAAGTAGAATTTTCTAGAGTCATGGACGCCTTATGTAAATCTAATCAAACTAGAATTACAACGAGAAGTATTTGATTTGATGTTTGATTAGATTTTAATACAACGAGAAGTATTAGATTTGATGTTTGATTAGATTTTAATCAACGAGAACCTGAACCATCATTAAGTTTGATTAGATTTTAATCCATCAAACTTAATCTCATGCTTCCATCAATCATGAAAGTACAACGAGAAGTATTACAAAATATTTATTAATCCATGGTTGAAAATACAGTATTACAGAATTTTCTATGTCGACGACATTATCTTTGGATCTACGGATGATAACCTTTGCAAAAAGTTCTCTAACTTTGTTGGGTATTATGCCTTCAATGACTCTAGATTAGAAGAAGGAACACAATTATAGTTAAGCTAAGTTGTTTTTGATGTTGTGTTTAAGTTCATGTTATGACAGATACATCAAAGCCATATCTCTAATATATAGACGATAAAAGTAATGAAAATTAACTAAGTAAAATATCATCTCAAGACAGCAGAAGAATCATGGAGAAAAATATCATTTTGTCAAAATAGTTTTGACGATATCTTCTTGATGAAGACACATCGTCTTAAAGGTTGAAGAAAGCTTGTCGTGGATAAAGCTAAGTTCAGATATCGATGACATCGTGTTGAAGAAAGCTTATCGTGGATAAAGCTAAGATGTCTCGACGATATCCTCTTGAAGAAGGAGTTCAACCTTGAAGGTTGAAAGACATAACTCCTTAAGTCATGAAGAAAGGTTCATATGGACAAACATCGGCTTGAAGACCTCATGTCGTCTAGAAGATCAAGACGATGTCGTCTTGAAGAAAGACAGCCAGCCTGAAGAACAAGTCTAAGTCCTATTGAAAGTAACATCTCGACGATGTCGTTTAGAAGAAGTGATATCATTCAGATATTAAGTAGAGTCATGAAAAGGAAGTATGTCAACGATATCGTCATGAAGTACATCTTACGTATACACTGATCAAGATGATATCACCTTGAAGGATTAACATCGTCTTGACAAATTGCAAAGTAGCATTTAATGTGCAGACTTTCTTGGAAATTGATATTCTGGAAATATGCACGTCGTCTATCTTGAGCACAAATCAAGGAGAAATAAATGATATATTCTTTACAGAATATAGCCGTTGCATAGTATTTAAGAAAGAAATTTATTATTTCTATATTCTGCAAGTTCCAAGAATGGCTAGTAATAATGATGAAAGAGTTGCCAATTTTGCATGTTTTCAAACGGGAAAATTGATTATGGTATAATCATTAAGGGGTTTTATGCAAAATTGCAGAGCAATATAAAAGGAGATATTTGTATCTACAGCCGCACCTTTTTTGCTCGTATTCTCTCAAGTTTAATTCTCACACATATTTCCCGAAGAAAAAGAAAAGAATCAACAAAAAAAGAAGAAGACTTCATTGTTGTTGTGCTTTGAAGGTATACAGAAGATTCTAAAGAAAGGTTCATTGATCCACAAGATCTTTAGGCCTACTGTTACAAGAAGAAGAAGATCTGTGATTCAAAGCTTTCATTCTAAAGTCTTATCTTCTATAACAACATCTCTGTATTACTTTGAATGGTTCTCTGTGAACCTGAGCTGGTAGGATCTAGTAATTGATCTGAGTTCGTAGGGCTCTTAGTGAACTTGAGTTTTGGTAGGATCTTGTTGAAGATCTGAGACTGTAAGACTTGTAAAGTCTGATCTTTATAGGGTTCTGTGTGAACCTGAGTTATAAGATCTAATTATAGTGAAAAGATCTGAGTTGGAGAAGTTGCCTAGTCTAACACACTGCTAGATTGGTGGGAGGGACAGTGGACTACCTCTAGACATATTGTCTTGTAGAGAACCACTATAAATATTGTGTGTTTTCTGTGATGCTTGTGTGTTGTGATAGATAAATTCTTAAATTGAAAGAAATCTGGAAACACCTAATCACCCCAACCCCCATCTAGGTGTAGTTTATAGACTACCCATAATCATTCAATTGGTATTAGAGGGAGGTTGAGTTCAAAGGCTTAATATCTTAGAACAAGATCTGCAAATTTAGTGGGTTGTGGTAAACCAATGGCTGGTGAGCATCATAAGGAAATGAGCTCAATGAAGCTGCCTATCTGCACCAAGGAGAACTTTCCCATTTGGAAGCAAAGAATTAAGTTGTACATGGAAACCTCAGACCCTAGAGTCTATCTGGAAGTAGAAGAGGGAGCTTATGTTCCCATGAACATTTATGTGGATCCAACAATTGTTCCCACACCTAAGACTTTATCTCAGTTCACCAAGGATGAAGTTGCCTTGGTCACTATGGACAAAAGGACTAAGAACATCATTGTGAATGCAATTGATGATTCAACATTTCAAAATCTAATTCATTGCAAAACAACTAAGGAAATGTGGGACTCCATAGTTGTCTACATGGAAGGAACAGAGGAAGTCAGGGATGACAGGAAATCCCTCTTAAATCCGGAGTATGAGTCCTTCATGCAAGATAAGAAGGATGATATAACTACCTGCTATGAGAAGTTCTTCAGGATTGCCAATGGGCTCAAAACTTATGGAAGAGAGTTCACCAACTATGATCTAAATGGCAAATTCCTGAGATCCCTGAACAAAGAATGGGACATAAAATTGTGTGCAATAAGAGAAGTTGGCGATATGGGAGCAATGGGGCCTAGGCAGCTGTATGGCAAGCTCTTATCATATGAGCTGCAGCTAAATACCAGAAAGGCTGAGGTGGAAAACTCTAAGTCTTACACGAGAGAAAAGGCAGTGGTCTTTGAAGCTGAAGCTTCCAAAAAGAACAAGACAGTAGAGCATGTCTATGTTTCAGAGGAAGAGACCTCAAGCAACTCCACCTCAGAACTCTCTGATGAAGATCTCTCACTGTTCACCAAGTAGTTTAAGAAACTGATGTGAAACAGAAAAAGTGGGAACAGGAGATATGAAGCTTCACCCTCTAGCTCCAAGAGAGAAGACAAGCCTAGAAGAAAGCACAGATCAGGCAGGTATGACTCCAAAACTAGTAAACATAATTCTTCTAACATTGTTTGTTACAGCTGCAATAAGCCTGGACATGTCATTGCTGAATGTCCATCCAGAAGACAAGAGAAGAGTAAAGGAAGAAAGCACTCAAAGAACAGGAAGTCGGAGAAAAGCTTTGTGCAAAGATAGTGAAGACACTCAGTGATAGCGACACTAATTGCTCCTCATCAGAATCAGATAGCCACATAGCAGCCATGGTTCTCTCAGATGAAGAATGTTGTGATGAAATTCATCACAAATAGGTAATTCCTAAAGCATCTCCTACCCTCTCTGACACAGATTCAGATGTCAGATGCTCTTCAACAGAAGAAGAAGTTGAGACTGGATACATTGAAAAATTTGGTGCATTGCTTGATGCCCTTAAGAAAGCAAAAGCTCTCTGTAAGGCATAAGCTGCGGAGATCATCTCCTTGAGTGGGAAGAGAGATGAACTACTTGAGAAAGTAGCTGAGCTAGCTCAAGAGAAAACCAAATTATCTATCCCTCCACTAAGCACTAGCACTTTGACTGAAGTCATCAAGCGCAAGAATTTTAGAATTAAAGAGCTGGAGGATATGGAATTAAAGGAAAAGAAGATTGTGGCTAGTAATTCCAAGACACAAACAGTTCTTCCCTTGATTGATAGCTTTTCACAAAAAAAAATAAGCAAGGTTTGGGCTACACTCGAGTTGAAAACTATGGGAAATCTACCCAAGGAAAGACTATCTTTAGAAAAGTGATCATACCCACAAATTCAAATGATCACAATAGTATCTATGGATGCCAAGAAAGCCAGAAGATATACAACTGTCTTAAACTGCCTTCTACCTGGCTAAGCAAGAGACAAGCTTTTCTTGGGAAGAGTGCACTACCTGCACGCCAAAAGAATCCTCCAGTAAAAGCCTTTAGAAATTGCCATGCTGGGCAAAACCCTTCTGCCTTCAAGAAGGGAAGGTTAGCTGTCAAACAACATCCTAACCTAGTCAGACCAAACACCATAAGAAAATCTAGATACAATAGATTTGAATGTTGGTTGTTGGGAAAAACCCTTGATTTAACTTAACAAATTAATTAAAACTGATTTTATTCACTAGGATTTAATTTACCCATTGTATAGTGAGGGTAACTTGGTCTTTAGATGTATTAGGATGTCACACTCAACTTAGAGTGTCAAGACTAGTTAAAGGGCTGCAAATTTGAGCAAAGTTAATAATGGCGTCGAATGGAATTCGACGCAACATCGAGTTCATGTCGGCGCTACTCCGACTAGAAGTCCAAGTGGCTCAACTCTACTGTCGAAGTAACACTAGTCGAATTTACGTCGAATAAATATCGAAGCAAAGACCAGAGACCTGTCGAAGGAACTTGAGAAGTCGACGCAGCTTCTACTTCAAACTCGACGCAGAAGGGAATACATGTCAAAGCCATCTAAAGTCGACGCAACGTCGACTTCATCCCGACGCAGTTAATGGAACTCAGAGTGGATGCTATTTAACTCGACGGGTGCATCGTTAAGGAATCGACGCAATGACAACTAGCCGAGATCAGTCAGAGCACAGAAGAAATTGAAGCAACTCTTAGATGAACTCGAAGCATCGTCGATAAGAGAGGAAGTTAATTCGACGCTACGTCGAATACAGTCTGTGAAAGTTCAATCTTTACAGCTGTCATTCTGAGGCTTCAATCATGGCCCATATCTCTCAGACCGTTCTCCAACAGTCTAATAATTGCCTGAAGAAGAAGGAAACATTAACGAAGGAGAAAAAGGCTTTCTTGGAAGTATACACCTTCTGGTTGGACGGGTCGAGAAGTAATTACGGAAGGAAAGAGAGTGTCTATCAGATATACCTTTTCAGGTCTTACCTAACAAGGAAACAAATTCAAAATAGAGACAGGGTATATAAGGATAGAGAAGGAAGAGAAGAAAAAAGGGGCATTAATCACAATCAGCCATCTCTTCTAAAATTAGGGTTTCATGTCTTCTTCTCCCTCTCAGGAACCCTAATACAGAGCTGTGAAAGAGAATAGAAGGCTCTGGTATTCTTCATCTGATAGAACAACGAATCTGAATAGCCGCTCTTCATCACCATCTTTTGGCAGCCAGATCTCAATCAGCAGAGGAAGAAAGAATCTGACAATACAAAGCTCCTGCAATCTATTACCATCAAAAGTAGGGGCTAATCAAGAGCAGATTCTTTGGAATAGCTAAGAGGCTGAATTTCATATAGCCTTCACAAGAATTTTGAGAACATAATTCCTTTAACCTTCCTTCTTCTCCTTCTCTTTTTATTTCCTGTAAAAGAGTTTTATTAATACCTCTTCACAGGATTCAGTGGTTCAAGATCTCCTTATCAAAATATCTGTTGGTTCATGATCTACTTATCAAAAGACCATTGGTTCTAATAGTCTCCTGATCAAAAGACTCAGGCATAGTGGTGCATTCCTAACAGGTGGTAGAAGAGAGGACTACCCACATTTTGGGGAACCTCTATAAAATTCATTGTGTCTGTGCTGTGATTTTCTGTGTTGTCCAGTATTTTATTCATCACTTTATTTCTTGCATTCTTTATTCTGCCTGGATTGTTAAGCATAACTTCTTAGAGTAATTTATTGTCAAACACAGTTAGAATAGAAATATTTTAAAACTCTATTCACCCCCCACCCTCTAGAGGAATCTCAGAGGAACACTGTGCACTTCCAATTGGTATTAGAGGGAGGTTGATCATTAAGAGGTTAACACCTTGATCAAAAAGACCTCCTACTCTTATTTGTTTTCTATAAATATATTGTATAAAGAAAATGAGTACTAAGGAATATGCTTCCACAAGACCCCCAGTGTGTAACTTAAATAAGTTCACACTCTGGAAGGCCAGGATAAGGCTTTATATGAATTCAATTGATGAAGACATATATAATGTTCTTCTCACAGGTCCTCCTGCTCCAATCAGACAAAAAGAAGGAGAAACCTCAACAACTGAGGCTGTCCAAGGAAGGAGTGGACAGAGGCTGAGAAGAAGGTCAAGGCATGTGATCTCAAGGCCTTGAATATTTTAGTGTCAACAATGTCAGATGACATCTTCTAGAAGGTTGCTGAATGCCAATCAGCAAAGGAGATCTGGGATTCCCTCACCACAATGGTTGAGGGAAGTGCTGATGAAAGGAAGGATAAAAAGTCTCTTCACATATCCCAGTATGAGAACTTCCAAAAGAAAGCTGAAGAATCAGTTGCCAACATGTATGACAGATTCAGTCTGATCATTAATGAGCTGAGAGGCTTAGACAAGGAGATATCCTTGACTGAAATTAATGATAAGATCCTCATGTGCTTCCCTAGCTCATGGGATTCCAGAATCTGGGAAATCAGGGGATCCAGATGCGATAGAGAAATCTCCACTGAAGCTTTGCTGAGAAAGCTTAAGTAATTTGAGATGTTGCTAAAGAACAGGGCTGAGTCAGAAGAGAGGGAGGCCACTCTAGCCCCTATCCAAAGGAACATAGCTCTAAAAGCTATTGAAGGAGAACCCTCTACTCCTAAAGATGAGATGTTCAATCTACTAGCAAGGAGATTCAAGAAGTGGGTCAAGACAGAAGACTAAAGGAGAAGTGAAAGAGATTCAAGGCCCATGTATGATAAAACTCCAAGGAAGGAGATCATCTACTTCACATGCAACAAGCCAAGGAACATTGCTCCTGAGTGCCCACAAGAGAAAAGAGAATGAAGCATCACCATAGAAGAGAAGAAGAAAAAGAAGTCCTTCAGAGGAAAGGACAAGAAGAAAGGCAAAGGTTTCATTGCTGAAACGTGGAGTGATTCAGAAGCAGAGGAGAGCTCATCCTCATCTAAAAGTGAAGATGAAGCAGAAGCTAAAGCAGCCTGCATGATGGCACTGGGAATGTCATCAGATGATGAAGAAGAGCAGGTATCAATTTTTGATGAATTTGATTTTGAATCAGAAGATTTTAAAACTTGTTTTAAAGAATTCCGCATTGATCATCTTAGGGTAGAAAAGGAATTAGAATTTATTAGGTTAGAACTAGAAAACTTAAAGAAAGATGATGTATATGTAAGAAATCAAGGCCTAATGGAAGAAATTAATAATAAAGAATTAGAACTAATATAAATAAGGAAAGAAAATATAAGACTAAAAGAAGAGCTAGCAGAGGCAAAGGCCTTTGAGGACTCACTCAATGGGAGGATTCAAAAACTCAAAGACATCACTGAGAATCTCTCAATGAGATTTAATCATCTAGGATTAGGGGCAGAACGCTCCACCAGCACAAAACCCCCTAGGAAGCTTGTCTGGAAGAATCCAGTGTCCTTTGTTAGACCTAGTAGTTATCAGCCTAGGGAGAAGAGTGCCTCATATAAGGGTGAGAGCCCCAATCAATCAGATAGGATAGGCAAAACTAATAAGGTGAAACCCTTAGGTAAGAACAACATAGGAAAATAAAATAACAAAGAACAACAGGTTAAAGTAAAACCTAGGATAATAAGACACTCTGCTGACTTGTTATATTTTGATATAATCTATAGTCATTTCAAACATCAAAATAATAGGTTTGGGAGATCCATTCCTTATCATCCCAAAGGGTATCATAAAAGACCCTTATATTCTTTCATTGAACCCTATAATGGTAAATGCAAAGGATCCAAGTTAACCTGGGTTCCTTCTAATGTTTGAATTACTTGTGCAGGGTTAGGTAGGATCCCACTCAGGAGAGAATAGAGTGGAAGGAAAATATAGGACAAAGATAAGAAACAAACTTCACCCAAGAGAGTAAACTCTATCTTGATTTGTCTCCATAGTTTATGAAACTAATAGTATAATCTATTTTTAATAAATAAAATTGCTGGGAAAAATAGCAAGAATCTTCTAAAAGAAATGGATATTTTGTTTGGGTTGCGTCGAATAGAAGTCGACGTACCATTGACTTCTACTCGATGCCAGCGTCGAGAAGCACGCAGAGCAAAACAATTCTAATAAAATTCGATGTAGCGTCAAGTTCTTATCGACGCATACGTCGGCTTAACAATTGTTGGTTAAGTCACGCCAATTGAAACTCGACGGAGCGTCGACAGGACTACGTTGACTTAGAGATTCTAAATAATCTCGAAGCTACGTCGAGTACTAGTCGACGCAACATCGATATATCAATGCGCGCATAATTGCATATAGAAGCAATCTCAACACAGATTTGCGTGCCAAATAATAAGTAATATTGACGGTGCATCGACATAAACCCTAAGTATCGGCGATTCATCTACTTTTAAGCAACTACTGCGTCAAAATGTTTACGCTTTTGAATTTTCTTCCTCTTGCTCTCTTGCTCTCCTCCTCTCCAGCTCTCTTGCGCTCGTGTCCCTCGTGCTTTCTATCTCTTGTTTTCTTCTTATTTGCAGGTGCATTAACTCAAATGGCTCCACCAAAGGTGAACTCAAGATTTGATGTCGACATTGACTCCTTCAATGTGGCCGCAGAAAGTTTCAAGGCCATCCTTGGCCTATTTGATTCTACTGGATTAACAAAGCTCATCTCCACGCGATGTAAGATTCTAGACATAGAACTTACAGAATTCAAGGATACCGTTTCAGTGACAGATGATGGTGCTCTCCACGGGACAATATCTGGCCAAGACATCAGTGTGTCTGAAGAAATTCTCTCCCAAACATTTGATCTACCCACAGGGAATGACTCAGATGAACTAACAGTAGAAAAAGTAAAGAATGTACTAGAAATAATGCAGTTCAAGAAGGAGAAGCCAATTAACCTAAAAAAGGTTGACCTGGCAGAGGAATACAGATTCCTAGCTGACATTGTAGGAAAAGTGTTGCTCTGCAAGGTCTCTGCTCATGATGCAATACCAAAGCAGCAGCTGCAAGTAATGGGAATTCTGGTACTTAACAAGAAGGTGAACTAGGGAAGACTGCTCCTAAAGATGATTGGGCACTAGTATGCCCATAAAGAAAATACCTATATGGGAATAATGAGCCAAGTGCTCCTCAAACATTATCCAAACATCTGCAAGTCCAAAGGAGTGCCCATTCCTCCTGGTAAAAGAATAAATATAGGGATATTCTCAAAATGGACCAGGCAGATCTTGAAGCCTGGTCAAACTACATCTTCTCCTCCCCCATCTCCTCCCCCTCTAGATTAAAAAAGGGAGATTCCAGATCCCCCAAGGGATGATTCTTCCCCAATGGACACAGTTCCAGAGCCCCATCATGAAGACACACAACTGCAACAACAACAACAACAACAACAACAGATCCTTTCCACTTCTCCACCTGAACCATCTTCTTTACAAACCCATCTACTTCCATCCATACCTCCTCCACCTTCAATCCAATACTCACCTGATGTATACCATCCTCTCACTCCCATTCAAGAAGACTTCCCTTCATCACCTCCACCTCCAGCTCATCCTCCCATTGACTTTAAGCAAATCATCTCTAAGGTTGTAGCTCTTGCCTCCTCCACCTTTGCTGATCTGGTTGCCAACCAGGCTAGGAAGTTTGACAGGAGATATTCACAGGTAAAGGCTGGGATAATGGATATCAAGAGATACCTCCAGGAATTACAGGAATTTGTCTCTTCCTCTATGGTTATAAGAGAATTCTTAACCTCCCTGTCCAGCAAGGTAAAGAAGGGGGAGAATATCTTAGAGGAAGAGGGTCCTAACTTTGGGGGAGAAGTTCAGGGTGATGCTTATAAAGAGCATGCCCCTGACAAGGTAACTACCTTTCAGGGAGCACAGATCCAGGGGGATCTAGCAGATCAAGGGGAGCTCCTAGGTATTCAAAGGCAGCCTCAAGATGAGGAGATGAGAGTTGAAATAGCAAAGATTGCACAGGAAGCTGTAAACATCAAACTGCACAGAATCAGGGGGAGCCAGCCCCAGACATTCAGAGGAATCTGGATGTGGAAATGGAAGCTGTAAGTACAACAGCTGTTCAAAAAGCTCCTCAAGAAGCTGACAAGAATGCTGATGATCAGGGGGAGCTGACAAAAGAGAAAGAGGATGCTGGAGCAGCTGATGAGGTTGAGCCTTCTAAAGTAGCTCAAAGAAAAATTCCAAAGGTGTTCTCAAGGAAGAGAAGGACTCTTGAGAAGGACTCTTAATTAAGAGGTATTATGTTATTAATTCTTATGGAGGCAAATATATATACTGGGAAGAACGGTGTGATACAATTCTTATTGCCTGACAACTGAATGGAAATATTCATAATTTTTAGTCTGCATTCTTTTATATGAAATATATTGTTGGTTATAAAAATTGTATAATATCACTTAAAACAAAATGTAAAATTTGTTAAGATAAATAGGGGGAGATTGTTGGGATGTCACACTCAACCTAGAGTGTCAAGAACAGTTAAAGGGCTGCAAATTTGGGCAAAGTTAATAATGGCGTCGAATGGAATTCGACGCAACATCGAGTTCATGTCGATGCTACTCTGACTAGAAGTCCAAGTGGCTCAACTCTACTATCGAAGTAACATAGTCGACATTACGTCGAATAGATATCGGCGCAGAGACCAGAGACCTGTCGAAGGAACTTGAGAAGTCGACGCAGCTTCTACTTCAAACTCAACGCAGAAGGGAATCAACGCAATTAATGGAACTCAGAGTGGATGCTATTCAACTCGATGGGTGTGTCGATAAGGAATCAATGCAATTAAAACTAGCCGAGTTCAGTCAGAGCACAGAAGAAATCGAAGCAGCTCTTAGATGAACTCGAAGCTGCGTCGATAAGAGAGGAAGTTAATTCGACGTTACGTCGAATACAGTCTGTGAAAGTTCAATCTTTATAGCTGTCATTCTGAGGCTTCTATCATGTCCCACATCTCTCAGACCGTTCTCCAACGGTCTAATAATTGCCTGAAGAAGAAGAAAACATTAAAGAAGGAGAAAAAGGCTTTCTTGGAAGTATACACCTTCTGGTTGGACGGGTCAAGAAGTAATTAAGGAAGGAAAGAGAATGTCTATAAGATATACCTTTTCAGGTCTTACCTAACAAGGAAACAAATTCCAAATATAGACAGGGTATATAAGGATAGAGAAGAAAGAGAAGAAAAAGGGGCATTAATCACAATCAGCCATCTCTTCTAAAATTAGGGTTTCATGTCTTCTTATCCCTCTCAGGAACCCTAATACAAAGCTGTGAAAGAGAATAGAAGGCTCTTGTGTTCTTCATCTGATAGAACAAAGAATCTGAACAGCTGCTCTTCATCACCATCTTTTGGCAGCCAGATCTCAATCAGCAGAGGAAGAAAGAATCTGACAATACAAAGCTCCTGCAATCTATTACTATCAAAAGCAGGGGCTAATCAAGAGCAGATTCTTTGGAATAGCTAAGAGGCTGAATTTCATACAGCCTTCACAAGATTTCTGAGAACAGAATTCCTTTAACCTTCCTTCTTCTCCTTCTCTTTCGATTTCCTGTAAAAGAGTTTTATTAATCCCTCTTCAAAGGATTCACTGGTTCAAGATCTCCTTATCAAAAGATCTGGTGGTTCATGATCTACTTATCAAAAGATCATTGGTTCTAAGAGTCTTCTGATCAAAAGACTCAGGCACAGTGGTGCATTCCTACCAGGTGGTAGATGTAACACCCCCATCCGTTCAGGAACATAAAGCAGAAGGTCCGGCCGGGCCCCACGCCATATACTACTAAACGAACGGGAACGTCACTTAATTGAAACCAAACAACACTAAACAACGAAGCTTAACTCAGAGCATTCTATGCGGAAGTAAAAGAGACAATAAGAAACCCCAAAACCCGAACCCGGGTATGTCCACTTCTAATAGCTAGGAATAAAATGTTTACAACTTAATATTGGGCACGACGGCCTTACAATTTACCAACATCGGCACGCAGGCCGGCCATACATGAAAATCAAAAGGAAACATCCAAAAGCCTTCGAGGGCCGCAGCAGTACCAGGGCTTCAGCCCGCAAATAGCCCGCTAAGCTCCGCTCGGTCCAGCACCTGTACAACAAGCCCACCAAAAGCGGTGGCAAAACAGGCAACGGTCAGCTAAAGCTGACCAAATATAACGACCCCACCCCCTTCGAGGGGGTGGCGGTTCTAAGCATCCCTGCAAGACAACTCAGCAGCATATATACATATTTAAGAGTGCGACTACCAAAGCCCACACAAAACATACGTATGCAATCAACACAAACGCGGGAACTGCCTCCACGTCTCGTGCTCTCAGGCACTCTTTGGTGTACTCCGCCTTCCACCACCATCCTCCCCGGATGGTCTTGCCCTTCGAGGCGTTAGCCGGTGGCCCGAATACCAGGGCACTCCCGAGCGTCAATTGTGAACAAGGCGTAGTCCGAAGACTCTCTCCCATCGCCTCCCTACAACTCCCAGAGACTTACTGTTCGGGAGCTCCGATGGTGCGGTTTCAGGTTCGCCAATGCCCGGTGTTCACACTCTCGTGGTACAACCCGAAGAGCGGGTATGGCGTTCCCTCAGCCCAGGTATTCTCATTCAGCCGGCTCCACGGGCCGCTAAGACATCCACCAGGACACCCTTACGGGTCGGGCCGACAAGCCTCAGGTCCTCTCAACAGGTGGGCTCCACAATACACCAGAACTCAGTTCTGGAAAGCTGTCGCCCAGGCGACAGTCAGTGTCGCCTGGCGACAGTGCACAAAACACCAATTGGCTTCTAGCTGTGGGTGTTTCCCAGGGCACACCCCCAGGCATTGCTGCACATGCAGTAACACTCCCCCAGCCTCAGCAAGCACAAAAGTCACCAGACCCAAGTCTGAGAGCTGTCGCCCGGCGACATCCAATGTCGCCTGGCGACAGTGAGCAGAACTTCACTTCTGCTTCCAAACCTCGGGTGCTCCCCGGGGCACACCCCCGGGCGTTGCTGCGCAAGCAGTAGCACTCTCTATTCCTACGTAGCAGGGTATCAACACGGGGTTTTTCCCCCGGCACGCACAACATCAAAAAGCAACACCAATCCGGACGAACCGTCCCGGATGGGCTTCACACAGCGCGCCTACGTCCGTTGCACGCACGGACTCTATATGAATGCAAGTTTTGACGGGGATAGCACGAATCGACCCGTCGGAGGCCACGACCTCACCCTTTTGGGTAGGGGCCTCAAGAATGCAAAGGATGGACTAGAACATGTCCGATTAGGGTTAGGGAAGATCGTTACCCTGCGGTGTCGCTTCTGGACCATGGCTTGATTTTTGGTACGGATGAAAAGGAGTGACTTGCCCTCCTCTACGCGTAGCCACGAACGATGAAGGAACCCGGCGAGTGTAGCTCCACCAAACCCAAGCTTTAGGCTAGGGTTTCCTATTCCTCTTTCTTCTCCAACTCCTCTCTCTCTCTCTCTCCAAATAACCCTTAAGGAATAATGGGAAAGAGGGGGATTTTCGGCCACTTAAGCCCTCTCCCGAGCCACCTAGCCAAAACCAGCCCCCCAAAGTCCATGGGCAATCAATGCCCATCAATTCGGCCAAAAAAAAGTCCAAGTTGGAGCTGTCGCCGGCGACAGTGGCTGTCGCCCAGGCGATAGCAACAATGAACCGACATTGACCAGTCAACCCGTCCGACAGCTCACGGCAGAACCTTCTCCATAGGGCGCTGTCGCCCAGGCGACAGTCACTGTCGCCTGGCGACAGCACAGGATTTCAGAAGTGCACAATTCTGGATTGGGGTCTTACAACCCTCCCTACCTTATAAAAATTTCGACCCGAAATTTGTAACAATATGCACATATATAAATATATCCACAGAATGTCTTTACACAAAGGGGGGAAAAGATAAAGAGGTAAATGTCACCGAAACAGCTCGGGGAACTCCTCCATCATGGTCTGCTCGCGCTCCCACGAGAGCTCCTCGCGACCGCAGTTGTCCCAACGGACCTTTACCATACGGATCGCCCTGTTCCGCAACTGACGCACCTCAGCATCCTCGATGCTAACGGGCCTGACCGCCGTCTGAAGCCCACTATCCACGGGCACCTGATCCGCCGCGACCACTTGCGTAGGCTCTTGCACTGCTTTCCGCAGTACGGAGATGTGGAATACATCGTGTAGCCCGCTCAGTTCCGCCGATAATGCAAGCCTATAAGCCGCCTCGCCGACACGCTCGATGACCTCAAACGGTCCAAGGTATCGCGGACTCAGCTTTTTCAAGCGCCGAATCCTAGACACACCCTTGAACGGCTTGATCTTCAAGTAGACCCAATCGCCAACGGCGAACTGGACGTCGCGGTGCTTCGCATTATAGTACTTCGCCTGCCTATCCTGCGCAACCAATAGCCTCTCCCGGATCATACGTACCGTCGAAGTCGCCTCTTCGACGTCTTTCCTCTTGAAGAGCTTCGTCTCGCCCGTTTCTGCCCAAGCCAAGGGAGTGCGGCACTTCCTGCCATAGAGGGCCTCGAAAGGCGCCATCTGAATACTCGCCTGAAAGCTGTTGTTGTAGGCGAACTCAACAAGGAAGAGGTGATCTTCCCACCCCTTACCAAAATCCAGGACGCACATCCGAAGCATGTCTTCCATCGTCCTGTTGGTACGCTCAGTCTGGCCATCCGTCTGAGGATGAAAGGCCGTGCTAAACTGCAGCTTCGTACCCAATAGGCGGTTGACTAGCCTCCAGTCGTTCGAAGTAAAGCGCCCATCGCGATCACTGACGATGCTACGGGGCACACCGTGCAATCGTACAATAGTATCAACGTACAACTTTGCCAATTTCTCCACCGAGTCATCCCTCCGATTGGGGATAAAGTGCGCCACCTTCGTAAGCCGGTCTACGACTACCCAGATGGCATCGTTCCCGCTCTGCGATCTCGGCAGCCCATGCACGAAATCCATGGAGATGTCGTCGAATTTCCACTCCGGGACCGGTAAAGACTTCAAAAACCCACCGGGCTTCTGACATTCCGCCTTCACGAGGGCACAAGTGTGGCACTTGGCCACGTAGTGAGCGATGTCCCTCTTCATACCCGGCCACCAGAAAAGGACTTTCATGTCCTTATACATCTTTGTGCTCCCCGGATGAACTGAATACCTGGTACGATGCGCCTCGTACATCAACTCATCTCGCAGCTCACCCGCCTTGGGGACGCACAAACGGTCGCCCCGCCACAGCAACCCGTCAAGCATCTGGAACTGGGCATCCGGCCCACCACCAGCATCCTCCGCGTAGCGCTTTAAACTCGGATCGAGTTCTAAAGCCTGGCGGACTCTAACAGCAAGGTCGTACTGCACCTCAGTCCAGCTCAAACAAGCATCGGCACTGCCCCGCTTCTCCACGCAAGAAATATCCAAGGCCTCCAGGTCACGTATCAGGTGCTCATCATGCATCTGAATCCAGTTGGCCTGCGCTGGGGCCCTGCGACTGAGTGCGTCTGCGACAACATTCCCCTTCCCAGGGGTGTAGTGGATCTTAAATGTGTAGTCCCCCAGGAACTCCATCCACCGCTGCTGCCGCATATTTAGCTCCTTCTGCGACATGAGGTACTTCAAGCTCTTATGGTCCGTGAAGATGTCGATCTTCAGGCCATACACGTAATGCCGCCACAGCTTCAGGGCAAAAATCACGGCCGCCAACTCCAAGTCGTGGACCGGGTAATTCCGCTCGTGCACCTTCAGCTGGCGAGAGCCATACGCTATCACCTGGCCATGCTGCTGCAGAACGCAGCCAAGGCCGCTCCCCGAAGCGTCGGTGTAGATCTCGTAACCCTCCGTGCCGGAAGGCAAACATAAGATCGGAGCCGTGGTAAGCCGCCGCTTCAACTCCTCGAAAGCCTGCGCACACGCAGGCGTCCAGATAAACTCCTGCATCTTCCGTGTCAGTGTCGTAAGAGGCAGCGCGATCCGCGAGAAGTTCTCCACGAAGCGCCTGTAGTAGCCGGCCAGCCCGAGGAAGCTACGGACCTCCGCTACTGAAGAAAGAACAGGCCACTCCCTGATAGCCGCAACCTTCACCGGATCAACCGCCACACCCTCTCCGCTGACCACATGGCCCAAGAATGCCACGGAAGATAGCCAGAACTCGCACTTCGAGAACTTGGCATACAGTTGGTTCCTCCTCAGAACCTCCAGGATTACTCGCAGGTGTTCACCGTGCTCCACCTCGGACTGAGAGTAGACTAGTATGTCATCAAGGAAGACGACAACAAAACGGTCGAGGTACTCTCGGAAAGTCCGGTGCATCAAGTCCATAAACACCGAAGGCGCATTAGACAGCCCAAACGGCATCACGGTGAACTCATACTGCCCGTACCGGGTACTAAAAGCAGTCTTCGGGATATCACACTCCCTGATCCGCACCTGATAATAGCCGGACTTCAAGTCCAGCTTCGAGTAAACTGTTGACCCAACGAGCTGGTCGAACAAATCATCTATCCTCGGAAGGGGATACTTGTTCTTCTCCGTCAGCTTGTTCAGCTCTCGGTAGTCGATACAAAGCCGCAGGCTACCGTCCTTCTTTTTGACAAAGAGGACCGGTGCACTCCAAGGTGAAGAACTCGGACGCACGTAGCCTTGCTCAAGCAGCTCCTTCAGCTGCAGCTTCAACTCCGCTAACTCCTTCGGCGCCATACGATACGGCGAGCGGGCCACAGGCTTAGCGCCTGGCACCAACTCAATCGTAAACTCTATCTCCCGCTGCGGGGGAGCACCGGGGAGCTCGCTCGGGAACACATCAGGAAACTCTGACACTATCGGAACATCCACCAGGTTGGGCCTCGGCGCTGAAGCCTCCACCAGAGCAAAGAATAACTCTGCTCCCTGACGCACCGCCTTGGACACCTGGAGAGCAGACATCAGCATCTTGCTCGACCCACGCATGCCCGCGAAGACCGTCTCACAAACGGTGCTCCGCCCAAACCTCACCTCCTTTGTGGTGCAATCGATGCACGCACGCTGTTCCGACAGCCAATCCATACCGAAGATCACATCGAACTCGACCAGGGGGAGTAGCGATGCTCTCAGGTCATACTCTTGACTTCCTACTAGAACCTTCACGCAGCAGCTCCTCTCCACCCGCATCGAATATCCATTCGGCAGTAGGACATCCAGTCCATCTGCAGAAGCAATCGACGGCGCACCAATACGTTGGACAAAGTCCGACGATAAGAAGGAGTGCGAAGCTCCAGTATCGAAAAGCGCTCTTGCAGGAACGCCTAACACATGCACGTAGCCTACGCCGCCAAACATGATTAACATGAAAATAAAACAGGTATATAAAACAGTAAGAACTGAATCTTAAATGTACCTGTGACAACGTCCTTGGCTTTGATAGCCTCTTGCTGTCCAAGGTTGAAGACCCTGGGTTGCGGAGGAGCCGCGCGGGAGGCAGTAGACTCAGCTGCCTTCCCTTTTTCAGAATAAGGTGGCCCAGGCTTCCTCTCTGGCCTTGGAAGCCCGCTGCGGCATTCCCGAGAGTAGTGGCCAAGCTTGCCACAAGTGAAGCAAGTAACAGGGCCACGTCCAGACGACGCGCCCGAAGTAGGAGGGGCTGGTCCAGACGACCGAGCCTTCTTCCAACGATTCCACTTCTGCAACTTTGCCCCACTCGGCGCCTTGCCCTCCGGCACCGCCAAGACCACAGCTACCTTGCTCTTCTCCCTGAGCATGTCCTGCTCAAGAGCTCGGGCTGAACCCACAAGGGTCATGAAACCCTGCGCCAACGGCCCTGTCAGAAGGTGCCGCAACTCGGTACGTAAGCCCCCGTAAAACCTGTTCACCCTCCTCACCTCGTCGTCAAAAGAGCTTCCAGCATAACGCCCGAGGCGGGTGAACTCATATAGATAGTCATCAACTAGCCTATCTCCCTGAGTGAGAGCCAGAAACTGGTTCTCCATTGCGATCTGCTGTGCTTGGGGCACATACCTTGCCAGGAAGATTCCTGAGAACTCTTTCATCGGCACATCAACCAGTCGCCTTCCCGCGAACTGGCGCTTCTCAACCTGATCCCACCAACGCCTGGCCTCATTCGCCAACATGAACGTAGCAAATGTTACCTTCTGTGCCTCATCCGACTGTGTCGCTGTCAGAATTCGCTCGATGTGCGACAACCAGTCCTCGGCCTCAGCTGGGGATTCAACCCCGGTAAACGGAGGAGGTCGGAATCCCATGAAATGCTTCAACTGCTGCTCAGGAGCACGCCTCACGAGGGCTTGCTCCACTCTGAGTGGCTCTGGGGCCACTTCCTGCACCGGCTGTTGGCCTTGCCTTCCGGGCTGGGCATTTAACGCAGCTAGGACGGCCTCTGTGACTTGCCGAATCAACTCAGCAGGTGGAGGTGTAGGAGCCTCAGCAGACCCACTACTCTCAAACCCGTCACGGGGACGCGACGGTCCCGCAGCACTTCGAGTGTTCTGCACAAGTGTATCACACAGTTAGGCGACAACACAGTCGCAACTAACAACAAAAGGAACATTCAGGTTCCAAAATCATGCAATTTTTGTTGGATTGTTGTTACATTTTATTCCTAAGTGGACATTTTTTTTTTGGTCTCAACGGTGACGCACACACGTGCTCACCACCCCTTAAAAGAATTCGTCCGCGAATTCGTTAGAAGGATACGGAACCCTAGAAGCTGATACCAATTTGTAACACCCCCATCCGTTCAGGAACATAAAGCAGAAGGTCCGGCCGGGCCCCACGCCATATACTACTAAACGAACGGGAACGTCACTTAATTGAAACCAAACAACACTAAACAACGAAGCTTAACTCAGAGCATTCTATGCGGAAGTAAAAGAGACAATAAGAAACCCCAAAACCCGAACCCGGGTATGTCCACTTCTAATAGCTAGGAATAAAATGTTTACAACTTAATATTGGGCACGACGGCCTTACAATTTACCAACATCGGCACGCAGGCCGGCCATACATGAAAATCAAAAGGAAACATCCAAAAGCCTTCGAGGGCCGCAGCAGTACCAGGGCTTCAGCCCGCAAATAGCCCGCTAAGCTCCGCTCGGTCCAGCACCTGTACAACAAGCCCACCAAAAGCGGTGGCAAAACAGGCAACGGTCAGCTAAAGCTGACCAAATATAACGACCCCACCCCCTTCGAGGGGGTGGCGGTTCTAAGCATCCCTGCAAGACAACTCAGCAGCATATATACATATTTAAGAGTGCGACTACCAAAGCCCACACAAAACATACGTATGCAATCAACACAAACGCGGGAACTGCCTCCACGTCTCGTGCTCTCAGGCACTCTTTGGTGTACTCCGCCTTCCACCACCATCCTCCCCGGATGGTCTTGCCCTTCGAGGCGTTAGCCGGTGGCCCGAATACCAGGGCACTCCCGAGCGTCAATTGTGAACAAGGCGTAGTCCGAAGACTCTCTCCCATCGCCTCCCTACAACTCCCAGAGACTTACTGTTCGGGAGCTCCGATGGTGCGGTTTCAGGTTCGCCAATGCCCGGTGTTCACACTCTCGTGGTACAACCCGAAGAGCGGGTATGGCGTTCCCTCAGCCCAGGTATTCTCATTCAGCCGGCTCCACGGGCCGCTAAGACATCCACCAGGACACCCTTACGGGTCGGGCCGACAAGCCTCAGGTCCTCTCAACAGGTGGGCTCCACAATACACCAGAACTCAGTTCTGGAAAGCTGTCGCCCAGGCGACAGTCAGTGTCGCCTGGCGACAGTGCACAAAACACCAATTGGCTTCTAGCTGTGGGTGTTTCCCAGGGCACACCCCCAGGCATTGCTGCACATGCAGTAACACTCCCCCAGCCTCAGCAAGCACAAAAGTCACCAGACCCAAGTCTGAGAGCTGTCGCCCGGCGACATCCAATGTCGCCTGGCGACAGTGAGCAGAACTTCACTTCTGCTTCCAAACCTCGGGTGCTCCCCGGGGCACACCCCCGGGCGTTGCTGCGCAAGCAGTAGCACTCTCTATTCCTACGTAGCAGGGTATCAACACGGGGTTTTTCCCCCGGCACGCACAACATCAAAAAGCAACACCAATCCGGACGAACCGTCCCGGATGGGCTTCACACAGCGCGCCTACGTCCGTTGCACGCACGGACTCTATATGAATGCAAGTTTTGACGGGGATAGCACGAATCGACCCGTCGGAGGCCACGACCTCACCCTTTTGGGTAGGGGCCTCAAGAATGCAAAGGATGGACTAGAACATGTCCGATTAGGGTTAGGGAAGATCGTTACCCTGCGGTGTCGCTTCTGGACCATGGCTTGATTTTTGGTACGGATGAAAAGGAGTGACTTGCCCTCCTCTACGCGTAGCCACGAACGATGAAGGAACCCGGCGAGTGTAGCTCCACCAAACCCAAGCTTTAGGCTAGGGTTTCCTATTCCTCTTTCTTCTCCAACTCCTCTCTCTCTCTCTCTCCAAATAACCCTTAAGGAATAATGGGAAAGAGGGGGATTTTCGGCCACTTAAGCCCTCTCCCGAGCCACCTAGCCAAAACCAGCCCCCCAAAGTCCATGGGCAATCAATGCCCATCAATTCGGCCAAAAAAAAGTCCAAGTTGGAGCTGTCGCCGGCGACAGTGGCTGTCGCCCAGGCGATAGCAACAATGAACCGACATTGACCAGTCAACCCGTCCGACAGCTCACGGCAGAACCTTCTCCATAGGGCGCTGTCGCCCAGGCGACAGTCACTGTCGCCTGGCGACAGCACAGGATTTCAGAAGTGCACAATTCTGGATTGGGGTCTTACAGTAGAAGAGAGGACTACCCATATTTTGGGGAACCTCTATAAAATTCATTGTGTCTGTGCTGTGATTTTTTGTGTTGTCCAGTCTTTTATTTTGCACTTTATTTCCTACATTCTTTATTCTGCCTGGATTGTTAAGCATAACTCCTTAGAATAATTTATTGTCAAACTCAGTTAGAATAGAAATATTTTAAAACTCTATTCACCCCCCCCCCCCCCCCCCCTCTAGAGGAATCTCAGAGGCACACTGTGCACTTCCATTGGTGTTGTGGAAAAGTATGGCACTTTGCCTTAGACTGTTGGTTCAATCCAACAGTCCAGAATTATTCCCACATGATAACAAAAAGGCAGGCTACTAAATCTTTTGCTAACAAGCACCTAGGACCCAAGAGAGACTGGGTTCCTAAGGAAGTATAGTTGTCTTGCAGGTATGTCCAAAAACCACCAAGACTCCTGTGTGGTACTTAGAAAGTGGATGTTCCAGGCATATGACTGGAACAAGAAGCCTATTGAAGGAGTTTTCACATGTAGAAGATGGACCCAAAGTTAAATTGGGAGGATCTGACAGAGGTGTAGTCAAGGGTTATAGTAAGATCACAAATGGCAGTATCACTATCGCAAGAGTAGCTTATGTGGAAGGGTTGCAACATAACCTTATAAGCATAAGTCAGTTATGTGACTTGGGATATACTGTTTTTTTCCACAAGGATAAGTGCTTGATTCAGGATTATGAAAATGAATCCAACCTAACAGGCACTAGGAGTGGAAAATTTGTTTTCTAAATTTCATTTGTATTAGGAAAAATGAGCCTGTATGTCTTGTAGCAAATGATGGAGTGTCTGCTTGTGTAAAGTTGCATAAGAGACTAGCCCAAATTAACTACAAGTCTCTCAAGAAATTAATGACAGAGAACTTGGTAAGAGATGCTCCTAAGCTGGATTGCATAGAGATAAGTCCTTGTCATGCATGCCAAATGGGCAAGCAAACAAAAGCTTCATTTAGAAGCATACATGACAAAGAATCCACTAGGTGCTTATATCTACTGCACATGGACTTATTTGGTCCTATGGCAGTGCACAGCTTAGGGGGATGGCTTATACATTAGTTATTGTTGATGATCATTCTAGAATTGCCTGAGTGTTCTTTTTGAAACACAAGTCTGATACCTTAAGTTCATTCAAGAATTTTGTCAAACAAATTCAGAATGAAGTAAACAACTATGTGGTCAAAATCAGAAGTGATCATGGAACTAAACTTTAGTCTGGGTCAATGACCAAATTCCGTGAAGAAGAAGGTATCCTACAAGAGTTTTCTTCTGCCAGAACTCCCCAACAGAATGGGGTGGTTGAGAGGAAAAATAGAACACTTGTTGAAGCTAGTAGGACCATGCTAAGTGACTCCTCACTCCCAGAATACCTTGGGCTGAGGAAGTTAACACTGCATGTCATGTGCAAAATAGAGCACTCATCAATAAGAACCATAATAAGACTCCTTATGAGCTGATTAAGGGTAAGAAGCCAACACTAGCTTACTTCAAAATCTTTGGAAGTATATGCTATGTGCTGAAAAAAATAAGCACTACCTTACCAAATTTTCTGAAAAGAGCTATGAAGGTGTCTTTGTAGGATATATCAAGCATAGCAAGGCCTACAGAATCTTCAATAAGAATGCTCTTACAATTGAGGAATCTGTACATATTATTTTTGATGAGAGCAGCATGCTGCATAATCCTTCCTCTAGTTCATCCAATGCAGGAATTGAAGAAAGATTAGAGAACCTCAAAATCAGAGAAAATGAAACAGATGAGAAAAATGAGTTTTCCATACTGGAATTTATTCCAGAATCAGTAGAGGAGTCAACTGAAGAACCAAATCTACAAAATGAGATTCATGAAACAGGAGTTGAAGAAGCTACTGAAAAAAGAGAATCAGCAAGAGTAATGCCTACATCTATGAGGCATCTTAGAAGTCATCCAGCAAATCAGATAATTGGTGAGCTCACTCTTGGAGTTAGAACAAGAAGAAGTGCTCTAAATAAAAACTTGCACCTCAGTTTTCTATCACAACTAGAGCCCAAGAAATTTGAGGAGGCCAACCAAGACCAATTCTGGGTTATGGCCATGCAAGAAGAGCTAAATCAATTCAAAAATGCAAAGTATGGATACTTGTCCCAAGGCCACAAGGGCATAATATTATTGGGACAAAGTGGGTCTACAGAAATAAGATGGATGAAGCTGGATTGATTTTAAAGAACATGGCAAGGTTGGTAGCTCAAGGATACAAGCAGGAGGAAGGCATAGACTTTGATCAGACATTTACACTTGTTGCTAGATTGGAGGACATCAGACTCTTTCTAGTTTATGCTGCATACAAGGGGTTCAAAGTCTATCAAATGGATGTCAAATCAGCATTCCTAAATAGAAATATGAAATAGGAAGTCTATGTATCTCAACCACCATGTTTTATCTCTCCAACCTTTCCTGACCATGTGTATTTCCTCGAGAAAGCCTTGTATGGGCTGAAGCAAGAACCAAGGGTTTGGTTTGAGACACTGTCTACCTTTCACCTTGAAAACAAATTCTTAAGAGGGAAAATAGATAAGACTCTTTTCTTGAGAGAGTTGAAGGGCCAGATCATTTTGGTCCAGATATATGTTGATGACATTATATTTGGATCAACAGATAAGAGTCTTTGCAAAAAGTTTGCTAAACTTATGCAAAGTAAATTTGAATTGAGCAGTATGGGAGAGCTAAAGTATTTCTTAGGTCTCCAAGTAAAGCAATCTGAGGAAGGAATTTTTATTTCTCAGACCAAATTTACCTTGGATATCATAAAGAAATTTGGTATGGAGAACTCTACCCATATGAGAACTCCTATGGGTTCAACTGTGTCTCTAGACAAGGATGAGAAGGGGAAACCCTATATTGAGTCCATGTATAGAAGCATAATTGGCTCATTGCTCTACCTCAATGCTAGTAGGCCAGACATTTTGTTTGTTACATGTGTCTATGCAAGATATCAAGTGAACCCCAAAGAATCTAATTACTCAGCTGTGAAAAGAATTTTGAGATATCTAAAGGGTACTCCAAATCTGGAGCTCTGGTATCCTAAGTCAGATGATTTTGAGCTGTGTGGATATTCTGATGCAGACTTTGCTGGGTGCAAAAAGGACAGGAAAAGCACTTCAAGAACTTGTCAGTTCCTAGGGAGAAGGCTTGTGTCCTGGAGTAGTAAAAAAGCAAAACAGTATTGTTATCTCCACAGCTGAATCAGAATACATTTCTGCTGGTAGCTGATGTGCACAACTCATGTGGATTAAACACCAATTAGAGGATTACAATTTGCACATCAAGAGAACACCTCTCTTTTGTGATTCCTCAAGTGCCATTTCTATTGCCAAAAATCCAGTGGCACACAGTAGAACAAAGCATATTGAAATTAGATATCATTTTATTAGGGAGCATGTTGAAAATGAGGACATCTTCCTTGAGTATGTTAATATAGAGAGGCAGATAACTGACATTTTGACTAAGCCCCTTGATGAGTCTAAGTTTTCAATCAATTCAAAATTGAATTGGGCATGTTAAGTTCTTAAATTGGGTATGTTTAATCTATTTTTTTTGGTGGTGTACATTATTTTGATAATGGGTTGGATCTCACACAAGGACCTCCCTAAAGTGATCTGACAATCATAGTTTTTGAAGACAGGAACACCAGAAAACATAAACTTCAAGTACTCTAGAGGAAAATAGCTTCATAAAGAATATCATCTTAATTGATAACGACGACATTGATAAAGTCTTGACGACAACATCCAAGAATCAACGAAAAGAATAAAGACATCTCGACGACACTCTTGACGATAAAGATACTCTTGATGGCACACCAGACTGACAAAATGACGTCATAGAACACGACATCGTCATAATTATTGCGCCGCAATTATGGGATTCTCAAAACGATACAAAAGCATTTGAATAGGTACGCGCCTCTTTGTCTTCCCAATGCATTACTCTATATATTTGACATTGTGTAAGCATAGAAATCACGCACAAACGAAACCCTAAAATCCTTCCTACATCTTCTTAATTCGAACAACTATCTGCTAATGGAATGGCGCTGAAAAATAATGATGAGAAAATCCACTCCGGTGGAGAACTTCTGAAAGGCGGCTTTGACAAGTCTGAAGAGGATCTTGATATGGTCATAACCCTGTTGTGTGCATCTGAGTTGGAATACATCCTCACTTAGCCAACTCGTCTCTACCAGTCAGCCATCTCAGCATTTTATGAAAATGCCAAAGTTCACAAATCTGAACAGGAAATTCGCACCGTTGTGGCTGGGCAACAAATTCAAATGACTGCTAAAAGTTTATCCAAAATACTAAAACTTACTGCTTTTGAAAAGGATGAGACCGAAGAATAAACCACAGATGCAGATGTCTATGAAGGATTGAAATGGCGTGGCTATGAAATGAAACCCTATGGCAGCTTGCAGAGACACATGAACAGGCAAGGCCATTCACTGACATATATCATTGGAAAGGTGCTGTTATGTAAGACATGCTCGCATGATCGAGTCTCTAAAAGAATGTTTGAGGTAATGGTCAGGGTAATCTTAAATAAATGGACTGACTGGGGAAAGTTAATGTTTGACATGATTTCAGATCACATCAATTCTCCAAATTTTGGAAGAATCCTATCTGTTGGAACAACCCTACTACTGATTTGGGCTAGGATCACTATCTGTTGACTAGGACTAAGTTGACCCCATTGTATAGTCTAAGGGACAAGGTTTTAGGTTGTTAAGTTAGCTAGAACTTAAGGAAAAGTTAAGGTTCTGCGTTCGACGAAATGCATTCTGCTTTCGACAAACATCTTGCTCCAGGTCGATGAATTGAGGCTATCTCAGCGTTCGATGAATTGAGGCTATCTTAGCGGTCGACGAATTGGCTCAGTCTCAGCGGTCGACGAATTGGCTCAGTCTCAGCGGTCGACGAATTTGCCCAGTCTCAGCGGTCGACGAATTTGCTCAGTCTCAGCGGTTGACGAATTTGCTCTGTCTCAGTGGTCGATGAATTTGCTCAGTCTCAGCGGTCGACGAATTGGCCCAGTCTCAGCAGTCGACGAATTTGCCAAGTCTCAGCGGTTGAAAAATTTGCCAAGTCTCAGCGATCGATGATCACAACATTCAGATCGACTAATTCAATTCTTCCAGCCAGATTTAGCAGTTTATCTTTCAGTTCGACGAACTCCAACTTGAGCTCGACGAATTCCAGTCTGCGTTCGACGAATCAGCAGCAGATGTTCAGTTTGACAAAATTCAACATTCTGTTCGACGAACTCAGTTTTCAGGTCGACGAAATTTCTCTTCAGCTTGTTTATTTCAGAAGGATCAATTTTATTCTATTCTCTGAACTCAGATCATCTTTCAGCAACGGCTCTATTATTCCAAATAAGTCAAGGATTATATCCTTCCATTTATTTATTCATTTCCATTGTCTTCTCCCGAGAATATAGTCGTTTGGCGTACTGGAAAAGGAATTAAAGTCTTGCTTGCAGTTCCAAGAAATTATCCTCCTGTTTATTCTATTCCTTATTCAGAGGATTTGAAATTCAAAATCAGAGATATATTCTCAAAAGAAGAAGGAAGAAATAGTATTACAGTATAGCAAGAGAGGAAGAAGCAGTTGGGAAAAGATATACAGAAAGAAAAATACAAAGTTCATCTTCCTCAAGCAGCAACTCTCTCAATCTCTGAGAACATCAACATTATTCTCTCAGTATTCTGCTGCAAGTTCAAAATCTTCAAGAGCAACAATAATCTGAGAAACCTTTGTCTCTCAGATTCATCAGCTAGCAAGGAAGATCTACATTCAAGAGAAAGCTTCATCCTCTCCTGTCAACTATTTTCTATCAGATAGGTGGAGCTTTACATTAACTAATCCACCAGTCTTCTCTAAGATTATTGACAGAGAAGAACTTCATAACCCTCTTTATCCCATCTTGTATAGGGTTATAACTCCCTTCAAAAGTTAACCCCTTGGTGGCAGGGCACCTGAACAAAAACCTGTGGTTGGTTTGAGCACCTGATCAAAAGCTCATTGGTGTTTGGACACCTGATCAAAAATCCATTCGTGATAGGGCACCTGATCAAAAACCTAGTGGAATCCTACCAAGGGTGATAGAAGAGTAGACGTACCCAGGTTTATTGGGGAACTATTATAAAATCCTTGTGTCGTCTGTGTTTGTGTGATTTTCTGTATTGTGTTGTGTGATCTCTTTGTGTTTGTTTTTATAACTCACTCAGTACACATATAAATATCACTATTTTAATTTCGCTATAAAAATAAGTGAAAAACTTTTTAATACTCTATTCACCCCCCCCCCCCTAGAGTAACTTTAAGATCTAACCTCCCTTTCCTTTGATATCAGAGATTACTTTCAACTGATATCAGAGAACTTCCAATTGGTATCAGAGGTTTCAACTGATATCAGAACTTTCAATTGGTATCAGAGGTTGGTTGATTGTATACAGGCTAACACCTGAATCCAAAGATCAATTAGATCTTAATTTTTTCTAGAGTTTTCTTTTGCTAAAAATCCATGGCACAGAACAAAGAATACTCAAGCACAAGACCTCCTATGTGCAATCTAAATAAGTTTGCACTATGGAAGGCAAGGATCAAATTATATATGAATTCTATTGATGAGGATATTTTTAATGTTATTTTGATAGGACCTCCTACTCTTACAGAAACAACAAATGCTGAGACAACAACAAAAAATAATGTTGTTCCACTTCCTGAGTGGACAGATGCTCAAAAGAAGCAGAGAAGTGTTGATGCCAAAGCTATGAATATATTGGCACAAACAATGTCTGATGACATCTTTCAAAAGGTTGTGGAATGCACTTCAGCCAGGGAAATCTGGATGTCCCTCAACAACATGGTTGAAGATTCTGCAGAAGAGTCGGAGTCTTCATCCAGCTCATCTGAAGATGAGAATGAATCAAATGACAAGGATCAATGCTTGATGGCTATTTATGACTCATGCAATGATTCAGATCATGCATCATCATCTAGCACTAGTGATGATGAAGATGATGCAGATGAAAGAAGTTTCTGCATGATGGCTATCAATGCCCCAGGAAACAACTCTGAAGAATTAGAATCTGAAGCTGACAGTGATCAGGTAATATCTAACTTTGATTTCAATTCAAATGAATTCAAAGATGAATTCAAAGCTCTTTGTTTAGACTTAATTACATCTGAGAAAGAGATAATCTCTCTCAGAAATCAGTTGGCTGAAATGAACCAACTAAGTGAAGAAAATGTCAATCTTAAGAAAGATTTGGCTGCCTCCAGAGAACACATTGTTCTCATTGAGAACAAGTTATCTGAAGCTAAGAAGTTTGAAGAATCCCTCAATGGGAGAAGTATCAAACTGATGGACATCACAAGCACAGTGAATGCCAGACTTAGTGGCAAACTGGGCTTGGGTGCATCATCAAGTGAGCCACATCTGATTAAGAAAAATATTCTCTCTACACCAGTAAAATTCATTTCTGCTAAGAACAAAGAGGTTGTAGATGTTAGTAAGAATATTTCACGCAAGAATATTAAGAATAAAGGAATTCAATATAATTTGTCGAACGGAGCTCGACGAAATCAGATGAATTCGTCGAACGGAGATCGATGAACTCTGAAGACAGACCTGCAGTATAGTTATTATTCGAACGACACTCGACGAAAGCACTTCACTTCGTCGAACGGCGATCGACGAACTCACCAGAATTCGTCGAACGGAAAACATACTGAAAATCTAAGGAATTTTTATTCTTCACATACTAAGAATCCTTTCACTGAGTGGATAATTCCTCCAAGGAGATATCATCCACAAGGTTATAAGGATCAGCCTGAGATGTCTTTCATTTCAGAATTTTGTGGAAAAACAAAAGGACCCAAGGTAGTCTGGGTCAAGAACAACAAGGATGTTTTCTGTTTTGCAGGTACAGGGCTATTCAAAAATAAAAGAACAATGGTACTTGGATAGTGGGTGCTCAAAGCATATGACAGGAAACAAGGCCAACCTAAGCAATTACAAGGCAAGGCTTGGACCCATAGTGATCTTTGAAGACTCCAACTATGGACAAACCAAAGGTTATGGACAGATCGAAGTTGGAGCAGTCACCTTCAAAGAGGTAGCTTATGTCAAAGGTCTCAAGCACAACCTCATCAACATAAGCCAGTTATGTGAAGAAGGTTATCAGGTAAATTTTAACCACTCCTTATGTCTTATTACCAATAATAAAAACATAAATGTATTATCTGGTATTAGACATGGAAACATTTATTTAGTGAATTTTGACTCTGCCAACTCAGATATTTGTTTATTTAATTCAATAAGTAAAACAAATGAATTATGACATAAAATACTTGGTCATATTAACCTTAGAACTATATCTAAGCTTTCTAAGGACAAACTTGTTAGAGGACTGCCTTCTGGTTCATTCAAGAAGGAAGGACTCTGCAGGGCTTGTCAATTAGGTAAGCAAACTAGAAGTAGTTTTAAATCTTTATCCAAGAGTGATTCACCTAGGATTTTGTACTTACTGCATTTGGATCTTTTTGGACCCACTGCAATACAAAGTCTAGGAGGGAAGCATTACACTCTAGTTATTATAGATGACTTCTCAAGAGTCACTTGGGTGTTCTTTCTTAGGAACAAGTCTGACACCTTCAGTGTTCTGACAGACTTTCTCAGGTCCATCAAGATTGAGTACTCTACTCTAATTGCATTGATCAGAAGTGATCATGGCACTGAGTTTGAATCTCTTCTGATGAGAGAATTCTGTGGAAAAGAAGGGATCAGGCAGTGTTTCTCTGCTCCTAAAACTCCTCAACAAAATGGGGTAGCTGAAAGGAAAAATAGAACCTTAATTGAATCAGCAACTACACTGCTTGCTGATGCTCACTTGCTAATCTCTTTTTGGGCAGAGGCAGTGAACACAACAAATTATGTGTTGAACAGAAGCCTGATACATAAGCTTAAGGGTAAAACTCCCTATGAATTACTCAAGAATAAAAAGCCTAAGGTTAATTAATTTAAGATATTTGGTTGTAAATGCTATGTGCATAACAATGATAAGAAGTATCTCAAGAAATTTGAAGCAAAATCTACTGAAGGTATTGACGCGCAAATCAAGCACACCGCTATAGTGGTAGCGAGACTGCGGCACGAAACGGTAGTGTACCGGTCGTTGTCAAGTAATATAAAACGAGGAGCAAATCCCCGAGTATCGATCTCGAAGGAACACAGTAAGGTGGAGTTTACTTTTAAGGAAGGACTTGAGATTGAAGTCCTTATGCATGGATGAATTGCAGAAAAGGGGGTGATTTGGATTGTGGAAAATAAAAGAAAACAACTACTCAACTACTCCTATGCAATGCCGCTATGCAATGCTTCGCCAGGCGGGATGGAAAACTACGTAGGCCTTGAACGCATTACTTCGCTAGGCGGATGGATGAGTAGGCAAACAGATGAGGTGGATAAGTGCAGAATTGAACTATGCAGGCCTTCAGCGCGCTGCTTCGTTAGGCGAATGGATTACACGGGTTGTTATGCCACGCTTTGCTAGGCGGATGGAAGAGTAGGCACACGGATGGAGTGAGTCACACCAGCGGAGTGAGGGTCGCAAGCACCTCATCAACAAGCACGTCACTAGCAATTGCTAGTGCAACACACGAACATGAAGGCAGGATGGAGGATGGAATGGGGCGCTCCTAACTTGCATAAACCACACATAACGATTTCACATAGACATGAAATATTAAATGACAAAACAAGGTTTAGCAAACATTGTTCATACACCCAAATTATTAAGGAATAACACACTACAATGTAAAGGAGGTGAGATTACAACCAAAGGGGCGGAGACTCATCAGAGGTTCACGACCGGAATCTAGGGTTGTCAATCCTTGTCCAAGCTTGGGCTCCAACTGCCGTCCGGGGTCAAGAAGAGATGTCACCTTCTTATATTGTACTCGTCTTCTCCGTCAATCTTCTTTGACTCTGATCTCACCAGAGAACTTCATATATGCAGCAGGAAATTCCTCAAAATGGAGATTTGGAGGTGCACGAACAATGAAGGAGGCCTAGAGGATGCTCCGGCTTGAGATTTGCAAGAGAATGGCGGCCGGAGCTCCTCCCGAAGGTAGGCGGTGATGGAGCGGCGAAATGGGCGCTCTGGAGCAGGAAAATGGCGCTGGATATGACCTAAAATACGGATCAGCCCGGAAGGATTCGTGAAAACTCATATTTATAGAATGTAGAATTTTGAACGTGCACGATCAGTGGCGCACGACCAGTGGTCGTGCACGAAGAAATGCCTCTGATTGTGCGCGAAGAACCTGTAGCATAGTCCTGAACTGCAAAATTACGCACGGTCAGTGGCGCACGACCAGTGGTCGTGCGCTAAGATGGTCAGTGATCGTGCGAACTTCTCTGTTTGATAAGGGGAATTAACGAACGACCAGTGGTAGTGCGCCTGGTCGTGCGCGAAGGAAAACACACGACCAGTGGCTTTTTTGGCCGAAAATCCCCCGGAACCAATCCCGAGTGTCGCACAACCCTTGAACCTGCATGAAAATATCCAAGACCACTGGAATACAAGGAATCGCACCAAAATGGGCATAAATGTGCACTAGGAGTGGAAATACGAAATGTGATCAATAGAAGAATTTACGAGTAGTAAGTGAAGTGCATTGGCGTGAAAAACAACCCAGATGAGTCCAGAAATCACTATATAAATCGGACTCATCACACCCCCAGACTTACCTGTTTGCGCGTCCCGTGCAAACAAATCCGGCAGAGTGGGAAAAAGCATTGGTAGCCAAATAATTGTGAAGATGGAGTAAAATGAGAAGTTGCATACTTGTGTGCATATAACTTTATTAGAAGAAGTTTCTACATATGCTAGCTAATTTATAAAAGTGTAAATGCGTAAAAAGGAATTTATTTTTACTCAAAAATGGAATGTTGGTGAATCTCGTGGTCACGCGTAGTACGAAAGTAAGCAAGTCGCGAAGGTGAATGTTACCCAAGACCGGAACTCGGAATTATCTCCGTTGAAATCCATCAACGTCGAGAACCATAAGCTCGCCCGGTCACACTCACTCCACAGCGCTAGTGAACTCACAAGATGAATCGATAGGACTTTAGGTTTACATGAGGCTTGGGTTATGTTTTGGACTGCAAAGATAAAGGTGTTGGCTAAACGCAACCTGAATGAGCTCACAAAAGTGCTAAATCATAGCAGCCTCAATAATACAGGTGTAACACACCCCCAGACTTGACTTTGAAACCGGGTGTGCACACGGCCTACAACAATCAATACCATTTAGATGTTTCAATTAAAACGCTGGGGATATATATCTATTTTTTTTCTTTGCTTTTCTTTTTCTTTTCTTTTCATCCCCATATCCAATCGCAACAAGCTCAGCACATAGGAATTTTGAAAACTTCCACATCAACACTAAAGTTTCGCATCACCGCACCGCATTGGAAAATTACAATTCATAAATGCTTTTTTTTCTTTGTTTGGTTGCGATAATAGGATTAGCTTTTAGGCCTTGGTGAAGTATGGTTGAGCTGAACCAAAGGATCGGCTAGGCACAAACTAGGCTAGCAACGGTTAGCATATAGGAATGGTAGAACAAAGCTCAAGCTTGCCAAATAGATGGCCTACATCACGCTCAACTTGCAAATCGTTCGCACCCATGCTTCGAGAGTCGCTTGGGGCAAGTTCTTAGCAACCAAGAAAGGTAATCCTTTCTCCCAACTCAAGCAACACGAACCTCGCATTCGCTTACACACAATACCACGCTACCACTAGATTCAACCACATTCACCATTTGAGTAAAATAAACTAAAATCTACGCAAATCAACTAATTATAAATTAGGAGCATAAATAAGAACTGATTCTACTCAAAGTTCTAAGCAAAACACGAGTACTCAACTAGAGCACTGCAGGAGTCAACATTCCACTCCATCTTGCAATTATTTTGGCTAATACAGCAATTCCTACATCACAACCAAGAATTGAATATACGGGAGCATGCAAACAAGCGAGTGCGCGCTCGTGCGGGTGAAATGGTGTGTGAAGCATATGAACTAATTTATTACAAAGCTAAAATAAAATTACTTCTAGTATGCAATCCAACATGTGCGTGCACTATGGATAACAAACAGCTCTCCCCCAGACTTAATCTACGCACTAAGATCAGCTAAAATAACAACATGAGTGTAAGACAATGAAAAGAGGAAAGGTTACAGCATGCTCAGAAATGAGCATACCAGAAGATTTGGCGTTAAATTCTGTAAATTTAGCTCCAAAAGTCTGCCACCAAAGAAATTGTCGCACACCTGCAGGCAAAAGACTCCACGCACAAAAAATATATGTAAAACTAAACTATTAGCATGTTAGAGAAAAATAAAAGCAACAAAACTTGGGTTGTCTCCCAGCAGCGCTTTTGTTTACCATCCTTAAGCTGGACTTAATACCTGTATTATGCAGTTTTAATAACATTGTCTAAACATACAAGAGAAAACTAAAATATCCTAATTATTACAAGCATGCCAAAAAGATCAAATGTAAGTTGATTTAAAATAGTTACTAGAAATAAAAGAAATGGGTCTGAAGACCCAACAACAGTAGTCCAGAAGATCGGGAGCTTTCCATCTCCATATTTCATCTTTCTTCATCCACTTCCTCTCCTCCAATCAGCGGTCATGGATGAAGTAGCGTTTACCACCCTGCACCCAGTCTTTCAAGGAAAACGCAAGCAATGATGATGAGGTAGAATATGTTATTAATTTCATCATTGCCATATGCTTTCCCTTCCATTACTGTCTCTTAAAATTACCCAAGAATGGGTCTATAAATTCATGTACCTGCAAAGGAATATGTGCAATATTAGAAATTAAAGCAGGAGGGGAATCAGGAAGGATGAACTTATCAATATCTGCATTATAAGAAGGTTGATTAGGAAATAAAATGGAAGAAGAACTAAAAGAATCAAACAAAGGAGGAGTGATCCCGGTTTCACTCCTGGCAGGTTCCACAAAAGACTCAATGCCGGTTGCAATAGAATCACTGCAGGCATAATATGAGCAGCTAGGGACTTCGATGATGAGTTGGACCTTCTCCTCCGGTGATGAGGTAGAAACCTCATCAGTAAGGAAATGTCCTCCTCAGTGCAACTCAGCATAGCTTCGGGCTCCATAGGCTTATCCTGCACATCTAAAAACACGGTAATAAGAGCAGAAGATACATGCATACTGATACAATAAAATATCTGAGTAGAAATAGGACTCAAGATAGAGTCCGATAGGAGTGAAGAAATATCCTCAGATACATAATCCACAGAAAATGATGGCACAATGGAGGAAGGAAACTCCACAATGTTGTCGTAGTGATCAACAACGACGCTGATCGACGCATTCGTTGTGCTCCCAACATGACCCAGGGGCCTAACGTATGTGTCATCAGCGATGGAATGAGCGGTGGCATAGGAAGGCAGCGGAATGGAGATAAGTGTTGGCTCATCATCCTCTCCCAATTGCAATTTCCATTGCTCACAGTCTTTCAGCGCGTGATCAAAACTATGACACCACAAGCAGCGCTTCCCGGTAGGTTTTGACTGTGGAAAAGCCAAACCACCTGGTGAAGGCAATGCTCGCGATGGGGACGCATACTTATAATACGTAAGTTTATTGTATGAGGTTCTAGATTCTCCATACGATGAACTACACAGAATATAATTATGGCTTCCTAAATAGCACTCATCACTAGAGTGATTAGACGCTCTACACCACCTACATTGTTGATAATCATACATATTGGTGTAAAGAAGGATTAACAACTAATATAAACAGAAATTGATCTCAATATGCACGCAATAAAGTTTAAAATGGCGGAAACCTGATTTTTGAAATACTTAAAAACAGATAAAAAGAGAATTTACAAACACTAAATCAAAACACATGCGATATACAAATGGAAAAGAACTTCTATCTCATAGCTCTCCCTCTCTAGAAAACTAACACGGCTGTGTTCCCCGACAATGGTGCCAAAAACATGACACGCAAATCTAGCACACCGCTATAGGCGGTAGCGAGACTGCAGCATGAAACGGTAGTGTACTGGTCATTGTCAAGTAATATAAAATGAGGAGCGAATCCCCGAGTATCGATCTCGAAGGAACACAGTAAGGTGGAGTTTACTTTTAAGGAAGGACTTGAGATTGAAGTCCTTATGCGCGGATGAATTGCGGAAAAGGGGGTGATTTGGATTGTGGAAAATAAAAGGAAACAACTACTCAACTACTCCTATGCATTGCCGCTATGCAATGCTTCGCCAGGCGGGATGGAAAACTACGTAGGCCTTGAATGCACTACTTCGCTAGGCAGATGGACGAGTAGGCAAGTGAAGGAGGTGGATAAGTGCGGAATCGAACTGTGCAGGCCTTGAGCGCGCTGCTTCGTTAGGCGAATGGATTACACGGGCCGCTATGCCACGCTTCGCTAGGCGGATGGAAGAGTAGGCACACGAATGGATTGAGTCGCACCGGCGGAGTGAGGGTCGCAAGCACCTCGTCAACAAGCACGCCACTAGCAATTGCTAGTGCGGCACACGAACATGAAGGCAGGATGGAGGATGGAATGGGGCGCTCCTCACTTGCATAAACCACACATAACGATTTCACATAGACATGAAATATTAAATGACAAACAAGGTTTAGCAAACATTGTTCATACACCCAGATTATTAAGGAATAACACAGTGAAGGAGGTGAGATTACAACCAAAGGGGAGGAGACTCATCTGAGGTTCACAGCCGGAATCTAGGGTTGTCAATCCTTGTCCGAGCTTGTGCTCCAACTGTCGTCCAGAGTTAGGAAGAGATGTCACCTTCTTCTATTGTACCCATCTTCTCCATCAATCTTCTTTGACTCCGATCTCACCGGAGAACTTCATATATGCAGCAGAAAATCCCTCAAAATGGAGCTTTGGAGGTGCACGAATAATGGAGGAGGCCTAGAGGATGCTCCAGCTTGAGATTTGCAAGAGAATGGCGGCCAAATCTCCTCCCCAAGGTGGGCGGTGATGGAGCGGCGAAATGGGCGCTCTGGAGCGGGAAAACGGTGCTGGAAATGACCTAAAACACGGATCAGCCCGGAAGGATTCGTGAAAATACGTATTTATAGAAAGCAGAATTTTGAACGTGCACCGTCAGTGGCGCACGACCAGTGGTCGTGCGCGAAGAAATGCCTCTGATCGTGCGCGAAGAACCTGTAGCATAGTCCTGAACTGCAAAATAGCGCACAATCAGTGGCGCACGACCAGTGGTTGTGCACGAAGAAGGTCAGTGATCATGCGAACTTCTCTGTTTGATAAGGGGAATTAACGCACGACCAGTGGTCATGCGCCTGGTCGTGCGCGAAGGAAAACGCACGACCAGTGCTTTTTCGGCAGAAAATCCCCCAGAACCAATCCCGAGTGTTGCGCAACCCTTGAACCTGCATGAAAATATGCAGGACCACTGGAATACAAGGAATCACACCAAAATGGGCATAAATGTGCACTAGGAGTGGAAATATGAAATGTGATCAATAAAAGCATTTACGAGTAGTAAGTCTAGTGCATTGGCGAGAAAAATGACCTAGATGAGTCCGGAAATCAGTATATAAACCGGACTCATCGGGTATATTCCTTGGATATTCTCTTTCTAGTAAAGTGTTAGGGAAATGATTTATCTTAACCCCTAGAATTAAGAAGAATATAAATTCTAAGTATGAAAAATTAGGCTAAGTAAATATGCGTCAAATAGTATTAGACGCAACGACGAAATACATTCGACGTCTCTCTCAGAATGAGTCGAAGTAACTCTTAGAAGAATTCAACGCATTTTATGTCGACGTTACTCTGACTTCTAGTCGACGCATCTAGTGAAGTCGACGCACCTTAGTCGACGCTCCTTTCTTATTCACCTCTCAACGTTCAGTCAGGATGAATTCGACGCTTACGTCGAATAGTAATCGACGCACGTCAATATCTACAAGAAATTCAAAAACATGCGAGATCTCTTTCCTTCTTTCTGTAGATCTGATTTATATGGAATGATATTACTCTTTTATAGCCGTTCTGAATCAGCCTTTCCATCTATTTGATTCTTGGCTAATTTGATTAAGATTGTTATGGATATTATTTGAAATCAGAATGAATTCTTTTCCTTCTACGTAAATATTCATTATGGAAACTCTTATCTCTTACTAATTTTCTGTTTGCTAATTAATTATTCCCCTTTAGCAATATCTTTTAAACAGAGCTATAAATAAGGAGGAGCTCGGCAGAGAATGATAACAAGAATACCACCATATTCATTTTGAAAAAGAGGAAGAGCTCCCAAGTGAAAAGAGAGACAATTGAGAAATAGTGCTGCAACAAAGATCAAGCTTTCTTCTCCTCATTCTGAAGCCATACTGCTGCAAACTATGATAGCTCTCACTAAAAGAGAGAAAAGGCTCACAATCTCCTTCTCACTATAGAAGAGAGATTTCATTCACTATTTCTTGTGCTTCTAATCTTCTTGCTAGGAAGAAGATTCTTTCTTGTTTCAAATACTTCTTCTTCTCTTTCTAATTTCATTTTCAAATATTGTAAAAGAGTTTTTAGAATCTCTCTTCAAAAAATTCAGTTGTACTGGTTCTAAGAGTCTCCTTTTCAAAAGACTCAGGCTAGTTCTAAGAGTCTCCTTATCAAAAGACTCAGGCTGGTTCTAAGAGTCTCCTTATCAAAAGACTCAGTGCAAGATAGTGAATTCCTACCAAAGGGGGTAGAAGAGTGGACTACCCAAAGTTTGGGGAACCACTATATTTCTTTGTGTCGTGCTGTGATTTTCTTCTTGTTATTTTTCCTTCTTTATTTGCTTAATTCTTGTTGGTGTGTAAGAAACTTAAATCTGTGATTATTACACACACATATATATATATATATATATATATATATATATATATATAATTGCACAAAGTATTTTTAATCCCTATTCACCCCCCTCTAGAGAATTCTAGTGAGGTTAACTGTGCACTTCCAATTGGTATCAGAGCGAGGTTGATCTAAAAAGGTTAACTCTTTGATCAAAAAGATCCTACCTCTTATTTATATTTATATATATATATTTAAAAATTAATTATTTTTCATATGACACAAATCAAAGATTATGCTTCCACCAGACCACCAATGTGCAATCTTGAAAAGTTTGCAGTTTGGAAAACAAGAATTAGGATTTATATGAATTCTATTGATGAAGAATTATTTAATGTTATCTTGACAGGTCCTTCTAAGCCTTATAGAAGAGACTCAAGTGGTGAAGTGACTCAAACACTTGTCCCAAAGGATGAGTGGACAGTTGAAGAAAAGAAGGCAGGAACATGGGTTGCAAAAGCTATGAACATTCTTGTCTCAACCCTCTCAGATGAAATCTTTCAAAAGGTTGTTGACTGTGAATCAGCCAAAGAAATCTGGGAGGCTCTCATAAAGATGGTAGAAGGAAGTGCTGATGAAAGAAAAGATAAGAAGGCTCTATTAATCTCTCAATATGAGAATTTCCAAAAGAAGAATGAAGAAAGCATCTCTGAGATGTATGACAGATTCAGTCTGATCATTAATCAATTAAGAAGCCTGGATAGAGAGATCTCTCTCACAGAGATCAATGACAAACTGTTAATGGGTCTCCCAAGTTCATGGGACTCAAGAATATGGGCAATAAATGATAAAGAGGACAAAGGGAAATTTCAACAGATGCTCTCTTAGGAAAACTCAAATCCTATGAGCAACTGCTGAAAACCAGAGAAGAAAAGAAAAGAAGAGAAAACACTCCAACCTCTTCAAAAGACAGGAACATTGCATTAAAAGCAACAGAAGAAAGAACCTCTGTCACTGAAGAAGAACTATTCAGTTTCATGGCTAGAAAATTCAAGAAATGGGCCAGGACATATGGATCTAGAAGGAGAGAGTCAAAACCAAGGTATGACAAAACTCCCACTAAAGAAATTGTGTGTTATTCTTGCAGGAAACCTGGACATATTGCCCCAGAATGTCCAGAAAATGCTGAGACAAAGAAAGATCTGAAAAAGAAAGATCTCAAGAAAAAGGGGAAGAAGAAAGAAAGAGGCTTTATTGCAGAAGCCTGGAGTGAAACAGACTCTGAGGACTGCTCCTCTTCTAAAAGTGACAATGAAGAGTCTAAGCAAGAAGATTTATGCTTAATGGCTCTTGAAAGCTCAAAGAAAGATGATGTTGCTGAATCATGGAGTGAGACAGGATCAGAAGAAAGCATATCATCTGAAGATGAAAGAGAAAATAGCCTTATTCTCATAGATGAATCTGAGGATAAGGATGAGGTAAGCATTTTTAATGAAATAGATTTCTCATGTGATGATTTCAAAAACAACTTTAGAGGATTATGTTTAGATCAACTAAAAGCTAAGCAAGAAATTAAGGATCTAAAAGAACAAATTAATATGGTTAAAAACCAGAGAAATAGAGAGGCTACATGCTCTAAAAACTATGAATTAAGGGCCAACATCATAGAAAAGGAAATGGAAAGGGCTAGAATAGAAAACCAGCTCCTTAAGGATAATGTATCCCAGGCAAAAGCTTTTGAAGAATCAATAAAAATGAGAAGCCAAACACTTATGGAAATCACTGAACAGCAAACAAGGAGACATAAAAATCTTGGGCTAGGGGCTGATCCCTCAACCAGCCTAATTCCATCCAACAAACCTGCTTGGATGATCCCTGTTAAATTGACTAAACCCATCAAATCAACAAACCAAAAAGAAGACTCACAAAATAAGGTAGAAGACTTCAAGGAAATAAACCAATTTGATGAAACATCATACTATTCAGCTGATGACTCTCAAACTTCTTCTGAGAAGGCAACTAGGCCAAGAGAAACAACTTATAAAGAAATAAAATCAGAAAATGGGAAAAATAAAATCTGTGAAGACACAATTGCGTCGACTTCATATCGACGCATGAATGATAGTGCTTCGAATTCTACTCGAAGCAATCTCTCAGATGCCTCGACCTCAACTCGATGCTTGAATAAAAGTACGTCGACATCCAATCGACGCAACTTCTTCCATGCGTCGATACCAGATCAACGCAATCTGAAGAAAGCGCCGAATATAAATCAACGCAACTATCAACATACGTCGAATAGATATCGACGCATAAAAACTCAGAGCAACTTAAATGCCTATCCTCCAAAATCCTTCCATCTTAACCCCAATTCAGGACCCTTTCATCCTGATCGAAATTTTTATCCTGATCAAAACTTCTATTCTAATAAAAAATCTTTTAACCAAAATTACTATCCTAATCAAAACTTTTATCCTAATCACCATCTCTATTCCTCCCTAAACTCAAATTTCCTTAGTCAAAAGAAAATTAGGTGTTATATTTGCAATAAAATTGGCCACACTGCCAAACAGTGTTGGCATAATCAATCAAATTGTTCTTAAAATTAGTCCTAGAGTAATTTAGAAAACTTTAGGAATAGGAAGAAATAATTTCTCAAGGAAAAACCAGAATCTATCAAATAAAGTCACGTCGACCTCGAATCAACGCACCGTCGATAACTCAGTTCAATCGACGCATGCATCAACTCTAGTCGACGGATACGTCGATAGGAAACCCTATCGTCCCAAACCAGACTATATTGACGCTCACGTCAAATTCCACTCGACGTAACGTCGACTTCATGAAAACGAGCGACAATACTAAAATATTTTCGGTCACATCCACTGTTGTACCGAATAAGCCTCGAATTGTGCCTCTTTTCGACGTTTCACCTGACTTAAATAGACCCTTCAGTTAGAAATCTTCACGATCTCTACATCTTTCACCCTTCTTGCTCCTCAGCCCAACCATTTCTTCCTCTCTATCACTGACCTAAGATGGTTCCTAAGACCAACTCAGGCTTTGACATTGACCTCGAATCTTTCCAAGCCGCCGCAGAAAATTACAAGAGCATCATAGCTCTGTTTACTGAAGCTGGATTAGACAAGTTCATCTCCACAAGATGCAAGCTCCTGGAGACAGAACACACAGAGCTCATGACTCATGTTCAGATATCTGAACAAGGAGAAATCCAAGGAACAATCCATGAGACACCGGTCTCAATCTCTGCAGAAAACATTAGGACCACCTTTGATCTTCCATCAGGTATATTCCAATATTATCTTTGTTCAACTCAAATAGGAAAGAAAATCAGTTTCTAAAGAGCAACTAAACAAGTCTCCTTCATCATTCCCTTATCAGGTGATGAACCTGTGGAACTCACCCCTGATGAAATCAAGAATCTATTAATCACCATGAAGTTTTCAAAAGATAGACCAATCCACCTGAAGAAAATTGACTTTTCTGATGAATATAGATTTCTGGCAGATATAGTAGGAAAAATTCTACTATGCAAGATCTCTGCCCATGATGCAGTACCCAAGCAGCAACTGAACATCATGGGGGCCCTTGTGCTGAAGAAGAAGATAGACTGGGCCAGCCTCCTGCTCAGAATGATAGGCTACAAATACTCTCATAAAGAGAATGCCTACATGAGAATCATGAGTCAAGTACTCTTCCACTCCTTCCCTGACCTATGTAGGTCAAAAGGAATCCCTATCCCTCCAGGAAAAAGGATGTCAATAGCCCTCTTCTCTAAATGGACCAGGCAAATTCCCAAGCCTGGTGCCATTCCTGAAAGGACTCCCTCTCCTCCCAACTCTCCTGCTCATCCATCTTCACCTCCTCCTCCTCATACAAACATCTCTTCTGTACCACCATCTCCACACCTTCCCAAATACCAAATCAGTCACCTGCTCAACCCTCTTCTATTGCTCCACCTCCTCCATCAAATACACCTCATCAACTTGATACAGTCCCATCTCCACCTTCATCACATTCATCTCCACCATTATCTCCTCCTCCACCACCACATTTTGAACCATCTCCATCCACTGAAAGCATCATCACTCAGTGCATCCAATCCACAGCTCAAAGATTTCAAGCAATGCTGGATGAGCACTGCTCCCAGATTCATTCCTCCATCCTACACATACACACCAAAATAGATGGGGTCAGTGCCTATGTGCAAAGTCTGAAGAGCTCTCTCTTCCTCTAATGTCACCAGGTCGTTCTTAACCTCCTTGGCCAAGAAGGTCAACAAGGGGGAGAAGTTAGATGAAGAACATCTCTCCAGTCATAAATCTCTCTCTCACAAGTCTCTTCCTACCTCAAAAACTGATAGTCTTGCACTGCTCAAGACCATTGGAAATGAAGTTGTACCAGAGCTACATACTGAAGAGCATACATCAGATGTACTGATTATATCAAGAGAAGCTGCACAACAAGTGGATCTATTACAAGGGGAGGCAAGTAGAGCAGAGAATGAAGAGGAAGCTGAAGCTCAGGGGGAGCCAGATGCTGTTATACCTGAAAATGGAGATAAGAAAGAAACTGAAAAAGAAGTAGAAGGCTCAAAAGAAGTTCCATCCCAGGGGGAGCAACCTGCTGTAACTCAGGGGGAGTTGAGTGAACTGCCTGCTACTAAGAAGGGGCAACCCACCTCTCCAAAAACAGTAGTATTCACTAGGAAAAGAAAAACTCCTCCTACCCCTCCTGAATGATGTGTTGAACAATATTGATACAATCTATATTTCTCTTCTCATGCTTAAATTATGAAGTCTGTTTATATAATTCTGATTGCTTAGCATATTTCCTCTCTATATAAATGCTTTGCTTTGTTGATTAAAAGACTGATACAATTTCTCTCTATGTAGGTTTAAGACAAATAGGGGGAGATTGTTGGGGAAATGATTTATCTTAACCCCTAGAATTAAGAAGAATATAAATTCTAAGTATGAAAAATTAGGCTAAGTAAATATGCGTCGAATAGTATTCGACGCAACGACGAAATACATTCGACGTCTCTCTCAGAATGAGTCGAAGTAACTCTTAGAAGAATTCAACGCATTTTATGTCGACGTTACTCTGACTTCTAGTCGACGCATCTAGTGAAGTCGACGCTCCTTCCTTATTCTCCTCTCAACATTCAGTCAGGATGAATTCGACGCTTACGTCGAATAGTAATCGACGCACGTTGATATCTACAAGAAATTCAAAAACACGCCAGATCTCTTCCTTCTTTCTGTAGATCTGATTTATATGGAATGATATTACTCTTTAATAGTCGTTCTGAATCAGCCTTTCCATCTATTTGATTCTTGGCTAATTTGATTAAGATTGTTATGGAATTTATTTGAAATCAGAATGAATTCTTTTCCTTCCACAGAAATATTCATTATGGAAACTCTTATTGTTGAAACCAGCAACTGGTCTCTTGAGTTCGGACCCACTGGGGGTGTAGCCGATGCTTATTTCTCCTTCACTAGACTCTCTTGACGGTGGATGCTGGAAACGGAATAGACCCAAGGCTGAAGCGAGGAGGTCCCGCCACACACCCGGAAGATCTTAGAGAGCTTCCCCTCCCAAACCAAAGCTCAACCGGGCACCCTGGAGGGCACTGGCTGCCAACCAAAACTAGCCTAGAGGAGAGGATTCTCTCAAAATCGGATCTCCTCCAAGGTGCCCTTAAGGGTCTATTTATAGTTTTTCTTAGGCTGGTCTGCAAATAGCATGAATCCGCCTTTTAATTTTACTAAACGCACCCCAAATTGGTCTACGAATAGCCTAACTCCGCTGTTCTGAAGGGCTATATGCAGACCACAAGGGGTATTATGGTCATTTCCTCCTCACTGCCTTCTGGGCGAGTGGTCCGTGAGGGAGCCACTCGCCGAGTTCCCGCTTGACTGGGCGAATGCTCAAGCCCCTGAGCGAATGGTCCGTGGAGGCACCACTCGTCAGGCACCCTCTCGCCTGCAGCCTACCCCCACTAATCTGGAGATCCTTTTTCCTGTCTCGGTACGGGCGAATGGTCTGGCTGACCCCTGTCCCATCAACTGACTCGAGGGACCCACTCGCCAAATACGGGTTGTACACAATCCCCGCTCTTTGCGAGTGGCTCGTCCACTCGGAAAGAACAGTCCAACCCCTTATTTGGTGAGTGCTTGTTGAGTGGACCCCGCAAGATTCTGTGGGTCCCACCGTTATCCTATATATATACATCCCGTGTCAGGTTTTTCTGGACCACTTCCACATTTCGGCTCAAGATTTCTTCTCTCTCTTGACCTTTCGCCACTTCCAATGTCTTCTCATAAGCCTTCCGCGAAACCCCTCTCGCAAGAGATGATCGAGCGCCTGGCCGCGGCCCAGGTTGCAACCGCCCCGAAAACTGCCAGATTCGCTCCCTGGCTGACATCTAAGCGAGACCTGAGCGCCCCCTACGTCTCGCGGCGAGCCAAGACGATTCGGCTGAATCGTCAAAGAGGCGAGACCGTGGTTGAATCTCCAGCGCGCACTCCTGTTGACCTCGGGACCCAGGTATGGGAATTCCTCCCGCCTTACCTTTTAGTTCGGACCCTTATTCCAAAATTGCTTTGACCACTCGCAGGGGACCTCGGTGCCAGAGGACGACCACGTGGTCGTCTTGAATAGTGTCGCGGCGCCACCCCCCGAGTCTGAGGGGCCTCCTCCAGATCTGGACCTGGCTCCTCCCCCTCCTCCGGGCGAGACCGTACTTCAGTCCAGTAAGTTTTGGAACCCTTCCGATTTACCTTTGAGATGGCTTGTTTCTGACCCTCAACTTTTCGCAGCCCTCAACCCTGACGTCTCGCTACGGGACACTATTCTTCCACCTTCCCCAACCCAGCGGAACCCTTCTGTTACAGCGAATGAACAGAGGGTCTACCCCGAGCGGGAGCCGGGTCAGCACCTCCGTGCTGAAGATAGCGCGAATCCCCCGGCGGATGATCAGGCTCCTCCTCCACCGCCTTTCCGCCCCGGAAAAGGGAAGGTTTTCCCCCCTTTCGCCGGGTTGCCCGGAGTACACCCCCATACTTCTCGCCCCTCAGGCCACAGGGTACCCGCCCCAGGTCAGGCCTCTATCTTGTCCTTGCCGCATTCGCTAACTTCATCGTACTGATCCTTTTATAATCTCATAGGGTATCGGGAGGTCTCCCCCCCTGAGTCCTACTATGAGGGGGAAGACGGGGTGCTCTCGCCCCTTCCCTCCCCAGGTGATCTCGCTGACTTCTTGGGTGACTCATCTGACCACGTGACCCTGAAGGAGCGAATCACGGAGATCTTTGGGAAGCTTATCCACCTCCAGCGAAATGCTGCCGGCCAGGTGGACGAGGAGAAGCTGGAGATCAAGCGCGAGCTGAAGGAACTCCGGAGGGACTACTCGCGGCTTCTCGCGACGGTGGAGCGACTGGGGGGCGAAGGTGGGGAGCTGTCGCCTGAAAGGCACGCGGCGAGAGCCCGGGACCAGGTCCAACTGGCTTCGCACGAGATCACCAACATGATGACATACTATCGTCAGCGAATGCCCCCAGAAGCCGGGTCGCGAAAGCGAGGTCGATGGGTTTGGGTGGAGTACTGACCCAGATGCCATAATCTCTTTCTTTTCCTACCCGCCTCGCCGCGAGTGTCGAACATTAATATTTGTCTGTAATAACTTTGTATATTATGATTCTGAGAATGCTCTACTTATCGCGATTTACTTTCCTCAGCCTATCTGATTGTCGCCGAATGATATGTTTTGCGAATGCTTACCTGACCATTTTTGCTTCTTTCATAACCTGCCTAGGTATTACCGAATGACATGCTTTGCGAATGCTTTCCTAACCCTTTTCGCAAAGCCGTTGAGCGAATAGTTATAGGTCATTCGCCATTAATGGGCGAGAGAGATTTGGACCGGGTTTCGAGGCGCCGGGCTGCCGCAGATTGCTATCCGCACCCCCCGTTGCCTCGAAAGCCCAAACGCCGTTTAATGCCTCTATAAATAGGCCCTTCAACTACCGTAATAAATACATCACCATTCGCTCCCTCTCTTTCCTTGCTTCTAGCATTCGCACCTCTCCCTTCTTTGCTGCTCCTTTCTTTCCCCTCATTCGCGAGATGGGTGCCGATGCCGAAGGAAGGGGCAAGTGTGCCAGTGCATTCGTCAATCATGTATTTGATTCCTGCGACCTCTCCGAAGAGGCCTACTTGACGGCAGTTGCTGACTACGTCCCTGGGGGGTTCGAGGGGCGAAAGCCCATGCCTGAAGAGCGCCTGAACTCCATCTCGCCTTGTGCTCTCGCGATCCCGCTAGAGCACTTCGAGGTGGGCTTTCGCCTCCCCATCTGGCCGGAGTTGCGCCAGACTTTCAGGTACTACGGGGTCGTGCCCGCCCAGCTCAACCCCAACTCCATAGCCATGCTGGTCGGGTACGCGAGCTACTTGCGAGAAGAAGGGATCGAGTTCTCGCTGCCCGTCTTCCGCAAACTCTACACCTTTCGCTGCACCGGCGGCATCTCCTTCTTCTCGGGTCTAAGCCCTCTCAAACACTACGGGCTCCCGAACAAGAACCACGAATGGGTTCGCCGCTTCATCTTTGTCAGCGGGAGCCTAGGTAACACCCTTCTCGCCCCGGTGCAGGAGGAGGAGTCAACCTTCCGCCCCCCGACCCTAGGGGGGCATGAGGCGAAACTCCATCAATACATTCTGCAGTACGGGATGGACCTTGTCTATCTCCGGCGGAACGTCGACACGCTCCCGTTCATTCCACAGGGCGAGGGTAAGATTCCAAGACTTTCGAATTCATCTTGGTTGTGATTCTTACACCATTCGCCTAAACCACTCGCAATATCATGCAGGTGTGCGTAATCTTCCCGTTCATCCGCCGCGTCCTCCTGGATTTTGCCCACCTCTCGCGCAAGCCGCCGCGGACGCCTGCCGGGAGGAACCTTCCTCTTCCAAGCCTAGTAGCCGGAAGCGAAAGTCGGTGAAGGCTTCTTCCCCTCCTCCCTCGAAGTCTCCCTGTCCACCCGCGGCGAAGGGCAAGGGGGTTCTGGGCGAATCCTCTGGGGCGAGTGCTCCACCCTCCACCCTGGGGACCGACGCGCCTGGTGCGAATGCTCCTCCGGAGAAATCGGCGCTGCTGCCGCCTCCGTTGCCCCGGGACCATCGCAACTTCGCGAACGGCGAGAGGTATGTGGACCCTTCCGGGGCTCCTTTGCTGAAGTGGGACAGGAACGCGAACAGGGTTTCGCTATCCACTCTCCATCCATCTTGGGTGGAGACCAACATTGCTAGCGGCGAGGCCTATGCCCTAACGTATGCCCTTTATGGCCGGGAGGACGCCGAGGTCTTCGATTTGGAGAAGACTCAAGTTCTCACCCACGAAGCCGCCCGGGCTATGCTGCGCGCTCTCGAGCTCTCGCATATGTCTTCTCGCCGGAGCCTTGAGGTCTCGCGGAACCTGGCCAAGGTCGAGGAGACCAGGGCTCTTCTTTCCCAGGAGGCGAGTGATCTCAGGGAAAGACTGAAAACCGCGGAAGCTCTTCTCGCCAACCGCCCGGTTGTAGAGGTACATTTACTTTTACTCCTGCGAATGGTTATTACTGACTGTCCCATATTCCTCTCATCATGATCACTTTATTTTTCCAGGATGCAACACGTGCTGGGATGCTCCGAGCGCGGGTGGTCGACCTCGAGGAGGAAGTCCGTCTCGCCAAAGCCGAGACGCAGCTGCTGCGAGAAGCCGGGATGACATCACTCGCCCCGGGTGATGGGGGGCACTTTTACCCCCATCACGAGCTGGAGAAACGGCTTCAGGAGAATGCGCAACGCGCCGTCAAGCACGCGTTGCAGGTGCTGCGGCGGGCTGAGTATTTGAAGCCGGAGGCCGAATGCCTCACCACTCGCCAAGTAGTTCCGGAGCTTTACATTCCGATCCCTTTCCCGTAGGACGACAGCGTCGCGCCGCGAGAAGATGCCCCCGCCCAGGATGAGAGCGAAGGTTCTTCGGAGGAGTCTGGTGACCCTTGAGGGGGGCCCTCTGTACTTTCCTCTTTTTGTTGTATTTACCTTTTCTTTTTCTGGTGTAACCACGAATTGGGCGAATGCCCCTGAAAGATATATCTATGGATTACAATTTTTGTGCTATCTCAATTTCTGCGTAATCTCAGTTTTTATGCTATCTCAAACTTTATTATCATTCGCTGCAACGTCTCGCTAGGCTTACCAGGACGTTAGGTCGTAGAGTAACCGTCCCGGCTACCCAGCGAGTGTTCGGAGATGACTTAGGTGTGTTGCCCCTCTTCGACTTCTCGCTTCCCAGTGGACCTTATCATTCGCGTATCATGGGGTTTCGCTTAAGTAGTTAAGAGAGTGGGGTGTGATCCTCTCTCCGGCGCGTGGTCCTATGCGAATGCTCTTGAGATCATCTCTTGAGAACTGAGAAACAGCCACCGAGTGAGCCTTCGGACCTGCCAGCTAGATGAGAGCCTGGACAGCGGGTCTGCTCAGGGCCAACCTCTTGAACATGGAACCTGCCACCGAGTGAGCCTTCGGACCTGCCGGCTAGATGAGAGCCTGGACAGCGGGTCTGCTCGGGGCCAACCTCTTGAACATGGAACCTGCCACCGAGTGAGCCTTCGGACCTGCCGGCTAGATGAGAGCCTGGACAGCGGGTCTGCTCGGGGCCAACCTCTTGAACATGGAACCTGCCACCGAGTGAGCCTTCGGACCTGCCGGCTAGATGAGAGCCTGGACAGCGGGTCTGCTCGGGGCCAACCTCTGGAACATAGAACCTGCCACCGAGTGAGCCTTCTGACCTGCCAGCTAGATGAGAGCCTGGACAGCGGGTCTGCTCGGGGCCAACCTCTGGAACATAGAACCTGCCACCGAGTGAGCCTGCGGACCTGCCAGCTAGATGAAAGCCTGGACAGCGGGTCTGCTCGGGGCCAACCTCTGGAATATAGAACCTGCCACCGAGTGAGCCTTCGGACCTGCCAGCTAGATGAGAGCCTGGACAGCGGGTCTGCTCGGGGCCAACCTCTGGAACATAGAACCTGCCACCGTGTGAGCCTTCGGACCTGCCAGCTAGATGAAAGCCTGGACAGCGGGTCTGCTCGGGGCCAACCTCTGGAACATAGAACCTGCCACCGAGTGAGCCTTCGGACCTGCCAGCTAGATGAAAGCCTGGACAGCGGGTCTGCTCGGGGCCAACCTCTGGAACATAGAACCTACCACCGAGTGAGCCTTCGGACCTGCCAGCTAGATGAAAGCCTGGACAGCGGGTCTGCTCGGGGCCAACCTCTGGAACATAGAACCTGCCACCGAGTGAGCCTTCGGACCTGCCAGCTAGATGAAAGCCTGGACAGCGGGTCTGCTCGGGGCCAACCTCTGGAACATAGAACCTGCCACCGAGTGAGCCTTCGGACCTGCCAGCTAGATGAAAGCCTGGACAGCGGGTCTGCTCGGGGCCAACCTCTGGAACATAGAACCTGCCACCGAGTGAGCCTTCGGACCTGCCAGCTAGATGAAAGCCTGGACAACGGGTCTGCTCGGGGCCAACCTCTGGAACATAGAACCTGCCACCGAGTGAGCCTTCGGACCTGCCAGCTAGATGAAAGCCTGGACAGCGGGTCTGCTCGGGGCCAACCTCTGGAACATAGAACCTGCCACCGAGTGAGCCTTCGGACCTGCCAGCTAGATGAAAGCCTGGACAGCGGGTCTGCTCGAGGCCAACCTCTAGAACATAGAACCTGCCACCGAGTGAGCCTTCGGACCTGCCAGCTAGATGAGAGCCTGGACAGCGGGTCTGCTCGGGGCCAACCTCTTGAACATCCAGGGTCTCTCCTGCGAGCTGCAACATCATTTTCATTCACATAGTTTAAACTAAATGCTTTTATTCAAAAAACGTCATTATTACATGGTACTAAGGATAAAAGCGTTTAAGGTCGTCGCCACTCCATGTGTGGCTGAGGAGCTGGCCCTCCACATTCTGAAGGCGATACCCCCCAGACTTTAGTGCTTCTTCCACGACATAGGGGCCTTCCCAGTTGGGGTTAAGCTTTCCCACCGCGGCGGATCTCCCAGCCGCGTCGACCTTCTTGAGTACCAGATCTCCCTTCTCGAACTGCTTGATCCTGACGTGCCTGTCAAAATACTTGGCCATCCGCCGCTTGACCTCTTCTTGATGGATGGCTGCTCGATCCCGAGCTTCTTTGATGAGGTCGAGGGAGAGCCGCAACTCCTCCTCGTTCTCGGCTCTCCAATCTTCCTCTCCATTTGTGGCGACCGTGACCCGTGGTGTTGTAATTTCGAACTCTATGGGGATGACCGCCTTGCAGCCGTGAGAGAGCCTGAAAGGGGTCTCTCCCGTGGCGGTGTTGGGGGTGGTTCTTAAAGTCCATAGAACCGAGGGGAGCTGTTCCACCCAATTGCCTTTGAGATTTTCCACCTTTTTCTTGAGCAAGTTCACGATGACTTTGTTCGCTGCCTCCACCTGCCCGTTGCTCCTGGGATGGTGGACGGACGCAAACCTAAGGTCTATCCCCAGCTGGCCACAGAAGCTGATGAATTCCTCGCTTGCGAACTGCGGTCCATTATCCGTGACTATGGCCTGCGGAAGCCCATGTCGACAAATGATCTCCCCCCATACGAAGTTGCGGATTACCTGGGAGGTGACCTTAGCCAACGCCTTAACCTCCATCCACTTTGTGAAGTAGTCAATCATGACTAGGAGAAATCTCCTCTGCCCGCTAGCCTGGGGGAAGGGTCCTAACAGATCCATTCCCCATATGGCGAATGGCCAGGGCGCCGTGATACTCTTCAGCCTCTGAGCTGGCATGAGCTGAAGCGGGGCGAACATTTGGCACTTCTGGCATCTCTTGGCGAAGGCTGACGCGTCTTTGCTTAGGGTTGGCCAGAAGTACCCCTGCCTCACTATTCTTGCCTCCAACATCCTGCTCCCCGAGTGGCTGCCGCACTCGCCGGAGTGGACTTCTTCCAAGATCCTTGGGACCTCTTCCTCCGAGATGCATCGGGCCAGGAGGCCTGAGAGGGTCTTCCGATACAAGTCACCCTCATGGAGCACGTAGTAGGCAGACTTATACCGGAAGCGCCTCTGGTCTGGAACTTCCTCCGGAAATTTTCCCGTTGCAAGGAAGGTGACGAAGGGATCCTTCCAGGAGGGCCGCTGTTCTACTTCCATGAGTTCTCCCTCTTCAATCGAAGGACGGAATAGGTCCGTCAGGGTCCCTCCGGCTCGAGGACCAGATTTTGCCAACCGATCTGCCGGGGTGCTCTCCTCTCGAGGGACATGCCGGATGGAGAAAGTTTTGAACGTCCCCACGAGACCTTTGACTTTTGCTAAATACTTCATGAGCACAGGTTCCCTTGTTTCGAACTCTCCCCTTATCTGAGAAGCTATTATCATGGAATCCGTGAGTACCTCCACGTCATGGACCCCGAGCTCCTGGGCCAATCGCAGGCCGGCGATCACAGCCTCATACTCCGCCTGGTTGTTGGTGATTGGGAAGTGTATCACTAGCGTCTGTTCTATCTTCACTCCGTGGGGACTCTCCAGCACCACCCCTCCTCCGAGAGAGTTCTTGCCCGAAACCCCGTCCACCAGTAGCTTCCATGGAACGTGATGAGGGGCTCCGTCTTCTCTCAACTCGGCCACGAAGTCTGTCATGAAATCAGCCACCACCTGCGCCTTCATAGATAATCGAGGGACAAAGGTAATGTTGAATTCACTTAGCTCGATCGACCATTTTGCAAGTCTTCCCGAGTGCTCCACTCCTTCGAAGATCTGGCGGAGTGGATGGTCCGTCACTACTTGGATCGAATGAGCCTGGAAGTATGGCCTGAGCTTCCTTGCTGCGATGACCAGGGCAAAGGCCAACTTCTCTAAAATTGGATACCTGAGCTCCGCTTCCCTCAGGACCCTGCTTACGTAGTAGACTGGCAGCTGCTTCTTTCCTTCCTCTCGAACCAGGACGGAGCTTACGGCCTCCGCCCCGACCCCGAGATATAAATGTAGATCCTCCCCCTCTTTGGGACTTTGCAGTAGCGGAGCCTTGGTGAGTTGGCTCTTCAAGGCCTGAAAGGCCTCCTCGCATTCTCTCGTCCACTCAAACTTCCGATTGCCTCGTAGTGCTTTGAAGAAGGGGGAGCATTTTTCCCCTGCCCGGGATAGAAACCTGTTCAGCCCGGCGAGTCTTCCGGTCAAGCGCTGAACTTCCTTGGCGTTCCGTGGCGACCCCAGCTCCATTATAGCCCTAACCTTGTCCGGGTTAGGTTCTACCCCCCAGGGGGTGAGAAGGTGCCCGAGGAACTTCCCTTTGCTGGCCCCGAACACACACTTCAGGGGGTTCAGGCGCATCTGGTACTTGCGTAGGGTGGCGAAGGTCTCCTCGAGGTCCTGGATGTGAGAGCTCACACACTTGCTCTTTATCATGAGGTCATCTACGTAGACCTCCAGGTTCCTTCCCCTTTGCTTCTTAAATACCCGATCCATCATCTTTTGGTAGGTTGCTCCTGCATTTTTCAGCCCGAAGGGCATCATCTTATAGCAGTAGCATCCCTCCCTGGTGATGAACGAGACATCTTTGACGTCCGGTGGGTGCATTCTTATTTGGTGATAACCTGAAAAAGCATCCAAAAAACTCATCACAGAAAAACCGACGGCTGAGTCAACCAGCGTGTCGATCCGAGGCAAGGGATAACAATCCTTAGGACAGGCCTTATTTAACAATGAAAAGTCCACACACATACGCCAGCGGCCATCGGCCTTTTTTACCATCACGACATTGGAGACCCAGCCTGGATACTGGATCTCCGTTACAAAACCTGCCTCGAGGAGTTTCGCCACCTCCTCGCGGATCGGTCCTTCGAGCTTGTCAGCTATAGCCCTTCTCTTCTGCCGGATGGGGCGGGCTTCTGGATCGAGGTTGAGACGATGGCAAGCCACGTCCGCCTCGATGCCTGGCATGTCCGCTGCGCTCCACGCGAAGATGTCCATGTTCTTCTGGATGCACTCCAGCATCCTTCTCTGGTCCTCCGGGCCGAGGCCCCCGCTGATCCGCACCTTCTCCACCCTTCCTGCCTGGGTGGTAACCTCCATCTCTATTACCTCTTCTGTCGGCTCGAGCCGGGCTGGCTCTTCCCACCGGCCCTTTGCTTCTCGCCCCTCCTCCCGGGCCTTTTCCCCTGCAGCTCCTTCCGCCTCCATCGGCTCGACCTCCTGCTCCTCACGAGCAACCTCCAACACCTCGACCTCCTGCTCCTCACGAGCAACCTCCAACACCTCGACCTCCTGCTCCTCACGAGCAACCTCCAACACCTCGACCTCCTGCTCCTCACGAGCAACCTCCAACACCTCGACCTCCTGCTCCTCACGAGCAAACTCCAACACCTCGACCTCCTGCTCCTTACGAGCAACCTCCAACAACTCCTCTCGGGCATCGCCCTCTCCCCCTTCTTCTCCCTTCTCCCCTTCCTCTCCTGGCCCCTCCGGCCTCACCAGCTCTTCATCCATCTTTTCGGCATCCGCCATCCATGAAATGGTGTTGACGGCAGTCACGTAGCACTGCCTCGCCATCTTAGCATCTCCTCGGACGCGGATCTGGACTCCTCCACTATGGAGCTTTAAGCACTGATGGTACGATGAGGGCACGCACCGGAAGGCGCTGATGAGAGGTCGTCCGAAGATGGCGTTATAGCTGCTCGGAGCGTCAACGATGACGAACCGGCAGTTCCTGGGGACTCCTCCTAGCGTCACCTGGAGACCTACGCCTCCCTCGACCTCCTTCCTCTCTCCTGAGAAACCAAACAGTGGTCCGTCGGAGGCTTGCACTCTCTTCTTCTCTACCTCCATCGCGTCGAAAGCTTTTTTGAAGATCACATTCACCGAGCTCCCGTTGTCCACCAGGATCCGAAAGACCGTGAAGTTTTCTATTGCCGTCTGGATTACCAGGGCGTCGCAGAATGGGTCTTCATAGTCTGGCATATCTTCTGAGGAGAAGGTGAGCTTCTCGGAGGGGGGTGGGGTCTGGGAGGTCGACGCGACGTCCCTTCGGAACATGGCCTGGAAGCTTCTCTTGCGAGAGGCCTCTATCCCAACCCCACCGTGAATCACCCCGATTCCCCCTGGTTCCTGTATCTGCCCTATCCTCACACCGGTCCTCTTCTGCCTCTGGAAGCACTTCCTCAATTCTGGCATGCGGCCGCCGTGGCTGTCCTTTTTCCCTCATTTCCAAGAACTCTGGGCAGGTGGCGATCGCGTGACCTTCTTCCTGATGAAAATCACAGTAAGGCAACGCCACCCTGTCCTCTCTTCCAGCTCTTCCTCTTCCTCCTCTTGCTCCTCTACCTCTTCTCCCTCGGCCTACCGCCATGGCTTGCTCCCTCGGGGGGGTTAGGGGGTCTGGGACCCTGCCTCCACCCCTGATTCACTCCTCCTGCCTCCCTTCCTTGGTACCTTTCATACTGACCTCGCGCTGGTCCTTCCTGGTTCCTCCAGCCCAACCTGTTGTTGGGTTCTTGGTTCCTCCAAACCCGAGGTGGTCTTTCGAACCCCTGGCCCCTGGGCTCCTCTCGCCTTCTTCCTTCTGGCTGCCTCACCTCGGGCTCGCTCATCTTTGCCAACCTTTTATAGAATTCGGGGTTGGCTGCCTCCCCTTCAATCTCCTCCGCGGCTCTCTCCATCAACTCCTCGAAGGATACAGGAGGTCTTCTTTTCAGGTCCATCTTGAAGAACCCCTCTCGCAGCCCTACGATGAATGCCATCTGGAGGGCGAATCCCGGCACCTCCTGCACTAGGTGTATCTCCTCCTGGAACCTGTCCACGTACTTAGCCAGGGATTCCCCCTCCCTCTGTCTGATCTTGAAGAGAGCCTCCGCATCCTTCTTCCTCTTCTTTGACGTCGAGAAACGCAATCGGAAGCTTCGGCGCAGATCATCGAACGCATAGATAGAACCTGTGGGAAGTTGGTGGAACCAGTCCCTTGCTTTCTCCTCATGGTGGTCGCGAAGAGTCGGCATTGGAAAGAATCCGACATGGGGAGGATTGAAGTCATGTCCTCGAACTATTGCAGGTGCACAACTGGATCCTCCTTGCCGGTGTAGTAGGACATCTCCGGCCCACGAAACCCTTCTGGCACTGGGGCCGAGAGGATCATCTCGCAAAAGGGGCTCCCTTCCCCTGCTCGGCGAGTGGTCCTCTCGCGCGGGACCAACTCACACACCTCAGCACTCACCGGACTGCTGAACAGATGTCGTCCGGGGAGGTTTCGCGCACTTCCTTCTGCTGGCACCTCCTTCCCCGGCCGCTGCCCCGGTGCGTTCTCGCCAATCTGCAAAGGCGGGACCACTGGGACCGCCGGGGTCTCGCACTCGGTCCTTGCTGCGAGAACCGTCTGCAGGACCTCTCGCTTGAACTTCTCAAACATCTCCAGCCACTCGCCTGCCGCTGGTGGATGCGAGTGACCTGAGTCAGAACCATTTCCTCCATCTCCTGTCATCGAAACCAGCTTGGGATTTTCTTTCACCGGCTACGGTCCACGCTCACCGCACCAAAAATGTTGAAACCAGCAACTGGTCTCTTGAGTTCGGACCCACTGGGGGTGTAGCCGATGCTTATTTCTCCTTCACTAGACTCTCTTGACGGTGGATGCTGGAAACGGAATAGACCCAAGGCTGAAGCGAGGAGGTCCCGCCACACACCCGGAAGATCTTAGAGAGCTTCCCCTCCCAAACCAAAGCTCAACCGGGCACCCTGGAGGGCACTGGCTGCCAACCAAAACTAGCCTAGAGGAGAGGATTCTCTCAAAATCGGATCTCCTCCAAGGTGCCCTTAAGGGTCTATTTATAGTTTTTCTTAGGCTGGTCTGCAAATAGCATGAATCCGCCTTTTAATTTTACTAAACGCACCCCAAATTGGTCTACGAATAGCCTAACTCCGCTGTTCTGAAGGGCTATATGCAGACCACAAGGGGTATTATGGTCATTTCCTCCTCACTGCCTTCTGGGCGAGTGGTCCGTGAGGGAACCACTCGCCGAGTTCCCGCTTGACTGGGCGAATGCTCAAGCCCCTAAGCGAATGGTCCGTGGAGGCACCACTCGTCAGGCACCCTCTCGCCTGCAGCCTACCCCCACTAATCTGGAGATCCTTTTTCCTGTCTCGGTACGGGCGAATGGTCTGGCTGACCCCTGTCCCATCAACTGACTCGAGGGACCCACTCGCCAAATACGGGTTGTACACTTATCTCTTCCTAATTTTTTGTCTGCTAACTAATTATTCCCCTTTAGCAATATCTTTTAAACAGAGCTATAAATAAGGAGGAGATCGGCAGAGAATGATAACAAGAATACCACCTGATTCATTTTGAAAAAGAGGAAGAGCTCCCAAGTGAAAAGAGAGACAATTGAGAAATAGTGCTGCAGCAAAGATCAAGCTTTCTTCTCCTCATTCTGAAGCCATACTGCTGCAAACTCTGATAGCTCTCACTAAAAGAGAGAAAAGGCTCACAATCTCCTTCTCACTATAGAAGAGAGATTTCATTCACTATTTCTTGTGCTTCTAATCTTCTTGCTAGGAAGAAGATTCTTTCTTGTTTCAAATACTTCTTCTTCTCTTTCTAATTTCATTTTCAAATATTGTAAAAGAGTTTTTAGAATCTCTCTTCAAAAAATTCAGTTGTACTGGTTCTAAGAGTCTCCTTTTCAAAAGACTCAGGCTGGTTCTAAGAGTCTCCTTATCAAAAGACTCAGGCTGGTTCTAAGAGTCTCCTTATCAAAAGACTCAGTGCAAGATAGTGAATTCCTACCAAAGGGGGTAGAAGAGTGGACTACCCAAAGTTTGGGGAACCACTATATTTCTTTGTGTTGTGCTGTGATTTTCTTCTTGTTATTTTTCCTTCTTTATTTGCTTAATTCTTGTTGGTGTGTGGGAAACTTAAATCTGTGATCATTACACACACACATATATATATATATATATAATTGCACAAAGTATTTTTAATCTCTATTCACCCCCCTCTAGAGAATTCTAGTGAGGTTAACTGTGCACTTTCATAAAGCATGCAGAGTTTACAACAAATCTACTCTTAAGATACAAGAGTCCATGCATGTATCTTTTGAAGAAGCTCCTTTTGACAGGGGGAGATGTTTTGAAGAAACTCCTTTTTGTTGGGGGGAGATGCTCTCCTTTTTGATACGGGAGATGCTTTTTGTAGAAGATCAAGTTTCAAGGGGAGATGTTGTATGAAGAAGCAAAAATCATTCAGTTGATGAAGAAGCCCCTGTATGATAGATTTCAGTTATTTGAAGAAGCTCACAACAGTTTTTATTTCAGTTTGAAGATTCAGATATGACAAATACAGATGCAGATTCAGATTCAACAAAGCAATTCAGTTATTGCTACAGTTCAGATCAACAAAAGCAAAAGCTGAAAAATGCAGTTTGAGATATGACAGATTCAGCTCAGATCAACAAAAGCAAAAGCTGAAGGCAAGGATTTATTTTAGTTCTCTAAAATGTCAGTGTACAACCCCGATATTCTCCAGGCGAGGAGGCGCGGTTTAAGAAGGCCACATGACGAAGGAAGTAATAAGAGAGGAATGCCATAGTGCCAAAAACCTCGCGAGAGGGGCCTCAGAAAAATCTCTCTCTGAAGGCTCGCTGAGAGGCGAGCGAGAATGGTCGGCGAGATAGACACTCGCAGGCAGTTTGAGGAAGCTTTCTGAGCTCGACGAAAGGGGTCCCGCATTCGACGAACTCTCCCGTGTTCGTCGAGCTCACCTGAGGTCATTGAGCACACCCCTGTTCGGCGAAATGTCAGTGCGCGACAAAGTCAAGAGGCGGTCTCGCAGGAAGTCTCGCGAGACCGGGCCTCAGCGTCCAGCGAGCTCAATTCTATGTTCGACGAATTGCTTCCCACGTTCGACGAACGGCTTGCTTCAATCTCACCGTCTCAGCGGTCGACGAACATCACGTCTCAGCGGTCAACGAACGATTTAACATTCTGCGTTCGTCGAACTCGTCTGCGTTCAACGAGATTTGTTCTGTGCACGATGAAGTTAAGAGGCGGTCTCGCAGGAAGGCTCGCGAGATCGGACCTCGGCAAATACCGCCAAAGGGGGGCCAGCGAGGTCCTCGCAGGGCGATCGCCTAGGAGAGGCATTGCGAGCAGGACTCGAGAGAAGGCCCGCGAGAGCTTCGGCAGTAGGGCTCTTGCAATTTCTTGCCCATAGGTTGAGAGGGCCAAATTACCCTTTTACCCTTGGTGGTCTGCCTTTAGCCTCTCCAAACACCGGGGTTTGGCTGTTAGCAGACCCACTTGGGGTGCGGATAGTAAAATCAAAAGGCGGAATCCTGCTATTTGCAGGCCAGATCAGAAAACCTATAAATAAGACCTAAAGAGCACCTTTGGAGAGGACTTCACTTCAGCTTCTCTCTCCTCAGGCTCTCCTTGGCTAGCATTTCCAGAGCTCTCCAAGGTGCCCGAGTCTCAGCGTTGGCTTAGGAGGGGAAGCGCTCAACGATCTTCCGGGTTAATGGAGGGACCTCCTCGCTGTGACTAAGGTCTTAGTCATTTTCCTAGTCTTTAGTCTACCTTCTCCGAGGGATCGGTAAGGGCTAGCTGCCCCTCATTTCAGTGAGGGCCCCGAGCTTCACAAGAGGCCGAGAAATCAGTTTCAACATTTTGGTGCGGTGAGCGTGGAGCGTGGCTGGTCCAAGAAAGTTCTAAGGAGCAGATATGGTAGGAGACGAGGATCAAGGCGAGGAGTTCAGCGAGCCACCACTGATGGTAACGCCGAGGATGTTCGCAGATTTCAGGAGGGAGGTGCTCGACACCTTCGGGCTCACTGTCGCGGCACTGCGAAGTGAGTTTGCGACCCAAGCACCTCAGGTAACCCCTCCACCAGCAGCGGTCGGCGAGAATGCCTCGGGGGGGGGGGGGGGGAAGGGCCGAAAAGGAAGTTGCCAGAGGGTCAGTGATTGACCTGGAGGGCGAGTGTTGTTCGCCAACCCGGCGAGCTCCGTATCGGCAAGCTCTGTGCCGGCGAGCGCGGCGCAGGCGAGCGCAAATCTGGAGGATGCGGCGACTGTGGGGGTGGTTCAGGCGAACGCCGCACTCGTAAACGCGGTCCTCGTGAGCCCGAGTCTGGCGCGTGTAGAGCGAGAAAGGATGGAAGGAGGGGGAAGTCCCTTCGGCGAGTTAGTACTTTCTGCACCTGTCCCGATAGGGTTCGGGGAGTGGGACAGGGTGTACTACAATGGCAGGGATGAACCTATCCAACACCTCCAGTCTTTTGAGGATTCAGTCTCTATCAGGCCGATGTCAGATGCTTTCAAGTGTCGGCTCTTCGCCGTCACCCTTAAAGAAAAGGCCAGGGACTGGTTCCATCAACTCCCTACATGATCAATATACGCCTTTGAAGATTTGCGCCAAAGTTTCCTGTTGTGATTCTCAACTTCAAAGAAGAGGAAGAAGGACGTCGAGTCTCTCTTCAAAGTAAAGCAGGAGCCGAAGGAGTCGTTGGCTCGCTACACGGACCGGTTCCAGGAGGAGGTGCTGCTCACCTAGGAGGTGCCTGGGTTTGCACTCCAGCTCGTTTTCATGGTCGGGCTGAGGGAAAGTTTCTTCAAGATGGCTTTGAAGAGGAAAGCCCCCGTCTCCTACGAGGAGCTGATGGAGAGGGTGGCGGAGGAAATCGAGAGTGCGGAGGCCAACCCGGAACTCACCAAGAGGCTAGCAAAGCTCAGTGAGCCTGAGGTCAGACAGCAAGAGGTGAGGAGAAGGGAAGAGCCCAGGGCCCCGGAGGGGGAGTGGAGGCATCATGGCGGAGGAATGCAAGGCCAGGGAAGGGGTTACGCCCCAGGGAGGGGTTACTTCAATGGGGGTCAAGGAAGGCCCCATCAGTTGGGATGGAGGCAGGGTCCGAGGCTGATGCCTCCTCCACCCCACCAAGCCATGGCAATCAGGAGGGGAAGGGGAGGAAGAGGAAGGAGAGAAGAGGCGAGAGAAGAAGCAGGGGCAGGAAGGAGAATAAGGAATACGATGACGGAGGCCGAGACGGGAGAGGTGACGCTGCCGTACTGTGATTTCCATGATGAGGAAGGTCACGCGACGGCCACCTGCCCGGGAGTTCCTAGAGACAAAAAAGGCCCGAGTACCCGCGCCGCGACAGTAGCAACCGGTAAGGATTGAGGAGGTTGAGCCTCAGGAGGAAGAGGAGGAGAGGTGCGAGGACCGGGCCGATTTGGGGTCCCGAGGGGGGATCAGGGTGATCCATTCGGGGGGGGGGGGGTGGTGATTGAGGCAACCCAGAAGGTGAGCCTCCATACCATCTATCGTCGTAGCGTGGCCTCGACATCCCTAGCCCCACCCCCGAAAGAAAAGATTTCTTTCACCCCGAAGGACTTGCCGGGTTATGAGGACCCATTCTGCGATGCGTTGGTTGTTGAAAATGTTGAAGTGGAAGTTTGTGAAGCTTTTGGATCTGGGCGGTCTGGGAGGAGGTCGCGCGGTTGATGAGTCCCAAATATATACACATTTATGGACTCATCTGGGCCGATTTTCTAGTCTATGCACTACACTTTAGGCATGTTTTCGTTCATATTTGATATTCCATGCTATGTGCACTTCTAGGCCCGTTTTGGTGTTAATTCTTGTTTACCATTGTTATTAGTTTTCTTGCATGTTAAGTGTCACTTTCTGTGGTTTGATTAGTGTTGTATGCTGGAACAGGAGTCGTGCAGGTGTTCCCTGTACAATTCTGTACAGGAACACTGTGCACGATCAATGGCTCTATCGCGCACGACCACTGGTCGTGCGCCATTGATCGTGCGCACTTAACGCCCATTTTATGAGTTCTGTTTGGCTTATCGCACGACCATTGACGATAGTGCGCACGACCACTGGTCGTGCGCCACTGGTTGTGCGAACATTGTATTTTATAATTTTCTTTCCCTTGCAGGCTCCGTCCAGGCAGGCGCACGATCACAGGATGATAGTGCGCACGACCACTCGTCGTGCGCCAACGATCGTGCACACTGTTTATTCCAGCGCCTATAAATTGCCCTGCTCGCGATTTAGGTCGGGATCCTCGCCGTTTTTCCGCCCAGCTCCGCCATTTTCGCCCCTTCCGCAGGTTTTTCGCCCCCTAGGCCTCCTCCATCATCCAAGGGCTTCAAGGAAGAGATTCTACACTCATCTTCATCGCCAAGGAAGGAGTTCCTTGCATCGGACGTGGCCGGATTGTAAAACGCTGGAGAACACGGGTCCATTGGGAGGTGTAACAGCCCTCCTCTACCCCAGACGCAGTTGGGACCGAGCTAGGACGTGGATTGACAACCCGACGATTCCTACCGTGAATCTACAACGAGACTCCGGATTCGGTCGTATCTCTTGCCTCTTTCTTCTACTTGTGTGGTTGTATTTGTTTGTAATCTCTATATTTAGATGATGACACTATGAATCTTGTTTATTAATGTTTATTTCATGTTTATGGAATCATATTATTCATATGTGTGAATGAGGTGCGCCGCCATCCATTTTCCACTCCACCACCGTGTCCGGTGCCGCACTAGCAATTGCTAGTGGAGTGCTTGTCGAAGAGGTGCCGGCGACCCTCATTCCGTTAGCCTACTCGCCCATCCGCCTACCGAAGCGTGGCATAGCGGCCCGTGTATTCCATCCCGCCTAACGAAGCAGCGCGCTCAAGGCCTGCATAGTTCGATTCCGCCTACTCGTCCATCCGCCCTTGGGATGCAGCGCGCTCAAGGCCTGCCTAGTCTCCATCCCGCCAAGCGAAGCACTGCATAGCGGCATTGCTTAGGAGTAGTTATAGTTGTTTTCTTTTATTTTCCAAAAGCCAAATCACCCCGTTTTCGCATTCCATCCGACTCAAGGACTTCGATCTCAAGTCCTTCCTCGAACGTTAACTCCACCTTACTGTGTTCCTTGAGAGATTCGATACTCGGGGATTACTCCTCATTTTATATTACTTGAACGATCGGTACACTGCCGTTTCGTGCCGCAGTCGAGCTACCGCCTATAGCGGTGTGCGAGATTCGCGCCATCAAGTTTTTGGCGCCGTTGCCGGGGAGCACAGTCGTGTGAGTTTTCTGGAAAGGGAGAACATGAGAGAGAAGCCCTTCCATTTGTAAATTGCATTTCTTTGTTTTATTTCTTTTTATTCCATTTTCCTATTTTAATTAGGTTGCTTTAGTAATTTTTGTTAGGTGTAGTATTTTGCACAATAGCATTTTTATTTTTTGAATCGTATTATCTTCACACTATGTGGGCACATCTTAATTTCCGTTGCCGTTGGTGTGGAGCTACCTCCCACTCTAGTGATGAATGCCCTACGGAGAATAGTAGGCATAATTCTTATAGCCCAGCATATGGAGCACCAACTTCGTCTGGTACTCCATATGGTGCGCGTAAGTCTTATGGCTACTCTGCTGAGCCTTTACCGTCATACTTCTTTTCGGCTTCAGCACCCGCTGTGCCAAAGAAGCCCGCTAGGCAGTGCCGGTTTTGTCGGAGCACTGATCATGTCTTGAAGGACTGTGCCGAGTTTCTTCGCCAATTGGACGAGGATGACGAGCCGGATATCCGGATCGTCCCAACTCCTAACTCTGGCGGCACACCTTCAACATCCAGTTTTGTGTCTTTGCCACCTTCACATCTTGAAGGGTATGGCGTTGACACAGTCACCAGATGTGTGGCTGATCTATGCACCAACATTGCTGAGCCTATTCTCCATGTGCATCCACCACCCCTAGTGGATTCGATTCTTTGTGAGGAATTGGTGCTCGACTTTTATCTGAGCACTACTCCTCCCCCTGTTATGCATACTATACTCATCTCCGACGACATTGTTGAGGATGTGTCGCAGGATGAGGCTGGCGATCTATGTGTTGTGCCTATTCCTATGAAGGAGGACAACCTTCTAGGTGAAGAGGAGTTTTCCTCAACACCGGTGGAGGAAGTCCAAATCTTGGGCATGGCCACTGTCGATCCCGCCGAATCTTGTAGCATTGATGACAATGCAAACATTATTTTACTTCCCCAACCTGATGGGAGTGAGACCGGGATCACTCCCCCGATTTCTGATTATTTTTGTCCTTCTTCTCTTTTATTTCTTGACCCCCCTTCTTCACCCGAGCCTGTGCAGGTTGAATCTTCACAGGTACTTCAGGAGGACTTGGAGCTTTGTGCTCCAGTCAATGATGAGTGTGTTCTTTTATGCAAGGAGGTTGATTCCTCCTCCATTAAGGAAGCCTCATTCGTTGCCTTCTCCCCCTGCGGACCTGCTGTGGACGATACCTTGCTGGGCAAGGATAGTTTTGGTGAGAAGAGTGAGGACCAGGCCTCCTCCTCTTCTTACTTTCTTTTCCCTCTACCTGTGATGGGCAGGTTTTATTTATATTCGGGTAGAGGCGTGACTGTTCTTTCTCCGTATAGGTACCCGCTACCGACACGGATATTGGGCCAGTTACCTGTCCACTTCTCCTTCCATACTCCCATTAGCTAGATATTATAAAGTTTTGAATAAGTCGTGCTGGGATGACAATAACCCCAGTAGTTATCTTAATTTTTCCTGCATTGTCAATTCTTTTCTAATTTTATTTAGTTAATTGCACTTTATTTTTGTTTTCTATTTTCTTTTGTTTTTGCGGAGCTGACCCCTGCAGGTCCTTTTTCTGGATGGCGGATGTACAACCCCGATGTTCGCCACTCGCGCTCAAGGAGGCGAGCCCAGAGGGGCGAACCCTGATCTCCGGCGAGGTAGGTCAAGGAAGAGCAAGAGACTGCGCAGGCGAGCGAGCCCAGCGGAGGGGAGTCAACCAGCTTCCTTGAAGCTCGCCGAGGTGGCGCAGGCTCGCGAGCTCCACTCGCGAGGAAAGCCATTTTGGGGTGCGGATAGCCATCCTGGGGTTCGCCGACCCAGAGACTCGCGAGGGCAGTGTATGCAAGCCCGACCGGTTAAGGAGGAAGCTCGCCAGGCGAGCCCGGAACCTCTTGGGGTACAGTTAGCCATTTTGGGGTACAGTTAGCCATTTTGGGGTGCGGATAGCCATCCTGGGGTTCGCTGACCCGGGGGTTCGCGAGCTCCGCTCGCGAGGGCAGTCGGCTTGGCCGGGTCGCGAGGAGCGAGCCCAACCATCCGAGGAAGGGGTCCGCTAGGTGAGCCCGCCTCGAGTGAGAGTTGATAATACCTCTGGAGTTCACCGACCCAGAGGCTCGCGAGCTCCACTCACGAGGGAGGTCGCGAAGCGGGCTGGCTCGCCCCGTAGAGGTCCAGGAAGGGATTTTTACCAAGAGGCCCCCGGTGGTCTGCACCTAGCCTCTCTAAACAGCGGAGTTTGGTTGTTAGCAGACCCATCCGGGGTGCGGATAGTAAGACTGGACAGCGGGATTTGGCTATTGACAGACCACAAAACTGAAATCTATAAATAGACCTCAAAGGGCACCTTGGAAGAGGACGGTTCATTATCTGAGCTCTTCTCTCCCTAGGTCGCTTTGGTTTGGGCTCTCTAGCTCTCCAAGGTGCCCGAGTCTTAGCTTTGGCTTGGGAGGGGAAGCGCTCAACGATCTTCCGGGTTAGTGGAGGGACCTCCTCGCTGAGACTAGGGTCTTCGCTCTTTGCTCGAGTCGTCAATCTTACCTCTCCCGAGGGACCGGTAAGGGCTAGCTGCCCCTCATTTCGGTGAGGGCCCCGAGCTCCACTCGAGACCGAGAAATCGGTTTCAACAGCGGATGCTGCAGCTTTGTCTTAGTTTACACGCGTCTTCTGGTATGCTCACTTGCTGAGCATTGGGTACTCTCTTTCCCTAGCCCTATTTTGATTTTCCTGTCATATATTATGCGGATTGTTTAGTTTAAGTCTGGGGGAGAGTAGTTCTGTGTGCCCACGCACGTGCACTATTGCATTTGCATACTAGGAGTATTTTAATTTCAATTATTTAGTTATGTTCAATTGCATTGCACACCACTACACCCACTCGAGCGTGCACTTAGCTGTTGGCACGTCTTGAGCCGAACTCATTTCTTTTCGTGTGATTTGGAAAATCACTGTGCTGGCTTAGGATTATGAGGCGGAGTAAAATGTTGACTCCGGTAGTGCTCCTAGTCGAGTGCTCATGTCTCGTTTAGAAAATCGTGTAGATTCAATTTCTTTTTATGCTTTTAGTTTATATTTTTTTTTCTATTAGCGTAAATATTGTTTACTCTACTCAATTGGTGAATCCGGTGTGAATCAAACGGTAGCATAGGAATGTGTGTAGATGCTCGTTAGCCTCGTATTGCCCGAGTCGGGAGAAAGGATTATCTTTGTCGGTGGCTAGAACTTGCCCCAAGCGATTCTTGAAGCATGGGTATACGGTTAGTCAATTGCGTGAATGTGGTATAGGCCATCATGTTGGCCCGGTTGAGCCTTTGTGCCCACTCCTATCGCTTTATCCCCGTTAGCCCAGTTGTGCCTACCCTTTCTTTGATTCAGCCCCACTGTTGTCTCACCAAAGCCTAAATGCCAATCCTAGTCGCACACCCAAATCTGAGCTTTAGCTGTTTATTATTTTCTTGAGTTGGGTTGTTGATTTGGTGATATGTTTGTGAAGATGTGGATGTGTTTTATTGTTCAGTTGCTGAAAATGATAAGAAAAGAAAAAAAAATGAGAAAAAGAAAAGAAGTAAAAAGAAAAAAAAAGAAAAGAAAAAGGAGATGAGCCTTATTGAAAAATCTGTGTATAGATTTATGTTTGGAGTAGGCGGTGCATGCACCCATGTTGTTAAGTCCAAGTCTGGGGGTGTGGTGTACCCACGTATTTGTGTGGTGAATGAGGATAGTTTTCTGCATTAGCTCATTTGGGTTTAGTGTCTGAGCCGTCATTTTTATCTTTGTTTTCCCTCACCTAAACCCAAGCCTCATCTTAAACCTAAAGTCCTATTGATTCACGCAGTTGAGTCATACAAGTGTCGTGGCCAGATTGTAAAACGCTGGAGAAGACGGGTCCATTGGGAGGTGTGACAGCCCTCCTCTACCCCGGACGCAGTTGGGACCGAGCTAGGACGTGGATTGACAACCCGACGATTCCTACCGTGAATCTACAATGAGACTCCGGATTCGGTCGTATCTCTTGCCTCTGTCTTCTACTTGTGTGGTTGTATTTGTTTGTAATCTCTATATTTAGATGATGACACTATGAATCTTGTTTATTAATGTTTATTTCATGTTTATGGAATCATATTATTCATATGTGTGAATGAGGTGCGCCGCCATCCATTTTCCACTCCACCACCGTGTCCGGTGCCGCACTAGCAATTGCTAGTGGAGTGCTTGTCGAAGAGGTGCCGGCGACCCTCATTCTGTTAGCCTACTCGCCCATCCGCCTACCGAAGCGTGGCATAGCGGCCCGTGTATTCCATCCCGCCTAACGAAGCAGCGCGCTCAAGGCCTGCCTAGTCTCCATCCCGCCAAGCGAAGCGCTGCATAGCGGCATTGCATAGGAGTAGTTATAGTTGTTTTCTTTTATTTTCCAAAAGCCAAATCACCCTGTTTCCGCATTCCATCCGACTCAAGGACTTCGATCTCAAGTCCTTCCTCGAACGTTAACTCCACCTTACTGTGTTCCTTGAGAGATTTGATACTCGGGGATTACTCCTCGTTTTATATTACTTAAACGATCGGTACACTGCCGTTTCGTGCCGCAGTCGAGCTACCGCCTATAGCGGTGTGCGATATTCGCACCATCAGCGGTCTGGTGAGAACGCACGACCTGGCGATCTGTTCTGCGGTCTGGCTTGTCTTGCCTAGCCGAAGTCTCCTGGCATGACCGCTGGTATCTGTCCAAAGGTAGCTGGAGGTGAGGTCGCGCGTTCTGTCTGTGACCGCGTGGCGGGTTGGCGTCTTCAGGTCGCGCGGTCTGTCTATGACCGCGTGGCGGGCTGGCTTCTTCAGGACTGTGCCGGTCTGGCGTGACCGCACAGGTTGGTCCAGGTTTCCATAATTCCGGTATGGTGTCTGTCCGGGTTTTCTCGTGGTATTCGCGGACTAAGGCTCTTAGTCGCGCGGTCTCTGTTCGCGGTCTCAAGAGGAGGCTGGTATGTGAACAGTTCTCTATTCTCGGTCTCAGGAGGAGGTCGGCATGGGAACAGGTGTTCGCGGTCGTGTGGCGAACAGATAGTGTTTGTGGTTTTGGGCAAACACTGGTGGTGGGCAGCTTCTTGGCGGTCTGGCGATCTCCTTATGGAGTTGCGAATTGACTGAGGGAGTGGCGATCTCCCGTTGTCTGGAGTGAATCCGGCGAGCTCATCAAAAGAATCAGAAAGAACTGTTGATGATCGCGCGGGTTGATTGGTCTGGTCGCGTGGTCTTGGGGTGGTGATCCTATCTCATAGGGCGGTTAGTGGATCAGGTCCCATGCCTATAAATAGGAGACACTGTAGCAACAAATTAAGACACACCAAGTGTAAGCTGAGTTGTTCCTAATTCCTGCGGTCTATTTTTCTGACCGGGCAGTATGCTGATTGAATTTTCCTGTGCAGCTTCTGCGGATAGTGCGGCCTGCAACGATCACCTCTTTGATACGTTTTTTAATTTGTGAATGCTCTCTCTCTCTTTGAAAGAGAGAAGAAAGAGAAGAAAGCTCTTTCTTTCTTTTCGATTCAACCTTGGGCGGACGTTTTCGAAGAGTCCCGCGAGTAATTCTACTTTGAGGAATTACCCGTTATCCTATCGAAGGATAGAAGTAACGGACTCTTTCTCTTTCGAAATATCGAGGATTACTCCTCGGCCGCGTCCTTCGAAGGCTAAATGAAAAGATTGAAAAAGGGCTTTGCTTTATGTTGAAATTAAAATTGAAAGCTTTTTGAAAATATTGTTGCAACAATTTTTTGAGTAGTTGCAACAATTCTTTAAGAGCGTTTTAAAACTTCTTTTACCTTGAGCTAGTTGCAACAACCAAAGAGGTGTTGCAACAAATTTTTTAGTGTTTTTAAAAGAGAGTTTTAAAAAGTGCTTTAGAGAGAAAGCTTTTGGGTTTATGTAATTATCCGGACTAAAATCAATAAAGGCAAGTGGACCTTATCGATAGTAGTATAGGATATTTCTTTTGAAATATCAAGGTCGTATTTTTCCAAGGTCGTATCGATTATTTCTACTTCTTAGGAACGCGCTATTATTTTATCGAAAAGAGTTTGAAATTGATTTTTATGATTTTATAGAAAAGCTAGTGACGAAAATGATAACTATCGTGGGCTTGGTGTGCGTTTAGCAAAAACCAAGAAAAGCGATGAAAAGAAAAAGAACGAAAACGTTAATTTAAAAAGTAGTTTTGCTTAGAATTTTTTAGGGTTTTATAAAACAATAATGATAACTACGGCGATAATAAGCGATTGAGCGGGTAGCGGAATTAAGCAAAAAGCAAATATATAAAAAATAAAAGACGCACTAATTGAAAACTCACGCACTCTACGGAATTAAAATGAAAGCTGTAAATTGCAGAAATTGAAGAAATGCGATCCCTACCCAAATAGGTAGAGGGGAAATAAATGCGTGAGCAAGTCCTATCCAAACGGATAGGCGGGAAATAAATGCGTGAGCAAGTCCTATCCAAACGGATAGGCGGGAAATAAATGCGTGACGGAAATGGAAACTATTCGATTACAAAAAAGGCGCAAACTTTATACTCATACACACACCCACTCTACGTTAATGAAATCTAATTAAAATAAAACAAATCTAAACTCATACACTCACACACACAACAATAATGAAACTAAGTTAAAAAGAAAAGAAAATCTATTCTCATACACTCACACACACTAATAACAAAATGAAAATAAAAATAACAACATTTTACTCTCATACACACACACACACTTACAAAAAAAACAAAAAGAAAGTAAAAAGAACAAATGAAAACAAAACAAAACAAAAAAACTAATTAACCTCCTACACTCACACACACTAATATGAAATCATCTAAAAATTACAACAAAACTAAAAGCAAGAAAATTACACTCATACACACACACACTCTAATTAAAATGACAAACTTAACAAAAATTACAAAATTACAAAAAAAACTAAAACTAAAAAAAGAAAAGAACAAAAAGAGAACAACACTTAGAACAAAGAGACGATTTTTACAAAACAAGAGAGCTAATTTATTTCCATTGCCATCAAAAAGGGGTTACAAATAAGAGAGAGAAATGCAAACAAAGAGAACTAAAAACCTTAAACACCAAATGGATCACAACCTCAAGATTTAACTCTCCAAATTGTGAACCCTAAATACAATGGCCTACCCCTCTTATTTATAGGCAAAAGAGGGGGGTGCCAATAACAAAAAAAAAGAGAAAAATGGTGGGAAGCAGCTGGCATTTGACAAAGGTAGCCAATTTTGACTTTGGCATTTGATGGAAGGAGTTCTGGCGAGTTGGGATGCCAATAGCAGCTCGGGTGCCAATAGCAGGAAGCTTCTGGCGAGTTTCGGGCTGGGACAGCTGGCGGGCGCGTGAGAGCTTGGAGTCGGCAGGCGGGTTCCGGGCTAGCGGGTTAGCGGGCTGGCGCGGGTCTGCGGATAGCGGGATTAATCTAAGCAAAATGCTGCCGCCTGGTTTCGAACCAGCCACCTCCCTGTTGGAAATCAAGCTCCTATCCACTAGGCCAAGCAAGCCTTGATGTAAACACAAGAACATAAATATACATATTATATATATTTACAGAATTTTTCTTTTATAAATTAACTTTAAAATTCTTAACTTTAATAATATATATAACATTATTTTTACATATATAATACATTAAAATACATAATTTTTATTAACTTAATACCTATAATTTTTTTATAGTTTTATACAACATTATTATACACTAACTAAAATATACGTTAAATAAAATATACTAAATAAGATACACAATATATATATATACTTATTATTATTACATATTATTATATATATATACTTATTATCATTATATATATATATATACATATACATATATTATACATATATATATATTATTATATTTATAATATATTTATTATTCATTATTATTATTATGTTATTAATATCTTATACTACTATATTATTATATATATATATATATTTTTTCATCCTATTTATCTATCATGCATATTATTTTTACATCATTTATATTATTTATATTATTAATACTATTTTTCATTTATATTTACATATAAATACATGATTATTTATTATACTTATTATTTACATACATATAACTATATTGTTTATATTTTATATTATATATATATTATATTTATAATAAAATTATTATACAATAATATTTCAAAATTTTATTCTTTTATATATATAATTACTTATTTTTACAAAAGAAAAAAAGAAGCGATTATTTCAATGATTTAAAAGCAATATGTGCAAAATTACCCAAAATTAGGCTAGAAATGATACTACAAATATGCATAATTTGATATTCATCAAACACCCCCATACTTAAGCTTTTGCTATTCCAGAGCAAAAGTAAGGGATACCCATAAGACGTTTAATAAAATTTTTAATTTACTAAAGTTTTTATTAAATCAAAAGTAAGATCAAAATAAATTTAGGGTATTTAAAGAGGTAAGTCCAAAACTATGAAAGTAATTTAAAAAGAGCGAAAAAAATTTAGCGAGACTTCTAAAGTTAGCTAAATAGCATCGATTATTGCAGTCTTTGGTACCTTTTAATTAGAATAGAATTATATAAAACCTTAACTTTTTTAAGAAAGTTTTTAAGAATAAATAAAGCCTACTAATTATGCTCTCTCAAACTTTTTTAAATTAAAATCTAGGTACAATTTTATTGGCTAAGGGGTAGGGGAAAAAAGGTAGCCTTGGCAAAAAGAAGAGTGCTTGGATTTAGGGGTGATGGATTTTATCTTCTCACCCCGCCTTTTTGGTGGTTTTACTTTGGTTCCCAGCGTTGGTTTACGCGGGATAACTGAAATCTTTTCTAAACTTAACCCAATGCCCGTGTTTACGGAATTTTATTCCCATTGACACGGGATTTCTTTTAACAATATTGGGTGCCTGTGTTTACGGAATCTTTTTATTCCCATTGACACATGATTTCTTTTAAAACTATCTTCTTTTACTTTTTTATGCCAAGCTAAAGGGGTTAGGGTTTCAAAAGAAACACTAGAATAATAAAAAAAAAATAGAGAGCAAAATTTAGTAGATTAGAATATTCCTAAAGTTTCACAAGTTCGAGTTGGAATAATTGAATCTAAAGATGGTTTGCCAATTTAATACAAAAACGAATCTATTTAGGGTTAACTCGAGTTAGTGCTAAAAGTTTTGTTCTCAAATTGAATTAAGATCGTAAGATTTTCTTTACAACTGAAAATTCCTCGATTTAAATTTTTCAAACTATGAAATAAATAAAATTGATTTAGCAAATCATAAATAATGAAAAACGCTTAAAGATAAAACTAACCTCGCCTTGGGAATAACAAAAAGCTAAGTAGGGGTTTTATTTTATTTTTGGGTTTTTTGATAAGTTTTTCAAATTTTTTTTTTTTTTAAGATATGATATTTTTTTTGGATTTTTGATTTTCTTTATAACAAAATGCATATATAAATACAAAATATTTTTGATTTTTCTAAGATATTTTTTTTTTCCTCATATTTTTTTTTGATTGTTTTAATTTTGTTAAAAATATGTACATAAAAAAAGGGAAAAAAGAAAGAAAGAAAAGAAAATAAAAGAACATAAATATTTTTGGTGTTATGACAAAATTAATTTTGTTATAACAAATTTTTAAGTACTTTTTTCATCATTTTTTTTTTATTTTGATTTATAACAAAAAACATATGTAAATACATATATATTTACATTAATACTAAAAAAAGGAAAAAGAAAGAAAAAGAAAGACATATATTTTTTTGAATGTTATGACAAAATTTTTGTGAATTTTGTTATAACAAATTTTTTTGTAAAACTTTTCATCTTTTTTGTTTTGGATTTTGATTTTATAAATAAGGTTTATTTATATACAAATAAAGACATGAACATAAAACATTGATCGCATTTTTTTGTTTTTGTGTGTTTTTTAATTTTTTTCTAAGTTAATTAAAGATTTTTTTGGATTTTTTTTTCTAATATGGGAGGGGCAAAAATAATTACAAAAAGAGGGAAAACACGCCCCCATTCTTAAAACCAACATTGTCCTCAATGTTGAAGGTAAGTGTGAGGAACGAAAATATTTACAAAAAAAGGATGAAGATTTTAATTACAAAATAAAAAAAATATATACAAGGATAGTTACAAATAAAACTCCACGAATATATACAAAATTGTTTTTTTTGGGTTGTTTTAGTTTTACGAAATGTACAAAACACGAATACAATACGTATAAAAGAAGTAAAAAAAACATATATTTTTTTGGTATGATAAAAATAAATTTTTATCATCTTTTTATGTTATTATTTATATTATATGTATTTTTTTTTGGTTTTAATTTTAAAATATACATGTTTTAAAATATATCTAAATTTTAAGAAAGATAAAATAAAGTAAAATAAAGAAAAGGCTTTAAGATAAAAACCAAGGAAGAAAGAAGAGAAATAAAAAGGTAAAAGCAACGGGGTTTTCTCGTTTCGAAATATCGATAAAAATCCCCTCTCGGGTTTGTCGAGTAATCCTACTTTGAGAAACTTCCTATTGTCTTATTTTAAAATTCCCAAAATTCTTTTTGATTTTTGTTTTAAAGTTTTTGCATTATTTTATTTTGTTTTATGTTTATTTTTTGAAATAGAATGATAATTTAAAATATGCATAATTATTAATATTATTATTATTTTTTTATTTATTTATTTATTTATTTATTATTATTATTTATTATTATTATTTTTGTTTAAGTTTTTATTTTTTTTGAAATGAAAATTTATTTCATCATTTTTTTTGGTTTTATAAAAAAAAGAGCGTAATTGGATAAATATGGGGGTGCCTCCCACGAGCGCTTTGTTTACCGTCTCGTAGCTTGACTCGTTGGCTGGGTACGATCTTTTTAGAGGTGGGGGAGGGGTATGGAATTTAACTTGCGTAGGTGTCCTCATAACAACGATCTTTTTAGAGGTGGGGGAGGGGTATGGAATTTAACTTCCCTCCCAGTTGATCCCCCGCGTGGTAGAGTTTTAGTCGGTGACCGTTAACTTTTAAGTCGTCTTTTTCCGGGTGGGTGATAAGGACGGTCCCGTATGGCCAAACCTCTTTCACTTGAAAGGGGCCGGACCAACGGGATTTTAGTTTCCCCGGAAAAAGACGAAGACGTGAGTTATATAGGAGGACGAGATCGCCCGGCGCAAATGATTTTGGAAATTTAATTTTGCGGTCGTGGTAAAATTTCGAGCGTTCCTTATAAAATTTATTACTCTCGTAAGCGTTCGCACGCCATTCATCGAGTTCGTTTAATTGGAATTTCCGGTTTTCGGCAGTTAAATTATGATCGAGATTTAAAAGTTTTAACGCCCAAAAAGCGCGGTGCTCTAATTCTACGGGCAAATGGCACGCCTTGCCGTAGACTAATCGATAAGGCGTACAACCGATTGCGGTCTTGTACGTCGTACGATATGCCCACAGCGCGTCGTCTAATTTAATTGCCCAATCCTTCCTATTAGTTGAAACGGTTTTTTCTAATATGCGTTTGATTTCCCGATTTACTACCTCCACTTGGCCGCTCGTTTGAGGGTGATAGGCGGTGGCGAGCTTATGCGTGACGCCATATTTGTTTAATATTTTTGCAAACTGGGCGTTGCAAAAGTGCGTACCCCTATCACTAACTATCGCACGGGGCGTACCGAAGCGAGAAAATAATTTTTTAAGAAAGTTGACGACGACTCTCGCATCGTTGGTGGGGAGAGCTTGCGCTTCCGCCCACCTAGATACGTAGTCGACCGCCACTAAAATGTAGCGATTATTATATGAAGGAGGTAGGGGGCCTACGAAATCTATCCCCCATAAATCGAAAATCTTGCATTCTAAATAAAAATTTTGGGGCATCTCGTCTCGACGAGAGATGTTACCCGACCGTTGACAGCTATCGCATGCGCTCACAAAAGTGTGAGTGTCTTTGAAGAGAGCGGGCCAATAAAAGCCCGCCTCCAGCGCCTTCTGCGCGGTCCGGTTGGCTTGATAATGCCCCCCGGCCGGCCCTTCGTGGCAGTGCCGCAAAATTTGCGCACCCTCCTTGTTCGAAACGCATCTCCGCACGACTTGGTCCGCGCAGACGCGAAATAAGAAAGGGTCCTCCCAAAAGTAATTTTTCAAATCAGAAAAGAATTTCTTCTTTTGCTGTTTTGAAAAGTCTTTCGGGAGCACCCGCGCAACTAAATAGTTGGCGTAGTCTGCGAACCAAGGCGAGGGAGAAGTTTTTAAATTATTTAAAGCTAAAAGACACTCCTCGGGAAATCGATCATCGATTTCCGGTTCGAAGAGCGCTTCCGCGATTGGGTGCTCTAAACGAGAAAGGTGGTCGGCCGCTAAATTTTCGGCCCCCTTCTTATCGCGGATCTCTAAATCAAATTCTTGTAATAGGAGGATCCATCGAAGAAGGCGGGGCTTAGCGTCCATTTTTTCTAATAAATATTTTAGGGCGGAGTGGTCGGTAAATATAATAATTTTTGAAAGCGTGACGTAGGGCCTAAACTTATCTATGGCGAAGACGACGGCAAGGAGTTCCTTTTCCGTTGTCGTATAATTAGCCTGTGCGGCCGTGAGCGTGCGGGACGCGTAGTAGATAGGATGAAAATATTTATTAACGCGTTGGCCTAATACGGCCCCTACTGCTATATCACTCGCGTCGCACATAATCTCAAACGGAAGGGTCCAATCGGGCGCCACCAGAATGGGAGAATGGATATGTTTATTTTTTATGGCATTGAATGCCTCTACGCACGCGTTATCAAAAATAAATGGAGATTCCTTCTCCAGGAGGTGGGTTAGCGGTTTTGTTATTTTGGAAAAGTTTTGAATAAACCGCCTATAGAAACCCGCGTGGCCAAGAAAACTACGGATTGATTTTATACTTGAGGGCGCAGGGAGTTTTTCAATTATTTCGACCTTGGCCTTGTCGACCTCCATCCCTCTTTCAGAAACTTTGTGGCCGAGAACTAAGCCTTCTCGAACCATAAAATTACACTTTTCCCAGTTTAAAACCAGGTTCGTGTCTTCGCATCGTTGGAGGACTCGATCTAAATTTTGGAGGCAGTTTTGGAAGGAGCTTCCAAAAACCGAGAAGTCATCCATAAAGACTTCCATAATATCCTCTACGAGCTCTCCAAAGATCGCCATCATACATCGTTGAAATGTAGCTGGCGCGTTGCAGAGGCCGAATGGCATCCTTCGGTACGCGAAGGTACCGAAGGGGCACGTAAAGGTTGTTTTCTCCTGGTCTTCGGGGGAGATAGGAATTTGTAAAAATCCCGATAGACCATCGAGAAAACAATAATAAGGATGACCCGATAGTCGCTCCAAAATTTGATCGATAAACGGTAACGGAAAGTGGTCTTTGCGGGTGGCATCATTTAATTTTCGGTAATCGATGCACACCCTCCAACCCGTAACAGTACGAGTTGGAATTAATTCGTTATGTTCATTTGCCACTACCATTATACCGCCCTTTTTAGGCACGACATGAATGGGACTAACCCACGTGCTGTTGGATATAGGGTAGATAATCCCCGCATCCATTAATTTTATTACTTCAGCCTTAACGACCTCCCGCATATTTGGGTTTAATCGTCGCTGAGGCTGGATGGTTTTGCGGGAATTATCTTCTAAGAAGATTTTGTGCGTGCAAAAAGAGGGATTTATCCCCCTAATATCGGAAATCTGCCATGCTATTGCATGGCGATGCGTGGACAAAACTTTATCTAATTCGGAAGTTTCCGAATCAGATAAAGAAGACGAAATAATAACCGGGAGTTTTAAGTCTGCGGCGAGAAAAGCGTATCTTAAATGGTCGGGGAGTGGCTTAAGCTCCAAGACCGGGGGGGTTCTTCGTAAGATGTTGTTATTTTTAAACTTTTAGAATTAAAGGATTCGAAAGGCGTATCTGGCGGTAGCTTGTCCAAAGGGGCGAGGTCCGCCAAATCCGGTTCGTCTAAATTTAAAGCGAGTAATTCATAAAGCGAAGAACACTCATCCTCGAACGCGGATTCTAAGTGAAAGCAAGAATCATCGTTCGATAATGAATTTCGCATCGAGGGATTAATAAGAAGGGTAACTTCGTCGTCCCCTACCCGAAGGAGGAGGCGACCGTTACTCACATCAATTAATGCGCGGGAGGTCGCGAGGAAAGGGCGACCGAGGATAATTGGCACCTCGGCGTCCTCCTCGATGTCGAGGATGACGAAGTCTACCGGAAAGATAAACTTGTCAACCTTGACCAGAACGTCCTCCACTACCCCGATAGGATATTTTATCGAGCGATCCGCAAGTTGGATGCTCATTTTCGTTGGGGTGGGAACTCCCAAATCGAGTTTTTTAAAAAGGGAGAAGGGCATCAAATTGATGCTCGCTCCCAGGTCCGCTAGGGCGTACTTTATTAATAAATTGCCGAATAGGCACGGGATGGAAAACCTTCCCAGGTCGTTTAGTTTCGGCGGCAATTTATTAAGTAGGAGCGCCGAGCATTCCGCATTTAAGGAAACACGCGAAATACCCTCGAGCTTCTTTTTATTAGAAAGGAGCTCCTTAAGGTATTTCGCATATTTCGGCATTTGTGAGAGTGCCTCGCAGAAGGGGACGTTAATTTGAATTTGTTTAAAAATTTGTAAAAACTTTTTGTAATGTTCGTCCTCCTTCTCTTTATTAAGTTTTGCTGGGTACGGAATTTGCGGGCTCGAGACGCCCGGCGCTAATTTTTTTTCCGTATCTAATAAAATAAAAGATGAGGGTGCAGGGGTCGGAGGCGAAACAGTTACCTGATGCTCAACCCGCAATGGGGAGTCGACCTCCTTGCCGCTGCGAAGGGTAATGGCATGGGCATTTTCACGCGGGTTCTGCTCCGAGTTCCCCGGTAGTGCTCCAAGTGGCCGCTCGGAGACCATTTTTGCAAGCTGGCCAACCTGCATTTCTAAATTTTTTAGCGATCCGGTTATATTTCGGATATTTGCGTCGTTGGAAGCCATGTATTTTGCAAAAAGCTCCTCGAGCGGAGAAGGTTTTGGAGGAGGAGGCGCAAAACCCTGCTGAAATCCTTGGGGATATCCATGCGGAAATCCTTGCGGGATCGCAGGTGGAGGGCGTTGCGCATTATTTGGGTTACTCCAGGAGAAGTTCGGGTGGCTCCTCCAACCCGGGTTATAGTTATTACTATATGGGTTGAAGGGCGCCCGCACTTGATTGCCCACGTAATCCACCGATTCCTCGCATAAATTATTATTATTATTAAGATTATTATTATTATTAAGATTATTAAAATTATTATTATTATTATTAGCCCACGCGGGAGTGGAGGAGGAAGCAGTCATCTCCGCCACTTGCTTACTTAGCCGCTCTACCTGCGAGGCTAAGTGAGTAGTGGCATCCACTTCGAAAATACCAGCCGGTTTAGGAGGACGCGACCTTGGCACGTTCCATTGGTACGCATTCATGGCCATTTCTTCGATCAGAGCTTGAGCGGCCTCCGGGGTTTTGTTGTTTAACGTTCCCCCGGCGGCTGCGTCGATCATCTATCTCGTTGAGAAATTCAAGCCGTTATAGAACGTTTGTACTTGAAGCCAAGTTGGTAGCGCGTGATGAGGACACCTATGCAAATATTCTTTAAAACGTTCCCAAGTCTCGTAGAGAGACTCAGAATCGAATTGAATGAAGGATGCGATATCGGTGCGTAATTTAGCAGTTTTTGACAGAGGAAATATTTAGTTAGAAAATTCTCCGTCAATTCGGCCCACGTGGTTATGGACCCTCTCGGAAGAGAAGTTAACCACGATTTCGCCTTTGTCCGCAGGGAAAAGGGAAATAAGCGCAAGCGAATGGCGTCATCGCTGACGCCATTAATCTTGAAGGTGTCGCAAATTTCTAAAAAATTATTAAGGTGTTGGTTTGGGTCCTCATCTGGCAAACCGTCGAACTGAATCGACTGTTGTACCATTTGGATTATACTGGATTTGATTTCGAAATTATTATTAGCTACCGCGGGGCGGGTGACGCTCGATCCTGTATCCTCTAAATTTGGCCTAGCATAATAGGCCATGGTCCGTTGTGGGGCCGCATTTAGATTAGGATCGCCCATCATGCCTATATGTATATCGCCGACGGATTCTTCGGGATCTATTTGTAGATTTTGATTATGAGATCGGCGGCGCTCGTGAAACGTGCGCTCGATTTCAGGATCAAAAGGTATAGTTGGATTATCCGAAGATTCTCCTCGGGTCATACACTATTCTTTAATTAATTTTTTGGAAGAAAGAGTTTTCTTTTTATAGATTTTTTTTGATGTTTTTGTTTTGGAAATATTTTTACAAGGAAGAAAAAGAAGGAAAGAAAGTAAAAGAGAATAATATATTTTTTTGGGTTTTTCTTTACTTAAGTAAAATATATAAATATATATTTTTTTGGGTTTGATTTTTGTGGGGCTTTTATATGAAAATATATGTAGCTATATTCGAAAATATATGTAAAAAAGGAAAATTGAAAAATATATGTATATATATTTTTTTTTTCTTTACTTAGATAGTATATTTTTTTAGTTTTTGGTTTTTTAGATAGAAAAAGAGATGAAATATAAGATAAAATTAATAGCGTTTCCTATTTCAAAATAACGACACAAGTCCCCGGCAACGGCGCCAAAAACTTGATACGTTTTTTAATTTGTGATTGCTCTCTCTCTTTGAAAGAGAGAAGAAAGAGAAGAAAGCTCTTTCTTTCTTTTCGATTCAACCTTGGGCGGACATTTTCGAAGAGTCCCGCGAGTCATTCTACTTTGAGGAATTACCCGTTATCCTATCGAAGGATAGAAGTAACGGACTCTTTCTCTTTCGAAATATCGAGGATTACTCCTCGGCCGCGTCCTTCGAAGGCTAAATGAAAAGATTGAAAAAGGGCTTTGCTTTATGTTGAAATTAAAATTGAAAGCTTTTTGAAAATATTGTTGCAACTATTTTTTGAGTAGTTGCAACAATTCTTTAAGAGCGTTTTAAAACTTCTTTTACCTTGAGCTAGTTGCAACAACCAAAGAGGTGTTGCAACAAATTTTTTAGTGTTTTTAAAAGAGAGTTTTAAAAAGTGCTTTAGAGAGAAAGCTTTTGGGTTTATGTAATTATCCGGACTAAAATCAATAAAGGCAAGTGGACCTTATCGATAGTAGTATAGGATATTTCTTTTGAAATATCAAGGTCGTATTTTTCCAAGGTCGTATCGATTATTTCTACTTCTTAGGAACGCGCTATTATTTTATCGAAAAGAGTTTGAAATTGATTTTTATGATTTTATAGAAAAGCTAGTGACGAAAATGATAACTATCGCGGGCTTGGTATGCGTTTAGCAAAAACCAAGAAAAGCGATGAAAAGAAAAAGAACGAAAACGTTAATTTAAAAAGTAGTTTTGCTTAGAATTTTTTAGGGTTTTATAAAACAATAATGATAACTACGGCGATAATAAGCGATTGAGCGGGTAGCGGAATTAAGCAAAAAGCAAATATATAAAAAATAAAAGAAGCACTAATTGAAAACTCACGCACTCTACGGAATTAAAATGAAAGCTGTAAATTGCAGAAATTGAAGAAATGCGATCCCTACCCAAATAGGTAGAGGGGAAATAAATGCGTGAGCAAGTCCTATCCAAACGGATAGGCGGGAAATAAATGCGTGAGCAAGTCCTATCCAAACGGATAGGCGGGAAATAAATGTGTGACGGAAATGGAAACTATTCGATTACAAAAAAGGCGCAAACTTTATACTCATACACACACCCACTCTACGTTAATGAAATCTAATTAAAATAAAACAAATCTAAACTCATACACTCACACACACAACAATAATGAAACTAAGTTAAAAAGAAAAGAAAATCTATTCTCATACACTCACACACACTAATAACAAAATGAAAATAAAAATAACAACATTTTACTCTCATACACACACACACACTTACAAAAAAAACAAAAAGAAAGTAAAAAGAACAAATGAAAACAAAACAAAACAAAAAAACTAATTAACCTCCTACACTCACACACACTAATATGAAATCATCTAAAAATTACAACAAAACTAAAAGCAAGAAAATTACACTCATACACACACACACTCTAATTAAAATGACAAACTTAACAAAAATTACAAAATTACAAAAAAAACTAAAACTAAAAAAAGAAAAGAACAAAAAGAGAACAACACTTAGAACAAAGAGACGATTTTTACAAAACAAGAGAGCTAATTTATTTCCATTGCCATCAAAAAGGGGTTACAAATAAGAGAGAGAAAATGCAAACAAAGAGAACTAAAAACCTTAAACACCAAATGGATCACAACCTCAAGATTTAACTCTCCAAATTGTGAACCCTAAATACAATGGCCTACCCCTCTTATTTATAGGCAAAAGAGGGGGGTGCCAATAACAAAAAAAAAGAGAAAAATGGTGGGAAGCAGCTGGCATTTGACTAAGGTAGCCAATTTTGAATTTGGCATTTGATGGAAGGAGTTCTGGCGAGTTGGGATGCCAATAGCAGCTCGGGTGCCAATAGCAGGAAGCTTCTGGCGAGTTTCGGGCTGGGACAGCTGGCGGGCGCGTGAGAGCTTGGAGTCGGCAGGCGGGTTCCGGGCTAGCGGGTTAGCGGGCTGGCGCGGGTCTGCGGATAGCGGGATTAATCTAAGCAAAATGCTGCCGCCTGGTTTCGAACCAGCCACCTCCCTGTTGGAAATCAAGCTCCTATCCACTAGGCCAAGCAAGCCTTGATGTAAACACAAGAACATAAATATACATATTATATATATTTACAGAATTTTTCTTTTATAAATTAACTTTAAAATTCTTAACTTTAATAATATATATAACATTATTTTTACATATATAATACATTAAAATACATAATTTTTATTAACTTAATACATATAATTTTTTTATAGTTTTATACAACATTATTATACACTAACTAAAATATACGTTAAATAAAATATACTAAATAAGATACACAATATATATATATATATACTTATTATTATTACATATTATTATATATATATACTTATTATCATTACATATATATATATACATATACATATATTATACATATATATATATTATTATATTTATAATATATTTATTATTCATTATTATTATTATGTTATTAATATCTTATACTACTATATTATTATATATATATATTTTTTCATCCTATTTATCTATCATGCATATTATTTTTACATCATTTATATTATTTATATTATTAATACTATTTTTCATTTATATTTACATATAAATACATGATTATTTATTATACTTATTATTTACATACATATAACTATATTATTTATATTTTATATTATATATATTATATTTATAATAAAATTATTATACAATAATATTTCAAAATTTTATTCTTTTATATATATAATTACTTATTTTTACAAAAGAAAAAAAGAAGCAATTATTTCAATGATTTAAAAGCAATATGTACAAAATTACCCTAAATTAGGCTAGAAATGATACTACAAATATGCATAATTTGTTATTCATCACTCTTCCTCTGAAAGTGTTCGGGCGGTCTGCGGCTTGTAGTGTGGGTTGCTGGAGTTCGGGAGAATCAGTGGAGTTCGTAAGGAGGGAGCGGTTTGCTCAGCGGTCTGAGGTGGTGTTCTGTAACCGACAGTGTTGTGCGGTTAGGCGGTTTGCAGAGATCGGCAAGGAGACCGCGCGATTTGGAGCGGTCTCAGTTATCTTCCTTCAAGTTGTGTTTTTCTTCTTTGGTTTTGTGTGCTGGCAAAATCATGTCTCGCCAAGCATACCTCTCCCTGTTATGAAGATTTTGCTTATCAATAAAGACTATATTTCCTTCATGTGCTTCTAGTTGTTTGGCTTGTGAACTCTAAGTTGTATGTTTCCTGCTCACTCCATAAAGATTCAAAAAAGTTCACATGGTATCAAAGCGAAGTTGGAGTGGATAGAGCAGTGAACAACTTAGAGTAGCCATCGCCTTTGTGAAGAAGGAACTAGTGGTAGAGCCATGGAAGCGAGGGGTCTTGGAATTGAGATGCTCAACTCGACCAACTTTAAGAAGTGGAGGTCTTGTATGCAGATCTATCTTCTAGGTGAGGACCTCTGAGAGGTAGTTGGAGGAGAAAGCACGGAGGAAGTTTTTCTGGTTGGAGATAACCATCATGAGGTGAGGAACTGGAGGCGGATTAATGCCAAAGCAGAGTTCGCCCTGAAGAGGGCAATATCACCCGATCTGTTTGATCACATCTTGGGGTGTGCATCAGCTGCAGAGATCTGGAGAGCCCTGGATGGGCTATTTAACAAGAAGAATGTGGCAAGACTTCAATTCCTAGAGAATGAGCTGGCCAGATCGGCTCAAGGTGACCTTTCTCTCTCTACGTTCTTCTTGAAGATGAAGAACTTGTGCGCTGAGATTTTAGCGCTGGATCCTGATGAGCCAATTTCTGAGGCGAAGCTGAAGAGGCACATCATCCGTGGCTTGCGGAAGGAATATGTTGCCTTTGTGACGTCGGTGCAGGGTTGGGCAAATCAGCCGTCTCTATTGGAGCTGGAAAATCTGCTTGCTTCGAAGGAGAGTCTAGCAAGGCAGATGGCGGGGGTGTCAGTGTCTGGGGGAGATGGCGAAGTTCTCTTCATGGGGAAGAAGAAGAAGTGGGATAAGAAGAAGACCGATGGAGGAGGCAATGGGCCTTCAACTTCTGGACAGCAGGAGAGGGGCTATGCTCCTAAGGCTGAAGGGAAGAAGAAGGGAGAAGGTCCCAAGTGCTTCAGGTGCGGAAAGGTTGGTCACATCAGGAAGGAGTGCCGGGTAAATCTTCAGGCGGGGCATGCTGCTGTAGGAAAGGGGGAAGCTGAAGCCAGGCAGGTTGATGGAGGATGGGGAGGAGCCTTATCGGCTTCTGTTGGAGCTGCGGCTCCTATCAATTATCAAGAGGACTGGATCGTGGACTCGGGGTGTGGTCATCACCTTACCGGGGATGAGTCGAAGCTTTCTTCAGCGCAGCCTTATTCAGGTAATGATGTCATTATTACTGCTGATAATACCGTGCATGCTGTAGAGAATGTTGGGGTTGTTTCCTTGGGCAGTGATAGAGGGCCACTAACTTTAAGAGTGTCTATCATGTGCCCGGAATGAGGAAAAACCTCTTCTCCATGACCAACGTTGTAGACGCTGGGTATCACGTTCTGTTTGGCCCAACATAAGTGAGGTTTCTTCGGAATGTGGCAGTGAAGGCTGAGGTAGTTCATGTGGGGAGGAGAGCTAAAGACTTGTTCGTTTTATCGACAAGTTCTTATGTTGACAAGATGCGGACAAACGACAGTGCTGTGATATGGCAAGAGAGGTTGGGGCACGTAGGGATGGATAAGCTGAAATCTATGGCGGTGAAAGGTCTGGTCAAGGGCATGCCTAGTCTATCTTCCTATGGTGACGGTCATGTGTGCGCGGGATGTCAGTTTGGCAAGTCTCATCGACTACCGTTTGACAAGTCGCAGACAAGGTGTAGTTTGTCGTTGGAGTGCATCCACGGTGACTTGATGGGACTGACTGCTACCCCAAGCCTCGGAGGTAGCAGATATATGCTGGTGTTGATCGATGATTACACCAGATATGTCTGGGTATATTTCTTGAAGGAGAAGGCGGAGGTGTTTGCCAAGTTTGTGGAGTTCAAGGAGCTCGTGGAGGGTCGGCTTGGACTGCGGGTTAAGAAGCTGAGGACTGACAACGGAGGGGAGTTCACCTCTGGTGAGTTCTCTACTTTTTGCAGGAAGGCGGGCATCCGGAGAGAGCTTACTTGTGCGCATACTCCATAGCAAAATGGAGTTGCAGAGCGGAAGATCCGTCATCTGACGGAGACCTGCAAGTGTTGGCTGCATGCCAAGAGTATCCCAAAGTCCTTTTGGGCGGAGGGAATGTCTTGTGCTGCCTACATCATCAACAGGATGCCTCTGAGTCCCATCAATATGAAGACACCGCATGAACTGATGTTCAAGGAAAAGCCAAGTGTGGCGCACCTTTGGGTGTTTGGTTCCACCTGTTATGTGCACGTTCCAGATGCGCTTCGGACGAAGCTAGATGCGAAAGCAAGGAAGCTAGTCTTCGTGGGGTAAGATGACCGGAAGAAGAGCTGGAAGTGCATGGACCCGGAGACGCGGAGATTTGTTGTATCTCGCGACGTCGTGTTCGATGAGGTGATGTCCTACAAGGGAGGTTCTGATATTGAGCTACCAGAGAGCAGGGTTGAGGAGCCGGAGAAAGCTATGGAAAATCTTCAGGTGGAGCTACCTGTGTCACTAGGTGGTCCATCAATATCTAGTTCTGAGGCGGAGGCTTCTGGTTCAGGAAACAGGGGGAGCGATGCTCCGAGTTCGTCTGAAAGAGGAGCTAGGGAAGAAGCTGCTGAAGATACTGCGAGTCAGGAGAAGGCGTTGCGGAGATCGAAGCGAACTATCATTGCCCCTGATCGCTATGCAGGAGGAAACATGGTGAGCATTGTCTCGTGTTTCTTTGCTGGTCCCTTGGATGAGAGGGAGCCATCGAGCTTTGAGAAGGCCAAAGGCGTGAAGGAGTGGGACATTGCGATGCAAGAAGAGATGGCAGCTCTCGAGAAGAATGAGACCTGGTCTCTGGTGCCCAGGCCCAAGGGCACCACTCCTGTCACATGCAAGTGGGTCTACAAGCTGAAGAAGAAGGCTGACGGCAGTATCGAGCGGTACAAGGCTCGCCTTGTGGCTCGGGGGTTCTCGCAGCAATACGGTGAAGATTATGAGGAGACGTTCAGTCCTGTGGCTAAAATGACTTCAGTTTGAGTTGTGATTGCCTTGGCGGCATGTTGGGGGTGGAAGATTTGGCAGCTTGACGTAAAGAATGCGTTCTTGTACGGCGAGATTGACAAGGACATCTTCATGGTCCAGCCGCCAGGCTTCGTATCTGAAGATTTTCCGGAGCATGTCTGCAAATTGAAGAAGGCCCTGTATGGGTTGAAGAAAGCGTCGAGGGCGTGGTATGGAAAGATTGCAGAGTATCTCTTATTCTGCGGGTTTGGTGCTTCAGACTCAGACTCAAGCTTGTTCGTCAAGAAGAGTGGGGAGCTTCAAGTCATCGTGCTGCTATACGTCGACGATATGATCGTGACGGAGAATTCGAAGGTGGAGGTAGCGCAGCTTCGGTCAGAGCTATCTATCAGGTTTGAGATGAAGGATCTGGGTGAGCTTCACCATTTCCTTGGACTCGAGGTGTAGAGGAAGGAGAGTGGAGTGCTGGTGTCCCAGGCTGGATATGCAGAGCGAATCGTGGAGAGGTTCGGCATGAAGGAAGGGAAGTGCATCTCCACACGTCTGGAGAAGGCTATGAAGCTTCAGAAGGATGAGGGAAGGATTCTGCAAGATCCGTTGGTGTTCCGAGCTCTGGTCAGGAGTTTGATCTATCTGACGATCACTAGGCCGGATATTGCTTATGCAGTTGGCAGAGTGAGTCGGTATATGGCGGAGCCACGGATGCCTCATCTGCTAGCGGCCAAGAATATACTGAAGTATGTCAAGGCGACCTCGGATATGGGTCTCCTTTACAGGAGGGATGCGGGCTTCGAGGTGCATGGGTACATGGACGCTGATTACGGGGGGATTCGGATGATCGGAAGTTGACGTCTCGATACGTCTTCATGGCGGGCCCCACGGCTATATCATGGTGCAGCAAGAAGCAGGATTCCGTGTCGGTCTCAACCACGGAAGCGGAATACAAGGCTTCGGCCTTGGCAGCTCAGGAAGCCATCTGGCATAGGAGGTTGGTTGGAGACGTCCATAAGGAGGTTCGGGAGCTGACTCTGCTCTGCGGTGATAATGAGAGTGCTCTCAAACTGGTGATCAATCCAGTTTGTCACGCGAGGACCAAGCATATCGAGATCAAGCATCATTTCATTCGTGAGAAGGTGCTGGAGGGGTCTCTTTCGGCCGAGCATGTTTGGAGTCAGGGCAACATTGCTGACATCTTCACAAAGACGCTGGCAAAGGGGCCGTTCACACGGCTAAGGAGCTTATTGGGGCTATTTTCAACTTCCCACTTCAAGGGGGAGTGTTGAAAATGTTGAAGTGGAAGTTTGTGAAGCTTTTGGATCTGGGCGGTCTGGGAGGAGGTCGCGCGGTCTGGTGAGACCGCACGACCTGGCGATCTGTTCTGCGGTCTGGCTTGTCTTGCCTAGCCGTAGTCTCCTGGCATGACCGCTGGTATCTGTCCAAAGGCGGCTGGAGGTGAGGCCGCGCGGTCTGTCTGTGACCGCGTGGCGGGTTGGTGTCTTCAGTTCGCGCGGTCTGTCTATGACCACGTAGCGGGCTGGCTTCTTCAGGACTGTGCCAGTCTGGCGTGACTGCACAGGTTGGTCCAGGTTTCCAGAATTCAGTTCTGGTGGCTGTCCGGGTTTTCTGGTGGTATTCGCGGACTAAGGCTCTTAGTCGCGCGGTCTCTGTTCGCGGTCTCAGGAGGAGGCTGGTATGCGAACAGGTCTCTGTTCTCGGTCTCAGGAGGAGGTCGGCATGGGAACAGGTGTTCGCGGTCGTGTGGCAAACAGACAGTGTTTGCAGTCTCGGGCAAACACTGGTGGTGGGCAGCTTCTTGGCGGTCTGGCGATCTCCTTATGGAGTCGCGAATTGACTGAGGGAGTGGCGATCTCCCGTGGTCTGGAGTGAAGCCGGCGAGCTCATCAAATGAATCAGAAAGAACTGTTGCTGATCGCGCGGGTTGATCGGTCTGGTCGCGCGGTCTGGGGGTGGTGATCCTTTCTCATAGGGCGGTGACTGGATTAGGTCCCACACCTATAAATAGGAGCCACTGTAGTAGAAAATTAAGACACACCAAGTGTAAGCTGAGTTGTTCCTAATTCCTGCGGTCTGTTTTTTTTACCGGGCGGTCTGCTGATTGAATTTTCTTGTGCATCTTCTGCGGATAGTGCGGTCTGCAGTGATCACCTCTTTCCTCTGAAAGTGTTCGGGCGGTCTGCGGCTTGCAGTGTGGGTTGCTGGAGTTTGGGAGAATCAGTAGAGTTTGTAAGGAGGGAGCGGTTTGCTCAGCGGTCTGAGGTGGTGTTCTGTAACCGGCAGTGTTGTGCGGTTAGGCGGCTTGCAAAGATCGGCAAGGAGACCGCGCGGTCTGGAGCGGTCTCAGTTATCTTCCTTCAAGTTGTTTTTTTCTTCTTTGGTTTTGTGTGCTGGCGAAATCAGGTATCGCCAAGCATACCTCTCCCTGTAATGAAGATTTTGCTTATCAATAAAGACTATATTTCCTTCATGTGCTTCTGGTTGTTTGGCTTGTGAACTCTAAGTTGTATGTTTCCTGCTCACTCCATAAAGATTCGAAAAATTTCACATTGGTCATTCAGATGGCGATCGAGAACTTCACCGTTTCCCGAATCCTGGTGGATAATGGAAGTTCGGTTAACATTATTTTCAAGAAGGCGTTCGATGGGATGGAGGTGGAGGCATGAAGGGTGTTGGCCTCGGACGGTCCGTTGTTTGGATTCTCCGGGGAGAGGAAGGAAGTAGAGGGAGGAGTAGGACTCCATGTGGTTTTCGGAGGGCATTCAAGGAACTGCCGCTTTGTCATAGTGGATGCCCCCAGCAGCTATAGCGCCATCTTCGGATGGCCGCTCATCAGCGCATTTCGCTATGTCCCCTCCACATTCCACCAGTGCCTTAAGTTCAATGACGGAGGAGTCCAAGTCCGAATCAGAGGTGATCCGAAAGTAGCAAGGGAATGCTACGTGACGGCAGTCAACACCATCTCTTGGATTGGAGAGGCAGAGAAATGGGACCAGGAGGTGGGTGAGCTGGTAGGGCTTGGAGGAGAGGGCCAGAAGGAGGAGATGGAGCAGAGGTCAGAGGAGCCGATGGAGGAGGAAGAGGTAGAGGGTCAGGCCCAGGGAAGGGGGCAGAAGAATTGATGGTGGTTGGGCAAGAAGGAAAGGAGGGGGAAGTCGAAGTACTCGCTAGTGGCGAAGAGAAGGAAGGAGATTAGGGAGAACAGTCCCGGTTGGAGGCCGTGGAGGAGGTCATGGATCTCGAAGTCACCACCCAAGCCGGTGTGGTGGAGAAAGTCAGGATCAGCGGGGAGCTCAGCCTGGAGGAGCAGAAGCAGATCCTAGCATGCGTTCAGGAGAACGTGGATGTCTTCGCTTGGAGCGCCGTGGAGATGCCCTGGATCGATGCATATATGGCTTGCCACCACCTCAATCTCGACCCCGGCACCCATCCCATCCGTCAAAAGAGGAGGGTCATAGCAGACAAGCTGAAAGGACCCATCCGAGAGGAGGTGGGTAAGCTCATTCAGGCAGGGTTTGAAACAGAGATCCAGTATCCAGGCTGGGTCTCTAACGCGGTCATGGTGAAGAAGGGGGGAGGTAAGTGGAGAATGTGTATCGACTTTTCCTTGCTTAATAAATCATGCCCCAAGGATTGCTACCCCTTGCCTAGAATCGACGTGCTGGTTGACTCAGCCGTCGGTTTCCCTATAATGTAATTTCTAGATGCTTTTTCAGGTTATCATCAGATTCGTATGCACCCCGCTGACATCAAGGATGTCTCCTTCATCACGGGGGATGGGTGTTATTGTTATAAGATGATGCCCTTCGGGCTCAAGAATGCAGGTGCCACGTAGCAAAGAATGATGGACAGGATCTTCCGAGAACAAAAGGGGAGAAACCTGAAGGTCTACGTCGATGATCTCATGGTAAAGAGTCGGGACCTCGAAGCCCACCTCCGAGACCTTGAAGAGACCTTTAAGACTTTGTGGAAGTATAAGATGAAGCTCAACCCCTTGAAGTGTGTCTTCAGGGCTAGCCGAGGGAAATCCCTAGGTCACCTGCTCACCCCGGCGGGGGTGGAGCCAAACCTGGACAAGGTCAAGGCAATAATGGAGTTGGGATCGCCCAGAAATTCGAAGGAGGTTTAGAGCCTCACTGGAAAGCTGGCCGGACTCAGTAGGTTCCTCTCCAAGGTGGGAGACAAGTGTGCACCCTTTTTAAGGTGTTAAGGGGAAACAAAAAATTCGAGTGGACCTCGGAGTGTGAGGGAGCCTTCCAGGATTTGAAGGAACAACTCACTCAAACTCCTCTACTCCAAGGACCGAGATTGGGGGAGGACTTATCCCTATACCTAGGGGTAGGGTTCGAGGCAGTAAGCTCGGTACTGATCTGGGAAGAAGGGAGAAAACAGTTCCCCATCTACTACGTCAGCCGAGTGCTGAGGAAGGCGGAGCTCCGGTACCCGATTCTGGAAAAGTTGGCATTCGCATTGGTGGTGGCGGCCCGGAGGCTCCGACCTTACTTTCAGGCACACTCGATCAAGGTAGTGACTGATCACCCACTTCGCAAAGTCATGGAAGGGGTGGAGCACTCGGGAAGGTTGGCAAAGTGGTCCGTGGAGCTGAGTGAGTTCAATGTTACGTTCGTGCCCAGGACGTCGATCAAGGCCCAAGCAGTGGCAGACTTCATGGCTGACTACGCAACCGAAGTGGGGGAGCATGAATCCCCCCCCCCCCAGTGGCATGGAAGATGTTGGTGGATAGTGCGTCAGGAAAGAATTCATATGGAGGGGGAATCATCCTGGTGAACCCCCAACAAGGGACAAGGATCGAACAAGCTTTGAAAATCCACTTCCCGATTACCAACAACCAAGCAGAGTATGAGGCGGTTATAGCGGGCCTGCGGTTAGCTCGAGAGCTGGGAGTGCAAGATGTGGAGGTCTCGACGGACTCCATGGTGGTAGCATGCCAAGTCAAGGGAGAGTTTGAGGCAAAGGACCCGACCCTCCTGCGGTATTTGGAGAAGGTCAAGGGGGTCATCAGGCAATTCCGCACTTTCTCCGTCAAGCACGTGCCAAGAGGAGACAGCACCCCCGCGGACCTCTTATCTAAGTTCGGTCCCTGAGCAGGAGGAACGGTTTCGGAACTCTTCCGACCCACCATCGAGGAAGGAGAGCTGATGGAGATAGATCAGCAGGCCTCGTGGATGGATCCCTTCATCACCTTCCTATTATCAGGAAAGTTCCGTGAAGAGGACATAGACAGACGATGCTTCAGGTATAAGTCAGCTTATTATTCCTTGCATGCAGGAGGGCTATATAGGAAAACTCTCTCGGGACTCCTGGCCCATTGTGTCTCCGAGGAGGAGGTTCCGAGAGTCCTAGAAGAAATTCACTCCGGGGAGTGTGGCAGTCACTCTGGGAGCCAAACTCTGGAGGGGAGGGTGTTGAGACAAGGCTACTTCTGGCCTACACTCAGCAAAGATGCAGCGGAGTTCGCAAGAAATGTACAAAGTGCTAGCTCTATGCTCCACTCCAACTCCTCCCAGCCTAGAGGCTCCGGAGCATCACAGCTCCCTGGCCTTTTGCCATATGGGGGTTGGACCTGGTTGGCCCTTTCCATCAAGCTAGTGGCCAGAGGAGGTTCTTACTAGTCATGATCGATTACTTCTCCAAATGGGTAGAAGTGAAGGCGCTGGCCAAGGTAACATCTCAAGTTGTAAAGAATTTTGTGTGGGGAGAGATAATTTGCAGGCACGACCTCCCTCTGGCTATAGTGACAGACAATGGGCCACAATTTGCTAGCGAAGAATTTGTTAGCTTCTGCACCCAGCTTGGCATTGACCTCAGGTTCGCATCGGTTCACCATCCGAGAAGTAATGGCCAGGTGGAGGCGGCAAACAAGATAATCGTCAACCTATTAAAGGAGAAAGTTGAGAACCTCCGGGGGAACTGGGTAGAGCAGTTACCATCCGTCCTCTGGGACCTGAGGACCACTCCAAACACCGCCACTGGGGAGACCCCATTCAAACTTTCTCATGGATCTGAAGCGGTCCTTCCCATAGAATTCGAAGTAAAGACCCCCAGGGTGATCGCTGCTGGCGAGGGGGATGGAGAGTGGCTAGTGGCTAATGATGCAGAACAAAGGCTGTCCTTGGACCTGGTGGAGGAACTCCGGGACCTGGCCACCATCAGTCAGGAGGAAGTCAAGCGACGAATGGCCCGATATTTTGACAAGCACATCCGAGTAAAGCACTTTCAGAAAGGAGATCTGGTCCTGAAGAAGGTCGACGCGGCCGGAAGAGGGGCCGCGGTGGGTAAGCTTAACCCCAACTGGGAGGGTCCATACATTGTAAGCGAAGTGCTCAAGTCAGGGGGTATCACCTCCGGGATGTAGAAGGGGTACCTCTCGGCCGAGCCAGAAGTGGAGATGATCTGAAGCAATTCTACACTTGAAAGTTTTTTACTATATTGTTTGTTGAATATCTTACCTTCTTTGTATGATGGTTGATGAGTCTGGTTTATACAGTGATTTCTGGCCTCATTTGGGTTTGTTTTAGTGTCAATGCACTTCATTTGTTGTTCATATACACTTATATTGATAGCATGGCATTTATGCGCCTTTTGTGCAATCCTTTCCCCTTTGTGGCATGTTTTTCCTATTTATTACTGTATGCCTGTGTTATGGATCCGGTGGTGTGCATGGATCGGGATTATGTGTACTTTTCCTGCAGTTCCTGGGGTCGTGTGCACGTTCGGGATGGTGCGGGATGATTTTTGGCCTAAAAAGCCTCTGATCGTGCGCATTCCTTTGCGCACGATCAGGCGCACGATAATTGATCGTGCGTTAATTCCCAGCCCAGATCAAGATCGGACCAAAGATATGCGCATGATCACAGGCCTTTCTTTGCGCACGACCACTGGTCGTGCTCCCCTGACCGTGCGATGTTTTCTGTTTTCCCTTTGCTACAGGTTGACTGCGCACGATCACAGGCATTCCTTCGCGCACGACCATTGGTCGTGCGCCACTGACCGTGCGCAGTACTTATTCTGCTCCCTATTTAAGGCGTTGTTCCGCGATTTTAGGTATTCAGCAAGGTTTTTGGCGCGATTTCTGCGCGCGACTCCGCCGTTCCACCTCTCCAAGGTCCCTCCTTCCATTCCTCCCCTTGAGAAAGCTTCATCCATTGATCCAAAGGGCATTCTAGGGTTCCGGAAGCATTCTTCGCCATCTACGACCAGCATTCCAAGAGGAAGACATCTCCATTGGGGGAAGAAGAAGTGAACCCAGCTCTGAGAAGAAGACGGGCAGCAGTTGGAGGTAGTGACAGCCTCTACATCCCGGAAGCAACCAAGGACTGAGCTCGGAGGAGGCGTGACGACCCCCCCATTCCGACCACGATCCGCGGCGAGGCTTCTCATCTCGTGGTTACTTCTACCCTTTCTCTTTTTGTGATTTGTACTCTTAATAGTTGTAATGAACTGAATGAACATCTATTTGTCTATGAATGGAAGTTTATTTATGATCTTGTCTCTTCGTTATGCTGTGTTGTGATGCGCTCCGCCCCCGCTCCACTTACACCCACACATTCTAGCACCCGCTCTAGCAAGAGCTGGAAGCGATAGCGAAGAGGTGCCTTCGACCCTCACCCCTCACATTTGCACTCACCTCATCCATATGCTCACCGGCCATCCGCTAAGCGAAGCACGACATCGCGGCCTGCACTGAACCCATCCACCAAGCGAAGCTGTGATTGCGACCCGCATAGTGTCTAGTTTTCTCATTTCCCGTTCTATAAAATCAACCAAATCCCCCTCTTGTTTTGTTAAACCTAGAACCCCCATAATTAATTTCCTAACGAGCAAATCGTATTCCCTAACTTGCGGTCCTTTGAGAACGATATTCGGGGAGCTACTCCCTACTTTTATTACTTGACAACGACTGGTGCACTGCCGTCGTACCGCATTTCGTGCCCGCTAATTAGCGGTGTGGAAATAGCGCGTCAAGTTTTTGGCGCCGTTGCCGGGGATATGTGTGTATCGCACCAAAGCCCAAAAGCCAATCCTAGTCATACACCCAAATCTGAGCTCTAGCTGTTTATTATTTTTGCAAGTTGGGTTGTTGATGTGGTGACATGTGTGTGAAGTTGTGGATATGTTTTAGTGTTTATTTGCTGAAAATGATAAGAAAGGAAAAAAAAGAAAAAAAATGAAAAAGAGAAAAGATGCGAGAAGAAAAGAAAAGGATATGAGTTTGAATGAAAAATTAATTCGTATAAGTTTCAGTTTGGGAGTAGGCGGTGCACGCACCCATGTTGTTAATTCCAAGTCTGGGGGTGTAGTGTACCCGCATGTTTGTGTGGTGATGAGGATAGTTTTTCTGAGCTAGCTCATTTGGGTTTAGTGTCTGAGCCGTCGCTTTTATCTTTGTTTACCTCACCTAAACCCAAGCCTCACCTCAAACCTAAAAGTCCTATTGATTCACGCATTTGAGTCATACCTGTGCCGTGGAGAGAGTGCGAATGTGTAACACCCCAAAAGTCTTAGTTCTGCGAAGTAGGCGGAGTGGTAGTGCTGCGCTCGGGATAGGCTAAAAATTCCACAACAGTTCTTTGCGCACGACCATTGTCCTCTTCGCGCACGACCAGTGATCGTGCGCCAATGATCGTGCGTTCATTCGCAAGGAATCGGAGTTCTGTCTCGGCTTATCGCACGACCATTCTCCTCTTCGCGCACGACCAATTATCGTGCGCCTGTGATCGTGCGCACTGTTTATTCTGCTCCGCGATTTTGAGCGGAGAAGACGATCCGGCCGTCCAAATCTTTTGGAATCCGATCCAATGGCTAGGATTAAATGTTGGAGGGTCTTAGGGCTTGTGAGAGGAGATTAATCCTCATTCTTTTGAGGTGTTTCTCTCTCCTAGGCTAGAGGAAGAAGAAGGAGGTAAGGAAGAAGAAGGAGAGATCCCGCCATTGACGGAGCTCCGTTTCGCGAGCCGTTTCCAGATCTGGAGAGTGCAGCCCGGTGCGGTCGTTTCCCTCCGTCTAGAATCTCGAATCCATGGCGAAGAAGAATGCTCCTAGGGTAACGATTCTTCCTCTCGATTCTTTGGACTTGTCATTTGTCCTCTCCTTCATTTCTCTATGCTTGCATGAGGAATCCCTTTCACCAAATGGGTGAAGTGTAGGATTTTCCTCAAGTTCTTCGGAACTCCGGGTCGATTGTGTCCGTCCCCGACTTATTGCATGTAGAAAATCCGGTAGTCGTGCGGATTTAGGCATTGTGTGTGAAGCCTATTCGTGGTCGTGATCCTGAATCGGTGATGCTTGATTTGCGACGTTGCATTTAGGTTAAGCCTAGAATGCGTGCCGGAGAATGACTCCGTGAAATCATCTTTAGTATTGCGGGATTTAAATTGTAGGCGTCTTGTGAAGATCCTAACGAAAGCCCCATGCTTGAGATTGGATGAAGGCAAACCTTCACCACGAAATTGATGCGGAGTGCTTTGTACCTCCTTTGTTGAATATTTGTGAAGCCTAGATCCTTGCGAAGGGGTTAGGTGCGTAGCTTATATTTTGTGTAGCACGTGTAAGTGCTAAACTCTTACGGGCCGAGGTGAAGTCGTACCCGCGTCGTGCGATAGATCTCGACGATTAGAGCACGGGCAAAGCTAAACCGAACCCGTTTCCATGCAGATCGGTAAGAGGTCCCTACCTCATGTAAGCCGTGTGATCATGGGAGAGGTCGTGGAAGGTGATTTTCCTAGACCGACCAAAAGCTCTTTTTCCCACCTAAGGCGATGGCCCTTACGGTGGAGTGTTTGGTGGAATTGATGTTGTTAGCCTCATGCGGTTGTTTAGGCGGTTGTGGGGAACCTTTGGGTGAACCCAACCAACATCATGTGCATGCCTAGGTTCCCTCCTTTTTGATGCTCAACCTAGAAGATTGAATGTGCTTGAAACCTCACCTTGTGTAGTTGCACCTTCTTTATATTAGTACTTGTGCTAGTATGGCTTGCTTGCAGGGTAGAAGCTCCGCCACCCCGGAAAAGGGGTGGGGTCGTTATAATTTGGTCAGCTGTGCTGACCGTTACTTTGTTTGCCACCGCTTGGTGGAATGTTCTTATTCAGGTGCAGGTGAGCCTAGTGGGAAATAGCGGGCGGTGGCCCTTTTGCTGAGTTGGCCCTTGAAGGCCAACCTCCCTTTTTAGCTTTCTCATGTATTGCCGGCCTGCGTGCCGATGTATGTTTTGGAGTTTTAGTACATTTGTTAAATGTAAGGCCTTGAGGCCATAACTCTATTTCATGGTTTCATCCCTATGATAGTGGACAATTCTAATTGGAATGTTAAATCTTTATGCTTCCGCTAGTGTTTAGTATACTCTGTTGTAGTTTCTTTCTGTTTATCACCTTTTAACTCCTAGCTAGTGTGGTTTGTATGGCGTGGGGTCCCGGCCGGACCTACTGTTATACTATTCGTACTGGCAGGGTGTTACAATTTGGTATCAGACTTAAGGCGTCGATCCATAGTTTAGCGAATTCGGGACGAATTTCTTTTAAGGGGTGGTGTGCACAGGATGCGCATTCACCTAAGACGACAAAAACTAATAAGAATGTCCACTTAGGAAAGGGAAAAACATATTTGTTTGCGGAACCTGAGCGTTCTATGATTGTTGTTTGCTATGTTTTCAGTCACTAAATTGTGTCTTACACGATTATAGGTGACTAGGAGTGGTGCGGGGCCGTCTCAACCCCGTAACACTGCTGAAAGTAGTGGGTCGGCTGAAGTGCCAGCGACCACTCCTCCTGCGGAGATGATCAGGTTAATCGCAGAAGCTGTCTTCGCGATGATAATTGCTCAACCGCAAAGGCTTGCACAGCCTGCTACGCCTAATACAGATGCGGCCCCGGTGATCGAACCTGCAGTGGAACCTGCGGTGGAACCGAGGGTTGAGACCCCTGTGCCAGTGGCTGCAGTGGAACCTGCAGTGGTGCAAAGGGTGGAGCGTCCTGTAGAGCGTGTAGTTGTTGCGCGAGCGCGTGATCAACAGCTGCAACACTTTCTAATCTTCCACCCTCCAACATTCTAGGGGACCGGATCCCCAACGGAGGCGGAGGACTGGCTGTCAACGGTTAGGAAAATTCTAAGGGCGACAGCAACAGAAGAAGTTATGATGGTCACTTTAGCCACCTTCCTCCTTAACGGAGAGGCAGAGCGTTGGTGGGCCGAACAGGAAGTGCACAGGTTTGGAGGCAAGGAGATTACCGAGATCACGTTAGCGGAGTTCTCAAAGTCATTTCTTCAAAGGTATATTCCTTCTGCCCAACGCATTGCATTGCAGAACCAGTTTCTGATGTTAACTCAAGGCGACAGCTCGGTGGATGAGTACTTGCACGAGTTCACTAAACTGGGTCGTTATGCAGGGCCTATGATGGAAGATGAAGAGACAAAGACGAACAAGTTCTATGAAGGTCTTCGGGATGAGTTGAGGCTGCTCCTTGCAGGCCCAATGACGTTAGGTTTCCAGGTGATGGTCCAAACTGCCAGATCCCTAGAGTTGGACATGAAGAGAGTACAAGCAAAAACCGTGGCAAAGAAACCTGAGTTTCATGCGCCGGCCTCTCAGTCCAAGTCAGAGTTCAGAAAGAACAAAAGGAAGTTCAAACCGGCGGAGCATTCTCGCTCAAATGTTTCGGGAGCAACGACTGTGCGGGGTCCTATCACGTGTTTCACCTGCGGGGAGGTGGGACACAAGGCCGCGGTGTGTAGAAGTGGTCCCCCGAAGGCAGAGAACCGAGCGTTGGACCATGCTCGTGCTGCGGAAAAGGGTAAAGCTGCGGAATCTTCGGCTTCCCAGCACATTATTCCGACTCAGCCGAGAGTCTATTCGCTTGGCCAGCAAGAAGCTATACGACAACCTGATGTCGTCACAGGTATGGATTAAAAGTTAGCTTTTAAATATCTATTTGTGATTTTACCGTCGTGCAACCGTATGTTTTATTCGTGTGCAATTAGGCTTTGTCCTAATTTTCAACTATCCGGCGAGAGCTCTATTTGATACGGGTGCATCGCACTCTTTTCTGTCCGAGGACTTCGTGGTGCGAATCGGAGTGCCGTCTACCTTCGTAGAGGATAGATTAGAAGTAGTTCTACCCAATGGATCTCGCATGAGTGCGGATAGGAAGAGTTGTGTGAAGGTGCGGATCGGAAATCAGGATTTCAATTTGGAAGCATCGTTATTACCGTTAGGTGAATTCGATGTGATCTTCGGCATGGACTGGCTCTCGGAGCAGCGAGCATGCATAGATTGCAATTCAAAGGAGATCACTCTGGGAAAGAACACCGAAGGAGAAACCACATTCGTCGGTATGCGAGGAGCGAGCAAGACGCTGTGTCTGCTCTCCAAGTGGTTAAGGCGGTGAGAAAAGGCGCCGAGTTGTTCTTCACTTTGTTGGAGGCTTCGGAGCCAAAGCCCAGGTTATGTGATGTCCCAGCTGTAGCGGAGTACGCCGACGTGTTTCCTAACGAACTCCCTGGGGCTCCGCCTCATCGGGAGATTTATTTCTGTATCGAGTTGGTGCCAGGTGCCAAACCTGTGGCCCGCTCACCGTACCGGATAGCGCCAAAGGAACTGGCAGAGCTGAAGGTCCAATTGCATGAGCTGCTAGAGCAAGGCTACGTACGTCCAAGTTCATCGCCTTGGAGTGCACCGGTCCTCTTTGTGAAAAAGAAGGACGGGAGCTTGCGTCTATGTATTGATTATCGAGAGTTAAACAAGTTGACCGAGAAGAACCGATATCCGATTCCAAGAATCGATTATCTATTCGACCAACTGGTTGGGTCGACGGTATACTCCAAACTGGACCTAAGGTCTGGTTATTACCAACTGCGGATAAGGGAATGTGATATTCCAAAGACAGCGTTCAGTACCCGCTTTGGGCACTATGAGTTCACGTTGATGCCGTTCGGTCTGTCTAATGCACCGTCGGCATTCATGCACTTAATGAACAGGACGTTTCGAGAGTATTTGGATCAATTTGTGATCGTCTTCATCGACGACATTTTGGTATACTCTCAGTCGAAAGAGGAGCATGTAGGGCATCTGCACGCAGTTCTGAGCACCATGAGGAGGAGTCAGCTATATGCCAAGTTCTCCAAGTGCGAGTTTTGGCTATCGTCAGTAGCATTCCTTGGTCATGTTGTTAGTGGAGAAGGAATTGCAGTTGATCTGTCGAAGATAGAAGCGGTCCGAGCGTGGCCTTTGTTGAAAAACGTAGCTGAAGTCCGAAGTTTCTTAGGACTTGCCGGCTATTATAGACGCTTTGTGGAAAACTTCTCGAGGATTGCACTCCCTCTCACTAAACTGACTAGGAAAGATCATAAGTTCGTTTGGTCACCCGAGTGCGCACGAGCTTTTGAAGAGCTGAAGAGCCGCCTGACCACGACGCCCATTCTATGCTCGCCATGCGGTACGGAAGGCTACGAAATTTATAGCGACGCCTCGGGGAGTGGTTTGGGTTGTGTCCTAGTGCAGTTCGGAAAGGTAATTGCCTACGGCTCCCAGCAACTGAAAGTTCATGAGAGGAATTACCCGGTCCATGATTTGGAGCTAGCGGCCGTGGTATTTGCTCTTAAGCTGTGGAGGCATTATTTGTATGGCGTGGAGATCGACATCTTTACCGACCACAAGAGCCTCAAGTACCTGCTGGATCAAAGGGAGTTGAATATGCGTCAAAGGAGGTGGATGGAGTTCCTTGGGGACTACACCTTCGACATCAAATATACTCCTGGAAAGGGAAATGTAGTTGCGGACGCGTTGAGTCGTCGGGCTCCCGCTCAAGCAAATTGGATTTTGATGCACGATGAGCGTCTAATCCGCGAGCTGGAAGAAATGGAGATCATTTGTGTTGATCGAAGAGCGTCTACTTCAGCATGTTTGAACTAGACGGAGGTTCAATACCACCTTGCTGACCGAGTTCGACAGGCTTTGGAGCTGGAGGAGAGCATGAAACGCTATAAAGCGGAAACCGTTGACGGGTTAAACGCTGATTTCTCTTTCGAAGATGGCCTTATGTGGAAGAATGGTAGATTGTGCGTCCCAAACGTTGGTACTCTACGGGCGGAGTTGATGTACGAGGCTCATCATACCAAGTACTCGATCCACCCGGGAGCACGAAAATGTACATGGACATGAAGAAACTTTTCTGGTGGCCGGGTATGAAGAAAGACATTGCCCTCTACGTGGCCAAGTGTAACACTTGCGCGTTGGTGAAGGTGGAATGTCAACGTCCCGGTGGATTTTTGAAGTCCTTGCCGATTCCGGAATGGAAGTTTGACGATATTTCGATGGATTTCGTGCACGGATTGCCGAGATCGCAACAGGGAAACGACGCCATCTGGGTGATCGTGGACCGATTGACGAAGGTATCGCATTTTATTCCGAACCGGAAGGATGATTCTGTAGAAAAGCTAGCGAAGCTCTATGTCGATAGTATTGTGAGGCTGCACGGTGTCCCTCGTAGCATCGCCAGCGATCGTGACGGGCATTTCACATCGAAAGATTGGAGGCTTATCCATGAACTGTTGGGCACTAAATTGAAGTTCAGCACGGCCTTCCACCCGCAAACGGATGGACAGACCGAGAGGACCAACAGGACTATGGAGGATATGCTCCAAATGTGCGCTCTAGATTTTGGAAAGAAGTGGGAAGATCATCTCTTTATGATCGAGTTCGCCTACAATAATAGCTACCAAGCCAGTATAAAGATGGCTCCTTTCGAGGCCCTCTATGGTAAGAAGTGTCGCACGCCGTTGTCTTGGGAAGAAACGGGCGATACTAAGCTATTAAAGCGAAAGGATGTTGAGGAAGCAACTTCGACGATCCGAACTATACGTGAAAGGCTATTGATTGCCCAGGATAGGCAAGCAAAATATTTCAACGCCAAGCATAGGAACCTAGTGTTCGCCATTGGTGACCGGGTTTACTTGAAGATCAAACCGTTCAAAGGGGTATCAAGGATCCGACGCTTGAAAAAGCTCAGTCCAAGGTACTTAGGACCGTTTGAGATCGTGGAGCGTGTGGGTGATGCGGCTTATCGGCTTGCACTATCTGCAGAGCTGAGCGGTCTACACGATGTGTTTCACATTTCAGTTTTGAGAAAGGCAGTGCAAGAGCCTACTCACATCGTTGCGGTTGGCAAAGTGTCGGTTGATAGTGGGTTGTCGACGAAAGTCAAGCCCTTACGCATCGAAGATACCGAAGTAAAGCAGTTGCGGAACAAGTCCATTCGGATGGTGAAAGTCCGGTGGGATAATTGCGGCCGAGAGGAGCTATCTTGGGAGAGAGAGCAAGCGATGCTTGCAGAGTATCCCGAGCTATTCCTCTCAGGTAATTTATAACTGAAATTCCTGCTATTACTGTTTCGAAATTTTGGGACGAAATTCTTTAAAGGGGCGTGGAGTTGTAACACCCCAAAATTCTTAGTTCAGCGAAGTAGGCGGAGTGGTAGTGCTGCGCTCGGGATAGGCTAAAAATTCCACAATAGTTCTCTGCGCACGACCATTGTCCTCTTCGCGCACGACCAGTGATCGTGCGCCAATGATCGTGCGTTCATTCGCAAGGAATCGGAGTTCTGTCTCGGCTTATCGCACGACCATTCTCCTCTTCGCGCACGACCAGTGATCGTGCGCCTGTGATCGTGCGCACTGTTTATTCTGCTCCGCGATTTTGAGCGGAGAAGACGATCCGGCCGTCCAAATCTTTTGGAATCCGATCCAATGGCTAGGATTAAATGCTGGAGGGTCTGAGGGCTTGTGAGAGGAGATTAATCCTCATTCTTTTGAGGTGTTTCTCTCTCCTAGGCTAGAGGAAGAAGAAGGAGGTAAGGAAGAAGAAGGAGAGATCCCGCCATTGACGGAGCTCCGGAGCTCCGTTTCGCGAGCCGTTTCCAGATCTGGAGAGTGCAGCCCGGTGCGGTCGTTTCCCTCCGTCTAGAATCTCGGATCCATGGCGAAGAAGAACGCTCCTAGGGTAACAATTCTTCCTCTCGATTCTTTGGACTTGTCATTTGTCCTCTCCTTCATTTCTCTCTGCTTGCATGAGGAATCCCTTTCACCAAATGGGTGAAGTGTAGGATTTTCCTCAAGTTCTTCGGAACTCCGGTTCGATTGTGTCCGTCCCCGGCATATTGCATGTAGAAATTCCGGTAGTCGTGCGGATTTAGGCATTGTGTGTGAAGCCTATTCGTGGTCGTGAGCCCGAATCGGTGATGCTTGATTTGCGACGTTGCATTTAGGTTAAGCCTAGAATGCGTGCCAGAGAATGACTCCGTGAAATCATCTTTAGTATTGCGGGATTTAAATTGTAGGCGTCTTGTGAAGATCCTAACGAAAGCCCCATGCTTGAGATTGGATGAAGGCAAACCTTTACCACGAAATTGATGCGGAGTGCTTTGTACCTCCTTTGTTGAATATTTGGGAAGCCTAGATCCTTGCGAAGGGGTTAGGTGCGTAGCTTATATTTTGTGTAGCACGTGTAAGTGCTAAACTCTTACGGGTCGAGGTGAAGCCGTACCCGCGTCGTGCGATAGATCGCGACGATTAGAGCACGGGCAAAGCTAAACCGAACCCGTTTCCATGCAGATCGGTAAGAGGTCCCTACCTCATGTAAGCCGTGTGATCATGGGAGAGGTCGTGGAAGGTGATTTTCCAAGACCGACCAAAAGCTCTTTTTCCCACCTAAGGCGATGGCCCTTACGGTGGAGTGTTTGGTGGAATTGATGTTGTTAGCCTCATGCGGTTGTTTAGGCGGTTGTGGGGAACCTTTGGGTGAACCCAACCAACATCATGTGCATACCTAGGTTCCCTCCTTTTTGATGCTCAACCTAGAAGATTGAATGTGCTTGAAACCTCACCTTGTGTAGTTGCACCTTCTTAATATTAGTACTTGTGCGAGTATGGCTTGCTTGCAGGGTAGAAGCTCTGCCACCCCGGAAAAGGGGTGGGGTCGTTATAATTTGGTCAGATGTGCTGACCGTTACTTTGTTTGCCACCGCTTGGTGGAATGTTCTTATGCAGGTGCAGGTGAGCCTAGTGGGAAATAGCGGGCGGTGGCCCTTTTGCTGAGTTGGCCCTTGAAGGCCAACCTCCCTTTTTAGCTTTCTCATGTATTGCCGGCCTGCGTGCCGATGTATGTTTTGGAGTTTTAGTACATTTGGTAAATGTAAGGCCTTGAGGCCATAACTCTATTTCATGGTTTCATCCCTATGATAGTGGACAATTCTAATTGGAATGTTAAATCTTTATGCTTCCGCTAGTGTTTAGTATACTCTGTTGTAGTTTCTTTCTATTTATCACCTTTTAACTCCTAGCTAGTGTGGTTTGTATGGCGTGGGGTCCCGGCCGGACCTACTGTTATACTATTCGTACTGGCAGGGTGTTACAGAACGGGCAAGCCTATGGTCACCGACATTGATGGATTTCAATGGAGTTGTCCCGAGTCCCGATCTTTGGCAACGCTTGCCTCAGCGTTCAGTTTACTTTCTTCCTATGTACGACCTTATGATTCACCGTGATTCACTTGTTGAGTAAATGTAATATATAAATACACTCTTAGAAAATTTTAAACTAACATGTATATTTAGAAATTTTGTCTACTAGATTTCTATGCACATGCGTATGAGACTTCGCATATTACTCCGCCCTTGCAATTTCTAACCCTACTATGTCTTTTCTCGCTCCGCCGGATTTGTTTGCTCGGGACGCGCAAATAGGTAAGTCTGGGGGTGTGATGAGTCTGGTTTATACAGTGATTTCTGGCCTCATTTGGGTTTGTTTTAGTGTCAATGCACTTCATTTGCTGTTCATATACGCTTATATTGATAGCATGGCATTTCTGCGCCTTTTGTGCAATCCTTTCCCCTTTGTGGCATGTTTTTCCTATTTATTACTGTATGCCTGTGTTATGGATCCGGTGGTGTGCATGGCTCGGGGTTATGTGTACTTTTCCTGCAGGTCCTGGGGTCGTGTGCACGTTCGGGATGGTGCGGGATGATTTTTGGCCTAAAAAGCCTCTGATCGTGCGCATTCCTTCGCGCACGATCAGGCGCACGATCATTGATCGTGCGTTAATTCCCAGCCCAGATCAAGATCGGACCAAAGATATGCGCACGATCACAGGCCTTTCTTCGCGCACGACCACTGGTCGTGCGCCCCTGACCGTGCGATGTTTTCTATTTTCCCTTTGCTACAGGTTGACTGCGCACGATCACAGGCATTCCTTCGCGCACGACCATTGGTCGTGCGCCACTGACCGTGCACAGTACTTATTCTGCTCCCTATTTAAGGCGCTGTTCCGAGATTTTAGGTATTCAGCAAGGTTTTTGGCGCGATTTCTGCGCGCAACTCCGCCGTTCCACCTCTCCAAGGTCCCTCCTTCCATTCCTCCCCTTGAGAAAGCTTCATCCATTGATCCTAAGGGCATTCTAGGGTCCCGGAAGCATTCTTCGCCATCTACGGCCAGCATTCCAAGAGGAAGACATCTCCATTGGGGGAAGAAGAAGTGAACCCAGCTCTGAGAAGAAGACGGGCATCAGTTGGAGGTAGTGACAGCCGCTACATCCCGGAAGCAACCAAGGACTGAGCTCGGAGGAGGCGTGACGACCCCCCATTCCGGCCACGATCCGCGGCGAGGCTTCTCATCTCGTGGTTACTTCTACCCTTTCTCTTTTTGTGATTTGTACTCTTAATAGTTGTAATGAACTGAATGAACATCTATTTGTCTATGAATGGAAGTTTATTTATGATCTTGTCTCTTCGTTATGTTGTGTTGTGATGCGCCAAAAACGGCGCCAAAAACTTGACGCGCTATTTCCACACCGCTAATTAGCGGGCACGAAATGCGGTACGACGACAGTGCACCGGTCGTTGTCAAGTAATAAAAGTAGGGAGTAGCTCCCCGAATATCGTTCTCAAAGGACCGCAAGTTAGGGAATACGATTTGCTTGTTAGGAAATTAATTATGGGGGTTCTAGGTTTAACAAAACAAGAGGGGGATTTGGTTGATTTTATAGAACGGGAAATGAGAAAACTAGACACTATGCTGGTCGCAATCACCGCTTCGCTTGGTGCATGGGTTCAGTGCAGGCCGCGATGTCGTGCTTCGCTTAGCGGATGGCCGATGAGCATATGGATGAGGTGAGTGCAAATGTGAGGGGTGAGGGTCGAAGGCACCTCTTCGCTATCGCTTCCAGCTCTTGCTAGAGCGGGTGCTAGAATGTGTGGGTGTAAGTGGAGCGGGGGCGGAGCGCATCACAACACAGCATAACGAAGAGACAAGATCATAAATAAACTTCCATTCATAGACAAATAGATGTTCATTCAGTTCATTACAACTATTAAGAGTACAAATCACAAAAAGTGAAAGGGTAGAAGTAACCACGAGATGAGAAGCCTCGCCGCGGATCGTGGTCGGAATGGGGGCTCGTCACGCCTCCTCCGAGCTCAGTCCTTGGTTGCTTCCGGGATGTAGAGGCTGTCACTACCTCCAACTGCTGCCCGTCTTCTTCTCAGAGCTGGGTTCACTTCTTCTTCTTCCCCCAATGGAGATGTCTTCCTCTTGGAATGCTGGTCGTAGATGGCGAAGAATGCTTCCGGGACCCTAGAATGCCCTTAGGATCAATGGATGAAGCTTTCTCAAGGGGAGGAATGGAAGGAGGGACCTTGGAGAGGTGGAACGGCGGAGTCGCGCGCAGAAATCGCGCCAAAAACCTTGCTGAATACCTAAAATCGCGGAACAGCGCCTTAAATAGGGAGCAGAATAAGTACTGCGCACGGTCAGTGGCGCACGACCAATGGTCGTGCGCGAAGGAATGCATGTGATCGTGCGCAGTCAACCTGTAGCAGAGGGAAAATAGAAAACATCGCACGGTCAGGGGCGCACGACCAGTGGTCGTGCGCGAAGAAAGGCCTGTGATCGTGCGCATATCTTTGGTCCGATCTTGATCTGGGCTGGGAATTAACGCACGATCAATGATCGTGCGCCTGATCGTGCGCGAAGGAATGCGCACGATCAGAGGCTTTTTAGGCCAAAAATCATCCCGCACCATCCCGAACGTGCACACGACCCCAGGACCTGCGGGAAAAGTACACATAACCCCGATCCATGCACACCACCAGATCCATAACACAGGCATACAGTAATAAATAGGAAAAACATGCCACAAAGGGGAAAGGATTGCACAAAAGGCGCAGAAACGCCATGCTATCAATATAAGCGTATATGAACAGCAAATGAAGTGCATTGACACTAAAACAAACCCAAATGAGGCCAGAAATCACTGTATAAACCAGACTCATCACACCCCCAGACTTACCTGTTTGTGCGTCCCGAGCAAACAAATCCGGCGGAGCGAGAAAAGACATAGTAGGGTTAGAAATTGCAAGGGCGGAGTAATATGCGAAGTCTCATACGCATGTGCATAGAAATATAGTAGACAAAATTTCTAAATATACATGTTAGTTTAAAATTTTCTAAGAGCGTATTTATATATTACGTTTACTCAACAAGTGAATCACGGTGAATCATAAGGTCGTACATAGGAAGAAAGTAAACTGAACGCTGAGGCAAGCGTTGCCAAAGATCGGGACTCGGGACAACTCCATTGAAATCCATCAATGTCGGTGACCATAGGCTTGCCAGTTCGCACTCTCTCCACGGCACAGGTATGACTCAAATGCGTGAATCAATAGGACTTTTAGGTTTGATGTGAGGCTTGGGTTTAGGTGAGGTAAACAAAGATAAAAGCGACGGCTCAGACACTAAACCCAAATGAGCTAGCTCAGAAAAACTATCCTCATCACCACACAAACATGCGGGTACACTACACCCCCAGACTTGGAATTAACAACATGGGTGCGTGCACCGCCTACTCCCAAACTGAAACTTATAAGAATGAATTTTTCATTCAAACTCATATCCTTTTCTTTTCTTCTCGCATCTTTTCTCTTTTTCATTTTTTTTCTTTCTTTTTTCTTTTCTTATCATTTTCAGCAAATAAACACTAAAACATATCCACAACTTCACACACATGTCACCACATCAACAACCCAACTTGCAACAATAATAAACAGCTAGAGCTCAGATTTGGGTGTGTGACTAGGATTGGCTTTTGGGCTTTGGTGTGATACAAGTGGGGCTGAATCAAAAAAACGGGTAGGCACAACTGGGCTAACGAGGATAAATCGATAGGAAAGGGTGCAAAGGCTCAACCGGGCCAAAATGATGGCCTATATCACATTCACGCAATTGACCAACCGAAAACCCATGTTTCAAGAATCGCTTGGGGCGAGTTCTAGCCACCGAGAAAGATAATCCTTCCTCCCAACTTGGGCAACATGAGACTAATGAACGTCTACACACATTCCTATGCTACCGTTTGATTCACACCGGATTCACCAAATTTAGTAAAGTAAACAATATTTACGCTAATAGAAAAATGTAAACTAAAAGCATAAAAATAAATTAAATCTACACGAATTCCTGCGAGACATGAGCACTCGACTAGGAGCACTACAGGAGTCAACAAAGTACTTCGTCTCGCAATCCTAACCCCGCACCGTGATTTCCCCTTCACACAACCGAGACTAGTTAGACTCGTCGCACGCCTACAGTTAAGTGCGCTCACGTGGGTGTCGTGGTGTGCCATGAGATGAGCAATGCTACAATATAACACATCGTAAATCCTAGTATGCTGTGCACTGTGCATGTGCACGAGGTAACGATAACTCTTACTCCCCCAGACTTATACTAAGCAAAAAACATGTTCGATAGCGGCATAAGCTTAAGAAGGCTAGGAGGAGAGATTACCCCATGCTCAGAAATGAGCATACCAGAAGATATGGCATTTTGTTCAGAAGGCAGTGATCCCGCCATGCTCCAATAGATGCGGACCTGCGATTAAAAGGGTCCCAGCACAACAAAAATAGCAAAGAAAATGACAAGAAAGAACGGACCGAAATGGTCCCAAATGGGTTGTCTCCCAAGAGCCCTTTTGTTTAACGTCCTTGAAGGTGGACTAAATACCTGTATTATAGTTTGATAGCACAAGTCTTATAATAAAAAGCTAAAGAGACAGTACTACGCAGCAAATAACATGAAACAAGAAGCACAGAAACATCACAGATGGCACACAGCACAGCCCGGAGATCCCGCCACGCATCAGCTATATGCTGATTTGTGGTGGTTCTCCCCAGTCACGCGAGATGGGCAGGAGGTGAAAGCTTTAGGGCCCAAGGAAGATGTCTCTCCCTTGCCCCTAACCTCCTCCTTCTCGCGCCGGAGGGCTGCAGAGCGCGCAGCATGCAGGATTCTTTCCCGCTTCAGCTTTTCCACCGAAGGAGAACGCCACCGAGCACCAAGGGTGGGAGGAGCGATATTGTTTGTCGGATTGGGATCAGCCGGGGGCTTCATTTCTACACCCTCAAGAGGGGGTAGATCATCCCAATGAACCTGTTTAGATTGTTTACATTTCTTGTTCTCAATAAAGACATTGTTTGGAAGGCTCGTCGCTCCGCCTTCTCCCAAGACTTCCAACGCCTTGGTCTCATTGCTTTTCCCTTCTATCTCCAACTCATTATTTGTGAGCTACTTCGCTTCTTCTTTCAGCAGAGTGATACTTTTCTCCTCTCTAGGATTCTTCACGTCAAAGTCAGATTTTTCCTCATTAGACCTGCACTTACTTTTACTTACAGAGAAGTTAGGAAGATAAGATAATCCAGAAAGATTCGCAGCATTGGAAGGTAGAGTGACACAGCCCGTGGCGATGTGGAGGGTTGCGCCGCTCTCCTTCAGAAAAGGAACCCCCAAGATTGGCATGGAATCATTTTCCATGGGGCCGAGAATCTGAAATTCAGTGACCATATTCGTTCCATTAAGATTTACTACAACCTCAAGAATCTCACCTTCAGTTTCGACAGTCACTCCATTAGCCAATACCAGCGACTTCCGGTCCTTAGAGTTCATTGTTAGGTGCAACCTCTCAACGTCTTGCAGATCAAGAATGTTGCGAGATGCACCAGAGTCGCAAAGCGCGGCAACCTCGATGTTATTGATAGTACATTCAACAACGCATGGGCTAACTTGACCACCATCCGCGTCAGCAATGCTTTTGCCTTGCTCCCGTGGGTTCTTTTCAGTATTGCTTGGAAGAGCGCCTTGCGTACGCTCGGAGAGTACCTGGGACAATTGGCCTAGCTGCGTCTCCAAGTTCCGCATTGACGCAGTTTGATTGGCCATATTTGTTTGAGCCAGATCAACAAATTTTTCCATCATTTCTTCCAATGCGCTCTTCCTATGCAGTGGTGCATTTTGAGCAAACCCCGGTTGTGGTGGCCTTGGTTGGCTACCGGAGGCTTGCGCATCAAATTGATGCGAGCCTCCCTGCCATCATTGGTTAGGCACGTTTTGTTTCCATGAGAAGTTCGGGTGACTCCTCACGGCCGGGTTATAAGCGTTGTTAAATGGTATTCCCCGATTTTGATCATTCAAATAATTCACACTTTCATCAAAAGTTAATTCAGCGGGTTGCTCACCTGAGGGGCACTCATAAGCATGATGCCCGAGGTTTCCACATCCTTGACACGAAATGGACATTACTGGGGCAGGAGGGAGGGAAGGCCTCTTAAGTAGCATGACGTTGTCATAAGGTGCCGATGCCACCTCGGCAGATGCGCCTGATGTGCTCACCTCAAAGAGTCCACGAGCATTCCTTGGGGCGTTTCTCCCAGCAATCCAGAATGAGCTATGAGTGGCGGTGTCCTGGAGAATCCTCAGTGCGTCCTTGGTTGTATGGTTCATCAGGGTGCCGCCTGCAGCTGCGTCAATCATGGCCCTATAATTGGGCTCAATTGCAAAGTAGAAATTTTCCACCAAGCTCCAAGGCTGTAGCTCATGCTGAGGGCACTTCCGGAGGAGGTCCGTGAACCTATCCCATGCTTCCGCAAGGGTCTCCTGATCGTGTTGCCGGAAGGTTGCGATTTCTCTCCGTAAGTTTACAACCTTGTCCACATGGTGGAATTTTGCCAAAAACTTCGTCTGCAGAGCATCCCAGGTGGTAGCTGCGCCGGGTGGTATTGTGTGGAGCCAAGCCTTCACCTTGTCGCGGAGGGAGAATGGAAACAACCTGAGTTTCACCGTCTCATCAGCAATTCCTGCGTACCGAAATGTACCGCAAATCTTCCCAAATTCAGCTAGGTGAAGATGGGGGTCTTCACTGGCTAACCCGGAGAATTGGGCATTATTGCGGATCATATTCAGAATGGCCGGCTTTATCTCAAAATTGTTGTTAGTAATAGCCGGGCCAAATCCGGGGTACACACTCCCAACAGTAGGAGTGGTGTAATCCCTCATGGTCCTAGGCCGTGGCCTAACCACTTCGTTCTCATCAGCCGCTTGAGCTGCGACCGGTGCATTTCCCACTCCTGGATTAGCCTGATTTTCATTAACATTCATGGTGGCAGCCGCACGTAGACGCGCCCGCAAAGTACGCTCTATCTCAGGATCAAATGCTGCAAATTCACCGGGATGATGTCTATACATGCGCACACTATACCAAAAAGAGAAATATCAAAAACAAAAGCACCCTTAAACTAATTTCCCCAACAAATAAATCATAACCGCTTGCAGTCCCCGGCAACGGCGCCAAAAACTTGACGCGCTATTTCCACACCGCTAATTAGCGGGCACAAAATGCGGTACGACGGCAGTGCACCGGTCGTTGTCAAGTAATAAAAGTAGGGAGTAGCTCCCCGAATATCGTTCTCAAAGGACCGCAAGTTAGGGAATACGATTTGCTTGTTAGGAAATTAATTATGGGGGTTCTAGGTTTAACAAAACAAGAGGGGGATTTGGTTGATTTTATAGAACGGGAAATGAGAAAACTAGACACTATGCGGGTCGCAATCACTGCTTCGCTTGGTGGATGGGTTCAGTGCAGGCCGCGATGCCGTGCTTCGCTTAGCGGATGGCCGGTGAGCCTATGGATGAGGTGAGTGCAAATGTGAGGGGTGAGGATCGAAGGCACCTCTTCGCTATCGCTTCCAGCTCTTGCTATAGCGGGTGCTAGAATGTGTGGGTGTAAGTGGAGCGGGGGCGGAGCGCATCACAACACAGCATAACGAAGAGACAAGATCATAAATAAACTTCCATTCATAGACAAATAGATGTTCATTCAGTTCATTACAACTATTAAGAGTACAAATCACAAAAAGAGAAAGGGTAGAAGTAACCACGAGATGAGAAGCCTCGCCGCGGATCGTGGTCGGAATGGGGGGTCGTCACGCATCCTCCGAGCTCAGTCCTTGGTTGCTTCCGGGATGTAGAGGCTGTCACTACCTACAACTGCTGCCCGTCTTCTTCTCAGAGCTGGGTTCACTTCTTCTTCCCCCAATGGAGATGTCTTCCTCTTGGAATGTTGGCCGTAGATGGCGAAGAATGCTTCCGGGACCCTAGAATGCCCTTAGGATCAATGGATGAAGCTTTCTCAAGGGGAGGAATGGAAGGAGGGACCTTGGAGAGGTGGAACGACGGAGTCGCGCGCAGAAATCGCGCCAAAAACCTTGCTGAATACCTAAAATCGCAGAACAACACCTTAAATAGGGAGCAGAATAAGTACTGCGCATGGTCAGTGGCGCACGACCAATGGTCGTGCGCGAAGGAATGCCTGTGATCGTGCGCAGTCAACCTGTAGCAGAGGGAAAATAGAAAACATCGCACAGTCAGGGGCGCACGACCAGTGGTCGTGCGCGAAGAAAGGCCTGTGATCGTGCGCATATCTTTGGTCTGATCTTGATCTGGGCTGGGAATTAACACACGATCAATGATCGTGCGCCTGATCGTGCGCGAAGGAATGCGCACGATCAGAGGCCTTTCTTCCCGCATGACCACTGGTCGTGCGCCCCTGACCGTGCGATGTTTTCTATTTTCCCTCTGCTATAGGTTGACTGCGCACGATCACAGGCCTTTCTTCGCGCACGACCATTGGTCGTGCGCCACTGACCGTGCGCAGTACTTATTCTGCTCCCTATTTAAGGCGCTGTTCCGCGATTTTAGGTATTCAACAAGGTTTTTGGCACGAATTCTGCGCGCGACTCCGCCGTTCCACCTCTCCAAGGTCCCTCCTTCCATTCCTCCCCTTGAGAAAGCTTCATCCATTGATCCTAAGGGCATTCTAGGGTCCCGGAAGCATTCTTCACCATCTACGGCCAACATTCCAAGAGGAAGACATCTCCATTGGGGGAAGAAGAAGTGAACCCAGCTCTGTGAAGAAGACGGGCAGCAGTTGGAGGTAGTGACAGCCTCTACATCCCGGAAGCAACCAAGGACTGAGCTCGGAGGAGGCGTGACGACCCCCCATTCCGACCACGATCCGCAGCGAGGCTTCTCATCTCGTGGTTACTTCTACCCTTTCTCTTTTTGTGATTTGTACTCTTAATAGTTGTAATGAACTGAATGAACATCTAGTTGTCTATGAATGGAAGTTTATTTATGATCTTGTCTCTTCGTTATGCTGTGTTGTGATGCGCTCCGCCCCCGCTCCACTTACACCCACACATTATAGCACCCGCTCTAGCAAGAGCTTGAAGCGATAGCGAAGAGGTGCCTTCGACCCTCACCCCTCACATTTGCACTCACCTCATCCATATGCTCACCGGCCATCCGCTAAGCGAAGCACGGCATAGCGGCCTGCACTGAACCCATCCACCAAGCGAAGCGGTGATTGCGACCCGCATAGTGTCTAGTTTTCTCATTTCCCGTTCTATAAAATCAACCAAATCCCCCTCTTGTTTTGTTAAACCTAGAACCCCCATAATTAATTTCCTAAGAAGCAAATCGTATTCCCTAACTTGCGGTACTTTGAGAACGATATTCGGGGAGCTACTCCCTACTTTTATTACTTGACAATGACCGGTGCACTGCCGTCGTACCGCATTTCGTGCCCGCTAATTAGCGGTGTGGAAATAGCGCGTCAATGGTTATAACTGTTATGCGAGGATAATAAAGGTGACAAGTATTGGTGTTGGAATGCCCCAGATCGATTTCGCTCCCGGGCTCTCATTAGACGGGTGTACAGGTTGATCTCTGGAGAGGCTGGCAAGGTGATAGGTATTGCTGCTGGAATGCCCCAGATCGATTCCGCTCCCGGGCTCTCATTAGACGGGGGGTATAGGTTGATCACTGGAGAGGCTGGCAAAGTGATAGGTATTGGTGCTGGAATGCCCCAGATCGATTCCGCTCAAGGGCTCTCACTAGACGGGGGGTACAGGTTGATCTCTGGAGAGGCTGGCAAGGTGACAGGTATTGGTGCTGGAATGCCCCAGATCGATTCCGCTCCCGGGATCTCACTAGACGGGGGGTACAGGTTGATCTATGGAGAGGCTGAGGTGATAGGTATTGGTGCTGGAATGCCCCAGATCGATTCTGCTCTCGGGCTCTCATTAGACGGGGGGTACAGGTTGATCTCTGGAGAGGCTGGCAAGGTGACAAGTATTGGTGCTGGAATGCCCCAGATCGATTCCGCTCCCGGGCTCTCATTAGACGGGGGTACAGGTTGATCTCTGGAGAGGCTGGCAAGGTGATAGGTATTGGTGTTGGAATGCCCAAGATCGATTCCGCTCCCGGGCTCTCACTAGACGGGGGTACAGGTTGATCTCTGGAGAGGCTGGCAAGGTGACAGGTATTGGTGTTGGAATGCCCCAGATCGATTCCGCTCCCGGGCTCTCATTAGATGGGGGGTACAGGTTGATCTCTGGAGAGGCTGGCAAGGTGACAAGTATTGGTGATGGAATGCCCCAGATCAATTCCGCTCCCGGGCTCTCACTAGACGGGGGGTACAGGTTGATCTCTGGAGAGGCTGGCAAGGTGACAGGTATTGGTGCTAGAATGCCCCAGATCTATTCCGCTCCCGGGCTCTCACTAGACGGGGGGTACAGGTTGATCTCTGGAGAGGCTGGCAAGGTGACAAGTATTGGTGCTGGAATGCCCCAGATCGATTCCGCTCTCGGGCTCTCACTAGACGGGGGGTACAGGTTGATCTCTGTAGAGTCTGGCAAGGTGACAGGTATTGGTGCTGGAATGCCCCAGATCGATTTCGCTCCCGGGCTCTCACTAGACGGGGGGTACAGGTTGATCTCTGGAGAGGATGGCAAGGTGACAAGTATTGGTGCTGGAATGCCCCAGATCGATTCCGCTCCTGGGATCTCATTAGACATGGGGTACAGGTTGATCTCTGGAGAGGCTGGCAAGGTGACAAGTATTGGTGCTGGAATGCCCGAGATCGATTCCGCTCCCGGGCTCTCATTAGACGGGGGTACAGGTTGATCTCTAGAGAGGCTGGCAAGGTGACAAGTATTGGTGCTGGAATGCCCCAGATCGATTCCTCTCTCGGGCTCTCACTAGACGGGGGGTACAGGTTGATCTCTGGAGAGGCTGGCAAGGTGACAAGTATTGGTGCTGGAATGCCCCAGATCGATTCCGCTCCCGGGCTCTCATTAGACGGGGAGTACAGGTTGATCTCTGGGTAGGCTGGCAAGGTGATAGGTATTGGTGCTAGAATGCCCCAGATTGATTCCGCTCCTGGGCTCTCACTAGACGCGGGGTACAGGTTGATCTCTGGAGAGGCTGGCAAGGTGACAGGTATTGGTGCTGGAATGCCCCAGATCGATTCTGCTCCTGGGCTCTCATTAGACGGGGGGTACAGGTTGATCTCTGGAGAGGCTGGCAAGGTGACAGGTATTGGTGCTGGAATGCCCCAGATCGATTCCGCTCCCGGGCTCTAAGTAGACGGGGGGTACAGGTTGATCTCTGGAGAGGCTGGCAAGGTGACAAGTATTGGTGCTGGAATGCCCCAGATCTATTCTGCTCCCGGGCTCTCACTAGACGAGGGGTACGGATTGATCTTTGGAGAGGATGACAAGGTGACAAGTACTGGTGCTGGAATGCCCTAGATTGATTCCGCTCCCGAGCTCTCACTAGACGGGGGGTACAGGTTGATCTCTGAAGATTCTGGCAAGGAGATGAGTTCTTCATAAGGAAAGGTTGGTAAGCCTCAGGTTGACAAGCCTTCGGCTCTGACCAGGGCCTTCTCGCTCGGTGAGAAGAAAGATTTCGCATGATAGTATATGAGTGACGAGAATTATCCCTAAGCACTTCGGGGTACCTGGTGCTCGGCGGGAAAGTCGCCGACCCAAAGTGGGAGGCGATCTCTCGCCGGGAAGGAAAGTACCTTGCGAGGCCTAGAGGGAAGTGCGTACCTAAAGGGTTATAATCATAAGGCAAAGGGCGAAAAGCCAGGGAAGCCAAAAGCGTCCTATTCCTATCTATCCGATAACATAACATGCGAAAACTAACATGGCGAGAACGGCCTTCGCGAAGATGAATATCGTGTTAAGCGAGAACGCGATGTCAACATGAGAAAAACGATAAAGCTGGAAGAACGAGCACAGTGCAAGGTCAAAAAACATGCATATATGCAGTTCGCAATTTGATCTACATGAAGCGGCGGTCTCGCCGGCTAAAATGAAGGAAAGAGCAAAAAGTAAAAATCATGAGTATCGGAGATCGCTCGCAGATCCCCCCTCGTCATCACTACTCTTCACTGGCGGGAGCGGAATGAAGAGCTCCGGGACGATGTCTTCCAGAGTAATGTCGGGCGCGTCGGCAGATAGGAGTCCGGCCGCCTTCATCGTCTGGAAGACATAGCGAGCCGACTCGGTGGACTCCCACGGATTTCCTCGTCTCGCGCTCACCGCTCTTCCTTCTGGCGGCGGGGGGAAGGGGGAACGGCGGCACGGGACAGCTCGCAGTTAAGAGCTTTCAACCCGACCACCTCGCCCTCTAGGCCTTGAATGCGAGCATCAGCTCTTTTGGCAGCTGCGGCATCCTACAGGTAAAAGACAAGTTCAGAAAGCGAAGGGGTTGAAAGAGAGAAGTGGCGAGGTCTGGGTAACTCACCACATCGCTCGCTGCAGCGAGCAGCTTCTCCTTCAGCTGCGCATTCTCGGCGAGGAGCACCTGATAAGCCCTCGCGATCTCCACATTCTGTTGCTCTAGTTGTAGGCATCGCCTTCCTGTCATGTGGGCGAGCTCACCGGAGCGCAGCTGGGATCTCACGCTCTCATAAGCGAGGGTCTTTGGGGCCTCATCCTTGTAGGACCCGGCATCCTCGCGCCCATAGAGGGTGAAAGAAAAGTCATAGGTATGGCCGCTGACGGTCGGCTTCTACACCCAGGAAGGAAGGATGGTAGAGACTTCAGCTTTGTTAACCTCCGGCTTCCAATACACCAGGAACTCATCGGTCTCATCCCTGCGTCTCTGGCCGAGCCCAAAGTTCCAGTGGTTAACTAGAATGGGCGGGTTAGAGGTCTTCGCGGCATCCTCGCTCTCCTCATCGACCCCCCTCTCCTCGGAGAGGATGGTTAGGTCGATCTTGCCAGGGGCGGCTTCGGAGTGCCCTTTTACCTTAGAGGGGACGAGCGAGCCTTGGCTCTTCTTGCCTCTCTTCTTGGGCAGATACTTTGACGCTGGGCCCCGGCTGCTTGAGACCTCCGATCTCTTGCGAGAAGAGAGCTCAGCTGGGGTGGTGGTATTACGGCAGGACTCCGCTCCCATGGTCGCGAGAGCGTGGGTGGAGGAAGACTTCCGGTTGCTTACGTAGGGGGTTGAGTGGTAGATCTCGCTCACCTGAAAAAGTGAGGGTTAGACATCTAGCGCGGAAAACGTTGAAACCATGGAAGTTAGTGGGCAAGATCATTACCTTCCCCGACGAGCACTGGGGGTAGCGAGTCGAGGTTGTGGCGGAGATACACAACCTCGAAGTTCTTCTTGCAGAAGAACTGGTATAAGGAGGCGTTGTGGCCGCCGAGAGTAGGAGGATGGTAAGTGGTCTCGCTGTACTGAACAGGAGAGAAAGGGATGTTGCCAAAGTTCCCTTTGACGAAGAGGAACTTCTGAGCCCAGTAGTGAGCTTTGTTGACGGTCTCGTCGACCTTGGGACCTGAGCCCACAAAGTAGGCATTCCCATCTTTGTACGCACGGAAAGAGAACAGCTTCCGGAAAACCGGAAGGCTAAACTCGATGCGCTCCTCGCGCATATAGCAGGCAAAGGCGACGATGACCGCCATCGCGTTGGGGATCAGTTGACCCGGTATCACACCGTAGTGTCTTAACACCTGGCGAGCAAGATGGCGAGACCGTCAGTTAAGCGAGGAAGAATACATTCTCATCTAAGGAAAGGAAGGCGAGATTAGTAGTTACCTGGCGAACTTCTGGCCACAAAGGTAGCCTCAGACCCACCGCGAAATGGGCTATGGGGATCGTGAGTTCATCAGGCACGGGGACATTTATTGCATCATCCTTGGTAGGTTGGCGAGCGGTAAACTCCGACGGGATAAAGTCGGCGACGGCAGTGAGATATTCCTCCTCCGTCAAGATCGCCAGGAAGAAGGAGTGGTCGGTAAAGGCCCATGCACACTTCATCCTGCCCTCAGCCTCGCTCTGGTCACCGACCATCTTGAAGACCTGCGAGGAAGAGAATAGCGCAAGAAAGAGGGGGAAATGCGAGAGCTCCAGAGTAGTGAGAGAAGAGGGTTGACGGTAAATGCGGTGGTTGACACAGTTATGACAACCTATTTATAGCAAAAGTAAAAGAGCGGGAAGAAGCCCAAGCGCCGCTGAGTGCGGTTAGCCAAAACATCACATCAGGATCGTGGGCGATAATTCCCTGCGAGGTTAGCATAAGCAAATTCTTTGCAAGGGCAGCATGAGCAAATGGAATAGCGAAGAGAACCCATCACGAGATAGTTTTAGCGAGCGCAGAAGGGCTCGTTGCGAGAATATCATAACAAAAAAGGAATGCAGATATACAAATCGCGAGCGAAAGCTAATAAATGACTATCAATAATTACTACTATGCGAGAATTCACAAATATAAGTTGCAAATAATTACGAGATTGTCCAACGCAGCGGCAAGCATTAACAGATAATAAGAGTTCGCAGAAACGTAGGAGTTAGAGGGGATCGTGGGGCAACCATTTCCATCTGCCGCCACCCCGCTACCCGGACCTCGGCGGTACCCTGGAATTATAGTAATCCTGGGCCGCACGGCCCTCTCGATACATCAGGAAGGCATAATCCCTCATCCTCGCGATGTGCACCTCCGGCAATGTGACCATCTCATCTTGGGCGCGAGGCACCGCAGCTCGGAGTCTCGCGCACTCCTCCATCATAACAACCTGCCTATCCTCAGCGACCTCTCTATCCCGTCTCGCTTGAAGATTAAGGTCCAGCAACATCCTTCCATGTTTCTGAAGCAACTCTGCGGTTCGCAGCTTCATCGTCTCGGGATCTCGCGGATCCCCCAAGAAGTCTTCCACTTGGTCGGGGAGCGGGGACACCTCCTCATCCCCAAACACGGAATCGGTAGGCGGATTCTCGGAATTCTCTGCAAAATATTATGGGTTGGTTGGATAACCCATTTAAGTTCGCGCGTTGCATGGGGGCACCAGAATGCTTACCCAGAAGAGGGTGAGAACCCTCGAGTCGGCCCTGGAAGACGTTGCCGTAATGGGGGTAGAGGGACTCGCCTAAGCCAGGAGGGTAGGCTGCATTATTAATTGGGGGAATCTTTGGCGGTCGAGAGCCGCCAGTGCCCTCGCTCCCCAGGAGATCGAACCTTGGCATGTCCACAGTTTTGTCAGGAAGGGACGGAAACGGAAGCCGCAAATCTTCGCGAGCCGGGGTCTTCCGAGGTGAGACTGTGAAAAACAGGGAATAAGAGGTTGATAGTCAACGAAAGGAGAGTCAGTGAGCGAGATTAAGGGCGTACCTTCGGCGTTTTTGCAAGCGAGATGTGTGTCTGCTAGCGGACTTTGGCGAGACCCACATCCAAGCTTGCCAATGTCCTTGTTCGGCAAAATCTCCTGCGAATAAGCATGAATCACAGGCAAATGTATTGACTTAGCTAGATAAATTGCTCATACCTTCTCGAGGGGACGATTATCCGGGGAAGAGTTCAGCAGCACAGAGTCATCCCCAGTTTGGCAAGCCGCCTTCACCTTTTTAGTCTTCGGCGACTGAGCGGGAGGCAGCCGATTCATCCAGGCGGGGACCCCGGTCGTGGAGGGTAGCCCGCCAACTCTCATAGCCTTTAGGCGAGCCTCAGCTTCTTCGGAAAGAGGCATCTCCTGGCAGCTACAGTACGGGAGAAAAGGAAAAAAGAGTGAAGGCACGCGTCACTGAGGCTCGGGACGATATTTATAGCCCTCAGGGTGGGCCCTACCAAAGATTCCTGACAGATCATCAAGGGGCTGACGAATACTAGGGGTTGGATGTTTCTTCGCGAGCATGAGTAGCCTCGCGAAGAGCGGGGATTGTGTACAACCCCGATATTCGCCAGGCGAGGAGGTGCGGTTTAAGAAAGTCACATGACGAAGGAAGTAATAAGAGAGGAAGGCCATAGGGCCAGAAACCTCGTGAGAGGGGCCTTGGAAAAATATCTCTCTGAAGGCTCGCTGAGAGGCGAGCGAGAATGGTCGGCGAGATAGACACTCGCAGGCAGTTTGAGGAAGCTTTCTGAGCTCGACGAAAGGGGTCCCGCGTTCAACGAACTCTCCCGTATTCGTCGAGCTCACCTGCGGTCGTTGAGCACACCCCTGTTCGGCGAAATGTGTTCAGTGTGCGACAAAGTCAAGAGGCGGTCTCGCAGGAAGGCTCGCGAGACTGGGCCTCAGCGTCCTGCGAGCTCAATTCTATGTTTGACGAATTGCTTCCCGCGTTCGACGAACGGCTTGCTTCAATCTCAGCGTCTCAGCGGTCGACGAACATCCCGTCTTAGCGGTCAACGATCGGTTTAACATTTTGCGTTCGTCGAACTCGGCTGCGTTCTGATTATTTGTTTTTATTATTTCTGTTTTCAATGTAAAATTTCAAAACTAGAGTGTCATATTTTATTTCTGCTGAAATGTTTAAAATCTGTCAGATATATATGCTTTGTTGTTTTGTTGTTTATTATTCATTTTTTGTCAAATAGTGTCCTAACCCAAATAGGGGGAGATTGTTGAAACAACCCTATTACTGATTTGGGCTAGGATCACTATCTGTTGACTAGGACTAAGTTGACCCCATTGTATAGTCTAAGGGTCAAGGTTTTAGGTTGTTAAGTTAGCTAGAACTTAAGGACAAGTTAAGGTTCTGCGTTTAACAAAATGCATTGTACGTTCGACAAACATCTTGTTCTAGGTCGATGAATTGAGGCTATCTCAGCGTTCGACGAATTGAGGCTATCTCAGCGGTCGACAAATTGGCTCAGTCTCAGCGGTCGACGAATTGGCTCAGTCTCAGCGGTCGACGAATTTGCCCAGTCTCAGCGGTCGACGAATTGGCTCAGTCTCAGCGGTCGACGAATTTGCTCAGTCTCAACGGTCGACGAATTTGCTCAGTCTCAGCGGTTGACGAATTTGCCCAGTCTCAGCGGTCGACGAATTTGCCAAGTCTCAGCGGTCGACGAATTTGCCAAGTCTCAGCGGTCGACGATCTCAACATTCAGATCGACTAATTCAATTCTTCCAGCCAGATTTAGCAGTTTATCTTTCAGTTCGACAAACTCCAACTTGAGCTCGACGAATTCCAGTCTGCGTTCGACGAATCAGCAGCAGATGTTCAGTTCGACAAAATCCAACATTCTGTTCGACAAACTCAGTTCTCAGGTCGACGAAATTTCTCTTCAACTTGTTTATTTTAGAAGGATCAATTTTATTCTATTCTCTGAACTCAGATCATCTTTCAGCAATGGCTCTATTATTCCAAATAAGTCAAGCATTATATCCTTCCATTTATTTATTCCTTTCCATTGTCTTCTCCCAAGAATATAGCCGTTTGGCGTACTGGAAAAGGAAAAGGAATTAAAGTCTTGCTTGCAGTTCCAAGAAATCATCCTCCTGATTATTCTATTCCTTATTCAGAGGATTTGAAATTCAAAATCAGAGATATATTCTCAAAAGAAGAAGGAAGAAATAGTATTACAGTACAGCAAGAGAGGAAGAAGCAGTCGGGAAAAGATATACAGAAAGAAAAATACAGAGTTCATCTTCCTCAAGCAGCAGCTCTCTCAATCTCTGAGAACATCAACATTATTCTCTCAGTATTCTGCTGCAAGTTCAAAATCTTCAAGAGCAACAATAATCTGAGAAACCTTTGTCTCTCAGATTCATCAGCTAGAAAGGAAGATCTACATTCAAGAGAAAGCTTCATCCTCTACTGTCAACTATTTTCTATCAGATAAGGGGAGCTTTACATTAACTAATCCACTAGTCTTCTCTAAGATTATTGACAGAGAAGAACTTCATAACCCTCTTTATCCCATCTTGTACAGGGTTATAACTCCCTTCAAAAGTTAACCCCTTGGTGGCAGGGCACCTGAACAAAAACCTATGATTGGTTTGAGCACCTGATCAAAAGCTCATTGGTGTTTGGACACCTGATCAAAAATCCATTCGTGATAGGGCACCTGATCAAAAATCTAGTGGAATCCTACCAAGGGTGATAGAAGAGTAGACGTACCCAGGTTTATTGGGGAACTATTATAAAATCCTTGTGTCCTCTGTGCTTGTGTGATTTTCTGTATTATGTTGTGTGATCTCTTTGTGTTTGTTTTTATAACTCACTCAGTACACAAATAAATATCACTATTTTAATTCCGCTATAAAAATAAGTGAAAAACTTTTTAATACTCTATTCACCCCCCCCCCCCCCCTCTAGAGTAACTTTAAGATCTAACCTCCCTTTCCTTTGATAACAGAGATTACTTTCAACTGATATTAGAGAACTTTCAATTGGTATCAGAGGTTTCAACTGATATCAGAACTTTCACTATCTTTATATCTCAAGAATACCATCTCTCATCTCCTCAAAGTTTCAGAATCAATTCCTCTCCACTATCTCAAAACGATAGATGTAAAAACAGTGAGCAGGTGGGAGAAGAGGTTCACAAAGAAAGATACAGGTTAACCTTCTGCTCAAGGCTCAAAGACCCCTGCCACAGTACACCAAGTTCCTCAAGAACCCATGATTCCTGTTTAGGGGGAACCTATGAGAGAAGTAACCCCTCAAGAGGAGATGGATCCAGCTCATGAGCAATTACCTACAAGAGAACAAAGTGGTCATGCAGTTGTTGAAGAACATGATCAGTCTAACAAGTCGTTGAATGACTTTCTCAATGATTAAATGCACGCATTGTTAGAAGGAGATGAATATGAGCACCACTCAGAAACCCCTGCACCAATGGAGGGGGAGCATACAGGTCAATTGACAATGCTACCTTTACCTCCAAGAATAGAAGATGAACCACATCCTCTAGCTAGCACATCTCCCACAGTTCCATCACCTGACTTCATGTCACAAATGGAAGGTCTGTTGAATAGACAAAGGCAACAATTTGAAACCTATGTAAATTAGGCTATTACAGGCTGCAGAAATGATCTCTCTGCCAAGATAGAAGTCCTCCAAGAAGTTATTAATCATCTAAATCATCAAAATTCAAATGTATATCAGAGTCCTGCAAATGTTATGGCAAATACTGGGACTGAAATAGCCAACATAAATCAAGCTACCCTTCTAATTGGACAACAACTCAGAATTGTGCTTGATAGATTGTCTACTCTAAGAGAAAATTAGCAGTCCATCATCCATAATCAAGATGTGGCTTTTCGTGATTTTGAAGATACCATCAACACTGTCATTCAGAGAATGTCCTCCTCTGCTCAAGTATCTCAGGAGCTTGTGGACAATGTAGGTGAAACACTATTGCACCAGTTTCAAGTAACCCAAGATCATCGTTCAAATTCTTTCCATCAAGTTGTCAGGGCATCTCAGGGAACTCTTATGGATGCCATTGGAAATCTGAATAACCTCCTGGCTAGACAACTTCAAGCTTCTCAAGTATCCCTCTCTAAAGAAATAATTTTAGAAGCCAGAAAGGGGGAGATAATGTCAAGCCACCATGCCATGTGGCTAGCAAATGAAGTATGGTTCTCTTTGGATCTTGCACCTTTTAACTATGGGATAGCCTATCAACATCCAATTCCTGAAGGTAATCTCACTGAAGAACCATATCAAAGTGTAATGCCCGAAGCCCCTACAGAACAGTATCAAGTGCCTGAGAGCTATCAAGAGTATTTTGTCGATGTGCCTGCAAGTGGAAGTAGGCAAATCTGGAAAAGTAAAAGACACTTTGTTGACCCTGAAGAGCAAGATACAAAGAGAAAGAGAATGGAAGAATTTAAGAAACCCTAACTTTGAAGAATGGAGCCCTTGCTCAAGGGATATCATTCTGAACACTTGGAATCTATATCAGCAGGGAAAACATGATAGGGGACCTTCTACAACTCAGAGGAATGGCAAAAATATGAAATATGTGAAGCTGGAAGAAGGGATTATTGGAAAAAGATTAAAATAGGAGATACATCAGTGCCTGCACATGCACCTCTCAGATATCACCCCAAGCCCTATAACTACTTTGAAAGACAAAGGCAGAAACAGGATGAAGGTGAGCAATTAAAGAAGGCAAGAACATCTGGAAAATGCAAAGATGTTCAAAAGGATTGAAAAGAAGAAGGATTCTAGAAATCACTTGCACACTTCTATGCTTTACATTTTAGTATCGGATATATATTGTTAATGTATTGGACTATTGTTAATTAATGTATGCAGTGATCAAATGCATAATTTATTGTCAATGATTATATTTGTTAGTAAGGCCTATCTATATTTATAAGTTTTGGCTTCTTCAAATAGGAGGAGATTGTTGGGTATTATGTCTTCAATGACTCTAGATTTAAAGAAGGAACACAAGTATAGATAAGCTAAGTTGTTTTTGATGTTGTGTTTAAGCTCATGTTATGACATATACATCAAAGCCATATCACTAGTATATAGACGATAAAAATTATGAAAATTAAATAAGTAAAATATCGTCTCAAGATAGCAGAAGAATTGTGGAGAAAAATATCATATCGTCGAAATAGTTTCGACGATATCATCTTGATGAAGACACATCGTCATAAAGGTTGAAGAAAGCTTGTCGTGGATAAAGCTAAGTTCAGATATTGATGACATCGTCTTGAAGAAAGCTTATCGTGGATAATGCTAAGATGTCTCGACGATATCGTCTTGACGAAGGTGTTCAACCTTGAAGGCTGAAATACATAACTCCTTAAATCATGAAGAAAGGTTCATATGGACAAACATCGGCTTGAATACCTCATGTTGTCTAGAAGATCAAGACAATGTCGTCTTGAAGAAAGACGGTCAGCCTAAAGAACAATCCTCTTGAAAGTAACATCTCGATGATGTCATCTAGAAGAAGTGGTATAATTCTGATATTAAGTAGAGCTGTGAAGAACGAAGTATGTCAACGATATCGTCGTGAAGTATATCTTACGTATACACTGATCAAGACGATATCGTCTTGAAGGATTAACATCGTCTTGACAAATTGCTAAGCAGCATTTAATGCGCTTACTTTCTTGGAAATTGATATTCAAGAAATATGCACGCAGTCTATCTTGCGCACAAATCAAGGAGAAATAAATGATATATTCTCTACAGAATATAGTCGTTGCACAGTATTTAAGAAAGAAATTTATTATTTATATATTCTGTAAGTTCCAAGAATGGCTAGTAATTATGATGAAAGAGTTGCCAATTCTGCAAGATGTTTTCAAACAGGAAAATTGATTATGGTATAATCATTAAGGGGTTTTATGCAAAATTACAGAGCAATATAAAGGGGATATTTTTATTTACAGTCGCACCTTTTTTGCTCAGTATTCTCTCAAGTTTTATTCTCACACATATTTCTTGAAGAAAAAGAAAAGAATCAACAAAAAAAGAAGAATACTTCATTGTTGTTGTGCTGTGAAGGTATACAGAAGATTCTAAAGAAAGATTTATTGATCCACAAGATCTTTGGGCCTACTGTTACAAGAAGAAGAAGATCTGTGATTTAATGCTTTCATTCTAAAGTCTTCTCTTTCGCAACAACATCTCTGTATTACTTTGTAGGGTTCTCTATGAACCTGAGCTGGTAGGATCTAGTAATATATTTGAGTTTGTAGGGCTCTTAGTGAGCCTGAGTTTTGGTAGGATCTTGTTGAAGATCTGAGACTGTAAGAATTGTAAATTCTGAGCTTTGTAGGGTTCTGTGTGAACCCGAGTTGTAAGATCTGATTATAGTGAAAATATCTGAGTTGGAGAAGTTGCCTAGTCTAGCACACTGATAGATGGGTGGGAGGGACAGTGGACTACCTCGAGACATATTGCCTTATAGGGAACCACTATAAATCGTTGTGTATTTTCTGTGATGCTTGTGTGTTGTGATAGATAAATTCTTAAATAGCAAAGAAATCTGAAAACACCTAATCACCCCTCCCCCCTCTAGGTGTAGTTTATAGACAACTCATAATCTTTCAAACTTAATGCAATGGAAATTTGAAATAAGTAGTATGGGTGAGATGAAGTATTTCTTTGGACTTCATGTGAAACAATCTGAAGATGGAATTTTCATCTCTCATGTGAAGTTCACCAAAGAGTTAATTAAGAAATTCAGAATGGAGAATGCAACCTCAATGAGGACTCCAATGGGTTCAAATATGACTCTGGACAAGGATAAGAAAAGGAAACATGTTGATGAAACCAAGTACATAAGCATAATTGGATCCTTGCTCTACCTTACTGCCAGTAGACCAGACATAATGTTTTCACCCTGTGTTTGTGCTAGATTTCAAGTGAACTCTAAGGAATCTCACTATGCCGCTGCAAAGAGGATTTTGAGATATCTTAAAGGCACACCAAATCTTGGCTTATGGTACCCAAGAAGTAATGACTTTGAACTTACGGGATTTTCAGATGCTGATTTTACATGTAGCAGGGATGACAGGAAAAGCACTTCTGGGACATGCCAATTCCTTGGAAGGAGGCTTGTCTCTTGGAGTAGCAAGAAGCAGAATTGTGTAGCAATCTCAACTACTGAATCGGAGTCTATCTCTGCAGGAATTTGTTGTGCACAACTTCTGTGGATCAGTAATCAGCTTGAAGACTACAACATGAAGTTGAAGGAAATTCCAATGTTGTGTGACTCATCAAGTGCAATTGCAATTGCTAATAATCCAGTCTCTCACAGTCGGACAAAGCACATAGAAATACGTAATCACTTCATCCGGGAGCATGTGGAGAAAAAGGACATCAACCTCAGTTATGTCCTGACGGATAGTCAAGTTGCTGATATTTTCACAAAGCCGCTTGATGGGACGAAGTTCAATTATTTCAAGGTAGAACTTGTTATGCTGAACAAGGTATCTTAAAGAAAGGTCAAAGGAATTAAGCCCAAATCAGAAAATCGGGTTTGTCAAAGAAATCAAGAAAATTACACGAGTCAATTTGACGAATTCGTCGAAACTCCAAGAATTATTTCCACGAAAAGTTATTTTCGTTGAGTCATTTCAACGAATTGAAGAATTGTCTCGATTCATTTCGACGAATCTGTAGAACAATTTTTTCGAATACGATTATTCCAGATTTTAAATCTAATTTCTTTATTTATTGGATCCGAAGAGTTTTTCTTTTCATCTACCAGGTACGCGCCTCCACTCTCTTTAAATTATTAATATATATAAATATGTCTAAGGGTTTCACGAGTCACACACTCTTTCTCGTCGAACCCCTTCCGTTGATTCATCTTCCTTGCCGATTTTCTTCTTCGATTCAAGCAACAATGTCTCACAAGAGCTCCGATTTTCTTTAGGTAGGGGGAGAGTTGGTCAGGACTGGATTTGCTAGAGCAATAGATGAGTTTCGCAATGTCGTTCTTTGTTTGGAAGAAGCTGGCCTATCTTTCATTCTCAAACATCCCTGTCGCGTGCTTGACAGAGACGTTATGGACTTCTTTAAGAACATAAAAATTAGACACAGTGGAGAGGTCATCAAGTCGAGTGTGAGAGATAAGGTGATAAAGATGAAGCTGTCAAGGTTAACAAGATTTCTGTGATTGCCAGCTGTTGAAGAAGAAGACTGTTTGTTTGAGGAAGATCACAACAGAGTTTTGTTGTTTTGTGTACTGCCAAGAGGAACTACTGTTGTTAGAAGAAAGTTCATGAATGGAGAAGGAAAGCTTATATTAGATATTTTGGGAAAGGTTTTGCTTTGCAAGGTAGGTTCTCGTGACTACCTCTCTAATGACATGTTCAAATTAGTAGCAGTTATAATCTGCAGAAAAAGGGTGGATTGGGGTCTCACTTTGTTTGAAAAGATAAAGGCAAGTCTGATGATTCCTAACTTTGGAAGGATCATCACTCTTTACCTAAATCAACTGGATGGATACTAGTTTGATATGGCTTCTGGAATCCCTATTCACCGTCTGAAGAACATAAGGCAAGTCTGATGATTCCTAACTTTGGAAGGATCATCACTCTTTACCTAAATCAATTGGATGGAGACTAGTTTGATATGGCTTCTAGAAGCCCCATTCACCATATGAAGAAGATTGATTCTTCCATTCTATTTAGATGGGAAAGAAAAATTGTAAGGCCAGGTCTGAAAAAGCATGAAGTTGTTGAAGAAGATGATGAAGAAGAGGAAAGGGACCAACCCACTCCTTCAAGATTTGTTCCTCAGTCAGATGTACCATCAGTCCAGGGGAGAGCTCTAAAGCTTCAAAATCTATTGTTCAGAAAAGGCCCCTTCCAGATCAGCAAGCCTCTCTAACAGTACAAGATCATCTTGATGCTTTTGTTCACGTTCTTGAGAGGAGATTCTATCTATCTCCTGTGGACTACTCAGAAACGATATATGATCTTCCTGCAAAGGATCCAGAAAAGATATATGTTGATGATGATGAAGTTGTTGATGATGGTATTGATGGCAATGATGTTGCCAATGGTGATGATGGGCCTGAGACAGAGCCAGTCCAGGCAAGTTGTATTATTGAGAAAGCAAGTGCTTAACTTTATGGTGAAGGAGGAGTGCCTAAAGAGATATAATCCACATCTGGTAGAGTTCTAAGTGTTGATGTTGTACCTCCTGTTCAAGAAAATCCTCCTACAATGTCTGAGGGGAACCTGAGAAAGAGGACAAGCAAGTCCAAGCCACAGAGACTCTGTCAAAAAAGGATGAAGGAGAAGATGTGCAATCTACACCTCCTGCTCAGGAGAATGTAGTGGATCTGAATGTGACCTCTCTAGGGGGAGCTCAGTCTGATGAGCTTATGTTTATTGATGAAAGCCAAGGCACACCTGCAGTTCAAAGTACCCCTGCTCCAGTTGCCTCATCCTCCAACTCAGATTTGATATAATCTATTGAGGCTTTGCTCAAGACTCAAGCTGGGCACTTCGAATTTTCTATGAAGCAAGTTTTTGATAAGGTTAAAGAGGTAGAATCAGATTTAAATAATGGCCTAGCAGAGGTGAAGCACATTGTATCTACTATGAAAAATGACCTGTATAATTACTTTACAAATGGTGTAAAGGTTGTGAGCTTTACTAATGAAGGTCTCAAGCATGTTTATGATAACTCTAAGGCTATAATAGAAGGTCAAGGTTCAATCTTTCAGCAAGGGCAGAACACAAGAGCTCAAGTAATTGAAGACCTATCAAGCTTCAAGGAAGAAATTCTCTAAACCCTACATGAAGAAGTCGGAAATGGGGAGGAGAAGATCTTATGTCAAATGCATGATTTGAGCAGAGAAGTTGAAAGTAAGTTCTATGAATCCAATGTCTTCAATCATCAAAGTTTTCAATGGCTTTTTGAAGGTTTGAGGGGGGAGATCTCAAGATCAAACCATTCCTGAGCAATTTTATGAAGACATAGCTCTTATCCCTCCAGTGCAGTATACCCAAGTTTGGTCTGACCCACAAGATATTCCTGAATCATCAGAGCATGTGGTTAAGAAAAAAAATATGGTGAAGGCCCTTCTGCAAGAAGGTTAGATCCTTCTGAAAGAAGAGGAACGGACATTGAATTCAGAGAGCCAGTGGCAGATAGGAGAGAATATTCTGAAGTATGGAGTCCAATTTCTAAAGCAATAATCTTGGATACATACAAGCTACTTGATATATCAAATGATCGAAGAGCCCCGGGATTATTACAGTCAGGAAGAGATAAACAAGCACAATGCAACAAAGTTGAAAAGGAAGTTTTACTTCAGAGATCATGGGTATAACAATCCAAATGCTCGTCTTCCTGCAAGATATTATCCTAAGGTAAAAGCTTACTTTGTCAGGCAGATGAAGAAGAGCAAGGAGGGGAAGGCAAAAATGTCTTAGATATGTGTTGTGACTTTGTTGAAATCCCAAAAACATTTATATATATATTAATGCTTTGATATTTCATTTCATATGGTTTATTTATTTATGGCATGTTCTTTGTTTGTATTCATGATTATTATCTGTGCAATTCACCTTAGTAGACAGGGTTCTTGTTGAAACCGATTTCTCGGTCTCCCGTAGAGCTCGGGGCCCTCACCGAGATGAGGGGCGGCTAGTCCTTACTAATCCCTCGAGGAGGGTAGGCGGAAGATTAGGAAAATGACCTAGACCTTGGTCACAGCGGGGAGGTCCCTCCACTAACCCGGAAGATCGTTGAGCGCTTCCCCTCCCAAGCCAAAGCTGAGACTTGGGCACCTTGGAGAGCTCTGGAAATGCTAACCAAAGAAAGCCTAATGAGAGGGAAGCTGAAGTGAGATCCTCTCCAAAGGTGCCCTTGAGGTCCTATTTATAGATTTTCTGATCCGGTCTGCAAATAGCAGGATTCCGCCTCTTGATTTTACTATCCGCACCCCAAATGGGTCTGCTAACAGCCAAACTCCGCTGTTTGGAGAGGCTAAAGGCAGACCACCAAGGGTGATAGGGTAATTTGGCCGATTCCTAGCGAACTCATGACCCGCTCGCCTCCTTGCGAGCACTTGGCGAGTTCCTGACTCGCCGGCTTCCTAGCGAGCACTTGGCGAATTCTTGACTCGCTCGCTTCCTAGCGAGCACTTGGCGAGTTCTTGACTCGCTCGCTTCCTAGCGAGCACTTGGCGAGTTCTTGACTCGCTCGCTTCCTAGCGAGCACTTGGCGAGTTCTTGACTCGCCGGCCCTTCTGGCTCGCTCGCCTTTGGTTGCCTGTCCTCTCGGCGAATATCGGGGTTGTACAGTTCTGACTTCTTCAAATAGGGGGAGATTGTTGGGTATTGTAGCCATAATAACCTTGATTTGAAGAAGTGTCCCTTAAACTAAGATGAATTGATATTGTATTATATGGCATCTTAATTGTGTGTTTGCAGGATATTAATTGCTAAGTACAAACCAATGTCAAGTTTCAATGGGTCATATAAAACAGGACTATGCAATGTAATTCCTCATTGTGTAGACCAAGGTGTTGACTCATGTGAAATCTCTCTATTGGGATGTACTTCATATTTAAACGCTATCGAGAAGACAAGTTGAAGTAGTTGTTGGATTCAGGATTGGAAGAATTTTTATATAAGTCTTTTTCGTCGAGTACTATCGAGAAATCAAATTGATTTCGTCTAGACATCTCGTGAAGACGTATTCTTTCATTGGATTTAATCGAGAGATTTCAGAGAAAATTTACAAGTATTTTTCGTCGAGTAAAGTTTTGCTCACTCGACGAATTCGTTGAATAATCTGCCTATTTCTCATAAACACTCGACGAATTCATCGAGTGCTCTCATGAAATTCTCAAGTGGACTTAGAACAATTTCTTCCCATCTCATTTCTATGCTAAGTCTTTTTCGTCAAGTCTTCATGTAGCTTTCGTTGTGTCTCCAAGCGATTTCATCGATTAAGTCATTTCATTCGACGAAAGAAGACGGAGCATGTTTTGTTCCATTAGCTATCAATCTTTCCTTTTAGGGTTTCTTCCATGTACAGTACACATGGAGCTTGTTCCTTAAGTCACATTTATAGCCATTTTAGAAAGGCATATAAATACTTAAAGGACATTTCGTTAAACCCTAATCGTGCCCATTCGTGCTAATTTTGAAAAAGAAATATCATAAGCTCCGTCGGCCATTCTCGTTCTCGCAAAGAAGCTTTTCTGTCGCCGGCAAGTTTTCTCCATGATTCTTCATCAAGATTTGATTCAACAAGATCTCTGTGCTCAGATTCATTCAAGTGAATTATAGATCTTGTTGTGTTGACAAGTTTTCAGATCAAGCTTTGTCAAGTAAAAGGATTTCTTCTTCCCCTTTCAAGTTCAAGCTTTCATCTCTTTCAAGGAAGAAGAAGGTCTATTCTTTCAGATTTGAAGAAGTTGAATCTCCTTGAGATTCTAAGGGATTGTTTTTCAATCTAAAAGTTTTGTAAAAACCATTTACATATCTTGTAGGAAGTTTTTCTTTTGAGTTCTTGTAGATCCTAGTTTAGAGGATCGAGTTTGTAGGAGAGTTTGTTCTCCGACCTTTTTGTAGGAGAGGTTGTTCTCCGAGCTTGTAGGAGTTCTTACTCTGAGTTGTAAGATTATTTATAATCTGAGATTAGTGAAGTAGCCTACTCTAGCCGGACGTGCTAGATAGATGAGGCGGGAAAGTGGAGTACACATACCGGGGAACCACTATAAAATCCTTGTGTTTGTGTGTGCTCTTTGTTTTCTATGTGCTTATCTTTCTAGATTTTAATTCTGCTTAAAAGCCATAGAACTCACCTATTCACCCCCCTTTAGGTGATTTAGGTAGCAACTAGATATTACCCGTGTGTGAGTCGAAACTGGTTATGGCTAATACGATCACGTAAACTTTGAACTCTGTGCTTCCTAGTAGAGCCTGGAATGAAAACTTCTCCGTATATGTCATATTTGATCCATCTGGATGTCATATTCATATCGACATCCCGGATGATCGGATGATGTTGGATTTTGATGAGAAGAAATCCCAAGACATGAAAGAGTGAGTAGCTCCATTATCAAATAACGTTTTTTGCGGGCTGGCCCTCTACTAACAGTAAACCTGGAGGGATTCATATATTATAAACACAAGCTTTATAACAAACAAATGACATACTATATGATAACATGTCACAGATGCTTAAGATATATACCGATCACTACATCAGGTGCGGTTCCATGATGTAAGTCCAAGGCATATGCTTCTAGTGGTGCGGCCCTGCTACACCTAGGCTGGTCTCTCCTATCTGGTCGGCCTCTGCGGCTTCCTCGGGCTCGTCCACTATTTGCGGCTCCCCGAATAGCTCCAAGGCTTGGTCTCCCTGTAGCCTGTGGGCAGAATGCCCAGATGTGCCCGGGTTGGTGGCACAGGAAGCAATTCCCTGCAAATGGAACCTCTCTATGTGCTACCGGTGCTGGCTGGGGTGCTAGACATAGTGCTGGCTGAGGTACTGGTGGAGGTGGGGTGCCTAAAAGGGTTGTGGTGCCCGATTGTATCGCTGGTGGCGGCGGTGTGACCTCCTATTCTGGAACTATCATCATGGACCTGCCTCTCTCACCCGGTCTCGATGGGCCTCTACGTGCCTCCTCTGCTTCTGTGATACCATCCTCTGATCCATCTCTAAAGTAGCAGCATGTGTGGTGATGTTGTGGAATGAAGTCTATGTTATCATAATCAGGGCCTTGCGGAGGTCATCACGTAAAACTCGGTAAAACCTAGCAGCTCTGTACATGTCTGTCATCACAAGTATTCCGGCAAAGCGGGCTAAATGTGTGAACTACCTATGGTACTTAGCTACCATCATCTCCCACTGTCAGATCTACAGGAATCGTTCTTGCAACCCAGCTCGTTCGACCTCTGGTATGCAGTGCTCTAAGAAGGTCTCAGAAAAATCTCCTCATAGGATAGTGCTAAGCGGTCATCCTCTAAACGTGGAGTGACCGGATGCCCTCCACCAATCGCGAGCATATCCCTCTAATAAAGTTACCACTAAGGAAACAACGGCTACTGCAGGGCACATAATCCCTACAAACAGCTCTTCTACCCTCTCCACCCACTCCTCTGTCTGCATTGCTGACTCGGAGCCTCAAAACATATAGGGTCTTAGCCCTTGGAACGTCGTCAAGAGGTCTGTGGGTATAGATAACAGTTGTTGTGGCTGTGTGATGGCAACCTGGAAAGTGGCAAGCAGTGCTATCAGTGTCTGTCCCAACTCTGTCTCAGCAAAGGGGGCCACGGGAGTAGTAGTAGCAACAGGAGAAGGTGGTGGAGTCAAGGGGTGGTACTGGTCTCTAGATGAAGATCTCTCGTTACTCGACTCTGGTATCTAGAGAGGTAACAGGAAAGAAGTCAGAAACATTGAAAAATAAGGGAATTTGCAAAAACTGACTAAAGTGGAAACAAGTGTGTGCTGGTGTGCAAATGTGCAGCCTAGAATCCTTAAACTACTATATAGGGGTCTACCAGACTTCCCTTGCATGGTTCGTTCCAAACCAAGAAATGGAGCATGGGAAGGAAGGAAAGATTCTAATGCTGCCCCATATGAACGGATCATGAATGCTCTGATCCCATTGTAAGACCCCCCCTAACCGCAACCGTGTTGGGCCGGAGACGGGCCTTACCGCCCAAGATGGTCACCCTATGCTTTCAAAGTAGCAACCACCTACACTCCAAGCATAGAATGGTCACCTTGTCAGGCTATGAAAACTCATCACATCACATCACAACGGAAACAATTCATAATTCAAACACACATATATATAAATATACTAAGGCCCGGGGCCAACTGTTTATACATCAGTCCCTATAGAGCTAAACTACTACAACTTTTTTACTCCCACTTATTTTTAGGTACTAAGGCTTACGTCTCTAAAGATTGGAGGCAATGCTGGGGTGTGATGAGTCCCATTTATATGTACATATTTGGACTCATCTGGGCTAGTTTTCATGCACTTGCACTTCATTTTTAGTCCATTAATGCTTATATTTCACTTATTCACTCTTCTGACACTAAGTGCACTTTTAGGCCCGTTTTGGTGTGCAATTGCATGCTTTGTTATTGGGGGCAAGCACAATGTGCTCCCCATTCTTTTTTTGTGTTTATCTGATGCTGGAGGTGTTTTCCCAGCTGTTTTGTCTTGTGTGCAAGCAGTCGGATCATCCAGTTTTCTCCCAGAATTCATGACTGTGTACAACGCATGGTCGTGCGTTTCCTTGACGCATGGACGGTTGCGGTCATGCGTTCTAATTTGGGCAGAAAACGGGAGATCTGAGTTCAGTCGTGCGTTTTTACGCATGGGCGGATTTACTCGTGCGTGGGTAAAACGCACGGTTGCCTGTTTCTTCTTGTTGTTTTAGCATTTCTGAATTTACCCGTGCGTTTTACGCACGGGTGGGTTTGCCCGTGTGTGAGTAAAATGCACGGGCGCGCCAGCTTCATCTTCATGTCCTGTATGTTTGTTAAATATCGCATAGTCCATGCACGGTTGTGCGTTCGACCGTGCTCGACCAATTTCTGACTGTTTTTCTATATAAGTTGCAGATTCTGCCCTAGAAGGATCGATCTTCTTTCCCGCGTCCAAGAGCTCCAGTTTTGCCCATTTCGTCGCTCCATCGCCGCCCACCATATGGAGGTGCTCCGGACATATTCTTCACGCCAATCTCGAGCCGGAGTATCCTCTCGGCCTCCTCCATCATTCAGAAGCTTCCAAGCTCCATTTCAACGGATTTTGCACTATATCCTTGGAGTTCTCCGGCAAGATAGTGGCTGAAGGCTATTGACGAAGAAGACGGGTCCATTGGGAGGTAGTGACAGCCCTCTTCTACCCCGGACGACAGTTGAAGACCGAGCCCGAACGAGGATTGACAACCCTAGATTCTGGCCGTGAATCTCCAACGAGTCTTCGTGCTTCGGTTGTAATCTTACCTCCTCCTTATTATTTTTGCTGATTTTATTTGATGTGTGTGGTTGTATGTTTCTATATGAATGATGTCCATAAACCCTAAATGTTATTAGTGTAATTTTCCATGGTTTTGTGGTTATGTTTGTGGTTTATGTGATTTGAGGAGCGCCCCTATTCCACCATCCATTCCGCCTGACTACTCGCCCATTCCGTGTGCCTACTCTTCCATCCGCCAAGCTAAGCTGTGCTAACAGCCCGTGTAATCCACCTCGACTCCGCCGGTGCGAACCATTCCATCCGCTTGCCTTCTCGTCCATCCGCCTAGTGAAGCGTGGCATAGCAGCCCGTGTAATCCATTCGCCTAACGAAGCAGTGCGCTCAAGGCCTGCATAGTTCGATTCTGCTTGCCTACTCGTCCATCCGCCCTTGCGACGTAGTGCGCTCAAGGCCTGTCTAGTCTCCATCCCTCCAAGCGAAGCATTGCATAGCGGCATTGCATAGGAGTAGTTGTAGCTCTTTTACTTTATTTTCCACAAACCAAATCACCCCCCTTTCGCATCCATCCGACATAAAGGACTTCAATCTCAAGTCCTGCCTCAATAGTAAACTCCACCTTACTGTGTTCCTTTAGAGATTCGATACTTGGGGATTTACTTCCTCATATTATTACTTGAACGATCGGTACACTGCCATTTCGTGCCGCAGTCTTGCTACCACCTATAGCGGTGTGCTAAGATCTGCACATCAAGTTTTTGGCGCCGTTGCCGGGGAACACAGACGTGTGAGTTTACTGTAGAGGGAGACAAGAGATAGTAGTTCTTCCAGTGTGTATAGCCGCTTTATTATTTTTGTTTGCTTTTTAATTACATATTGTTTGTTATTATTTCTTCCTCTTATGTTTTTAAGTTTTAGGCAAGTTTAATCCAAGTAGTTTTATCAGTTTGTGTAAATTTCCTTGCAAAGAATTTCAGTTTCATTTTATCTGCTTTAAGTATTGAAAATGTCTTCATGGGATATTTCTCCTAGCACTTACGACATGATGATCTATTATATAGACCAAATGAAGGAGTTAAATGCTAGGCAGTGTAACTTTGTTTGTTTGTTGTGTCGAGGAGAGGGTCATGAATTGAAGGACTGTCCGAGTCTTTTCAATCCTGATCGCTGCTCCTGACTCATGACAACATTGTCCCTATCACTCATTCTTTACCCATGGAAGCAATCATTCCCTCTACTCCCGAGCTTATTTCTTGCATGGACTCTTCGCTCCCTATATATGTCTTTACTAATAGTGATGACGATGATTCATTTGATGGCCAACAAGGTGAGATTTGGGAGCTCCATGATGAACCAGAGTGGGATGAGGATAGTGTTCTCTCTAGTGGGGAGGTGCTTGCAGATCTTTTTGCGGAGGAACCTGATATTTTACCTTCTGATTCTGATGTTCCTCCAGTTTCATTGCATGCTTTTTCTACACCTTTTTTTATGATCCTGTCGAAGATTATTTGCAGGGTGATGTTCTGGACCTCCAAGCTGAACCGAAGTGGGATGACGAGGATGACCTTTCTGATGAGGAGTTATGCACCTCTTCATTGGTGAAGGAGATCTGTCGCACCACTGATTCCTTTGAGTTCTCAGATGCACCTCATTTTGATTCTTATGATACTGACATTGATCAAGCTTGGGAACCTGCCAGGAGTGACACCAGGACCACTCCCCCTTTGTTTGATTCTGTTAGTTCTTCATCTAGTTTATTTCCTAATCCTCTTTATTTTAATGAAAATATTGATTTGTTCATCCTTCCTGCCTCCCTCCTGTTAATGCTGCTAATATTTTGTTTACTCCTCTGCAGGTGCATGAATATCTGGACCCATTTTGGGCGATTCTTTGTGGCAGTCTTGGAAGGAAAAGCAAACGACAATGATGAAATCCATCACCTATTCCACCTCATCATCATTGCCTGCATTTTCCTTGAAAGACTGGGTGCAGGGTGGAAAGCGCTACTTCATCCATGACCGCAGATTGGAGGAGAGGAAGAGGATGAAGAAAGATGAAATATGGAGATGGAAAGCTCCTGATCTTCTAATGTGCTGCTTTTGGGTCTTCGGGCCCATCTCTTTTATTTTCAGTTACTATTTTAAATCAACTTATAGTTGATCATTTTGAGGCATGTAATATTTAGGATTTACTTGCTTTTGCTTTATGCTTAGACTTTTATTAAAACTGCATAATACAGGTATTAAGTCCAGCTTAAGGACGGTAAACAAAAGCGCTACTGGGAGACAACCCAAGTTTTTGTGCTTTTAGTTTTCTCTAACATGCTAATAGTTTAGTTTTACATATATATTTTTGTGTGGAATCTTTTTCCTGCAGGTGCGCGGCAATTTTCTTGTCTGGCGGATATGGGAGTGGATTCTTTAGTACATGCCAATCTTCTGGTATGCTCACTTGCTGAGCATTGGGTACTCTCTTCCCCTAGCTCTATTTTCGATTTCCATAGTTACATATTGTGTTGGATTGTTTAGTTTAAGTCAGGGGGAGAGCTATTTTTTTGTGCCCGCTCACGTGCACTATTGCATAGCACACTAGAAGCTTCTATTTAAGTTATTGTTCATTTCATTGCACTTCACTGCACCCACTATACACGCACTTACTTGCGAGTACTACCGTGCCAAATTTCCTCTTGTAATGGAGTTGGGGAGTCAATTTTGTTAGCTAAGAATTGTGGTTTGGAGTACAATGTTAACTCCAGTAGTATTCTAATCGAATACTCATGTTTTGCATAGAATTTTGTGTAGAAGTTATCTCTATTTTCATGCTTGGTACCTTTATTCTTATCTAATCTAGTAATTAGAGTTTTATTTTACTCAAATCATGAACCTGTGCCGATCTACTGGTAGTGTAGGTGAGTTGGTATCGAATGCTAGATTTGTATTTCTCGAGTCGGGAGAAAGAGTTATCTTTCTCGGTGGCTAAGAACTCGCCCCTAGCGACTCTCAAAACATAGGCATCGGGTAGTTCTAACGCATTAGCATGATGTAGGACATTCTTTTGGTCGTTTGAGCTTTGAGCCAAAACCAGAAATTCACCCTTGCTAACCAATTTTGAGCCTATCCCTCCTTTTCTATTTAGCTCCACCGCTCTCGCTTAAGCCAAGATTACCAAACCTGTATGCGCACGTGTTTCGAGCTTTATAGTATAGCTGATTACTGTGTTGTGCTGTTATTTATGGATACACATTTGGATTGCTTAAGTTGAAGAAAAAAAAGTATTAGTGAGCTGAAAATTGAAAAGATTAGCGCTTCAAAAGAAAAAAAAATAAGAAAAGAAAAAAGAAAAAAAATCTGAGCTTTATATTCTAATTCAGAAATTCTGAATTGTTTGATAGGAATTACTTTATATTGGGTGTTGGCGATGAACACATCAGCTTTATTTGTTGCCGGGGTTTACAAATTGTATTGCTCAAATGTGTTAGGTGCGTTAGCCTCCGAGTTTATCATTGTATATCCTACCGCAACCTAAGCCACATATTTACCCGAAAGCCCTATTGACTTGTGTGTAGTTTTACCTAATGCTGTGGAGAGAGTGTGAAAGTGCGAGCTTATGGCTCCCGACACCGATGGATTTCGGTGGAGTTAGTTTCGTATCCCGTATTTTTCGAAATACTCGTCTGAGCGCGTCTCTACATTCTCCCTACACGCGACTGGCAGAACACACTTGGTTCAGCTTTTAAGTAAACTAATCTCATATTTACTATTTTAGATATTTGTAAATTACTTTGCATAATAGAAATTTCTTCTACGAGAGTTTTATGCACATGATTATTTGATTTCGCATATTACTCCTAGCCACAATCACCTTTCTAACCCTTGTTTTTCCCGTCCGCCGAGAGTAGTTTGCTCGGGACGTGCAAACAGGTAAGTCTGGGGGTGTGATGAGTCACATTTATATACACATATTTGGACTCATCTGGGCTAGTTTTCACGCACTTGCACTTCATTTTTAGTTCATTAATGCTTATATTTCACTTGTTCACTCTTCTCACACTAAGTGCACTTTTAGGCCCGTTTTGGTGTGCAATTGCATGCTTTGTTGTTGGGGGCAAGCAAAATGTGCTCCCCATTTTGTTTCTGTGTTTATCTGGTGCTGGAGGTGTTTTCACAGCTATTTTGTCTTGTGTGCAGGCGGTCGGATCATCCAGTTTTCTCCCAGAATTCATGACTGTGTACAACGCATGGTCGTGCGTTTCCTTGACGCACGGACGGTTGCGGTCGTGCATTCTCATCTGGGCAGAAAATGGGAGATCTGAGTTCAGTCGTGCGTTTTTACGCACGGGTGGATTTACTCGTGCGTGGGTAAAACGCATGGTTGCCTATTTCTTCTTGTTGTTTTAGCATTTTTGAATTTACCTGTGCGTTTTACGCACGGTCGGGTTTGCCCGTGCGTGAGTAAAATGCACGGGCGCGCCAGCTACATCTTCCTGTCCTATTTGTTTGTTAAATATCGCACGGTCCACGCACGGTCGTGCGTTCGACCGTGCGTGACTAATTTAACTGTTTTTCTATATAAGCTGCAGATTCCGCCCTAGAAGGATCAATCTTCTTTCCCGCGTCCAAGAGCTCCAGTTTCGCCCATTTCGCCGCTCCATCGCCACCCACCATCTGGAGGTGCTCCGGACATATTCTTCACGCCAATCTCGAGCCAGAGTATCCTCTCGGCCTCCTCCATCATTCAGAAGCTTCCAAGCTCCATTTCAACAGATTTTGCACTATATCCTTGGAGTTCTCCGGCAAGATCGTAGCTGAAGGCTATTGAAGAAGAAGACGGGTCCATTGGGAGGTAGTGACAGCCCTCTTCTACCCCAGACGATATTTGAAGACTGAGCCCGGATGAGTATTAACAACCCTAGATTCCGGCCGTGAATCTCCAATGAGTATTCGTGCTTCGGTTGTAATCTTACCTCCTCCTTGTTATTTTTGCTGATTTTATTTGATGTGTGTGGTTGTATGTTTCTATATGAATGATGTCCATAATCCCTAAATGTTATTAGTGGGATTTTCCATGATTTTGTGGTTATGTTTGTGGTTTATGTGATTTGAGGAGCGCCCCTATTCCACCATCCATTCCACCTGACTACTCGCCCATTCCGTGTGCCTACTCTTCCATCCGCCAAGCTAAGCGGTGCTAACGGCCCGTGTAATCCACCTCGACTCCGCCGGTGCGAACCATTCCATCTGCTTGCCTTCTCGTCCATCCGCCTAGTGAAGCGTGGCATAGCGGCCCGTGTAATCCATTCGCCTAATGAAGCAGTGCGCTCAAGGCCTGCACAGTTCAATTCCGCTTGCCTACTCGTCCATCTGCCCTAGCGACGCAGTGCGCTCAAGGCCTACCTAGTCTCCATCCCGCCAAGCGAAGCATTGCATAGCGGCATTGCATAGGAGTAGTTGTAGCACTTTTACTTTATTTTCCACAAACCAAATCACCCCCCTTTCGCATCCATCCGACATAAAGGACTTCAATCTCAAGTCCTGCCTCAATAGTAAACTCCACCTTACTGTGTTCCTTGAGAGATTCGATACTTGGGGATTTACTTCCTCATATTATTACTTGAACGATCGGTACACTACCGTTTCGTGCCGCAGTCTTGCTACCGCCTATAGCGGTGTGCTAAGATCTGCGCATCAGGGTGTCAGCTCGTGCAGGATCGATTGCGGGTACCCTTTCATGCAGTAGGGGGCCTCGAGCCACTCCATCTCCTGAATGATGTACGACGACACATTAGTTAGAGACTAGTGGATTCACTCTTCCTCCCCAAGATCCCCAAGGCTTGGGGATGAGAGTGAGCCATCAATAGCCGAAGCATAATATGTTAGCAGCAGTATATATATAAGGATCTGAAATGAGGCAAGGAGCATAGTAATAAGTAATTGGAAAGTAGTAGTATATATATAGAAGTTATTTAAACCGAGCTTCCTTAGCTAACGTACAATCACGCAGGTATTCACAACCTATAACAACACCCTATATCGACATAGTTTGACCGCTTTTCTTCCATAAAGGTACCGAACCCTGCGGGCCTTACTGATGTGGCAGATCGGTAATAGCGGCCGGTCCTGCCGCTTCTGGGTGTGGACGTACTACACCACCCAGGCCCAAATGTACAACCCGATGTACTCCTGGATGCGAGCGACATCCGGCAAACCTAAAATTGGCCAACCAGTGGAGGGACCCAGCAGGGCATTTATAATATGACCGTGCTCCCAGGGTGCACTACTCCTTGTTGCCTAGAGTCGTCAACCTTCTCGTGTCGGTATGTATGGACTACGGGCATGACCGACGCGCCACTCCTTACCACATCAATTACAAGCATTTCAATAAGTAAACGACCGGCACCCTTCGGGCCTAAAATGGCTTGCCCTTCTTGGCACAAAATAATTCGGGAAAGCGATCAAGGGAGCATTATCTAGGGCAAGCCTTGGAGGGATAATGTAAGACCCCTCTCCCGCACCAGGAGAGTTCCTGGATCTTATGCCCAGAACCGCCGCCTTACGGAGATGCTAGCACACAAGTTAGCCACCCCGCAAGACGCCGATCCTGCCGGCAAGAATGATCAACCAGGCCAACAAGAGATAAGAAGAAAAACTAGTACATATGTCCACAATCACACGCATATGAATATATAAATATATCCAAAAGTAACTGTCCATCAATGAGTACAATAAAAGAAAGAGAAAGAGGGCTTATGCCCGGTACATGTCCGAATGAAGAAAAGTACAAAAATCTTTCTCTCTCCCTACATCTGTGCGGAAGCTAAACAAACTCTCAACTCTCGAACACCTGTCTTGTAGTAGAAGTAATGCTCGGTATAGGCTCCTCAGGTCCTGTCTCCTCTTCTAGCTGGTGCTTCATCACCTCGGGTACCTACGGTCACCACCGACCGTTAGTCATAAAGACTAAGCCGATTTTGTCCCCGCCTCCCCCCGCGACTCCTAGGCATCGTGCGGGAGGAAGAAGCGGAGGACAGCAAGGTGGAGTAATCAAAGGCAGGTGACAGATATTCTACGCTATCAAGAGTATAACAAATAAGTTCTATGCTAGCAATATGAACCAGTAAACAGTACTAAAAGCAGTAAAGTAATATCACAGCAGAGAAAGAAGTAAGCGTAAAGAAGCAGTGCGACGCAAGTAAGGTAATTTAAACGTAACCATTGATTTATAGGAATGCCCATACAAACCTATAGAGCAAGGGGTCGTTTAGCAGAGCCTATCGTATAAAAAGTCCCATACCAATTTATACGATAGGGGTAGGGGTTGGAATGCAATGTTCATGCTATGTCATGCAAGGTATGTTGTTATGCTATGTTCATACAAGTGCAACTCACACACTACGACTCTATGCGCATAGACCTTTAGTTCCCCCTTTTTGGAGCTAGCAAGACTCCCCGGATACTCCCGTAGTGGCAAACGGAAGCGGTGGGTTGGGCCTCGCCCACCTCTAGGTTGGTATTCACACTACCTAACCTAGACCTATCGTACGCCTCAACACAAAACCGTGGAGCGTCTGCGTACTCTTGCTGACTGGACCGCCAGACTTTCTAGGCTAAGTGTATATACCACACTTGCCGAGTCAACGTATTGACGTCGGTGTGAACGTCCGTCCAATACAGAAGACTCACCACCTTCAATGCACATGCAACATGTTCTACAATCTATCTCCGAGCCATAAGCTCCCCGGGCTAACCTGCCCGTCATTAATAACCTTCCGAGCCACCGGCTCCCCGGACCAACCCGTCCGTACCAACAAACTCTACTGAGTTGCAAGCTCACCTGACTTTCAATCCGCTCTTTTTCAAATACTGAGCTTACTGCTCGCAGCACCAAACAGACTAGGCTCCCGTAACCACGGGGTGTGGGTGAGTGTGTTATTAAATTATTCTTGTAACATCTTATCCCTACGGTTTACGTTTAATCTTGAATTCCCGAGGGCTACCCTGTAAAGGGCTCGCTACGGTATTAGGAACTACAATGGGATGACACCCCAAAATTCCCTTTCCCAAGACACTTAGTATTATTGATATCTACCCATAAGATTACCCTCTTATCATTTCACTTGAATTAACCTCAGCGCTTTATGACTCTCTAAGGGGAAGGACGATCTTTCGTCAATCCCGAGCACAACCTTACCCACAGCTCACCAAGCACTCTCATCTTCTAACTCCTATTTAGACTACTCTTGTTTAGTTATTATTCTACTTGGAAGTTTAGGGTGGATCCTGGACTTCCCGAGGGTTACCCGGTGAAGGGTTTGCAAGGTACTAGGGTATATGATGGGATGATGCCCAACCCCTTTCCAGGACATTTAACATTCTTGGCGGCTACCATGACCTAACCTTCCTCCCTCTCATTACCTTTTATAACTTACGCCTTATGTTTCACCCCGCTCCTATGCAATCAATCTTTTGGACTCAACTCTAAAAACTTCTAGTCCACTAAGTGGTTTGTACTCATCTCTTGTTATAATCAAATTCTCACTGATTTCCTTGTGAATATATTGACCTATTCATCATAATGAGTTTTCATTATCCGCAGACCACGACATATAACTAACTTAGATTCCTATGATGGAATCTTGGTCAAATTACTTCCCAAATGACTTCTAATTTTTATCCTAGGTTCATAGTGGATAAAATAAGGGATGATCAAAATCCAAGCATGTTTCATATAGTTTTGACCTCTATAAAAATTCATTAATTACTAATATGAATCTAAAATGTGAAGGAGGTATCATGCTAGTGAATTCAAACTTGTTAAATATCCTTCCAGAGATGAAAAGTGACATGATAAAAAGATTTCCAAGATTTCATATTTTTCCAGCAATTAAATAACTATGATCCCTATTTTCAATGAATGAATGGAAAAATAATTTTTACACATCAAGTACAAGATTTTTTCTTCCTAAAATTCTGGAAAAATTACAGTAGCTTCATATTGACATAAAAACACTATTTCCAGAAGATCCTAATTTTCCAAACATTTTAAACCCACAATTTCTATTTATCTTTAAAGGAGAGGAAACATGGCTCTACACTACAAGTACTGAAATTAGACTTCCTAAAATTCTGCAAAACTTACAGTAGCTTCATATTGACATAAAAACACTATTTCCAGAAGATCATATTTTTCCATCAAATTTATAATCATAATTTATATTTATCATGAAAAAGATGAAGACGTGACTTTACACACCAAGTACTAAAATAAGAATTCCAAAAATTCTGAGAAAATTAACCTAGCATACTAATCCTCTAAAAATAGCAAATCCAAGGTTTCATAATATTCCAGGTAATATTTATCCACAATATTCATTTAATACAAGTGGTGTGCCAATAAGAGTTTACACTACAACCACCACCTACAGCTCTCACTAAAATCTGAATAAATCACAGAAGTATGTTATTGACCTAAAAACAGCAATGCCTAAGTTTCATATTATTCCAAGGAGTATTTACCCTTAATTATCATTTGTTACAATTAGTGTGCGTATAAGGGTTTACACTACAAGTGCTATGTTAAAACTTCAATAAATTCTGGGAAAATTATCATGGCATACTAATGGTCTAAGAACACCAAATCCTAAGTTTCACATTTTTAACAGGAATTTTTGACCATAATTTCTATTTAACATAAATGGGGTGCAAATAGGAATTTACACTACAACTACCATTAATATGTCTCTATAAATTCTGAGAAACTTATCCTAGTATAATAATCATCTAAAAACACTAAATCCAGAGATCTAGAATTTTACAAACTATTTTACCCCATTAAATTAATTAATTACAAAAGGGGGTTTTTCCTCAATAAATTGATAATTACCACAAAAATTCATCTAAAAATTATGATAAATTTACAGAGCTATAGAATCACCAAGGAAACCTACTAGAATAATTTCATAATTCTCCACATGCGTATGAGACCTAAATGTCATATTTGAATAAATTGATCTAACCAAATAAATCAAATTCAGAGAAATAAGTGAGGTCCAAAATTCCAACAAAATTCCTAAATGTGCCTTTCCAGTCAAAGATCCATTTTCCAGAGTTTTGGATTTAGCCCTAAGTTTTTGATTCAAATTATTCCATTAATTTAAAAGTGTGACAATTTTCATTTAATTAAAAACTTTAGGAAAAATAACTTCCAAAAATCATGAAACTTATGACAATGATGTATATCCTCATGACATACACTAACCCCAAGGTTTCAGAGGCATGCAAGGTGATTCCCACCTTCAATTCCATCAAAAACCTCAAAAGCCCAAATTGACTATTAGCACCCCAATTTTTCACTTAAGACCCTAACTTCATTTTGAAATTCAGAGAAAAATTCTCATGCACATGTGATGAAATTTTAACCAGGGATTCAGATATATATAAGGAGCTCACCCCCCAAATTAGGGGGTGTTTGGAGTTATACAACTCCTTAAATACCAAATATTTACTTTTACTAATAAATGAAATAACTCAATGGATACACCTCCAAAAATTCTAAAATTAAAACACTAGGTGTGTCTTCATACCGAGCATGCAGGGTATAAAATTCAAGTGATTTGGTTAAGCCATTTAAAAGTTATTGCACTTTTAATTTCTGCCCTACACAAGGAGCAGTCCTAGGAAGAAGAGTGTCGTGATGTCCACAGTGCACCAAATCAGATGATTCAAGTGGAAAATGAAAGTAGACCCATAGGGCTACAAAAGTTTTCTCTACCCCTTTTTGCAAAAACGGCCTCTAAGGCCTTCAAATATTGCATGCAATCTACTGAAAAATCCTAGGCAGAATAGGGGTGGTCTGCCAATAGAGATCAAGGAGACGAAATCAACGGCTGTGCTTTCGTCTCCTTCCTCTAGCCGACAACCCAGAGGATACAGCCCTTGATCCCGGCCAACCTCCACCCTCCCCGACCATCTGCCGCCGCCACCACCTCCGTTGAGGGGTTGGCCGTCGATTGGCGGTGGAATGGTGGCCGGAGGTGGTGGTTCCCGACGATCTCTGGAGGAAGCCCAATCGGAGCTTGGGAGGGAAAAATCCCATGGCTGACGGCTCAATTGAGCTCTTCTGCCCTTTCTAGGACCTTAGATAACTAGCACAGAGGGAGGGGGGAGAAATCGTACCGATTCCGAGATTGACGACGGGTAATGTGGTGGTGCGGCATGGCGGCGGCGAGCTCCGGCGATCCTCCCAGAAATCCCAATTCTCCACCATTTGTCTCACTGTAAAGGGCTAGCTCCACTCCTCTCGACCCTCTGAAGCTGATGGAAGGGTTCGTTTGGGCTGAAATGAGTTGTACACATGGTTTTGGACTTGTAAATTTCGGCCCCAACATTGGAAGCTCCTCCTTGCCGCCATGTGTCACTGCTTCAGCTGGAATTCGGCTGAGGAGTTAATGGGGAGCTCAGCTCTATCCATGGGCAGAGGAATGGAGGGCCACATGGCCTCCATTCCCAAATTTCTTCTTGTCCTTAATGGAGGAAGGGGGAAATTCCACTTTTGCCCCCATGCATGTCTTTGCATGTTGGAAATAGGGGGCAAGGCTAGTCATTAGACCTATGGGCTTCAGAATGGGCTTTGGGTGAGGGCCTTAATCCATTGGAATTTGGATTAATTCCAAATAAGCCCAATTTAGGCAAAGTTGACCCTATGTTGACTTTTGGGTTGACTTGGTCAATTGGGTGTGTTGACTGGTCCAATGTGTTGACATTGAGTCCAGTGACATCACCCAAGGTTGGTTGAGTCATGGTGAAGACCTAAGTGAGCCAATTTGACCCAAAGGTGTGGTTTTGACCAAAATTGGGGAAATGTTGACTTTGGTCAAATTGGTCAAATTGTTGACCCCATGATGGGGCTTTTGGGTCAATTAGGTCCACCATGATGTTCTAAGACTAGGGGTGAGGTCAATTTCATGTTTTGGGGTTCAATTGAACTTATTGGGGAGGATTTGACCTATGTTGACCCAAGTTTGACTTTGGTCAAATTGAGTCAATTGGTGACCCCATGATGGGGCTTTTGGGTCTATTGCATTCCTTGGAGTGTTTATCATCTATTAGAGGAGTCAATTTGCAAGTATGAGTTCATGTTGAGTTAGTTTGACCTAGGTTGACTTGAGGCATATAGTAGACCACATGTGAGTTCACCTAACCCTATGAGTCCTAAGGCTACAATCTAGCTCAAACTCACCCCACTCACCACTTTTCTCACCCTAAATTGGAGTTAGGGGGTCTAGTAGGAAATGGGATGTTACAATTCCCAATAAACAAAAGAATAATTTCGTCCTCGAAATCTAAGTTCGGGTCCACGGGGTTCCCAGCTCATGAAGGTGAGAGGTCTCAAGGTTATCACAAGACTATCTGATAATTGTTATATCATCTTATCATCAATATCCCAATCTATCCATTCTTCAAATATATTTCATAACAACTCAGTAATAATTCATGGTATGAATTTCTCAAATTATGCGTTCGAATTCTACATTGCGAAGGGAATATCAGAAATGGGTAACCATAAATTCCACCAAAATTTTACAAGTTCAAGATATTTCAACATCCCAAAAAAAAAATTCCTCAAATTGTAATCTCACATTGCACTTTGTGAAGGGGTATGTCCTTTATTCAACGATTATTTCCAATAAATTTTTCCATAACTTAGTACTATCACGAGAGATCATATATCAAGCCCATGGCATTTCACGTTAACAATTCAGTGGATTAATTTCTCAAGTTGTAGTCTCAATTGTACTCGTGAAGGAAGCCTGTTATTTATTCAAGGATTAACTCTACCAAAATTCTCCGAGCTTCCTACTGATATGAAAACCCATGTGCACATGTGGTAATCTCTCCTGAATTCCTTTCATATAGTTCAGCATCGACCAATATGTATGAGTTAAATAATTACCGAGTTCATTATACTCGTGAGATCATCATTGTTACGTATAACCCATAATCCAACCTCTAAAGTTATGATTTAATGCGGTGTTGTATTTCCCAATATCCCATATTACTCTCCAAATCATACAATGTTCTTGGGGGTTATAATGACATTTGTCTTTCAATTCCCAGGCTCATCAAGCCATGAATCTAAAGGTCATAAGTACTCTCTTATTTACTTAATCCATAGGTATAATTTTAACGATCTCCGATTAGGTGTCAACTATCCTCCAGGGTATAAGAACATCGGCTACGAATAAATTGTTCGAAAACAAAAGGGGCTTGATTTTTCAATAATTGCATGCACATTATCTTCGAACGTTCAGAAATTCAAGAGTTTCCAATAATAGTTCTATCGTGCAAGAATCTATTTCCAATCCACAAGCTTCATGACGCGATAAATTATTCTAAGCAGCCAACTTGGCAACTTTTATGCTTCTAATAACTTGACTAAAGACCAGTCAACTAACTATTCGTCCCGATTCTATTATAGATCATCGTCCTAGGCTTGAGGAGGTGAATCTACGATATCATCCTTCGCATTGGGTTATTTATTCATTTCTTTAGATCTCGAGAGCCTATAACCAGGTTGTTGGGTATTGTATCCACAATAACCTTGATTTGTAGAAAGTCAACTATGAACCAAGATTGAATTGCTTATGTATTTGATATGTTTCTCTAGTTTTGTCTTGCAGGTTCACATTGCTAAGTGTAAACCAATGTCAGGTCATAGTGGGTCAATGAGCACAGTCTCTTACAATGTAATTCCTCATTGTATGAGATATGGTGTTGACTCATATGTGATCTCTCTATTGGGATGCACTTCATGATCAAGACAAAGGAAGCTAAGGTCTTGGAGGTGTAGCTATTCTCAGAGAAAAGTTTAAAGAATTTCTTCTAAGTGTATTTCTCGAGAAACTAAGTGTTTTTCTCGAGAAATATGAAGAGCTCTCGAAAAACCCCTTTGATTTTCTCGAGAAGTTCTTTTCAGCTTAAGTCTTCGAAGGAAATCCAAATTTCTCGAGAAGCTATCTTTATTTCTCGAGAAGTCTGTAGTGCTCTCGGAAAATCCTTTGATTTTCTCGAGAAGCCTTCTTTGCTGATATTTTCCGAGAAAATCTTTCCTCTCGAGAAGTTGATTCGATTTCTCGAGAAGTTCTTGTTTCTTCTGAAAAGTTTATTTTATCTTATTTCTCGAGAAGATCCATGTTCTCGAGAAATCCTCTTTTCTTTCTCGAGAAGCTCTGAAAGCCGTTTTTTCCGAGATCCAGCCGTGATTTCTCGAGAAGTCTTCTTTCTCTCGAGAAATCTGTTTCTCGTTCCTTCAATCTATTTTTGCCGACTTCTGTTTTCCGTCTGTTTGACGTGTCTCCTTTTCTAGCTTAAGGCTTAAATATTCTATTTAGACCTTCTCCTATAAAAGGCTCTCTCTCTTAAGATTTGAAATATAATTATTCCTTTCCTAATCTCTCTCCCAATCAAAAAGGACGTGAAAAGCGCCGCTCGCCGTCGCCTACGATTGGAGATCGTTCTTCTCATTGGAGTTGTCGATTTCTTTCAAGAAGGGTTCGATTGATCCATACTCAGGTTCTGCAATCTCTATTGGATCGTTTCGGATTGCCAAAGACAGATTCGAAGGATCGTTGTTCTTCCTCATCGTTCTCAAAAGCCATTCAAGAAGAAGGAAGAAAACGCTTCTGTTATTCAGATCTGGTTTAGTATTGTTCAAACCCTTTTCAATCTATTGTAGGAGTTGTTATCTCCGAGTTGTAGGAGAGGTTGTTCTCCGAGTTGTAGGAGAAGTTTTCTCCGAGTTGTAAGAGAGATTCTCTCTGAGTTTGTAGGAGTTTGACTCCGAGACTGTAGGGTCGTTCTTGATCCGAGATTTAGTGAAGTAGTCAATTCTAGCGGTGGTGCTAGATTGGCGAGGCCGGCAAGTGGAGTACCCAAGAACGGGGAACCACTATAAATTTCTTGCTTCGTCTGTGATTGTGTTTTGCTTTATCTGTGTTCTTTATCATCAAGATTTTATTTCCGCAAAAGACGCAATTATCACCTATTCACCCCCCTCTAGGTGATTTAGGTAGGCAACTAGATATTTCAATTGGTATCAGAGGGTCGCTGTTCGTTGCTAGGTTAACACCTTGAACAAGATCCATCCTTCTAGTTGCTAGCAAGCCATGGATACAGTCAAGGAATCCTCTCTGAAATTGCCCATCTGCACTAAGGCCAACTTTCCTATGTGGAAGGAAAGAGTCCGTTTTTATATGGAAGCTGCAGATCCCAGAATCTTCCAAGTCGTGGAAGAAGGTCCCCATGTGCCAATGACCGCTTCGTCAACAAATCCTACTGTTCAGATACCTAAGAAAATGATGGATTTGACTAAGGATGAGATAGCTCTTGTTGCTCTTGACAAGAAGGCTAAAAACATAATTGCAAGTGCAGTGGACGATTCCATATTGCAAAACTTAATTCACTGCAAATCAGCCAAAGAGATGTGGACATCCTTAATTGTTCTAATGGAAGGTACTGACGAGGTAAGAGAAGATAGAAGGTCTCTACTTAATCAAGAGTACGAGGCGTTCAAGCAGAATAAGAAGGAGTGCATTGCTGATGCGTACTAAAGATTCTTCAAGATAGTCAATGGTTTGAGGAACTATGACAGGGAGTTCACAAACGGTGAACTAAATGACAAATTCTTGCGTTCCCTAACGAAAGACTGGGATAGCAAAATTGTTGCTATTAGAGAGTTTGGAAAGCTGCCAAGTCTAGAACCTCAAAATCTGTTCGGGAAGCTGTTGTCTCATGAATTACAAATGAACATCCGAAAGTCTGAAGAGGATGTAAATCGAGCTTCAAGCAAAGAAAGAACCTTAGCTTTGAAGGCAGAGAATTCAAAGAAGAGCAAAGCAGTGATACCGATCAGAGAAAAGGAATTTGATATTGAAGAAGAATCGGAAGCCAGCTCCTCCTGTTCCGAACTGTCTGCTGGGGAGTTCTCTTTAATCTCCCGTCAGTTTAAGAAACTGCTGAACAAGCGGAGGCACATGAACAACAAGCCGTCTTCCTCGGATCATAAATATTCTCGTCGTGATGGCGAATATCACAGGAAGGGCTCAAGCAATAATGACAGGTATAAATCCAAACAGAACAAACATATTTCTTCTGACATTATTTGCTACTGTTGTAATAAGTCAGGGCACATGATTGCTGAGTGTCCCTATAAGAAGAAAGAAGGTGGAAGAAAAGAAGACAAGAAATCCACTCATGGAAAGAAGAAATCAGATAGAAGCTTCGTCGCTAAGAAAACCAAAACTCTGAGCGACAGTGACTCCGATGAGTCAAGTGATGAAGAAGAAGCTTACTTCGGTCTGATGGCTATGTCTGATGATGAAGAAGCACCCCCGTACACCGGAAAGGTAAATTATCACACTATCCTATCTGATTCTGATTATGCTTCGGCTGAACAAAAGGATAACCTCTCAGACGATGAATCTGAGCTCATGTCTCAATATACCAAAATGCTCCAAAGCTTTGACAAGTGCCGAAAGGTTGTCAAAACTCAGGGTAAGGAGATCATGGCTCTCAAGGAGGTGGAATCTAACTTGAGAAAAGAAGTTGAAGAACTTTCTTCTCTCAAAGAGGAAGTCCAAGCCTTGAAAGACAAGATCAAAAACTCGGAAGAGACTCTTGCCTTGAGAGACAATTCGATAAAAGTCTTGGAAGAACAGCTTGCGGCTGAGAAGAAGTTGGTTGAAACATTCTCTCAACCTAAAACTGTTCTGCCGATTATTGGTACTTTTACCACTAACGCTAAAGGAAGCGGTATAGGACATGAAGCTAGCACTAGCAATTCTTCAAAAAATACAATTGCTAAGAAGAATGGTCTGGTTGCTAAGAAAGCTACTACCAAAGAAAAAGGGAAAGCTCATCAAGAGCCTGTAGCATTCAATAGAGTCATATTTCCTACGAATGCTTATGATTTGGAGAGTTCCTATGGTCATTTCACACGACCAATTCCTTTTTCATCTGTGAATGATCATAAGGAATGGGCTCCTCCCCGAAACTTTGGTGATAGTGCTTTTCAAGCACCCTATCAAGAGATTAATCGGAAAGGGTACGGTCCATTTGTTCATGGTCCGAGTTCTAAGAAAGCACCAAAAGTGAATGCTGTTGCACCAAAGCCGAAAAAGACAATACCACCTTGTGTGTGTTGCCCCCATGAGGCATCCTCATCAAAAAGGGCTGCTCCTGCAAGAGCTAACGTTCAAAAAGTTAAGCAGGAGAGTGTAAAGAGAAGGTACAACCGATTCGACTGTTGGTGCTGCGGTAAAATTGGTCACTTTGCCGTTGATTGTTGGTTTAATACAATGTATACTAGGAGACCACAAGTGAACGTTGCAAGGCAGACCACTCGCAATGTTAACATTCATCGTGGTGCTCAACTGACATGGGACCAAGGACCCAAATCTGTTTGGGCTCCTAAGGCGAAATGATTTGTTTTTGCAGGTATGTCCAAAGGCCAGTAAAAATCCTATCTGGTACTTGGACAGTGGATGCTCTCGGCATATGACCGGGACAAGAAGCCTTTTGCAAAACTTCATTCCAGTTGCAAACGGTCCAAAAGTTATTTTTGGCGGTTCAGACAGAGGAATAACTAAAGGCTATGGTATGATTTCTAATGGAAATGTATCTTTTTCCGATGTGGCTTATGTGGAAGGATTAGAACATAATCTGATAAGTATAAGCCAACTCTGTGATAAAGGATACATAGTCGATTTTCGTAAAGATAAGTGTCTGATAAAGTCGGCAGAGAATTCTGAAACGATTTTATCAGGGACTCGCTGTAAGAATATCTTTTGCTTAAACTTTCTTTGTTTATCTTCTTCTACACCAGTGTGTCTATTAGCCAAAGATAGTGCATCTCTTGTCGATCAATGGCACAAGAGACTAGCACATATAAATTTTAAAACTATTAATAAACTATTTTCGCAAAACTTAGTGCGCAATGCGCCAAATGTTAAGTGCGTTAAAGATAGACCTTGTCATGCATGCATAAAAGGCAAGCAAACAAGAGCTACCTTCAAGAGCATTATTGGCAAAGATTCTAACAGGTGTTTATACCTGCTTCATATGGACTTGTTTGGTCCGTTGCAAATTAGAAGCTTAGGAGGTAAGTCTTATACATTGGTTATTGTGGATGATTACACACGTTTTGCATGGGTATTCTTTCTAAAACACAAGTCAGATACTTTCGACATTTTCACAAGCTTTGTTAAGCAAACCCAGAATGAATTTAACTGTTCAGTGGTCAAAATCAGAAGTGATCACGGAACAGAATTTGAATCTGGAGTAATGACAGACTTTTGTGAAAACCTTGGTATCTTTCATGAGTTTTCCTCTCCCCGGACTCCACAACAAAATGGAGTAGCCGAGAGAAAGAACAGAACACTCATTGAGGCTTGCAGAACTATGTTGAGTGATTCGTCTTTACCAGAATATTTCTGGGCTGAAGCTGTCAACACTGCTTGCCACGTGCAAAACAGAGCACTCATAAATAAGAACCATGAAAAGACTCCTTATGAACTTTTAAAGGGCAAGAAACCAACCATTTCTTATTTCAGAATTTTTGGCAGTAAGTGCTTTGTACTTAACAATGGAAAGCATTACAAGACTAAGTTTAGCGAAAAGAGCTTTGAAGGTATTTTCGTAGGCTATAGCAGCCATAGTAAAGCTTATCGTATTTTTAATAAGAAAACTCTGGTTGTAGAAGAGTCTATTAATGTTATATTTGATGAGACGAGCATGCTTCAAAGCAGCTCTTCTAGTTCTTCTATTGAAGTTGCAGGTTCAAAGTTGCAAGATACACTCTTGCATAAGCCAGTTAAAGACGACGCTCAAACCTTCGTCAAAATCTCTCCTCTAACCTTAGCTGAAGAGGAAGATCACCTTGATGAAGAGCCAACTCCAGTGGAAGAATTTGTTCCAGTTGAAGAAGAAGTAGTTCCCGTTGTTCCAAGCGATGCGAGGAATCTTGAATTCAGACACATGAGGGATCACCCTATTAATCAAATCATAGGAGATCCTCATGAAGGGATTAGAACTAGAAGAGGTACTACTAACGAAAATTTGCACTTGAGTTTTCTTTCACAGGTAGAACCAAAGAAATTTCAAGAAGCAAATGAAGACCCACACTGGATTATTGCAATGGAAGAAGAATTAAACCAATTCAAGCGTTGCAAAGTCTGGACACTTGTTCCAAAGCCTAAGGATAAGAACGTAATTGGAACAAAGTGGGTGTACAGAAACAAGTTGGATGAAGATGGAACAATCATCAAGAATAAAGCAAGACTTGTAGCTAAAGGCTACAGACAAGAAGAAGGAATCGACTTCGATCAGACATATGCACCGGTAGCAAGGCTCGAAGCGATCAGACTCTTTCTTGCTTATGCTGCTTTCAAGGGTTTCACCGTATATCAAATGGATGTCAAGTCCGCTTTCCTAAACGGAGACATTAAAGAGGAAGTATACGTTGAACAACCCCCAGGTTTTGTTAATCCTGATCATCCCAATCATGTTTATTTATTACAAAAAGCTTTATATGGCTTAAAACAAGCTCCTCGAGCTTGGTATGAGACGCTGTCTAACTTCCTTCTTGAGAACAAGTTCACAAGAGGAAAGATAGATAAGACATTATTTCTTAGGGAAGTAAAAGGCAAGATTTTACTAGTGCAAATCTATGTTAATGACATTATTTTTGGCTCAACCGATGACAACCTTTGCAAGAAGTTTTCAAAACTTATGCAAGGGAAGTTTGAAATGAGCAGTATGGGTGAGCTGAAGTATTTCTTAGGACTTCAAGCGAAATAATCTGAAGATGGAATTTTCATCTCTCAGACGAAGTTCACTAAGGAGTTAATTAAGAAATTCGGAATGGAGAGTGCAACCTCCATGAGGACTCCAATGAGCTCAGCTATGTCTCTGAACAAGGACGAGAAAGGGAAACCTTTTGATGAAACTAAATACAGAAGCATAATTGGCTCTTTGCTCTACCTTACTGCCAGTAGACCTGACATAATGTTTTCTACATGTGTATGTGCTAGATATCAGGTGAACTCTAAGGAATCTCATTACACTGCTGCAAAGCGAATCTTGAGATACCTTAAAGGCACACCAAATCTTGGCTTATGGTACCCAAGAAGTAATGATAGCGAACTAATAGGCTATTCAGATGCAGATTTTGCAGGTAGCAGAGACGACAGGAAAAGCACTTCCGGAACATGCCAATTTCTAGGAAGAAGACTTATTTCCTGGAGTAGCAAGAAGCAGAATTGTGTTGCAATTTCAACCGCCGAGTCAGAATATATTTCTGCAGGCAGTTGTTGCGCACAACTTCTATGGATAAGGAATCAACTTCAAGACTACAATATGAAGATCAAGAATATTCCAATGTTTTGCGACTCTTCCAGTGCAATTGCTATCGCAAATAATCCAGTCTCTCACAGTCGGACAAAGCACATCGAGCTACGATATCACTTTATCCGGGAGCATGTGGAGAAAGGTGACATCAATCTGAGTTATCTCCCCACGGATAAGCAAGTTGCAGATATATTCACGAAGCCGCTGGATGAGACTAAGTTCTCTTTTTTCAAGACGGAACTTGGAATGCTCAACTTGGAGTAATGCTTAAAGCAAGAAGAAAAATGAAGTTTCTAAAAGTTATATATCTATGGAAAGCAGGAATCTGTCCTTCAGAAAGAAAGAGGTAGAAAATTTCTAAGTCTTAACAGGATTTCTCGAGAAATGACATAGACTTTTTCGAGAAATGAAAGACTTCTCGCAAAATGTACCTGCACTTCTCGAGAAATGGGTTATCCCTCGAGAAATGCTTTTTCAAAGTCAGAAAATCAGAATTCTGGGATCTCTCGAGAAATCAAGATACTTCTCGCGAAATTAGAATAGTTCTCGCGAAATCAGTATATCACTCAAGAAATTGCGTTCAATTTTCAGAATTCTAGTCTTTATTTTTCCGAGATACGAAAGGTCAGGTATGCGCGTTTTTTATTTTCCTTATCTATAAATAAATCTCAAATAATTGTCACATCAAACCAAACTATAAATAGACAATCGAAACAAATTAATTTTCACGCGAGTTTCTTCTTCTTCTTCTCGGAAAAGCCGACGCTTCATCTTCCTCTCACGCAAAATCCAGTCGACTGTCTCACGATTTCTTTCTCTCTCGCTTTCGTTTCTTCAAATCCAATCGATCATGGGGCCGCATTCCAAGTCCAAGGTCGGTGTGGGAAGCGAGCTAGTGCGAGAAGGGCTTGTTTCAATTTCAGATGATTTCAAGAACGTGTTCTGCATGCTCGAAGGCGCTGGTCTGTCTTTTCTGGCCGAGACCCCTTGCAAAATCCTTTTTACAGAGGTAGAGGAGTTCTTTTCCAATGCTACAGTAAATAAGAGTGGTCGGAAATTGAAATCCTCTATTGGTTCTCAAAAAATTAAAATGACTCCTAAGTCAATTTCCAAATTTCTGAAGTTGCCCCTAGTAGCACAAGAGGACATCCTTGATGATGATGATTGGGTCAAGGCAGTGACTTTTGTAGGTTTAAAAACAGCTAAGACACTACGGAGACAGCAAATGAATGATGTTGGAAAACTTCTAGTGGACATTATTTCCAAGGTAATACTGGGAAATACTGGAAGTCTGGGTTATGTGTCAGTGGATGTATTCAGCTTCGTCACTTCAGTCATCTGTGGAAAGAGGTGTAGTTGGGCAGATGTTGTGTTTACACAGATCAAGGAGAGCATCTCTAGTCCAAACCATGCAAGGATTATTTCTCTTTATTTGAATCAATTTAACTCTCAAGTCTTTGATATGTTTAAAGGGACTATCATTCATCATTTAAAGAAGTTGGATGTGTTCACTCTAAAAAGGTGGAACATCAGGATAACCAAGCCTTTAGAAGGTGGCCATTCCCAGGGGAGCCTTCTGGTCAGCAGGATGTGCATTCAGCTCCTCCTCCAGATTCTTCAGCACAACATCTAGCTCCTCCATCTCCAAGTCATCTTCCATCTCCAGGTTCCTCCAGGATCAGAGATTCCTCCTCCTGATGTGAACACTGTAGTTGATGATGAGCAGAACTCCAGTGATCACCATGCAGGTTCAGGTGCAGATTTTGAATTCCATCATGATGATGATGTTTCTATTCACAATATTCCTTCTCCCCCAGCAAATACTGAGGGGGATCAAGAGTCCTATATGGAAATGAATGCAGAAGTACAGGAACAGCCTGTAGTTCAAGTAGATGAGTCTGTGAATCTGTCTTTTCTTCCAGAGAAAAGTACAGTTGTTCTTGAAGATATTCCTGAACCAGTCCAGCCAGCCCCTTTTCCTAGTCCTCTCTTTTCTGAATCTAGCTTGATTGGTCAAATTGAAATGTTACTCCAAAGGCAGAGTGCCAAGATAGATTTATCTTTCAAGGAAGTGCATGCCAGGATAGCAGATATAGAGAAAGCTATGGATAGAAAGCTGAAAGCCTTCCAAGATAGTTCAGAAGAACTCAAGAGGATTGTCATTCAGGGTGGCAAAGCTATTGATCACACCATTGAGGGTGTTGGTAAAGTGTTAGAGCAGATTATTGAGGTCAGAAAGACTCAAGAATCTATGTATATCAAGGCTGATGAACACTGCTTCAAAATTGTTGATGAAGTAGGGTTGTTTAAAGAATCTGTTCTCCAAACTCTTCCTGTAGAAGTCAGAAAGGGGGAGGACAAGTTGATAGGTTCTATTGATGAGAATTTGTTTGCATTTCATAATCATATGAGTGAGAAGTTTGATCAACTGTCTCAGGGAGTCCAGAAGCAGGTAGCTGATGTCAAAGATTTCACTCAAAGATCTACCACTTGGCTTCACAGTGAGATCTTTCCAGATTTGGGCATTGACCCTGCTGTTCCCCCTCCTCAGCATGAGGCTCCTCAGTTCTCTCCAAGACAAGATGTGTCTTCTGATGTAGAAGTTGCTTCTTCTAAGCAAGGTTCAAGAAAAAGAAAATATGGTGAAGGACCTTCTGCTAAGAGATCAGTTCCTGAATCTAGTTCAGCAGGCTCTGGCAAAGCTGCTGCTACTGATCCTGTGAATTATCCAGAGATTTGGAGTCCTATTTCAAAGGCTATTATTCTTGATTCACTCAGATTAGTTGAAGAAGGTGGAATGCAAGTTCAAGACTATTTCAGCAATTCTGAATGGAAACTTTATCAAACCAGCAAGACCAAAAGGAGATTACATTACAGGACATATAAGTACAATGATCCTACAGCTCCTCCAGCTCCTCCAATGTACCATCCTAAACCTTTTGCATACTTCAAAAGACAGGAACAGAAAAGAAGAGACAATGCCAGAGGTTGAAGATCATCAAATTCTATTGTCATATGCTTATGTGAACATTAAATCATAAGACAATCTGAAATCTATATATAGTTTTGATTTTGATGTGATAATTATCTTTCTTTTATAGATTTAGTTTTTGATGTTCTTTCCTATTTGTCTCTATTTAATTCCTTGTATATCATGTTGTGTATTATTTTGTTGCAATTCATCTTGGTAGGTAGGGTTCTGACTTCTACAAATAGGGGGAGATTGTTGGGTATTGTATCCACAATAACCTTGATTTGTAGAAAGTCAACTATGAACCAAGATTGAATTGCTTATGTATTTGATATGTTTCTCTAGTTTTGTCTTGCAGGTTCACATTGCTAAGTGTAAACCAATGTCAGGTCACAGTGGGTCAATGAGCACAGTCTCTTACAATGTAATTCCTCATTGTATGAGATATGGTGTTGACTCATATGTGATCTCTCTATTGGGATGCACTTCATGATCAAGACAAAGGAAGCTAAGGTCTTGGAGGTGTAGCTATTCTCAGAGAAAAGTTTAAAGAATTTCTTCTAAGTGTATTTCTCGAGAAACTAAGTGTTTTTCTCGAGAAATATGAAGAGCTCTCGAAAAAACCCTTTGATTTTCTCGAGAAGTTCTTTTCAGCTTAAGTCTTCGAAGGAAATCCAAATTTCTCGAGAAGCTATCTTTATTTCTCGAGAAGTCTGTAGTGCTCTCGGAAAATCCTTTGATTTTCTCGAGAAGCCTTCTTTGCTGATATTTTCCGAGAAAATCTTTCCTCTCGAGAAGTTGATTCGATTTCTCGAGAAGTTCTTGTTACTTCCGAAAAGTTTATTTTATCTTATTTCTCGAGAAGATCCATGTTCTCGAGAAATCCTCTTTTCTTTCTCGAGAAGCTCTGAAAGCCGTTTTTTCCGAGATCCAGCCGTGATTTCTCGAGAAGTCTTCTTTCTCTCGAGAAATCTGTTTCTCGTTCCTTCAATCTATTTTTGCTGACTTCTGTTTTCCGTCTGTTTGACGTGTCTCCTTTTCTAGCTTAAGGCTTAAATATTCTATTTAGACCTTCTCCTATAAAAGGCTCTCTCTCTTAAGATTTGAAATATAATTATTCCTTTCCTAATCTCTCTCCCAATCAAAAAGGACGTGAAAAGCGCCGCTCGCCGTCGCCTACGATTGGAGATCGTTCTTCTCATTGGAGTTGTCGATTTCTTTCAAGAAGGGTTCGATTGATCCATACTCAGGTTCTGCAATCTCTATTGGATCGTTTCGGATTGCCAAAGACAGATTCGAAGGATCGTTGTTCTTCCTCATCGTTCTCAAAAGCCATTCAAGAAGAAGGAAGAAAACGCTTCTGTTATTCAGATCTGGTTTAGTATTGTTCAAACCCTTTTCAATCTATTGTAGGAGTTGTTATCTCCGAGTTGTAGGAGAGGTTGTTCTCCGAGTTGTAGGAGAAGTTTTCTCCGAGTTGTAAGAGAGGTTCTCTCTGAGTTTGTAGGAGTTTAACTCCGAGACTGTAGGGTCGTTCTTGATCCGAGATTTAGTGAAGTAGTCAATTCTAGCGGTGGTGCTAGATTGGCGAGGCCGGCAAGTGGAGTACCCAAGAACGGGGAACCACTATAAATTTCTTGCTTCGTCTGTGATTGTGTTTTGCTTTATCTGTGTTCTTTATCATCAAGATTTTATTTCCGCAAAAGACGCAATTATCACCTATTCACCCCCCTCTAGGTGATTTAGGTAGGCAACTAGATATTTCACAGGTTCTATTTCTATCCAATCCATATCCTAAAGTCTCGCACTGACTTCCTTGATTTCAGAGGTCATATATACACGTATAACTTAACAACCTCTAAGCATATCCCCAATGGTTATTTGCTATCCTCTTATTTACTTGTCTACACCTACAAAACCTCAAAGTCTATAGGTTTGAGATTCGTCTTCTAAATGAGGTCTAGGGGAAACTCAAGTCAGTACTAAGTTGGCCCAATAAACAAAAGGGATAAGCCCCCATATATTTTGGGCTAAATTTCTTCGAAATCACTATAGTGCATTTACCCTATATAAGCACACAATTCTTAGGGCATACAACCTTGTCTTGGAGTTCTACCTTGAGACTTATTGATATGATACACATTCAAGGTCCTTAAAGTTACCATTCACGAATCCTTCTTAAGGTCAATGTGTGACCTAACCAAGAATGGGCCTTCTTTGGGTTTGGATTCTTATTCGACCTCTACAAATTGTCTTGGTAAGTCAAAACTAAAGTGTTGTCCTTAGTTGGGTTGGCCTAACTCATTGGTAAATGGACTAATTTGTGTGATTTGTACACATGGGCACACCACTTCTTCCGCTGCTTGTTTGTCCTCAAACTAACTCGAGCGGGGGTGTCCCAGTTTTTGTGGACTTCTTTCTCGTTGGATCGTTTAGTCTCTGATACCATTTGTAAGACCCCTCTCCCGCACCAGGAGAGTTTCTGGATCTTATGCCCAGAACCGCCGCCTTACGGAGATACTAGCACACAAGTTAGCCACCCCGCAAGACGTCGATCCTGCCGGCAAGAATGATCAACCAGGCCAACAAGAGATAAGAAGAAAAACTAGTACATAAGTCCACAATCACACGCATATGAATATATAAATATATCCAAAAGTAACTGTCCATCAATGAGTACAATAAAAGAAAGAGAAAGAGGGCTTATTCCCGGTACATGTCCGAATGAAGAAAAGTACAAAAATCTTTCTCTCTCCCTACATCTGTGCGGAAGCTAAACAAACTCTCAACTCTCGAACACCTGTCTCGTAGTAGAAGTAATGCTCGGTATAGGCTCCTCAGGTCCTGTCTCCTCTTCTAGCTGGTGCTCCATCACCTCGGGTACCTACGGTCACCACCGACCGTTAGTCATAAAGACTAAGCCGATTTTGTCCCCGCCTCCCCCCGCGACTCCTAGGCACCGTGTGGGAGGAAGAAGCGGAGGACAGCAAGGTGGAGTAATCAAAGGCAGGTGACAGATATTCTACGCTATCAAGAGTATAACAAATAAGTTCTATGCTAGCAATATGAACCAGTAAACAGTACTAAAAGCAGTAAAGTAATATCGCAGCAGAGAAAGAAGTAAGCGTAAAGAAGCAGTGCGACGCAAGTAAGGTAATTTAAACGTAACCATTGATTTATAAGAATGCCCATACAAACCTATAGACCAAGGGGTCGTTTAGCAGAGCCTATCATATAAAAAGTCCCATACCAATTTATACGATAGGGGTAGGGGTTGGAATGCAATGTTCATGCTATGTCATGCAAGGTATGTTGTTATGCTATGTTCATACAAGTGCAACTCACACACTACGACTCTATGCGCATAGACCTTTAGTTCCCCCTTTTTGGAGCTAGCAAGACTCCCTGGATACTCCCGTAGTGGCAAACGGCAGCGGTGGGTTGGGCCTCGCCCACCTCTAGGTTGGTATTCACACTACCTAACCTAGACCTATCGTACGCCTCAACACAAAACCGTGGAGCGTCTGCGTACTCTTGCTGATTGGACCGCCAGACTTTCTAGGCTAAGTGTATATACCACACTTGCCGAGTCAACGTATTGACGTCGGTGTGAACGTCCGTCCAATACAGAAGACTCACCACCTTCAATGCACATGCAACATGTTCTACAATCTATCTCCAAGCCATAAGCTCCCCGGGCTAACCTGCCCGACATTAATAACCTTCCGAGCCACCGGCTCCCCGGACCAACCCATCCGTACCAACAAACTCTACTGAGTTTCAAGCTCGCCTGACTTTCAATCCGCTCTTTTTCAAATACTGAGCTTACTGCTCGCAGCACCAAACAGACTAGGCTCCCGTAACCACGGGGTGTGGGTGAGTGTGTTATTAAATTACTCTTGTAACATCTTATCCCTACGGTTTACGTTTAATCTTGAATTCCCGAGGGCTACCCTGTAAAGGGCTCGCTACGGTATTAGGAACTACAATGGGATGACACCCCAAAATTCCCTTTCCCAAGACACTTAGTATTATTGATATCTACCCATAAGATTACCCTCTTATCATTTCACTTGAATTAACCTCAGCGCTTTATGACTCTCTAAGGGGAAGGACGATCTTTCGTCAATCCCGAGCACAACCTTACCCACAGCTCACCAAGCACTCTCATCTTCTAACTCCTATTTAGACTACTCTTGTTTAGTTATTATTCTACTTGGAAGTTTAGGGTGGATCCTGGACTTCCCGAGGGTTACCCGGTGAAGGGTTTGCAAGGTACTAGGGTATATGATGGGATGATGCCCAACCCCTTTCCAGGACATTTAACATTCTTGGCGGCTACCATGACCTAACCTTCCTCCCTCTCATTACCTTTTATAACTTACGCCTTATGTTTCACCCCGCTCCTATGCAATCAATCTTTTGGACTCAACTCTATAAACTTCTAGTCCTCTAAGTGGTCTATACTCATCTCTTGTTATAGACATAAAAACACTATTTCCAGAAGATCCTAATTTTCCAAACATTTTAAACCCACAATTTCTATTTATCTTTAAAGGAGAGGAAACATGGCTCTACACTACAAGTACTGAAATTAGACTTCCTAAAATTCTGCAAAACTTACAGTAGCTTCATATTGACATAAAAACACTATTTCCAGAAGATCATATTTTTCCATCAAATTTATAATCATAATTTATATTTATCATGAAAAAGATGAAGACGTGACTTTACACACCAAGTACTAAAATAAGAATTCCAAAAATACTGAGAAAATTAACCTAGCATACTAATCCTCTAAAAATACCAAATCCAAGGTTTCATAATATTCCAGGTAATATTTATCCACAATATTCATTTAATACAAGTGGTGTGCCAATAAGAGTTTACACTACAACCACCACCTACAGCTCTCACTAAAATCTGAATAAATCACAGAAGTATGTTATTGACCTAAAAACAGCAATGCCTAAGTTTCATATTATTCCAAGGAGTATTTACCCTTAATTATCATTTGTTACAATTGGTGTGCGTATAAGGGTTTACACTACAAGTGCTATGTTAAGACTTCAATAAATACTGGGAAAATTATCATGGCATACTAATGGTCTAAGAACACCAAATCCTAAGTTTCACATTTTTAACAGGAATATTTGACCATAATTTCTATTTAACATAAATGGGGTGCAAATAGGGATTTACACTACAACTACCATTAATATGTCTCTATAAATTCTGAAAAAATTATCCTAGTATAATAATCATCTAAAAACACTAAATCCAGAGATCTAGAATTTTACAAACTATTTTACCCCATTAAATTAATTAATTACAAAAGGGGGTTTTTCCTCAATAAATTGATAATTACCACAAAAATTCATCTAAAAATTATGATAAATTTACAGAGCTATAGAATCACCAAGGAAACCTACTAGAATAATTTCATAATTCTCCAAATGCATATCAGACCTAAATGTCATATTTGAATAAATTGATCTAACCAAATAAATCAAATTCCGAGAAATAAGTGAGGTCCAAAAATTCCAACAAAATTCCTAAATGTGCCTTTCCAGTCAAAGATCTATTTCCCAGAGTTTTGGATTTAACCCTAAGTTTTTTATTCAAATTATTCCATTAATTTAAAAGTGTGACCATTTTCATTTAGTTAAAAACTTTAGGAAAAATAACTTCCAAAAATCATGAAACTTATGACAATGATGTATATCCTCATGACATACACTAACCCCAAGGTTTCAGAGGCATACAAGGTGATTCCCACCTTCAATTCCATCAAAAAGCTCAAAAGCCCAAATTGACTATTAGCACCCCAATTTTTCACTTAAGACCCTAACTTCATTTTGAAATTAAGAGAAAAATACTCATACACATGTGATGAAATTTTAACCAGGGATTTAGATATATATATAAAGAGCTCACCCCCCAAATTAGGGGGTGTTTGGAGTTATACAACTCCTTAAATACCAAAAAGTTACTTTTACTAATAAATGAAATAACTCAATGGATACACCTCCAAAAATTCTAAAATTAAAACCCTAGGTGTGTCTTCATACCATGCATGCAGGGTAGAAAATTCAAGTGATTTCGTTAAGCCATTTAAAAGTTATTGCACCTTTAATTTATGCCCTACACAAGGAGCAGTCCTAGGAAAAAGAGTGCCCTGATGTCCACATTGCACCAAATCAGATGATTCAAGTGGCAAATGAAAGTAGACCCATAGGGCTACAAAAGTTGTCTCTGCCCCTTTTTGCAAAAACGGCCTCTAAGGCCTTCAAATATTGCATGCAATCTACTGAAAAATCCTAGGCAGAATTAAGGTGGTCTGCCAATAGAGATCAAGGAGACAAAATCAACGGCTGTGATTTCGTCTCCTTCCTCTAGCCGACAGCCCAGAGGATACAGCCCTTGATCCCGGCCAACCTCCACCCTCCCCGACCATCTGCCGCCGCCACCACCTCCGTTGAGGGGTTGGCCGTCGATTGGCGGTGGAATGGTGGCCGGAGGTGGTGGTTCCCGACGATCTCTGGAGGAAGCCCAATCGGAGCTTGGGAGGGAAAAATCCCATGGCTGACGGCTCAATTGAGCTCTTCTGCCCTTTCTAGGACCTTAGATAACTAGCATAGAGGGAGGGGGGGAGAAATCGTACCGATTCCGAGCTTGACGATGGGTAATGTGGTGGTGCGGCATGGCGGCGGCGAGCTCCGGCGATCCTCCCAGAAATCCCGATTCTCCACCATTTGTCTCACTGTAAAGGGCTAGCTCCACTCCTCTCGACCCTCTGAAGCTGATGGAAGGGTTCGTTTGGGCTGAAATGAGCTGTACACATGGTTTTGGACTTGTAAATTTCGGCCCCAACATTGGAAGCTCCTCCTTGCCGCCATGTGTCACTGCTTCAGCTGGAATTCGGCTGAGGAGTTAATGGGGAGCTTAGCTCTATCCTTGGGCAGAGGAATGGAGGGCCACATGGCCTCCATTCCCAAATTTCTTCTTGTCCTTAATGGAGGAAGGGGGAAATTCCACTTTTGCCCCCATGCATGTCTTTGCATGTTGGAAATAGGGGGCAAGGCTGGTCATTAGACCTATGGGCTTAAGAATGGGCTTTGGGTGATGGCCTTAATCCATTGGAATTTGGATTAATTCCAAATAAGCCCAATTTAGGCAAAGTTGACCCTATGTTGACTTTTGGGTTGACTTGGTCAATTGGGTGTGTTGACTGGTCCATTGTGTTGACATTGAGTCCAGTAACACCACCCAAGGTTGGTTGAGTCATGGTTAAGACCTAAGTGAGCCAATTTGACCCAAAGGTGTGGTTTTGACCAAAATTGGGGAAATGTTGACTTTAGTCAAATTGGTCAAATTGTTGACCCCATGATGGGGCTTTAGGGTCAATTAGGTCCACCATGATGTTCTAAGACTAGGGGTGAGGTCAATTTCATGTTTTGGGGTTCAATTGAACTTATTGGGGAGGATTTGACCTATGTTGACCCAAGTTTGACTTTGGTCAAATTGAGTCAATTGGTGACCCCATGATGGGGATTTTGGGTCTATTGCATTCCTTGGAGTGTTTATCATCTATTGGAGGAGTCAATTTGCAAGTATGAGTTCATGTTGAGTTAGTTTGACCTAGGTTGACTTGAGGCTTATAGTAGACCACATGTGAGTTCACCTAACCCTATGAGTCCTAAGGCTACAATCTAGCTCAAACTCACCCCACTCACCACCCTTCTCACCCTAAATTGGAGTTAGGGGGTCTAGTAGGAAATGGGATGTTACAGATAAAACATCTCCAAGTTACCCATAACTAATGTTCAACCCTTCAAACCGTTTATCCAAGCGGGCCCAAAATAAAAGTGCAAAAATGAGATTGTTAGTCATTTGCAACAATTAGAGTGCGGTAAAGGAATACTGCTAAATGAAACGCCAAATTGAAGTACTGAAATAAAGTACTAAAACAAACTTCAGAAAGTAAATGTTATACTGAAATGCTGGAATGAAGTGCTAAAAGGAACTGGAGCAGTACTGAACTAGAATAAAAGAAATACTAAAGGAAATTGCGAAATAAGAAAGTTATTAGTCCTTTAGTTCCATTTCCATCATAGGAGGCAAGTTCAGTTCTCTTCTCCGCTCCAAGGAGACTTCTCTGTTCCAAGGAGACTTCTCCATTCCAAGGAGGTAAGTTCACAATTCTGCGGTGAATTCTTAGTATGTTTCAGGGTTAGGGTCCGCCGATTAATTTGAATCCAATGGTCACTTAGTTGCACCTGTTAAAAATAATTTATCGGATTAGCGTCGATTTTGTAGGAGTTTCATTATAATTCCAAGCCTAATAATAATCACACGATTTAATTAACGAGACTTCAATTCTCCGCAAGAGGTCTAACATGAGATCTTTTAACCTCAATTGCTTGCACCGGGGCGAATCAAGTTCGGGTGTCACGACCGATATTAATTCTTTCGATTTAAACTTCTTTATTTAACAAATACCAAAAAAATACTTCTGTTATTCCAAAAATTGCCAAGTTTTGAACAATGATTTATACTAAAATAAGGAGGCTTCCATAACTTTATTAGGCTCATTTCTCAAGGTAGGAGCTCTCTATAATATTTAAAATAATATGAAGATCGCCACTTAATTTCCCAAAAAAAAAGATAACTTTTAAATAAATCTCTCATACTTTTTCAGAGGATAGATACTAGGCTTACTGACCTCTAGTAATTTCCATAATTTTTTTCCACTATGATTTAAGATATTTAATATTTTAAAAACATCACTTTCTTCATAATTTAATCCTTGAAAAATATCAGGAGTTAATTAAAAAATCTGATTATTTTTCCTAGGCTGTGTCATACTCTAATACACATCATATAAAAATTTCAGCCATATGGGTTATGAAGACCTTCCCCTAGAATTTTTACAAGCAAAAGACCCAACTTGATTAAATCAGTAAATTGTGATAATGGTTTTTGAAAATTCTCAAATAATAAGAACTGGTGTATATGGGCTCTGGAAACCTCCCTCATTTATTCCATAATTTTCTGATATCATTTGATTACTCTGATAATTCATAAACCCAAAATATTGATGTATTTTAATTTCTAAAAATACCTAGACTCTTCCAAAAATTATGAAATTTTTATAGCAAGTTGCCCTTGCCAAGTTAAGCAACTTTCATGTTTAGGGTTTTCTGGTTTGAGGGATATATAAGTTACAAAAAATCAAATACCCCTGCCCTCAATATTTAATACATAGCACGTATGTTGGCTCGGATCTACGGTTGAGATCGAGCCACAGATCACGCGCTTGCTCCCCGCAGCGGATCCGGTACTAATCCGCTACGGGAAACAGTGATTGGCCATGGGATTTAAGAATATCTCAGACGTCTGATCCCAATCATTGGATAAGACGGTCGTTGTACCTCCTGCAAGCGCACAGCTTGCGGGGCTTCTCCATCGCCGTCCGGTTGCTAGAAGGTCATGACTCCGCCCCCGACCGACTTGACGGGGGCCGACGCTTTCCTCGGTGGTGTTCTGGCGACCTGGCACCACCGCCGGCCATCGTGGTTCCCTTTTATAGTGACCGAGCGCACGGGCGCTGTCGGAGCTACCTCCTCCGGCGGCGCCACCACCTTGGAGGCTCCCAGAGAGGGCCTCTGAGCCCTCTCCGGTGGTCTGGCACTCCCTAGTGATCCCAAGGGCGCTGGGAAGCCTCACACTTGCTCAGCCACCTCCTACTCCACCAAGCTTGGTGGTGGTCGAGGCGGCGCTCCGGCAGCCAGAGGCCGCATGCACGGCAGCAAGATGGGAAGGGAGGGGAGGGAGGGGAGGAGGGGAATCCACCTGTATGGGGGGCCTCCGGGATCTCTCAGGTAGAGTTTCCATTGGAGGTTGGGGGTAGAGGAGGAGCTCGGGTTGGGGTGTTTTTCGGCGAGGCAGGGATCCGATAGGATTTGGCTGAGGTTGTCCTGAGGAGTGTTAGGTTTCCTGGAGCTGTGAGGGACATTATATAGGCTGGGGAGGAGCCCCTATTCCTTACCCTAGGGTGTGAGGTTAGTACTCCCTCCTTGGGTTAGGTTTTTCCTTAACCAACTGAATTAAGGGTGAGCTGGCCTCCATTTCAAGAGGCAAGGACTGCCACTTTTCCAAATTATGAGGGGCATGGCTTGGGTGGGCTTCTCCTTGGGCTTCGGGAAGGAGATAAATAGGGGAGGAGGGTTTCTTGGTCTTTGGGCTTACCCTTCCCACCTTCTCTTTCTTGCTGGAAAATCAGAGCCCTCCTTGGGTCTGGTTGTGGGCCCATAGTGGGGTCATGGGTGGAGGTGTGGTTGAGTTCCCATTTTATATCCCAAATTTGTGATTTTGAAGGCTTTGACTAAAGTCAACCCTAGGGTGGGTCCCTAGGTGGGTCAAGGTCAATGTAGGTCCATGTTGTCGAATGGCGGGCCAACATTGATGTGTTAGAGTAATATGGGTGTGTGCATGCTTTCAGTGTATTATAAAGCTTGATGGGACTAGGTTTGACCAAATTGACCAACTGATGTTGGAATTGAGTGAAACAAGTTTTGTTGCACTCGTATTGATTATATGAGTCCAACGCAACTGACTGGGGTCAATTTGGAGCACATTTGGTCAGTATACCAAAACGGTGTCGTCATGACGCGCTGCGATACTCAAAATGGTCGTCTTCTCTAAATGACCTCGTATTGTAATGGAATCAGTTCTATTGCACTCGTATTGATTATACGAGTCTAACGCAACTAACGGAAGTTGATTCAGAGCACGTATGGTCCCTATACTACCTTATATGTGTTTGGGTCACTTTTATTGGGTCACTTATGGTCTTAGTGACCCAATAAAAGTCGGGATGTTACACCAAGAGGGATCTGAGTTTGCTTCTTCAAATTTCTTGGTTAAAATCTGAGATATGAAGCTTAGATATAGTGCCTTATTCTGAGCACTTCTTCTTGTTCTCACTCCTTGGTTTATATCTCTAATGACTTGAATACTTGGGTGGTCTTTATTGTGTCTCCAAGTTGGTGGCGGTGCTCCTTGATTATCAACAGTTTATGTTCCAGCTGTTTGTTGTCCAAGCACTGTTTCTTAAGATTCTCCTTGTATTTGTTCTCCATTTTCAATGATCATGTTTAAAGATGTAGACTCTTGTAGGCTTAGCTCTTTTAGCTTCAAGCATGTTCCTGCAACACTAGGAGAACTAGACTAGCCTTCATGATGTAATATCCCCACTCCTACTAGACCCCCAATGTGAATTAGGTCATGACAATTGTCATGACATGTGACCTAGGGCAAGAAATTGACCATGGGAACCCTATGTGACTAAGTGAACTCACCTAAACCACCCTTGACCTAACTAGGTCAACCAACCTTGGGATGACTAAATTATTCTCCAATGAGTCAAAGTGACCCCACCACCATACTCTTAACCCTAAGATGAGCTTAATTGACCTTGTGCCTCACCATGGGTCAACAAAATTAGACAATTGGGCCTAAGCCCAAACTAGCCCAAATTAGTTTAAATTGCCTAAGTATGAGTTGATTGACCCTCACGTGACCAAATTGACTCCACCCAAACTCTCATAACCACTAAGGGGGACCAATGAGTCAATATTAAGTCATTGAGTTCAACCAATTGCATGGATTAGGCCAAAATCAACATTGGGCCCATTTAGCCCAATTTGACCTATCATGGCCAAATGACCCTAAATTGATCTCACCAAGCCATAATTCACCTTGAATGGTGTCAAGTGACCCAAAACCACCAATGTGGGTCAGCCACATCACTCAATTTGATCTTGAGTCATCCCTAGCCCACATACCCAAATTGACCCCTTTATGTCAAATAAGTCCAAGCCTTGATTTCAATGGGCTTGGACCAACATTAGTGGCCCATCCTGCAGCCCAAGATGCTAATTACCATGGCTAATCCTAGATTTCAAAAATAGATGCCATGTAAGGGGGTAATTAGGAGAAATCCCCAAATTTTGGAAAGAGTCAACCATGAATTCATGGGATGAAGGCCACATGGCTTCAATTCACATTTCCCATGCCTTCTCCCAGCTTCCACAATGAATGCCAGCCAAATTCTTGCTAAATTGATGCCACATGGCTTCAATTCACTCTTCATAGAGCCACCTCCACTCCAAATTAACCCCTGCATCAGCTTCAAAAGGTGCCAAACAACTGAAATTGAGTTTTTTATCAAAGAATTTGATGGAGAATTGAGGAATCAGCCATGGCGATTGGGGCAAACCTCCATCAAATGGCTCGATTGAAAGTAGGTTTCCATCCATATCCTCTCTTACTAGCTTCATAGATCTTATAGGGACTGATTCGAGCTCAAAAGAGCAAGAATCCATGTTTTTCAACTCAAGATCTACGCCATTCCCCACCCGCTCACCCCCCCCCCCCCCCAATCACTATTCATGCACCTATCCGGACGGCAAACACCTCCCCTCAACGGCCACCACCTCAACGGAGGTGGTGGTGGTGATGGTCGGCCATGGGGTGAAGTTGGAGGCCAATATTTGGGCTTGAAAGAAGCTCCAGGTCGGCCATTCATGGCCATAGGTGGGTTGGGGAAGAAACACAGCAGCCACCTGATGTGCTTTAAGATCTGTGCACATATAGATTTTTATACTCCTTAGTTTAAGTATTATAAACATTCAAATCTGTCACATGTTTTAACAAATGTTTTAAGTAATTATTTAGGCCCCTTAGAAGTTGATCCAGGAAAAGTGATCAACATGAAAAATGTATCTCTAGGTCTTAACTTTATTTAGAAAATTGTTTCATGTGATTTAGTACATTATAACTCCCTAAGCAACTGTTTTGGTGCTTGGTGTACAAACTGAACCTTAGACACAAATCTGAGTGCCCACATCATTTGGCTTATCCAAATGGGCTAAATGTTTTACCATGCATGTATTATGATGGGATTCATATGATATCCAAAAATTATTTTAAAAAAATTTATATGTCCATGCATGCGGTGGATTTAGGGTTTAATGAAGTCAAATTCACTCAAATCTTTTGTGGATGGTAGATTAGGTCAACAAAAGTCCCTGGCCAAATTTAGTACCATTTGGACTTGTGCATGCTAAGATATCTCACATGCAAGTTTGGTAAATGTTAGGGAATATATTGTGCATGTAGCACAATTTCATATTTTATGAATTTTCTGTTATTACCTTGATGCCTGACCTTGAAATTTGGGGCATGCAGGATATATGATGAAATGAATCATCTCTGAAAGTTTGGAAATTTTTGGGACAACATTTTCCTACAGATTAGTATTCAATTAAAATTATCGCATAGGGGTATTGATGAAATGTTGTGACTAAAGCAACAACAACAACAACAACAACAACAGAACCCATATAGTCCCCAATCATTGGGGGTATGGGCGGGGAAAGATTGGAAACAGACCTAACCTTTGGCCCTATGCACAAAGTGGCTTCTCTCAAAGGAGAAAGACCGAACCTTTGACAATAAATGCACAAAGTGGCTGCTCACAAATTACCACTGAAATAGTGGCCCCCTATACTGTCACATTTGCTGCGGAATCATGCCCTCAAATCAAAGCCAAAGACATCAGAGAGGGCAGACCAAAGAATCCATTTTGATTTATGTGCACATAAATCAAATTCTAAATGTTGTGACTAAAGCACTTAGGAAAAAAATCCCAAATTCTAGGATATGGATATTTAAGCTAAAATACACCTTAGGGAATTTTCTTGGAATTTTTAAAGTTCATATTCCCCTCTAAATATCATTTATTTGAATTGTCACCTTTTGATGTTAGTGATATTTATGTGACACAATGATTTTTGAAAAATATGAAATTTTGTCAGTTCACTTTTTAGACTAACATGAACCTCTCGAAATTTTACCATAATTTTTGGTTAACTATATTCAGTAGTCCCTTTATAATGTAGAATTTTGTTATCATGGTAAATTATTTATTATTGATCGTGATTATTGTTAGAAAAATATCAATCTCTATTTAGGCTCATTCTAGACCAATATGAACCTTTGGGAATTTTATTATATTCTTGGATATTGATATTCAGTAGTTTCTTCATTATGTTGAAATTTTATTATCTTGATGAATTATTCAATAAGGGTGGTGATTATGTTAGGAAAATACAAATCTCTGTCACCATGTGAATTTAGGCCACAATCAACCTCTGCAGATTTTATTAGAAATTTTTTGATGAAGACAACAATGAATTTCTGTGTAAATATAGAATAGTACCATTTTTAGTAAATTCCATTTATGTGGTTAAATGGTTATGAAAAATTATGAAATTTTGTTAGAACGCCTTTTTGATCATATAGAACCTCTGGTAATTTTGTAAGCATTTTTGGATGAAGTTTTTGTATAGATCCTTTGTAAAACTTGAAATGGTAACATTTAGTATAAATTTATTTAGGATGATTAAATATTGAAGGAAAATTCCCATTTTTTGTTAAGGAACATCTTATACCTTAGAGAACCTCTGGAAATTTTTATGGAACAATTAGACATCAACATACTATACCTCTTATGTAATTTGGAAGTTACTTAATATTTATGTAAGTATAAATAATTAGGCCCAATAATCATAAAATGGATAAATCTTATTGGAAGCATGTCACGTGTCATATAGAACCTCTGGATTTAACTTTAGGTCATTTGGACTTGAGAAATGGCTATGTACTCCATGATTGACATAGGGTTATAATTAGAATCAACATTGGTCTGCGAATAGCCAAACATAAATCTAAGGAATTTGGACTCCAATGATCATCTTATAGACACCATGTATATGGGGATCAATACTGAAGAATATTGGGTTAACTGTAGGACATTGCACTTGGGTGTCAATACTTGAGTATAAGATTGGGCTGTGTTGAGTAAAAAGCTTGATAAGGCTAGAGTCATGTAGAAGACATTATGATGAGTTAAGGAGATGATAAAAGTATGTCAAACTTCTAGAATTGGAACCTTAGGGCAAGGTTAGGAATGAGTGAGTTTGTACTTAATCCCCAAGGCGGGTAGTGTTGAAGTTCAATTGAAAGTCAACACTTTCCCTTCCTATAAAATATTATCCACCTTTGGATTTTATAGTAACTAGAGAGTGTGGGATCGTCTATATGGGTAGCCACCAATAAGATTAAATATCTGGAGAAAGGGAGTTTGGGATGTCAGCCCATCATACCTCCTAATATCGATGTGAGCCCCTCACAGGGTAAACCTCGAGAATTTCAAGATTCACCCGAAACATCTAAGTTTAACTAAAGAGTAGGAAAGATTAGATTATTTAGGGAAGGTGATTGAGTCCTATATCACACACATCTTTTTTGAATGGTAGTTCATAGAGTTGAAGGACAAGTCAGTCTGTCGAGCTGTAGACTAAGTATTTATGAAGGACGGGTTGGTCCTGCGAGAAATAGGCTCAGCGTGTAAGACCCCATTTTTTTTCTTTTCAAACACTGGGGGTCTTAGGCCCAGAACCGCCGATTTGCAGTGACCCCTTCACTCGGGAAGGTCACCACTACAAAACACCGATCCTGCTGGCCAAATCGATCACAAAGAAAAGTGCATTAAAGAAGACAAGTCCACAGAATCAACATGAAAAATATAAAAATTTCCACACGATATAACTGAATAAAAAGATTGTTACAATAATAAAGGGCACATGCCCTGAACATTATGTCCTCACTACAAGATCACTCGCGAAAGCTAACTACTAATCACTCACTGATCCTGAATCTGGTGCTCCCGTAATAGGCTGGGCCGCCTCCGTCTGCACCGGCCTCTAGTGCTGCTGCGTCTCCTCGATCTCCTAAAATGATATGGTCCACCGACCGTTAGTAAAAAAGACTAAGCCAATCCCCCACCCCTCCCCTGGTGACTCCTAGGAACTGAGCGGAAAGGATGAAGCGGAGGACAACAAGGGGTATAACAAAGACCAGGTGACAGTGGTACAGGAAATGTTTCTACACTACACATGTGTATATATATAACTGAAGTAGTAAAAGAGCATTGTAAAAGTAGGTAAAGAATAAGTAAAGTGCAGTAAGCAAAGACAATAGTAATAGAAAAGTAACCATTGATTTATAGGAATGCTCATACAAACCTATAGACCAAGGGGTCGTTTAGCAAGGCCTATCGTATAAGAAGTGCCATAACCGACTTATACGATAGGGGTAGGGGTTGAAATTAAATGTCTATGCTATGACAGGCAAGGTATGCAGTTATGCTATGTTCAACAAGTGCAACTCACCCACTTCGACTCTATGCGCATAAATCTTTAGTTCCCCCTTTTTGGAGCTAGCAAGACTCCCAGGATAATCCCGTAGTGGCAAACGGAAGCGGTGGGTTGGGCCTCGCCCACCTCTAGGTTGGTATTCACACTACCCTACCTAGACCTATCCTACGCCTCAACGCAAAACCACGGAGCATCTGCGTACTTTTACTGGCTGGACCACCAGACTTTCAAGGCTAAGTGCAAATTCCACACTTGCCGAGTCAACGTATTGACGTCGGTGTGAACGACCGTCCAATACCGAAGACCCACCACATTCATGCACATGCAACATGTTCTACTACCTATCTCCGAGCCATAGGCTCCCCGGGCTAACCCGCCCGTTACCATAACCTTCTGAGCCACCGGCTCGCCGGAACAACCCGTCCGCACCAATGACATTACTGAGTCACAAGCTCACTAGACTAACTAGTCTGCTGCTACAACCATCGAGCCTACCACTCGTACAACCAAACCAACTAACCTCCCGTAACAATGGGGTGTGCGTGTGTGCGCTATTGAGTTAATCTTGTATAACAACTTCTTACTCCTATGACTTTTGGTTAATCTTGGACTTCCCGAGGATTACCCTGTAAGGGGCTCGCTACGGTACTAGGAACTGTAATGGGATGACACCCCAAAGTTCCCTTTCTCAAGACACTTAGTGTTGTTGGTATCTACCCATAAGAACACCGTCCTTGTTATTACACTTGAATTACCCCTAAGCATTTTATGACAGGCTAAGGGAAAGACGATCTTTCGTCAATCCCGAGCACCACTTTACCCTTAACTCACCAAGCACACTCTCATCACATAAACCCCTTTCTGGTGACCTAAATCTCTTTATCCTGACCATGTACACCAACTACATGACATTCCCACTTAGTAGGCCACTAATTACCCAAGTTCCACAGTTTTACTAAACGCAGACCAAACTAACTATATGAAACTTATAACTAGAGGTACTCCAAATATTCATCCAACTGACTCAAGATATTTACTGAAGATCTATCATGATGTTATAAGACTAAATCCATAGAAATGTATTTTTCCTAATTTATTTAGCACTTATTTTAATTTATCCAAACATTTGCCAAGTATGAAATTGAACATTAAGTATAATAAATTCTCATGATATGTCTCTTCAAAAATCATGATAATTCTAGGATGAAAAAATAATAACAAATACAGCATATCATATTTTTACAGTAAGGATTGTCCTCTCATTTAATTATTTATCATCCATCCAAAATTGTAATTTTATGAAGGAACCACCAAAAAGATCAACACTAAAATTATGGGAAAAATACAAAACTCTTGCATTCACCAGAAAAGGCTACTGACTAAGTTTCAGGATTTAAGAAAATCATTTTCTCACTACAAAAAATAAATTAAGAAAACCTCAAATTAAATGAACTGTGAAGTAGCCTACTGATTTAAGTCTTCAAAAATTCTATAAAAATTTAGAGAGCTTCCTAATGTTCAGAAAGGTCCTATCACAAATTTTCACAATTTAACAAAGAGTTTTGGACCCTCAAATATTTTTATTAAGTTTAAATCAAAACAAGTGCCTTGTGAAAGAAGTACTGATTAAACTATTTAATAAAATTCACAAAAATTACCAGAGGTCTAAATCATAATTATAAGGGCACAACCACAGTCATATCATCATCCAAGACATTTTAAGCATGTAAATGTTTCTTATAAGAAGTTTCCCTAAAGGGGTTATGTTCTAATTCAAAGAGAATATTGACTCCTAAAATTCTTATAAAATTACCCAGTGCTATTTACACCCTATGAATCTATCCACCAAGTTTCATAACCATAAAGGGACTTTTGACCACATGGCCTTCACAAGGTTCTAATTGCACACCTAGAAATAAAACTAGTGTTCTAGGGCTTAACCATCTCCACACCACCCCATATCACTCATGGAGGTTTCTTAGGTGATCCTAAACCAGTTACCAAGGTTTCACTTCATGGTGATGAGTTTTGACCACCATACCCCAAGGTAAACACCATACCCTAACTTTGACCCTATTTGACCTAACTTGGGTTTACAAAATACTTAAACAAAATAGTCCCAATTGGGCTGATAATTTTACCAAGGTCATATAGTAACCCTAAGGAGCACCCACCAAAATTTGGAGGGCATTGGAGGTCATTTAACCCACTAACTAATTATTAGATGATTTATGAAATTATTTCAAAAACCTTAGAAAAAGGTTCTCCTAAAAAAAATCTCATCTTTGGATATGATGTGTGTAGATATAAGTAGACTATGTTTCAAATCTCAAGTCCATATCATTTCCCAATCAAAAGTTATTCAAGAAATGGTGGCTGTCCTACACTAGGGACCAGCCCCACCAAAATGGACCTACAGGGAGCTACAGAACTCCTTTTGGGATGAAATTAATTTTAAAATAAAGTAGACTCCAAAATCTACAACTTTGGTGTTGATCACTTTTTCTGTAGAGGGGCCTAAGTATTTTTAACAATTAAATCTAATTACAACAAAATATATGACAGAAATCTTATAAACATTTAATTATATAACTGTTTCTGTGTCCGACGAAATTCAAACTCTGCGTTCGACGAAAGCAGGTCAAATCTGCGTTCGACGAAAGCTGATCAAATCTGCGTTCGACGAAAGTAATTTCGTTTGACTAATTACTTAATAACAGCGCTAGACTAATATTATTAAAATAGTGCTCGACTAAAGCAGACCAACTCCCGTTCGACGAATTATTTGTTTGACGAATTTCTTACAGCGTTCGACGAAACAAATGATATAATCGTAAACATTAATATTAAGATCCAACGGCTCTCCGTCATCGTCCCCGATCGTTGGATGGATCGCGACAGCCCGTCGTGGGCCTCTTTGCGGGGCGATTTCCCGGCCACCTACGCCTCTTTCCGGCCGGCCAATGCCACCACCACCTCCGTTGAGGTGGTGGCCGGCGATAGGGGTAGTTGGCCGGCCGGAGGTGGTCGGATCTAATTTTTAGAGGAGGAAAAAGAGTACGAAATGTACTCTTCCGGAAACCCAAATCTGAGCCCTATTGTGCACGGATCAAGCCCCGAAATATGAAAAGATCTAGCACTAAGGGAGGAGAAGAGGATCGGACCTGTGTGGGGGCTCGGTGGCGTGAATTCCGGCGAGTTGCCATTGACGGTGATAGAGCCTTTGGTGCCATGCTGATACGTGTCCTGGTGCTCGATTTCTTCGAAGAAGAGGGGGTTTCACTCATTTCCAACCTCTGAAGATGTTAAAAGGGTCGATTGAGTCTAAGGGTGGGGAGTTACTCGGATTGCCATTAATGGCCATAAGTTGAGATTTCGGTTACACTTAGGGGGAAAGAATTGGTCGTAAATCAGGCCGGGAAGAAGCTGAAAACTTCTCCTCTCCCCAAGGGGAGATGAATGGAGCCATTAACTGCTCAGATTGAGGGGTTTCTCCTTCTCCTCCATTAACTCCCCCTTCTTTCTCTCTCTTCCAAAATGGGCTTTCTCTCTCCTGTCCGACTCTCTCCAAATTGAATGGTCACCTCAGTAGAATTCAATCCCCATTAGGTGGTGGACCACCTTAATTGGGTCTAGCCCAAGTGGATTGGGTCCAATTTGGGCAAACTAGATCATTTTGACCTAAATTAGGGCAAGGGTAAATTGGTCAAATTGCAAGTCCTATGATGGGGCTTTTTGGTCCATTAGGCTCCTAGTACCCATATAAGGGTAAGGGCAGGGTCAATTTGGCATGGTGGGGCCAATTGACCTTAATTGAGCTAGTTTGACCAATTTAGGGTTAAGATTGACTTTAGTCAAATTGGCATCTTAGGTTGACCCCAATGGGTCACTGGTGATTCAAGGAAACCTCTAATGGGTTAGGGATGATATTGTGGGGTAAAGGTTCAAGGTGGGGTCCTAAAGTCCAACCCTAGGCTTGGTATTTGAAAATTACTATTTGCAGACCACTTGGGTTTTCTCCTTCTCACCTATGTTCACAAGGCCTTGAGCTCTTCCTATGGTTTTGTCATGACCTAGTCATGACAAAACCAACTTAGGGGTCTAGCTGTTTGGGGGATGTTACAAATCCCAATAAATAAATAAAAAAATTCATCCTCGAAATTCAGGCTAGGCTTGCGGGGTTTTTCACTAAGAGTGACTGAACGTAGCATCCCCTATGAATCGTAACTACTCCTGGCTCGAAGAGCATCGACTATCTCTGCCACACCAGCTCTAGTGGCTCCCAGGTGTGCTCCTCCTGTCCATAATTTGTCCATAGGACCTTGACCAGCGGGACCTCCTTGCGCGACAAGACTCGCATCGTCGTATCATCTTTCCTGACTGGGGTGACCTAGCTACCTTGGTCAATCTATCCTCGATCTTCCACTCTAACCTGGGCAGATTCTTATGCCTCTAAAGATTTCTTCACACGTTCAATTTCTTACTCCTTCAGGTGCGTCTGAGTAATCACTCATCTCTACTCTACAACTTTTCTAGTTCTTACTACTGATGGAACTAATCAAATCGTCTAGCGTTCCAATCATCCTTAAATTTTAATGGGGGCACTTGTGAACCTTTATGAGTACATGTTAACCAACCACAATTAGTAACCATGTTGGTAAGACGACTCCCAATCATTTTCTACGTGGAGTTTGATTCATAAGGTATACGGGTAAAATTTTTGAAACCCTAAGATTTTCACAAGTCAATTTCATCAAGAAAATATCTTCACGTTAATTTCACCAAATTCCTATCACTTCCACATATGCTAGTCTCGATCACTTTCGAATGGTCCAAGGTAAGATAAACTTAGATTTTTCTTATCATAGTCGACTCAAACACTAGATTCTAAATTCAATTGGTCATCGTCTAAGATCTCTGGTTATTTATCACCATAGTTCCCAAGGTATAAGGGCTATTATTGTAGTTACAATTATCTACCAAGACAGGGCGTGATTTTTAACGAATCATAATTAATCACTTCTGAAGCCCCAAACTACCAGAACTTTCAAATATAACTAAAGCTTGCACGACCTAATTTCAGTTCCCAACTTCCAGAAGGGCATCTGCATCCCTAAGTGATTAATCTTGGCAACTTACCTTTCCAATGATTCAACTAAGGTCAAGCTATTGTTCTATCTACGATGTCCTTTCATTGTCCTGGTAATACCTCAGATCATCATTCCAGACCTATTTTTACACCATCTCATCTTTGTCCAAGTGACGTCGAATATGATCAACCTTAAAATCATTATTGTTCACGACACAAAATTTTCTAACTTAGGTCTAATGGAAATCCAAGTCCGTCATTAATTTGCCCAATAAACAAAAGGTAAGCTCCAATAAACAAAAGATTAGCCTCTATCTATTTTTGGGCGAAGTATCTTTAATATCACCATGTTATACTCGTCCCAGGTATGCAAGCAATCCTTAGGGCACACAACCTTAGACTTGGGGTTCTATCTTGAGACTTGTTGGTATACTCCACACTTTAGACTCTTCTAGGTATCCTCTACTACAACCTTATCAGGATCAACATGTCACCCAATCCCAAACGGGTCCCTTCTGAACTTCAATTCTTATCCGACCCCCAGTGCTTGTCATGGTGGTTGTCTTAATGTAATCATGCCACCGGTACGAGGGTTGAGTCTATGAGTCTCACACCATTCTGCTTATGTGTCAATCTCTCTTTCTCTAACCTCTTTAGGGTATCCTCGTACCTTCACCAAAGTTATACCTGCGGTCTGTTTCAGACTAGGGCATGCATGGTATAAATTATCATGGTAAGTCACGTGTCCTAGTGGAGTTTAAATCTAACTCATTGACTAAAGGACTATCTAAAGAGATCTTTGCTGCCAGAGGTATTCCCTCTTGGGGGCAGGGTTCGCCGCAGGCTTACAAAAGAAAACTTGACACTCGCAGGGGGAAACTGGCCAAGAAGATTCAGTTAAAAGTGGACCTTTTTCAATGCAATTCCCATATGGGCACACCACTGCTTCCGCTGCTAGTTTGTCCTCAAACTAAGCTCGCGCGGGGTGGCCCAGGGTTTGTGAACTTCTTTTCTTCGGATCGAGGTTTGTTCTGATACCACTTGTAAGACCCCTTTTTTTTTCAAACACCGGGGGTCTTAGGCCCAGAACCGCCGCTTTGCAGTGACCCCTTCACTCGGGAAGGTCACCACTACAAAACACCGATCCTGCCGGCCAAATTGATCGCAAAGAAAAGTGCATTAAAGAAAACAAGTCCACAGAATCAACATGAAAAATATAAAAATGTCCATACGATATAACTGAATAAAAAGATTGTTACAATAATAAAGGGCACATGCCCTGAACATCATGTCCTCACTACAAGATCACTCGCAAAAGGTAACTACTAATCACTAACTGATCCTGAATCTGGTGCTCCCGTAATAGGCTGGCCCGCCTCCATCTGCACCGGCCTCTGATGCTGTTGCGTCTCCTCGATCTCCTAAAATGATATGGTCCACCGACCGTTAGTCAAAAATACTAAGCCAATCCCCCACCCCTCCCCGGTGACTCCTAGGCACCGAGCGGAAAGGATGAAGTGGAGGACAACAAGGGGTATAACAAAGAGCAGGTGACAGTGGTACAGGAAATGTTTCTACACTACACATGTGTATATATATAACTGAAGCAGTAAAAGAGCATTGTAAAATCAGGTAAAGAATAAGTAAAGTGCAGTAAGCAAAGACAATAGTAATAGAAAAGTAACCATTGATTTATAGGAATGCCCATACAAACTTATAGACCAAGGGGTCGTTTAGCAAGGCCTATCGTATAAGAAGTGCCATAACCGCCTTATACGATAGGGGTAGGGGTTGAAATGCAATGTTTATGCTATGACAGGCAAGGTATGCAGTTATGATATGTTCATACAAGTGCAACTCACCCACTTCGACTCTATGCGCATAGACCTTTAGTTCCCCCTTTTTGGAGCTAGCAAGACTCCCAGGATACTCCCGTAGTGGCAAACGGAAGTGGTGGGTTGGGCCTCGCCCACCTCTAGGTTGGTATTCACACTACCCTACCTAGACCTATCGTAAGCCTCAACGCAAAACCGCAAAGCATTTGCGTACTCTTACTGGTTGGACCACCAGACTTTCAAGGCTAAGTGCAAATTCCACACTTGCCGAGTCAACGTATTGACATCGATGTGAACGACCGTCCAATACCGAACACCCACCACCTTCATGCACATGCAACATGTTCTACTACCTATCTCTGAGCCATAGGCTTCCCGGGCTAACCCACCCGTTACCATAACCTTCCGAGCCACCGGCTCGCCGGACCAACCCGTCCGCACCAATGACATTACTGAGTCACAAGCTCACTAGACTAACTAGTCTGCTACTACAACCACCGATCCTACCGCTCGTACAACCAAACCAACTAACCTCCCATAACTACGGGGTGTGTGTGTGTGCACTATTGAGTTAATCTTGTATAACAACTTCTTACTCCTATGACTTTTGGTTAATCTTGGACTTCCCGAGGATTACCCTGTAAGGGGCTCGCTACGGTACTAGGAACTGTAATGGGATGACACCCCAAAGTTCCCTTTCTCAAGACACTTAGTGTTGTTGGTATCTACCCATAAGAACACCTTCCTTGTTATTACACTTGAATTACCCCTAAGCATTTTATGACAGGCTAAGGGAAAGACGATCTTTCGACAATCCCGAGCACCACTTTACCCTTAACTCACCAAGCACACTCTCATCACCTAAACCCCTTTCTGGTGACCTAAATCTCTTTATCCTGACCATGTACACCAACTACATGCCATTCTCACTTAGTAGGCCACTAGTTACCCAAGTTCCACAGTTTTACTAAACGCAGACCAAACTAACTATATGAAACTTATAGCTAGAGGTACTCCAAATATTCATCCAACTGACTCAAGATATTTACTGGAGATCTATCATGATGTTATAAGACTAAATCCAGAGAATCATATTTTTCCTAATTTATTTAGCACTTATTTTAATATATCCAAACATTTGCCAAGTATGAAATTGAACGTGAAGTATAATAAATTCTCATGATATGGCTCTTCAAAAATCAAGATAATTCTAGGATGACAAAATAATAGCAAATACAACATATCATATTTTTACAGTAAGGATTGTCCTCTCATTTAATTATTTATCATCCATCCAAAATTGTAATTTTATGAAGGAACCACCAAAAAGATCAACACTAAAATTATGGGGAAAATACCAAACTCTTGTATTCACCAGAAAAGGCTACTGACTAAGTTTCAGGATTTAAGGAAATCATTTTCTCACTACAATAAATAAATTAAGAAAACCTCAAATTAAATGAACTGTGAAGTAGCCTACTAATTTACGTCTTCAAAACTTCTATAAAAATTTACAGAGCTTCCTAATGTTCAGAAAGGTCCTATCACCAATTTTCACAATTTAACAAAGAGTTTTGGACCCTCAAATATTTTTCTTAAGTTTAAATCAAAACAACTGCCTTGTGAAAGAAGTACTGATTAAATTATTTAATAAAATTCACAAAAATTACCAGAGGTCTAAATCATGATTATAAGGGCACAACCACAGTCTCATCATCATCCAAGACATTTTAAGCATGTAAATGTTTCTTATAAGAAGTTTCCCTAAATGGGTTATGTCCTAATTCAAAGAGAATATTGACTCCTAAAATTCTTATAAAATTACCTAGTGCCTATTTACGCCCTATTAATATATCCACCAAGTTTCATAACCATCAAGGGACTTTTGACCACATGGCCTTCACAAGGTTCTAATTGCACACCTAGAAATAAAACTAGTGTTCTAGGGCTTAACCATCTCCACACCACCCCATATCACTCATGGAGGTGTCTTAGGTGATCCTAAACCAGTTACCAAGGTTTCACTTCATGGTGATGAGTTTTGACCACCATACCCCAAGGTAAACACCATACCCTAACTTTGACCCTATTTGACCTAACTTGGGTTTACAAAATACTTAAACAAAACAGTCCCAATTGGACTGATAATTTTACCAAGGTCATATAGTAACCCTAAGGAGCACCCACCAAAATTTGGAGGGCATTGGAGGTCATTTAACCCACTAACTAATTATTAGATGATTTATGAAATTATTTCAAAAACCTTAAAAAAGGTTCTCCTAAAAAATCCCATCTTTGGATATGATGTGTGTGTAGGTATAAGTAGACTATGTTTCAAATCTCAAGTCCATATCATTTCCCAATCAAAAGTTATTCAAGAAATGGTGGCTGTCCTACACTAGGGACCAGCCCCACCAAAATGGACCTACAGGGAGCTACAGAACTCTTTTTGGGGTGAAATCAATTTTAAAATAAAGTAAACTCCAAGGTCTACAACTTTGGCGTTGATCACTTTTTCTGTAGAGGGGCCTAAGTATTTTTAACAATTAAATCTAAGTACAACAAAATATATGACAGAAATCTTATAAACATTTAATTATATAACTGTTTCTGTGTCCGACGAAATTCAAACTCTGCGTTCGACGAAAGCAGATAAAATCTGCGTTCGACGGAAGCTGATCAAATCTGCGTTCGACGAAAGTTATTTCGTTTGACTATTTACTTAATAACAGCGCTGGACTAATATTATTAAAACAGTGCTCGACTAAAGCAGACCAACTCCCGTTCGACGAATTATTCGTTCGACAAATTTCTTACAGCGTTCGACGAAACAAATGATATAATCGTAAACATTAATATTAAGATCCGACGGCTCTCCGTCATCATCCCCGATCATTGGACGGCTCGCGACAGCCCATCCTGGGCCTCTTTGCGGGGTGATTTCCCGGCCACCTACGCCTCTTTCCGGCCGGCCAATGCCACCACCACCTCCGTTGAGGTAGTGGCCGACGATAGGGGTGGTTGGCCTGCCGGAGGTGGTCGGATCTAATTTTTAGAGGAGGAAAAAGAGTATGAAACGTACTCTTCCGGAAACCCAAATCTGAGCCCTATTATGCACGGATCAAGCCCCAAAATATGAAAAGATCTAGCACTAAGGAAGGAGAAGAGGATCGGACCTGTGTGGGGGCTCGGTGGCGTGAATTCCGGCGAGTTGCCGTTGACGGTGCTAGAGCTTTTGGTGCCATGCCGATCCGTGCTCCTGGTGCTCGATTTCTTCGGAGAAGAGGGGGGTTTCACTCCTTTCCAACCTCTGAAGATGTTAAAAGGGTCGATTGAGGCTAAGGGTGGGGAGTTACTCGGATTGCCATTAATGGCCATAAGTGGAGATTTCGGTTACACTTAGGGGGAATGAATTGGCCATCAATCAGGCCGGGAAGAAGCTTAAAACTTCTCTCCTCAAGGGGAGATGAATGGAGCCATTAACTGCTCAGATTGAGGGGTTTCTCCTTCTCCTCCATTAACTCCCCCTTCTTTCTCTCTCTTCCAAAATGGGCTTTCTCTCTCCTGGCTGACTCTCTCCAAATTGAATGGCCACCTCAGCAGAATTCAATCCCCATTAGGTGGTGGACCACCTTAATTGGGTCTAGCCCAAGTGGATTGGGTCCAATTTGGGCAAACTAGATCATTTTGACCTAAATTAGGGAAAGGGTAAATTGGTCAAATTGTAAGTCCCATGATGGGGCTTTTTGGTCCATTAGGCTCCTAGTACCCATATAAGGGTAGGGGCAGGGTCAATTTGGCATGGTGGGGGGCAATTGACCTTAATTGAGCTAGTTTGACCAATTTAGGGTTAAGGTTGACTTTAGTCAAATTGGCCTCTTAAGTTGACCCCAATGGGTCACTGGTGCTTCAAGGAGACCTCTAATGGGTTAGGGATGATATTGTGGGGTCAAGGTTCAAGGTGGGGTCCTAAAGTACAACCCTAGTCATGACAAAACCAACTTAGGGGTCTAGCTGTTCGGGGGATGTTACACAGTGAATATGTAACAGTGGACTGGTTAGTCCTTTGAGATGGAGGCTCAGATGATAGAGATGATATATAAGTGCATGTGTATAGAATGTGGTGGGTCTTCGATACTAGCCTAGTCGACACACCGACAGAAGTACGATGACTCGACAAGTGGTAGGTGTTCAGAGGGTCAGGTTGTTTTACTGCGCGACCGAAAGGTCATATTCCCTAATAATCCAACACTTAGCCTTATAAAAGGTCTAGTTCTGTTGGATCCAGCAAGAGTACGTAGGAGCTCATGAGTACCGAGGACAGGTGACATAGCGTCCATTAGGACCTAGGTCTGGTAGTGTGTTATACTCACCTAGGTGTGGAGACACCCGCTCCTATGCCGTCATTTGACCACGACGGGGGGTGCCCCAAAGGTTAGCTACCTCGAAAAAGTGGGAACTAAAATGTGTTGGCACCAAAAATGTACCAAGTCCACACTTGCTCGAGCTGAAGGATGAGGGGGTAACTATTGAGTAGCTGGTTACTTTGAGCCACAAGTGAAGGAGTGAGAGAGGAGGAAAAGAGATGGTCGTGAGCAAGCAGCGAGGCCAGATCTACCCGCCGCGGCGAATGCCGCTCTTGTGATGGGAAATGTTATTGATAATAAACCTTTGTTACAGCTGAAGTTACTGTTGGAACAACCCTATTACTGATTTGGGCTAGGATCACTATCTGTTGATTAGGACTAAGCTGACCCCATTGTATAGTCTAAGGGTCAAGGTTTAAGTGTGTTTAAGATAGCTAGAACTTAGGAAAAACTCTAAGTTTCTGCGTTTGACAAACTCCATTCTGCGTTCGACGAACTCCATCCTGGGTTCGATGAACGTTGTGCTTTAGTTCGACGAACTTTATTCTCAGCTCGATGAACTCAGTTCTCCAGCCAGTCTAGCATTTTATCTCTTCAGTTTGACGAACTCCAGTTTGAGATCGACGAACTCAGCTCTGTGTTCGACGTATAAGTAACAAGATGTTCTGTTCGACGAAATTGCTTCTCAGATCAACGAATTCAATCTTCCATCCAGTTCAGCAGATTATCTCTTAGCTCGACGAACTCTAGATTCAGTTTGACGAACTCCAGATTGTGTTCGACTAATTAATTCAGTTCGACGAACTCCAGATTCAGTTCGACGAACTCAACTTTCAGTTCGACATACTCGGTTCTCAGTTCGACGAATTTTCTCCTCAGCTGTATATTTTTCTCTGAAGTCAGATTGACATATCAGCAATGGATCTATTCTATTTGGACTTATCAGATAAGTCAATATTTGATCCTTCCTTTTATTAATCCTTTCTATTCTCTTCTCTCGAGAAAGTAGCTGTTGACATATATTGGAAAAGGATATCTTTATGGAAAAGGAAAATGAATAAATGTTTATTGCTGAATCAGATTGCAGTTCCAAGAAATATCTTTTCAGAATATTATATTCCTTATTCAGAAGATTTGAATTTCAAATCAGTCATATATTCAGAAAGGAAAAAGGATGAAGAAGAATCAGAGATTATTGTACTAAGAAAGAAAAAGGCTCTCGACCAGAGATGTAATACAGAGTAGAGAAATACAAGAAGTCAAAAATCTTTTCAGATCTTCATCCTCAACAACAACACTCTCAATCTCTGAGAACATCAATCTTCATTCCCTCAGTTTTTAGCTGCAAGTTCTTAATCTTCAAAGAGCAACAACAATCTGAGAAACTTTGTCTCTCAGATTCATCTGCTATCAAGGAAGATATTCTACATCCAAGAGGAAGCTCCATCCATTATATGTCAAGAATTTCTATCAGACAGGGGGAGCTTCACAACAACAATCCACTAGTCTTCTCTCAGCTTATTGACAAAGAAGAATCTCATAAACACTTTTTGTTTACCCTTTTTATCCCATCTTGTACAGGGTTCTAACTCCCTTCAAAAGTTAACCCTTTGGTGGCAGGGCACCTGATCAAAAACATGTGATTGGTTTGAGCACCTGATCAAAAGCTCAGTGGTGTTTGGCCACCTGATCAAAACTCCATTGGTGTTCGGGCACCTGATCAAAACTCCATTGGTGATAGAGCACCTGATCAAAAACCTAGTGGATTCCTACCAAGGGTGGTAGAAGAGTAGATGTACCCAGGTTGATTGGGGAACTACTATAAATCATTGTGTCTTCTGTGTTTGTGTTTATTTTCTATACTATGTTGTGCTGTGATTTGTATTTTGCTTTTACACTCACTCTGTTATACACACATATATATATAAGTATTTTAATTCTGCTATAAAATAAGTTAAAAACTTTTAATACTCTATTCACCCCCCCACCCCCCCCCCCCCTCTAGAGTAAATCTAAGATCTAATACCTCACTTTCAGTTACATTCAAATATATGAAATGAATCGATACAAATCTTGAAGAAAAGAGCTGGCAATTAGGAAGGAGGTCGCTCAGGTCATCTGAGAGCTGATGGAGATCGCTCAGGACGCAAATCTGAGACTGTCGAGATCGTCTGAAGGAGACTACTTAGGTTGCAAAACTGAGACCGCTGAGATTGTCTGAAGGATACTGCACGGGTTGCAAAACTGAGACCGCCGAGATCATCTGAAGGAGACTGTTCAGGTCGCTGCAATCACAGAATTTGAGACCACTCAGACAGGTCATAAGCTAGAGGCTCCAATCCAATAGTCCCTTTCTGAGTACCCCCTCGCCTCTTTTTATAGACGCGGGGGCTTGCACAAATGGGCAGGTCCAAAAATAACGGGTTGCCTGGGTACATGAGAGTCGGGGCAGAGAAGAAAGGATATATCGGGTGCAAATAGCAAAAAGAGAGAAAACTGTTGGAGATGTGACAGGCGGTCTAGACGGTCTTCGAAATCTGTGATTGCTAGGGATGGTAATCTTGATCGAGAACTGAGGTCGAAGACTTCTGGGCGAACACGCAACCGCGCGGTCAGGCGGCTAGAAACTTGCTTGGTCGCAGGTTCACCTGGAGGAGACTAGCTTAGCTAGCCAAAAAGTTACTCCCGGATGCTAGCTACTGAGATTGCCCGGGCTGCTAAGATCACCCGGGTTGCTGAGACTACCCAGACTGTTGAGACCGCCTGGGATGCTGAGACGGTCAACTCAGAGGGGATCACCAATTTTTGGGTAAACAGGATCCCCGTATTTTTTCAAGTTTTGAAAAAACTTCGAAAAAATTGAACTTACTCACGAGAATCAAGATCCACTTTTTGTCAAGACAGAAAGGGTGCAAGTACCTGAAGGAAAACTCGCGATCATCTGTTTCTATCTGCAAAAGATATAAAGAACAGGTATATGAAATATAATACGCGAGTACCTGAAGGAAAATTCGTGATCACCTATTTTTATCTGCAAAAGATATAAAAAAATAGGTATATGGAAATATAATACTGGAGTACCTAAAGGAATGCTCGCGATCACCTATTTCTATCTGCAAAAGATATAAAGAACGGGTATATGAAATATAATACGTGAGTACCTGAATGAAATCTTGTGACCACCTATTTCTATCTACAAAAGATATAAAAAAAACAGGTATATGAAAATATAATACGCGAGTACGTGAAGGAAAACTTGCGATCACCTGTTTCTACCTGAAAAAGATATAAAAATAGGTATATGAAAATATAATATGTGAGTACCTGAAGGAAAACTCATGAATACCTGTTTCTATCTACTAAAGATATAAAGAACATGTATATGAAATATAATCTGCGAGTACCTGAAGGAAAACTCGTGATCACCTATTTCTATCTGCAAAAGATATAAAGAATAGGTATATGAAACATAATACGTGAGTACCTCAAGGAAAACTCGAGATCACCTGTTTCTATCTGCAAAAGATATAAAAAACATGTATATGAAATATAATACGATAGCACCTGAAGGAAAGCTCGTGATCACCTATTTCTATCTGCAAAAGATATAAAGAACTTGTATATGAAATATAATACGCGTGTACCTGAAGGAAAACTCGCGATCATCTATTTTTATCTGAAAAAAGATATAAAAATAGGTATATGAAAATATAATACGCGAGTACTTGAAGGAAAACTCGCGAACACCTGTTTCTATCTGCAAAAGACATAAAACAGGTATATGAAAATATAATACGTGAGTACGTGAAGGAAAACTCGCGAACACCTATTTCTATATGTAAAAGATATAAAAAATAGGTATATATATGTAGAGATATGTCAAGTACCCGAGACAACTTGTTGACACCTGCTTTATTCATATTTGAAGTGCATAAGAAAGAATGTCTCATTTATAGAGGGGATATGAATGCTTATTCACAATTACTTGTTTTGGTGCTGATGAAATAATATCTCTATGTGAAGAGATGAAGCAGCACCCATGTCTGTGGAAGGAGAAGATAAGATTCTGATAACCTTATATATTCACATACTCCAAAACAATGATCGTGAAGTTAATATGGCTAGATAATTTTTGACTCACCGATAATAACATTGCTAATGATATTATGTCAGTTAATGTCGAGAAAACCCAACTTAGTATATAATTTGAGAAATCTGAAGTTATAAATAGATCAACCAGGAGTCTGGGATAAAAAAAACCCAGGAATCTAAAAATCTAGAAATCTAGAAATCCCGAAATGATATATACGTAATTTTATGGTACTTGAAAATATTAGTGACCAACAAATATTTGCTTAGCTATTTGACAGTGCATTTGAGCAAATATTAATATTAGTCTATTTTCCTTGCAAGTAATATCACACCAACCTAACATCAATTGTTAGTAATTCATCACAACCAATCCATTATCAAATGGAATTATCTATATTCAAGCAAAGTAAGTCGATTAACTCGACAAAATTTCATGGCAATTAATAAGGCGGGAGAGAGAGAGATTGGGCTACCACTGCAAATCTGTGAATAATTCTAGCGAGATGTGGTCTTAGTGAGTGTTACGACCCAAAAGAATAATCAAAGGTGGTATATCCACTCTTCACATCAAACAACAGAGGGGTATTTCCACCCTTTTACATCCAAATATCAGAGGTGGTATTTCCACCCTTCACATCCACGCATTTTAGAAGTATTTAATGTAAAAAGGCAGAAAGTAAAGTAATGAAAAAAGATTATGACATAATTGGATAAATGTCTACAGTGGAGGATACGGTAGTGAATATGGATACGATGTTTGATATATCTGACTGCTGAGAAAGTCTTCGCGATGATAGTTGCTGGTAGAAACTGGGTTACTGTTATACTTATTACAAGTAAAGCTAGGAAAGGAGAGATGTAGAAAACTCCAAACAAATGGGAGGTACACAAAATAAGAAATAAAGTGACATTCTATATTATCTCTACTCTATGTGTTTCTTTTACTGAATGAGAAATTCTTTGCTTGTAACATTGTTTCTGCTGGAGGAAAGGTCTTCAGATTATCGAGCAAGATAATCCCATAATTTCCATGTTGTCCATAGTTCATCTACCAGCTTCTGAAGAGCGTGATAATATTTTATACCATGACAAATATCTAAGTGGTATTTGCAGAAGAGTTCACCATGATGATTCTTAGCCTTTGATCTCATAGGGTGAGGAATTATAAATTCTGGCAAATCTTGAATAGTCAGAAGAACTTTTTCCATGGGAATATTAAGCTGAGTATACTTTTCTGAATAAATTTTGAATTCAAGTATTCTTGGATTGTAAGACTGAATAGGACAAGCTTCCAGAAATTTAGGTGGTGCATCTTGCTGCGGAAGTTGGGTAGATATGTTATGAGGAAAAGAGTAAGATCTGAAGTCTTTATCTTGCGGAATATTTTGCGACGGAGACGGATGTTAATAATAAGAATTCCTTTGCCATTGTTTGGTCATCTGATTTAGATAAGAAATGAAGTTAGGATTTACTGCCTCTACTTCAATAAATTGATTTGCTATGCTGATAAGATGTCCATAAAACTTGGATTCATTTCGACTGACTTTAAAATTGAGAAGATCTTCTTGTAATCGGTGTATTAAGGCGATTTGATACAAGTCCTGATCAACATCATCAAGTATTTACTTATGGAATCTGTCAACGAAGTGAGCAAGAGTCTCATCATCCCCTTGCTTGATCTGAAAAAGAGCTGTTGGACCTCTCTTCCACTTCCTTGAGATAGCGAACCTCAAGAGAAGTTCTCTTCGAAGATAAATGAAGCAAGTAACTGATTGAGGTGGCAGCTTGTAAAACCATTCTCTAGCTTGACCATTGAAGTATGTAGCTAATAATTTGTACTTGATTTCATCTGAGATAATCCTCAAAGAGATAGCAAATTCAAAAGCTTGAAGATGGCTGGCGGGGTTTTCTCCTCCAGATAAGACAAGCAGATGAGGCTCCCTACAACCATTGGGAATTGGCTCACAATGAATTCTATCAGTGAAGGGAGATGACTCTTCTTACTCAACTAGAAGGGGAGGAGTTGAGAGAAAAATAGCAGGAAAAGGAGATGTGGTTACTGCTGCTTGAGGAGGTAGCTGATGAGTGATAGTGATTAGAGCATGGTTAATCGCATCCAACTGCTGAGCATTCTGTTGGCGAGACTACTCCAGCTGCTAAGCGGTCTCTTGGCAAAATTGCTCCAAATGAAGCTCCATGTGGAGCTCAAGATCTTCTAGAGTAAGTGCACCACTTGAATTGTCTTGAGCCTCTGGCATCTCCATTGTGACTGTTGTTCGACGATTCTATTGGCACCAAAAATGTACCAAGTCCACACCTACTCAAGATGAAGGATGAGGGGGGTAACTATTGAGACTTTAAGTCACAAGTGAAGGAGTGAGAGAGGAGAAAAAGAGATGGTCGCGACCAAGCGGCGAGACCAGATCTACCCGCCACGGCGAATGCCTCTCTTGCGGCGGGCAATGTTATTGATATTAAACATGTGTTACAGCTGGATTTACATTCAAATATATGAAATAAAACAATACATAGCTTGAATAAAATAGCTAGCGGTTAGGAAGGAGGACGCTCAGGTCATCGAGATCGTCTGAGAGCTGATGGAGATCGCTCAGGTCGCAAATCTGAGACTGCCGAGATCGTCTGAAGGACACTACTCAGGTCGGAAAACTAAGACCTCCGAGATCGTATGACGGAGATTGCTTAGGTCGCAAAACTGAGACCGTCGAGATCGTCTGAAGGAGACTATTTAGGTCGCTGCGGTCACTGAATTTGAGACTTCTCAGACAGATCATAAGCTGGAGGCTCCAATCCAATAGTCCCTTTCTGAGTACCCCATCCCCTCTATTTATAAACACAGGGCCCCTCCCAAACGGGTAGGTCCAAAAATAATGGGTTGCCCGGGGTACAGGAGAGTCAGGTCAGAGAAGAAAGGATACATGGGGTGCAAATAGAAAAAAGAGAGAAAACTTCAGAATGCGTGGTCACGCGGTCTCGCTGGAAGCTGACTGCTTGTGCCTTAGGAAATATGCTGGAGATGGAACAGGCGGTCTGGACGGTCTTCGAAATTTGTGATCGCTGGGGCCGGTAATTTTGATCGAGAACTAAGGTCATAGACTTCCGGGCAAATACGCGACTGCGCGGTCAGGCTGCTAGAAACTTGCTTGACCGCGGGTTCACCTGGATAAGACAAGCCTGCCTAGCCAAAAAGTTACAGTTGGGTGCTAGCTTCTGAGATCTACCAGGCTACTAAGACTGTCTAGCCTGCTGAGACCGCCTAGGATATTGAGACCGTCCAGGCTGCTTAGACCGCCTGGGCTGCTGAGATGGTCAGCTCAAAGGGGATCTCCAATTTCTGGGTAAACAAAAGGTCTGTACGAACATAGTCGAGTGTGTGAGTTGCATGTGTGTGAAATCATAGCTTAAAACATTGCATGGCATATCATTCATATCATTGCATAAAATAAGATCCTCATCATATAAAATTAGTATGGGCTCTTTTTATATGATGAGTTACTTAAGCAACCCGAATCTTAACTTATAAGTTTGTATGGGCATTCATATAAGTTAAGTTACTTCCTTGTGATGATACTTTGGCTGCATTTCCTTTACTTACTGCTCTTTTAGTACTACTCTTTTATTACTAATCTTTATAACTTCACTTTGCTTTCAGTACTTACATAATAGAACTGCTAGTTAGATGTACATTACTGTTGAAACCGATTTCTCGGTCTCTTGTGGAGCTCGGGGCCCTCACCGAAATGAGGGGCAGCTGGCCCTTACTGATCCCTCGGAGAAGACAGACGGAAAACTAAGAAAATGACTAAAGCCTTAGTCACAGCGAGGAGGTCCCTCCACTAACCCGGAAGATCGTTGAGCGCTTCCCCTCCCAAGCCAAAGATGAGACTCGGGCACCTTGGAGAGCTCTGAAAACGCTAACCAAAGAAAGCCTAAGGAGAGAGAAGCTGAAGTGAAGTCCCCTCCAAAGGTGCCCTTTAGGTCTTATTTATAGGTTTTCTGATCTGACCTGCAAATAGCAGGATTCCGCCTTTTGATTTTACTATACGCACCCCAAATTGGTCTGCTAACAGCCAAACTCCGCCGTTTGGAGAGGCTAAGGGCAGACCACTAAGGGTAAATGGGTAATTTGACCTTGTCGGCTTATGGGCAAGGAACTGCGAGAACCTTCCTGTGAGGTGCTCTCGCAGGCCCTCTCGCGAGTCCTGCTCGCGGTGCCTCTCCTAGGCGATCACCCAGCGAGGACCTCGCTGGCCCCCTCCTGGCGGTATCTGCCGAGGTTCGGTCTCGCGAGCTTTTCGGCGAGACCGTCTCTTATGGATTTAATGAACATGTAACACTGCCGACTTCTGTTGATTCCGTCGAGCAGGGGTATGGTCAACGAGGCCGGGGGGGTTCGACGAACACACCCGTGAGCACTTGTCTCGCCGACCCCTCGCGCTCACCCTTCAGCGAACTCCGTTCTCGGCCTCTTGTGGCCGTCCCCTTGCCTGGCGAATATTGGGGTGTACACAATCCCCGCTCTTTGCGAGGACATTTGTGCTCCCGAAGAATCATCCAACCCCTGTTATTCGCCCGCTACTTGATGATCTGTCGGGAATCTTTGGTGGGACCCACACTGTGGGCTATAAATATCATCCCGAGTCCCTAGTGGCGTGCGCCGCCACTACTTTTCCTTTCCCTTTGCCTGATACTGTAGCTGCCTGTAGATGCCTCTTTCCGAAGAATTCAAGGCTCGCATGAGGGAGGTGAGAGCCGGCGGGCTCCCCTCCACGACCAAGGTCCCCACCTGGATGAACCGGACTCCTCCTGCTCAGTAGCCAAAAGTTAGGAAGGCGAAGGCGGCTCGCCGAGCCGGGGATGACTCCGCGATGTTGGATTCCTCCCCCCGACGATCGCTACCACGAAAAGATACGAGCTATTCCTCTGGTCTTGCGTCAATAAACTTGTTTGTGATTCATACTTGTTCGCAGGATGCTTTGACGAACGAAAATACTGGGCAACCCGCTGATGGCTTTCGCAAGAGTCCGCAGGCGGATACGGACCTCGCTGGAAAAAATGTCACCGGTATGATTTTGGTCCCGCACGCAAGAATGTTTCTTGTCAATTGTCTAACCTTTTCTCCTTACATCTTACAATCTTGCCCCTGAAGTCACCGGCTTGCCAGACATCGCGGCCTCCGCCTCCGTCTAACAAAATCATAGATAAGCCCGGATTCCAACTCCTGACGAGCGAGGAGACCGGTGGCTCTGTGCCGCCAAAGATCCCTCCGACCAACAGTGCCGCCTACCCTGCCGGTCTGGGAAAATCTCTCTACCCTCACTACGGCAACGTGTTTTAGGGCCGTCCCTCGACTTCTTGCCCCCCGCGGGGTAAGCATTCTCGCGACCCCTTGCCCTGCGCGAACTCAAGCGCGCCATCTATTCTCTCCGCCCTATCTCACAGAAAATCTCGAAAATCCGCCTACCGATTCTGATTTGGGCGACGAAGAGATGTCCCACCTTCCGGACCAGGTGGAGGACTTCTTAGGGGATCCGCAAGACCCCGAGATGCTGAAGCAGCGAGCCGCGGAGTTGCTGAGGAAACACGGGAGGATGCTGATGGATCTCAACATGCAGGCCAGGCGGGACAGAGAAGACGCCGAGGATATGCACGCTGTTTTGATGGAAGAGTGTGCGAGGCTTCGGCAGGAGAGACAGCATGATCAGGATGAGAGCACTACGACGCCGGAGGTTCATATAGCTAGGATGAGAGACTACGCTTACCTCATGGACAGGGAGGGCCGATTGGTTTAGGATTACTACAACTCTAGGGTACCGCCGAGATCTGGGTCGCGGGGTGGGGGCAGGTGGAAATGGCTCCCCCATGATTCTCGCTAACTGCTGTGCTGTGAACTCTTATTATTTGTGATGGGTGTCGCTGTTTCGGACAGTCTCGCCATGGCTCACAACTCACATATTTGCCACGTTGGCTTTACTTCTTCTGTCAATGAATATTGCTAGCTTTTTATTATCTCTCGCTCGCTGCTTACAAATCTGTTTCGTTTTCATGTTATATTATGCTCGCGCGGACCCTCTGTTCTGGCTAAATATATATCGCGAAAGTGTTGTTTGTACTAACCCCGCAGGTTTTCTTCTCGCCCGCGGACATGATGTGATGTTTTTCGCTGCTACCCGTGCCCGCTAGCGCTTGGACTTCTTCCCGCCATTTTGCTTTGGCTATAAATAGGCGGCCATAACTGAGTCAACCACCGCATTTACTATCAACCTCCTTCCTCCTCCGCTTCAGAGCTCTCGCTCCTTCCCATTCTCGCTTTACTTCCTTTCTAGCAGGTCACTAAGATGGGCGGCGACGCTAACGAATCGGAGGGTCGGCGAAAGATTGCGAAGGCTTTCGCCGAGAACACCTTCTACCACAGCAATTTGACAGACAAAGAGTATCTCAGCGCGGTCGCTGATTATGTCAGCCCCCTTTCGAGGCACGCCGTCCAAGCGAGGACGACGTGATCAATGCCCCACGGGTCAACGAGTTGGCCATTCCCACCGCCCATTTCGCGGTCAGCCTGCGCCTTCCCCTGTGGCCGGAAGTTCGCCAGGTAATGGTCGTTCTCGCTCGCTTCTTGTTCTCCGTATTTCAAGTCTCGCTCATTCTGTGAACTAATCCTGATCTTTCTCGCTGTTCGTCAGGTGCTCAAGCACTGTGGCATTGTTCCGGGCCAGCTCACGCCTAATGCCATGGCGGTAATCACGGCGTTCGCCTACTATCTTCGCGAGGAGCGCATCGAGTTCAGCATCGGGTTCTTTCGGAAGCTATTCTCGTTCCGCGCCTTCAAGGACGGGACGGCCTACTTCGTGGGCTCGGGTCCTAAGGTTGACGAGAACGTCAACAAATCCCACTTCTGGGCCCAGAAGTTCATTCTCGTCAAGGGGAACTTCGGTAACATCCCGATCTCGCCCGTCCAACACGGCGAGACCACCTACCGGCCCACTGCCCTCGGGGGTCACGACGCCCTTCTCTACCAGTTCTTCTGCAAGAAGAACTTTGAGGTCATCCACCTCCGCCGCAACCTCGACAAATTGCTTCCCGTACTCGCCGGGGAAGGTAAGAGATCTCGCTCCATCATCGACCCCCCTTTTCTGTTTCCAGTACTCGTACTTATTGAAGCTTCAACTATTTTCTAGGTGAGCGGGATCTTCCTCTCCATCTCCCCTACGCGACCAATCAGAAAATCGACGCTACCCTGGCTCTTGCGACTATGGGGGCGGAGGCTTGCAGAGGCGCCGTCACGCTGGGTGAGCCCTCTTCTCGCAAGAGATCGGGAGCTCCCGGTGGTCATCTCGTTCCCCTGAAATCTCCGCCAAAGAAGAAAAGTAAGAAGAGCGGGGTCTCGCTCTCCTTCTCGAAGGGAAAGGATCCCCGCAAGGTGGCTTTTGACGAGTTCGACCTCACCGACCTCTCCGCAGGGGGTGAGGACGACGAGCCCTGCCAGGAGGCTCCTAGAACCTCCGTCCTGCCCATCCCCGTCAACCACTACAACTTCGGAATCGGCCAGAGGCGTCGTGATGAGACCGGCGAGCTCCTGGTCAACTGGAAACCGGAGACCGACCGGGTGGACATTTCCACCATCCTTCCCTCCTGGGTGGAGAAGGAGACTGTCAGCGGTCACGCCTTCGACCTCGCGTTCACTCTCTATGGGCGCGAGGACGCGGGCTCTTATAAAGATGAGACCGCGAGAACCCTCGCTTTCAAGAGCACGAGGTCGCAGTTGCACTCTGCTGAGCTCGCCCATATGACGGGCAGGCGCTGCTTACAGCTGGAGCTTCAGAACGTGGAGCACGCGAGGGCCTATCAGGGGCTCCTTGCCGAGAACATGCAGCTGAAGGAGAAGCTGCTCGTCGCAGAGGGCAGTCTGGTGAGTTTTCTAGACTTCTTCACCTTCCTTTCCTTTTGCTATTTCGCTTTTCTAACTGGACTTACTTGCAGGATGTCGAGGCCGGCGGAAGAGCCGACGCTCGCATCAAAGACTTGGAGGGCGAGGTGGCTGGGTTGAAAGCCCTAAGCGGCAATCTCACTCGTGTCGTCGTCCCCCCTTCCCCCCGCCGTCTGAAGGAAGAGCGGCAAGCGCGAGATGAAGAGGTCCGCTTGGGGTATACTGAGTCGGCTCGCTACATCTTCCAGATGATGAAGGCAACTGGCCTCCTAACCGCCGACGCGGCCGACCTGGACTTGGAGGATATCGTCCCTGAGCTCTTCCACCCGCTTTTGCCAGTGAAGAGCAGCGACGACGAGGAAGCGTCCGCGAGCGACCAGTGAGGCTTACAGCTTGATTTTGATCAATTTTGTTTTTGGCTGGCGAGATCGCCGCTTTATGTAAATCGGACTTTAAAATGACTGAATACATATTTTTGGCTGTGTTGTCTTCACCCTTTTCGCTATATTGTACTTTGTGTTGATGTCTCGCTCTCGCTTATATCGATGTTCATTTGCATGTAGGCTATTCCCTCGATGACTGTTCTCGCATACTACGTTGTCGAATAGACGGGCATAGGATCTTTTTGGCTGCCCTGGCCTTTCATTATTTGCCTTAGGATTATTACCCTTTAGGTGTGCATTTTTCTCTAGGTTTCGCAGGGTACCTTCCTTCTCGGCCAGAGCTCGCCTCTTTTCCTGCGCTGGCGACCTTTCTGCTGAGCACTAGGAACCCCGGGAGCGCCTAGGGTTGACTTTTGTCAGTCGCATACTGTCGTGCGAGATCTCTCTTTGCTGAGCAAGCCGGCCCGCCGGGCGAGAAGGATCGGGTCAGCTCAGAAGTCTCGCTAACCTGATGCATTTCATCCTGACTCTATAGGGAACCCATCTTCTTGCCCGGGAGCGAAATCGATCTGGGGCATTTTAGCATAAGAACTTGTCAACTTGCCAGCCTCTCCAGAGATCAACCAGAACCCCCCGTCTAGTGAGAGCCCGGGAGCGGAATCGATCTGGGGCATTCCAGCATAAGAACTTGTCACCTTGCCAGCCTCTCCAGAGATCAACCAGAACCCCCCGTCTAGTGAGAGCCCGGGAGCGGAATAGATCTGGGGCATTCCAGCATAAGAACTTGTCACCTTGCCAGCCTCTCCAGAGATCAACCAAAACCCCCCGTCTAGTGAGAGCCCGGGAGTGGAATCGATCTGGGGACATCCAGCATAAGAACTTGTCACCTTGCCGCCTCTCCAGAGATCAACCAGAACCCCCGTCTAGTGAGAGCCCGGGAGCGGAATCGATCTGGGGCATTCCAGCATAAGAACTTGTCACCATGCCAGCCTCTCCAGAGATCAACCAGAACCCCCCGTCTAGTGAGAGCCCGGGAGCGGAATCGATCTGGGGCATTCCAGCATAAGAACTTGTCACCTTGCCAGCCTCTCCAGAGATCAACCAAAACCCCCCGTCTAGTGAGAGCCCGGGAGCGGAATCGATCTGGGGCATTCCAGCATAAGAACTTGTCACCTTGCCAGCCTCTCCAGAGATCAACCAGAAACCCCCGTCTAGTGAGAGCCCGGGAGAGGAATCGATCTGGGGCATTCCAGCATAAGAACTTGTCACCTTGCCAGCCTCTCCAGAGATCAACCAGAACCCCCCGTCTAGTGAGAGCCCGGGAGCGGAATCGATCTGGGGCATTCCAGCATAAGAACTTGTCACCTTGCCAGCCTCTCCAGAGATCAACCAGAACCCCCCGTCTAGTGAGAGCCCGGGAGCGGAATCGATCTGGGTCATTCCAGCATAAGAACTTGTCACCTTGCCAGCCTCTCCAGAGATCAACCAGAACCCCCCGTCTAGTGAGAGCCTGGGAGCAGAATCGATCTGGGGCATTCCAGCATAAGAACTTGTCACCTTGCCAGCCTCTCCAGAGATCAACTAGAACCCCCCGTATAGTGAGAGCCCGAGAGAGGAATCGATCTGGGGTGATGCGCTAAATTCGGCACTGCTAATTAGCAAGCACGAAATGCGATACGACGGCAGTGCACCGGTCGTTGTCAAGTAATAAAATAGGGAGGAACTCCCCAAATATCGATCTCAAAGGAATGCAGAATATGGTGATAGAGAATAGAGTGAGGCGATTGATACGACGAGTAAAAGAAAGTAAAAACAAGGGCGTTGTGATTGGTGACCTAGACTATTGCAGAAGTAAGAGATGCGGGTCAAAACTCCGCTTCGCAAGGCGGGATGGATGCAACGGCCGCGATGTCGTGCTTCGGAAGGCGCATGGACGGAAATTAACTATGACAATTGAGGGTCGCACACACCTCTTCGCAAAGTGGGGGTGAGTGCAGCGGCCGCGGTGCCGTGCTTCGGTATGTGGGTGAAATGGCCATAGTGAGGGGTTTTGATGAGGGTCGAAGGCACCTCTTCACTCTCACCTCTAGGTTTTGCTAGAGTGAGCTAGCTAGAACGTGTGTGTGGAAGTGGAGTGGAGTGGATGTAAGCGGACGCAACACAGAGCAATACAAAGGAGATTATGTAAACACCAAATAATTCATTCATAGACAAACAAATCATTCAAGTTCATTACACAAATATTCATCTAGTTATACAAGATAAGTTAAGAGAAAATCACTCAAGAAGGAGAGCCGTCGGTCACGGCCGGAATAGCGGGTTGTCAATCCGCTTTCGAACTCGGTCGAGGGGTGCTTCCGGTTCCGGAGATCTGTCACTTTCTCCGGTGATCTTCCACTTTCTCCGCAACAACTTGAAGAACACTCACTAGGAAAGCATTGCTGACGGCCGGAAGGGCTCCCCGATGGTAGAGAAACAACTCTTGGTTGTCGGAGGAGTCTCCTGGATGATCGGAATGGAATGGTGATGGAAATCACCGGAAATGGCCTTGATGGTGGAGGAGATGAAGGGGAAGTCTTCAACCCTCAAGAGCAGCGGGAAGGAAGAGATTTCCCGCTCTCTTAATCGCTCCCGGTCATCCTCTCCCGGTCCTCTTTCTTATTGCCTCGATTCCTGCTTTTTATAGGAAACAGGCTGAAAATTGGTCACGCACGGTCGAACGCACGATCGTGCGCAGACCGTGCGATATTAACGGATGAAATGTGGCTTGTAGAATACGATGCGACGCCAGTGCGATTTGTTCACGCACGACCAACGCCGCCCGTGCGTTCAAACGCACGGGTAAAATCCGACGCTCTGAGATCACAAAGATACAGGTCGACCGTGCGTTTTACTCACGCACGGGCGGATTCGCCCGTGCGTTAAAACGCACGAGTAAACCACGACGCTCCATTTTCTTCCCAGACACAAACACACGACCACGCAGACCGTGCGTCAAGGAAATGCATGACAGTGCGATATGCACAGAAATTACATTTGGGGGAAAACGGAACGATCAGGTCACCTGCAAACAAGATATATTAGCTGGGAATACACGTCCAGCACAGGGATACATAAAAGAAGGGAAGGGGAGCACAATGTGCTTACCCCCAACAACGAGGAATGCAATTGCACACCGAAATGGGCTTAATGGTGCACCTAGCATGGAATAGTATATGTAAATGAAAATGTGACTAAAATGTGGTGCAAACACTAGAATATCAGCCCAAATGAGTCCAAATATATATATATATGGGACTCATCACACACCCAGACTTAACCATTTGCACGTCTCGGGCAAACTACTCAGCTCTCCTATCGGAACAATTGAATGTTAGCATAAGTTTGAGCGGTAGAGAATTATGCGAAGTCGCATGCTCTTGTATGTAGAAATACATTAGAACAGAATTAAACTCAAGGTTATATCTAATTATTTCTAAAACAGTAGTTTGGAATTTATATTACTTGGATGGGGAATCCTGGTGAATCTTTCGGTCGCGCAAAAAGGGAAAATAGTGTGACTAATGAGTAAAGTATTACTCAAATCGAAGCTAGGGACAATCTCCTAAGAAATACATCAAAGTCGGTGTCCATAGGCTTGCACGTTCACACCCTCTCTACTGCGTGAGACGACTCGTAACTAAAATCAATAGGACTTATAGGCAATTATTGGGCTTAGGTTGAGTATAGGCTAGGTAAGTTGAAGAACGATGGGAATCGCACTCAACACAACCGTCGCACTCAAGAGAATGACAATCACCCATACAACATTTTCAGTATTTACACGACACCCCCGGACTTCAACTGAACAATAGGTGCGTGTTGAGCCAGATATACGAAAATTTTGCCGAGAGAGAATTATTATTACACAACTCTTTTATTTTTCTTTTCTTTTCTTTCTTTTCTTTGCTTTCTTTTCTTTTCTTTTCTTTCTTTTCTTTTCTTTTCTTTTTTCGGCAAAAGAACATTTTTAAGCGCAATAAAACGACTCCTTTAGCTAAATTAAAGCTGTCATACGCAACATAGATGACACCAAATGCGATCGAGAAAGAAATTTCTTTCAGCTCAACGATTGGTGTGAACATAGGTTCGGCTGTATGGCTTTGGTTACATTATTAGTGGAGCTAAACAAGGAGGAAGAGTAGGCTCAAATGGGCTTGCAATGGTGATTACGTAGGTAAGGATTTCAAAAGCACAAACGGATCAAGAGGTGGCCTATATCACATTTCATGATGAGTACATCAACACAATCGTGTCGACAGTCGCCTAGTGCAAGTTCTAGCCACCAAGAAAGGTTGTCCTTCCTTTCGACCCTAGTAATAAGCTACTACTAGCCTGCTACACTCGACCTATTGCTACCGTTGGATTCACCGGATTCACCACTAAAGTAAAATAAATTTCATCTACTATAACAGAAATAATTACATTACAACTCTGAATTTTATTCTACCTTAATTGAATTTCTAGGTGTGACGGGAGCACATGACTAGAGCACTACTCGAGTCAACATTTTTCTCTACTCCTCACTCAAATACTAACAATTCAATTCTTATGAACGGGAAAACCTCGCAGTGATACCCAATAAGCACGCGTGATCAAGTGCGCGTTAACTAGGTGCAAGTGTATGCAACAAAATATAAATCCTAACTCAGCACATTCTAGCATGTCATGCAACGTGGGTGCACGTGCACAACTCGCTCTCTCCCCCAGACTTGATTGAGAACATCTAAAATAAGCAATTCAAACATAAGTAAGAGAGGGGAAGAGTTGACCTATGCTCACAAAGGAGCATGCCAGAAGTGCGGTAATCCCAATTTCTTTAAAGATAAATCTCCTTCCACGCGAGAGCATAGCTTCACCTACAATGTTAGCAAAACTGAAATAACAATACGCAAAAGGATTAAAAAGATAGACGGAACCGGGTGGTTCCCATGGGTTGTCTCCCAAGAAGCCCTTTTGTTTAACGTCCTTAAAGGTGGACCAAATACTTGTATTAAGCAGTTTATAGAATTGTTCACGCAGAATTAAAAAGAGGAGATCATCCACGTCTACATAGTATTATTACACAACCATATGGAGAAATCAACTATACATTGATTTAAAATAGTAACTGCAGATAGAAGAAAAAGGTCCGAAGACTCTGTAGTAGGGGTGGAAAATAAGTAAGATGCTCAGCCTCCAACCCCAAATCTCCTCCTTTTTCGCTCTCTTCTTCTCCTCCAGTATTATATCTTCAAAGAAAAAATGCTTGCCCCCTTGTAACCAATCCTCAAGAGGAAGCACCAACGATGATGAGGAAACAAGATGTTCCTTCACTGTACCTTCCTCATCCCGCCAGGCTTTAGGCTCCTCCATGCATAAGGTCTGATCAACCGGAAGGAGGGCATCCTGCATCCTTGTACATAAAGAAATGGGGTCAGGAAATAAATTGGAAGAAAAACTAAAAGAAATCTCATCTGAGGGGATAATCCCGGCTTCATCCCCCATGGGGTGCGGCAATGACAAACTGATGATATCATCGAAGATTTCGCTAGACTTCACAGCGCACGCAATGGCCTCCTCTATAACTTGGACTTCCTCGCACTGGACCGAAGCGGTTGCTTCAGCACAATCAAGGCTGTCCTCCTCCATGAGAGTGGGCACAACGTTGCATAGATCTGCAACATCCTGCAAAGTGACCTCAATGATAATATCAGAAACAGATGTAGTTTCGTGTGTAGTGGGAGAAGACGTGCTTCTTAAGAGTTCGGGCTCTCTCTCCACACAAGGATACAAGTCCTCGCGAAGTGGTATATGAACCGAAGAGGTATGGGGGGTCGCATCAGAAACAGAGTCATAAGAGACACTGATGCACGTGTCGATTCCAGAGACTTCAAGAAGTGAAGGAGGAAGGGATACGTAACCAGCGGAAGGAGCTGTGCTCGCAGGATTTGAAGATGAGACGATCCGGAAATCCGGCTCATCGTCATCCGCCAATTCGCGAAGATAAGCAGCACAGTCCTTCAAGGCTTGCTCTCTACTTTTGCAAATGAGGCATTGTTTTGCCGGCTTTGCCGGCAAAGCCGGCACCAAAGGTGCAGCAGCCGCAAAAAGGTGTGATAACGAAGGTGCAGCAGAGTAGCCAAAGGATTTATGAGCTCCGTACGGTTTCCGAACAACACCATACTCTTTGGGACACCTATCACTAGTGTGGGATGTGTCCCCACACCAATGACAACGGATGTTCAAATGTGCCCACATGATATAGAAGAAGAAAATAACATACTGAAGAAGGACACAATACCTTAAAACGAATTTCCAATTAAAAACAAATCAAACACGCTTGCAGTCCCCGACAACGGCGCCAAAAACTTGATGCGCTAAATTCGGCACTGCTAATTAGCAAGCACGAAATGCGATACGACGGCAGTGCACCGGTCATTGTCAAGTAATAATTTAGGGAGGAACTCCCCGAATATCGATCTCAAAGGAATGCAGGATATGGTGATAGAGAATAGAGTGAGGCGATTGTTACGATGAGTAAAAGAAAGTAAAAACAAGGGCGTTGTTATTCGTGACCTAGACTATTGCAGAAGTAAGAGATGCGGGTCAAAACTCCGCTTCGTAAGGCGGGATGTATGCAACGGCCACGATGTCGTGCTTCGGAAGGCACGTGGACGGAAAGTAACTGTGACGATTGAGGGTCGCACACACCTCTTCGCAAAGTGGGGGTGAGTGCAGCGGCCGCGATGCCGTGCTTCAGTATGTGGGTGAAATTGCCATAGTGCGGGGTTTTGATGAGGGTCGAAGGCACCTCTTCACTCTCACCTCTAGGTTTTGCTAGAGTGAGCTAGCTAGAACGTGTGTGTGGAAGTGGAGTGGAGTGGGTGTAAGCGGACGCAACACAGAGCAATACAAAGGAGATTATGTAAACACCAAATAATTCATTCATAGACAAACAAATCATTCAAGTTCATTACACAAATATTCATCTAGTTATACAAGATAAGTTAAGAGAAAACCACTCAAGAAGGAGAGCCGTCGGTCACGGCCGGAATAGCGGGTTGTCAATCCGCTTCCGAACTCGGTCGAGGGGTGCTTCCGGTGCCGTAGATCTGTCACTTTCTCCGCTGATCTTCCACTTTCTCCGCAACAACTTGAAGAACACTCGCTAGGAAAGCTTTGCTGACGGCCGGAAGGGCTCCCCGATGGTAGAGAAACAACTCTTGGTCGCCGGAGGAGTCTCCCGGATGATCGGAATGGAATGGGGATGGAAATCACCGGAAATGTCCTTGATGGTGGAGGAGATGAAGGGGAAGTCTTCAACCCTCAAGAGCAGCGGGAAGGAAGAGATTTGCCGCTCTCTGAATCGCTCCCGGTCGTCCTCTCCCGGTCCTCTTTCTGATTGCCTCGATTCCTGCTTTTTATAGGAAACAGGCTGAAAATTGGTCACGCACGGTCGAACGCATGATCGTGCGCAGAGCGTGCGATATTAACGGATGAAATATGGCTTGCAGAATACGCTGCGCCGCCCGTGCGATTTGTTCACGCACGACCAGCGCCGCCCGTGCGTTCAAACGCACGGGTAAAATCCGACGCTCTGAGATCACAAAGATACAGGTCGACCGTGCGTTTTACTCACGCACGGGCGGATTCGCCCGTGCGTTAAAACGCACGAGTAAACCCCGACGCTCCATTTTCTTCCCAGACATAAACGCACGACAGCGCAGACCGTGCGTCAAGGAAACGCACGACCGTGCGATATGCACAGAAATTACATTTGGAGGAAAACGGAACGATCAGGTCACCTGCAAACAAGATATACTAGCTGGGAATACACGTCCAGCACAGGGATACATAAAAGAAGGGAAGGGGAGCACAATGTGCTTACCCCCAACAACGAGGAATGCAATTACACACCGAAATGGGCTTAATGGTGCACCTAGCATGGAATAGTATATGTAAATGAAAATGTGACTAAAATGTGGTGCAAACACTAGAATATCAGCCCAAATGAGTCCAAATATATATATATATATATATATATATATGGGACTCATCATGGGGCATTCCAGCATAAGAACTTGTCACCTTGCCAGCCTCTCCAGAGATCAACCAGAACACCCCGTCTAGTGAGATCCCGGGAGCGGAATCGATCTGGGGCATTCCAGCATAAGAACTTTTTGAGACCTTCCAAAGGGTTGCTCCAAAATGCACGCATTGAGCAGGAAATATAAAGAGTCATCTACAAAAAATGGCTAAGGATAAAACCTTTTTAATTCATCTCCACTTCTCGCTCGGTCCAGAGGTACGCTTCCACATCTCGGAGGTGATACCCCCCTGACTTGAGCACTTCACTTACAATGTATGGACCCTCCCAATTAGGGTTGAGCTTACCTACTGTAACCCCTCTCCCGTCCGCGTCGACCTTCTTCAAGACCAGGTCCCCTTTTTGAAAGTGTTTTACTCGGATGTGCTTGTCAAAGTATCGGGCCATTCGCCGCTTGATTTCCCCCTGCCTGATGGTGTCCTGGTCCCGGAGTTCCTCCACCAGGTCCAAGGATAGCCTTTATTCCTCGTCATTGGCTACTAGCCACTCTTCATCCCCTTCACCTGCGGCGATCACCCTGGGGGTCTTTACTTCGAATTCAATGGAAAGGACCGCTTCGGACCTATGAGAAAGTCTGAATGGGGTCTCCCCGGTGGCGGTGTTGGGGGTAGTCCTCAGGGCCCAAAGAACGGATGGTAGTTGCTCTACCCAGTTCCCTCGGAGGTTCTCCGCCTTCTTCTTTAGTAGTGTTGGGGAAATGATTTATCTTAACCCCTAGAATTAAGAAGTATATAATTTCTAAGAATGAAAAATTTGTCTAACTAAATATGCGTCGAATAGTATTCGACGCAATGTCGAAATGTAGTCGACGTTTCTCTCAGAATGAGTCGAAGTAACTCTAATAAGAATTCGACGTAATCTTTGTCGACGTACCTCTGACTTCTAGTCGACGCATTTAATAAAGTCGACGCACCTTAGTCGACGCACCTTAGTCGACGCACCTTAGTCGACGCACCTTCCTTATTCTCCTCTCGACGTTCAGCCAGGATGAAATCGACGTTTACGTCGAATAATAATCGACGCACGTCGATATCTATAAGAAATTCAAAAACACGCTAGATCTCTTTCCTTCTTTCTGTAGATCTGATTTTTATGGAATGATATTATTCTTTTATAGCCATTCTGAATCAGCCTTTCCTTCTATTTGATTCTTGGCTAATTTGATTAAGATTATTATGGATATTATTTGAAATCAGAATGAATTCCTTTCCTTCTAAAGAAATATTGATTATGGAAACTCTAAATCTCTTTCTAATTCTCTGTCTGCTAATTGATTATTCTCCTTTAGCAATATCTTTCAAGCAGAGATATAAATAAGAAGGAGCTCGACAGAGAACAAAAAACTAGTGATCCACCATATACATTTGAAAAAGAGGAAGAGCTCCCAAGTGAAGAGTGAGAAAGCTGAGAAAAGAGATAGTGTGCTGCAGCAAAGAAAAAGCCTTCATTTTCTCCTCCTTCTGAAGCCATTCTACTGCAAATTCTGAAAGACCTCACAAAAGAGAGAAAAGCTTACAATCTCCTTCTCACTATAGAAGAGAGATCATATTCACTATACTTGTGCTTCTAATCTTCTTGCTAGGAAGAAGATTCTTTCTTACATATATTGTTGTATGTTCTTCTACTTGTTCTACTTCTTCTTCTCATTCTTACTTCATTTTCAAACTGTGTAAAAGAGTTTTTAGAATCTCTCTTCAAAAAATTCAGTTGTAGTGGTTCTAAGAGTCTCCTTATCAAAAGACTCAGTCTGGTTCTAAGAGTCTCCTTATCAAAAGACTCAGTGCAAGTTAGTGAATTCCTACCAAGGGGGTAGAAGAGTGGACTACCCAAAGTTTGGGGAACCACTATATTTCCTTGTGTTGTGCTGTGATTTTCTTCTTGCCATTTTTCTTCTTTACTTGCTTAATTCTTGTTGGTGTGTGGGAAGCTTAAATCTGTGATTATTACACATATATATAATTGAACAAAGTATTTTTAAATCTCTATTCACCCCCCCCCCCCTCTAGAGAATTCTAGTGAGGTTAACTGTGCACTTTCAAGTAGGTTGACTATCACTTTGTTTGCCGCTTCCACCTGGTCGTTGCTTCTCGGGTGGTGAACCGATGCGAACCTGAGGTCGATGCCAAGCTGGGTGCAGAAGCTAACGAATTCTTCGCTGGCGAATTGTGGCCCACTGTCTGTCACTATAGCCAGGGGGAGGCCGTGCCTGCAAATTATTTCCCCCCATACAAAATTCCTCACAACTTGAGATGTTACCTTGGCGAGTGCTTTCACTTCTACCCATTTGGAGAAGTAGTCGATCATGACCAGTAAGAACCTCCTTTGGTCGCTAGCTTGAGGGAAAGGGCCAACTAGGTCCAACCCCCATATGGCGAAGGGCCAGGGGGCGGTGATGGTTCGGAGCCTCTAAGCTAGGAGGAGTTGAAGTGGAGCGTAGAGATGACACTTTGAACACCTCCTTGCAAACTCCGCCGCAACCTTGCTGAGGGTGGTCCAAAAATAGCCTTGTCTCAACACCCTCCCTTCCAGGGTTCGGCTCCCGGAGTGACTCCCACACTCCCCGGAGTGAATTTCTTCCAGGAATCTCGGAACCTCCTCCTCGGAGACACAATGGGCCAGGAGTCCCGAGAGAGTCTTCCTGTACAGCCCTCCTGCATGCAAAGAGAAATAAGCCGACTTGTACCTGAAACATCGTCTGTCTGTGTCTCCTTCAGGGAACTTCCCTGACGATAGGAAAGAGAGGAAGGGATCCATCCATGAGACCCGCTGATCCACCTCCATCAGTTCTACTTCCTCGATGGAGGGCCGGAAGAGATCTGAGACCGTTCCTCCTGCTCAAGGGCCGGACTTGGCTAGGAGGTCCGCGGGGGTGCTCTCTTCCCTTGGCACATGTTTGATGGAGAAAGTGTGGAATTGCCCGATGACTCCCTTGACCTTCTCCAAGTACCTCAGGAGGGTCGGGTCTTTTGCCTCAAAATCTCCCCTGACTTGGCATGCTACCACCATGGAGTCCGTCGAGACCTCCACATCTTGCACACCCAGTTCTCGAGCTAACCGCAGGTCCGCTATTACTGCCTCGTACTCCGCTTGGTTGTTGGTAATTGAGAAATGGATGTTCAAGGCTTGCTCGATCTTTGTCCCCCGGGGACTTACTAGGATGATTCCCCCTCCATAGGAGTATTTTCCTGACGCGCCATCCACCAACATCTTCCATGCCATTGGGGGAGGTGGTTCGTGTTCCCCCACTTCGGATGTGTAGTCGGCCATGAAATCCGCCACCGCTTGGGCCTTGATTGATGTCCTGGGTATGAACGTAATATTGAACTCGCTCAGCTCCACGGACCATTTTGTCAATCTTCCCGAGTGCTCCACCCCTTCCATGATTTTGCAAAGCGGGTGATCTGTCACTACTCTGATGGAGTGTGCCTGAAAGTAGGGCCGGAGCCTCCTAGCCGCCACCACCAATGCGAAAGCCAACTTTTCCAAGATTGGGTACCGGAGCTCCGCCTTCTTCAGCACTCGGCTGACGTAGTAGATATGGAATTGCTTCCTTCCCTCCTCCCGGATCAGCACTGCGCTCACTGCTTCAGACCCCACTCCCAGGTATAGGGATAGGTCTTCTCCCGATCTAGGCCCTTGAAGTAAGGGGGTTTGGGTGAGTTGCTCTTTCAAGGCTTGGAAGGCTCCCTCGGATTCTGAAGTCCATTCAAATTTTTTGTTCCCCCTTAGCGCCTTAAAGAAAGGCGCACACTTCTCTCCCACCTTGGAGAGGAACCTGCTAAGTCCGGCTAACTTCCTCGTGAGGCTTTGGACCTCCTTCGGGCTTTTCGGCGACCCCAACTCCATTATTTCCTTGACCTTGTCTGGGTTAGGTTCCACACCTGCTGGGGTGAGTAAGTGGCCTACGAACTTCCCCCGGCTGGCCCCGAAGACACACTTCAAAGGGTTGAGTTTCATCTTATACTTTCGTAGGGTCCCGAACGTTTCTTCAAGATCTCGGAGGTGAGACCCAAGGTCCCGGCTCTTTATCATGAGATCGTCGACATAAACCTCCAAGTTCCTTCCCCTTTGTTCGCAAAAGACCCGATCCATCATCCTTTGATAAGTGGCACCTGCATTCTTGAGCCCAAAGGGCATCATCTTATAACAGTAGCATCCGTCCCCCGTGATGAAGGAGACATCTTTGATGTCCGGGGGGTGCATGCGAATTTGGTGGTAACCTGAAAAAGCATCTAAGAAAGACATCACAGGAAAACCGATGGCTGAGTCAACCAGCGCGTCGATTCTAGGCAGGGGGTAGCAATCTTTCGGGCATGATTTATTAAGAAGTGAAGAGTCAATACACATGCGCCACTTATCTCCTCCCTTCTTCACCATGACTACATTGGAGACCAGCCTGGATACTGGATCTCCGATACAAAACCTGCTTGTATGAGCATTTTCACCTCCTCGCGGATTGGTCCCTCCAGCTTGTCCGTCGTGGCCCTCTTCTTTTGGCGGATGGGGCGGGTGCCCGGGTCGAGGTTGAGGCGGTGGCAAACCACATCCGCATCGATCCCGGGCATCTCCGCGGCACTCCAAGCAAAGACGTCCACGTTCATTTGTACGCACGCCAGGATCGCTGCCTGCTCCTCCGAACTGAGTTCTCTGCTGACTCGGACCTTTTCCACCACCCCATGCTGAGTGGTGACTTCAAGCTCCATGACCTCATCCACGGCCTCCAGCCTAGATTGCTCTCCCCAAGCATTCTCCTTCTCCCCATCGCAAGCGAGCGTTTGGGCTCCTTCTTCCGTCTATGCCTCTCCCACCATCATCAGCTCCTCCGCCCCTCCTTCTCGGGCTCCCTTCCCTTTCCCTTCTCCTTCTCCTCTCTCCGCCCTGGGCCTCTCAGTGACCCCTTCCTGGGCATGAACTTCCTCTTCCTCCATCCCATCTTCCTCTCCGTTATTGCCTCCGGCCTCCGACGCCCCCTCCACCACTTTGTCAAATTCCTCTGCTTCTCCCATCCAGGCGATGGTGTTGATAGCCGTCACATAGCACTATCTTGCAATCTTGGGGTCTCCCCGGACCCGGACCTGGATTCCTCCCGCATTGAACTTGAGGCATTGGTGGAAAGTGGAAGGGACGCACCGAAATGCACTGATGAGAGGCCGCCCGAAGATGGCGTTGTAGCTGCTCGGGGCTTCCACTATCATGAAGCGGCAGTTTCGGGACTGTCCTCCGAGAGTCACATGGAGTCCCACTCCACCCTCTACCTCCATCCTCTCTCCCGAAAGAACAAATAAGGGACTACCGAGGCCAACACCCTCCGGGCCTCCACCTTCATCTCATCAAACGCCTTCTTAAATACGACGTTTACCGAACTCCCGTTGTCCACTAGAATCCGTGAGACAGTGAAGTTCTCGATGGCGGTCTGGATGACCAGCGCATCGCAAAACGGGTCTTCATAGCTTGGAATGTCCTTCTGGGAGAACGTAATTCTTTCCGCTGGGGGTGGAGCAGTGGATGTTGAGGCCACACTCCGCCGATAGATGGTATGGAGGCTAGCCTTGCGGGTTGCCTCCACCCCTACCCCCCCATGGATCACCCTGATCCCTCCTCTACTCCCCACATCGACTCTGTCTTCGCACTTTTCTTCCTCCTCCCTTCGAGGCTCGACCTCCTCGATTCTCACCTGCTGCCTTGGTGCGGGCACTCGGCCCATTTTTATTTCTAGGAACTCTGGGCAGGTGGCCGTCGCGTGACCTTCCTCATCGTGGAAGTCACAATACGGCAACGCCACCTCCCCTGCTTCGCCTTCCGCCACCCTGTTCCTCCTCCTTCTTCCTACCCCTGCTTCCTCTCTAGCCTCTTCTCTCCTTCCTCTTCCTCCTCTTCCCCTCCTGATCGCCATGGCTTGCTGAGGCGGGGGAGGCAATGGCCTCGGACCCTGCCTCCATCCTAGCTGATGGGGTCTTCCTTGACCCCCATAGAAGTTACCCCTTCCCAGGCCGTAACCTCTTCCCTGACCTTGCATTCCTTCGGCATGCTGCCTCCACTCCCCCTCCAGGGCCCTGGGATCTTCCCTTCTCCTTACCTCTTGCTGCCTGACCTCCGGCTCACTGAGCTTTGCTAGCCTCTTAGTGAGCTCCGGATTGGCCTCCTCACTTTCAATCTCTTCTGCCACCCTCTCCATCAGCTCCTCGTAGGAGACGGGGGCTTTCCTCTTCAAAGCCATTTTGAAGAAACTCTCCTTCAGCCCGACGGTGAAAGCGAGCTAGAGTGCAAACCTTGGCATCTCCTGAGTGAGTAGCACTTCTTCCTGGAACCGATCTGCATACTGAGCCAGCGACTCTTTTGGCTCCTGCTTCACTTTGAAGAGGGACTCGACGTCCTTCTTCCTCTTCTTTGCGGTGGAGAAATGCAACAAGAAGCTCCGGCGCAAATCCTCAAAGGCGTAGATCGACCCCGTGGGGAGTTGATGGAACCAGTCCCTGGCCTTTTCCTTAAGATTGACGGCAAAGAGCCGACACTTGAAGGCATCCGACATCGGCCTGATGGAGACCGAGTCCTCAAAAGACTGGAGATGCTGGACAGGGTCATCCCTGCCGTTGTAGTACACCCTGTCCCATTCTCCGAACCATGTCGGGACAGGTGCAGAAAGTACCAACTCGCAGAAGGGGTTTCCCCCTTCAACCACCCATTCTCGCTCCCCTCGCCCCCTAGCTCTCTCGCCAAAGTCGAGCTCACGGGGACCGCGCTCGTGAGAACAGCATCTGTCAGGGCCACTCCCACAGTCGCCACGCCCTCCGGACGCGCGTTCACCTGCGTCGCGCTCGCCGGCACAGAGCTCGCTGGCACGGAGCTCGCCGGGCTGGCGAACAGCACTCGCCCTTCCATGTCTTGAACCGAACTTCCTGCGACTTCTTTTCTGGCCCTCCCCCCCCCCCCCCCCCCCCCCCCGGGGGGCATTCTCGCCAACTAACGCTGGGGGAAGGGTCGCCTGAGGTGCTGGGGTCGCGAACTCGCTCTGCAACGCCGCGACCGTGAGCCCAAAGGTATCAAGCACCTCCCTCCTGAAGTCCGCGAACATCCTCGGCGTCACCACCTGCGGTGGCTCGCTGAACCCCTCGCCTTGATCCTCGCCTCCTATCATGCCTGCTCCTTGGAACTTTCTTGGACCAGCCACGCTCCACGCTCACCGCACCAAAATGTTGAAACCGATTTCTCGGTCTCTTGTGGAGCTCGGGGCCCTCACCGAAATGAGGGGTAGCTAGCCCTAACTGATCCCTCGGAGAAGACAGACGGAAAACTAAGAAAATGACTAAGGCCTTAGTCACAGCGAGGAGGTCCCTCCACTAGCACGGAAGATCGTTGAGCGCTTCCCCTCCCAAGCCAAAGCTGAGACTCGGGCACCTTGGAGAGCTCTGAAAATGCTAACCAAAGAAAGCCTAAGGAGATAGAAGCTGAAGTGAAGTCCCCTCCAAAGGTGCCCTTTAGGTCTTATTTATAGGTTTTCTGATCTGGCCTGCAAATAGCAGGATTCTACCTTTTGATTTTACTATGCGCACCCCAAATGGGTCTGCTAACAGCCAAACTCCGCCGTTTGGAGAGGCTAAGGGCAGACCACTAAGGGTAAGAGGGTAATTTGACCCTGACGGCTTATGGGCAAGGAACTGCGAGAACCTTCCTGTGAGGTGCTCTCGCAGGCCCTCTCGCGAGTCGTGCTCGCGGTGCCTCTCCTAGGCGATCACCCTGCGAGGACCTCGCTGGCCCCCTCCTGGCGGTATCTGCAGAGGTTCGGTCTCGCGAGCTTTTCGGTGAGACCGTCTCTTATGGCTTTAATGAGCATGTAACACTGCCGACTTCTGTTGATTCCGTCAAGCAGGGGTATGGTCGACGAGGCCGGGGGTGTTCGACGAACACACCCGCGAGCACTTGTCTCCCCAACCCCTCGCGCTCACCCTTCAGCGAACTCCGTTCTCGGCCTCTTGTGTCCGTCTCCTTGCCTGGCGAATATCGAGGTTGTACAATTACTATGCACTACTATATTAGATAGAGCCATGTCACTTACTTGTATATCTATTATTGTATACCTTTGTCTTCGTCCTCCCGCCCGATACCTAGGAGTCATGGGGGGATGGGTGGATGAAACCGCTTAGTCTTTTTTACTAACGGCCGGATGTGGCATAACAATTAGGAGTGCGTGGAGCCGGAGCAGCAGCAGCATCAGCAGCATGTCCAGGAGGAGGAGCAATGCAGGTATATAGAGAGTGAGGAGCCATTGTAGTGTACCATGATGATACCCCAGACTTATTGAGTGATTAGTTCATAATTTACTTATGCGAGCATTTGTAGTGAGGATCTTGATGTACCGGGCATACGCCATCATCATTTCTATTATTGTATTTCATTGTGGACTTGCCAATTTTTGGACTTTCATTAGATATTATCTGTGTGATGTGGATTTGGTGGTTTAAATGTTCTTAGTTATACTTTTGGTTGGCCTAGATGAATGATATTAGTCAGCAGGATCGGCGTCTTGTAGTTGTGACTAACCTGAGTGTAGGTGTCACTGTAGGACGATGGTTCTGAGTAGTAAGACCCGGAAATGAACGCAAAAAAGGGTGTCTTACACATGAATCATGCTTGTCTCATCAAATACAACGTGAATTGATTCTTCAACAATATGAGTCTTTTTTATCGAATATCTTATAAGCCTTGTTGTGGCTACTATATCCAACAAGAATCCCCTCAAAACACTTTTCAGCAAATTTGGTTAGATATGACTTACCATTGTTTAGAACAAAAGACTTACAACCAAAGATCCTAAAGTATACTAGATTTGATTTTTTGCCCTTCATTAGTTCATAAGGAGTTTTCTTGTGACATTTGGTGATAGAAGCTCTATTTTGCACATAGCATGCAATGTTGACAGCTTCGGGCCAGAAATATTCTAGTAGTGAAGAGTCACTTAGCATGGTTCTTCCAGCTTCTATGAAAGTTCTGTTTTTCCTCTCAGCAACTCCATTTTGATGTGGTGTTCTTGGAGAAGAAAATTCTTGAAGAATACCTTGTTCTTTGCAGAAATCTATCACGAGTTCAGACTAAAATTGTGTGTCATGGTCACTTCTGATTTTGGCCATAGTACAGTTCTTTTCACGACTCTTCCATGAAAAGAGTCATATAGCATGGTTCTTCCAGCTTCTATGAAAGTTCTGTTTTCCCACTCAGCAACTCTATTTTGCTGTGGTGTTCTTGGAGAAGAAAATTCTTGAAGAATACCTAGTTCTTTGCAGAAATCTATTATGAGTTCACACTAAAATTCGGTGTCATGGTCACTTCTGATTTTGACCATAGTACAGTTCTTTTCATTCTGAATTTGCTTGACATATGATATAAAGATGTTCAAGGTATCAGATTTTTTTAAGAAAGAACACTCATGCATATCTAGAGAAGTCATCAACTATCACAAAAATGTATAACTTGCTTCCTAAACAATGAACTGGCATAGGAGCAAATAAATCCATATGCAAAATATAAAGACATCTTTCAGAATCTTTGGAGCCAATGCTCTTAAAGGTGTTTCTAGTCTGCTTGCCCATCTGATGGGCATGACAAATACCCTCATTAATATATTTAAGATTACGTCCATTTCAAACTAAATTTTTTGAAAGTAACATGTTGATTGTCTTGTAGTTCATGCGAGCAAGTCTCTTGTTCCATTGCACACAAAAAGAATCTCTCACATTTGCTACAAGATAAATAGGTGTAGAAGAATCTAAGCATAAGAAGTTTAAACAATAAACATTTCCACTCCTAGTGTTTGATAGTTTTTTCTCAAGGTCAACAAAATTTTTAATCAGACACTTATCCTTATGAAACTCAATGACATAGCCTAGATCACATAGTTGACTTATGCTTATAAGGTTATGTTGCAACCCTTCCACATAAGTTACTTTTGTAATTGAGACTATGTCATTGGTAATCATACCATAGCCTTTAATGATGCCTCTATTAGATCCACCAAATATTACTTTGGCTCCATCTTTCACAGGGAAAAAGTTCTTCAAAAGGCTTCTTATTCCAGTCATTTTTCTGGAACATCCACTGTCTAAATACCATATATGCATTTTGATGGTCTTTGAGCATACTTGCAAACATAAACTAGTTTACCTTAGGAACCCAAATAGATTTGGGTCCTTGGTTCTTGTTAGCCTTAACTGCAGGATGCTTGATAACAAAATTACCATGAAGCATCACATTCCTTGCCCTAGGCACTATTGGATTGAACCAACAGTCCATAGCAGAGTGGCTAATCTTGCCACAACACCAACAATCAAATTTATTATACCTCCTCTTCTGAGTCACCTTATGAATGGGGTGAGGATGTCGATGATCAGAAGAGCAGGATGCAGCACTTCTAAGATGAATCTTGTGGCTGTGTGCATGATGGAAGATTGGCTACGCAGACATATGATTCATTTTAGGGACTAGCCTTTAAGGAATAGCCTTTCCCTTTCTTTTGGTTGATGGTGTTGTTGATCCAAGTACAAATGATCCAAGATCTTTCATCTAGATCTCCTCATGGGGTACCTTGAGGGCACTTAGTCCAATGTCTGCTCTTTTCTTTGAGTTTTGTGGCTTTGTACCACTAGTAGAGCATCCATTGGTGAGATATCCATATGTTATATCATTATCATATGTGTTGGATGACAAAATAACTTATTTGGAAGATGATTTTATCTTTAGAGAACTCTTCTTTTTCCTTATTATAGCTGAGCCCTCCTCTATAGGGAGAGGAGAAGTTGTCTATAATAGGCAGAACGGTTTTTGGCCTAAAGAAGTTTGCTACAAGCTTCCTTTCTATGAGAAGCTTGTCCTCCAAGTCCTTGATGGCTTTTTCTTTCTGATCTAATCCTTTGCTCTGATCTTCATACTTCTTTTGAAGTACCATAAGATCATTGGACATACTAGCTATAACTTTGGTCTTCTCATCTACTTCGGATTTGAGAGGCTCAAGAATTTTTATTTCTTCGGACTGAGCTTTGACCAATGTTTTGCTCTTATTTAGTACTTTTAATAGAGCACCATACTTATTTATAAGATCATTATAACGATCTGCTAGTTCAGAATCACTATCATCATCAGCTGATGAGTTTTGCTTATGTTCCAGCATCAGATTCAAGATCAGATCCAGAAATAGAAAGAGAGACTTTGATACGTACCTTATCAGGATAAGATTATCATGCTTCTCTTCATCAGTTAGAGCCATCAGTCCATAACTGATCTATTCTTCTGATTCATTATCATTGTCTGACAGTAATATGGGTGCCCTTATGCACATACTGGCTGCAGGATAGTCAGCCTCCCACTCATCTTTTGAGAATGTAGTGAGACCAATATAGGCTTCCTCCTCGGATTCAGATGAGCTTGAGTCACTTTCACTCAAGGTCTTGGGTTTCTTGGCAATGAAGCTCTTCTCAGGTTTCTTGCCTTTGTGAGATCTTTTCTCATTAGTTCTTCTACCTTCTTTCCTTTTATCAAGACAATTAGCTATGACATGATATGGCCTGTTACAGCAATAATAGACAATATTAGATGAAAACTATTTATTCTATTTAGGAGCATAACTGTCCCTTTTGGGATTGTACTTTGGCATGTTAAGGTCGTTGTAGTTCTTCCTTGAGTTGGAGGAGGATGAGGGTCTATTTTTCCGTTGCCTCCTCTTGCTTAGTAGCTTTTAAGTTGCTTGGAGAATAAGAACAGTTCTCCACCTGTAAGGTCTGAGCCTGAAGAGCAGGTCTAGGATTCTTCTTCGACGGCTTGGGAGTCTTCTCTACTCCTCCTTGAGCTTTCAGCCTTGAAGGCTACAGACTTCTCCCTAGAGTGAGATCTGGAGTATTCTTCTTTTGGCTTCCTGGTGTTCAGTTGCAATTCAAGGGATAGCAACTTCCCATACAAATTTTGGGGTTGGATGTTAGCCAGATTCCCCATCTCACATATAACACAAATCTTGATGCCACACTCTTTGTTGAAGCACCTTAAGAACTTGTCATTGAGATCATAGTTGGAGAATTCTCTCTCATAGTTGATTAGTCCATTGACTATCTTAAAGTACTTCTTATAGCACTCAGTAATAGTGTCCTTCATCTCCTACCTGAAGGCCTCATTTTCTTGGTTTAGATGAGATTTTCTATCATCTATTATTTCCTTAGTGCCTTCCATTTATACAATAAGTGAATCTCATATTTCCTAAGCAGATATGCAATGAATTAGATTCTGGAAAGTGGAGTCATCTACGGCACTCACAATTATGTTCTTGGCCCTTTTGTCCATGGTGGCCGGAACTACTTCATCTTTAGTCATTTTTGAAAATTCTTTGGTACTTGCAAATTTGCATCAATAGAGGTGACTCTTATGCAAGTGAAAGGTCCTTCTTCAACAGTTATGAATATTCTAGGATCAGAAGCTTCCATGAAAAATATAACCCTTTCCTTCCAGATTCCAAAGTTTTCTTTTCTGCATAGGGCAGCTTCATTGAACTGAGTTCTTTGTAGTTCTCTCCAGAAGTCATGGCGAGTAGACAGATTTCCCTTGATGAGGATCTTGTTCAAGTTGTTAGGCCATTTGTGAACAACCTACCTCTAATACTACTTGTAAATTCGGGGATGTTTAATCACCTAGAGAGGGGTGAATATGTGTTTAAGTCTTTTTCGGCAACTACAAATATTGAAGCAAATCACCACAGAAATAGCAAACTTGTCACAGAGTAAACAGATATTTATAGTAGTTCCCTAGTATAGATACTCCACTTTCCACCTCCATCTATCTAGTAGTGTGCTAGACTTGGCCAACTCCACCAAATACTTAGATGTAATAAATCTTACACCTTAGAGTCCAAGACTCCTATAACTCAGGAATAGCTGTAGATTCCCTACCTCAGATCCAGTCACAGGATCTTACAACTCAGAGTATTCCACTCCTTCAACTCAGATTCTAACTTGAATCCCACCTCAGGAACTGTGCAAAGCTCCCTACCTCAGATCCTTAACAAAGAATCATACACTTAGGTCTCAAAGACCCTACACTCATATTTCCTCAGAAATCCTACAGAAAATGTATATAAATGTTTCACAAGGATATTATATGTATAACCCGCAATTTGTCGAGATCATAGATAACCGAGGACAACTTAAAAGATCTCGCCCACCTGGGGTGAGTAGAGAAGACCTCGCATGTTCAGCCTAATCTTTGTCGAGATCAAAATTGCTAAAGGAAGTCACCTAAGGGTGTCAGCTCATCAGGGTCCCCGGGTGCCAGCTCGGCAAGGCCCTAGAGTGCCAGCTCGGCAGGGTGCCAGCTCGATAGGGTCCCAAGGTGCCATCTCGATAGGGTCCCAAGGTTCCAGCTCTGTAGGCATCTAGGATGCCAGCTCGGCAAGGTCCCAGGGTGTCAGCTCGTTAGGGTCCCAGGGTGCCAGCTCAGCAGTGTCCCAAGGTGCCAGCTCGGCAGGGTTCCAGGGTGCCATCTCGGCAAGGTCCTAGGGTGCCACCTCAGCAGGGTACCAGGGTGTCAGCTTGGTAGGGTCCCAGGGTGCCAGCTTGGTAGGGTCCCAGGGTGCCAGCTCGGCAGGGTCCCAACACTACTAGAAAAATAGGTATTAACTACACATTTTTTGTCACGGTTCAAAAATTGTGGCTAATACACTAATATTAGCTGCACTTACAAAACTCATAGCTAATAGTTATATTTTAGCCACGGTTTCAAAAGACATGGCTAATACTTATGTATTAGCCATGAAAATTCATGATTGTATCAAATACCACACTTTTTAACCACCGTTATTTTTATTTGGCGCTCCCCATTTTTTTCATTCGCACTTTTTGCTCTAAACTACAGCCAAAACCTCTCGTCCATATCCTGTGTATTTCATTTGTGATCTCTCCCTACCCAAACCCTACCCATCTCATCGTTCTCGTCACTCTTGCTGCTCTCTCCTGTGAAGAACTCGCTCTTGCTGCTCTCGCTGCTCTCGCTGCTCTCGCTGCTCTCTCCGCTGAAGTCTGTTTTCTTATAGTGCAGGGTGCTAGCTCGGCAGGGTCCCAAGGTGCCAGCACGCCAAGGTCCCATTGTGGCATGCAGTTAGCCTTCCTAAACATCGGAGTTTGGTTGTTGGCAGACCATTTTGGGCTGCGTTTAGTAAACCAAAAGGCAGAATTGCACAATTCACTTACCCAGTTGAGAAAACTATATATAGACCTTGTAGGGCACCTTTGGAGAGGATTCCTTTTCTTTGGCTTCTTCTTCCTCTAGATAAGTTTGGTTAGCTCCCAAGGCTCTCCAAGGTGCCCAGCTTCAGCTTTTGGCCAGGGAGGGGAAGCGCTCGAAGATCTTCCGGGTGTGTGGTGGGACCTCCGCGCTGCAGCCAAGGGTCGGTGTTTAGTTCTAAATCTTCGGTCAAGTTCTTCCGCAGGACAATTAAGTGTTTGCTACCCCCTCTTAGGGGTCAAGTTCTTCATCGCGACGTAAGGTGAGTTCTCGACCCCTGAGGCTTAGGTCCTCCTACCACTGGGGCAGGCAAGAATGCCCTGAGGCAGAGGCTCAGCAAGGAGAAGGCTAGCGAGGCATTGGGGCGAGACCTCGTCGGGCAAAAACTATTCCCCATCCCGGTGAGCGCGAGCCCGGGTGGAGAGCTCATGGGGCGAGTGAGGCAGGCGAGAGCGGCGAGCAGAGGAAGCATGTTCTGCAAGTTGGTGCTTTCCGCACCAACCCCAGAAGGGTTCAGGGAGCCATATATGGTCTACTACACCGGCAAAGATGACCCAGTCCAACACTTGCAATGGTTTGATGACACGGTCTCCATCCGTCCCATGTCGGATGCTTTCATGTGCCAACTCTTCACCATCACCCTGAAGGAAGAGGCATGAGACTGGTTTCACTAGCTCCCTGTGGGGTCGATCTATAGGTTTGTGGATCTGCACCGATGTTTCCAGCTGCGCTTCTCAGCGTCAAAGAAGAGGAAGAAGGATGTTTATGCGCTCTTCAAGATCAAGCATAGGTCAGGGGAGTCATTGGCCCACTACATGGATAGATTCCAGGAGGAGGTCCTGCTTGTCTAAGAGGTCCTCGTATTCACCCTCCAGCTTGCCTTCATAATGGGGCTGAGGGAGAGGTTCTTCAAGATGAATCTGAAACAGAAGGCCCCATAATCCTTTGAAGAGCTGATGGAAAGGGCGGCAGAGGAGATCGAAGGAGAGGTAGCCAATCCGGAGTTCACAAAGAGATTGGCAAAGCTGAGTGGATCGGAGGCGGGGCAGCATGAAGCTAGGAGAAGAGACGAGGTGAGGGCCCTGGATCTGGGTTGGAGGCAGTAGGGAGGGGGCACGTAAGGCCCCAAAAGAAGGTTTGTCCAAGGAGGGGGCAACGTCCAGGGAGGTCAAGGAAGACTCAACCATCCAGGATGGAGGCAGGGCCCGAGGCCACTCCCTCCGCCGCCCCATCAAGCCATGGTGATCTGTCGAGGAAGAGGGAGAAGAGCAGGATGATCAGGAAGAGGAGGAAGAGGAGGGGCAGGGTGGCGTTGCCCTAATATGACTTCCACCAGGAGGAAGGTCACGCAATGGCCACCTGCCCAAAGTTTTTGGAAATGAGGAGGACAAGGGGTCCAGTGTAGTAGCAGTAATAGTCGGTGAGGATTGAAGAGGTACTAACTGGAGAAGCGGAGGAAGACAGGTGACAGGATCGGTCTAACGTGGTATCTCAAGGGGGATTAGAGTGATCCATTGTAACACCCCAAAGATCGTGGTTCAGCGAGGTAGGCGGAATGGTGGTGTTGCGCTCGGGATAGGCTCAAGATTCCAGATCAGGTCAATGCGCACGACCATTGTCCTCTTAGCGCACGACCAGTGAGCGTGCGCCAATGATCGTGCGTAACCCGCAAAGAATCGGAGTTCTGTCTCGTCTTATGCGCACGACCATTGTCCTCATCACGCACGACCGGTGATCGTGCGCCCGCGACCGTGCTTTAATTCAGAAGAATATCGAGTTCTGTCTTGGACAGTGCGCACGACCATTTCCCTCTTCGCGCACGACCACTGACCGTGCGCCAGTGATCGTGCGCCCTATTTATTCTGTTCCGCGATTTTGAGTGGAGAAGAAGATCGGACCGTCCAAATCTTTTGGGATTTGATCCAACGGCTAGGTTTAGTTGCGGGAGACCTTTAGGGCTGATGAGAGGGGGTTAAACCTCATATTCTCTAAGTCATTCTCTCTCCAAACCCTAGAGAAAGAAGGAGGAGCCAAGGAAGAAGAAGGGAGATTCCGCCATTGACGGAGCTCCGGAGCTCCGTTTCGCGAACCGTTTCCAGATCTGGAGAGTGCAGCCCGGTGCGGTCATTTCCCTCCGTCTAGAATCTCGGATCCATGGCAAAAAAGAACGCTCCTAGGGTAACGATTTCTTCTCCCATTGTTTGGACTTGTCCTTTGTCCTCTCCTTCGTTTCTCTATGCTTGCATGAGGGATCCCTTTCACCAAATGGGTGAAGTGTAGGATTCTCTCAAGTTCTCCGGAACTCCGGGTCGATTGTGTCCGTCCCCGGCATATTGCATGTAGAAAATCCGGTAGTCGTGCGGATTTAGGCACTTTGTGTGAAGCCTATTCGTGGCCGTGAGCCCGAATCGGTGATGCTTGGATTGCGACGTTGCATTTAGGTTAAGCCTAGAATGCGTGCCGGAGAATGACTCCGTGAAATCATCTATAGTAGTGCGGGATTTAAGTGTAGGCGTCTTGTGAAGATCCTAACGAAAGCCCCATGCTTTGAGATTGGATGAAGGCAAACCTTCACCGCGAAATTGATGCGGAGCGTATTATACCTCCCCTTTTTGAGTATTTGTGAAGCCTAGATCCTTGTGAAGGGATTAGGTGCGTAGCTTATATTTGTGTAGCACTTGAAGGTGCTAAACCCTTACGGGCCGAGGCGAAGCCGTACCCGCGTCGTGCGACAGATCGCGATAATTAGAGCACGGGCAAAGCTAAACCGAACCCGTTCCCATGCAGATCGGTAAGAGGTCCCTACCTCATGTAGCCGTGTGATCATGGGAGAGGTCGTGGAAGGTGGTTTACCTAGACCGACCAAAAGCTCTTTTTCCCACATAAGGCGATGGCCCTTACAGTGGAGTGTTTGTGAAATTGATGTTGTTAGCCTCATGCGGTTGTTTAGGCAGTTGCGGGGAACCTTCGGGTGAACCCAACCAACATCATGTGCATACCTAGGTTCCCTCATCTTTGATGCTCAACCTAGAAGATTGAATGTGCTTGAAACCTCACCTTGTGTAGTTGCACTTTCTTTATTTTAGTACTTGTGCTAGTATGGCTTGCTTGCAGGGTAGAATCTCCGCCACCCCGGGAAAGGGGTGGGGTCGTTATAATTTGGTCAGCTGTGCTGACCGTTACCTTGTTTGCCACCGCTTGGTGGAATGTTCTTATGCAGGTGCAGGTGAGCCTAGCGGGAAATAGCAGGCGGTGGCCCCTTTTGCTGAGTTAGCCCTTGAAGGCCAACCTCCTTTTTAGCTTTCTCATGTATTGCCGGTCTGCATGCCGATGTATGTTTTGGAGTTTTTGGTACATTTTCTAAATGTAAGGTCTTAAGGCCATAACCCTCTTTCTTGGTTTCATTCCTATGATAGTGGACAATTCTAATGGAAATGTTAAATCTTTATGCTTCCGCTAGTGTTTAGTATACTCTGTTGTAGTTTCTTTCTGTTTATCACCTTTTAACTCCTAGCTAGTGTGGTTAGTATGGCGTGGGGTCCCGGCCGGACCTACTGTTATATTATTCGTACTGGCAGGGTGTTACAATTTGGTATCAGACTTAAGGCGTCGATCCGTAGTTTAGCGAATTCGGGACGAATTCCTTTTAAGGGGTGGTGTGCACAGGATGTGCATTCACCTAAAACGACAAAAACTAATAAGAATGTCCACTTAGGAATGAGAAAACATACTTGTTTGCGGAACCTGAGCGTTCCATGATTGTTGTTTGCTATGTTTTCAGTCACTAAATTGTGTCTTACACGATTATAGGCGACTAGAAGTGGTGCGGGGCCGTCTCAACCCCGTAACACCGCTGAAAGTAGTGGGTCGGCTGAAGTGCCAGCGACCACTCCTCCTGCTGAGATGATCAGGTTAATCGCAGAAGCTGTCTTCGCGATGATCAATGCTCAACCGCAAAGGCTTGCACAGCCTGCTACGCCTAATACAGATGCGGCCCCGGTGATCGAACCTGCGGTGGAACCGAGGGTTGAGGCCCATGTGCCAGTGGCTGCAGTGGAACCTACGGCGGTGCAAAGGATGGAGCGTCCGGTAGAGCGTGTAGTTGTTGCGCGAGCACGTGATCAACAGCTGCAACACTTTCTAAGCTTCCATCCTCCAACTTTCTCGGGGACCGGATCCCCAATGGAGGCGGAGGACTGGCTGTCAACGGTTAGGAAGATTCTAAGGGCGACAGCAACAGAAGAAGTTATGATGGTCACTTTAGCCACCTTCCTCCTTAACGGAGAGGCAGAGCGTTGGTGGGCCGAACAGGAAGTGCACAAGTTCGGAGGCAGGGAGATTACCGAGATCACGATAGCGGAGTTCTCAAAGTCTTTTCTTCAAAGGTATATTCCTTCTGCCCAACGCATTGCGTTGCAGAACCAGTTTCTGAAGTTAACTCAAGGCGACAGCTCAGTGGATGAGTACTTGCACGAGTTCACTAAACTGGGTCGTTATGCGGGGCCTATGATGGAAGACGAAGAGACAAAGATGAACAAGTTCTATGAAGGTCTTCGGGACGAGTTGAGGCTGCTCCTTGCAGGCCCAATGACGTTAGGTTTCCAGGTGATGGTACAAACTGCCAGATCCCTAGAGTTGGACATGAAGAGGGTACAAGCAAAAGTCGTGGCAAAGAAACCTGAGTTTCATGTGCCGGTCTCTCAGTCTAAGTCAGAATTCAGAAAGAACAAAAGGAAGTTCAAACCGGCGGAGCAAACCCGCTCAAATGTTTCGGGAGCAACGACGGTGCAGAGCCCTATCACGTGTTTCACCTGCGGGAAGGTGGGACACAAGGCCGCAGTGTGTCGAAGTGGTCCCCCGAAATCAGAGAATCGAGCTTTGGACTATGCTCGAGCTGCGGAAAAGGGTAAAGCTGCGGAGTCTTCGGCTTCCCAGCACATTACTCCGACTCAGCCGAGAGTCTACTCGCTTGGCCAGCAAGAAGCCATACGACAAGCTGATGTTGTCACATGTATGAAATAAAAAAATTAGCTTTTTCGTAGCTATTTGTGATTATACCGTTGTGCAACTGTATGTTTCTTTTTGTGTGCAATTAGGCTTTGTCCTAATTCTCAACTATCCTGCGAGAGCTCTATTTGATACGGGTGCATCGCACTCTTTTCTGTCTGAGGACTTCGGGGTGCGAATCGGAGTGCCATCTACCTTCGTAGAGGACAGATTAGAAGTAGTGCTACCCAATGGATCTCTCATGTCTGCGGATAGGAAGAGCCGTGTGAAGGTGCGGATCGGAAATCAAGATTTCGATTTGGAAGCATCGTTGTTGCCGTTAGCTGAATTCGATGTGATCTTCGGCATGGACTGGCTCTCGGAGCAGCGTGCATGTATAGATTGCAATTCTAAGGAGATCACTCTGGGAAGGAACGCCGATGGAGAAACCACGTTTGCCGGTATGCGAGGAGCAAGCAAGACGCTGATGTCTGCTCTCCAAGTGGTTAAGGCGGTAAGAAAAGGCGCCGAGTTGTTCTTCACCTTGTTGGAGGCTTCGGAGCCAAAGCCCAGGTTATGTGATGTCCCAGTTGTAGCGGAGTACGCCGACGTGTTTCCTAACGAACTCCCTGGGGCTCCGCCTCAGCGAGAGATCGATTTCTGTATCGAGTTGGTGCCATGTGCCAAACCTATGGCCCGCTCACCGTACCGGATAGCGCCAAAGGAATTGGCAAAGCTGAAGGTTCAATTGCAAGAGCTGCTAGAGCAAGGCTACGTACGTCCAAGTTCTTCGCCTTGGAGTGCACCGGTCCTCTTTGTGAAAAAGAAGGACGGGAGCTTGCGTCTATGTACCGATTATCGAGAGCTAAACAAGTTGACCGAGAAGAACCGATATCCGATTCCAAGAATCGATGATCTCTTCGACCAACTGGTTGGGTCGACGGTATACTCCAAGCTGGACCTAAGGTCCGGCTATTACCAACTGCGAATTAGGGAATGTGACATTCCAAAGACAGCTTTCAGTACCCGCTTTGGGCACTATGAGTTCACGGTGATGCCGTTCGGTCTGTCTAATGCACCGTCGGTATTCATGGACTTAATGAATAGGACATTCCGTGAGTATTTGGATCAATTTGTGATCGTCTTCGTCGACGACATTTTGGTATACTCTCAATCGGAAGAGGAGCATGTAGGGCATCTGCACGCAGTTCTGGGCACCTTGAGGAAGAGTCAGCTATATGCCAAGTTCTCCAAGTGCGAGTTTTGGCTACAGTCAGTAGCATTCCTTGGTCACGTCGTTAGTGGAGATGGAATTGCGGTTGATCCGTCGAAGATAGAAGCGATCCGAGCCTGGCCTTTGTTGAATAACGTAGCGGAAGTCTGAAGTTTCTTAGGACTTGCCGGCTATTATAGGCGCTTTGTGGAAAACTTCTCGAGGATTGCACTTCCTCTCACTAAATTGACTAGGAAAGATCATAAGTTCGTTTGGTCGCCCGAGTGCGCACGAGCTTTTGAAGAACTGAAGAGCCGTCTGACCACGGCACCCATTCTATGCTCGCCATGTGGTACGGAAGGCTACGAAATTTACAGCGACACCTCAGGGAGTGGTTTGGGTTGTGTCCTAGTGCAGTTCGGTAAGGTAATTGCCTACGGCTCCCGTCAGTTGAAGGTTCATGAGAGGAATTACCCGGTCCATGATTTGGAGCTAGCGGCCGTGGTATTTGCTCTTAAGCTTTGGAGGCATTATTTGTATGGCGTGAAGATCGACATCTTTACCGACCACAAGAGCCTCAAGTACTTGCTAGATCAAAGGGAGTTGAATATGCGACAGAGGAGGTGGTTGGAGTTCCTTGGGGACTACACCTTCGACATCAAATATACTCCTGGAAAGGGAAATGTAGTTGCGGACGCGTTGAGTCATCGGGCTCCCGCTCAAGCAAATTGGATTTTGATGCACGATGAGCGTCTAATCCGTGAGCTAGAAGAAATGGAGATCATTTGCGTTGATCGAAGAGCGTCTACTTCAGCATGCTTGAACTGGACGGAGGTTCAATACCACCTTGCCGACCGAGTTCGACAGGCATTGGAGCTGGATGAGAGCTTGAAACGCTACAAAGCGGAAACCGTTGACGGGTTAAACGCTGATTTCTCTTTTGAGGATGGCCTTATGTGGAAGAATGGCAGATTGTGCGTCCCAAACGTTGGTACTCTACGGGAGGAATTGATGTACGAGGCTCATCATACCAAGTACTCTATCCACCCGGGGAGCACGAAAATGTACATGGACATGAAGAAACTTTTCTGGTGGCCGGGTATGAAGAAGGACATTGCCCTCTATGTGGCCAAGTGCAACACTTGCGCGTTGGTGAAGGTGGAATGTCAACGTCCCGGTGGATTTTTGAAGTCCTTGCCGATTCCGGAATGGAAGTTTGACGATATTTCGATGGATTTCGTGCACGGATTGCCGAGATCGCAGCATGGAAACGACGCCATCTGGGTGATCGTGGACAGACTGACAAAAGTATCGCATTTTATTCCGAACCAGAAGGATGATTCTGTAGAAAAGCTAGCGAGGCTCTATGTCGATAGTATTGTGCGGCTGCACGGTGTCCCTCGTAGCATCGTCAGCGATCGTGACGGGCGTTTCACATCGAAAGATTGGAGGCTTATCCATGAACTGTTGGGCACTAAATTGAAATTCAGCACGGCCTTCCACCCGCAAACGGACGGACAGACCGAGAGAACCAACAGGACTATGGAGGATATGCTCCGAATGTGCGCTCTAGATTTTGGAAAGAAGTGGGAAGATCATCTCTATATGATTGAATTCGCCTACAATAATAGCTACCAAGCCAGTATAAAGATGGCTCCTTTCGAGGCCCTCTATGGTAAGAAGTGTCGTACGCCGTTGTCTTGGGCAGAAACGGGCGATACTAAGCTATTAAAGCGAAAGGATGTTGAGGAAGCAACTTCGACGATCCGAACTATTCGAGAAAGGCTGTTGATTGCCCAGGATAGGCAAGCAAAGTATTACAACGCCAAGCATAGGAACCTAGAGTTCGCCGTCGGTGACCGGGTTTACTTGAAGATCAAACCGTTCAAAGGGGTATCAAGGATCCGACGCTTGAAAAAGCTCAGTCCAAGGTACTTAGGACCGTTTGAGATTGTGGAACGTGTTGGTGATGCGGCTTATCGGCTTGCACTATCTGCAGAGCTGAGCGGTCTGCACGACGTGTTTCACATATCAGTTCTGAGGAAGGCAGTGCAAGAGCCTACTCATATCGTTGCGGTCGGCAAAGTGTCGGTGGATAGTGGGTTGTCGACGAAAGTCAAACCCTTACGCATCGAGGATACCGAGGTAAAGCAGTTGCGGAACAAGTCCATTCGGATGGTAAAGGTCCGGTGGGATAATTGCGGCCGAGAGGAGCTAACTTGGGAGAGAGAGCAAGCGATGCTTGCGGAGTACCCCGAGCTATTTCCCTCAGGTAAATTTTCTTTAAAAACTGTAATTTCCTGCTATTACTGTTTTCGAAATTTCGGGACGAAATTCTTTTAAGGGGGGTGGAGTTGTAACACCCCAAAGATCGTGGTTCAGCGAGGTAGGCGGAATGGTGGTGTTGCGCTCGGGATAGGCTCAAGATTCCAGATCAGGTCAATGCGCACGACCATTGTCCTCTTAGCGCACGACCAGTGAGCGTGCGCCAATGATCGTGCGTAACCCGCAAAGAATCGGAGTTCTGTCTCGTCTTATGCGCACGACCATTGTCCTCATCGCGCACGACCGGTGATCGTGCGCCCGCGACCGTGCGTTAATTCAGAAGAATATCGAGTTCTGTCTTGGACAGTGCGCACGACCATTTCCCTCTTCGCGCACGACCACTGACCGTGCGCCAGTGATCGTGCGCCCTGTTTATTCTGTTCCGCGATTTTGAGCGGAGAAGAAGATCGGACCGTCCAAATCTTTTGGGATTTGATCCAACGGCTAGGTTTAGTTGCGGGAGACCTTTAGGGCTGATGAGAGGGGGTTAAACCTCATATTTTCTAAGTCATTCTCTCTCCAAACCCTAGAGAAAGAAGGAGGAGCTAAGGAAGAAGAAGGGAGATTCCGCCATTGACGGAGCTCCGGAGCTCCGTTTTGCGAACCGTTTCCAGATCTGGAGAGTGCAGCCCGGTGCGGTCATTTCCCTCCGTCTAGAATCTCGGATCCATGGCAAAAAAGAACGCTCCTAGGGTAATGATTTCTTCTCCCGTTGTTTGGACTTGTCCTTTGTCCTCTCCTTCGTTTCTCTATGCTTGCATGAGGGATCCCTTTCACCAAATGGGTGAAGTGTAGGATTCTCTCAAGTTCTCCGGAACTCCGGGTCGATTGTGTCCGTCCCCGGCATATTGCATGTAGAAAATCCGGTAGTCGTGCGGATTTAGGCACTTTGTGTGAAGCCTATTCGTGGCCGTGAGCCCGAATCGGTGATGCTTGGATTGCGACGTTGCATTTAGGTTAAGCCTAGAATGCGTGCCGGAGAATGACTCCGTGAAATCATCTATAGTAGTGCGTCTTGTGAAGATCCTAACGAAAGCCCCATGCTTTGAGATTGGATGAAGGCAAACCTTCACCGCGAAATTGATGCGGAGCGTATTATACCTCCCCTTTTTGAGTATTTGTGAAGCCTAGATCCTTGTGAAGGGATTAGGTGCGTAGCTTATATTTGTGTAGCACTTGAAGGTGCTAAACCCTTACGGGCCGAGGCGAAGCCGTACCCGCGTCGTGCGACAGATCGCGACAATTAGAGCACGGGCAAAGCTAAACCGAACCCGTTCCCATGCAGATCGGTAAGAGGTCCCTACCTCATGTAGCCGTGTGATCATGGGAGAGGTCGTGGAAGGTGGTTTACCTAGACCGACCAAAAGCTCTTTTTCCCACATAAGGCGATGGCCCTTACGGTGGAGTGTTTGTGAAATTGATGTTGTTAGCCTCATGCGGTTGTTTAGGCGGTTGCGGGGAACCTTCGGGTGAACCCAACCAACATCATGTGCATACCTAGGTTCCCTCCTCTTTGATGCTCAACCTAGAAGATTGAATGTGCTTGAAACCTCACCTTGTGTAGTTGCACTTTCTTTATTTTAGTACTTGTGCTAGTATGGCTTGCTTGCAGGGTAGAATCTCCGCCACCCCGGGAAAGGGGTGGGGTCGTTATAATTTGGTCAGCTGTGCTGACCGTTACCTTGTTTGCCACCGCTTGGTGGAATGTTCTTATGCAGGTGCAGGTGAGCCTAGCGGGAAATAGCGGGCGGTGGCCCCTTTTGCTGAGTTAGCCCTTGAAGGCCAACCTCCTTTTTAGCTTTCTCATGTATTGCCGGCCTGCGTGCCGATGTATGTTTTGGAGTTTTTGGTACATTTTCTAAATGTAAGGCCTTAAGGCCATAACCCTCTTTCTTGGTTTCATTCCTATGATAGTGGACAATTCTAATGGAAATGTTAAATCTTTATGCTTCCGCTAGTGTTTAGTATACTCTGTTGTAGTTTCTTTCTGTTTATCACCTTTTAACTCCTAGCTAGTGTGGTTAGTATGGCGTGGGGTCCCGGCCGGACCTACTGTTATATTATTCGTACTGGCAGGGTGTTACATCCATGGTGGGGTAGGAATTGAGGACACCCGCAAGCGGAGCCTACAAACGATGTTCAGGAGGAGCATCGCATCGACCTCCCAAACCCCATCCCCTATGGAGAAAATTACCTTCTCGTGAGAGGACATGCCAGATTATGAGGATTTGTTCTGCGACGCCTTTGTGATCCAGACGGCCATTGAGAACTTCACGGTCTCCTGGATTTTGGTCGACAATGTGAGCTCTGTGAATGTGATTTTCAAAAAAAGCATTTGATGCAATGCAGGTGGAAGCGAAGAGGGTATAGGCCTCGGATGGGCTGTTGTTTGGTTTTTCGAGGGAAAGGAAGGAGGTCGAAGGTAGAGTCAGGCTCCAGGACGTTGGGAGGAGTTCTGATGAACTTGTTGGGTATTATGCCTTCAATGTCTCTAGATTTGAAGAAGGAACACAAGTATAGATAAGCTAAGTTGTTTTTGATGTTGTGTTTAAGTTTATGTTATGACAGTTACATCAAAGCTATATCACCAGTATATAGAGTAAAAGTAATGAAAATTAACTAAGTAAAATATCGACTCAAGACTCAGCAGAAGAATCGTGGAGAAAGTCTCATATCGCCAAAATAGTTTCGACAATATCGTCTTGATAAAGACACATCGTCTTGAAGGTGGAAGAAAGCTTGTCGTGGATAAAGCTAAGTTCAGATGTCAACGACATCATTTTGAAGAGAGCTTGTCGTAGATAAAGCTAAGTTCAGATTTCGACGACATCGTCTTGAAGAAAACTTATCGCAGAAAAAGCTAAGATGTATCTACGATATCGTCTTAAAGAAGAAGCTCAATTTTAGAGGCTAAAAGTTATAACACTTTAATTCATAAAGAGAAGTTCACATGGATACACATTGGCTTGAAGACCTCATGTCGTCTAGAAGATCAAGATGATGTCGTCTTGAACAAAGACAGCCAGCTTGAAGAATAAGTATAAGCCCAAATGAAAGTAACATCTCGACAATGTCGTCTAGAAGAAGTAATATCGTTCTGATATTAAGTAAAGCCTTGAAGAAGGAAGTATCTAGGCGATATCGTTTAGAAGGAGCAATCTCGTTGAGATATCAAGCCAAGTACTGAAGTAGAAAGTATATCGATGATATCATTGTGAAGCATATCTGTCGTTCAAAATGATATCGTCTTGACAAAGTTGCAGAGCAGCATTTAATGCGCAGACATTCTTAGAAATGAATATTCAGGGAATGTGCACACTGCCTATTTTGTGCACAAATTAAGGAGCAATAAATGATATATTCTCTAAAGAATATAGTTGTTGCACAGTACTTAAGAAAGAAATTTATTATTTCTATATTCTGCAAGTTCCAAGAAAGGATAGTAATTATGATAAAGAATTGTCAATTCTGCAAGGCATATTCAAATGAGAAATTGATTATGGAATAATCAATAAGGGGTTTATGCAAAATTGTAGAAGCATATAAAAGAAGATAATTTTATCTACAGACGCACTTTTTGCTCAGTATTTTCTCAAGGCTTATTCTCACACGTATTTCCTGAAGAGAGAAAGAAAAGAATCAACAAAAAGAAGAAGTCTTCATTGTTGTTGTGCTGTGAAGATCTACAGAAGATTCTAAAGAAAGGTTCATTGATCCACAAGATCCTTGGGCTTATTGCTACATGAAGAAGAAGAACATCTCTGTATTACTCTGTAGGGCTCTTTGTTAGTCTGAGCTGGTAGGATCTAGTGATAGAGCTGAGTTGGTAGGGTTCTTGGTGAACCTGAGTTTTGGTAGGATCTTGTTGAAGATCTGAGTTTGTAGGACTTGTAAAGTCTAAGCCTTGTAGGGTTCTGTGTGAAACTAAGTTAAAAGATTTGATTATAGTGAAAAGATCTAGGTTGGAGAAGTTGTCTAGTCTAGCACACTACTAGATAGGTGGGAGGGACAGTGGACTACCCTAGACACATTGTCTAGTTGGGAACCACTATAAATCATTGTGTGTTTTCTGTGATGCTTGTGTGATGTGATAGATAAATTATTAAATAGCAAAGAAATCTGAAAACACCTAATCACCCCCCCCCCCCCCTCTAAGTGTAGTTTATAGACAACCCATATCTTTCAGAACTGTCGGTTCATCACAGTCGACGCTCTGAGTAGTTACAACACCATTTTTGGACGCCCTCTCATTAGCGCCTTCGGATGCGTCCCTTCTTCCTTCCATCAGTGCTTTAGGTTCCATGGCGGAGGAGTTTAGGTTCACATCCGAGGAGATACCAAGGTGGCGAGACAGTGCTATGTGAATGTCGTCAACACCTTCTCCTGGATGGCGGAGGCTGAGGAGGTGGACGGGGAGATGAGGGAGCCAACGACGCTAGGAGAAGTAATATGGGGAGAAAGTGAAGTGGAAGGGGAGATCCATGCCCGGGAGGAGAAGATGAAAGAGAAGCGGGGGGATGTACTGAGCTGAGGGAGGTAGAAGTTGTGAGGGAGAAGGCCGTAGCCAAAGAGAGAAAGGTAGGCGGTGATTGGGAAGAGCCTTCCTGATTGGATGCAGCAGAGGAAGCTGGAGAATATGCATGTTAGCGAGGTACTAACCTGGAGGATCAGGGGCGGATATCACCTCCCAAAATATGGAGGGTGAGTCCATCAGTTACACGGGAGTGGTGAGAACCTAAAATATTTCTACACTTGAACTCAAATAGTAAAAATGTGTGTTTTTGAACTTTGCTCTTCTTTTATGAATGGATGGTGTCAACATGTGAGATGATGATGCTTGATATGTGGTTGGCCCCGAGCAGACCCACTGACCAGACTCCTATCAAGCTGGTAGGGTTGTATTCTCACTCGGTGGCAGGAAAGTTTCAAAATGTGGTTAGCCCTGAGCAGACCCGCTGACCAGGCTCTCATCAAGATGGCGGGGTTGTGGGCTCACTCGGCGGCAGGAAAGTTTCAAAAGGTGGTTAGCCCCGAGCAGACCCGTTGACCAGGCTCCCATCAAGCTGGCACGGTCATAGGCTCACTCGGTGGCAGGAAATTTCAAAATGTGATTGGCTCCAAGCAGACCCGCTGATGAGACTCTCACCTAGCTGGCAGGGTCGTAGGCTCACTCGGTGGCAGGAAAGTTTCAAAAGGTGATTGGCCCCGAGCAGACCCGCTGACCAGGCTCCCATCAAACAGGCAGGGTCGTAGGCTCACTCGGTGGCAGAAGTATCGAAAGGTGGTTATCCCAGAGCAGACCCGCTGACCAGGCTCCCATTAAGCTGGTAGGGTCATATGCTCACTTGGTGGCAAGAAAATTTCAAAAGGTGACTGACCCTGAGCAAACCTGCTGACCAGACTCTCATTAGCTGGCAAGGTCGTAGGATCACTCGGTGGCAGAAACTTCAAAAGATGGTTAGCCCCGAGCAGACCTGTAGACCAAGCACCCATCAAGTTGGCAGGGTTGTAGGATCACTCGGTGGTAGGAAAGTTTCAAAATGTGATTGTCCCCGAGCAGACTCGTTGACCAGACTCTCACCTAGCTGGCAGGGTCGTAGGCTCACTCGGTGACAGGAAAGAAAGAATGTTTAAAAATGTGATTGGACCCGAGCAATCCCACTGACCAGACTCTCACCTAGCTGGCAGGGTTGTAGGCTCACTCGATGGAAGGAAAGATAGAAAGATTCAAAATGTGATTGGCCCCGAGCAGACCTGTTGACCATGCTCTCACCTAGCTGGCAGGGTCATAGGCTCACTCGGTAGCAAGAAAAAAAAATTCAAAATGTGATTGTCCCCGAGCAGACCCACTGACCAGGCTCTCACCTGGATGGCAGGGTTGTAGGCTCACTCGGTGGCAGGAAAGAAAGAAAGTTTCAAAAGGTTATTGGCCCCGAGCATACCCGTTGGCCAGGCTCTCACCTAGCTTACAGGGCCATAGGCTCACTCGGTGGCAGGAAAGAAAGAAAGTTTCAAAATATAGTTGGCTTAATGCAGACCCGCTGACCAGGCTCTCACCTAGCAGGCAGGAAAGTAGGTGTTGGATCGGTAGGAGCCCTTAGAGGGGGGGTGAATAAGGGTCTTAAAAACTTATATTATATTTTGGAATACTCGAAATAATAAGAGATCAAAATAGTGATTTTGAATAAAAAACTAAATTGTTTTATAATGAATGAGAGGATAATAAACAATTTAGAGAAATGAAGATCAAATCAATTTTATTACACAAAGAGAGACATGATTATTATTAATAAAATTGATTACAAAATTCAATTTCAATGACGCTAGAAATCAAGGCGAAATATGAAAGTCTATTTTTGTTTTCTATACCGACTCGTATCCGCACAAACTGGTAGGCTTTGACCAATCCTTCCCCGGATACGGCCTCAAGCCGCTCTATCCAATCCTTCCCCGAATATGGCCTCAAGCACCCCCTAGATCTATACCCTAGACCTAGTCGCCAACACGAGGCGAATTTCTTCCCTAAGTCCTACCCAGACCTAGTCGCCAACACGAGGCGAATTCACTAAACGATTACAAGAAAAGATGTGAAATAAATAACAACAATATAAAAACTCCCTATATGGATCTCTTGGAGAAGTAGGAGACGACCCGCAGAGTATGATCATAGTTGGTGCGGTCTTTCATCACAATGATGATGCGTGTTGAAATCTTCTCCACGGGTCTCCTTAAGCCTTCATGGATTTGTGGGAGTATCTCTCTGAACCTTCCTCTATATGATGTGGCACGAAGCTCTGGAATTTGGGAGTGGGAGAGGATGATGAAGACGGATCCAAGGAGTCCAATTTATAGCCTTAGCGCTAGCTCCAGCGCTACCGCTACCATCGGCGCTATCCCATATTAGGACATATTCTGTGCAGGAGAATCTTCAATCCGAGAAAACATTTTCGTCTTGTCTTCTGTGCTCCGCGCTATCGCCTGCGCTATCCGCTACCACCTTGTGCTAGCGCCTTCTAAAAGTGCTCCTGGGATTGCACTAATCATCGCTAGTGTCGGGCGCTAGGTGCTACTGCTGGCACTAGTGGGCATGTTGGATTTTTTGGCTCAATTTTTGGGGCAACCTTCTTATGTTTTCCTTGAGTCATATGGATTTTGTTTCCTGCACACTTAGACACATAAGATCAAATACACATAGGATTTGTTATTCTCAAACCTAGAAGATGCGGAAGACCATGTTCCAACAAACTCCCCCTTTTGATAATAACAAATCCATTAATGATAAATCAGAGCATTAATATATAAGCATGATGAAACCTACTTGTGTGTGCGTGTGAGTGATGACTTAGGATAAATATCATTTTTAGTATTTGGAATTGCTCCCCCTAAATACATGCTCCCCCTAAGTGAATGCTTCCCTAATATCTAAGCTATCATCTTAATTAATCATGTTAGTTTTCCATTTTGATAGCGGTGAATATTTATCATGTTAGTTCTCCCCCTTTTGTTATTAGCAAAAGTGGGCAAGGAAGCAAGAGACAAAAAAAATGATTTTTGATAATAAGATAAGGCATGATCGAGCTTTTTAGAGGAAATGAAATAATAAGGAGTTTTTCAAGTAACTAAATTACCTTTTTATGCATAAAAACAATTTTTATAAATCAGAGTTCTTAGCATAAATATTTTCATAGAAATAGACCAGAATTTTTAGCATAAAGATGAACAATATAACATTTGACAAGTAATCAATATTATCATGTTAGTTCTCCCCCTTTATATAAGAGTTTTAAGCATAAAAAGGTAATGATTTTCAAGTAACTAATCTACCCAGATAATATGTCTACACCCTAGCCCCGTACTAAGTGACGGATGATCATGAGGAGTTGCATACATATCATAGGTTGGGGTGTTAGTCCCATATGCAAATACTAAAAAATACTCAACATAGCACTCTTCCCTCCCCGGTTAAGGACAAGACATGACTTAGAGGTCAGGTTATCTAATGTCTACGACCCTACGCCCTCGCTATGGTGAGATGTGAAATTATGGGATAATAATCATTGGAAACATTAAGCATTTGAATCTAATGATAAGTTCATAGCCTATGGGTTTATATTTTTATTTGAATTTTTTTGAAAAACTCTCATAGCTATTTTGAAATCCATTAATGAATTAGAGTTTTTAGCATAAAAGTGTTATTTGTGTCAGAACAACCAATATAAATTCTACCAAGCAAGTCTACCATTTCTTGAAAAAGGAATTTTGAGATTTAAGACTTTGATATAAGCATGAAAGCGCAAGGTAAAAAATAAATGGTGATGATGCGGAAGACTTATAAAAATACAAGAAACATCTTTTTGTAAACATGACGATTCATAAGAAGATATATGAGTTAAATTCCAAAAATGAAGATGTTTTTGTAAATCAATTTGCATTTAAAATCTTTAAGTTTGACAATAAAGTAACCAAGCATGAAATAATGTTTTCAAAAAGAGATTACTACAATGTTATATTAATTCAAAAATTCAAAACATACAAAATATTGTAAAGAGCATGTTAGGTTATCTAGTGCACTTATACATATAAAGAGAGTATAGAATTTTAGCATTGGGATCCAAAACTCATGAGAAGAAGTGTTATGGAAGATAATGATGTGCACATAAGTGTATTTTGAATAGAGTAAACAAATGATTTAATAAAAAATACAAGACATATGTAGAGTAAAGTGCACAATAAAACACAAATAATTTTACTTTCACACACTTCAATGCAAATAGAAAAAATTTGCAACAACCAAGGTGCTTTGCATACACAATGCTCATTAAGACTTATCAGGGTGCAAAGTAGTGCTTGGGGGATCACACACTTTATTTTTCAATATTGATTTTTTGTGATCCGGTGTACTTAAGAATAAGTGGTTTAAAAATGAAGGTTTGCACAAGACACTTTACTATTCTTTCCAAGGTGCTCAACCTCACAACGCTTATTAAGACTTATCAGGAGGTTCAAGTAGTGCTTGGTGGAGTTATCTTTGTCAATTTATTTCATGATTATTTTTTTGTACAAAGTTCTCTGAATACACTTGTTTTGCAAACCAACGTAATTTGAAATTAAAGGACAACCACTTTTCTTAAATATTAAGAGTGCAAATAAAGGTGGTGTAGGTAAGATACTTGTGCAAAATTTAATTCATTGTACAGTTACAATTCACAAGCAAACATTCTTAAATTAAAAGCACAAGTAGACTTTGCCAAAATAAGTGAGTGAATAAAAATTATTATCAACCATAAAACATTTACTCATACTTAGAGGCATGCCAAGATTGGTTCTACACAACCTTTTCATTACAATTGGTGCACATATGAGTAGATAAATCAAAGCATGATAAAAATAATGTTCAAAGTAGTTTGAAAAGCGGAATTGTAATATTGTAGACTATATAAATGATGGATTAAATCATGCTTGATTTTCACAATAAAGTCCATACAGTATTTTAGATATTTTGAAAAATAATTTTGATTTAAAGTTTGAACTCTTAAGATTGATCTTGGACTTCCCGAGGTCTACCCTGTGAGGGGTTCGCCCGGTACTAGGAGTTGTGATGGGATGATTGCCCAACTCTCCCTTTCGCAAGATACATGTAAATAGAAAAGTTTAAGATCAAAAGATAATTATTGATACTTGTTTTTGTTTTATATTTTTGTATTTTATTTTTGCATATAGAAATAGAAATCAAACAAATAACCAAAGAAAGGAAGTAAGAAAAATATTTTTTTTTAATTTGGCTTTTGTAATTTTGTATTTTAATTTTTTTTTAAATCAATTATAGGCATAGATGCAAAAATAAGTAGTACATATAAGGTAATATATTTTTAGAGATTTTTCATAATTTTAAAATTACATAAAATCGGACACTTGAGCTAGCGTCGGCGTTAGGTCCTAGCGCATGCGTTAGATCACAAAGAGTGCCTATTTTAATCATATAGCCTAGATTTTCTTTGATATCACTTCCAATTTTGCTTAATTATGTTTGTGCAATGTAAGACCTGTCTAATGAAGTGAAGAGACAAGAAGAAATCATAAAAAGTTACAGAAGTTAAAATTTTAGAACATGGGCTCCATATTCATTAAAACTCCATATTCATTAAACCTTAATTCTTGAGATTTGCACAACCATTTAAGCTTAATATTATATGATATGCAAACAAAGAAGACATGATTGAACAAAACAGATATGCATGATTTTAGTGATAATAGATTGGTCATTTATAAATGAAAACCTGACTTTTACTTTTGATTTAATTTGATTTGCAAACTTTATTTAGGCTTTAGGGGACAAAGTCAAATTTCAAATATTATATTAGATGACCATGCCATGATATATATTTTCTTATATCTTCATTTTGATTTTTCTAATGCTTATATTTATCAATATAATGCATGTTGAAGATGATAGGAAATGTAAGCACAAGATATCATGTTCAAAAAAGCTAAATAAGCATGATTTAAATGATTTTAATGTAAAGTGATGTTCATACATAAAAATAGGTTTAAGAATGATTTATGAACTATGGACATCTCTCAAAAATTTTGTAAGAGAAAAAGTGAAGTTCATGATTTTATTAATTTAGATAAATATCTTATAACAAATTTAGAGTTTGATTCATATGGATAATATAAGATATTTATAAGCAATGAATATAAGAAAAATAGATAGGCCATCAAACTAAAATATGATTTTGAATTTTGATCAATTTGATTTATTAACTCATTAAGTTTTAAGAGATAAGATCATATTTCCAATAATATATAATATGACCATAACATGATAGCTTAAAAAATAAGAAAACAAAAAAAAGACATTACAGCATATCATGAAGTAGAAAATTTGTATATTTCATTTTTGAAAATATTCTATTTCATGCATTTGGTGATACCTAATGAATAAGAGATTTAGGTATCCAAAGGGGACCAAATGTGGTGGTTCATTTGGGTACCCAAATATAACGAGATGACTTTTGGGGAGATGAGAATGAAAGAACCCTTTCAAGTGGAGTTAACGTTTCATCTTTAATTTTGGGTCTCCACTCATACTTAGGTTTAATGTTATTCTTATGCATCAAATTTCCATTGTGATTATCTTTATATTGAAGATTATGGCTGTAATGATTATTGAAGTTAATGTTCATTGGAAATTTGTATAATTTTAATTTTAAGTTGGGAGAAACATGATTTTTTAAATAAAGGTGATTTTGACTTTGATTTACAAATACTTTATGTTTCTTACTCCCATTATTGGGTTTAGTTAAGATATTCATATTCATATTTAACATGCTTTTGTATATTTCTTGATATTGTGAATTTTTATTTATAATTTTCATAAACAAGTTGATTTTTTATTTTAATTCATCATTCTTGATCTTTAGATAATGCCTAGCTTTATTATAAGCTATTGTGCTATTTTTAAGCGTAGAAACAATATAGTCAATATGATTTTGATAATCATTTCTAAATTCCTCGAATGTTTCATCCATCTCCTTGATTTCAATTTTATAGTTTTGGCACGTTGCACAATCACTTTTTAAAGATTAATTTTCTAAAGATACTTTTTCATTATATTGTTTTATAAAGTAAGTTCTTTTTCAAGTTCCTTGAATTTTTCTTTAATATCATTATAATCAAAACAAAGTTTTGTATTTTCAATTGAAGAGACACGGGTGAAGCTAGATAAATCAGAATTTGATTCTACTTTAACTTTTGCTTTTAAATTTTTATTTTCTAAGCACAATTTACAATTCGCATTTTTTAATTTCTTAATTTTTCGCTTTATAATTTGTAGCAATTGTATAGTAGAAATAAAATTGCAAACAATAAGAGGATTTGATTTCCTTGCAGTGCTTTTGGATGCTATGAGACTTGAGCACAAATTTTCTTTGTTATCTTCATCTATTTGGTATTCCTCCTCCATAGATAGGATTTCTTCCTTTCCACTTGATGTGCTCTCCAATGATTCATCATGAGAGGAGCTTTCTTGAACCTTTGTGTGGACTTGTATGTTTTCCACTTCTTGTGTTTGTTCCATACCTGTAGATGAAGATTCATACATTTCTTCAAGAAATTTCCATATTTCTTATGCACTAGAAAAGTAATATATTAATTTAAAATTTTCTTGAGATAAAGCACAGAAAATACTATTTAAAGCTTTTGCATTTAGATGAAGTTCCCATTTATTTGATTCATCTGCTGGTCTAACTATTGCTATATCCCATGCATTGATATCTAAATTTTTAATAAACTTTTCCATTAAAAATTTCCATCTTTATAATTTCTTCCTTCAAATAAACGTGGTGCTAGTGATTTTCCTTCTTCATAAACATTTCTCTCACTAATAGAAGCGAGATCATGAGACGCCATTATTCCCGGTTGTTAAGCCGATTTGGAATAACCTCGCTTTGATACAACTTGTTGGATCGGTAGGGGCCTTTAGAGGCGGGGGTGAATAAGGGTCTTAAAAACTTATATTATATTTTGGAATACTTGAAATAATAAGAGATAAAAATAGTGATTTTGAATAAAGATCTAAATTGTTTTATAATGAATGAGAGGATAATAAACAATTTAGAGAAATGAAAATCAAACCAATTTTATTACAAAAGGAGAGACATGATTATTATTAATAAAATTGATTACAAAATTTGATTTCAATAACGCTAGAAATCAAGGCGAAATTTGAAATAATCTTTTTGTTTTCTATACCGACTCGTATCCCCATGAACCGGTTGGCTTTAGCCGATCCTTCCCCGGATACGGCCTCAAGCCGCTCTATCCAATCCTTCCCCGGATATGGCCTCGAGCACCCCCTAGATCAACACCCTAGACCAAGTCGCCAACACGAGGCGAATTTCTTCCCTAAGTCCTACCCAGACCTATTCGCCAACACGAGGCGAATTCACTAAACGATTACAAGAAAAGATGTGAAATAAATAACAACAATATAAAAACTCCCTATATGGATCTTGATGAGTCCAATTTATATACTATTTTCGGACTCATCCGGGCTGCTTTTCTTTCTTTTGTACTTCAGTTTTTGTTCGTATTTGTTTATTTTCACATTGTTCATACGTGTGCTTTAAGTGCCTGTTGTAAGTGTGCAATTGCACACTACGTCGTTGGGGGTAAGCACATTGTGCTCCCCATCATGTTGTTTCTATTTTTTATGTTGGTGCTGGATGTGTATTCCCAGCTGGGCTGCTATGCTCGCAGGTGGCTGATCCATCCCCTTTTGCCCAGAAATCATGACTGTGTACAACGCACGGTCGTGCATTTTATTGATGCACGGTCGTGCATTTTATTGACGCACGGATAGCTGCGATCGTGTGCCTTCATCTGGGTAGAAAACGATAATCTGATTTTGATCGTGCGTCTTTACGCACGGGCAGTTGCCCGTGCGTGAAGGAATCGCATGATCAGCCTGTTTAGCCTTGTTTTTAGCTTTTCTGAATTTCCCCGTGCATTTTGACGCACAGGCGGATTTGCCTGTGCGTGAGTAAATCGCACGGGCGCTCCAGGTCATCTTCCTGCGCTGTTCTTTATTATTAATATCACACGGTCTACGCACGGTCGTGCGTTCGACCATGCGTGACCTATTTTCTGATCTTTTTCTATAAAAGCTGCAGCTTTTGACCAAAATCGAGAGAGACCGTACACGTCGTACAGCTGTGCCATTTTTGCCATCTCCACCGAGGGTTTCGTCCCTTTGGGCCTCCTCCATCATCCTTAATCTCTAAGGAGAGGGATTCAACCCTACATCCACCAAGATCCAAGGAGAAGGAAGCTAGGTCGGTTTCGGATCGTGACACGAAGAAGACGGGCCATTGGAGGGTAGTGACAGCCTTTTCTACCCCGGAAGCAGTTGAGGACCGAGCTTGGACGCGGATTGACAACCCAGCGATTCCAACCGTGAATCTTCAACAAGACTTCGGATTCGGTCGATTATTTGCTCTCCCTATTTTGTATGGGTAGTTGTAGTTAGTAGATCTCTTGTATTTTGATGATGAGCACTATAAACCTTGTTATATAAGTTATTTCATGTCTATGTGAAATTATCTTCTGTTTATATGTGTGTATGAGGTGCGCCCCATTCCATCCTCCATTCCACCATCACGTTCGTGTGCCGCACTAGCAATTGCTAGTGGCGTGCTTATCGACGAGGTGCTTGCGACCCTCATTCCGCTTGCCTACTCGTCCATCCGCCCTTGCGAAGCAGCGTGATCAAGGCCTGCCTAGTCTCCATCCCGCCAAGTGAAGCATTGCATAGCGGCATTGCATAGGAGTAGTTGTAGTTGTTTTCTTTTATTTTCCAAAAGCCAAATCACCCCGTTTCCGCATCCCAACCGACATAAAGGACTTCAATCTCAAGTCCTTCCTCAATTGTAAACTCCACCTTACTGTGTTCCTTCGAGATCGATACTTGGGGATTCACTCCCACATTTTATATTACTTGAACGATCGGTACACTGCCATTTCGTGCCGCAGTCTTGCTACCGCCTATAGCGGTGTGCTAAGATTTGCGCATCAGATCTCTTGGAGAAGTAGGCAAAGACCCGCAGAGTATGATCATAGTCGATATGTTCTTTCATTACAATGATGACGCGTGTTGAAATCTTCTCCACGCGTCTCCTTAAGCCTTCATGGATTTGTGGGAGTATCTCTCTGAACCTTCCTCTATATGATGTGGCACGAAGCTCTGGAATTTGGGAGTGGGAGAGGATGATGAAGACAGATCCAAGGGGTCCAATTTATATCCTTAGCGCTAGCGCCAGCGCTACCGCTACCGCCGGCGCTATCCCATATTAGGACATATTCTTTGCGGGAGAATCTTCAATCCGAGGAAACATTTTCATCTTGCCTTTTGTGCTCCGTGCTACCGCCTGCGCTATCCGCTACTGCCTGGTGCTAGCGCCTTCTAAATGTGCTCCCGGGATTGCACTAATCATTGCTAGCGCCGGGCGCTAGGTGCTACCACCGGCTCTAGTGGGCATGTTGGATTTATTGGCTCAATTTTGGGGGCAAACTTCTTATGTTATCCTTAAGTCATATAGACTTTGTTTCCTTCACACTTAGACACACAAGATCAAATACACATAGGATTTGTTATTCTCAAACCTAGGAGATACGGAAGGCCATGTTCCAATAGTAGGCTCACCCAGACATAAGTGGAAAAGAAAGGAATATGAAAGAAAGGATTCCAAGCCGACTTGTTAGAAAAAAATACCTGAGACATTTTCTTCACCTCCAGTTAAGTCGAGATCCTCTAGGGTGTTGAGTCTTTTCTCCACCTCTAGTTGAGCTAGGCTCCTGGTAGGAGTCGAGCTCTAGAGTGGTATGTTGTCTAGCGCCCATCTCTCCGAACCACGGACTCTCCATTATTTTTAAATTTTGTTTGACCTCGTACCGAGTTCAAAAAAAATGGGGATTGTGTATAACTCGTAATTCATCGAGATCAGAGATGACCGAGGACAACTTAAAAGATCTCGCCCACCTGGGGTGAGTAGAGAAGATCTCGCATGTTCAGCCCCATCTTTGTCGAGATCAAAATTGCCTAAGGAAGACACATAAGGGTGTCAGCTCGCCAGAGTCCGGGGTGGCAGCTCGGTAGGGTCCCAGGATGCCATCTCAGTAGGGCTCCATGGTGCCAGCTCAGCAGGGTCCCAGGGTGCCAGCTCGGCAGGGTCCCAGAGTGTCAGCTCGGCAGGGTCCCAGGGTGCCAGCTCGGTAGGGTCCCAAGTGATGTGTGTCGGCAAGTGCACCGGTCGCTGTCAAGTAATAATTGTGGAGAATAAATTCCCCGGATGTCTGTCACTTGAGGAATGCAGGATGGGTGAACGAATCGCGCAGTGATGATTGTTACACAAGCGTTCAACAAACACAAAGAGGGGTTTTTGGTTGGTTTTCCTAATCTTAGCAATAACAAATGAAATGCGGGTCGAAAAACACCGCTTCGCAAAGTGAAGTGGATGCAACGGCCGCGATGCCGTGCTTCGTGAGGCGGATGAAGTGAACTCAAGTGCAAGAGGGTGAGGGTCGCAAACACCTCTTCACAGCCGCCGTTAGCTCTTGCTAACGCGGGTCAAACACCTTGCGTGCGGGCGCGAGTGAGTGAATGAGAACGGAGTGAATCACAACCAAACCATGAAGAATAACAAAGACACATTCATTTAAACAAATAACATCTCAATATTCGAGTTTTACAAGGTTCAAAGAGTACAATGAGGAAAGAGGAAAGAAATAACCGATGTTGAAGACTAGCGGCCGTTCACGGCCGGAATGGTAGGTTGTCGGGCTACCTCCGGACTCGGACGGACAATGCTTCCGGCGTAGAGAGCTGTCACGATCTCCCTACGTGCTCCGTCGTCTTCGACTTTAGGTTTCTTCTTCTTCTCACCGAGCGGAATGAAAGAATGCTTGCTTGGAGGCTTGCGGACGATGGAGAACACTCACGGACAATGGAGGAGGTCTTAGAATGGATGGAGGAGGCTTCCCTTTGCGTAGGAGATGAAGTGGAGGCGTCCCAAGGTGGAAATCGGCGGCGTACGGAACAGGAATCCCACTCCCGGCATGAACGATCCGCCCTAAAATCGCAACAGGCGTTTAAATAGGCGCTGGATTAAATACTGCGCACGATCATTGGCGCACGACCAGTGGTCGTGCGCACTGGAATTCTGCGATCGTGCGCACTGCCTGGGTGGAACCTGCAAGATACGAAATTATAAAATAGAATGTTCGCACGACCAGTGGCGCACGACCGGTGGTCGTGCGCACTGGAGTTGATGGTCGTGCGCACTGGAGCAAACAGAACTCGGAAATTAAATGGTAAGTGCGCACGAGCAGTGGCGCACGACCGGTGGTCGTGCGCACTGGTGTTGGTGGTCGTGCGCACTGCACCAAACAGAACTCGTGAAAAGGGTTAAGTGCACACGATCAGTGGCGCACGACCAGTGGTCGTGCGCAATAGAACCGGTTATCGTGCGCAGTGTTCCTGTGCAGAATTGCACCGGGAACACTTGCACGACTCCTATTCCAGCATAACCACAGATCTAGCCACTGAAAGTGGCACCTAACAGCACAAGAATACTACTAAAGACAAAAAGCACGAAAATCACACCAAAGTGGGCCAAGATGTGCACCTAGCATGGATTATCAAATATAAACTAAAACAAGGCTAAAGTGCGGAGAAATGACTAAATAATGGCCCGGATGAGTCCATAAATGTGTATATGATCAGGACTCATCACACCCCCAGACTTAACTGTTTGCGCGTCCCGAGCAAACGAATCCGGCGGAGCGTGAAAACGATAATTGACATAGAGAATTACACAAAGGAGTACGGTGCGAAGTAACATACGCATGCAAGTAGAGAATTTAGTAGAAGGAGATTCTAGATATGCTAAATAATTTACAAGAGTATTAAAGCGTAATTAAAGATTTAGATGTACTCAATTGGTGAATTATGAAGAATTTGACGATCATGCCCGGTATGAAAGTGACGAGACACTGAGGCGGGTGTTGCAAAAGATCGGGGCTTAGGAATAACTCCGCTGAAATCAATCAACGTCGTGAACCATACGCTCGCCCGGTCACACTCTCTCCACGGCGCTAGCAAACTCGCAAATCAAATCAGTAGGACTTATAGGATTAAAACGAGGCTTAGGTTACGGTATGATATTCAAAGTTAAACACGGTGGCTACGCAACCCAAGTGAGCTAACGGAACGCTGCACCATACAAGACCAACGAACAATGCTCGTGTGACACACCCCCAGACTTATCATGAAAACCAGGTGTGCACACGGCCTACTTCACAAATACCAACAGATTTTCTGTTTTTAGCTCGGGAGGATTTTTTTTTCAAAATACTCTTTTTTTTTCTTTTACATATTTTACTTCTTTTATGTAACCCCCAGTTGGTTCAAAATCAGCAGACAGAATTTATTTTTCCTTCATAACACAAGGATTCCACACTCCACACAAGTTTAGAATTATGAGCGCAGTTAAAAACATTTTGGTTGCGGGAGTAGGATAGGCTTCAGGCTTTGGTGGATGAAGAGGAGCTGAACAAAGGATTGGTAGGCACAAAATTGGCTTGCAAAGGTGAATGAAATGGACATGGAATAACAAAGCTCAAACTAGCCAAAGGGTGGCCTACATCATGTTTGACTCAACGAGTAGCTCTCACCCATGCTTCGAGAGTCGCTAGGGGCAAGTTCTTAGCCCACGAGAAAGATAAACCTTCCTCCCGACTCGAGCAACACACGACTAGCAATCGCACACACACACACCGGGTTATTGTCAATTCCATACAAATTCACCACTTGAGTATATTAAATCTAAATTTACGCAGAAATACTAAACATAAATTAGATGCATAAAGAAAATCTTGTTCTACACAAATTCTACCATAGCATGCGAAGTGACTAGAACACTACATGAGTCAACATCGCACTCCAAATAATAATTCCTACGTTAACAACCTATTTCATACTCCAACCAAGATAGTTTACAACGGAACAACAACAAAAAGATAAGCGCGCACTCAAGTGGGTGAAAGGGTGTGTGAAACATGGAAAACAACGATAATGATAAGATAAATAAGAATCAACCTTCTAGTATGCGGTGCACTCGTGCACAGTGGATAACAACAACCGCTCCCCCAGACTTAAGCTAAACAATATCTCTAGAAATTTGAAGCAACAAGAGGGGAGGAAGTGTTACCCAATGCTCAGAAATGAGCATACCAGACGATTGGCGTAAATAATCAAGAATAGTCCGCAGCATCCGCTCCATCGAACACAAAACCTGCAAGCACAAACTCAAAGCAACAAAAGCAGATACAAAAGCTGAACTAAAAGAAGTTAGATAAAAAGAAATACGAAAACAAGAAATCTGGGTTGTCTCCCAGTAGCGCTTTCATTTAACGTCCTTAAGCTGGACCAAATACCTGTATTAGCAGTGTTTATAAAGTGCAAGAATTAAAAAGAAAGAGTTCTCAAAAGTAGTTCACCACAGCAAATAAAACACACATCAACTAAAAGCGCTCTTATGGTGTGCTTCTCCCGTAGCACGTAGGCGGGAGGTGAAGGCTTTAGGGCCAGCACTGGTATTACCCAATGCTCCCCTAACCTCCGCCACCTTGCCACGGAGAGCGGCAGCACGAGCGTCGCGCAGAAGTTTTTCCTTTTTAAGTTTGGTGACAGTCGGAGACTGCCACCGTTGAGAGTTCTCAGATTTTTCCTCCTTAGAATCAGGTGGCGTCACTTCCGGCATCGTGGTGACTACCGGATCGGCCCAGGAGATGGAGCGCTTAGATAGTTTATTACATGATTCACCATAAGAAGATAAATAATCAGCAACCCTAACTACATTCACGTCAACGTTTCCCGAACTGCCGTCTTCCTCCTTCTCGGAGTCGAATTCTTTCCGGAGGTCGACCTCTTCTTCCTCATCCGATTGGAGCTCCTCCATTCCTCCTTCACCTGTTTCTCGAACATGTATCTTTCCTGCACAGCTTAGAAATTCATCAGAAATAACGAGAGGGGGCGGAGTGAATGTTTCAGTTGTGGCTTCGGGACAAGTGGGCTGCTGCAACATATTGGTTAGGGAAATGCACCCCGTAGCAAAATCAAGGGTAGCACCGCTCTCTTTCAAGAACGGTACGCCCAAGATAGGAATGGACTGGTTTTCCCGCGGCCCCAAAACCTGAAAATCAGCAACTACAGTTGTCCCCTCAACCGTCACCTCCACATTCTTTACTTCCCCCTCGGATTGAATAACAGTACCATTGGCAAGCACAAGGGATTTCCTTTCTTCCGTGTTCAAATCCAGTTGTAATTTGGCTACATCTTGCAACGCAATAATGTTGCGGGAGGAACCGGAATCGCATAAAGCTTTTGTTTCAACCTTATTGATGGAACAAGAGATTACCAGCTCACTCGGATTGGCATCTACCACATCCCCCAGACTCTTCCCTTGATCAATGGGGTTCTTCTCCGTGTTGCTGGGAAGGGTCCCCTGCGAACGCTCGGTTAGCGCTTGGGCCAATTGGCCCAACTGCGTCTCCAAGTTTCGCATAGATGCAGTTTGATTTACCATATTTGAATTAGTTGCTAGCATGAATTTCTCCATCATCTCTTCTAAATTACTCTTCTTTTGGGTAGGGGGTGCTTGGTTATAATCCGGGTGCGGCGGCCTCGGTTGGCTCCCGAAGGCGTAAGCATCGTTTTGATGCTGCCCCGGTGCCCATCGTTGGCCAGGTGTGTTTGGATTCCACGAGAAGTTCGGGTGACTTCTCGCTCCCGGATTATAAGCATTATTGAAAGGCGCCCCCCTAGGCTGATTTCCTACATAATTAACAGATTCGTTCAAGTTCAAGTGTGTGAAGTCACCTGCCACGTTGTTCCCCGAACACTCATATGCGTGGTGGCCTCCGCCTCCACATCCCTCGCAGGTAATGACAGCAGCAGTAGCGGATGGTGAGGGGAGAGAGTCGACCATGAAAAGACCTCGGCCGCTTCTTGGAGCATTTCTCCCTGCAGTCCAGAATGTACTGTGGGAGGCAGTGTCGCGCAGAATTCGAAGGGCTTCTTCAGGAGTGTGGTTCATCAAGGTGCCACCCGCTGCAGCATCGATCATTGCCCTGTAGTTGGGCTCGATCGCGAAGTAGAACAATTCAACCACATTCCATGGTTGGAGCTCGTGGCCAGGGCAACGGCGAAGGAGATCGTTGAGGCGCTCCCATGCTTCAGCAAGGGTCTCTTGGTCAAGTTGGCGAAATGTGGCGATCTCCCGCCGCAAGCTTACAATCTTATCCACAAGGTGGAATTTAGCAAGGAACTTGGATGCGAGGGCATCCCAAGTTGCAGCAGTCCCGGGCGGAATGGAGTGGAGCCACACCTTTGCTTTGTCGCGGAGTGAAAAGGGAAACAGTCTAAGCTTGACCGTGTCGTCAGCAATCCCTGCGTAGCGGAAGGTTCCGCAAATATCAGAAAACTCCGCCAGATGCAGATGCGGATCTTCGCTGGCCAACCCCGAGAACTGAGCGTTGTTCCGGATGATGTTTAAGATCGCTGGCTTGATCTCAAACTGATTATTCATAATGTTTGGCCCGAACCCCGGATACACACTCCCAGCAGTTGGAGTGGTGTAGTCCCTCATCGTGCGGGGTCAAGGCCTGACTGCCTCCTGCTCAATCCCAGGCTGATGTTCCCCCACGCCGGGCATTCTCGGATCAACATCATTTGGGTCTACCTGATCACCCATGGCCGCTTGTACAGCCGCAGCGCGCCTTCGCGCGCGAGCAGTTCGTTCGATTTCTGGATCAAAAGGTGCGAGTTCACCTGCGACCTGCCTCTGCATGAACTGTCAAAAACAAAAACAAAAACAAAGAAAATAAAAAACAACTGCTCGTATAACGAAAGTCACAACACAAGACGAAACACGCCTGCATTCCCCGGCAACGGCGCCAAAAACTTGATGCGTGTCGGCAAGTGCACCGGTCGCTGTCAAGTAATAATTGTGGAGAATAAATTCCCCGGATGTCGGTCTCTTGAGGAATGCAGGATGGGTGAACGAATCGCGCAGTGATGATTGTTACACAAGCGTTCAACAAACACAAAGAGGGGTTTTTGGTTGGTTTTCCTAATCTTAGCAATAACAAAAGAAATGCGGGTCGAAAAACACCGCTTCGCAAAGTGAAGTGGATGCAACGGCCGCGATGCCGTGCTTCGTGAGGCGGATGAAGTGAACTCAAGTGCGAGAGGGTGAGGGTCGCAAACACCTCTTCACAACCGCCATTAGCTCTTGCTAACGCGGGTCAAACACCTTGCGTGCGGGCGCGAGTGAGTGAATGAGAACGGAGTGAATCACAACCAAACCATGAAGAATAACAAAGACACATTCATTTAAACAAATAACATCTCAATATTCGAGTTTTACAAGGTTCAAAGAGTACAACGAGGAAAGAGGAAAGAAATAACCGATGTTGAAGACTAGCGGCCGTTCACGGCCGGAATGGTAGGTTGTCGGGCTACCTCCGGACTCGGACGGACAATGCTTCCGGCGTAGAGAGCTGTCACGATCTCCCTACGTGCTCCGTCGTCTTCGACTTTAGGTTTCTTCTTCTTCTCACTGAGCGGAATGAAAGAATGCTTGCTTGGAGGCTTGCGGACGATGGAGAACACTCACGGACAATGGAGGAGGTCTTAGAATGGATGGAGGAGGCTTCCCTTTGCGTAGGAGATGAAGTGGAGGCGTCCCAAGGTGGAAATCGGCGGCGTACGGAACAGGAATCCCGCTCCCGGCATGAACGATCCGCCCTAAAATCGCAACAGGCGTTTAAATAGGCGCTGGATTAAATACTGCGCACGATCATTGGCGCACGACCAGTGGTCATGCGCACTGGAATTCTGCGATCGTGCGCACTGCCTGGGTGGAACCTGCAAGATACGAAATTATAAAATAGAATGTTCGCACGACCAGTGGCGCACGACCGGTGGTCGTGCGCACTGGAGTTGATGGTCGTGCGCACTGGAGCAAACAGAACTCGGAAATTAAATGGTAAGTGCGCACGAGCAGTGGCGCACAACCGGTGGTCGTGCGCACTGGTGTTGGTGGTCGTGCACATTGCACCAAACAGAACTCGTGAAAAGGGTTAAGTGCACACGATCAGTGGCGCACGACCAGTGGTCGTGCGCAATAGAACCGGTGATCGTTCGCAGTGTTCCTGTGCAGAATTGCACCGGGAACACTTGCACGACTCCTATTCCAGCATAACCACAGATCTAGCCACTGAAAGTGGCACCTAACAGCACAAGAATACTACTAAAGACAAAAAGCACGAAAATCACACCAAAGTGGGCCAAGATGTGCACCTAGCATGGATTATCAAATATAAACTAAAACAAGGCTAAAGTGCGGAGAAATGACTAAATAACGGCCCGGATGAGTCCATAAATGTGTATATGATCAGGACACATCACCAAGGTGCCAGCTCGATAGGGTCCCAAGGTGTCAACTCATCAGGGTCCCAGGGTGCTAGCTCGGCAGGGTCCCAGGGTGCCAGCTCGGCAGGGTCCCAGGGTGTCAGCTTGGCAGATTACCAGGGTGCCAGCTCAGCAGGGTCCCAGGGTGCCAGCTCGGAAGGGTCCCGGGGTGCCAGCTCGGCAGGCATCCAAGGTGCAAGCTCGACAAGATCCTAGGATGTCAGCTCGTTAGGGTCCCGGGGTGTTAGCTCTTCAGGGTCCCAAGGTGCCAGCTTGGCAGGGTCCCAGAGTGCCAGCTCGGGAGGGTCCCAAGGTGTCAGCTCGTCAAGGTCCCAAGGTGCCAGCTCAGCAGGGTCATAGGGTACCAGCTCGGTAGGTTCCCATTGTGGCAGCTCGATAGGGTCCCAAGGTGCCATCTCGGCAGGGTCCTAGGGTGCCAGCTCGGCAGGCATCCAGGGTGCCAGCTCGGCAAGGTCCCAGGGTGTCATCTAGTTAGGGTCCCAGAGTGTCAGCTCGGCAGGGTCCCAGGGTGCCAGCATGTCAAGGTCCCAGGGTGCCAGCTTGGCAGGGTCCCAGGGTGCCAGCTCGGCAGGGTCCCAGGGTGTCAGCTCAGTAGGGTCCCAAGGTGCCAGCTCGGCAGGGTCCCAAAGTGCCAGCTCGGCAGGGTCACAGAGTACCAGCTCGCCAAGGTCACATTGTGGCCTGCAGTTAACCTTCCCAAATAGCGGAGTTTGGCTGTTGACAGAGACCATTTTGGGCTGCGTTTAGTAAAACCAAAATGCAGAATTGCACTATTAACAGACCCAGTTAAGAAAACTATATATTGACCCTGAAGGGCACCTTTGGAGAGGATTCCATTTCTTTGGCTTCTTCCTACTCTAGATAATTTTGGTTAGCTCCCAAGGCTCTCCAAGGTGCCCTGCTTCAGCTTTTGGCTTGGGAGGGGAAGCTCTCTAAGATCTTCCGGGTGTGTGGTGGGACATCCGCGATGCAGCCAAGAGTCAGTGTTTAGTTCTAAATCTCCGGTCAAGTTCTTCCGCGGGACAAGTAAGTGTTAGCTGTGTAACGACCCAGACCCGACTCCAATCGGGATAACGTCCACCGAGAGATCCAGCGGGACCCAGCTGGCGTCATTACCGGGCTGCAGCCCAAGCACCCAACCCCTCTCCCTCCACAGGCGTGTTCTTGGTGGCCACATCCTCCCTTTGATGAGCGAAACTCGATAGTTAATTGTGCAGCACGGGGACTTCCCAGAAGGTCACCCATCCTAGAATTGCTCCAGCCTGAGCACGCTTAACTATGGTGTTCTTCCACTTCTCATCACCAACTGAGTTGCAATCGGGACAACGTCCACCGAGAGCTCCAATGGCACCAGTGGCGTCGTTACCAAGCTGCAGCCCAAGCACCCAACCCCTCTCCCTCCACAGGCTGGTTGTTGGTGGCCACAGCCTCCCTTTGATGAGCGAAACTCTATAGTTAAGCGTGCTCGGGCTAGAGCAATTCTAGGATGGGTGACCTCCTGGGAAGTCCCCGTGCTGCACACTTAACTATCGAGTTTCTCTCATCAAAGGGAGGTTGTGGCCACCAACAACCCGCCTGTAGAGGGAAAGGGGTTGGGTGCTTGGGCTGCAGCATGGTAACGACGCCAGCTGGGTCCCGCTGGAGCTCTCAGTGGACGTTGGCCCGATTGGAGTTAGCTAGCATCGTTACCGAGACAACGTCCTCTGAGAGCTCCAGCGGGACTTAGATGGCGTCGTTACCGGGCTGCAGCCCAAGCACCCAACCCCTCTCCCTCCACTGGAGGGTTGTTGGTGGCCTCATCCTCCCTTTGATGAGTGAAACTCGATAGATAAGTGTGCAGCACGGGGACTTCCTAGGAGGTCACCCATCCCAGAATTGATCCATCCCGAGCACGCTTAACTATGGAGTTCTTTAACTTTTCATCACCAATTGAGCTGAGCACGTGTGTGCGTCGCCATTCATTTAAATAACCAGAATGTCCACTTACGACTAGCACTTGTGGGTCCAATGTTACTTGGCTTCTACGACTTAGTGAAGGCGGCAAGGTCTCTAGAAGAGGAAGCAACAACGAAGCATGTGCAGCGTGGGAAAAGCCTTATTGTAAAGACGTCTGGGTTCAGGAAGAACAAGTGGAAGTGTAGGCGGTTAGAATTAGCTCCCTCAAATGTGTTGGGAGCTATACCTACACGAAGTCCCACAAGATGTTTCACCTGTGGAATAGTGGGACACATTGCTCGAGAATGTCGAAGTGGTCCTCTGAAGGCATGAAACCGAGAAGTGAACGATGCCCGAGCGGTGGGTCCAACGTATGAGAAAAAAGGAAAAGCTGTAGAAATTTCTGTTTTCTAGTATCTTCCGACCCAGCCGAGAGGCAACTCATTTGGCCAGGAAGAGGTCATTAGACAAAGCAATGTCGCTGACGCGCTAATTTTGCACCGCTAATAGAGAGAGCAAAATGCGGTCTGAACGGCAGTGTACCGGTCGTTATTAATTAATAATTTTGGGAATATGATCCCCGAATATCGATCTCTCAAGGAATGCAGAGTGGGTGAAGTGATCCTGTCGTGGAAAGATTGCTACAGCGAGCAAAAGTAAACAACGGACTTGGTTTTGGTTGTCTATTCAAATAACAAGAAAAGTAAAATGCGGGTCGAAAGCACCGCTTCGCTTGGGTAGATGACTAGTGCAGGTTCCGATGTCGTGCTTCGGTGAGCAGATGGATGGTAGGCAAATGGATGGAGTGATCTCGAGTGCGGATTATGAGGGTCGCAGTCACCTCTTCGGAGTCTCACCTCTAGCTTTTCTAGAGTGGATTAACGAGTCTGTGTGCGGGTGGATGTGAGCGGAGGCAATGCGCATTCACAACATTCAAACTCAAGGATGAGAATAACAAGGGAAGCTTTCATTCTTAGACAAAAAATAGCAATCCAAGTTCATTACAAGCATTTAATCATACATTTCTCAAATGAAAGAAGGTTAGAGTAAGCCGATAGAAGTGAAGTCTCATCGTGGATCGTGGTCGGAATGGCGGGTTGTCAAGCCGTCTCCGTGCTCAGTCCTTGGTTGCTTTCAGGATCTCGAGGTTGTCACCACCTCTGACCTTTGTCCGTCTTCTTCAACTTGCAGCGGTATCTTCTTTTTCTCCAAATGGAAATGTCGAAATACCTTGAGATGCTCATCGTGGATGGCTGGGAAGTCTTCCGGAACCTTGGATATAGCTTGGATTCACCGGAGGAGTCTTCCCAATGGAAGGATATGGATGGAGGGCTTGTGGAGAGCAAAAATGGCGCAGGGGCGCGAGAGAGAGTGGCGGCAAAATGTCTGGGATTGCCCTAAAGTTGCGGGATGTGCATTTAAATACGGAGTAGAATAAACAGAGCGCACAATCAGTGGCGCACGACCAGTTGTCATGCGCGAAGAAATGCCACTGATCGTGCGAGAACAACCTATGGCAGAATCTAGAATGCCAAAATAGCGCACGATCATTGGCGCACGGCCAGTGGTCGTGCAAGAAGAAATGTCACTTATCATGCGAGGACAACCTGTAGCAGAATCCAGAAGGCCAAAATAGCGCACGATCATTGGTGCGCGGCCAATGGTCGTGTGAGAAGGAATCCAATGGTCGTGTGAACCACTCGGTTAGAAAATAGGGGGATGCGCACGACCAGTGGTCATGCGCCTGATCATGCGAGATCAAAAACGCATGACCAATGGCCTATTATGCTAAAAATGGCCCAACCCACTCTGAGTGTCCACACAATCCCTATACCTGCAGGAAAACCGCTGAAATAGGCATTCTACATAATCCACATCACAGGTATATCATCACAGAATAGATCGAAAGTAAAGCATGCAGGAAATCACACCAAAAAGGGCCAAGGATTGCACTTAGAGTAGAAATACGCAATGTGATCAATAGAAGCATCAATGAGCAATAAGAGAAGTGCAAAGGCAAGATAAATGACCCAGATGTGCCCGGAAATAGCTATATAAACCAGACTCATCACACCCCCGGACTTACCTGTTTGCGCGTCCCGAGAAAACAAATCCGGCGGAGTGGGAAAAGCATAGCTAGCCACAAAATTGCAAACATAGAGTAGTCTGGGAAGTTGCATACTTGTGTGCGTAGAAGTTCATTAGAAGAAGTTTCTAAATATGCTAGCTAATTTATAAAAAGTGTAAATGCGTAAAAAGGAATTTATTTTTTACTCAAAAATGGAATACTGGTGAATCTTGTGGTCACGCATAGTACGAAAGTAAACAAGTCACGAAGGGGAGTGTTACCCAAGACCAGAACTCGTAATTATCTCCGTTGAAATCCATCAACGTCGAGAGCCATAAGCTCGCCATGCCACACACTCTACAAGGCGCTAATGAACTCACAATACGAATCGATAGGACTTTAGGTGTACACGAGGCTTAGGTTACGGTTTGGAATGCAAAGATAAACATGATGGCTAATCGCAACCCAAAAGAGCTCACAAAAGTGCTAAATCATAGCAGCCCCAATAATACATGTGTAACACACCCCCAGACTTGACTTTGAAACCGGGTGTGCACACGGCCTACTCCAATCGATAGAACTAGATGTTTCAATTAAAATGCTAGGGATATTTTTTTTTCTTTTTCTTTTCCCCCTTTTTTATCCCCAAATCTATTCGCAAAAATCTCAGCATATAGAAATTTTTAAGATATCCACATCAACACAAATGTTTTATATCACCACACTGCATTAGAGAATTACAATTCATTAATGCTTTAGGATTATTTTTGGTTGCGATAATGGGATTAGCTTTTAGGACTTTGTGAAGTATGGTGGAGCTGAACCAAAAGGTCGGATAGGCACAAAATAGGCTAGCAACGGTTAGCGTATAGGGATGGTAGAACAAAGCTTATGCTTACCAAATTGATGGCCTACGTCACGCTCAACTTGCAAATCGTTCGCACCCATGCTTCGAGAGTCGGCTGGGGAAAGTTCTTAGCCCCTGAGAAAGGTAATCCTTCCTCCCGACTCGAGCAACACGAACCTCGCACTCGCCTAAACACAATACACCGCTACAACTAGATTCAACCACATTCACCATTTTGAGTCAAATAAATTAAAATCTACGCAAATCAACTAATTGTAAATTAGAAGCATAAATAAAAACTATTTCTACTCAAATTCCTAAGCAAGACACGAGTACTCAACTAGGGCACTACAGGAGTCAACATGTCACTCTATCTTGCAACTTTTAGGCTAATACAGCAATTCCTACATCACACCCAAGAATTGAATATACTGGGGCATACAAACAAGCTAGTGCGCGCTCATGCGGGTGAAACGGTGTGCGATGCAAATATGAAATTATAATAAAAATGAAAAGTACTACTGGTAAGCTAGAACATGTGAATGTGAAGTGGGCACCAGGTACGGCTCTTCCCCCAGACTTAAAGTCATCCAGATCAAAATAGAACATTTACATAATAAAAAGGGCTAAGGGGTAGAGGGTACCTAGGCTCATAAGTGAGCTTACCAGAAGATCAGTGATTTTTGTCCAATAGCGGCAGTCCCGCATGCTCTAAATAGATTTGGACCTACGATTAAAGTATTCTCCCAGACAAAACAATAATAAAAAAATATATAGAATAGAAAAAGAAACAGAACGGAACCAAGTGGTTCCACTGGGTTGTCTCCCGGGAGCCCTTTTGTTTAACGTCCTTCAGGTGGACCAAATACCTGTATTATAATTGTTCAATACTAATAATAATACAAAGGAACAATAATAACAGATACTAACATAACGGCGCCTAGATGAGTGTCTCACACAAAAGCGTTCCATACGATTCTAAATAAAAGATCACAGTTCATCACAGGATCATAACAAAAATTATAAGTAAGTTATGAACTAGATGGCCGCTAAGAAATGCTAGAAAAGAGGAAACACTCAACTCTCCTCGTTGCTATCACTAGCGTGAATTTCAATAGGAGAGGCACGACGGGGAGCAGTAGGTGCAAAATGAGCAGGGGAGGAGGCACATTCAGCCTGCCCCTCAAGGCATGCTGATAAATCAAATCCTGCATCCAATATTGCGAAGCCTCCAAATCGGAAAGGCGCTCGCTCAAGTAAGGGACTCCATGCATAGATGTTGAACCATAATACTGCCCTGCCTGCTGCTCAGGCTGCTGCTCAGGCTACTGGGGTGGCTGCCTCGACCGACGTGACTACTGGGGCAGCTCCACTGCCCTGCTCCACGCCATTGCAGATGACTCAGCCTCCTCATTCACATCATCCCCCTCCTGACCACATGCTCCAGCATCGCCCGGTGCGGTCACCACAAACATCCGGCTAGCCTTTCGCCCCACCACACGCGGCAAGTGAAACCTCACCATCGTGGCCCGATTAATCGTGGATGATGAAGTAACCTGCTCCATCGGGGGAAACTGGTCCCAAACTCCCAACCCCTTCGTGATGTGGGTGACGTAGTACGCACCCCCCAATCGCTCCGGCGAGGGCCTATGTGGCCTCGTGGTGGAAGAAATGAGCCAGCATATACCCCAAATGAAGGGGATACTATTGTTGCATGATGTAAAGGCACAGCAAGTCCTGCCAACCCACCACATTCTGACTCAAGGCTCGTGCGGCGATAGAGTGACTGATCAAATATTGCAAGTACCTCAAGGCGGGAGAGACGATCTTCGTAGATTTGGCTATGCGAGCCACGTATTCCTCATCCCTACCAATGAATTAACGCCGGACGGAGTGTGCTGAGACATTTTCTGGAAAAGGAGTAGCCAGATTCTAAAAATCCAGACGCGCAGCCTTAGCATCGGTATAGAATCCAGCATGGATGGCCAATTCAGGGAGAGTGAGGGTGAAAACATGTCCCATCATCCGAAAAGAACATAATGGAGGACGGAACCCCGCCGGAATGACCTCCCACTCGAATGTGGAGAGAAACTCCAAGGTAAGCTCCTTAAATCCCAGCTCACCACATTCAAAGACATTTCTCCAATTATCGAAGGAGTAGAGAAGAAGAAGCGCCTCCATCAACGCACCGTTATCCCCAATCGACTGGAGTTCCTCCCAATCAACAAGGCACTGCGAGAGGAAGGGCTTGCACTTCAGCGAGTTGAAGCGATGTGTGTGCTCACCTTGGAGAACTTAGCCATTCTCCAAAAAATTTGAGCAGGAGTGGCAGAGGCGGAGCAAGATCTCTGGTATGCCTTGGTGACTCGACGGCTACCAGATGGTTCCATGATAGTAGGAGACGAAAGGACGAGAGGAAGGGGAAGGAGGCTTACCGGAGAAGAACTATAGAAAGAGAGAGGAGGGAATGGACTCCCGGACGGCGCATGCTCATCGGTGGAAAGACACAGATTCTGCGAATGCTCTAGGCGCACGCACAGAGGTCGGCCAAAAGTTTTTAAAAGAAACTGGGCCCACGCACGACCAGTGGTCGTGCGAGAAGAAAATTTGGCTTGCCCCATTTCGAAATCAAAACCTCACCTCTGTACAAGATAGGTGCATACTAAGGTTTACCACATCTATCAGAAGCATCTATGGCCACCAATCAGTAATTAAGCAACAATAACTTAAACAATAAAAAAATGAATATAGGGAAAATTACAGTAAACCTAACTATGATAACTATTGGGGTTTATGTCTCCCAACTAGACCTATTCAAGTATTTTTTTGCAACTCTAGCTAATAGGCGCATGAAATTTTAAATGTTCAGGCAACTGCTCATGAACACATTCCAGTAACTGTGGGTGAGGAGCAAAAATCAAAAACTGATAAAACCAATCGAACCGACCGAACTGCACCGACTGTGAAACCGAGCCGCCCGGTTCTGTGTCGTTTCGGTTTGGGGCTTATGAAAACCGAAGTCAATTCGGCTTGGGTCGGTTTTCAAGTTATAAAAACCGATCAAACTGAACTTAACCGACTAATATTATAATAATTTTACGTCTCATTTCCACTTAATAAATATAAGATGTGCCTCATTTCGACTTAATATAAATATATAATTTTAAGTGACCAAATCAAAATGACAAATGACTAAATGAGTTAACTTTAAAATTATGTACAAGCCAGTTGGCCTAGCTTCTATTTGCACTTAGCCACTTAATAAATATATATATATATATATAATTATTTCACGCAACCCTCATTTTCGTAAAGCAGTAAAGGGCAACTATGGTATTGTTGCATGTTTATAATTTCTCTGGTTATAATGTTTATGTTGACGGGATGATTATAATATTTTTAAATATTGTTGCATGCTTATTTATCATTTGTATATTATATTGATACAAATTTAAATATTTTGGTAACTGTATGATGAACGATCATAACATTTGCTTCACTTAATATACAATAGTGTAACTGTGTAGTTAGGGAAGTACAAAAACCGACACTGAACCGCCAAAAACCGATAAAACACCGAACCGACAACAAATTGAACCGACCGGGTTTGGTTCGGTTCAGTTTGGACCTTTTAAAAACCGAAGCATGTTGGTTCGGTTTCGGTTTGGATACAAACCGACCCAAACCGAACCGCTTGCAGGCCTACCGGTAACCGATTCTGGTATGGAGATAGAACAGTTACCCAAATACCTGTGCAAAAATACCTGTCATGAATGTCAAGTGTGGGTAATATGTATGGGGTGAAACTCTCTGGGTCTAACTCCACCTGCATACGGTCCTTTCCAGGGCTGAGCCACGACACAGGCTCGTGCACTGTCAGAATCGACTCCACGATGTGGTCCTGTAGAGAGTAAGACAAGGGAGCGGGGTTGGGAAATAAAATAGACGAATGACCAAAATTTACCTCAATTTCGGGGTTGATCCCGGTATCTTCCCCCATCTGTTGGATTGTAGCAAAATCATCAGTACTGTCTTGGGGCCCGCAAAAGTTTACAAGTGCCGCAACAACCTCATCCCCAGTGTGGACCTCCTCATGTGATGTTGAGGTAGTAATCCCGGCAACTCGGACGTCGCCATCGACTGGATTTTTCAAAATGCTATAAGCACCTGATTTTTCCTACAAATCATCCTCAACAGCAATATCAAAGATAGGTATAATGCTAGGTAAGGAAGAAGAAAGAATGGTGCTCGGTAAAAGGTCGGGCATGGACTCTTTACAAATAATAGTCTCTATACAAGGTGTCGCATGATCCAGGGAAGTAGGGTCATCTGCGTCAGGGAGTAGAACACATAGGGTATCGGTGCACGTACCAACGGTGCTTCCTTCAAAATCTAAAGGTAGAAGGAGTATATAGCCAGATACCCAAGGGGTGCTGCAGGAACTTGGAGCAGGGACAATCCAGATATCCGGTTCATCATCCTCCTCCAACTGGGAAAGATAAACGACACACTCCTTCAATGAGTGATCTATGCTCCGACAAAATAAAAACTGCCTTGCTGGCTTCTTTGACACAACAGGTGTTAAAGCTGTAAAGAAGTGAGCAATTAAATGCTCGGATGAATAGCCATAGGACTTACGCACACCATATGGAGAACCAGACGAAGTCGGTGCTCCATATACTGGGCCTTGAGCGTTAGGGATATTATACTCCTTAGGGCATCTATCACTTGCATGAGAGCAATCACCATGCCAACGGCAACGGATGTTAAAAGCACCCCCACACTGATTGAGATTTATCTATTCACAAAACGCACAACCTTGCATATAATCATACACGACGGTCAAAGCTATCCCAACCGATATTAAAAGTGAAAATAGAGCAGGCTAAAAAAAAATTGAAAATTAACTAACTCAACTGCAACTATCCTAACACAACACAAATTTAACATTGAACCGCATTCCCCGGCAACGGTGCCAAAAACTTGATGCTCTAATTCTGCACCGCTAATAGCGAGAGCAAAATGCATTCCGAACAGCAGTGTACCGGCCATTGTCAAGTAATAATTTTGGGAGTATGATCCCCAAATATCGATCTCTCAAGGAATGAAGAGTAGCTGAAGTGATAGTGTCATTGAAAGATTGCTACAGCGAGCAAATTAAACAATGGGCTTGGTTTTGGTTTTCTATTCTAATAACAAGAAAAGTAAAATGCGGGTCGAAAGCACCGCTTCGATTGGCAAGATGACTAGTGCAGGCCGCGATGTCGTGCTTCGGTGAGCGGATGGATGGTAGGAAAATGGATGGAGTGATCTCGAGTGCGGATTATGTGGGTCGCAAGCACCTCTTTGGAGTCTCACCTCTAGCTTTTGCTAGAGTGGATTAATGAGTGCTTGTGCGGGTGGATGTGAGCGGAGGCGATGCGCATTCACAACATTCAAACTCAAGGATGAGAATAACAAGGGAAGCTTTCATTCTTAGACAAATAATAGCAATCCAAGTTCATTACAAGCATTTAATCATACATTTCTCAAATGAAAGAAGGGTAGAATAAACCGATAGAAGTGAAGTCCGTCGTGGATCGTGGTCGGAATGGCGGATTGTCATGCAATCTCCGTGCTCAGTCCTTGGTTTCTTCCGGGATCTCGAGGCTATCTCCACCTCTGACCTTTGTTCGTTTTCTTCAACTTGCAGCGGTATCTTCTTTTTCTCCAAGTGGAAATGCCCAAGTACCTTGAGATGCTCGTCATGGATGGTCGGGAAGTCTTCTGGAACCTTTCATATAGCTTGGATTCACTGTAGGAGGCTTCCCAATGGAAAGAGATGGATGGAGGGCTTGTGGAGAGCAAAAATGGCGCAGGGGCGTGGGAGAGAATGGCGGCAAAATGTCAGGGCTTGCCCTAAAATCGCGGGATTTGTATTTAAATATGGAGCAGAATAAATAGAGCACACGATCAGTGGCGCACGACCAGTGGTCCTGCGCAAAGAAATGCCACTGATCGTGCGAGAACAACCTGTAGCAGAATCCAGAATACCAAAATAGCGCACGATCATTGGCGCACGGTCAGTGGTCGTGCGAGAAGAAATGCCACTGATTGTGCGAGGACAACCTGTAGCAGAATCCAGAAGGCCAAAGTAGTGCACGATCATTGGCGCACAGATAGTGGTCATGCAAGAAGGAATCCAGTGATCATGGGAACCGCTCGGTTGGACAATGGGAGGATGCGCACGACCAGTGGTCGTGCGCCTGATCGTGCTAGAACAAAAACGCACGAACAGTGGCCTATTTGGCTAAAAATGGCCCAACCCACTCTGAGTGTCCACACAATCCATGTACCTACAGGAAAACCACTGAAATAGGCATTCTACATAATCCACGGCATAGGTATATCATCACAGAATAGATCAAAGGTAAAGCATACAAGAAATCACACCAAAAAGGGTCAAGGATTGCACTTAGAGTAGAAATACGCAATGTGATCAATAGAAGCATCAATGAGCAATAAGAGAAGTTCAAAGGCAAGATAAACGACCCATATGAGTCTGGAAATAGCTATATAAACTAGACTCATCAGTCGCCACAGGTATGGATGGTCATCTCTTACTTTGAATTATGTCCCATGTGTGGATAGCGTATACGGTGTGGTCATCGTACATCTTGTATTTGTGTGTGTGACCGTGCGACTATTTTGCTGGTATGCAAGATGTTGATATCTTCTATCCCAGCAGTCAAGGCAGTTCGGAAGGGCACATAGTTGTGCTTCATGCTAGGGCAAGTCCGGGTAGGAGATCGCTTGCGTGCTTGTGCTATCGTTAAATCTGTGGAGAGGAATCTTGATCCTATGGCACCAAAACGAGCATCAAGGGTAAATATTATCCTCCTTAATCTCTGGACATGCTATTCCTTTGCTTTGCATATAGTAGCAGAGAGATTTCCACTAATTCGTGGATAGGTTTCTTCCGATGGGTCAATATGGATTATCCCCGTAGAAATTGCATATAGAGTCCATACCGTTGTACGGACATAGGCATACTGTGTGAAGCCCATCTGGATATGTTGGTCTGGATTGGTGATGTTGATATTGCTTTATTATCCTCCGGAGAAGACTCTGAGTTTGTATGGTTGTTTTCGGGTTCTGGGTGCTATAATGTGCTGCAGGGAGTCCTAGAGGCGACCTCCAGGAAATACCTAAAAGAGCTGACAGAACTGTATTCTGTTAGCTAGCGCATGGCGCTAGTGCTAGTGAGCCATTTTTGGTGGGTGTGAAGCCTAGGTCCCGGGGAGTTGTGGTGTAGCACCAAAAAACTATAGACTCGCAATTGCTGAGCATAGCAGAGGACAGAAATGAATTTTGTCGTGAATGTCAGCCGGTAGTCTTATCGCTGGTAGTAGCTCCAGTGAGCAATAATATGGAGACTGTGAAGCCGAAGTCAAAAAGGACTGGGTGTGTAACAGCATGGGAAGGAAGGGTCGTCGAGCTCACCTTTGTTGGCCATGTGAGCCAATAGCGGGCGCATGGGGAAGATGCACACGTGTCGGGCAGTGATTTTGCCCGGCAATATGAGCACGGGAACAAAGCAGAACCGAACCCGACCCTTAGCCATCCAGTGATGAGGTCGTGACCTCCGTTACACTGCGGGAATTTTGGGACTAGGACCATAAGGTGGGACGACCTTGACGGTAGCTCATAATATGCTAAGATGAAAAAGTACTTAGTATTGTCTAAGTTGAAAAAGGACTTAGATTGTTGGTGTAATTCGGGGAGTACGCAGAAGTGTGCCTTGAGAGCACGATATGTGTGGCCTTGAGTCGACGTATGTGGTGATTGTGTCTATGCGGTGCTTAGAGGCACCTGTGAACAATATGATGTTATTGCTTCTTGCAGGGAAGGAGTCCCGCCGCCCCGGGCATGGGGTGGGGTCGTTATAAATGTTGTTCAGGTAAAGCTGACCAGTTACCTGTTTTCCCACTGCTTGGTGGATTGTGCTCTACAGGTCTTGGTGAGACGAGCGGGAAATAGTGGGTTGGAACCCCAGCTGATGCGCTTTGATGGCCCTCGAAGACCCAATTGTTTTGAGTGTTTTTGGTTCATGTATTGCCGGCCTGCGTGCCGATGTTTGGAAACCATGTAAATAGATAAACACTTTCTGATGTATGGTCGTAGTGCCAAACTCTTTTGTACATATATATTAGACATTCCTAGGTAATGTTATGGACTTCTGTTTTGGTTCAAGATTTAATAAGTTATGCTCCGCTTATATGTAACTCTGAGATGTTGTTGGTGGGTAACTGAAGTTGTAACCCTCTTGCATGTTCACTTTAAATGGCGTGGGGTCCCGGCCGGACCTACTGTTATATACTATGCAATGGTTGGGGTGTTACAATTTGGTATCAGAGGCAGGTCTCGTTCCTTTTCCATGCGAATTCGTGGTCAAATTCTTTTAAGGGGTGGTGAGCACGTGTGTGTGTCACCGTTTATTTAAATAACCATAATGTCCACTTAGGAATGCAATATATATATGTTTGAGCATGGTTGTGGAACCTGCGTGTTCCTTGCTTGCTATTATGTTGTCTAATTAGTCAATAAATTATGTCCGACATGATTATAGGTGACTAACAGTGGTGCGGGGCAATCCCAACCTCGACACACTACTGCGAGTAGTGCATCTGTTGTGGTGCCTATGCCTCCTCCTTCTGCTGAAGCAATACGGTTGGTAGTTGAAGTTGTGTTTGCGATGATCAATGCGTAACCAGGAAGGCAAGTACGTGCAACCCCTCCATCTGTTGAGACAATTCAAGTGGTCGCAGAGGCGGTTATGGCAGCACTTTATGCGCAACCAAGAGGACCACTACAGAACCAGAGTTTACACCTGGAATAGGGAGAGCATATAGTGGATGACTACTTGAATGAGTTCTTCCGTCTGGGCTGTTATGGGCGGTCCTTGTGGGCAGATGAGGAGACCAAGGTCAACAAGTTCTACAATGGTATGCGAGCTGACTTATGACTAGCACTTGCGGTCCAATGTTACTTGGCTTCTATGACTTAGTGAATGCGACAAGGTCTCTGGAAGCGGAAGCGGCAACTAAGCGTCTGCAGCGCGGGAAAAGCCTTATTGTAAAGACGTCTGAGTTCAGGAAGAAAAGAGGAAGTGTAGGCTGCTAGAATTAGCTCCCTCAAGTGTGCTAGAGTTATACCTACACGAAGTCCCATAAGATGTTTCACCTGTAGAAAACTAGGGCATATTGCTCAAGAATGTCGAAGTGGTACTCCGAAGGCAGTAAAAGTGAACGATGCTCGAGCGGTGGGTCCAATGTATGAGGAAAAATGCAAAGCTGTAGAAATTCCTGTTTTCCAGTATCCTCCGACCCAGCCGAGAGGCAACTCATTTGGCCAGGAAGAGGTTATTAGACAAGGCGATGTCTCCATAGGTATGGATGGTCATCTCTTACTTTGAATTATGTCCCATGTGTGGATAGCGTGTACGGTGTGGTCATCGTACATCTTGTATTTGTGTGTGTGACCGTGCGACTATTTTGTTGGTATGCAAGATGTTGATATCTATTATCCAAGCAATCAAAGCGATTCGGAAGGGCACAGAGTTGTGCTTCATGCTAGGGCAAGTCCGGGTAGGAGATCGCTTGCGTGCTTTTGCCATCGTTGAATCTGTGGAGAGGAATCTTGATCCTATGGAACCAAAATGAGCATCAAGGGTAGCGATTCTCCTCCTTAATCTCTGGACATGCTAGTCCTTTGCTTTGCATATAGTAGCGGGGAGATTTCCACTAATTAGTGGATAGGTTTCTTCCGACGGGAAGATATGGATTATCCTCGTAGAAATTGCATATAGAGTCTGAATCATTGTACGGACATAGGCATACTGTGTGAAGCCCATCTGGACAGGTTGGTCTAGATTGGTGATGTTGATATTGCTTTATTATGCTCCGGAGAAGACTCTGAGTATGTATGCTTGTTTTCGGGTTCTGGGTGTTGTAATGTGTTGTATGGAGTCCTGGAGGCGACCTCCAGGAAATACCCGAAAGAGCTGACAGAACTGCGTTCTGTTAACTAGCACACGGCGCTAGCGCTAGCGCCGGCGCTAGTGCCAGTGAGCCATTTGTGGTGGGTGTGAAGCCTAGGTCCTAGGGACTTGTGGTGTAGCACCAGAAAGTTATTGACTCGCAATTGCTGAGCATAGCAGAGGGCGGAAATGAATTCAATCGTGAACGCCAGGCGGTAGTCTTATCGCTGGTGGTAGCTCCAGTGAGCAATAATGTGGAGACTATAAAGCCGAAGTCAAAAAGGACTGGGTGTGTAACAGCATGGGATGGAAGGGCCATCGAGCTCACCTTCATTGGCCTTGTGAGCCAATAGCGGGCACAAGGGGAAGTTGTACCCATGTTGGGTAGTGATTTTGCCTAGTAATATGAGCACGGGAACAAAGCGGAACAGAACCCAACCCTTAGCGATCCAGTGATGAGGTCGCGACCTCCGTTTCACTGCAGGAATTTTAGGACTAGGACCGTAAAGTGGGACGACCTTGACGGTAGATCATAATATGCTAAGTTGAAAAAGTTCTTAGTATTGTCTAAGTTGAAAAGGGACTTAGATTTTTGGTGTAACTCGGGGAGTACGCCAAAGTGTGCCTTAAGAGCACGATATATGTGGCCTTGAGTCGATGTTTGTGGTGATTGTATCTATGCGGTGCTTAAAGGAACCTGTGAACAATATGTTGTTATTGCTTGCTTGCAGGGAAGGAGTACCGCCGCCCCGGGCATGGGGTGGGGTCGTTATAAATATTGGTCAGCTAAAGCTGACCGGTTACCTGTTTTCCCACTGCTTGGTGGATTGTGCTCTACAGGTCTTGGTGAGATGAGAGGGGAAATAGCGGGTTGGAACCCCAGCTGGTTTGCTTTGCTGGCCCTCGAATGCCCAACTGTTTTGAGTGTTTTTGGTTCATGTATTGTCGGCCTGTGTGCCGATGTTTGGAAACCATGTAAACAGATAAACACTTTACTGTGTGTGTGTGTGTGTGTGTGTGTGTGTGTGTGTGTGTGTGTGTGTGTGTGTGTGTGTGTGTGTGTGTGTGTGTGTGTGTGTGTGTGTGTGTGTGTGCGTGTGTGTGTGTGTGTGTGTGTGTGTGTGTGTGTGTGTGTGTGTGTGTGTGTGTTTGTGTGTGTGTGTGTGTGTGTCTGTGTGTGTGTCAGACATTCCTACGTAATGATGTGGACTTCTGTTCTGGTTCAAAATTTAATAAGTTTGCTTTCGCTTATATGTAACTCTGAGTTGTTGTTGGTTGGGTAACTGAATATGTGACCCTCTTGCTTGTTCACTTTATAAGGCATGGGGTCCCGGCCAGACATACTGTTATATACTATGCAACGGGTGGGGTGGACTCAGAGAAATTAGCTTGTATAGCGTGAATCTTCTTGAATCCTATTGCAGAAATGACTTCTTCAGAAATCTTCTTGCAAAGAGATGTTTGATCTTTTAAACAGCAAGATGATTGTATTTTTCTTCAGAAGAATAGGTTAATTTGCTTCAAAGAATATCTTCTCTATACTTGAGCTCTTGAATGAATAGCACGTTGACGACGGTGGGCTCCAATATCCCCAGGACAACAATCAAGGCACAAGTATTGGAAGATTTCTTGGTAGATACAACAGAGATTGATCCCGAGCAGATAAAAAGATCTCCACGGGCCTGGATTATCTATGTAGATGGGGCCTCGGGCAGAAACTCCGTAGGGGCTGGAGTCATCTTAATCAGCCCAAATGGCATCAAATTAGAGTAAGCTATCAAGTTCTTTTTTCCGGTCACAAACAATCAAGCGGAGTATGAAGCACTTTTGGTCGGTCTAAGGCTTGCAAAATAATTGGGGATAGAACACGTGCATGTTAAAACAGATTCCCTTATAATGGCCTCAAAAGTGTTGGGAAACTTTGAAACTAGTGAGCCAATGCTGAAAAAGTATCTGCTGCTAGCCAAAGAAGAAATTGGAAGGTTTAAATCATTCATCATCGAGCATATTCCAAGTACACAAAATGAAGAAGCAGATGAGTTATCAACGTTTGGTCTTCCATCAGGAGGAGTAACTTCATAACTCTTACATCTGTCAATAGAAGAAGGAGAGTTAATGCAAATTGATCAACATCCTTCTTGGAAAAATCCTTCCGAGTTGTACCTATCTAAAGGAGAATTCCATTCATTCATAAAAGATAAGAGGAGATTCAGAAGAAAGACAGCTTATTATTGCTTGATGGCAGGAGTCTTATACAGAAAAAGTCTCATTTCTCCTCTAGCAAGATGTGTCTCGGAAGAGGAAGTTCAGGTGATACTCTAAGAGGTACATTCGGGAGAATGTGGAAGTCATTCTGGGGAAAAAATCTAGAGAAGAGAATCCTAAGACAAGGATACTTTTGGCCAATAATGAGGAAAGTTGCAGAAACATTTGCTCAGCACTGCGTTCAGTGTCAGAAATTTGCCATGCTTCAGCTCCAACCAGCCCAGTCACGCAGATAAATAACAGCACCTTGGCCATTTGCAGTTTGGGGAATGGACCTTATTGGATCCTTCCCAACCGCTAGTGGGCAACGCCATTTCATAATCGTTATGATTGATTATTTTAGCAAGTGGATTGAAGCAAAGGCGTTGGCTACAACTACCATGCAGGTTATCAAAAACTTCATCTGGGGAGAAATTGTATGCCGACATGAAATCCCGTTGGCTATTGTCACCGATAATGGCCTTCAATTTAATAATCCAGAGATGATTAGTTTCTGCGATCAGATTGGAATAGATCTGTGATTCTCCTCAGTGCATCATCTTAGATGTAATGGGCAAGTGGAGACTGCGAACAAACAAATCTTATATCTTCTGCAGAAGAAGATTGTGAATCAAAGAGGGAACTGGGCAGAACAACTCCCTTCAGTCCTTTGAACTCTCCGAACTACGCCAACTTCGGCCACGGGAGAAACACCATTCAAATTATCTCATGGTTCAGAAGCCCTCATTCCCGAAGAATTTGAAGTCACCAGTCCTAGAGTTATGTATGCCAAACAAGGGGATGAGGCTTGGATAGAGACCAATGATGAAGCAATAAAGTATAGTTTGGATTTCATTGAAGAACTCCAGGATGAAGCAACTATCAGGCAGGAGGAAGTAAAGAGGAGAATGGCTAGACATTTTGATAAGAATGTCAAGATTAAGCAGTTTGCAGTCGGAGATATTGTACTGAAAAAGGTGGATGTTGCAGCTAGGACAGGTATTGTTGGAAAATTAAATCCTTATTGGGCAGGACCATTCATCGTCAAGGAAGTGTTAAAGAGTGTGGCTTATCGCCTCCAGACAAATGATAGGAAAGACATCCCACGTACTTGGAGCGGTGATGATCTCAAATGATTCTATCCTTGAAATGTTGTCTTTCATTATTTGCATTTTGGATATTCAATGAGGAGCCATATACTGGCACCTTTTCTTGTCTGATCACTCTGAACCTTTTTATATATCCCTCACTGAACCTTGGAGACATCACCAAGTTCTGTTTGAACCCCCTCAGATTGTTGTCATTAGCGTAATACCACGAGGATCACGTGTAGCAAGGAGTTTTCGCACACGTGTAGTGGAAGCTTTCCAATTCTCATGCGGAGGTCTTCAGAATTTTGGATCCCGGTCAGTATCTAACACACCTCTGCATCAAGGGAGGTCCAGGTGACTGTTAGCTCTATCGTGCCCGGAAAGGGATATAGTTACAGCTTTGATGATCTTTCTGAGGAAAGTAATGTCAGTATAGCCTCCACGGCATAACCACACTTGCCCAACTGATCATCTTGGTCTGTGACCATCGAATACTCCTAAGGTACTCTCGAGCGGTGCCTACAGGGGACCCACAACTAGGTTGATCTCTCTGAGGAAAGTAATGTCGGTAAAGCCTCCGCGGCATAACCACACCTGCCCAATTGATTAAGTTAGCTTGTAACCCTAGGCAAGAGAGCAGTTGAGTCGTTGAAACTTTTACAGCTCTTATGACCACTTGAGAAAAACAATGCTTGCTACCTAAGCACACCTGCCCACTTGGTCATCTGAGTCTGTAATCCTTTTACCTCTTTATAGGAAGTTGTTTTTCTCTTATAGTTCTTATGACCATTTGGGAGGAGGAGTATTTAACAGGTATGATCATTTGTCTACCTGGTTAAGTGTACAACCCCGATGTTCGCCAGGAGAGGGGTTCCAAGTTCGCACGACCGGGCGAGCCAGCCGACCTGCCCAGTTCGCCAGGCAACCGAAGGCGAGCCCAGGAAGGGGGGCGAGCCCGGGAAGAGGCGAGTCAGCCGGTCGGAGGAGCTCGCTGGGCAGGTCCGGGCCCTTGGGGTGCAAATAGCCATTTCTGGGGTACAGTTAGCCATTTTGGCGAGCTCGACCCGCTAAGGAGTGGTTCAGCGGGCGAGCCGTAGAGACAGGCGAGCCAGACGGCTGAAGGAGTTCGCCATGCGACCGAGGGCGATCCCAGATGGGGGCGAGCCCGGGTAGAGGCGAGCCAGCCGGTCGGAGGAGCTCGCTGGGCAGGTCCGGGCCCTTGGGGTGCAAATAGCCATTTCTGGGGTACAGTTAGCCATTTTGGCGAGCTCGACCCGCTAAGGAGTGGTTCAGCGGGCGAGCCGTAAAGACAGGCGAGCCAGCCGGCTGAAGGAGTTCGCCAGGCGACCAAAGGCGAGCCCAGATGGGGGCGAGCCCGGGAAGAGGCGAGCCAGCCGGTCGGAGGAGCTCGCTGGGCAGGTCCGGGCCCTTGGGGTGCAAATAGCCATTTATGGGGTACAGTTAGCCATTTTGGCGAGCTCGACCCGCTAAGGAGTGGTTCAGCGGGCGAGCCGTAGAGACAGGCGAGCCAACCGGCCGAAGGAGTTCGCCAGGCGACCGAGGGCGAGCACAGGTGGGGGCGAGCCCGGGAAGAGGCGAGCCAGCCAGCCGAAGGAGCTCGCTAGGTGGCCTTGGCGAACCTCATGTTCACTGAACAGGTCGAGGGTCTCGGGTTCGCTGGTAATTGGGATGGTCTTTTACCAGAAAACCCCTGGTGGTCTGCGGTTAGCCCCTCCAGACAGCGGAGTTTGGCTGTTAGCAGACCAATTTGGGGTGCGGATAGTAAGAACGGACAGCGGGAGTTGGCTATTGACAGACCACAAAACCAAAATCTATAAATAGACCTTGAAGGGCACCTTGGAAGAAGACCGGTTCATTATCTTTGAGCTCTTCTCTCCCTAGGTCGCTTTGGTTTGGGCTCTCTAGCTCTCCAAGGTGCCCGAGTCTTAGCTTTGGCTTGGGAGGGGAAGCGCTCAACGATCTTCCGGGTTAGCGGAGGGACCTCCTCGCTGAGACTAGGGTCTTTGTTCTTTGCTCGAATCGTCGGCCTTACCTCTCCCGGGGGACCGGTAAGGGCTAGCTGCCCCTCATTTCGGTGAGGGCCCCGAGCTCCACAAGAGACCGAGAAATCGGTTTCAACATTTTGGTGCGGTGAGCGTGGAGCGTGGCTGGTTCAAGAAAGTCCCAGAGAGGAGTTATTGCTGGAGATGAAGAGCAGGGCGAGGAGTTCGGCGAGACCCCTCAGGAAGCGATGGCTAGGATGTTCGCAGATTTCAGAAAGGAGGTGCTCGACACCTTGGGGTTCACGGTCACGGCTCTGCGAAGTGAGTTTGCGACCCCGGCACCTCAGGCGACCACTCCCCCAACAGCAGTCGGCGAGAGGGCACCAGGAGGAAGGGCTGGAAAAGAAGTTGCCGTTGAACCAGGGTATGACAGGGAAGGGCGAGTGCTGTTCGCCAGTCCGGCGAGCCCGGTGTTGGCGAGCTCCGCGCCGGCGAGTTCAGTGCCGACAAGCTCTGCCCCAGCAAGCGCGGCGCAGGCGAGCGCGCGCCAGGAGGATGCGGCGACAGTCGGGGTGGTTCAGGCGAGCGTCGCCCTCGCGAGTGCGATCCCAAGCTTGGCGAGCGAGCTAGGTCCGCGAGCCGAGCGAGAAAAGATGGCAGGAGGGGGAAGTCCCTTCTGCGAGTTGGTGTTGTCTGCACCCATTCCAGCGGGATTCGGAGAATGGGATAGAGTGTACTACAATGGCAGAGATGACCCAGTTCAGCATCTGCAGTCTTTCGAGGACTCGATATCCATCAGGCCGATGTCCGATGCTTTCAAGTGTCGGCTCTTCGCCGTCACTCTCAAGGAGAAGGCCAGGGACTGGTTTCATTCACTTCCGGCAGCTCTATCTACGCGTTCGAGGACCTGCGCCGAAGTTTTTTGTTGAGATTTTCAACTTCAAAAAGGAGGAAGAAGGACGCTGATTCCCTCTTCACGGTGAAGCAGGAGTCCAGGGAGACGTTGGCTCAGTATGCGGATCGGTTCCAGGAGGAAGTGCAGCTCACTCAGGAGGTGCCTGGGTTTGCACTTCAACTCGCCTTCACGGTCGGGTTGAAGGAAAGTTTCTTCAAGATGGCGTTGAAGAGGAAGGCCCCCGTCTCCTATGAGGAGCTGATGGAGAGGGTGGCGGAGGAAGTAGCAAGCGAAGAAGCCAACCCAGAGCTCACCAAGAGGCTAGCAAAGCTCAGTGAGCCGGAGATGAGGCAGCAAGAGGTCAGAAGAAGGGAAGAGCCCCGGGCCCCGGAGGGGGGATGGAGGCCGCAAGGTGGAGGAATGCAGGGGCAGGGAAGGGGTTACGGCCCAGGAAGGGGAAACCATTTCGAAGGACAATGGAGACCCCCCCCCCCAGTTGGGGTGGAGGCAGGGCCCGATGCAGTTACCTCCCCCACCTCAACAGGCCATGGCAATTGGCCGAGGAAGAGGAAGGGGAAGGGGAGGAGAAGCGGAAACGGCGGGCGCTAGGAGAAGAAGGAATAGGGTGGCAGAGACCGAGGCGAGGGAAGTGGCGGTGCCGTATTGCATCTTCCACGACGTGGAAGGCCACTCAACGGACACCTGTCCGGAGTTCCTGGAGGTGAAGAGGGGCAGAGCGCCCGCGCCACCACAGCAGCAGCCATTAAGGATCGTGGAGGTGGAACCTCGAGAGGAGGAGGAGGAAAGGTGTGAGGATAGAGCAGATCTGGGGAGTAGGGGAGGGATCGGAGTGATCCATGGGGGTGTAGGGGTGGAGGCAACCCGCAAGGCTAGTCTCCATACCATCTACCGCCGGAGCATAGCGTCAACATCCACCGCTCCACCCCCGGCCAAAAAAATTATTTTCACCCAGAAGGACATGCCGAGCTACGAGGACCCGTTCTGCGACGCACTGGTCATCCAGACGGTGATCGAGAACTTCACCGTCTCCCGAATCCTAGTAGACAATGGGAGTTCGGTCAATGTCATCTTCAAGAAGGCATTCGACAAGATGGAGGTGGAACCCAGAAGGGTGCTGGCCTCAGACGGCCCTCTGTTCGGATTTTCGGGGGAGAGGAAGGAAGTAGAAGGAGGAGTAGGGCTCCATGTGACCCTGGGTGGGCAGTCTTCGCTTGGAGCGCCGCGAAAATGCCCGGGATCGACGCGAATGTGGCATGCCATCGCCTCAACCTCGACCCCGGTGCCCGCCCCATCCGTCAGAAGAGGAGGGCCGTCGCGGACAAGCTAGAAGGGCCCATCCGCGAGGAGGTGGGCAAACTCCTGCAGGCCGGGTTTGTATCGGAGATCCAGTATCCAGGCTGGGTCTCCAACGTCGTTATGGTAAAGAAGGGAGGAGGTAAGTGGCGTATGTGTATCGACTTTTCGCTTCTTAATAAATCATGCCCGAAAGATTGCTACCCCCTGCCCAGGATCGACGCGCTGGTTGACTCAGCCGTTGGTTTTTTTGTAATGTCTTTCTTAGATGCTTTTTCAGGTTACCATCAAATTCGCATGCATCCCCCGGACATCGAGGATGTTTCCTTCATCACGGGGGATGGATGTTATTGCTACAAGATGATGCCCTTCGGGCTCAAGAACGCAGGGGCTACGTACCAAAGGATGATGGATAGGGTCTTCCGCGAGCAGAAAGGAAGAAATTTAGAAGTCTATGTCGACGACCTCATGGTTAAGAGCCGAGACCTCGAGACTCACCTCCGCGACCTCGAAGAGACATTTGGGACCCTGCGGCGGTACAAGATGAAGCTCAATCCCTTGAAGTGTGTCTTCGGGGCGAGCCGAGGGAAGTTCCTGGGCCATTTGCTCACCCCCACAGGAGTGGAGCCCAACCCGGACAAAGTTAAAGCGGTGATGGAGTTGGAGTCGCCGAGAAATCCGAAGGAGGTTCAGAGCCTTACAGGGAAATTGGCTGGGCTCAGCAGATTCCTCTCCAAGGCGGGAGAAAAATGTGCACCTTTTTCAAAGTACTGCGGGGAAACAAGAAGTTTGAATGGACCCCGGAATGCGAGAAGGCCTTCCAAGCTCTGAAAGAACAGCTCACCCAAACCCCACTGCTCCAGGGACCGAGGCCAGGAGAAGACCTACCCCTGTACCTGGGGGTAGGGTCCGAAGCAGCAAGCTCCGTGTTAATCCGGGAGGAAGGGAAGAAGCAATTCCCTATCTACTACGTCAGTCGAGTGCTGAAGAAGGCAGAGCTCCGGTACCCGATTTTAGAAAAGTTGGCCTTCGCATTGGTGGTGTCAGCCCGGAGGCTCCGGCCTTACTTTCAAGCCCATTCAATTAAAGTAGTGACGGACCACCCGCTCCGCAAAATCATGGAAGGGGTGTAGCACTCAGGAAGGTTGGCAAAGTGGTCCGTGGAGTTAAGCGAATTCAGTATCATGTTCGTACCCAGGACATCCATCAGGGCCCAAGCAGTGGCAGACTTCATGGCCGACTATGCGGCCGAAGTGGGGGAGCACGAGCCACCTCCCCCAGAAGCATGGAAGATGTTGGTGGACGGAGCATCGGGAAAATACTCCTATGGAGGGGGAATAGTCCTGGTGAGTCCTCAGGGGACTCGGATTGAACAAGCCTTAAACATCCATTTCCCAATCACCAACAACCAGGCTGAGTACGAAGCAGTGATAGCGGGCCTTCGGCTGGACCGGGAACTGGGTGTGCAGGATGTGGAGGTCTCCACGGACTCCATGGTGGTAGCATGCCAGATCAAAGGAGAATTTGAAGCAAAGGATCCAACCCTCCTACTATACCTGGGAAAAGTTAAGGGGGTCATCGGGCAGTTCCGCACCTTCTCGATCAAGCACGTGCCGAGGGAGGAGAGCACCCAGGCGGACCTCCTAGCCAAGTTCGGTCCCCGAGCGGGGGGCACGACTTCGGAACTCTTCCGGCCCTCCATCGAGGAAGGAGAATTGATGCAAGTGGATCAACAAGCCTCATGGATGGATCCGTTCATCACCTTCCTATCCTCCGGGCAGTTCCCTGGAGAGGATGTGGACAAGAGACGCTTCAGGTATAAGTCCGCCTATTACTCTTTACATGCAGGGGGGCTATATAGAAAGACCCTCTCGGGACTCCTGGCCCGTTGTGTCTCCGAAGAGGAGGTCCCGAGAGTGCTGGAAGAAATCCACTCCGGGGAGTGCGGCAGTCACTCCGGGAGTCGGACCCTGGAAGGGAGAGTGTTGAGGCAAGGCTACTTCTGGCCCACTCTCAGCAAAGACGCGGCTGAGTTCGCAAGGAAATGTCCAAAATGCCAGCTCTATGCTCCGCTCCAGCTCCTCCCAGCCCAAAGACTCTGGACCATCACGGCTCCCTGGCCCTTCGCCATATGGGGGCTGGACCTGGTCGGTCCCTTCCCCCAAGCCAGCGGCCAGAGGAAGTTCCTGCTGGTCATGATCGACTACTTCTCCAAGTGGGTAGAAGTGAAAGCACTCGCTAAGGTAACCTCTCAGGTTGTAAGGAATTTTGTGTGGGGGGAGATAATTTGCAGGCATGGACTCCCTCTAGCTATAGTGACGGACAACGGGCCGCAGTTTGCTAGTGAAGAGTTTGTCGGTTTCTGCACCCAGCTCGGTATTGATCTTAGGTTCGCATCGGTCCACCACCCAAGGAGCAATGGGCAGGTGGAGGCGGCAAACAAAATAATCGTCAACCTACTAAAAAAGAAAGTAGAGAACCTTCGAGGAAACTGGGTGGAACAGCTACCCTCCGTCCTCTGGGCAATGAGGACTACTCCGAATACCGCCACCGGGGAGACTCCATTCAAGCTCTCTCACGGGTCCGAGGCCGTCCTCCCCATAGAGTTTGAGGTGAAGACCCCCCGGGTGATCGCCGCAAGCGAGGGGGATGAAGGGTGGCTAGAGGGCAACAACGCAGAGCAGAGACTGTCTTTGGACCTGGTGGAAGAACTCCGGGACTTGGCCACCATCAGACAGGAAGAGGTCAAACGGCGGATGGCTCGATATTTCGACAAACATATCCGGATCAGGCACTTTCAGAAAGGGGACCTAGTCCTGAAGAAGGTCGATGCGGCCGGCAGAGGGGACACAGTGGGTAAGCTTAACCCCAACTGGGAAGGCCCGTATATTGTAAGTGAGGTGCTCAAGTCGGGAAGGTATCATCTCCAGGATGTGGAAGGGGTACCTCTCGACCGAGCCCGGAGTGGGGATGACTTGAAACGATTCTACCCTTGAACGCTTTGTCATGTTATTTAATAAATGGCTTACTCTTCTTTTTTCGTATATAATGCTTATAACTACTGTTGTACTGAGGCCGCAGCAGGGTGGACATATTGGTGTTGGAATGCCCCAGATCGATTCCGCTCCCGGGCTCTCACCTAGACGGGGGGTTCTGGTTGATCTCTGGAGAGGCTGGCAAGGTTGGACATTGGTGCTGGAATGCCCCAGATCGATTCCGCTCCCGGGCTCTCACCTAGACGGGGGGTTCTGGTTGATCTCTGGAGAGGCTGGCAAGGTTGGACATTGGTGCTGGAATGCCCCAGATCGATTCCGCTCCCGGGCTCTCACCTAGACGGGGGGTTCTGGTTGATCTCTGGAGAGGCTGGCAAGGTTGGACATTGGTGCTGGAATGCCCCAGATCGATTTCACTCCCGGGCTCTCACCTGGACGGGGGGTTCTGGTTGATCTCTGGAGAGGCTGGCAAGGTTGGACATTGGTGCTGGAATGCCCCAGATCGATTCCGCTCCCGGGCTCTCACCTAGACGGGGGGTTCTGGTTGATCTCTGGAGAGGCTGGCAAGGTTGGACATTGGTGCTGGAATGCCCCAGATCGATTCCGCTCTCGGGCTCTCACCTAAACGGGGGGTTCTGGTTGATCTCTGGAGAGGCTGGCAAGGTTGGACATTGGTGCTGGAATGCCCCAGATCGATTCCGCTCCCGGGCTCTCACCTAGACGGGGGGTTCTGGTTGATCTCTGGAGAGGCTGGCAAGGTTGGACATTGGTGCTGGAATGCCAAGGCTGGTAGTAAGGGTCAAGGGCTAAGATAACAGATTGAAGTGGTAGAGCCAGAAGGGTTTGGTTCGCAAAATTGAAAGGATTGAGGCAGGTAAGGCCTGAGGTAACGGGTCGAGACACTAGAGTCAGGGGGTTTTTGGTTCGCAGAATGCCGATGCCTCAGCTCGCCAAGGTCGAGTTCGCCGGGCAATACCCGCGGGCGATGACAGCTCGGGCTCGCGAGACCCATAAGAAGAGAGCCCCGGCGAAGGCGAGCCTAGACACCCGCATTCGCGGGCCTTCCGGAAGCACTGCCGCTTAACTTGTCATGAGCGGAAAAAAGATCAAATGCGAGAGAAAGAGCAAATAGACGCGAGCATGCACATAAACACCAACGAAAAAATTATAACTAGCATTACTCAAGATTTTTCTATGTTCGGCGGCGATCTCGCCAGCCCAAAAAGAATAATATACATTCGAGAGGAGAAGAAGCTAAAGGAGTTCATTCTGGGGGGCCCTCGCCGTTCTTGCGGGCTCCCAACCACGGCGCCAAGTCGAAGAGGTCCGGACAGACATCTTCGGCTGTGAACTCCATCGCGTCTTCCGCGAGCAGACTCGCGTTCTTAAGGGTCGTGAAGACGAGATTGGCGACCTCCTGCGCATCTCGCCGCCTCTGTTCCTCGCCTTCGGCAGCCCTCTGTTTAGAGCCGGCTCGCCCAGGGGAAGGGGGTAGCACGCTGCGGACCAGCTCGTCCACCCGGGTCTTCAGCATAGTATTCTCCAACTCCAGCTCACCGTTGCGAGCGAGAAGCTGGGTTGCTACGTCGGCATCCTGAGCATCAAATGAGTTAAGAGAAGGCTAGAGGTCGCAAACGGCAAAGAAAAGAGACCCAAGGATCACTTACCATCTTGCCCTGCATCCCGGCGAGAAGGCTTTCCGTCACCTCCTCCCTCTCCTTAAGACCCTTGATCTCTTCGCGAGCTCTCTTGAGCTCCTCCCGGTACGTGCGGATATCCCTATCCGCCTGCAGATAGCGGCGCCCCGCCATATGCGCGAGTTCCGTCGAGCAGAACTGGGCTCGCATTTCTTCATAGACCAGTTGTCGTGGCCCCATATCTTTATAAGCAGCGGCGTCCTCGCGGCCATATAAGCCGAAGGAGAGAGAGAACGCCTCCTCCCCAGCCTTACCGAGCTCCACCCAGGAGGGGTGAAGGGTGGAGCAGGAAATCCGGTTGGCATTGGGGTCCCAAGCGAGCAGGGGTTCGCCGAGGATGTCAGAAACTTTCTCGCCCAGACCGAAGTTCCTGTGGCCTTTGGGTTGGGGGGTCACGGAAGAACTCCCAGCGCCCTGGTCCGCCGGGGGGTCAGGCTTTTTCGCAGGGGAAGGAGGCGAGCCGTCGGTCTCGCTTAGATAGACGATCGCGCTCCTATCCTTGGTAGCGAGGGTCTTTCCCTTCAACTTCTTGGAGGACCGCGAACCCGGCTGACTCGCAGAAGGGGGCCGCTTCTTGTCGGACCCGACGGCGGGAAGATCGCGGCAAGCCTCTGCCGCCGCGGTCGCGAGGGTGTCCGCCGTGAGAGTGATGCCTTGTGCGTGCGGGGGATTAACCGGGATCTCGCGCTCGCCTGTAAAGTAAGAGCGTTATACAACGAAGAAAGGAGAGGAGAGTGGGGCGAGAGCGAGCCCTACCTTCCCCTTGAGGAACGGCGAGCAGCGAGTCGACATTGCGCCGCAGATAGGCGACTTCAAAGTTCTTGCCGGAGAGGTATTGGAGGAGTTTGGCGTCGTCACCACTCAGCGAGCTCGGAGGGCGGTAAGTAGCGTCATCCCGCTGGAGGGGGGTGAAGTGGAGATTGCCGAAGGGTCCCTTCACCAGGAGGAACTTCTGGGTCCAATAGTGACTCTTGTTCACCGCCTCGCAGACGGTGACGTGTTGACTCGCGAAATAGGTGGTCCCGTCTCGAAAGGCGCGGAAGGAAAATACCTTGCGGAAGACGAGGAGGCTGAACTCGATCCTCTCCTCCCGCAGGTAACTGGCGAACGCGACAATATCCGCGATCGCATTTGGGGTCAACTGGCTCGGTAACACCCCATAATACCGCAACACCTACAAAGAACGATGAGAAAGTTGCTATAGCGGGCACGAAGCAGCGAGAAGGCTGGGCGAAGTACCTGACAAATTTCAGGCCACAAAGGGAGTCGCAACCCATTCTCGAAGTGATCGATGGGGATCGCGAGCTCGTCAGCCCCAGTCTCGTTCAATGTAGATCTCTCACTCGGACAGCGAGCCAAATAACCCTCCGGGAGATAGCGGTCCACAGCGAGTTCATACTCCTCAGCTGTGATGTTCGCGCAGTAGAACTCGTGGGCTTGAAACGCTGAGGCGCATTTCGACCGCCCCTCACTCTCGCCATCCGCTCCCATTTGTTGATTCGTCCGCATCGAGTCAGGAAGAGGCAACTCACAAGCAGCGAACGCGAGCACGATCTTGCGAGAACAGAGATGAGCGTAGACGCGAGAAGACTGGGGAAATAAATGCGACGGGTAGGAAAGTGAATCCGAACTATTTATAAGAAATTCGGGTGGGCACGGGAATCGAAGCGTCGGGAGTGCGGATAGCTAAAATAAAGTAGATTTCTGCTCAAAGGGACTGCAGTCTTGCGAGCCAGGGCTCGCCGTCGCGCGGTAATTGAGTCCCGCCCAAGGCCGGCCCGCGAAGAAAAGGGGTCCGGGCATAGCGTTGCACAGAAGCTCGCAAGCGCTCCGCGAGGGCGATCATATCAAACACAGCGGACGAACTGAATAAACCACATGCACACCACAGAAATAAAGGGAAAAATTAAAAAGGAAAAACGATAAAAGGCGAGTCGCGACGGACTCGCGAATATTACCACACCAGATATTGTTCAACAGGCGTCATGAAAGAAATAAAAGCAAAAAGATAGTAGAATTAAACCCGCGGCAGCCTCAGGGGTAAGGAAGCCATTTCCAGCGACCCCGACCCCGCTTGCCCGCACGCGGTGGCACTCTCGGATAATGATATTCGCGAAGCGCTTTAAGCTCGCGCAGGATTAGGTGTGCTTGATCCTCGCCCCGCGAGATGTGCACGCCGGGCGAGGTAACATCTGCGCGAGGCACCGGCTCCGCCTCGGCGATCAAGCGCACATTCGCGTCTTCCAACATGGCGAATCTCTCGTCAAAGGCAGCCCGGTCCGCGTCATACCGCTCCTCCAACTCGCGTAACATCATGCCGTGTTTCTGAAGCACCTCGGACACCCGACTCTTCATCCGCACGGGGTCGCCAGGGTCACCCAGGAAGTCTTCAATCTGGCTAGGCGAAGGCGGGGGTGACATCTCCATCCTCCCGTGCTCTGACTCAAGGGTGGCTCCTGAGATTTCAGCGAAGGAAGAGTTAGTAGGATCAGGGGACGAGCAAGAGGTGAGAGCTCGCGGAAACATGCTAACCTGGCGAGAAGGGGGACTCGTGACGGGGCTTGCGCGAAGACTCCGGCCGACCCTGGAAGTTTTCGCGGAATCCCGGGACGTGGGGTTTCCCCAGACCAGGAGGGTACACGACTCTCTCCGCGACTTGGGCGCCGTCGAGAAGCGAGCCGCCTGGACTTCGCCTGCCCATCAGACCGAAGCCAGGGGTCGCCACGTTAACCTTAGGCGGGACCGGCGAGTTCACCGGGGTGGAGACTTTCTCCTTGGGACTCGGCGGTGGGGTATCTGCATAGGCCACCAACGTGTAGATATCACACGGACTTAAGCGGAGATAAGGGAGGATACGCATGACTTACGGGGTCGCGAGGTCGGCGCCTGCTGAGTCGAAGTCCCGATCCCAGCATCTAGCGATCCCAACCTTGCGGGGGACGGAGGGCGAGAGGAGGTCAGCGTGAGGCCCGCCATACGTTCCTCGGGTGGAGGGTTCTGCGAGAGGAAAAGGAGTAAATGGGTAGGCGATGTAAAAAAGTCTAGACGAAGAATACCTGTTGTGCGAGCCCGGTATCCGGCGGCGGGGGCGAGGCAGGAGGCGACGACACGTCCTCCCCCTGCGACCTCCGAACCGTCTTGGCCTTCTTAGGCTGTGGGGAAGGAGATGTGGCCAAGTTGAACATCCAGGCGTTGCGCTCGGCGACCTGGGCCTTCGCCATCTCTCTTGAAGCCTTCAGTCGATCTCGTGCGCTCAGCGTGGAGGACATTCTGAGAAGTTGTTTTCTGCGAGGATGATGGGGAAGAAAAAGCTTGATCACTAGCCGCGGCGGACGGTATTTATAGCTTTGGGCATGGGACCCACCACAAGATTCCCGCCACGTCAGCCGAATCGGCGAACACCAGGGTTGGATGTTTCTTCGCGAGCTCAAGACAACCTCGCGAAGAGCGGGGATTGTGTACAACCCCGATGTTCGCTAGGAGAGGGGTTCCAAGTTCGCACGACCGGGCGAGCCAGCCGACCTGCCCAGTTCGCCAGGCAACCGAAGGCGAGCCCAGGAAGGGGGGCGAGCCCGGGAAGAGGCGAGCCAGCCGGTCGGAGGAGCTCGCTGGGCAGGTCCGGGCCCTTGGGGTGCAAATAGCCATTTCTGGGGTACAGTTAGCCATTTTGGCGAGCTCGACCCGCTAAGGAGTGGTTCAGCGGGCGAGCCGTAGAGACAGGCGAGCCAGCGGCTGAAGGAGTTCGCCAGGCGACCGAGGGCGAGCCCAGATGGGGGCGAGCCCGGGAAGAGGCGAGCCAGCCGGTCGGAGGAGCTCGTTGGGCAGGTCCGGGCCCTTGGGGTGCAAATAGCCATTTCTGGGGTACAGTTAGCCATTTTGGCGAGCTCGACCCGCTAAGGAGTGGTTCAGCGGGCGAGCCATAGAGACAGGCGAGCCAGCCGGCTGAAGGAGTTCGCCAGGCGACCGAAGGCGAGCCCAGATGGGGGCGAGCCCGGGAAGAGGCGAGCCAGCCGGTCGGAGGAGCTCGCTGGGCAGGTCCGGGCCCTTGGGGTGCAAATAGCCATTTCTGGGGTACAGTTAGCCATTTTGGCGAGCTCGACCCGCTAAGGAGTGGTTCAGCGGGCGAGCCGTAGAGACAGGCGAGCCAGCCGGCCGAAGGAGTTCGCCAGGCGACCGAGGGCGAGCACAGGTGGGGGCGAGCCCGGGAAGAGGCGAGCCAGCCAGCCGAAGGAGCTCGCTAGGTGGCCTTGGCGAACCTCATGTTCGCTGAACAGGTCGAGGGTCTCGGGTTCGCTGGTAATTGGGATGGTCTTTTACCAGAAAACCCCTAATGGTCTGCGGTTAGCCCCTCCGGACAGCGGAGTTTGGCTGTTAGCAGACCAATTTGGGGTGCGGATAGTAAGAACGGACAGCGGGAGTTGGCTATTGACAGACCACAAAACCAAAATCTATAAATAGACCTTGAAGGGCACCTTGGAAGAAGACCGGTTCATTATCTTTGAGCTCTTCTCTCCCTAGGTCGCTTTGGTTTGGGCTCTCTAGCTCTCCAAGGTGCCCGAGTCTTAGCTTTGGCTTGGGAGGGGAAGCGCTCAACGATCTTCCGGGTTAGCGGAGGGACCTCCTCGCTGAGACTAGGGTCTTTGTTCTTTGCTCGAATCGTCGGCCTTACCTCTCCCGGGGGACCGGTAAGGGCTAGCTGCCCCTCATTTCGGTGAGGGCCCCGAGCTCCACAAGAGACCGAGAAATCGGTTTCAACATTAAGGATACATGATATTAAGACCGGGCGGTTTAATCTCTTAAGTCGATCGGCTTGAATGAGAATAACAGGTGAAACAGCAGCATAATGTGCTAACCAAGCGGTTAGAATAAATCTAGCTTTAAAGCCAGAAAGCAGGTTATTACTGGAAGTCGTAAGGCAGTGTCTCTAATAGGTTGTCAATGATAATATTGATCGATCGGCCTACACAATCGGCATATGATTAATCTCACTATACTACTACGAGCTGGTACTATTCGCTCGGATTAGGGGAATTTACTTAGGAAAGTTGAATCAGTACAATTCATTAATATTATATTATTCGGTCGGTTTTAAATTAATTCACCTACAAGAAATTGGCCACGGAATGTTCTTGCAGTGTTAAAATTCGTTTAACTCAGGTTATTAGTCGCCCGGATTATACATTGGCCGCGCAACTTATTGATAACTATCTATACTTATGAGTACTTTTGACTTCAGAAAAGGGAACTCATATTAGTTAAACCGCTCGAACAATATTTCATAGCCGTTCTTATGGATGTTGTTAGCCGTTCGGGCTGGAAAGTGACCGCATATCTTGATGAATCTTATCCAAGCATATCTCATTACATCGAGAGATTATTATTAAAATTCCTGAATATTTGGGATTTACATCGACTGTTGCCCGAGTTATGAAGTAACCGCGCGGCTTGATATATCCTAACCGCACGACTTGTTGCTTACGATCAAAATTTGTAAAGATATTATTTCTGGCAGTTTCAGGCAGCATGCCATGATGTTCGGGCAATTATTTATTTAAAAATCTCGCATAAAGAATTCGGACTTCTAGCTGCTCGGACGGAATCCTGACCGCAGAATTTAATACTCTGGCGGATTCAAGAAAGGACTTGTTTAAAAGAAAGTGCCAAAATAAAAAGGTCGCATATGAACATCCACAAGTAAGTAAAGTCGCAAAGACAAACAATTGAACAGGTAACTGTATTTTCCATTGAAATTCTAAAAAAAAATACACATTTATAATTGTTCAAACCGACCGGCTAACATAATTAAGCCGTCGGGCACAAAAGGTAAAAACATACAAAAAACAACTAATTTCCTGATCTAAGCCTTTTTGATGCAGGAGAACTCGAATCTCTGCCTCCTTCAATATCAACATCAGGCGAATATGCTCCGCTATCTGTTGAAGAACTTGATGAACTACTGCTGGAGCCACTCGAACCGCCCAATCTCCGGCACTTAGATCGCTCGGTTTCCTCTCCGGTATCATCGGTCTCAGAACCCGAGTTGTCTTTCTTCTCGCCATCAACCGCAATGGCTTCTTTATCACTTTCTTCACCTTCTTTTTCACCATCTTCTTCCTCCTCTGAATCATCTTCGCTGATTTTATTTTTTCCTTTGACCTTGCGGTTAATGGCATCAAAATTTTTCTTCAGAGTCGGATAGACATCCGAGAAGCTGAAGTCTTCAAAGCCTGGCGCCAAATCGTCAAGTTCCCTCAAGCGGTCTAAAGCTCCATCGATCCCCTGGGCGATGTGAGGGAAAACTTCGTCCTGGAAGATCAGGTTTTCTGTATTATATTTTTCTTCCAAAAGAGTAAAGGTTAGACCGCACGGTTCAAGTTGTATGGATATCTCAAATTTTAAATAAGGTGATAACTTACCAACGCAGCCTCTTTTAACCGCGTGACTTCCTGCGCTAATTCGGTATTTTTCTTCTCCAAATGATTGTTCGCTGAAATCAATCTTTTGAAGGTCAGGCCCATGAAGTGGTTCATAACATAGCTCCCCGCGCTAACCTGCGTGACTAGCTGTGCCAGTTCTTCTTCGGGAACCTCCTTCAACTTTTTTAAGTTGCACCGGCCATATAGGGCAATACCGAAGGCCTATGCATGGCGGCCTGATTTCTTGCTTCCCCAAGATGGGAGCGCGGTAGAGACTTGCACGCAGTCACCTGTGGGGTGCCAGTTCAAGGTCGGGCGACCTTGCAAGTCTCTAGGATTGTCGCGGGAGCGAAGGAGGTCGAACCCGCCAGAGGAAACCGAATCCTCCTCCTATTCAGACGCTTGCAGCCTGCTTTTCCTCTGCCTCTGCCTCTTCTCCCTCTAAGTCAGAATCAAACCGCTAGGGCTACGCGGCTTGTTCTTGGGAACGATGGCAGCAGCTGCAAAATAGGAATAAAATGTCAATACATAAGCCGCGCGGTCAAATATGGTGGGTTGTGAGAAACTTACTGTCTTTCGGCCGGATATGCACCAACTCGGAAAGTAGTGGAATGTAGTGGCTTACATTAAGCCGCTCTGTCTTGAGGAACACATAGGTCTCCAGCTCGACCCCTTCAACATCAGCTTGTTGAAAAGCCTCCTCCTCTCGAACCTGCGGGTTAACCTGCAGCAACACGAGCTGGCCTTCGAAGATCAGATACCTCTCCGACCAGTTCGAAATCTTGTTCGCCAGGATGACGACCTTCAATCCCCTACAGCCAAAGTATAAGTGGCCTTTGAATATCTTCATTCCGGCATCCAAAATAGACCGCACTTTGAAGAACTTCCTGAACAGATTGATAGAAAATTGGACCCGCTCATGTTGGATCGGTAGGCGCCCTTAGAGGGGGGTGAATAGGGGTTTTAAAAACTTTTATGTTATTTTGAATGACTTGAAATAATGAGAGATTGAAATAGTGATTTAGAATGAAGATCTAAATTGTTTTATAATGAAAGAGTAAGAAGTAAACAATATAGATAAATTAAAAATAAATCAATTTCATTACAAAAAGAGACGTGATTATTATTGATAAAAATTGATTACAAAACTAGATTTCTATGACGCTAGAAATCAAAGGCGAATAAGTAAAAATCCTTTTTTGTTTTCTATCCTAATTCGTATCCCCACGAACCGGTGGCTTTAGCCTATACTTCCCCAGATACGTCCTCAAGCTGCTCTAGCCAATCCTTCCCCGGATATGGCCTCGAGCACCCCCTAGATCTACATCGTAGACCTAGTCGCCAACACGAGGCAAATTTCTGTCCTAATTCCTACTCACACCTAGTCGCCAACACGAGGCAAATTTACTACATGGTTTAAAAGAGATGAAACAAATAACAACAATATAAAAACTCTCTATATGGATCTCTTGGAGAAGTAGACGAAGACCCGCGGAGTATGATCGTAGTCGATGCGGTCTTTCGTCATAATGATGAAGCGTGTTGAAATCTTCTCCAATGAAATCTTTAAGCCTTCATGGATTTATGGGAGTCTCTCTCTGAATCTTCCTCTATATGCTGTGGCACGAAGCTCTGGAATTGTTGGGAAAACCCTTGATTTAACTTAACAAATTAACCAAAAGTAATTTTATCCTCTAGGAATAAACTACCCATTGTATAGTAAGGGTAATCTGGTCATTAGATGTCTTAGGATGTCATACTCAACATAGGGTATCCGGACCAGATCAAGGGAAGTAAAATTGGGCTAAGTTAACTTTTGCATCGAATAGAATTCGACGCAACATCGAGTCCATATCGACGCTGCTCTAACTAGAAGTCCATGTGACCCTTCTGTCGAAGTAACTCAAGTCGATGTTACGTCGAATAGATATCGATGTAAAGGGCAGGGACTTGTTGGAGTAACTGGTGAAGTTGACGCTGCTTCTACTTCAATTCGACGCAGAAGATGTTATTTGTCGAAGCCATCTAAAGTCGACGTTACGTCGACTTCATTTTGACGCAGAAGATGAAGCTCAGGGCCAAGCATATCAACACGACGTACACGTCGATAAGATATAGATGCAACACTGACTAGCAGAGTTCAGTCCACATGAAATCGAAGCAGCTCCTAGAAAAACTCGAAGCTACGTCGATAAGAGAAGAAATGAATTCGACGCTACGTCGAATACAGTCTGTAAAGTTAATCTTTTCAGCTGTATCTCTGATCCTTCTTTCATGGCCCACATCCTTCAAGACTGTTCCCCAATGACTAAATAATTGCCTGAAATAGAAAGGAGCATTAAAGAAGGACAGAAAAGGTTTCTTGGAACTATATTCCTTGTAGGTGGTCGAGACGAGAATTAAAGAGGAAAGAAAGAGAATGTAGTCAGCAGGTTACCTTTTCAAGACATACCAGAAAGGGAAACAAATTTGAAATTGAATAGAAAGAATAAAAGGAGAAGAGAAGAAAGAAACAATGGAGGCATTAATCACAATCAGCCGTCTCCTTCTTCTTAGGGCTTCCTGCTCTTCTTTCTTCCTCAGGAACTGATGAGTACTTTTTGTACTCATCTTTTAGTATAATTTTAATATAGTTTTAATATAACTTATATAAATTATATGTATTATCTTATCGAAGTCATTTCTTTTTATTTCTTTAACTAATGTAAGCTTGTTTTATGTTTCTCGGGTTTCCTGGGCACTTTTGAGAAAAATTCCAAAGTACACACCTATGGTCACGGGCGTGACCATGGGGCGTGACAGCCTAGATGTGTTCCAGACCCGATTCCGCCACACCGGGGTCGTTCCGTGAAGATTCGCCAAGTACACGCCCCAGGTCACGGGCGTGACGAAGGGCGTGACACAGTGTCACAGCCACGACTCGCCACAGCATCCAGAGCACTCCTGCCACGTCATTTAAAGTTACACGCCCCAGGTCACGGGCGTGACCTAAGGCGTGACATCAGGTCACGGGCGTGACTCGCCCCGCGCTTCTTCCCGCCAGCGTTTCCTGCCAGTAGCTGAATTAAAGATTACACGCCCCAGGTCACGGGCGTGACCTAGGGCGTGACGTGTCTGAAACGCCTGCATTGAAGCCAGAATGCGCCCTTTCCGCACCAGCATCGATCGCGCCCCTTACACGCCCTTGGTCACAGGCGTGACCAAGGGCGTGTAACATCAATTTTTCACCTATTTAAAGAGAGCTTCTCCAGATCTCAGGGGACGAATTTTTGGGTGTTCAATTCTCCTTTTCTTGTTTTATTTTCATGTTTTAGTAGCCTTGTAGTTGTTCTTTTATTTCAATAGTTGTAATTTTCAATTCCTAGCTTGTATTTCTTTTCAATTGCAATTAATAAAATAGCTTTATTCTCTCATTTCTTCCACCCTCTTCATGTGTTCTTTTACTTTCTTTAATTCCTCTATCTCCATGAGTACTTAGATTTATTTTAGTACTCGATCGAGATGATCCAAGGAAAAATAATTATCATAAAGTAATTTAGATTTTCTTCCTCTCTTCTTGGAAATACTTTCGATTTATCCTTGATTTTAATGAATGAGAATATATTTTCAATATATATAATTCTGGTTTTTGTTTTCGTTCTTTAGTTAGCCGAACAAGCTCGTAAGACGAATCGAACCTTCAAGGATAAAGAGAGTTGAATGCAACCCTTTAGAAAGGATGACATAAATCTCCCGGATTGGAGTCAAATCCAATAGAGGGGTTCACTTCGATAAGGCGAGTTTTAGGGGTTTCGATTCTAGAACGAGAGTTCGAATGATCAACCTAAACTCAGTTGAGCATATCCTCGAGAGAGGTACATTCATAATTCGGGAACCTCCACGGTCAAAGCAAATTTTTCAAGAGAGTTGGATTTCTTATTTCTTCTATTCTTATTCCGCGGTGATTCAAGGATCGAGTGCTAGTCGTTCTTTTAATTTTTATTTTTATTTTCCTTTTGCAAAATCACTCTCAATTTCTAATTGATAAGATAATAGAGATTTTCTTGAAGTAAGAGTACTCAACCGCCCCGAGTCTAATACGACCTTGGTTTTTATAACCTATACTACATTCGATACGGTACACTTGCCGTTATCGTTTGCAAGCATAGTTTTGCCCCATCAAGTTTTTGGCGCCGTTGCCGGGGACACGGTTGATATTTCGAAAAAAGAAATATTTATTAATTTTATCGTTCTCTTTCTTCTCCCCCTTTTTCTTTAAAATTTTAAAAAAAAATTAAAAAGCGCAATCTAAATTCTCGGAAAGTACGCTTTGGGCTTGAATTCCCATCATAGCCTCTAGTACCTTGCAAACCCTTCACCGGGTAGATCTTGGGAAGTCCGGGACTAATTTAACCCGCTTTTTGAAAAATATATATATATAATAAAAAAATTATTTGTTTTTTTAAAAAAATTCCATTCATTTGAGTAAAGGTTGTTTCCTTTTTATTTTTTTTAATATGAAGGAATCTGAATTGGCCGTTAAGGTTGCCGAGCTTCGAAACCAACTTTATCTCTTACAAGCCGCACAAGAACGCCAATTTAGTTGTCATTATTGTGGTGCGCCTCATCAAAGTGAGGAATGTTATTTACATTCTTATTATCGAAATAATTATTATGAAAATAATGTTCCTCAATTTTATTCAAATAATTTTGATAATAATTACGATCATAATTTTTCATCTTTTAGTGAAAATAATTTTTCTAATTTTAATGAGAATAGTTTTTCGGCATTCAATAATTGTTCTTCTAGCTCCGAAGTTGATTATTCCTCGTGGCAAGCTCACCCGGATAGTTCCCGGAGCAACGAAGATAAATCTTTAGATCCGAATTTTTGTTTTTCCTCTTATACACCGCAGTCTTCGTTTTCTAATTTGGGGGAAATTTTGCAGATCCAAATTGATACTTCCCCCCAAAATTTAGAGGAAAATAATTTTTCTAATTTTCACAAGAATAATTTTTTGGCCTCTAATAATTTGTCTTCTAGCCCCAAAGTAGATTATTCTTGGTGGCACGGTCACCCGGATAGTCTTCGGGGCGATGAAGATAAATCTTTAGATCCGAATTATTGTTCTTCTTTTGCGCCGCAATTTTCGTACTCTAATTTTGGGGAATAGCCATTTTTTCAATTTGATACTCCACCCCAGAATTTAGATGAGAATTTTCTTTCTTCTAGTGTTTTTCCTCGTCTTTGGAAAATTTAGTTATGGAGGAACATGATTGCTCATGTACTCCCATAGTTTCTTTTCCCAGTTATGAAGAAAAATTCTCTTACCAAGAAATTCTTAATGTTTTGGACACCCCGGATGAACTAGAAGAAGAACAAGTTTCTTCCCCTACTTCACCCGGATCTTCTTTTCTTTATCATGAATTTTCGCAAATCCCTTCTATTTTAATTCAACCAGAAATTCATAAAATTTTTGTGTCCGAAAATTTTATTCCGCTTGGTAATACGCTAGACTTTCCTAATGAAAATTTTATTTTAGAAAAGGAACAACTGGAGCTTAATTTTATATTTTCGCAAGCGCCTCCTCCTTGCGAAATCTTATCTGACAAGTTTAATTGTGATTATCTTTATACTAATAATTTCCAGGTTGAAGATGAGCCGTTGCTACCCCAATTAATTGATGATCCATATGCCGCTCATCTTTATAAATTCAAATCACCTCAGGTATGTATAGGTGATTTGGATTTACATATTCAAATTCAAGGACAAAAGGAGAATCACAAGATAAACGGAGGAGTAGTCGTGCGACTGACGCCGGCACATGCACCTCAGCGCGAATTTAGGAAGTTGCTTGTCCACCTCTCTTTTAAATTTCCTTTTTCCTAACACTAACCGTCTAGCTTAAAGACGGGAAAAAGAAAGCGCTCTTGGGAGGCACCCCTTTCCTATCTTTAATTTTCATGCATTTTTCTTTTAAAAGTTTATTTTTCAAGTGTTCTTCATACTTAGTTTTAAACATTGGGGACAATGTTTAATTTTAAGTATGGGGGTGTAGCTTAGAATTCCCTGTATTTTTAATTGATAAAGAAAAAAAAATTTAAAAAGAAATTAGATTTATTAATAATAATAAATATGCCTAGCCTTGTTGTTTTTATTGTTCTAGAAATTTAGTTTGAGGTTTGATTATAAGTATTCTTTCATTTTTTAATTTAGCTAATATTTTGTTTAATCAAAATTTGTTAAATTTAAATTTAAAGTAATTTGGTTTTAAGAAACATTTTATGTTTTTAATTCGATTAGAGAATTAATTTAGCACTACTTCTCCGTTTAATTTTAAATAGCTTCACTTTGTGGTAAATTGGCTAAACATCTCTAGATTTCTATTATATTCTCTTTTAACTTTAAGATCTTAGGAAATTTCATTCCACTAAAAAGTTGCTCTCAAAATAATTTAATTTATAAACTAGAAGTATTTCGTTACCCTTGGTAAACATATGTATTTTTTCTTTTTCCCCTATTGTTAGATCATATGTCATGGGAATAAGGAGATGTTAGTTCTTTATTCTCTGGTAAACATATGCAACCCAAAAATAAAAATGAAGAGAGAAAAAAATGTGTACATGTCGTGGAAATGATAGGATAATAGTCTATCATTCTCTGGTATTACATATACTTAAAAAAAGGGATTGAGAGGATAAAATTCATCACCCCAATCAAAAACCTCTTCATATCCTTTGTCTTCATTTTGGCATTTCGTTCAAACCCATCCCCAGCCAATTTCATTGTTTCTAGTCCTAAACTAAATTATTAAGAGAGCAATATTTTGGTAGGTGTCTTTTCCTTAAGATTCTTTTATGTTAGAGTGTCTATAATTTCAATCTAATTTTCTTTGAAAATTTCTATAATTTCGATTGCTAAATAGTTATCTTAGAAGTAGTTAGCTAAACAAATTTCTCTTTTTAAATTATCAACATGACTTATGACTTAATTCTTGAATTCCTAAAATTTGTTTTTGACTTATTCTTGGTTTAATAAAATTTTAGTCAATTAGAAATAATATCGATGTCTTGTAATTCTTTCCTCACTCTTTTGCTCTAGAATAGCAAAAACTCAAGTATGTGGGTGTTTGATGAGTATTTTTTGTACTCATCTTTTAGTATAATTTTAATATAGTTTTAATATGAATTTATATAAATTATATGTATTATCTTATCGAATTCATTTCTTTTTATTTCTTTAACTAATGTAAGCTTGTTTTATGTTTCTCAGGTTTCCTGGGCACTTTTGAGAAAAATTCCAAAGTACACGCCCATGGTCACGGGCGTGACAGCCTAGATGTGTTCCAGACCCAATTCCGCCACACCGGGGTCGTTCCGTGAAGATTCGCCAAGTACACGCCCCAGGTCACGGGCGTGACGAAGGGCGTGACCCAGTGACACGGCCACGACTCGCCACAACATCCAGAGCACGCCTGCCATGTCATTTAAAGTTACACGCCCCAGGTCACGGGCGTGACCTAGGGCGTGACATCAGGTCACGGGCGTGACATCCAGAGCACGCCTGCCACGACATCTTTATTTTGAAGATTATAATTGTAATGATTATTGAATGTATTGTTCAGAGGAAATTTGTGTAATTCTAATTTAAAGTTTTGAGAAACATGATTTTGTGAATAATGGTGATTTTGATTTTTGATTTACAAAAACTTTATGTTTCTTACTCCCATTATTAGGCTTAGTTAATATATTCGTATCCATATTCAACTTGCTTTTAGATATTGCTTGATATTGTAAATTTGCTCTGATACCACTTGTTGGATCGGTAAGCGCCCTTAGAAGGGGGTGAATAAGGGTTTTAAAAACTTATGTTATTTTGAATGACATGAAATAATGAGAGATTGAAATAGTGATTTAGAATGAAGATCTAAATTATTTTATAATGAAAGAGTAAGAAATAAACAATTTAGAGAGATGAAGAGTAAATCAATTTCATTACAAAAAGAGACATGATTATTATTGATAAAAATTGATTACAAAACTAGATTTCTATGACGCTAGAAATCAAAGGCGAATAAGTAAAAATCCCTTTTTGTTTTTTATCCCGATTCGAATCCCCACGAATCAGTGGCTTTAGCCTATCCTTCCCCGGATACGGCCTCAAGCGGCTCTAGTCAATCCTTCCCCGTATATGGCCTCAAGCACCCACTAGATCTACACCGTAGACCTAATCGCCAACAAAAGGCGAATTTCTTCCCTAAGTCCTACCCAGACCTAGTCGCCAACACGAGGCGAATTTATTACACGATTTAAAAGAGATGAAACAAATAACAACATTATAAAAACTCCCTATATGGATCTCTTAGAGAAGTAGACGAAGACTCGCAGAGTATGATCGTAGTCGATGCGGTCTTTCATCATAACAATGAAGCGTGTTGATATCTTCTCCAATGAAATCCTTAAGCCTCATGGATTTGTGGGAGTCTCTCTCCGAATCTTCCTCTATATGTTGTGGCACAAAGCTCTGGAATTTAGGATCATAAGATGATGAAGAAGACGGATCCAAGGGGTCCTTTATATAGCCTTGGAGCTAGCGCCAGCGCTATCGCTACCGCCGATGCTATCACGGATTAGGCAATATTCTCCACGTGCGTATCTTCATTTTAAGGCAAGCCGACCGCCTTCATCTTGTGCTTTGTGCTACCGTCTGCGCCAGTAGATACCGTCAGCGCTAGCTGCTACCGCCTGCGTTAGCTACTATCGCCTGGCGCTAGCACCTTCTATAACTGCTCCCGAAATTTTCTCTAATCAGATCTAGCGTCGGCGCTAGCGCTAGCGCCGGCTCTAGTGGGCATGTTGGAATTTTGGCTTCAAATTTGGGTGCAACCTTCTTATGTTATCCTCGAGTCATGTGGACTTGTTTTCCTGCACACTTAAACACACAAGATCAAATACACATAAGAATTGTTATTCTCAAACCTAGGAGATGCGGAAGACCATGTTCTAATAACTCAGACCGCAGATAAGAGATGAAGCTGTAGATGGGGGCTATGGAATTTGGCATGAGTTGCCCGCGAACAACTCCATAATGGTCGAAGACCGCCACCACTTCTAGCAACACAGGGAACTTTAAACCATTGTCGAAATGGTCTATGGGGATTGTTATCTGATTAGGAGAAGAAGAATTGATTCGCTCGTCATGGAGTAGAAGCCACGCGAGTAAGGAACTTCCAACCATATGCCTATCAACAAATTCGTCCAACTTTGCTTGAGTCAGACAACATTCTTTATGATCAATAGAATGAAAGGCCGAAGCCGCATCAGTCCGCACGGCTGCAATTTTATCAGACTGCATCGATTTGCTCTTAGCCCGCATCTTGAATTTTTTTGAACAAGTCTTCGGAATGGTTGATACTTATAGAGTTTGATGACATGCATATAGCAAAATCAAATCACGGGTAACTAACTTAACTGCGCGGTCAGAACCTGTGCATTCAAAGTATTCTGCGAAAATGAACCGCGGCTAACTATCCTAATCGCACGGCCAGAAACCTGCATAATCATGTTATTTCACAAACAGAAGACCACAAACATTAACACAAGTCGCGCGGCTTGCAAAACATTTCCAAGGCATCAAAAATACTAAGTATTCAAAAGCAGAAATTGCAAATTTGCAGCACAAGCCGAACAATCCATAGAGCAATTCAGACATCATGAATATTCAAAGGCATTAAACAATAAAAATGTCGTTAAAGCAAGCATTCAACGTTTGGGTTGTCCAAAGGACCGAATAAAAATATTATTACACACATTGTTTTTGAAAATAGGTCGTTCATGGCTAACGACGGTCTGGGAAAGGATCTTCTCGGTGAAGGCGCGTGACATGATCACCGGTTTGAAGAAGAGTAGCATACATTTGACTAATGTTATTATGAAGATGGTTGATAATACTATAAAGCTGTGCGGCATCTCGCTCTACTCGCGCAGCTGGAATCATGCGAGCAGGCAAGGCCGCGGCGGTCTCACCAGTAGTAGCAATCGGGTCGGCCACCCTGACCGCTGCGAGATTTGAGGTCTCCCCAGCTGCCTGGCGGCTCGACCCATGTCGTCCATCATCATTCACATTTGAAGGTCGTCGGCTCCTGATGAGTACTTTTTGTACTCATCTTTTAATATAATTTTAATATAGTTTTAATATGAATTTATATAATTTAAATGTATTTTCTTATTTAATCTGTTCCTTTTTAATTTCTTCAACTAATTTAAGCTTAGTTTATGTTTTGCAGGTTTTCTGGGCACTTTGAGTAAAAATGTCAAGTACACGGCCAAGGTCACGGGCGTGACCAGGGGGCGTGACAGCCTAGATGTGTTCCAGACCCAATTCTACCACCCCGGACTCATTCCGTGAAGTTTCGCAAAGTACACGCCCCAAGTCATGGGCTTGACCAAGGGGCGTGACATCCAAGTCACGGTCGGGACCCCGCCACCTGCTGACAGCACGCCAGCCACGTCATTTAAAGTTACACGCTGATGAGTCCCAATTATATACACATATTTGGACTCATCTAGGCCGATTATCTAGTCTATGCACTACATTTTATACATGTTTTCGTTCATATTAAATAGCCGTCTATTATTCCACGCTAAGTGCACTTCTAGGCTCGATGTGGTGTATTTTCATGTTCTTCATTCCTATTATCTTTCATGCTGTGTTTTGTGCCACTTTCAGTGGTTTTGATTTGTGTTTATGCTGGAACAGGGGTCGTGCAGGTGTTCCCGGTAAATCTATACAGGAACACTGCGCACGATCACTGGTTATACTGCGTACGACCACGGATCGTGCGTCGCTGATCGTGCGCATTCATTTGCAGCCCAAAGTTGCTTTCTGAATTTGGTCGTGCGTTGTTACGCACGGTCGTGCGTTCGATCGTGCGCTTTATTATTTTCTGCAGTTTTGTCTTGCAGGTTTTCGGGCACAGTGCGCACGATCACCAACTTCCAGTGTGCACAACCACTGGTCGTGTGCTACTAATCGTGCGCCCTGTTTTCTATAAATATACAGCCCACGAAATTAGGTCGGACAATCAATTCCAGCGCCGTTTTCACGCTCCAGTGCGCCAGTTTCGCAGCTCCATTGCCGCCCACCTTCAGGAGGTGCTCCGGGCTTATTCTTCACGCCAATCTTGAACCGGAGTATCCTCTAGGCCTCCTCCATTGTCCGTGCACCTCAAAAGCTCCATTTCAAGATACAACTTGCTGCATCCTTGGAGTTCTCCGGCGAGATCGTGGCCAAAGGCGATTTACGAAGAAGACGGGTCAATTAGAAGGAAGTGACAGTTCCTCTCCGTACCCCGGACGTCAGTCGTGGACCGAGCTCAAACAAGGCATGACAACCCTTGATTCCGACCGTGAATCCCGACAAGACTTCGTGCCTTGGTTGTAATCTCACCCCCTCTATTTTGTAGTATTTTATATCTTAATATTGTGTGTGTATGAACTATGATTGCAAAACCCTTATATTGCATTTTAGTACATTTCATGTCTATGTGAAATTATCTTGTGGTTTATGCAAGTGAGGAGCGCCCCCGTCCATTTTCCATTCCGCAATCGTGTTCATGTGCCGCACTAGCAATTGCTAGTGGCATGCTTGTCGACAAGGTGCTTGCGACCCTCACTCTGCATGCCTACTCGCCCATCCGCCTAGTGAAGCGTGGCATAGCGGCCCGTGTAATCCATTCGCCTAACGAAGCAGTGCGCTCAACGCCTGCACAGTTCGATTCTGCTTGCCTACTCGTCCATCCGCCCTTGCGAAGCAGCGCGCTCAAGGCCTTCCTTGTCTCCACCCCGCCAAGCGAAGCTTTGCATAGAGGCATTGCATAGGAGTAGTTGTAATATTTTTCTCTTTATTTCCGCCAACCAAAACCCCCGTTTCCGCATCCCATCCGATAAAAGGACTTCAATCTCAAGTCCTTTCTCGCTAGTTAGCTCCACCTTACTGTGTTCCTTCGAGATTCGATACTCGGGGATTACTCCTCGTTTTATATTACTTGAACGATCGGTACACTGCCGTTTCGTGTCGCAGTCTTGCTACCGCCTATAGCGGTGTGCTGAGATTTGCGCATCAAGTTTTTGGCGCCGTTGCCGGGGAACACAGACGTGTGAGTTTTCTGGAGAGGGAGAATCTGAGAGAGAATCCCTTCCATTTGTTTATTGCATCCTTTCTTTATTTTATTTCTTGTTATTCCTTTTTCCTGTTTTATATTAGGTTGCTTAGTAAATTATTGTTGGGTGTAGCATTTTGCACAATAGTGTTTTTCTTTTGAATCTTGTCATCTTCACACAATGTGGGCTTCATTTAATATTTGTTGTCGTTTGTTTGGAGATATCTCTCATGCTAGTGATAGATGTCCAAAGGGAGATAATAGCCCTAGCACTCAAGGACCAGCATATGGAGCACCGAGTTCGTCTGGTACTCCATATGGTGCGTGTAAGTGTTGGATCGTATGACGCCCTTAGAGGGGGGGGTGAATAAGGGTGTGTTTGAAATATAATTTTTCCTTAAGAATTTTTAAACAAGTTTTACTTTTCTAAAAATTACTTCTAAACAATTTCCAAAGAATGTGTTTTTTTTTTAATAATTCAAAAACAAATTTCTAAGATAAAGATTATGCCACCAAATATGTAATTAAAGAAAAGGACATAATTATGTTAATCATGAAATTTGCATACAATAAAAATGATCTTAACAATGCTTAAGATCAAGGCACAATTATGTTAATAAAAAATTCTACAATTTTGGTTTACCAATCCTTCTCCTAAGGATCGGAAGGCTATCACTTGTCTCTCCCAAGACCAAGCCCAAGCCTATCCTCTAGATCTTCCCAAGATCTAGACGTAGCACACAAGGCCACGATTTCCCACCAAGCCACGCAAGGACTTGGACGCTCCGCACAAGGAAGCGATTTTCCCCTAAGCCGCGCAAGGACTTAGACGCCGCACGCAAGACGACGATTTCTCCAACGATTACAAAATGAAAAGTGAATGAATGAAAATACAATATGAAAAACCCCCTTTAGAATTTCTGGACAAAAACAGCGAAGATCCCTTGAGACAGTCTCTTTGGAATGCGTGTGCAATCTTCGGCTTCGCTCTCTCTTTTCTCCTTCAAGGATGGGGATTTTCGTTCTCTGGAGCTCTCTGGACGATAACACTCAGGAAGGAGGCTTAGAAATCTGAAGAACTTGATTCCACGAAGTTTTGAGTCCTTTAAATAAAAAGGAGCTGTCGCCGTCCGATAGCCGCTGTCGCCGAAATCCGATATCTCCAGAGGCTGCCACGTGTCCCACTAAAATGAAGTTTCTGCGTCGTGTTGAGGTCGTGGTTGAGACGTGGGCTGTCGGATATCCGATAGCACTGTCGGATATCCGATAGCCAAGGTAACTGCTGCATGTCCTGGCGTTATAGGAAGATCGTGGGCTGTCGCCATCCGATAGCGATATCAGAAATCCGATAGATCCTAACCGTTGTGTGGTAACTGCTGCACGTCCTGGCGTTATCGAAAGATCGTGGGCTATCGCCATCCGATAGCGATATCGGAAATCCGATAGATCCTAACCGCTGCGCAGAGATCAAATAAACGCGCTGTCGGAAATCCGATAGCACTGTCGGAAATCCGATAGCTCAAATTTCTGGAAAATGTCATTTTGCTTCAATTGAAATCATGTTATTTTTGCACCTGTTATCTGCACACCATTAATCAAAAATAGGATCAAATACATTCGAGATTTGTTATTCTCAAACCGGACGAGTGCGGAACGCATGCTCCAACAATCTCCCCCTTTTGATAATAACAAATCCTTATAAAAAGAAATCGAATAAATCCAATTGAGATAGTGAAAAGTACTTATGTGTGTACAAGTGTTGTGAGCTTAAGATCTCCATGATCTTCCCCTTAATATGATCTCCCCCTTAATATAGTTCCTTCTAAAAATATTCTCCCCCTGCATATAAACTCCCCCTACATATATGCTTACTTAATTAATTTAGTATTTTAAGTGATTTAGTTGATTTAATTGATCTCTTTTTATCTTCTCCCCCTTTGATATTAACAAAAGATGAATATAGAGATGAGAGACTAGGAAAGAGTATTACAGAGATATGGTAGTCATGGAGAAAGAATATATGACAAGTTGGAGTACACTAGCGGAAGCTTTGTAAGTGATATGATAATGAGATAGGTAATCTTAGAGAGGAATCTAAGCATTCTAGTAATGTGTTATAATGTATAGAATCAAATAAACTTAACCATGATGAGATTCAATGTCTATATCATAGAGAGACACGGTGCAATATAGAAAATTGAATCGTTTCGGTCCAATTCTCATAAGAAGAAATTTTATAAATAACAATGAAGTGTAGTAGTGATTCTTTGAGAAAGAATACATATGAATATATTTAAAATATACATGATCATGGAATTGTTAAACATAACATAAATATACATAAAGCCCATACTTATGAACCAGAAACTTTGCAAATATACATAAAAGGACCATTTTTTTTTTTGCAAGACACTTTACAATTCTTTCCAAGGTGCTTAACCTCACAATGCTCATTAAGACTTATCAGGAGGCTAAGTAGTGCTTGGTGGATGATCCTTGTCAATTTTTATTTATTTCTTTCAACATGTTGGGCAAAAAGAATTTTTTGCATTTGAATTTTCCTCCCATTTGTTTTTTTTTTTTTTTTGAGGATTCATAGATGTTAAGGATCTCCGAATTCACTTGCATGCCATAAATGGTAAAAGTTGAATAAGTGCAAAGTATCAAAGGTGAAGGTGACATTTATGAAATGTATTTTGTTATGTTCGATCAATCATGATGTATGTATAGAATAAATTTTATTAATATGTATTACCAATGTAAGTGTTTGTGATTGCTCATTGTCATAGATAAAAGATTTCTTATACTTAGAGGCATGCGAAAACAATTCTTAATAACGATATGAAAGTGTCATCACAATGATATGGTAAGATTGAACATCATAAGCATGTGTTAAGCTATTGTTATGAATAATAACACATGAAGAATACTTTATGCAAGATACCAAAATTCTCATATTAGCATGTATAGAAACAGGGAATGAACAAACTAGTGAGAAAAAAAAATAAGTCAATTTTTGGGAGCTGTCGGATTTCCGATATCAATCTATCGCCATCCGACAGCTCAGAAAGTATAAAAAGACGTGTTTCGTCTTTTGACCGACACTTCTCTTCAATTTTAGGAGAAATTATGAGATCTAGAGCTTTAGGTGCCGGAAAACTTCAGATCTAAGGTGAGATTTGTTGGTTTTTCAAGTTTTGGTTAAAATTTCTCCAATAGTTTTGTGATTCTCATATTTCTCTTGATTTTCATGGAGTTTTTTGAAGATAAACTGGAGAAAGTTTAGTAGATCTAGATATTTTAGATCTTTGGTTGTATAAGAGATGTAGATCTTGTCTTTTGTAAGAGAAATTAGTATTTTTGTTGTATTTGTGTGGTGAAACAAGATTTTCCTTTTTTTTGTTGTTTTTGTGTAGATCTAGATGTTGATAGGTTCAGCTTTAGAGGAATAATGATGACCAAAAAAAAAATTTGAAGTGTTGTAGGAAGATGATGATGAATAGTGTTTTGCACTAAAGTTTTGATTTTTCAAAAAATATTAGAGTTGTTGAAGATTTTGTTCTGTGTGAAAAGTGTGTAGATTTGGGATAGATGGTATCGGAATTTGTTGTAAAATGAAAATTTTCGGCACCAAAAGAAATTTTTAGCTGTCGGATTTCCGATAGGTGGTATCGGAAATCCGACAGTGCCAGAATTGTTCCTTTTTGTTTGTAAAAATTTTTGTTGTCTTATGCAGATATGAGTTCAAGTTGGAGATCAAGAAGGGGTGAATCAGGAGATGCACATTCCTCTTATCAAAGTTACCCGGCCATTGAAAAAGCACAAATAGGAATTTCATAGATCGTGGAATTTGATCTCCCTAGGCATGAACGAGTCTAGTTTATGCTTGCTGAGGCAGGTATACTCTCTGTAATTATCCAAGACATTTTCTCCTCCTTTTTAGTCCGTGAATTTTACAATCATCTTGAGGATCCGGCATATACCGATCTGAATGGTGGAGTGAGATCCAAAATTCAAGGGCAATATGTTGAGATCACTCCATTTGATTTAAGAAGTGAATTTGGGTTAATGGAAAGTGAGAATGTCTTCGACATAGTGGAAAATTATAGACTTGAGAGAAATTGGGCGTGTATGAACATGTCTTTGCATGGAAATTCCACCAAAAATCTCATATCCACTATGACGACACTGACAGACGATGCTCGTCTTGTACAAGATATATTAAGGCACACTATTATGTTGAAGTCCGGTGATACGCATAGTATTACGGCTCAACTCAGTCTTGTGACTTATTATATAGTGGAGAAGGAGTTATTTGATGTAGCCGATCTATTGTTATCCATGATTCGTTATACATATCGCCTCAAAAATCCGGAGTGGAAAAAGGCACACACCCTCCCTTTAGGTGCGATTATCCAGCGTATTATATTCAAGAAATATGCATGGATAGATCAAAATTTTTATATTGGAGATTGTTGCCCGAAGATATATCAAACTTCGGATATTAAGGGTAAGAAAAGTCAACGAACGCCGCCGACTATGGAAATGAGAGAGCCTCCAATAGCACGTGGAGGTTCTATGCGGGAGGCACTCGACTCGTTCCAAATTAAGTTGGATAAACATATAGATGACTTCCAAGAGCATAGAAGATCATTCGAAGAACATAAGGTGGAGGTGAAAAAAGATCGGACCCGAATGCAAAAATTTATGAAGTTCCTTGTGAAAGGGCTGAAATTAAAGCCTACGCCTGCGGAAGCCGTGGAATGGGAGATGCCTTCAGAGGAGGAACCTCGTCGTCAATCGGTCAGTCAAGGTCGACGGAGGAAGACAGTAGTGAGGAGATCAGATTTTGATATTCCTGAAAGCAGTGGAGCTGGTAGTAGGAATGAGGAGGAGTCGGATTAAAGCGGAGTTCTGGAAGATATCGCCATCCGACAGCTCACTGTCGCCATCCGACAGCTGCACTGCCCAGATCCCTTTCTAATTTTCGGCATTTCTATGATCAGACATTATGATTAAATTTTTGTAATAATTTTGACTATGTGAACATGTTTGAGTTGGTGAATGTCTATTTTAAGAGATTGTTTTTCTTTTTAATATGTATAAGTTTTTGTGATGTTTTTTTTTTAAATTTTATAGGTTCTAAGTAGTGATATATTCATTGTGAAATGTCTAGGATTCCCAATTCTAGCCTAAGCATAGAAAAACGGGAATCCGGTAACGGTTTAGTGAATATATCCGCTAGTTGATTTTCCGTGCCTATAAAGTTGATTTTTATATTACCCTTCTTAATATGATCCCTTATAAAATGATGTCGGACATCTATATGCTTAGATCTAGAATGTAATATGGGATTGTTAGTTAAGTCTATAGCACTTTTATTGTCACACTTTAATTCTACACTACTTTGTTGCATGCCAAAATCTTCTAACGTTTGTGACATCCAAAGAGCTTGGGCACAACAACTACCTAGTGCAATATATTCGGCCTCGGTAGTAGAGAGGGCAACAGAATTCTGTTTCCTACTCGACCATGAAATAAGTGAAGGGCCGATAAAGTGACAAGTGCCACTAGTGCTTTTCCTATCTAAAGAACATCCCGCATAATCAGAATCCGAAAAAACCATGCAAAATAAAGGAATCATTATGAGGATACCATAAACCTAATTTTGATGTTCCTATGAGATATCTAAAAATACGTTTCACCACTTTTAAATGTGACTCTTTAGGATTAGCTTGAAATCTAGCACATAAACAAACGGCAAACATAATATCAGGTCTAGATGCGGTTAAGTACAATAAAGATCCTATCATACTTCTATAAAGGGTTTGTTCAATTGAAACACCACTTTCATCCTTTCCTAATTTTAGTGAAGTACTCATAGGAGTGTTTGCATGCTTAAGATGTTCAAATCCAAATCTTTTTAACATATCATGAATATATTTGGTTTGACATATAAAAATTCCATCATGTTTTTGTGTAATTTGAAAACCTAAAAAATATGAAAGTTCTCCAACCATACTCATTTCAAATTCATTTTTCATAATTTGAACTACTTCATTACACAACTCTTCATTAGTGGCTCCAAAAATAATATCATCAACATAAATTTGTAAAATAACTAAATCATGATCAATTTGCTTAATGAAGAGTGTAGAATCAGCACTTCCTATTTTATAATCGTGCTTTAACAAATATTGAGTTAATCGATCATACCAAGCACGAGGCGCTTGTTTTAATCCATAAAGCGCTTTATCTAATTTATAAACATAATTTGGATATTTCTCATTTATAAAGCCAGGGGGTTGTTCTACATAAACCTCTTCTTTTATATACCCGTTTAAAAATGCGGTTTTGACATCCATTTGATATAATTTAAATCCTTTAAAACACGCAAATGCAAGAAATATCCTAACCGCTTCTAATCTTGCTACAGGTGCAAAAGTTTCATCAAAATCTACCCCTTCAATTTGTGCATAACCTTTTGCAACTAATCTGGCTTTATTTCTAACAATTCTAGATTCATTATCCATTTTATTTTTAAAAATCCACTTAACACCAACTACAGGACGATTTTTGGGTCGTTCTACAAGATTCCAAACCTTATTACGTTCAAATTGATTAAGTTCTTCATTCATAGCTAAAAACCAAAATTCATCATTTAAAGCGGTGGAAACATCTTTTGGTTCTATTTCAGATTTAAGAAGATCATTGTCTTTTAAGCTTTTTTCAAAAAATTTGCAAGTCTTTAAAAATTCAGAAAACAATTCATCATAGGTTGGAGGAGTTACCTCAGTGTCGCTTTGGACACTGCATTCGTCATCAGATATGATGCTCTTTCCCATTAAGCATATGTTGGCCTCCTCTTCTTTACTTGAGTCGGAACTGCTTGCATCCTCAGAAGTAGTATCATCCCAGGTTTCCGCCTTCAACACCTTCTTCGACCCTTTGTGCTTCTTTTCTTTAAGTTCTTTCAAGTACTTTGGACACTTGCTTCGAATGTGTCCTAACTTCTTGCAGTGATAGCACTCTGGTGGCGGTCTCTCTTCCTCCTCATCGCCTTCCTTTCCTTTTTTCTTCCTAAAGGTCTCCTTCTTAAAATACTTCTTAAACGAATTCCTTCTCTCCGGATTTTTCATAAATTTTCTAAATTTTTTAACAAATAAACTTTCCTCATCTTCTTCATCCTCCTCAGAATCACTAGCTTCTTCCTTCTTTGATCTTAGAGCCAATCCCTTCTTCCTTGGCTCCATATACTCTTGTTGTTGAATTTTTAGTTCAACTTCATGAGTTTTCAAGTTCCCAATGAGGCTCTCCAATTGTAAGGTCTTAAGATCATGTGACTCGGAAATTGCAGTCACTTTAGGATTGAACTTCGGGGGAAGTGATCTTAAGATTTTCCTTACCAAATCTCCATTTGAGAACACCTTTCCTAGCACCTTTGAGTCGTTCACGATTTTTGTAAATCGTGTGTACATCGTATCAATCTCTTCATCTACCTCCATTTTGAACCTTTCAAATTCAGATTCCAGTTGAAATAGCTTTGAATCCTTTACCTGCGAAGTACCTTCATGAGAGATTTCTAATAAATTCCAAATTTCAAATACAGTATTACAAGCACAAACTCTATTAAATTCAGTGCGATCTAGTGCGCAAAATAAAGCATTCATGGCTTTTGCATTGTTCTTACATTTTAATTTATCGTTGTCATCCCACTTGTCTTTGGGCTTATCCATAGTTACTTCTCCTACAACATATGTTCGAGAAGTGTAACTGGATTCTACCATATTCCAGACTTCTATATCTAGCGCAATTAGAAAACAACGCTTACGTGTCTTCCAATAATTATAGTCTGTGCCCGTAAAAAGTGGTGGCCTACTAATTCCTTGCCCCTCAACGAACGCGTGATCGTTGTGCGCCATTATTCCCGGTGGTAAAACCGTTTTGGAGTAACCTAGCTCTGATACCACTTGTTGGATCGTATGACGCCCTTAGAGGGGGGGTGAATAAGTGTGTGTTTGAAATATAATTTTTCCTTAAGAATTTTTAAACAAGTTTTACTTTTCTAAAAATTACTTCTAAACAATTTCCAAAGAATGTGTTTTTTTTTTTTTTAATAATTCAAAAACAAATTTCTAAGATAAAGATTATGCCACCAAATATGTAATTAAAGAAAAAGACATAATTATGTTAATCATGAAATTTGCATACAATAAAAATGATCTTAACAATGCTTAAGATCAAGGCACAATTATGTTAATAAAAAATTCTACAATTTTGGTTTACCAATCCTTCTCCCAAGGATCGGAAGGCTATCACTTGTCTCTCCCAAGACCAAGCCCAAGCCTATCCTCTAGATCTTCCCAAGATCAAGACGTAGCACACAAGGCCACAATTTCCCACCAAACCACGCAAGGACTTGGACGCTCCGCACAAGGAAGCGATTTTCCCCTAAGCCGCGCAAGGACTTAGACGCCGCACGCAAGACGATGATTTCTCCAACGATTACAAAATGAAAAGTGAATGAATGAAAATACAATATGAAAAAACCCCTTTAGAATTTCTGGACCAAAACAGCGAAGATCCCTTGAGACAGTCTCTTTGGAATGCTTGTGCAATCTTCGGCTTCGCTCTCTCTTTTCTCCTTCAAGGATGGGGATTTTCGTTCTCTGGAGCTCTCTGGACGATAACACTCAGGAAGGAGGCTTAGAAATCTGAAGAACTTGATTCCACGAAGTTTTGAGTCCTTTAAATAAAAAGGAGTTGTCGCCGTCCGATAGCCGCTGTCGCCGAAATCCGATATCTCCAGAGGCTGCCACGTGTCCCACTAAAATGAAGTTTATGCGTCGTGTTGAGGTCGTGGTTGAGACGTGGGCTGTCGGATATCCGATAGCACTGTCGGATATCCGATAGCCAAGGTAACTGCTGCATGTACTGGCGTTATAGGAAGATCGTGGGCTGTCGCCATCCGATAGCGATATCGGAAATCCGATAGATCCTAACTGCTGTGTGGTAACTGCTGCACGTCCTGGCGTTATCGGAAGATCGTGGGCTATCGCCATCCGATAGCGATATCGGAAATCCGATAGATCCTAACCGCTGCATAGAGATCAAATAAACGCGCTGTCGGAAATCCGATAGCACTGTCGGAAATCCGATAGCTCAAATTTCTGGAAAATGACATTTTGCTTCAATTGAAATCATGTTATTTTTGCACCTGTTATCTGCACACCATTAATCAAAAATAGGATCAAATACATTCGAGATTTGTTATTCTCAAACCGGACGAGTGCGGAACGCATGCTCCAACAGTAAGTCCTATGGCTATTCTGCCGAGCCTTTACCGTCATACTTCTTTTCGGCTTCAGCACCTGCTGTGCCAAAGAAGCCCGCAAGGCAGTGCTTATTTTGTCAGAGCACGGATCATGCCTTGAAGGATTGTGCTGCATTCCATCGCCAATTGGACGAGGATGACGAGCCGGATATCCGGATCGTCCCGACTCATGTTTCTGGCAGCACACCTTCAACATCTGGTTATGTGCCCATTTCACCTTCAAGCTTTGAAGGGTATGGCGTGGACACAGTCACCAGATGTGTGGCTGATCTAGGTTCTGACATGACTGAGCCCATCTCCCCTGTCTATATATCACCATGCATGAACTTGATTCTTCATGAGGAATCGGTGCTCGACTTTTATCCGAGCATTATTCTTCCCCATGTTGTGCATACTACTATACTCGTCTCTGACGACATTGTTGATGATGTGTTGCAGGATGAGGCTGGCGATCTATGTGGTATGCCTACTCCTATGGAAGAGGACAACCTTCTAGGTGAAGAGGAGTTTTCCTCAGCACCGGTGGAGGAAGTCCAAATCTTGGGCATGGCCACTGTTGATCCCGCCGAACCTTGTAGCATTGATGACAATGCAAACATTATTTTACTTCCCCAACCAAATGGGAGTGAGACCGGGACCACTCCCCCAATTGATTTCCATTTATGTTCTTCTTCTTCTTTATTTCTTGATCCCCTTTCTTCATCTGCGCCTGTGCAGGTTGAGTCTTCACAGGTACTTCAGGAGGACTTGGAGCATTATGCTCAAGTCAAGGATGAGAGCATCCTCTTAGGTGAGGAGGTTGATTCCCCCTCCATAGAGGAAGCCTCATTCATTGCCTTCTCCTCCTGCTTCCTCCCGGGAGATGACACCTTGTTGGGCAAGGATTTATTTTGTGGTGAGACGAGTGAGGACCAGCTCTCCTCCTCTTCTTACTTCCTATTCCCGCTACCTGTGTTCAGCAGGTATTTTTATTTAGGTAGGGGAGTAACTGTTCTATCGCCGTATCGGTACCCGTTACCGACACGCATATTAGAACAGTTACCAGTTCATTTTCTCTTTCATACGCCCATTAGCTAGAACTGTTATGTTTTTAAATAAGTCGTGCTGGGAGGACAATAACCCCAGTAGTTATCTTACTTTTCTTGCAATTTCAGTTTATCTAGTTTGTTTAGTTAGTCTTACTTTATTTTAGTTTGTATATTTTCTTTTGTTTTTGCGGAGCTGACCCCTGCAGGTGTTCTTCTGGATGGATGCTGCAGCTAGGTCTAGATTTAAACGCCAATCTTCCGGTATGCTCACTTGCTGAGCATTGGGTACTCTCTTTCCCTAGCTTTATTCTGAATTTTATAGTCATATTTTGCATTAGATTGTTTAGTTTAAGTATGGGGGAGAGTAGTTTTTTTTACCCGCTCACGTGCACTATTGCACTGCATGCTAGAAGTATTTCTATTTCATTTATTTAGTATTGCTCATTGCACACCACAACACCCACATGAGCGCGCACTTATCCGTTAGCACGTAGTGAGTCGAATTTGTCTCTTCGTGTGATTTGAAAAATCATTGTGCTGGCTTAGGATTATGAGGCGGAGTAAAATGTTGACTCCTAGAGTGCTCCTAGTCAAGTGCTCATGTCTCGCATAGAAATTTGTGTAGATTCAATTTCTTTTTATGCTTTTAGTTTATATCTTTCTATTTGTGTAGATATTGTTTACTTTACTCAAAAATTGGTGAATCCGGTGTGAATCAAACGGTAGCATAGGAATGTGTGTAGACGTTCATTAGCCTTGTATTGCCCGAGTCGGGAGAAAGGATTATCTTTCTCAGTGGCTAAGAACTTGCCCCAAGCGACTTTTGAAGCATGGGTACATGGTTAGTCAATTGCGTGAATGTGATATAGGCCATCATTTTGGCCCGGTTGAGCTTTTGAGCCATTCCTATCATCTTATCCTCGTTAGCCCAGTTGTGTCTACCCTTTCTTTGATTCAGCCCCACTTTTATCTCACCAAAGCCTAAAAGCCAATCCTAGTCGCACACCCAAATTTGAGCTTTGGTTGTTTATTATTTTCATGATTGGGGTGTTGATGTTGTGATATTTTTGTGAAAATATGGATGCGCTTCATCGCTCATTTTGCTGAATATGTTTTGGAAAGAAAAGAAAAGAAAAGAAACAAAAAATAAGAAAAAGAAAAAAAAAGTGAGAAGAAAAGAAAAAGAGATGAGCTTAAGTGAAAAATCTTTTTGTATAAATTTATGATTGGGAGTAGGCGGTGCACACACCCATGTTGTCAAGTCCAAGTCTGGGGGTGTGGTGTACCCGTTGGTCTTTTTGTGGTGCTTGAGGATAGTTTTATGTGCTAGCTCATTTGGGTTTTGTGCTTGAGCCGTCGTTTTTATCATTGTATACCTCACCCAAACCCAAGCCTCATCTAAAACCTAAAGTCCTATTGATTCACGCATTTGAGTCAAACCTGTGTCGTGGAGGCGGTGCGAACGGGCAAGCTTATGGTCACCGACATTGATGGATTTCAATGGAGGTTGTCTCGAGCCCCGATCTTTGGCAATGCTCATCTCAGCGTTCAGTTTACTTTCTTCCTATGTACGACCTTATGATTCACCGTGATTCACTTTTTGAGTAAATGTAATATATATACGCCCCTAGAAAAGTATAAACTAATATGTATAATTAGGAATTTTGTCTACTGTATTTCTACGCGCATGAGCATGCGACTTCGCATGGTACTCCGCTTTACAATTTCTATGTCAGCTTATGTTTTTCTTGTCCGCGTAAGAGATGGTTTGCTCGGGACGCGCAAATAGGTAATTCTGGGGGTGTGATGAGTCCCAATTATATACACATTTTTGGACTCATCTAGGCCGATTATCTATGGATGAAGGAGGAGGTCGAGAGGAAGCTCCGGCTCAAGATTGGCATGAAGAACAAGCCCGGAGCACCTCCTGGTGGTGGAAGATGATGCAGGGGCGGAAGAGGCGAATAGGACTCGAAAACGGCGGAGCAGAATGGTCGTCTGACCTAATTTCGCGGGCTGGATATTTATAGAAAATAGGGCGCAAGATCAGTGGCGCACGACCAACTGATCGTGCGCACTGAAAGCTGGTGATCGTGCGCTCTATGCCCGAAACCTGCAAAACAAAACTGCAGAAAAAACATAAAGCGCACGACCGTGCGCACGATCGTGCGTAGCAAACGCACGACCAAACTCCGAAGCTGTTTTTGGGCAGCAAATGAACGTGCACGATCAGAGGCGCACGATCAACTGATCGTGCGTGAAGGAAACGCACGATCAGTGGCATTTCAGGCAGAAATTGCCCCCAAACAGACTCCGAGCATCACACGATCCCTTGAACCTGCATGAAAATGTCCAGGACCACTGGAATACAAGGAATCACACCAAGAATGGGCATACATGTGCACTAAGAGTGGAATAATAGACGGCTATTAAATATAAATGAAAACAAGCCTAAAGTGTGGTGCAAAGACTAAAAAATCGGCCCAAATGAGTCCGAAAATATATATATAATTGGGACTCATCACATACACTTTATACATGTTTTCATTCATATTAAATAGCCGTCTATTATTCCACGTTAAGTGCACTTCTAGGCCCGATGTGGTGTATTTTCATGTTCTTCATTCCTATTATCTTTCATGCTGTGTTTTGTGCCACTTTCAGTGGTTTTGATTTGTGTTTATGCTGGAACAGGGGTCGTGTAGGTGTTCCCGGTACAAATCTGTACAGGAACACTGCGCACGATCACTGGTTATACTGCGCACGACCACGGATCATGCACCACTGATCGTGCGCATTCATTTGCAGCCCAAAGTTGCTTTCTGAATTTGGTCGTGCGTTGTCACGCACGGTCGTGCATTCGATCGTGCGCTTTATTATTTTCTGCAGTTTTGTCTTGCAGGTTTTTGGGCACAGTGAACACGATCACCAACTTCCAGTGCGCACGACCACTGGTCGTGTGCCACTGATCGTGCGTCCTGTTTTCTATAAATATACAGCCCGCGAAATTAGGTCGGACAATCAATTCCAGCGCCGTTTTCTCGCTCCAGTGCGCCAGTTTTGCTGCTCCATTGCCGCCCACCTTCAGGAGGTGCTCCGGGCTTATTCTTCACGCCAATCTTGAACCAGAGTATCCTCTAAGCCTCCTCCATTGTCCGTGCACCTCAAAATCTCCATTTCAAGATACAACTTGCTGCATTCTTGGAGTTCTCCGGCGAGATCGTGGCCAAAGGCGATTTACGAAGAAGACGGGTCAACTAGAAGGAATTGACAGTTCCTCTCCGTACCCCGGACGTCAGTCGTGGACCGAGCTCAAACAAGGCATGACAACCCTTGATTCCGAACGTGAATCCCGGCAAGACTTCGTGCCTTGGTTGTAATCTCACCCCCTCTATTTTGTAGTATTTTATATCTTAATATTGTGTGTGTATGAACTATGATTGCAAAACCCTTATATTGCATTTTAGTACATTTAATGTCTATGTGAAATTATCTTGTGGTTTATGCAAGTGAGGAGCGCCCCCGTCCATTTTCCATTCCGCTATCGTGTTCATGTGCCGCACTAGCAATTGCTAGTGGCGTGCTTGTCGACGAGGTGCTTGCGACCCTCACTTTGCATGCCTACTCGCCCATCCGCCTAGTGAAGCGTGGCATAGCGGCCCGTGTAATCCATTCGCCTAATGAAGCAGTGCGCTCAAGGCCTGCACAGTTCGATTCCGCTTGCCTACTCGTCCATCCGCCCTTGCGAAGCAGCGCGCTCAAGGCCTGCCTAGTCTCCACCCCGCCAAGCGAAGCTTTGCATAGCGGCATTGCATAGGAGTAGTTGTAATATTTTTCTCTTTATTTCCGCCAACCAAAACCCCCGTTTCCGCATCCCATCCGATAAATGGACTTCAATCTCAAGTCCTTTCTCGATAGTTAGCTCCACCTTACTGTGTTCCTTCGAGATTCGATACTCGAGGATTACTCCTCGTTTTATATTACTTGAACGATCGGTACACTGTCGTTTCATGCCGCAGTCTTGCTACCGCCTATAGCGGTGTGCTGAGATTTGCGCATCACACGCCCCAGGTCACGGGCGTGACCAGGGGCGTGACATCCAGTCACGGGCGTGACTCGCCCCGCGCTCCTTCCCGCCGAAGTTTCCCGCTAGCAGCAACTTTTAAAGCTTACACGCCCTATGTCACGGGCGTGACCTAGGGCGTGACACGTACGAAATGCCTGCATTGAAGTCAGAAGGCGCCCTCTCCGCACCAGCATCGATCACGCTCCTTACACGCCCTTGGTCACGGGCGTGACCAAGGGCGTGTAACGTCAAATTTCTGCCTATTTAAAGGGAGCTTCTCCAGAACTTCAGGGACGAATTTGGAGGACTAGAACTTTCATTTCTTGTATTATTTTCATGTTTTAGTAGTTCTTGTAATCCTCTTTCTTTATGCAATTTGTATTTTCAATTAAATAGTTTGTAGCTTCCTTTTCATAGTTTGTAATTTCTTTTATCAATAAAATAGTTTTATTTTCTCATTCTTCTCTTTCTTCATTGTTTTATTTTCTTGTTGCAAACCAACTCAAAGTTTTAATTGATAAGATAATAGAGATTTTCTTGAAGTAAGAGTACTCAACCGCCCCGAGTCTAATACGACTTTGGTTTTTATAACCTATACTACATTCGATACGGTACACTTGCCATTATCGTTTGCAAGCATAGTTTTGCACATCAAGTTTTTGGCGCCGTTGCTGGGGACACGGTTGATATTTTGAGAAAAGAAAAATTTAATAATTTTATCATTCTTTTTCTTTCTCGCTCTCCTCCTAAAAATTTTAAAGAAAAACTTAAAAAGCGTAATCTAAATTCTCGGAAAGGACGCTTTGGGCTTGAATTCTCATCACTGCCTCTAGTACCTTGCGAGCCCTTCACCGGGTTGACCTTGGGAAGTCCGGGACTAAATTAACTCACTTTTTGAAAAAAATTATATGAATATATTTTTTTTAATACAATAAAATTCCATTCATTTAAGTGAAAGTTGTTTTCTTTTTTTATTCTTATTATGAAATTAGTAGAAGCAGTCGTTAAAATTACCGTGCTTCGAAACCAAATTGAACTCTTACAAGCCGCACGAAGGCGCCGGTTTAGTTGTTATTATTGTGCTGCGCCTCATCAAAGTGAGGAATGTTATTTACATTCATATTCTCAAAATAATTTTATTTTCTCATTCTTCTCTTTCTTCATTGTTTTATTTTCTTGTTGCAAACCAACTCAAAGTTTTAATTGATAAGATAATAGAGATTTTCTTGAAGTAAGAGTACTCAACCGCCCCGAGTCTAATATGACCTTGGTTTTTATAACCTATACTACATTCGATACGGTACACTTGTCCTTATCGTTTGCAAGCATAGTTTTGCTCATCAGCTCCCGCCAACTTCCCTAGTCAAATGCTGATACTTCTCCCTATAGTACTTGCAATCGTCCTCGAGCTTCAGAATCTCTTTTTCGTCCTCTCACGGTCAAAGCAGCGTTCTGCTCCTACAGCGCCCTTTCTTTCTCAAGCCTCTCCCTCCTCTCGGCCTCTAGCGCAGCCCGCATATCTTCTTCTTTCACCCACGCGGCCTCAGTCTGGTCGTCGAGGTCTTTTACTTTCTCCTTCAAAATAACAAGGAGACCCTTGAAGTCGGCCAGCTCCTCCTCCCCTCCAGTATTCAAGTTCAATGAAAAACTTGGCGCTGGTGGAAGCAGTGGAGGAAGACTAGCCTCCAAGTCGCTCGGCTTCATGCTTGGTTCGGAGTCACATCTGCATTGAAGAAAATGCGATTAGAATAGTCAGGAGCACAACTTAATGAAAAAGGAGTACAACGGAATTGAGACCGCTCATTTTGATGTTTTCTCGCTTACTAGCCGCAACCACAAGATTAAAATTCGGATATAGAGGCCGCCTAGATTGTTCGGGGTCCATCCTTTGGTACTGCTCTCTCCAAAGTCTTTCATTTTGCCTTTGCTTACTAACGGAAGTTTGAACCGCGGATAGGAAAAAACTCGACGGCGGGTTCAATATCAAGTCGTTTAGCTTTTTCCGAGGCCGCGTTTTGAAAAAATGGACAGGGCGATAGCCCGCAACTTCTTTACCTTTTACAAGGGGGTCTGACGACCGCCGCTTATCCAAAGATCACCTCAGATCCTCCGCCTTCGCATTCATCGTCCTTAGTCCGCTTTCCTTAAAGGCATCCATTCTCAAAGCGGTCTCCTCAGGTTTAGTCGCATCCTCGCCAGGATGGTCGGCTTCGCTCATGGTCGCAGGGGTGTCGAGCAGCTCGTCTTGCGTCTGCAGGGCATCCATATCATTGAGGATATCGCTAACGCTTAAGCTGGCTGCAGAGTTGAACGGCAACTCATTTGGCTTATCTGGAGGAGTGACTTGCCCCTCAGTAGCCTCCTTCTCGCGCAGTTTATGCTGGAGGCTGGTGGTGCCCGATCTCACAGAGACTGTCTTGTTCTTGGCCTTCATCTTCTTTGTCTTCCTCATGATTCTTTCAGCCATCGATTCGGCCCTTTTCCTCTTCTTGACGGAATTCGGGTCGGCTTGCTGAGACCGGCTGGAATTATCTTCAACATCCACCACCGGCGTGGAACCTTTTTGTTCGGCCGGCTTGGGGGAGTCAACTACCCTTTCTCCGTCATCCACTTTCAAATGAACGACCCCAGAGGGAGAAACTATTATATCAAAAGGACTGCCGCCCGCGGTCTCTGAAAGGACAGCATCAAAACCCGCCTTGCTAGAGGGAGCCGGGCGATCAACTGGGGGAGGGTTGGAACAAATCGCCAAGGTGTCCTGGTTGACCGTTTTCTGTGTGGTAGCGACCGTAACAGTTAGATCGGTCTTTTCAGACCGATGGGTCTTCTTCTTCTTCTGGAGGTCTTTTTCTTTCCCCTCGCAGTCTAGAATCTTTGACATCAGATTCACCATTTCTGTAGAAGGTCTTACAGTCCGGAAAAGTCTGACCGCGCAAACAGTCAAAGAGTAAACTAGTAAGTGACACAAGAACTTTTAACGTGAAAACCCCAGAAATAGTGAAAAACCACGCGGCCGGAGCTGTGACAGCCAACATTCACTATCTTCTAGGGGTTACAATCAGGTACTTAGAATTTGAGTGCGACAGGCCGCCGCTCGTTACAATAATAGGGAGAGAAAAAAAGAACTCTGAAGGTGACAGACCACCTCTAGGAAAGCTAAGCTTTTTTCCTTCTGAGAATGGTGGAGAACAAAAGTGAGAATGCTCGGGAGAACAAAAGTGAGAATGCTGAGTCGCCTTTCGGGAGAAAGGAAATCTTTAAGTCCACAAAGGAGATCTTCAAGCGCCGAAGGAGAATTCTGAGGAAATCTTCAAAGAAGCTCTCCCGGGTGCAGAAGGCAAGGTCCCCTAAAATGAAGTCTTGCGGCTCCTTTTATAGCTTCAGCCGGGTGTAGCCCGGTAATTTTGCAGTCGTAACCACCATAACCACCTGACGGGCGAATCACGCTGGTCGATTCGGAGCACACGGATCGCCATTTTTCATAAATGACCGTCTCGCCCTTCGGTCAGTTTGGGCAGTTTGGGCAGTTCGGGCAGTTTCGTTGAAGGTGAAAAAGGCGACGAGCTGTTGCTGCAATTTGAGAATTTAGAAAGACAAATTCTGAGCGTGCCGGAAATGCGAAAGTGCTCTGAGCGCGCTCAAAAGCATTCTGTGCGCGCAACGAACGGGGATGCATTCTGAGGGCGCAAAGAAGCATTCTGAGCATGCAACGAACACGGAAGTGTTCTGGGCGCGCTGCGAGCGCGAAGCGTTCCGAGCGAACGGAGGAACGGGGAGTCGTGCCCCCAAAGAGGAATTTGGCCCCGATCGCACCCGCTGAGGGGCGCGACCTCGACCGAACCTTCTACGAGCCCTCTGCAGAAGGGGGGAGGGGCTCGGCTGCACCCCGATGCGGAGAGGGGTGCGGCTTTGTCGTATCCTTGCCGCACCACCTGGGGGTGCAGCTTGGCATGGTTAGGCCGTGCCCCCGTGATGGGGGGTGCGGTTAGCCCGCGCTTTGTTGAGGAGGGGGCATGGTCTTGGTCGTGCCTGGCGACGTCGGAGCGTGACCTATTTGTAGAAGATTTTCCTATTCTTGCGGTCGTGGGTTGGATTTTATCCCCACTAACTCCATTCCCTCTTGGTAGGGCTTTCTCTAAATGCACCCCAAGGCTATGGATGAACATCAACTTTATGGGTGCACATCATAAGCCCCCCAAATCTTCGGATCCCGAATTAGCACATGAAGGAGTTCGGAGGTTTTTGGCTTTTCTGCGGAGTTTCGACTATTGACTTCTTTGTGCCACGCGTCGGAAGTCGTTGCTCGGCTCTAGTTGTGGGAGAAACTTCTATCTCTCCTTGATCGGCTGCGGGTTTGCTGCCCAGCGATTGTGTCGGAGATTGCGGCGAGCTTGCTGTTTAGCGTTGATACCTTAGTAGCTCGATGGTTTTTCGTAAAATAACGGATGAGTCTGCTCGAGTCGGAGCTCGTGACTTTTTCATAGTAGATTATAAATTTGCGCGAGTCTGGGCTCGCAGCTTTTACATAATGAAAAATTTGTTTGCGCGAGTCTGAGCTCGCGGCTTTTTTATATTAAAAAATTAGTTTGTTTGAGTCTGAGCTCGCCGCTTTTTTAAATAATAAAAGATTAATTTGCGCGAGTCTGAGCTCGCGGCTTTTTTACATAGTAGAATATAAATTTGCGCGAGTCTGGGTTCGCGGCTTTTACATAATAGAAAATTAGTTTGCGCGAGTCTGAGCTCGCGGCTTTTTTGTTACATAATAGAAGTTATGTTTGGTCGGTGAATAGCGGGCGTATTCAAACCGTGGACGAACGTAAGAGGGGCAGGCCCTTACGACGCTGGGACCTGACTGCGGAGGAGAAGGGAGAACCTTCAATCGATGACAGTGAAAGATTGTTGTGAGCGCGCTGCCCGGAGGCAGATGCTGTTCATTAGCGCACTGCCCGAAGGCAGGTGCTGCTCATTAGCGCACTGGCCGAAGGCAGGTGCTGCTTATTAGCGCACTGCCCGAAGGCAGGTGCTGTTCATTAGCGCACTTCCCGAAGGCAGGTGATGTTCATTAGCGCACTGCCCGAAGGCAGGTGTTGTTTATTAGCGCGCTGCCAAGAGGCAGGTGATGTTCATTAGCGCCCTGCCTTGAGGCAGGTGCTATTCATGCAAATGGACGTCTTTACGTAGTTTCGATAGCGCAAGATATGACATGTTTGAAATGATTAACTTTAAAAACTATTAGTCGTAGTGGCAATTTACACAAAGTTTTTATAGAAACAAAGTTGGCAGAATATTTCAGTGGTGCTGGTAGAGCCCCGCTGATGGGTATGAAGCTTTCTCCTGGGATGACTGCCTTAAGGGTTGCCCCCCAGTCCTTCCTGGTGAGTTGTTGGATGATCTCCTGCTGGCTGAATCGGTGCTTAGCCTCGTAGAAATTTCCCCAGTTTGCCTTGTTGGACGAGACGCTCGATTTCATCCTTAAGCTTGGAGAAATTTTCTGTGTCATGTCCTTGTCCACGATGTAACTCACAATATTTTGTCTGGTCCCCCGCGTTTTTAGCGAGGGGTCTGGGCTTACGGAGCGCTTCGTTGCCTTTGATTGCGTAAAGTACGTTAGTCTTGGTAGTGTTCAGGGGAGTGTAGTCTCGATGCTGACGAGATTCTCGGTCTCGGTTGGGGTTGTCATGATGCTTGTTGTTCTTATTGGGAACCGTATGCGGTAGCGGCTCCTCTTTCTTTTCAGGCTCCCCTCGAACTGCCGGCAGTGCGCTTCTTTTGCCTCATCTACCGCAATCTGAGCCTCGACTCGCTGAACGAGGTCTGGATAGCTAGGCACAGTTTCTCGCATCAGTGCGAAGTAGAAGCCACTAGGGCGGAGCCCTCCAAGGAAGACTCCTCGCAGGAGCTCGGGGTCGACCCCCGAGATTTGTCGAGCCTCCGAGGTGAAGCGTCGGAAAAAATCCTTGAGAGTCTCTCCATCATTCTGGCGGATTCCTGAGAGATGGGAGGGATCTCGGACAATCCTACGATTGGTGATGAACTGGTCCACGAACTGCTGCGCCATTTCTGCGAAGTTGTTGATGGCCCCATCCCGCAGGGAGTGGAACCAAGTGCGCGCTTGTCCTTTCAAGGTTGCTGGGAACACTTGACAGAAGAGCTGATCTAGAGCGTTGTAGAGTCTCATGATGGTAGCGAAGTGGTTGACATGTTCTAACGGGTCGTCCGTCCCGTCGAATGTTTCGATGTTGGGAAGCTTGAAACCATTCGGAATTGGATAGGCTAAGACCTGAGGCGATAGTGGGGAGCCGTGGTGCACGGGACGGCAGGAGAGAGCTGTGAGTCGCCCCACCTGGTCGTACTCTTCCGATATCATGTCGCGTATCTCTTCTCGAGTGGCTCTTCCCATCAATTGTCCATGGAGACCTCTTCCCTGGTGCTGGCGATGGTGATCAGCTTCTGGTCTTCTGGGTGGCCAAGCAGGATGGGTGGAGCTTGCTGCGTCAGAGAATTCTTCTGAGGCTTCTTCTTCTTCTTGAACGACCTCCTCATTCGGATCATGATTCGGAGACGGAGGAGGCGGAACGTTCAATGCTGGAGGTTGAGCGGGAGCTCGAGGAGCCCCATGATTTCTTACGAGAGCCAGCATCTCGGTTTGTTGTTCTTCCATTTGCCGCATGCGCCCCTCCAATATTGTCGTGGGCGCAAGCATTGCCTCTTCCGCGAGAGGTGCGTTGATGAGTGAATGTGAAGGTGCGAGATCGATGCGTCCTTCCGGGATCAATCCCTCGGTAGTGCGGGCACTTCTTCTTGCCATTGCAATTGGTGATGAGTGCTACCTCTAGTGAGTATTTGCAGAACTTTGGGAATTCGATTCCCACAGACGGCGCCAAACTGTTACGGGTCGCTCGGGTGCTTTTGTAGACCGGACGAATTGAACCACCTTAGCTCGGAAGTGAACCGAGCGTGCAAATAGTCAAAGAGTAAACTAGTAAGTGACACGAGAACTTTTACCGTGAAAAACCCGGAAATGGTGAAAAACCACACGGCCGGAGCAGTGCCAGCCAACTTTCACTATCTTCTGGGAGAACAAAAGTGAGAATGCTCGGGAGAACAAAAATGAGAATGTTGAGTCGCCTTTCGGGAGAAAGGAAATCTTCTTCAAGTCCACGAAGGAGATCTTCAAGCGCCGAAGGAGAATTCCGAGGAAATCTTCAAAGAAGCTCTCCCGGGTGCAGAAGGCAAGGTCCCCTCAAATGAAGGCTTGCGGCTCCTTTTATAGCTTTGGTCGGAGGTAGCCCGATAATTTTGCAGTCGTAACCATCGTAACCACCTGACGGGCGAATCACGCTGGTCGATTAGGAGCATACGGATCGCCATTTTTCGTAAATGACCATCTCGCTCTTCGGTCAGTTTGGCCAGTTTGGGCAGTTTGGGCAGTTCGGGCAGTTTCGTTGAAGGTGAAAAAGGCGACGAGCCGTTCCTGCAATCTGAGAATTTAGAAAGACAAATTGTGAGCGTGTCGGGAATGCGAAAGTGCTCTGAGCGCGCACAGAAGCGTTATGTGCGCGCAACGAACGGGGATGCATTCTGAGCGCGCAAAGAAGCATTCTGAGCATGCAACGAACACGGAAGTGTTCTGGGCACGATGCGAGTGCGAAGCGTTCCGAGCGAATGGAGGAACGGGGAGTCGTGCCCCCAAAGAGGAATTGGGCCCCGATCGCACCCACCGAGGGGCGCGACCTCAGTCGAGCCTTCTGCGAGCCCTCTGCAGAAGGGGAGAGGGGGCTCGGCCGCACCCCGACGTGTAAAGGGGTGCGGCTTGGCCGCACCCTACATGGGGTGCGGCTTGGTCGCACCCCTCAAGGGGTGCGGGTGCGGCTTGGCCGCACCCCTTGAGGGGTGCGGTTTAGTCGTAGCCTTGCCGCACCCCCCGGGGGTGCGGCTTGGCGCGGTTAGGCCGTGCCCCCGTGACGGGGGGTACGGTTAGCCCGGGCTTTGTTGAGGCGGGGCGTGGTCTTGGTGGTGCCTGGCGACGCCGGAGCGTGACCTGTTTGTAGCAGATTTTCCTGTACTTGCGGTCGTGGGTTGGATTTTATCCCCACTAACTTCATTCCCTCTTGGTGGGGCTTTCTCTAAACGCACCCCAAGGCTATGGATGAACGTCATCTTTACGGGTGCACATCAGGGATATAGTGTAATTACACAAATAGCCATTATATTTTATAAATTTTTATTTTTTTCATAATATATGTTAAGTCATTGGAATAAAAGAATGAGGCTATATTTGGCTATATATATATAAATATATATATATACGAGCAGTCGTGCACGGGGGACCCCGTGTGGGGGGCGACATTGGTCGAGGCGGGGAGACATTGGTCGTGGGGGCAACATTGGTCGTGGGGTCGACATTGGTCGTGGGGTCGACATTAGTCGTGGGGGCGACATTGGTCGTGGGGGCGACATTGGTCATGGGGTGACATTGGTCGTCGGGGCGACATTGCTCGTCGGGGCGACATTGGTCGTGGGGTGACATTTGTCGTCGCGCCGACATTGGTCGGGGGGGGCGACATTGGTCGGGGCAGCGAGATTGGTCGGGCCGGAGACAATGGTCGGACGACAATGGTCCGGGCGGCGACATTGGTCTGGGCGGCGACATTGGTCGGTGCGGCAACATTGGTCGTGGCGGCGATATTGGTCGGGGCGGCGACATTGGTCGGGGCGGCGACATTAGTCGAGGCGGCGACATTGCTCATGCGGGGGGGGGGGGGGGGGGGGGGCGACATTGGTCGAGGGGGAGACATTGGTCGAGAGGGAGACATTGGTCGAGGGGCGACATTGGTCGTGGGGGCGACATTGGTCGTGAGGGCGACATTGGTCGTAGGGACATAGTAATTTGATAGACAGACACGGGGCTATGCCCCTATCCAAGGCGACATTTGTCGTTGAGGGAGACATTTGTCGTAGGGGCGACATTTGTCATGGAGGCGACATTTGTCGTGGAGGCAACATTCGTCGTGGGGGCGACATTCGTCGTGGGGTGCGCCATTTGTCGTAGCGGGGATATTTGTCGTGTGGGCGAAATTTATCGTGGGGTGCGACATTTGTCGTGGGGTGCGACATTTATCGTGGGGTGCAACATTTGTCTTAGGGTGTCTATTATACAGTTTGTAAAAGGAATTTTGGTTGTTTGCATGAATTTTTTATGTGTTTGGATTTTCCAACACTTGCTTAGTCTAGACACAAAGTGGTCACAATAAATAAGAAGTCAAAATTATCAAGTAGGATCAGAGATGTTCAAGAAATCCAGTGACAATTTAGAAGCAACAAAGAAACAATATATACGTTCAAGGTATATCCAACACACTTACATCTAACACTCTCATATTCTTATTTAACTTTTGAGCATGGAAAATCATAATATTACAATACCAAAACGGAAGTAGATGGAAGTTCAGTGAAAGTAGATGGAAGTTCAGTGAAACGGAAGTAGATGGAAGTTCAGTGAAAGTAGATGGAAGTTCAGTGAAACGGAAGTAGATGCAAGTTCAGTGAAAGTACCTCATGGAGCTGGAATTAGATGGAAGATCGTCGACGGAGAATCATCGATGGAAGGTCGGCGATGGAAGATCTCTCGGGATTTAAGAGGCAGGTGACTAACACATTTATTTAGGTGTTTTTGATCCGTGCCGGCGGGCTAGATTTGATCAAGTTCTAAACATTCATTATATATTAATAAATTTGTAAGTTTATGCAACCATTTCAGAGAAATAAGAAATACTTGTTTTTTCTCTTACCCTTCCTGCCAGATGGAATCAGATGATGCCACGTTAAACTTTTGTGCCTATTGAATGCTTTTCTTCATAAAACCTGAAATCATCCAAAAATTAGTAGGTTAAAGACACCATTTAAATAGCTACAAGTAATTAAAGACAGTTATAGGAAGTGAGATGAATCCAAAGCATTATTTACCTAGAACTCTGATCTTATTATCGACCTAGAACTATGATTTACCAAAGTATTCTCAAAAGTTATGTCATGATGTATAGAAGAAGAACTGCCACGTTCTTGCCTCCTCCGATCAGCTCCTTTAAGGTTGAGAGTCTGGAAAACCTGCAAGCGACAGAATGAAGATCCCGTGAGCTATGTATTTCGATGCTACATTGGTGGATGAGAGCAGGAAGGGGTCGGAGAGGATGATACCTGAATGGTCGCTGCCGAAGATGTGTCGTCGAGTGTAGGAATTCTGGATGCATGCGGTTTCAGTCTCGATCAAATTAATCAGCTAAAAGTCCACTTCACTACACTGACATAGAGTTGAGTTTTGTATACGAATAAACCCTGAAAAAGAAGTAGAGGATGAGATGAATGGGCAGGAAACCTAAATTATTGCTCATGCGGCTCGCTGCAACCCAAAAAAATTGATCCGAAAGCTGGAAGAAGATGTGTTGCTGTAGGAAGATGTCATCGGAGGAAGAAGCGTCGTCGGTGGATGAGGTTCACGATTGTGAATAGGAGCCCATCCCCAAATCGTTGTTGTACCATGTGTAATTTTAATCACTGTGTCCCAAATGCAACTAACTACCAGATAAAGAATGCAGCTAATAGTATAGTTGATGTAATAGAAAACAGAACAATAAAGTGAATCTCACACTGAAGGATAGAATGAAATACACAATATACCTGAGCAGTATCATAGCCTTTTGTCATCCATGTCTAATGAAGATCTGATAAAGTGAAGATCACCTAGAATCAATCATATAACAATATATAACAATTTTACCTGCTGTCATGAAGGTTACTGCTTGAGGCCGAAAGAAGGATGGTTATCATTTGACCCATTAATCGTGCAAGAAAATATAAGTATCAAATAAGCTGCATGATAAAAAAAAACTTAAAAAGTTACAAAGATATAGCCTACTTCCTGCAACGAAGATTTGGACAATTCAATGGCATTTGTTTTCTGATAATAGGCGGAGCGAGAGTTCTAGATAGTGGAGTCCATTCAAATCCCTTGCTCTGCATATTAAGGCATCACACGATCCCAAGGACCGAAGGAAGCAGAACACCACAATGAGATGTTTGGGAGGCCCATCAGAGGAAAATGTCGAAGATTATAGGAATAAATGATAAGATTACCTGTACGGTTTCCAACATGGTATGAGCCCGATGGAGGCAAATTTTTTGGTCCGTGATTCGGACGGAAAAAACAGTCCGGGAATAAATAGCGCCCGGGTGCCCGGGCCCACTGCATTTTCGAAATTTGAAACCCGCTTGCTCTCCGGAAAATTGAACCCCTTTCTTCCTCTTCCAGGTCTAGGTCTCGAAACCCTTTCTTCCTCTTCCAGGTCTAGGTCGATCGAGAATACCGGGAGAACTTGTTTCCGGCAGTCTTTGGGGGTCTAAAGTCTCCCGGACTTCCCGTCGGCGACGCCACATTGTGCTTCCGAGTTCTTACAAAGGGTCTACTTGCGGTAGGGGTAAGCATTTCTCCCCTTTGTGTTATAGTTTAGGTTTTCCCTCTTCCGATAACCTGCAGAAGCGTAAACATATTCCAGATTTATGTTGTTGGTGTGCTATTTTAGGGTACGTTTACTCCATATAAATTAGTAGTAATTTCATATTTTTCCCTTTGTGATCAATTTTCCGGCCGGATTCATTGTATCTTCTCATATTGCAGATCAATTGTCCGGCCGGATTACTCCTGCGTAGTTGTTTTTGTTGTAAGCATATGGCGAAGTACTGTGTAGGGCTGTCGGTTTTAATGCGCTGTATAATCACATAAAAGATCAAGTTTCCGGCCGGATTCATTGTATCTACTCATATTCCAGATCAATTGTCCGGCCGGATTACTCATGTTTAGTTCTTTTTGTTGTAAGCATATGGCGAAGTACTCCTGTGTAGTTCTTAGTAATTGTCGGTTTTAATGCAGATGGAAGGTTATTCCACTGGAACGTATTTGAATACACGTTGCGTTGTCTCCACCTTCAAGAGGCAAGTCGAATCTTTGTTGGCCGTCATTTCTGATCAAGCCAAACAGCTACTCATTAACGCTTCAGTTTTTCACTTTTTCTCAATTCCGATTTACCACAAAATGTCCCTCTATTATATCGTTTGATCAGGCTTTATAGGCCCGATAAAAATGCATTATTGTTAGGAAAATATTATTTAAAAATGAGTGTTAACGAGGTGGCTTTAATACTTGGTCTCCCAAATAGTGGAGATGATTTCAATTTTAGAAGATCTCCAGCCTCAAAAATTACACAAGCAGATATTGTGGAGCAGCTTAATACATTAGCCCATACAGAAGCAGTTTCATATGAAGATGATATGGAGAGAGTAGATGCTCTTGTAAAGTATGTCCTTATTCGGTTTTTATTTCCCCTAAAGTCTCTTAGAATCTCAATGTGTCTTAAAGATTTTAGAGGCTTGGACGAGTTCCAAAGATTTAACTAGCCTAAAGCAGTCCACACATTTCTACATAAGCAGTTCGAGTCACTGTATAATCTCAGTTGCACTAGGAATGAACAAGCCAGCATGGGTTACCTCGAAGGGTGCTCTATAGTTCTTGTGGTAAGGGATTAACATGTATATTTTTTCTATGTTTTTAAATTTATCATCATCTTATTTGTTACTAATTGTTACATTTTAGGTTTGGTTCTTCGAACATAGTAATCTTCAGGTTCCAGTAGATAAGCTGGGTCGACCACGATTGTGTCGATGGGCTTGCAAAGGTGGTTTCAGTTCGAAGTTCTGCTCTCAATTATCCGAGAAATTGCTCCAAAAAAATCAGGTAACTACTTAGTGATGTTTAGAGTACATTAATGTTCTCATATTGCTGATTACTAGTATATTATGTGCAGGTAAGGATTACCTTTACTTACCTAACCTCCGAGGAGCAACAGATTCTTGGTCCCGATGACTCAGAATCATCTTTTGAGGAGGTACTGAAAGCGAAGTTGAAGAAGAAAAAGGTGATTGAGCAGTCAGTTGATATGGAGAAAATTCTGAGAATTAAGGAAAAGGCCAAGAAAGAGAAGGAAAAGAGGAAGAAGGAGAAGGAGTTAAAATCTTTTATCAAAAAATGAATTAACCTTTTGGAGGAATAATTAGTTGCAGAAATTAGTGGTGTGCGAAGCTACTGCAAGGAGAGACTCGATTCTCTTTTTACCCTAATTCAAAGCATGTCTCAAGCTAAAGAACACAATCCATCCGCCGCCACACCAACAACAAAGATTCATTTATTGAAGGAGCATATAAATGTCTCTAATAGCGAGTCTACCCCAGATTCCAAAGGTCATAAAAAACGACGTGTTAAGGTTTGTGTCTCTATGGGAAGACAATCTAAAAATGAGGTTCAGTTCCAAGGAAGATCATATCTTGCTGCTGCTGCAAGAGAACTTGTAGACTCTACGTTGAGTCGTTTTACCCCGGGGTAATTTAATTACTTTATTTTCAAAATAAACCCCTGTTCAAATTGTCTTAGTAGGATTTAAATTTGAAAGTTTAACTTGATGCAGTGATAGTATATTTGAGAGTGGCAACATTGCTATGAAAAGATCAGAGATGGAAGATCTATTACGGGACGGATGGCTGATGGATACTCACTTGGATGCTTTCGTCGTCCATCTAAACCACCGTAGGAGTGCATCCCTTGAATCTTGGAAAACATTTCTCTACGTGTCACCTAACTATACCGTAACAATTGTGCATGTTAATTTTATAAGAGCTGTAAAGTTAATTTCTATGTTATGTTAATTTATATGAGGTAACCTAACCATGCATTATAAATTTTTTGTTCGATACATGCAGTATTATAAGAGCTGTAAAGTGCCTTATCATCGTTTGTTATCTCACTTCACACCTGCTAATGTCCAAGCTAGTGAATTGATTATGATGCCTGTGAATGTGCAAAGCCACTGGATTTTATTAATATGCAATCTAAAACATCATTGTTGGTACTTTTATGACTCATTGCCCAACAAAATGCACAGGGCCACATTACCTTCATTGGTATGTTCAGTTCGGTACCTTGTATTTTTATTTTGATTAAGAATTTTTATAATTTGTAAAAATTCATTATAATTTCTCCAGATTAAAGGGTTGCACGAGGATGCAATGGATGCTCTTCCAGTTCATATTTCAGATTGGGAGATAAGGATAATGAGTGAAGTACCGACGCAAGAAAACGGCCACGACTGTGGTGTGTTCGTGCTAAAGTACATGGAAGTGGAGGCTAGCAAGAATATCATCTCTTGGTCAGAATGCAGAGGGTGGCAAAAAGATATGCCTAAATTTAGAGCTGAGATTGGTTTTGAAATGATTCAATGTTTCTGTAACCTTAATTAACAATCTGGTGTCCTGATTCAATTTTTTGTTGGGCACTCTGTACCACAAACAATATTTTTTGGTGGGTAAATAATTACCCAGCTGATCCAACACCTAAGGGTATTTGATCTTATATTTTTAGTTTATTAATTTGTGTTGTTTATTAATTTGTGTTGGTTGGATGTAATCACCAAATAGCAGTTCAGCTAGCCGAGTCTGTGGGTGCTTACAAGGAAGTCAGCATAAGTGATGAGGAACTGGCACTGATTCTTTGCCTATGTGGATTCTTTGCCTTATTTGTGTTATGAAGCTATAAGCCTTTTAATCTGTCATGTGAATCCGATCGTAATCTGACCGTATTTGTTTGATCAGATCTATTAATCTGACAGTAATCTGATTGCAGAAAAAACAGAATTACGTAATTCTAATATAATGTTAATTACTAATGCATATCCAACACAAATGCAAAATTACAATGATTGACAATACAAAACTATTACAATAGTAAATCACCAATGTAGCACATCAGGAACACTACAAAAATTAAATGGAACAGACGGAGAAACTTCATCTTTTAATCCACTGAATATATTGCCAGGCAATGCGGAAGAGTCTGTTTCAAAGTTGGCACTTCCCATGAAGTCGAATTCCTTAGGATCTTCAAACTCCGGCTTAACCTTAGGGGCCTGTTTTCTCTCTGTATGAAAAGCACACAGAATTAATATACTTATTTGAATAAGCAATCATAAAAAATGAATTTATCTAATAATGGAGAGGAAGCTTACTTTGTTTCTTTGTTGGCTTTTCAAAAAAGCTCTTCAACCGGACTTTTGACAAACCTTTACGACGTCCTGCCCTTGGATCCCTTAACAAGTCTGTCCCCTGAAAATTTCCTTCTGCATTTTGTGTCTTCAAGCCCCCTTCATAGTCTACTATTTCTTCTGCACGTCTCCTCAATTCATTCATGGTGGTAAGCACATGTTGCTGGGCTGGTTGGCAATTATCTACTAGTTGAGCTAACTCGTACGTGAACCTCATAAGATGGATTGGTTCTCCTTCATGCATGTACTCCTTGAGAGGTATAAATCTTTCTTTGCAGCTAGTGTAAATCTCTTTAGAAAGTATTTAAAATTAATTTGTCTTAGATTCTTCGAAATGTATACTCGTAATATGTGTTTACACAAAATTCCTTTTGTTTCAAAACCCTTGCAAGAGCACATCACATCGTATGTGTTACAATCAACTTTAACTAACCATTGTTTGTCGTCGTCCACGGTTGCATCAGAATGTCTTGTGATGTATAACATATGATCATCATATTTAACTTCTTCGGTGATGCTCACACTAAATGCCCCACTGATAAAAATTTGTTCGAAAATGGAAAACATTTTTCTTGTGTAAACCTTCGACGCTTGTTTTAGTAGGGGACAATTTAGAAATTTTAAGGTGATAGAACTTTGCTTACACTTGAAATCCTCATCATGTTCAGATCTCCTCCAAGATGAAATCATCTTCTCCATCCCACTGAAACATTCAACAAGAGAACTTGTTGGTTTTGTACAACCATGTAACACATTGTTAGCCGATTCACTTCTTTGATTTGTTAGAATTCCTAAGTCCAGAATGTCTTTATTAAATGATGTGGACCATTTATTTCTAACTTTGTATAGATCAGACAACCATCTATTGTCCTCCAACTTACCTCTTATAATCATTGCGCTCCAATTTAAATCAAACTCGGCCTCATTGTCGCATTTGCTCATGCATTGATAAAATAAAGCTCTAATATTTCTGTCGTTGTTGAAGGTTGGCACCTTTGAAGGTGCTTTCTTGGAAATATGCTACTGACATAGGCGATGCCGAGTACTACTGAAAACTCTCGCAATCGCAACGGCCATTGCCTGATCTTGATCTGTAAACATAGTGCTTGGTTGTTTCCCACCAGTAAATCTCAAAAAAGTTTCAAACACCCAGCAAAAGGAATCGATGGTCTCTTCTGCAACGAACGCTCCCCCTACAAATACATTTTGCCAATGATGGTTTATGGCTATAAATGGAGCACAAGCCAAGTTATATTTGTTCATCTGGTACGTGGTATCAAATGTAATAACATCGTTAAATGAATCGTAGTCAATCCTACTATGTCCGTCCATCCAACAAAAACTTTTAAGGTGGCCAAACTCGTCTGTCTGGACATCGTACGAGAACATGCTATCTTCCATTTGTCTTTCCTCAAATTTTTTCAACAAACTCGAGGCGTCACCGCTTTCTATCAATTCTCTTCTTTCACGGTGAACATAATTATAAGCATCTATTTTAGAAAACCCGACGTTTTCAAATCCGCCAACTTCATCAGCTATAAAATTATAAGCGTCAACTGTTCTGATCCCAGCACCAGACATATTCCTCAATAGGCTACCTGGAACGTCAGATATGTTACGATGAGATCTCAACAAATGACTATCATTCTCTGGAGCAAGCGGATGATTGTGTTCCTCTACGAACCTTATCACCTCCCAATTTTTTCCATCTTTATCAACCCTAAAATGCAGGCATGCTAAGCAACCAGTACGAGTATCAAGTGTGCGGAATTTCTTCTCTGGATCTTTCACTGGATTGGAACGCTTGAACCCAGCTTTTGAACATGAAAATTCTCTCGCCTTCACAATCCGAGTATGTGTCCAATATAAGATATGTTCTTTGCGCACACTGAATCCGAGTTTGTGTGCATATTCTTTGTACATCTGATAAGCTTCCTCATCTGAGTGCACAGTAGGAAATACAATAGCATCACTAGCCTGTGGACAATTACATTATGTGATTAATAAGAGGTAAACGTCGTGTTGTTTCGGATACTGTTTGCCAAACATCCGGCCGTAAAATAGCAGTGTTGTTCTAAATACTATACAAACTCCGGTCGGATTTTATTTGAACTAAACTATTCATAGATAATTCAAAGAATAGCTAATCATAGAGGTGCTCAAGAAATTTTATAGTATACTATAATTCTACACTACAAATCAGCCGAAATGTAGTTAGTTTTAGCAAAAACAAACTGGATAAAACAATCTGGAGAAAACAAAAAGGAATGTTTACTTTAACAGTGTCGTCGGAAGATTTAACAGTGGGACTGTCGTCAGAAGATTTAACAGTGGGAGTGTCGTCGGAAGAAGCTCCAGCTTTGAACATGGTGGAGGCTGCGAAAATCTAGGTTTCGAGGAGGTCGGGATTCCAGGAGGGCGGCTTCGAGGAGATCTAATCTTCGAGTAGGGCGTCTTTGAGGAGGTCGGGTTGCGAGGAGGTCTGCTTCGAGAAAGATTGTGAGGAGGCTGACATTGATGTACAGGTTTAACCTCGGCGGGAGAAGCAATATGGGCGATTACGAGGGAGAACGAAGAAAGAAATGGAGGGAAAGAAAAATCGAAACGAAAAATACAGTGGGCCCGGCACTATTTATTCCCGGACTATTTTTTCCGTCTGAATCACGGACCAAAAAATTTGCCCCCGATGGAAGACCTTGGACTGCCGTAGATTTCAACTTCGTCTTGATCGGAGTGGAGGGGCAGTAATATGAATCGGGTGGATAGAAGGAAAATTATATTCTCTCACATCGGGAATCTGTGTAACCTAAAGACGCGCAGGAGTTGCTGTTGGAAGCGTCTTATATGGGCACGCAACCTCGCTACCTCACCTCTATCTAATTGTCGAGCACCACTTCGCCGAACACACACTACTCTGGCGAGCACGCACAGCACACTTCTCGGGCGAGCACCTCCCACTGGTCGGCGAGATGCCCCTTCAACACACCGGCGAGATGCTCCCTACACGAGCAGCTCCCTCCAACACACCGGCGAGCTCAACCTTCCGCACCGGCGAGATGGCAGCGGGTACGCGAGCGGCGAGATCTCCTTCGCGAGATGCTCCTACAGGAGGTGCCGGGCTGCTACCTAACTGCCCCGAAGAGATGGGCTGCTCCTCCCTATTCCTCCACATCCAACGCGAGTTCAGGCGGCTGCACCGACGAGTGGGCTGGCGAGATGAGGGTGGCGAGAGCACCTCCAGGCGAGATGGGGGGGGGGGGGGGGTCTGGCTTGCTATTCCTGCGGGAATAAAATAACCTCTCTCTCTTCTGCCGGGAAAAAACAAAAACACCAAGTTTCTTTCTCTATTCTATTCAACCGAAATTTCTAAAAGATTACACACGCCTATTTATAGGCAAAGTGAAAACAAGCCTCACTATCTCTCCACCATAAATGTATTCCTCTCTCTCCTCTTTCAATTAATATAAAATACATATAAAATTAAAATAAGCCAAAAGTTGACCAAGTCAACAAAGCTAAAACCAACAAACTCCTCCTCAAACTTGGCAGCACATGCCAAGTTTGCCTTTAAGCTTCTCGAACGTCTCCACCTTCAAAGCCTTAGTGAAAATATCCGCGACCTGCTCTCCGGTAGGGCAATACACAACTTCCACGATCTTCTTCTCCACCTGCTCACGAAGGAAATGATACCTTGTCTCTATGTGTTTGCTGCGCCCATGCAGCACAGGATTCTTTGCGAGCTGGATGGCGGACATGTTATCAACATACATGGTCACGGGGCCATCCGGTGGATAGTGTAGTTCTCCCAAGAGATTCCTTAACCAAATAGTCTGGAAAGTGCCTGTCACAACCCGCATTTTCCCCGAATTTAGAAATATCAGAGTAAGAGAAAATACGCGTCATGATGCCACGTCATGCAGGAGACAAATGCAGACACTCAGGCGGGAACCTATTACTTAATTAATCAACACATTTTTACATGATAGATCATCATTTGAAATCATTTATTTGAGTTTGGGGAAGAACTGTGTCTCTCAGTTCGTGGATCAACTAGTCCACCGAGAAAATATATGTAATTGCAGCGGAAAATACTTGATTTAGTTCACTTAAGGTCCTAGATGCACGTGATGACATGACATAAAGTAAATGATATGCACATATCTAGGCGAAGTATAAGTGTTGGGAACAGTGCCCTGCAATGTTCCTGATTTAAAGAAGTGCTCAGCCCAATGATAAATGCAAGTTGTATTTGACATACCATCTAGTTCATGCTTTCAGGACTCGACAATATGTCATGTACTTTAGTTATTTTACTAAGTACTATGTCTTCGAGAAGAACAGGTGATATCGTCGACAATGCGTGCTTGTCGTCGTAATGACGGGCAGAGCAGCAGCCGCTGAGAAACAAAGTACTCGTCGACCGTTGAGCCGTGGCGAGATCGTCGAACGAAGGATGGCAAGTTCGTCGATCACAGAACGCTGTTCGTCGAACGCAGAGAAGACACGGGATATCGTCGTGTGGAACTCATGTCATCGAAAGAACATATGATTACGACGACATAATGCAAGAAGGAAGCTCACGACGACACTGTCAAAGAAAGAAGATCGTCGTATATACTGAATCGCCAGGATATCTTGTATCGTCGAGATACCACCATCAGAGGCAGAAGGAAGATCGCAAAGACAAAGTCAGAGACAACTTGCCGTCGTAATGATGCAAATATCTTCAAGACAGAATTCAAATCTTGCAGACGTGATGTCAGCAATTAATGCCACCGCCTGATTATCTAATCAGCGCGTGCTCTTATGGAATGGGCGTCTGACATTAAAGGACAACAGATGTTACCGTTATGCGGCTCATCTGTCTTATAAAAGGGAACAGTGCTGCCCTAGAAAAAGAAGCTTGAGGTGCAAGAAAAAGAACGTGAAAAAGAATCTCGCCACTCTTCAATATAACAGTATTTTTCAGCGGAGAAGATACAGAACAAGATTCAAGAGTTCTGATAAGAATCAGTCATCTCCATTGACTGAGAAGTCGTCGTTCAACATCAGGCAAAAGAAGAAGAGGCTGAAGAAGATCCAGATCTGAAATTCAAAATCAAGAAGCATCTTCTTCATCCGCAAGAAGTCAATCTCCATCAGGCTAAGAAGCCGATCTCCATCAGGCTAAGTTGCCGATCAACATCCGGCAGAAGAGACAGTTTTCTGTGCTGTATTTTCTTGTAATGCGTGCAGGCCAATTTGTCTAGCTTAAGGACTGGAGAGCTGTGAGGCTTGAGGGCCAGGGCAGTGGACTTGCGGGTCCGACATTGTCTAGCTTGAGGGCTGGAGAGCTGCGAGGCTTGAGGGCCAGGGCAGTGCACTTGCGGGTGCGACTTGTCTAGCTTGAGGGCTCGGGTGCAGTAGGGGCTTGCGGGCCTAAACTGTAGGCATAGGACTTGCTGGTCTGTCTTGTGTTTGGCTTGAGGGCCTGAGTGTCGAGCTTGCGGGCTCGGGGGCAGTAAGGGCTTGATGGCTTAGGCTGTTGGGACTTGCGAGTCTGTGTTGTAAGGCTTGAGGGCCTGAAGCATTTGGCGGAGTTTACCGAGCCTAGCACACTGCTGGGAAGGCGCAGAGGGAGAGAGGACTACCCAAGACACCCGGTCTTGAGGAACTGATGAGTCCTCATCATATACACATATTTGGACTCATCCGGGCCATTTTTCCTATCATTCCACCGCACGTTAGCCCTGTTATAGTTCATATTGATCAGTCTATGCTAGGTGCACTTCTAGGCCCATTTTGGTGTGATTTCATGCTTATCTTCATTAGTAGTTTTCATGTACTGTTAGGTGCCACTTTCAGTGGCTAGATTCGTGGTTGTGCTGGATTAGGAGTCGTGCAGGTGTTCCTGGTGCAATTCTGCACAGGAACACTGCGCACGATCACCGGTTCTATTGCGCACGACCACTAGTCATGCGCCACTGATCGTGTGCACTTAACCCTTTTTCATGAGTTCTGTTTGGTGCAGTGCGCACGACCATCCACAATAGTGCGCACGACCACCGTTCGTGCGCCACTGTTCGTGCGCACTTATCATCAATTTTATGAGTTCTGTTTCGGCTAGTGCGCACGACCACCTACGATAGTGCGCACAACCACCGGTCGTGCGCCACTGGTCGTGCGAACATGTTATTTCATAATTTCTATCTTTGCAGGTTCCGTCCAGGGAGAGCGCACGATCACCGAATTCTAGTGCGCACGACCACTGGTCGTGCGCCACTGACCGTGCGCACTGTTTATTCCAGCGCCTATAAATCGACCTGCTCGCGATTTAGGTCGATCGCTCCGCATTTTTCCGCCGTTCTTCCGCCGTTTCGCGCCAGTTTCGCCCCTCCACCGCCGCCCACCATCTGGAGGTGCTCCGGGCTTGTTCTTCACGCCAATCTTGAGCCGGAGTTTCCTCTCGGCCTCCTCCTTCATCCAAGAGCTCCAAAGGAAGACCTAGCCGCCATTGCCATCAAGCAAGAGGAAGTTTGCAACCTCTACCGGATCGTGACACGAAGAAGACGGGTCCATTGGAGAGTCGTGACAGCTCTCTCTACCCCGGACGTAGTTGCGGACCGAGCTTGGACGCGGATTGACAACCCGGTGATTCCAACCGTGAATCTACAACGAGACTTCGGATTCGGTCGATTTCTTGCCTTGTTCTCCTCTTATTGATTGTTGTAATAGTTAGATCTTCTGTATTTTGATGAAGAACACTATAGACCTTGCTATTTAATGTTATTTCATGTCTATGTGAAGTACTCTTTTGTTTATTTGTGTGCTTGAGGTGTGCTACCATCCATCCTCCATCCCGCCGTCACGTTCATGTGCCGCACTAGCAATTGCTAGTGGCGTGCTTGTCGAAGAGGTGCTTGCGACCCTCATCCGTATGTCTACTCTTCCATCCGCCTAGCGAAGCGTGGCATAGCGGCCCGTGTAATCCATTCCGACTCCGCCGGTGCGAACCATTCCATCCGCTAGCCTTCTCGTCCATCCGCCTAGCAAAGCGTGGCATAGCGGCCCGTGTAATCCATCCTACCTAACGAAGCAGCGCGCTCAAGGCCTGCATAGTTCGATCCGCTTGCCTACTCGTCCATCCGCCCTTACGAAGTAGCGCGTTCAAGGCCTACGTAGTCTTCCATCCCGCCGAGCGAAGCATTGCATAGCGGCATTGCATAGGAGTAGTTGATAGCTTTTATTTTATTTTCCAAAAGCCAACCCAACTCCCCCGCATTCCATCTGATTTAAGGACTTCAATCTCAAGTCCTTCCTCGAAACCTAACTCCACCTTACTGTGTTCCTTGAGAGATTGATACTTGGGGATTCATTCCCATTTTATATTACTTGAACGATCGGTACACTGCCGTTTCGTGTCGCGGTCGAGCCACCGCCTATAGCGGTGTGTGAGATTTGCGCCATCAAGTTTTTGGCGCCGTTGCCGGGGAACACAGTCGTGTGAGTTTTCTTGAGAGGGAGAGCTGAGAGAGAGAAGTTTCTTCCAGTGTTTATAGCCGCCTTTTTATTTTTGATTGCTTTTTAAATTTATATTGTTTGTTATTATTTCTTCTCTCCTATTTTAAAGTTTTAAGCAAGTTTAATCCAAGGAGTTTTATTAGTTTGTGTAGATTTCCTTGCAAAGAATTTCAGCCTCTTTATATCTGCTTTTATTATTGAAAATGTCTTCATGGGATATTTCTCCTGGCACTTACGACATGATGGACTATTATTTAGACCAAATGAATGAATTAAATGCTAGGCAGTGTAGGAACGTTGTTTGCTTGTTGTGTCGAGGAGAGGGTCATGAATTGAAGGACTGTCCTAGTCTTTTCAATCCTGACCGCCGCTCCTCCACTCATGACAACATTGTCCCAATCACTCATTCTTTACCCATGGAGGCAATTGTGCCCTCTACCCCTGAGCTTGTCTCATGCACGGACTCCTCACTCCCTGTTTATGGCTTCACTCCCAGTGATGATGATCACTCATCTGTTAGCCAACAAGGAGAGGAATGGGAGCTCCTAGATGCACCTGAGCATGATGAGGAAAGTATTCTTTCCATCGGGGAGGCTTTAGCAGATCTTTTTGCGGAGGAACCAAATCTTTGTGTTCCTCCAGTTTCTTTGCAAGATTTTTCTACCCACATTTTATTTGATCCTATCGAAGTGAAGGAGTGGGGTGATGCCTCTGACTCGGAGGGTGCACCTCGGTGGGTTGAGGAGGATACTCTTTCTGATGAGGAGGTTTGCACTTCCTCATGGGACGAGGAGGTCCAACTCACCACCGAGGCCCTTGAGTTCTTGGGTTCCCCTCGCCATGATACTTACGATGATGATAGTGATCTATCCTTGGATCCTGCTGGGAGTGAGACCGGGACCACTCCCCCGATTTTAGTTTATTTATGTTCTTCGTCTTCTTTATTTCTTGATCCCCTTCCTTCATCTAAGTCTGTGTAGGTTGACTCTTCACAGGTACTTCAGGAGGACTTGGAGCTTTTTGCTCAAGTCAATGATGAGAGCATCCTCTCATGTGAGGAGGTTTATCCCTCCTCCATAGAGGAAGCTCCACTCATTGCCTTCGCCTCCTGCTGCCTCCCTGTTGACGACACCCTGCTAAGCAAGGATGTTTTTTATGAGTTGAGTGAGGATGTGTCCTCCTCTTCTTACTTTCTTTTCCCTCTACCTGTGGTGGGCAGGTTTTATCTATATTTAGGTAGAGGGGTGACTGTTCTATCACCGTATCGGTACCCGCTACCGACACGGATATTAGGCCAGTTACCTGTCCACTTCTCCTTCCATAGGCCCATTAGCTAGAACTCTTAAAGTTTGAATAAGTCGTGCTGGGAGGACAATAACCCCAGTAGTTATCTTTCTTTTCCTGCATTCTTATTTCTTCTAATCATGTTTAGTTAGTAGTACTTTCTTTTCAGTTTTCTTTTGTCTTTTGTTTTTGCGGAGCTGACCCCTGCAGGTATCTTCTCTGGATGGCGGATGTTGCAGCTCATTTTAGCTTACACGCCAATCTTCTGGTATGCTCACTTGCTGAGCATTGGGTACTCTCTTCCCCTAGCCTTTGCTGATTTTCATGTCATATATTATGCGGATTGTTTAGTTTAAGTCTGGGGGAGAGTAGTTTTGTTTACCCGCTCACGTGCACTATTGCACTGCATGCTAGAAGATTTCATTTAAAATGTTTTGTTTAATTTCATTGCACACCACAGCACCCACATGAGCGCGTGCTTATCTATTTGTTTTGTTCTGAACAAACTATCTTGGTTAGGAATGTGAATTGGGATGATAGCTTAGGAATTACTATTGGGAGCGCAATGTTGACTCGAGCAGTGTTCTAGTCGCATCCGCGTGCTACAATAGAATTTGAGTAAAATTAGATTATTTCTATGCTTTTAATTTATGATTAGTATTTATGCGTAGTTTTAGATTTATTCTACTCAAGTGGTGAATGTGAATGAAATTGGTGATAGCCCGGTGTTGTGTGTATACGAGCGCTAGTTGTGTGTTGCTCGAGTCGGGAGGAAGGTTTACCTTTCTCGTGGGCTAAGAACTTTCCCCAAGCGACTCTTGAAGCATGGGTGCGGGCGATTCGTTGAGATAAATGTGATATAGGCCACCTTTTGGCTAGATTGAGCCTTCGCTTTCCATATCCTATTCGCTCACCTTTGCTTCCCAACACTTGTGCCTACCACTCCCTTTGTTCAGCTCCTCCTCCATACACCATGGCCTAAAGCTTATCCCACTGTCGCAACCAAGTATTTGTTAAATGCACTCATGTTTCAGATTTGGTGTGATATTTGGAATTGTCGTGTTGTGAAGGAGAAATAAACTTTATTTGTTGATTTTGAATCAACCGGAGGATAAGAAAAAGAAAAAGAAAAATATGGTATTGAACTAAATATCTGGAAAAAAAGGCGTATTGAAAAGTTATCCTCCTGAGCGTTTTAGAAAATCTGTTGGTATTTGTGGAGTAGGCCGTGTGCACACCTAGTTATCACAATAAGTCTGGGGGTGTGTCACACGAGCTTTGTTTTTGGTTTTGCTTGATGCAGCGTCCCGTTGACTCATGTTGGTTGCGTAGCCTTCGTTTTTACCTTTGATTATCATACCGCAACCTAAGCCCCATCTTAATCCTAAAAGTCCTATTGATTTATCTCGCGAGTTTGCTAGCGTTGTGGAGAGAGTGTGACCGGGCAAGCGTATGGTTCCCGATGTTGATGGATTTCAGCGGAGTTATTCCCGAACCCCGATCTTTTGTAACACCCTCCTTAGTGGCTTATTACTTTCACACCGGGCATGATCATCAAATTCTTCACAATTCACCAACTGAGTATTGATAAGTCTTTATTTACGCTCTAGTATTTTCATAAATTAGTTAGCATAATTAGAATCTCTTTTTACGAAATCTCTATTTGCATGCTTTTGTTACTTCGCATTGTACTCCCTTGCGTAATTTTCTTTGCTAACTACCTTTTTCACACTCCGCCGGATTCGTTTGCTCGGGACGCGCAAACAAGTAAGTCTGGGGGTGTGATGAGTCCTCATCATATACACATATTTGGACTCATCCAGGCCATTTTTCCTATCATTCCACCGCACTTTAGCCCTGTTATAGTTCATATTGATCAGTCTATGCTAGGTGTACTTCTAGGCCCATTTTGGTGTGATTTCATGCTTATCTTCATTAGTAGTTTTCATGTACTGTTAGGTGCCACTTTCAGTGGCTAGATTCGTGGTTGTGCTGGATTAGGAGTCGTGCAGGTGTTCCTGGTGCAATTCTGCACAGGAACACTGCGCACGATCACCGGTTCTATTGCGCACGACCACTAGTCGTGCGCCACTGATCGTGTGCACTTAACCCTTTTTCATGAGTTCTGTTTGGTGCAGTGCGCACGACCATCCACAATAGTGCGCACGACCACCGTTCGTGCGCCACTGTTCGTGCGCACTTATCATCAATTTTATGAGTTCTGTTTCGGCTAGTGCGCACGACCACCTACGATAGTGCGCACGACCACCGGTCGTGCGCCACTGGTCGTGCGAACATGTTATTTCATAATTTCTGTCTTTGCAGGTTCCGTCCAGGCAGAGCGCACGATCACCGAATTCTAGTGCGCACGACCACTGGTCGTGCGCCACTGACCGTGCGCACTGTTTATTCCAGCGCCTATAAATCGACCTGCTCGCGATTTAGGTCGATCGCTCCGCATTTTTCCGCCGTTCTTCCGCCGTTCCGCGCCAGTTTCGCCCCTCCACCGCCGCCCACCATCTAGAGGTGCTCCGGGCTTGTTCTTCACGCCAATCTTGAGCCGGAGTTTCCTCTCGGCCTCCTCCTTCATCCAAGAGCTCCAAAGGAAGACCTAGCCACCATTGCCATCAAGCAAGAGGAAGTTTGCAACCTCTACCGGATCGTGACACGAAGAAGACGGGTCCATTGGAGAGTCATGACAGCTCTCTCTACCCCGGACGTAGTTGCGGACCGAGCTTGGACGCGGATTGACAACCCGGCGATTCCAACCGTGAATCTACAACGAGACTTCGGATTCGGTCGATTTCTTGCCTTGTTCTCCTCTTATTGATTGTTGTAATAGTTAGATCTTTTGTATTTTGATGAAGAACACTATAGACCTTGCTATTTAAAGTTATTTCATGTCTATGTGAAGTACTCTTTTGTTTATTTGTGTGCTTGAGGTGCGCTACCATCCATCCTCCATCCCGCCGTCACGTTCGTGTGCCGCACTAGCAATTGCTAATGGCGTGCTTGTCGAAGAGGTGCTTGCGACCCTCATCCGTATGCCTACTCTTCCATCCGCCTAGCGAAGCGTGGCATAGCGGCCAGTGTAATCCATTCCGACTCCGCCGGTGCGAACCATTCCATCCGCTAGCCTTCTCGTCCATCCGCCTAGCAAAGCGTGGCATAGCGGCCCGTGTAATCCATCCTACCTAACGAAGCAGCGCGCTCAAGGCCTGCATAGTTCGATCCGCTTGCCTACTCGTCCATCCGCCCTTACGAAGTAGCGCGTTCAAGGCCTACGTAGTCTTCCATCCCGCCGAGCGAAGCATTGCATAGCGGCATTGCATAGGAGTAGTTCATAGCTTTTATTTTATTTTCCAAAAGCCAACCCAACTCCCCCGCATTCCATCCGATTTAAGGACTTCAATCTCAAGTCCTTCCTCGAAACCTAACTCCACCTTACTGTGTTCCTTGAGAGATCGATACTTGGGGATTCATTCCCATTTTATATTACTTGAACGATCGGTACACTGCCGTTTCGTGCCGCAGTCGAGCCACCGCCTATAGCGGTGTGTGAGATTTGCGCCATCAGGAACCTCTATATATCGTTGTGTGCTCTTCTGTGGTTTGTTCTTTAATTTTATAGATTCATTAATCAGAAACCAACAACATCAAGAAGGGGATAACATAATTCGAAAATCCTATTCACCCCCCCCCCCCCTCTAGGTGATAAAGTAGACACCCCATAAACAACAATAAGTATAGAAAATATCTTGTAGGCGACTTAAAGATAAGGATTTCTATTAAAAAGGATGCAATGATGATGAAAGAAAATCCATTTTTATAACTATATTCCACCTAGACATAAATCATTCTCAGAGAGCAAGTCACACAAGATCTAAAAAGTAGTAGCAATTAACTGGCAAGTAAGCTATAAAGTATCAAGAGGGCACAGCGGGCATCAACAACCTGACACTAACCGTTGGCACCATACCAGCATGTCTGAACACAAGAGAAAACTAACCACAACTACCTCGCAGCAGCGGGGTGAAACAGCAACAAGAGAACTCCCGGAGACTCCGGGCTACAGCACTAGCAGCTAAGGCTCTGAACCTGAGGCATTCAATAAAACAAAGAATGCCTCAGCAAGGGAATATAAGTGGCAGAAAAACTAAGCAGAAAGTAAAATAAGGCATAGGGGTACCAACCCAGGCCAGATTTACCGAAAGAGAAGCTCTAAACAAAGATCTAAGTAAAGCATCAAGTGCAACCAAAATGCCACAACGAGGAACAAACAGAGTTCAATTATCTTGTTAAAATTTAATTAAAGAGACTAATCAGCTCAAATTAAACGGGAGCGGTTACTACCTCTGCCACCCAAAGCCCAAAACTGGGTGGGGGTGTCACTAGACCCAACCACCCAAACACGACTACCGTGCAAGGCTATAACATTTCCCCCACTATCCCCCAAACACGACTACCGTGCAAGGCTAAAGACAATGGTTCTTATTAATTAAATCTTTATTTAAAACACGGGGCGTAGCCCAAGAAATAATCACCAGGATACCCTAAGGATAAGGTCACCAATAATGTAAACACTACAAAAGACGATTCATAAGAGAAAACCTAAGTCATTCAACCACAACGGTTACGAGGTTTTAAAAGTAGAAGTAAACAGAGGCATAACTTGAGTATTAAGAAGTAGAGGGCATATCTCGAGAATTTAAGGGATAAGAACATAGTCCTCAAGAAATGAAGGAGTGGGGTCATAACGTTCTAGGGATACCAAGGGAGCAGGGACAAACACCTCTCGAGAAATTCCAAACAGGGATTATGATTTCTCGAGAAATCAACTGCAGGAAGAATACTGTTCTCGAGAAGTAAAAAGGCAGAGACAAACACTTCTCGAGAAATTAAATGCACAGTCAACTGTTCTCGAGAAATTAAATGCAGGGTCAACTGGCTCTCGAGAAATTAAAGGGCAGGAGTCATCAGGATCTCGAGAAATTAAAGGGGTAGGAGTCAACTAGCTCTCGAGAAATTAAATAGCAGGAGTCATCTGGCTCTCGAGAAATTAAAGGGCAGGAGTCATCAGGCTCTCGAGAAATTAAAGGGGCAGGGGTCAACTGGCTCTCGGGAAAATTAAGGTAGGGCAAGGCAGGCTCTCGAGAAATTAATTGCAGGGTGAAATGTTGTTCTCGAGAAATTAAAGGAATGCACTACTCGAGAAGTTAAACGAACAGCAGGAAGAAAAAAATAAGAAAGAAGGAGGAGAAAACCACTTGCCTCAAACCTTGCAAGCTCGAAGTTCTCCGCTCCAAAAGCTATGGATAAGCTAGGAACTCACTCAACTCAACAACCTGAAACTTTACGAATCAAAAGGAGGAGTTAGATCACAACCATAACTCCAAAAATTCCAAGAACGGGAAAAGCTTACCTCTAAAGCAAAGATCTCGCCGAGAGCTTTCCAAATCTACACTCCAAACGCGATTCCGACCACAACAGCCCTAGAAATCGTCGAAACTCCTTGACAGGCCGCTCTCGCTTTCACGCCAGAAAGAAATCTAGGTCGGCCGACAGGGAAGGAGTTGAAAAGAAATAAACCTAAGCTAAAAGTATATATACTAAGATTCCAGAAATTCGTCGAACCCAAACAAAACAATTCGTCGAACGCAGGCTGCCTGCAGTTCGTCGAACGCAGGCTTCCTGCCGTTCGTCGAACGCAAGCTGCCTGCAGTTCGTCGGACGCAGGATACCTGCAGTTCGTCGGACGCAGGCTGCCTGCAGTTTGTCGAACGCAGGTTGCCTGACGTTCGTCGAACGCAGGCTGCCTTCGGTTCGTCGAACGCAGGGTGCCTGCCGTTCGTCGAACGCAGGCTGCCTGCAGTTCGTCGAACGCAGGCTGCCTGCAGTTCATCGAACGCAGGCTGCCTGCAGTTCGTCGAACGCAGGCTGCCTGCAGTTCGTCGAACGCAGGCTGCCTGCAGTTCGTCGAACGCAGGCTTCCTGCAGTTCGTCGAACGCAGGCTGTCTCCAGTTCGTCGAACGCAGGCTGTCTGACATTCGTCGAACGCAGGCCGCCCGACGTTCGTCAAACGAAGACAGGGAAACACAAAAGCACCTCCTCTTTTATTTAAACTACGACGGCGACTGAATCACCTCGGACTTCTACGAAATCTCGCACGCTCGAGCTAAATTACATACTTTAACTAAGCTAAGGCTCAAAACTAAACCGGACGAGCTGACGTAACACCCTTACGCCAAAAATTACGCCACATCGGTCACATAAATAATTAGCAAAAATCAGGGACGTTACAGTGCCTGTCGCAGCTGCTATGTACTCCACCTCACAAGATGATAAGGCTATCGTAGCCTGCTTCTTCGAACTTCATGAGAACGTCGCGGTTCCCATATGAAACACATATCCGGAAGTGCTCTTTCGGTCATTCACATCACCACCATAGTCGCTATCCGAGTAGCCGACCAATTTCAACTCCTCTCCCGTAGAGTACTTCAGGTCGTGGCCTCTCGTCCCATTCGCATATCTCAGGATCTTCTTCGCTGTCGTGAAGTGGTCCTGCTTTGGCTCCTCCATGTACCTGCTCACTACTCCGACAGCGTACATAATATCAGGTCTGGTGAAGGTTAAGTAGCGTAGGCTTCCCACCAAACTTTTGAACAGGGTAGAGTCGACCGCTCCTTCCTTGGAGTCCTTCCTCAGCTTCAATCCTGCATCAGCGGGGGTGGAGATAGCCTTGCTATCCTCCATCCAGAACTTCTTCAAAATTTCCTCCGCGTACTTTGTAAGAATATTAGGTTTGTAGTCTAAATCACCTAGAGGGGGGTGAATAGGTCTTTTTGATTTTCCTCTAAGCACCGTAGCTTATTTCTGATTTCTGGTTTAAGCAAAAGATCAAACACGCAGAAAGCACACAAGTATGTATAGAGGTTCCTCAAGACAGGGTGTCTTGAGTAGTCCTCTTTCCCCCTTCACCTTTCTAACAATGTGTTAGGCAAGGCCAACTCCTCCAAACACAGTTCAAAGAGCTTACAGCACAAGTTCCTCAAAACTTCTCAGATCAAGGATGATCCTACCTCAGGACAAAAGTCCCTACAACTCAGAGCTATCACCAACTCCTACCTCAGGCACAACAGCCCTACAAACTTAGATCAGCTCCTGGTCCTACAGCTCAGACCACAGCAGGTCCTAAAACTCAGACCACAGCAGGTCCTAAAACTTAGACCACAATAGGTCCTACCTCAGGCTAAACCGCCCTACCTCAGATCAGCTCCTGATCCTACACTCAGACCTCAGTAGGTCCTACAACTTAGAGAATTTCTTCTCCTACAGCTCAGGCAATGAAGCCCTACAACTCAGAACCCTCAGGTTCCTACAAACTCAGACCAAATGGTCTTACAGCTCAGGCAATATGCCCTACATAAAAATGGTTTAGAAATATTCTACAGTATAGGTACTCTCCTGTAGATCCTGCACAGCCTGTGCTTCCTGTAGCTGAAGATGTTGAATACAGCCACAACTTGATCTTCCTCTTCAATAGAGTGTTGGAAGATCACCTTGCTCCTTCTAGTGGAGGAGCTATCTTCTTCTCTCTGTTTCTTCTTCTCTTTCAGGGAGCAGGAAGAAAGTCGAGAGCAGCTGTCGTCAATGAAACAGTTGATTTTCTTTTTGCACGCGACGGAGGAGAGCTTCAAATGTGCCCTAGCATTTCCTTTTATAAATCTCTGATCTTCAACGGCTCTTAGATGTCCTTCTGAGAAGTATGGGAGAAGCTGGTGGACCCCATACGGCTTGTCTGCAACTTGCCATAGCCGCAGGTTCCGCCGCCCTACTTTTCCGTAGAGAAGGACTGCGCTCGACGAACGCGCTGTACTCTGCGTTCGACGAACTTGTCAAACTCTGCGTTTGATGATCTTGTCAAACTCTGTGTTCGACGATCTTGCCAAGCTCTGCGATCGACGATCTTGTCTTGTCTCTGCGTTTGACGAACGACACTCTGCGTTCGACGATTGGCACTGTCTCTACATTTGATGATCTGCACTGTCTCTGCGTTCGACGATCTGCACTCTGAGTTCGACGGACATGCCAACTCTCAGCTGTTTCTTAAATCTCGTCTCAGCGGTCGACGAACAGTGTTCTGTGTTCGACGAACGGCACTCTACATTCGACGAACACGCCAATTATGCCTTCTCAGCGGCTCCCTATTTGGTCTTGTCTCAGCGGTCGACGAACATGGTCCTTCGTTCGACGAACGGCCTTCTGTGTTCGACGAACACGCTGATTCTCAGCGTTTGAAGAACTTATCAGCGGAGACACCTTCTTCTTAGCGGATCCGCTGAGACGGCTCCTCGTCTCAGCGGTTTTGACCCTTCGTCTCAGCGGTTCAGCTGAGACAAATTTTCATCTCTTTGTAGATAATTTCTTCACATCTAAGGGCATGTTTGGCCCTTTCTCTTGAGTCACCTAAGCCTGTTTAACTTACAAAAACAAAGTTTTATCAAATACAATATGTCCTTAGCATTGAGAGTGATGCCTCTTCAAATCAAGGTACTATTGAGGGCAATATACCCATCAATCTCCCCCTATTTGAAGAAGGCAGAACATTCTCAATGCTAAGGTACATTAACAACAAAAATATATTGCAATAAATGATCTGTAGCATGGGCCCTAACACCCTAGGCATTTGTCCTATCTAGCATTGGCCTATCCTAAGCATTGGCCCTATCTCCCCCTTTCTGGTTTTGTCAACCTTTAACCTTCTATGGATAGGGAGACAACATCTATTGATCCTTTTGGATCAACTTATAGGACAACCTATACACTCTTAGCATTTGCCATCTCCCCCTCAACCTGAGCAGTATTTGCTACCCCTTAATTGGAGAGCAATTTTCTGTAATGGCTGATCCTGTTCAATTTGAACAACCTATTCTAGCTCCCCCTCAATGTGAGTACTATTCTACACTCAACATTCCTAGTTCTATCTTGAAAGCATTAAACTTGGCCTCATCCAATGGCTTAGTGAAGATATCAGCCACTTGACTGTCAGTGGGGACAAATTCAAGGTTGATATCTTTACAGTCAACATGTTCTCTTATAAAATGATACCTTATCTCAATATGCTTAGTCCTGCTGTGAGAGATAGGATTCTTAGCAATGGAGATAGCACTGGATGAGTCACAATAAAGAGGAGATTGACTTACCTTGAGGTTGTAGTCCTCTAACTGGTGTTGAATCCATAATAGTTGAGCACAACAGCTACCTGCTGCAATGTACTCTGACTCAGCTGTGGACATTGCCACACTGGTTTACTTTTTGCTGCTCCATGAGACCAGCCTCCTTCCTAGGAATTGATAGGTGCCACTTGTGCTTTTCCTGTCCTCTTTGCATCCTGCAAAATCTGCATTTGAGTAGCCTATCAGTTCAAAATCACTATTCCTAGGGTACCAAAGGCCATGATTCAGGCTTCCCTTGAGGTATCTCAAGATCCTCTTCACAGAGGTGTAGTGAGACTCCTTAGGGCAGGCCTGATACCTAGCACAAGCACATGTAGAATACATAATGTCTGGCCTACTAGCAGTTAAGTACAACAGGGATCCAATGATACACCTGTACATGGACTCATCAAAGGCCTTCCCCTTTTCATCATTGTCTAATGATACATTAGATCCCATGGGTGTCCTCATGGTGGAAGCAGACTCCATCCCAAATTTCTTGATGAGCTCCTTGGTGTACTTAGTCTGGGAGATGAAGATTCCATCCTCAGACTATTTCACCTGGAGCCCAAGTAAATATTTGAGCTCACCCATACTGCTCATCTCAAACTCCCCCTGCATTAGATTAGCAAATCTCTTGCAGAGGTTGTCATCAGTAGACCCAAAAATTATGTCATCAACATAAATTTGGACTAGGAGAATCTTGCCCCTTGTTTCCCTAAGAAACAATGTGTTAGCTATCTTTCCCCTCATGAACTTGTTCTTGTTGAGAAAGCTAGACAAAGTCTCATACCAAGCCCTTGGGGCTTGCTTAAGACCATACAGGGCTTTCTTAAGAAAATAGACATGAGAAGTGAGAGTAGGATGGACAAAACCTGATGGCTGCTCTATATATACTTCCTCTTTCAGATTTCCATTTAGAAATGTTGACTTGACATCCATCTGGTATACTTTGAAGCCTTTGTGGGTTGCATATGCAAGGAATAGCCTTATAGCCTCCAACCTTGCAACTGGGGCAAAGGTTTGATCAAAGTCAATCCCTTCCTCTTGCATGTATCCCTTTGCAACAAGCCTTGCCTTGTTCTTGATGATTGTTCCATTCTCATCCATCTTATTTCTGAAGATCCATTTGGTGCCAATGATGTTGTGTCCTTGTGGTCTTGGCACCAATTTCCATACTTTGCATATTTTGAATTGCAAAAGTTCTTCCTGCATTGCCTGGATCCAGAATGGATCCACATTGGCCTCTTCAAACTTCTTAGGCTCTACCTGTGAGAGAAAACTGAGGAACAAGGCCTCAGTATGAGCTCTGCTCCTGGTTGTCACACCTTGCTGGACATTTCCAATAATCTGTTCCAAGGTATGATCCCTTAGATGTCTTGTAGCTGCAGGTAATCTGTGCTCTACTTGCTGAACTTCTTCCACTGGTTCAGCAGCTTCTTCAGCATCTTTAGCATCTTGCACCTCTGCATCTTCTTGAACTTCTGCATTAGGATATGCTTTACTGCTGCTGGAAGGTTCTTGTATGGATAGTTCTTCCATTGCTTCTTCACTTCCTGTCAAAACAGAAGAACTGGGCCAACCCTTGTAGATTAGGCTGGACTCATCAAACACTGCATGCATGGACTCTTCAACAACATGGGTTTTCTTGTTATATACCATGTAGGCTCTACTATGTGAGCTATATCCAACAAAAATCCCCATGTTGCATTTTCAGCAAACTTGGTTAACTGAGCTTTTCCATTGTTTAGAATGTAGCAATTAGATCCAAAGATCCTAAAGTATGAAATTGTTGTTGTTTGCCTTTCAAAATCTCATAGGGGGTAATTCCATGATCTTTATTGATGGAAGCTCTATTGAGAACATAACAGGCAGTATTGACTGCTTCAGCCCAGAAATATTCTGGGAGTGAAGAGTCACTAAGCAATGTTCTCCCAGCTTCTTTCAATGATCTATTCCTCCTCTCAGCCACCCCATTTTATTGTGGGGTCCTTGGGGAGGAAAATTCTTGAATGATGCCTAGTTCTTGACAGAACTTTGTCATGGCTTCAGATTAAAACTCTGTGCCATGGTTAGACCTAGTTCTGACCACAAAACATTGCAAATCATTCTGAATGGCCTTGACATGGCTTATGAAGACATTTAGAGTATCAGATTTCTTTCTAAGGAAAAATACTCATGTATATCTTAAGTGATCATCAACAATCACTAAGGTATACAACTTCCCTCCTAAGCTTTGAATTGGCATAGGACCAAACAAGTCCATATGCAATAGATAGAGGCATCTCTTAGTGTCTTTGGAGCCAATACTTTTAAAAGTGGCCCTTGTTTGCTTACCCATTTGGCAAGCATGACTTGGGCCATTTTTAACACATTTTAAATTAGGACTATTTCTAACCAAGTTCTTAGAGAATAGTCTATGCATTGTCTTGTAGTTGATGTGGGCAAGTCTCTTGTGCCATTGAACACATAGAGATTCACTCTCATCTGCTACAAGACATACTGGAGAGGAAAAAGATTTGCAGAAGAAATCTAAACAATAAACATTTCCACTCCTAGTGCCTGAAAGAATGGTCTCTAGGTCATTAAACTTTTTGATGAGACACTTATCATTGTGAAATTCAATGACATGGCCAAGATCACACAGTTGGCTTATGCTGACAAGGTTGTGTTGCAACCCTTCAACATAAGCCACTTTTGTGAAGGAGACTATGTCATTAGTGATCATACCATAACCTCTGGTGACTCCCTTTTCTAATCCCCAAAGATGACTTTGGGTCCATTCTTCACAGGCTTGTAATCCTGTAGAAGACTCCTAGTTCCTGTCATGTGCCTTGAGCACCCACTGTCCAAGTACCATATTTGGTTGAGACTGGTACTTGAACTACCCTGCAAAGAAGGATTTAGTTATCCTTAGGATCCCAAAAAGCTTTGGGTCCTAGGCGCCTATTAGTTTGATAAGATACTCTCATACTAGCTACACTCCTAGCAGGAAAGCTCTTCTTTGCATTAGGTACATTGGGGTTGTACCAACAATCTATGGCAAAGTGTCCCACTTTGCCACAGCACCAACAATCATGAATATTGTATCTCCTTTTCTGAACATTTTTCTGAATTGGTACAGCACTGTGCACATGTTCAGCAGAGGAGACTGCAACATTCTTCCTATCTCTTTCAGCAATAATCTGACTGAAGGATAATTTGTGGACAGTCTTGCTGCTCTTTGTCCTGACAGCCTCAGCTTGCTTTGGCTTGGCATCCATATAAGATCTGAAGGAATCAGACACTGAGCAGCAGGCCTTGTCAACAGATTTGACAGCAGTCTTGCTTTTTGCTGAAGCAGATTTTGAAATGCATGCTTCCTTGTTCTTGACTGAAGGTGCTGAGGCACCAAACACAAATGGTCCAGATTGGGCCATTTGTGTTTCCTCATGGGGAGCTTTCATTTCACTCAATCCTATGCCCTTTCTTTCACTATGGGAAGGAGTGTTTTCCTTCCTATAGGACCTTCCATTCTTCCAGTGACCATGAATGCTTTCATGGTCATACCTGTTGGAGGGAAGTGGAACCTTTTGAAAGGTGGTTTGAGGCTTAACATTCTTCTTGCTCTTTACTCCACTCCCTTCTCCTACTTCCATCTTGTTGAATCCAGGTCCTCTCCAATTGGTTTGAGAGGAGAAGGTGTCAATAAGGGGAAGCACTGATTTGGGCTTGGAGAATTGGGCCACCAGGCACTTCTCCTTTTCAAGCTTTTCTTCAAGGTCCTTGATGACTTTGTTCTTCAGGGAAATAGTGCTTATTTGCACCATAGTTAACCCCTGTAAATGACTAATTTGTCTGCTCATATGAGCCACCAGGGTGGTAGGTTCAGTGTTGACATCCTTAGTCATTTTGAGGGAAACAATTTCCTGGGCTTGCCTCTTGGCAAGCTTCTTGCTCTTCTTCAGAGCCTCCAAAAGAACACCATATTTTTCAATCAATTGATTGAGTTCTTCCTCAGCTTCCATGCCCCTTCCATCAATTGATGGAGGTGCATCAGATTCTGGACTAGTCTCATAATCAGAAGAGGATATGGAATGAATTAATACCTGCTCATGTTCTGAATTATTGTGGCTGTCCTCATCTTCAGTTAGAGCCATCAGCCCATGGTCATTGTGAATGACCTCATCCTCATCTACATCACTGTCCGAATGTGATAGAGGGGCCCTGACTGCAATCCTGCCAACAGTAGGTTCTTCAACAGCAACCAGCACAATGAGGGCTTCTTCCATTTCAGATTCTGATGAGCTAGAGTCCGATTCACTCCAGCTCTTCTTCTTCTTCTTAGCTAGAAAGGATTTCTCTCCTTTCTTGCTTCTTGATTGATGAGTCTTCTTCTCATCCTTCTCTCTTCTCTTCACAGGGAAGTCTGCAATGACATGCCCAGGCTTGCTGCAGCAATAGCAAACAACTTTGGAATAATAATGTTTTGAGTTAGACTCATACCTGTCACTTCTGGAGTGATGCTTTGACTCCTTGTTGTCCTCCTTGTTGTGATATGAGGAGGAAGTCTTGTTCTTCCATTGCATCCTCCTCAACAGCTTTCTGAAGTGCCTTGTAAGAACAACAATTTCTTCATCAGAAGAAGAGCAGCTTGATGAGCTAGGCTCAGAATTTTCTGGTTCAGCAGATCTTCTGGGAGGAGAGTGAGCCTTCTCTCTCCCTCTTCTTGAACTTTCAGCCTTAAAGGCCAGGGAATTCTCCCTGGTATCACCCTTTGCCTTCTGCTCTTCTTCCTTCCTGGCAGTCAACTGCATTTTATAGGAGAGCAACTTTCCATAGAGAGTTTGGGGAGGAGTTTCAGTCAACTTAGCCACCTCCCTTATGGCACAAATTTTTGTGTCCCAATCTCTTGTTAGAGATCTGAGGAACTTATCATTCAACTCATAATTTGTGAACACTCTCTCATAGGTTCTTAGTTCATTAATTATTCTAAAGAACCTTTCATAACACATGGAGATGCTCTCCTGCCCTTGCTGCCTGAAAGCTTCATATTCCTGATTGAGGAGTGACTTCTTGTCATTCCTCACATCTTCAGTCCCTTCCATGTACACTATCAGTGTATCCCACATCTCCTTAGCAGATCCACAGTGCACCAAATTTTGAAAAGTTGAGTCATCAATAGCATTGACTATGATATTTTGAGCCCTTTTATCCATAGTAGCCAATGCTATCTCATCCTTGGTCATTTCAGTGTATGGTTTGCCTAATTGCCTGGTAGGATCAACAGAGGAGGGTTTTGTGATAATGAAGGGGCCTTCCTGAACAGTAATGTAGATTCTAGGGTCTAAAGCTTCCATGTACAACCTAACCCTCTGCTTCCATATGCCAAAGTTGGCTTTGTTACATATGGGCAGTTTCATTGAGCTCATTTCCTTTTGCATTACACAGGAGGCCATTGGGTTTTGACTATACTATACCTCTTAGGATCTGGTCAGACAGTTAATTCCTTCTTGACAAACCTTGCTTTGATACCACTTGAAAGAATATTAGGTTTGTAGTCTAAATCACCTAGAGGGGGTGAATAGGCCTTTTTGATTTTCCTCTAAGCACCCTAGCTTATTTCTGATTTATGGTTTAAGCAAAAGATCAAACACACAAAAAGTACACAAGTATGTATAGAGGTTCCTCAAGACAGGGTCTCTTGAGTAGTCCTCTTTCCCCCTTCACCTTTCTAACAATGTGTTAGACAAGGCCAACTCCTCCAAACTCGGCTCAAAGAGCTTACAGCACAAGTTCCTCAGAACTTCTCAGATCAAGGATGATCCTACCTCAGGACAAAAGTCCCTACAACTCAGAGCTATCACCAGCTCCTACCTCAGGCACAGCAGCCCTGCAAACTCAGATCATCTCCTGATCCTACAGCTCAGACCACAGCAGGTCCTACAACTCATACCACAACAGGTCCTACCTCAGGCTAAACAGCCCTACCTCAGATCAGCTTCTGATCCTATACTCAGACCTCAGCAGGTCCTACAACTCAGATAATTTCTTCTCCTGCAGCTCAGGAAATGAAGCCCTACAACTCAGAACCCTCAGGTTCCTACAAACTCAGACCAAATGGTCTTACAGCTCAGGCAAAATGCCCTACAGAAAAATGGTTTAGAAATATTCTACAGTAGAGGTACTCTCCTATAGATCCTGCACAGCCTGTGCTTCCTATAGCTGAAGATGTTGAATACAGCCACAACTTGATCTTCCTCTTCAATAGAGTGTTGGAAGATCACCTTGCTCCTTCTGGTGTAGGAGCTATCTTCTTCTCTCTGTTTCTTCTTCTCTTTTAGGGAGCAGGAAGAAAGTCGAGAGCAGCTGCCGTCAATGAAACAATTGATTTTCTTTTTGCACGCGACGGAGGAGAGCTTCAAATGTGCCCTAGCATTTCCTTTTTTACATCTCTGATCTTCAACGGCTTTTAGATGTCCTTCTGAGAAGTATGGGAGAAGCTGGTGGACCCCACACGGCTTGTCTGCAACTTGCCCTAGCCGCAGGTTCCGCCGCCCTACTTTTCCGTAGAGAAGGACTGCGCTCGACGAACGCGTTGTACTCTGCGTTCGATGAACTTGTCAAACTCTGCGTTCGACGATCTTGTCAAACTCTGCGTTCGGCGATCTTGCCAAGCTCTGCGATCGACGATCTTATCTTGTCTTTGCGTTCAACGAACAACACTCTACGTTCCACGATTGGCACTGTCTCTGCGTTCGATGATCTGCACTGTCTCTGCGTTCGACGATCTACACTTTGAGTTCAACGGACAAGCCAACTCTCAGCTGTTTCTTCAATCTCGTCTCAGCGGTCGACGAACAGTGTTCTGTGTTTGACGAACAACACTCTGCGTTCGATGAACACGCCAATTATGCCATCTCAGCGGCTCCTTCTTTGGTCTCGTCTCAGCGGTCGACGAACATAGTCCTTCGTTCGACGAACGGCCTTCTGTGTTCGACGAACACGCTGATTCTCAGCGTTTGAAGAACTTATCAGTGGAGACACCTTCTCAGCGGATCCGCTAAGACGGCTCCTCGTCTCAGCGGTTTTGTCCCTTCGTCTCAGCGGTTCAGCTGAGACAAATTTTCATCTCTTTGTAGATAATTTCTTCACATCTAAGGGCATGTTTGTCCCTTTCTCTTGAGTCACCTAAGCCTGTTTGACTTACAAAAATAAAGCTTTATCAAATACAATATGTCCTTAGCATTGAGAGTGATGTCTCTTCAAATCAAGGTACTATTGAGGACAATATACCCAACATACTTCTTCTGCGAGATGAAAATTCCATCTTCATCCTGCTTCACCTCGACACCCAAAAGGTAGGTCAGCTCTCCCAGATCAGTTATCTCAAATTCTCTCTTCATCATCTTCTTGAACTCCTCGAACATAGCCGGGTTGTTCCCGGTGAATATCATATCGTCTACGTACAAGCATACGATCATGATATCACTGTTTTCTTCCACATTGCTGTAAAGAGCATACTCGTAGGGACACTTCCTGTAGCCGTGCTTATGAAGGTATGCATTTATCCTTCCATTCCATGCGCGAGCCCCTTGCTTTAAGCCATATAGCGCCTTGTTCAACTTGCACACCTTCCTCTCTTGGCCCCTCACTTCATATCCAGGAGGCTTCTCGATGCACACATCTTCCTCCAAGTAGCCATTGAGGTAGGCCGACACCACATCCATCTGCGAGATCTTCCACCCATGATGAGCTGCGAGCGCGATGATCAACCTGATGGTGTCTGAAAGTATCTAGTTGCGACCTAAATCACCTAGAGAGAGTGAATAGGTGGTTTCTATAGCTTTTTGCGGAATTAAAAATATATGAATAGAAGCACACAGAAAACCAAAGAGCACAGTACACACAAGGATTTATAGTGGTTCCTCGATCTTGGGTAGTCCACTTTGCACCTCACCTATCTAGCATGACCGGCTAGACTAGGCTACTTCACTAACTCGGATTATCAATAATCCCACAAAAGCTCGGAGTCACCACTCCTACAAAGAAACTCGGAGCAAACCACTCCTACAAAAACTCGGAGCAAACCACTCCTACAAAAACTCGGAGAACAATCTTCTCCTACTCAAACTCGGAGCAAACAACTCCTACTAAAAACTCGGAGGAAAACCTCCTACAAGAATATGTAAAGATTTCTTACAAAAACACCTAAGATTGACAAGCAATCTAATCTTGAGAGCTCCAGAAAAAGTTCTTTACTTCAGATCTGGAAAAGTAGAAATTTCCTCCTTGAAAAAGATCTTCAATCAGTTGAGAATTGAGGAATGAAATTTCTTTTGATCCTTGGAAAACCAGATCTGACTTTAGAGAATCGACAAGATCAAGTGAATTGTTGTAGAAGAATAAATCTATGGATCTTGTCGAATCTAATCCTTGAACAGCAACCACAAAAGACTTTAGATAATATCAGATCCCTTCTTCGACTTGGATTTCTCAACTCCTTGTCGACTCTTCCTGTAGAACAGCAATCTCGGAATGGCTTTTCAATATGCAGCAAGAAAATCGCACACAGGAATACTGAATATGGAGAGAACGACAGATTGCTGAATAATAATAGACAACAGCTTTTCTTCTTCTTAAAACAGATTTGCGAAATCACGGAAACTTAATTACGATTCTCTTGATTCAGAAATAATCAATTAGGATATTTAATCGAATCAATCTCCAACGGCAAAATATGAGCCTTTTAAAGAATAATATATTCTCTAACGACTATAATCAAGAATTAAGGAATAATATATTCTCCAACGGCTGTCTGCAAGAATGAAGGAAAGTATTCCATGAATACTGTACGCGGTGGAAGCATTAAATGGAAAGCATTTGAAAAACGAAGCAGCGCTAGCGCAATTTCAGCGTCTGTTAAAATTTCATCGAACGGAACTTCGATCGACGAACTTCCTTCCTTTCGTTGAATCGGAGATCGACGAAGTATATATATAAACAGCGCCATGCAAAAATGTCGATCTGGGAAGAATTCGTCGAACGGGCCAGTGTTCGACGAAATTTAAATAATTTAGTCGAATGGTGGTCGACGAAATCTGTTCAGCTATCAGCACACCAGAGAATTAAGAAATGTCGAACGGTGATCGACGAATTCTTGCGTTCGACGAAATGTAGGCAAACAGCGTTCGACGAAATCTTCAGTTAACAGCGCTCGACGAAATCTTCAGCTAACAGCAAACCAGAGAGTTTAGAAATGTCGAACGACGCTCGACGAAATACTTCAGTTTGTCGAACGGGGATCGACGAAATGCCAAAGCTCTGCGTTCAACTAACTGCTTCAACTAACCGCAAACCAGAGAACGACGAAGTATATTTACTTCGTAGAACGGCGTTCGACGAATTCTTGCGTTCGACGAATTCTTGCGTTCGACGAAACAGCTTCAAATTCAGCAAACCGGAGAACGATGAAATATTTATTTCGTTCGTCGAACGTCGTTCGACGAATTCTGGCGTTCGACGAATTCTGGCGTTCGACGAATTCTGGCGTTCGACGAAATCTTGTGTTCGACAAAAAGTTAAATACTTAGAAAAATATTTCTTCCTTCTTTCTTCCAGCAACATTCTCTTAGCCTTCCTTTGTGTTTGAATATGAAGTACATCCCAATAGAGAGATTCCACATGAGTCAACACTTTGGTCCATACAATGAGGAATTACATTGCATAGGCCTGTGTTTAGTGACTCATTGAAACCTAACATTGGTTTGTACTTAACCATTTAGAACCTGCAAACACATAACTGAAAATATCATCAAATACAACACAATTCAACTTAGTTCAAAGGGACACTTCTTCAAATCAAGGTAATTGTGGCTACAATACCCAACAGTGTCAATCCTCGCCACTGGGGCATAGACCTCGTCGTAGTCCACTCCTTGGACTTGTCAATAGCCCTTCACAACGAGTCTAGCCTTGTGCTTCTCCACAGCTCCATCCTTGTTCTTCTTTACTTTATAGACCCACTTCACCCCGAGGGGTTTGTGGCCCGCGGCTGGATCGACTAGCCTCCAGGTGTCATTCCTCTTTATGGAAGCCATCTAGGCATCCATCGCCATCCTCCAAGATTTCTCCTGGGCAGCTTCGTCATAGGAGTGCGGCTCGCAATCTGCCAACAAACAATACAAAGAAAAATTATTAAGTGTTGGTGTCGTCTCCTCGTAGATCTCCTCCATCCTCCTCATCCTAGGTTGAGGATGATCAGCTCTGCTTCCACTAGTGCTTGCTCCACTAGAACTGCCTCCACTTGAGTTGGGAGTGCAAGCTCCCCCTGAATCTCCACTAGGTGGTGATGGTGGCTCAGCCCCACCATCCTCAGCTCCCGCTTCATGACCACCTTCTTCCTCATCTTCGAAGAACATCCCCCTCTTGCTCCTTGTCTCCTCATCCCATCTCCAGCAACTGTCTTCTTCAAACACCACATCCCTCGAGACTATGGCATTCCCCGTCACCGGGTTGTATAGCTTGTAAGCCTTGCTCTCCGGAGCGTAGCCCACAAAAATGCACTTCTCGCTCCTATCATCGATCTTATTCCTTCTCTGGTACGGGACGTGAGCATGAGCTACACACCCAAAGACCCTCAAGTGCTTCACACTTGGCTTCCAGCCACTCCAAGCCTCGAACGGGGTCATGAACTTCACACTCTTTGTGGGGCATCTGTTTAGTAGATACACCGCACACTGCACTGCCTCCGCCCAGAACATCTTTGGCAACCCTTTGCCCTTCACCATACTTCTCGCCATGTTCATGATGGTGAGATTCTTCCTTTCCGCGACTCCGTTTTGCTGTGGTGAGTACGCCGCCGTCAACTGGTGTGAGATCCCATTCTCTTTGCAGAAAACATCAAACAGCCTCGAGGTGTACTCCCCACACCTCGATCTGTCCTCAGCACCTTCAGTGGCTGACCACTCTCTTTCTCCGCCATCGCCTTGAACTCCTTGAACTTGTCAAGGGCCTCAGATTTTTCCTTCAAGAAATACACCCAACACTTCTGACTGAAGTCATACGTGAAGGTGATGTAGTACTTGCTTCTGCCAATTGAGGTGGTCTCAAACGGACCTGCAATGTCTGAGTGAACCAGTTCAAGTTGCCTCCTTGCTCTCCGAGACTTCTCTCCTTCAAACGCCAGCCTCTTCTGCTTCCCCTTCGTGCACGCCTCACAGACTTTCTCTGGAGGTGAGACCATTGGTAGATCCTCCACCATCCTGAAGTGGGATAGCAGCTTCAAACCCGTGAAGCCCAAATGGCCCATCCGATGGTGCCACAACCATGCTTCCTCTTCTTCCTCCGTCCTCGCGAGACATGCTGTCTCCTGAGTATCCATCTTCAATTTAAAGAGATGGTTCGTCGTCATCTTCACCTTCACCACTTCTTTCCCTTGATGGTTCTTCATCGCCAAAGACCCATCCTTCAACTGGACGCAGTAGTCTCTCTCCACCAACTGCCCAAGGCTCAAGATGATAGTCTTCAAGCCTGGCACATAGAACACATCATTCAAATGCACCTTCTCCCCATTCAGCTTCACAACCACCAAGCCTTTTCCTTCCAACGAGATCTTCGACGCATCCCCAAAGCTAACCTCACCCCCACTGGGTTCCAGGTTAGCGAACATCTCCATATCTCCGCACATGTGGTTTCTCGCACCTGTGTCCAGATACCATACTTCATTTCTTCCTTCCTCCGCTCCTCGGTAGGTTAGGAACATCATCGGGTCTCCAGCGCCAGCATTGTTCCCGTTGTTCTAGCCTTGGCATAGTGGTTTGCCTCTTCTCTCTTCCTCGGAGCCCAACAGTCATAGCTCATATGTCCGAACTTGTTACAGTTGTAACATTGGATTTGGGACATATCTCCTCGGCCTCTTCCTCGTCCTCTTCCTCTTCCTCTTCCTTCTTGCCAACCTCCTTGAGGTCGCTCCGCCTCTCTCTGGAAATTTTAGTTTCTTCCTTGGCCTCTACCTCCCCTTCTACCTCTTCCTCTGCCTTGGTGACCTCGGCCACGTTGGCCGCCTCCTCTTCCGGAGCTCTCTCCAAAATTTAGCTGAGTCTGGAGTGCTTTTCCCAAGCCACTCACTTCTTCATCATCTTGCAGCATCCTATACTCATGAGCTTGCAAAGATCCTACAAGCTCGTCAACGGCCATCTCGGTGAGGTCCTTCGACTCTTCGATCGCCACCACTATATGACGGAACTTCTTGGACATAGATCTCAATAACTTCTCCATGAAGCTCACATCATCGATCGTCTCCCCATTGCGCTTCATCTCATTTGCGAGCGTCCGCAGATGGGTCACATAGTCACCGACCTTCTCGGTGCTCTGCATCTTCGTTACTTCATATTCCCCACGGAGGGACTGCAGCTTCACCTCCTTTGCCTTATCTACCCCCTGCATGGAGCGTTGCAACACCTCCCATGCCTCCTTAGAAGTCTTCGCGTCTGAGATCTTCTCGAAGGTCGCTTCGTCGACCCCTTGATACAACAAAAACAATGCTTTCTTGTCAGCCTTCCTTATTTCTCTAAGTGTCGTCTTCTGGGCGTTAGTCAACGCCGCCTCTGCTGCAGTAGTACGCTCCTCATAGCCATTCTCAACTATATCCCATAGTTCTTTAGATGCGAGTAGCACCCGCATCTGTATACTCCAATTCCCATAATTTGTCTTTGTCAACTTGGGGACTTGCCCCGGCATTGCTCCACCCGTCTCCATCGCTTCTACCCCTCAAACCTTCCGAGTCACCGCAAAGGTTTGCAACCTGGCTCTGATACCACTTGTTGGAAGCGTCTTATATGAGCACGCGACCTCGCTACCTCACCTCTCTCTAATTGTCGAGCACCACTTCGCTGAACACATACTACTCTAGCGAGCACGCACACCACACTTCTCGGGCGAGCACCTCCCACTGGTCGGTGAGATGCCCCTTCAACACACCGACGAGATGCTCCATACATGAGCAGCTCCCTCCAATACACCGGCGAGCTCAACCTTCCGCACCGGCGAGATGGCAGCGGGTACGCGAGCGGCGAGATCTCCTTCGTGAGATGCTCCTACGGGAGGTGCCAGGCTGCTACCTAACTGCCCCGGCGAGATGGGCTGCTCCTCCCTATTCCTCCATGTCCAGCGCGAGTTCAGGCGGCTACACTGATGAGTAGGCTGGCAAGATGAGGGTGGCGAGAGCACCTCCAGGTGAGAAGGGGGGGGGGGGGCTGGCTTGTTATTCCTGCGGGAATAAAATAACCCCTCTCTCTCTCTTCTGCCGGGAAAAAACAAAAACTCCAAATTTCTTTCTCTATTCTATTCAACCGAAATTTCTAAAAGATTACACACGCCTATTTATAGGCAAAGTGAAAATAAGCCCCACTCTCTCTCCACCATAAATGCCTTCCTCTCTCTCCTCTTTCAATTAATATAAAATACATATAAAATTAAAATAAGTCAGAAGTTGACAAAGTCAACAAAACTAAAACCAACAATTGCCACGACATCGGAGCTGAGGTTGTTGGAGCATGCGTTTCGCACTCCTCCGGTTTGATAATAACAAAGTCCCGTTTGTATTTGATTTTATTTTTATTAATGGTGTGCAGGTAACAGGTATGAGATGTTCACATTTCTGCTGGAGCTCAATTTGAGTGTAAGAAAATTTCACTGTCGGAAAATTCCGACAGCTGATGTCGCCCAGGCGACAGCAGAGAAGTTACAACTACTTCCCCCCACGGCAGCACGACGAAAGGCAGTTTTGAGCTGTCGGAAATCCGACAGCGATGTCGCCCAGGCGACAGCTCGGAGATTACAACAACTGCCCACGACAGCACCACGACCGGCAGTTTTGCGCTGTCAAAAAATCCGACATCGATGTCGCCCAGGCGACAGCTCGGAGGTTACAGCAACTGTACGCACGACAGCACTACGGCGGCAGTTTAGCGCTGTCGGAAATTCCGACAGTCGATGTCGCCCAGGCGACAGCGAATTTCTATAAATTGACTCCTTGTGTTCGTGCATTCCATGATTTGAGAATTCCAAGTTCCTTCCTGAGTGCATACGAACCAGAGAGCTCCAGAACCTCTTCAACTCCCATTTGTGCAAAGAAGGATTGAAGATTGAAGACGAGATCGGGCGCGCTTCTACATCAACGATCATCTCGAGGCTTCAACCATCCTTTCAGAGATCTGAAATTCTAGGGAGTTGTTATTTTCATATTGTATTTTCATTTACACACATTTCATTTTGTATTGGTAGAGAAATCGTCGTCTTGCGTGCGGCGTCTAAGTCCTTGCGTGGCTTAGGGGAAAATCGCTTCCTTGTGTGGAGCGTCCAAGTCCTTGCGTGGCTTGGTGGGAAATCGTGGCCTTGTGTGCTATGTCTAGATCTTGGGAAGATCTAGAGGATAGGCTTGGGCTTGGTCTTGGGAGAGACAAGTGATAGCCTTCCGATCCTTGGGAGAAGGATTGGTAAACCAAAATTGTTGAATTTTTTATTAACATAATTGTGCCTTGATCTTAAGCATTGTTAAGATCATTTTTATTGTATGCAAATTTCGTGATTAATATAATTATGTCTTTTTCTTTAATTACATATTTGGTGGCATAATCCTTATCTTAGAAATTTGTGTTTGGTTTAATACAAAAATTGCATTGGTTTGAAAGTGTTTATAAGTAATTTTTTAGTAAAGTAAAATCTGTTTAAAAAATTATTAAGTAAAACTTATATTTTAAACACACCCTTATTCCCCCCCCCCCCCCCCTCTAAGGGCGTCATACGATCCAACAAGTGGTATCAGAGCCAGGTTACTCCAAAACGGTTTTACCACCGGGAGTAATGGCGCACAACGATCATGCATTCGTTGAGGGGCAAGGCATAAGTAGACCACCTTTATTCACGGGCACAGACTATAATTATTGGAAAACACGTATGCGTTGTTTTCTAATTGCGCTAGATATAGAAGTCTGGAATATGGTAGAATCTAGTTACACTTCTCCAACATTTGTTGTAGGAGATGTAACTATGGATAAGCCCAAAGACAAGTGGGATGACAATGATAAATTAAAATGTAAGAACAATGCAAAAGCCATGAATGCTTTATTTTGCGCACTAGATCGCACTGAATTTAATAGAGTTTGTGCTTGTAATACTGCATTTGAAATTTGGAATCTGTTAGAAATCACTCATGAAGGTACTTCGCAGGTAAAGGATTCGAAGCTATTTCAACTGGAGTCTGAATTTGAAAGGTTCAAAATGGAGGTAGATGAAGAGATTGATACGATGTACACACGATTAACAAAAATCGTGAACGACTCAAAAGTGCTAGGAAAGGTGTTCTCAAATGGAGACTTAGTAAGGAAAATCTTAAGATCACTTCCCCCGAAGCTCAATCCTAAAGTGACTGCAATTTCTGAGTCACATGATCTTAAGACCTTACAATTGGAGAGCCTCATTGGGAACTTGAAAACTCATGAAGTTGAACTAAAAATTCAACAACAAGAGTATATGTAGTCCTCAGGGCCCAGAGAACGGATGGTAGTTACTCTACCCAGCTCCCTCGGAGGTTCTCTACCTTCTTCTTCAGTAGGTTAACTATTACTTTGTTTGTTGCTTCTACCTGGCCGTGATGCGATGATTCGGCAAGTGCACCGGTCGCGCAAGTAATAATAATGGGGAAAATCCCCGAGTGTCGGTCTCTTGAGGAACACAGTAAGGTGGAGTTAGGTTTCGAGGAAGGACTTGAGATTGAAGTCCTTAAATCGGATGGAATGCGGGGGAGTTGGGTTGGCTTTTGGAAAATAAAATAAAAGCTATCAACTACTCCTATGCAATGCCGCTATGCAATGCTTCGCTTGGCGGGATGGAGACTAGGCAGGCCTTGAGCGCGCTGCGTCGAAAGGGCGGATGGACGAGTAGGCAAGCGGAATCGAACTGTGCAGGCCTTGAGCGCACTGCTTCGTTAGGCGGGATGGAATACGGGCCGCGATGCCACGCTTCGGTAGGCGGATGGACGAGTAGGCTAGCGGAGTGAGGGTCGCAAGCACCTCTTCGACAAGCACGCCACTAGCAATTGCTAGTGCGGCACACGAACGTGACGGCGGAATGGAAATGGACGGCGGCGCACCTCAAGCAACTCAAATAGATAAATTACACAAACACATAGACATGAAATATATATGTAAATATAACTAATTGAAGTGCCACTTCATCATAATAATGAGATCTAAAACATATACACATCAATAAGAGAAGAATAAGGCAAGAAATCGACCGAATCCGAAGTCTCGTTGTAGATTCACGGTTGGAATCGCCGGGTTGTCAATCCGCGTCCAAGCTCGGTCCGCAACTACGTCCGGGGTAGAGAGAGCTGTCACGACTCTCCAATGGACCCGTCTTCTTCGTGTCACGATCCGGTATAGGTTGCAAACTTCCTCTTGCTCGATGGAGATGGCGGCTAGATCTCTCTTTGAAGCTCTTGGATGAAGGAGGAGGCCGAGAGGAAACTCCGGCTCAAGATTGGCGTGAAGAACAAGCCCGGAGCACCTCCAGATGGTGGGCGGCGGTGGAGGGGCGAAACTGGCGCGGAACGGCGGAAGAACGGCGGAAAAATGCGGAGTCCCCGACCTAAATCGCGAGCAGCGGAATTTATAGGCGCTGGAATAAACAGTGCGCACAGTCAGTGGCGCACGACCAGTGGTCGTGCGCACTAGAATTCGGTGATCGTGCACTCTGCCTGGATGGAACCTGAAATACATAAATTATGAAATAACATGTTCGCACGACCAGTGGCGCACGACCGGTGGTCGTGCGCACTATCGTAGATGGTCGTGCGCACTGGTTGAAACAGAACTCATGAAATTGATGATAAGCGCGCACGAACAGTGGCGCACGACCGGTGGTCGTGCGCACTAGCGTAGATGGTCGTGCGCACTGCACCAAACAGAACTCATAAAAAAGGGTTAAGTGCACACGATCAGTGGCGCACGACCAGTGGTCGTGCGCAATAGAACCGGTGATCGTGCGCAGTGTTCCTATGCAGAATTGCACCGGAAACACCTGCACGACACCTGTTCCAGCGTACGACACCAGTCTAGCCACTGAAAGTGGGACTTAACATCGCAAGAAAACTAATAACAAAGAAAGATACGAAATTACACCAAATAGGGCCTATACGTGCACCTAGCATAGAATGACCAATATGAGCTAAAACAGGGCTAAAGTGCAGTGAAAAGACTAAATAGATGGCCCAGATGAGTCCATAAAAGTGTATATGATCAGGACTCATCAGGCCGCTGCTTCTTGGGTGGTGGACTGATGCGAACCTGAGGTCGACGCCAAGTTGTGTGCAGAAGCTAACGAACTCTTCGCTGGCGAATTGCGGCCCGTTGTCTGTCACTATAGCCAGGGGGAGGCCATGCCTGCAAATTATTTCTCCCCATACAAAATTCCTCACAACTTGAGATGTTACCTTGGCGAGCTCCTTCACTTCTACCCATTTGGAGAAGTAATCGATCATGACTAGTAAGAACCTTCTTTGGCCGCTAGCTGGAGGGAAAGGGCCAACTAGGTCCAACCCCCATATGGCGAAGGGTCAGGGGGCGGTGATGGTTCGGAGCCTCTGAGCTGGGAGGAGTTGGAGTAGAGCATAGAGCTGGCACTTTGAACACCTCCTTGCGAACTCCGCCGCATCCTTGCTAAGGGTGGGCCAAAAATAGCCTTGTCTCGACACCCTTCCTTCCAGAGTTCGGCTCCCGGAGTGACTCTCACACTCTCCGGAGTGAATTTCTTCTAGGACTCTCGGAACCTCCTCCTCTGAGACACAACGGGCCAGGAGTCCCGAGAGAGTCTTCCTGTACAGCCCTCCTGCATGCAAAGAGTAATAAGCCGACTTATACCTGAAGCGTCGCATGTCTATGTCTCCTTCGGGGAACTTCCCCGATGACAGGAAAGAGATGAAGGGATCCATCCAAGAGACCCGCTGATCCACCTCCATCAGTTCCCGGCTTTCCTGACGCACCATCCACCAACATCTTCCACGCCACTGGGGGAGGTGGTTCATGTTCCCCCACTTCGGATGTGTAGTCGGCCATGAAATCCGCCACCACTTGGGCCTTGATTGATGTCCTGGGCATGAACGTGATATCGAACACGCACAGCTCCACGGACCATTTTGCCAATCTTCCTGAGTGCTCCACCCCTTCCATGATTTTGCGAAGCTGGTGATCTGTCACTACTCTAATGGAGTGTGCCTGAAAGTAGGGTCGAAGCCTCCGAGCCGCCACCACCAATGCGAAAGCCAACTTCTCCAAGATTGGGTACCGGAGCTCCGCCTTCTTCAGCACTCGGCTGACATAGTAGATTGGGAATTGCTTTCTTCCTTCCTCACGGATCAATACTGAACTCATCGCTTCAAGTCCTACTCCCAGGTATGGGGATAGGTCTTCTCCCGACCTCGGCCCTTGAAGTAAGGGGGTCTGGGTGAGTTGCTCTTTCAAGGCTTGGAAGGCTCCCTCGCATTCCGAAGTCCATTCGAATTTTTTGTTGCTCCTTAGCGCCTTAAAGAAGGGCGCGCACCTCTCTCCCGCCTTGGAGAGGAACCTGCTGAGCCCGACCAACTTCCCCGTGAGGCTTTGGACCTCCTTCGGGCTTCTCGGTGACCCCAACTCCATTATTGCCTTGACTTTGTCGGGGTTAGTTCCACTCCTGCCGGGGTGAGTAAGTGGCCTAGGAACTTCCCTCGGCTAGCCCCGAAGACACACTTCAAGGGGTTGAGTTTCATCTTATACTTTCATAGGGTCCCGAACGTCTCCGCAAGGTCTCGGAGGTGAGACCCAAGGTCCCAGCTCTTTACCATGAGATCATCGACATAGACTTCCAAGTTTCTTCCTCTTTGTTCGCGAAAGACCCGATCCATCATTCTTTGATAAGTAGCACCTGCGTTCTTGAGCCCAAAGGGCATCATCTTATAACAGTAGCATCCGTCCCCCGTGAAGAAGGAGACATCTTTGATGTCCGGGGGGTGCATGCGAATTTGGTGATAACCTGAAAAAGCATCTAAGAAAGACATTACAGAGAAACCGACGGCTGAGTCAACCAGCGCATCGATTCTGGGCAGGGGTAGCAATCTTTCGGGCATGATTTATTAAGAAGTGAAAAGTCGATACACATGCGCCACTTACCTCCCCCCTTTTTTACCATGACTACATTGGAGACCCAGCCTGGATACTGGATCTCCGATACAAAACCTGCTTGTATGAGCTTTTTCACCTCCTCGCGGATTGGTCCCTCCAGCTTGTTCGACGTGGCCCTTTTTCTTTTGGCGGATGGGGCGGGTGCCGGGGTCGAGGTTGAGGCGGTGGCAAGCCACATCCGCATCGATCCCAGGCATCTCTGCGGCGCTCCAAGCGAAGACGTCCACGTTCTTCTGTACGCAGGCCAGGATCTCGGCCTGCTCCTCTGAACTGAGCTCTCCGCTGACTCGGACCTTTTCCATCACCCCAAGCCGAGTGGTGACTTCAAGCTCCACGACCTCATCCACGGTCTCCAGCCTGGATTGCTCTCCCCAAATACTTTCCTTCTCTCCGGCGCAAGCGAGCGCTTGGGCTCCTTCCTCCATCTTTGCCTCTCCTACCATCATTAGCTCTTCCGCCCCTCCTTCCTGGGCACTCTCTTCTTTCTCCTCTTCTTCCCCTTTCTCTGCCCTGGGCCTCTCAGCGACCCCTTCCCGGGCCTGAACTTCCTCTTCCTCCATCCTCTTCTCGACTGCATTCTCTCCTCCGGCTCCTGCCGCCTCCTCCATCACTTTATCGAACTCTTCCGCTTCTCCCATCCAGGTGATGGTGTTGACAGCCGTCACATAGCACTGTCTTGCAATCTTGGGGTCTCCCCGGACCCGGACCTGGATTCCTCCCGCGTTGAACTTGAGGCATTGGTGGAAGGTGGAAGGAACGCACCGAAACGCACTGATGAGAGGCCGTCCGAAGATGGCGTTATAGCTGCTTGGGGCGTCCACTATCACGAAATGGCAGTTCCTGGACTGCCCTCCGAGGGTCACATGGAGCCCCACTCCACCCTCTACCTCCTTCCTTTCTCCTGAAAAGCCAAATAGGGGGCCATCCGAGGCCAACACCCTCTTGGACTCTACCTTCATCTCATCAAACGCCTTCTTGAAGACGACGTTGACCGAGCTACCGTTGTCGACTAGAATCCGCGAGACGGTGAAGTTCTCGATGGTGGTCTGGATGACCAGCGCATCGCAGAACGGGTCTTCATAGCTTGGCATGTCCTTCTGAGAGAAAGTAATTCTCTCCGCCGGGGGTGGAGCAGTGGATGTCGAGGCCACGCTCCGCCGATAGATGGTATGAAGGCTAGCCTTGCGGGTTGCCTCCACCCCTACCCCCCCCCCCCCCATGGATCACCCCGATCCCTCCTCTGCTCCCCACATCAACTCTGTCTTCACACCTTTCTTCCTCCTCCCCTCGAGGCTCGACCTCCTCAATTCTCACATGTTGCCTTGGTGCGGGGGCTCGGCCCCTTTTGGTTTCCAGGAACTCTGGGCAGGTGGCCGTCGCGTGACCTTCCTCATCGTGGAAGTCACAATATGGCAACGCCACCTCCCCTGCTTCGCCTTCCGCCACCCTATTCCTCCTCCTTCTTGCTCCTGCTTCTTCTCTCGCCTCTTCTCTCCTTCCTCTTCCTCTTCCCCTCCTGATCGCCATGGCTTGCTGAGGCGGGGGAGGCAATTGCCTCGGACCCTGCCTCCATCCCACTTGATGGGGTCTTCCTTGACCCCCATAGAAGTTACCCCTTCCCGGGCCGTAACCTCTCCCCTGACCTTGCATTCCTTCGGCACGCTGCCTCCACTCCCCCTCCGGGGCCCTGGGCTCTTCCTTTCTCCTTACCTCTTGCTGCCTGACCTCCGGCTCACTGAGCTTTGCTAGCCTCTTGGCGAGCTCCGGATTGGCTTCCTCACTCTCAATCTCCTTCGCCACCCTCTCCATCAACTCCTCGTAGGAGACGGAGGCTTTCCTCTTCAGCGCCATCTTAAAGAAACTTTCCCTCAGCCCGACCGTGAAGGCGAGCTGGAGTGTAAACCCGTGCATCTCCTGGGTGAGTAGCACTTCTTCCTGGAACCGATCCGCGTAGCGAGCCAACGACTCTTTCGGCTCCTGCTTCACTTTGAAGAGGGACTCGGCGTCCTTCTTCCTCTTCTTTGCAGTTGAGAATCGCAACAAGAAGCTCCTGCGCAAATCCTCGAAGGCGTAGATCGACCCTGTGGGGAGTTGATGGAACCAGTCCCTGGCCTTTTCCTTAAGGGTGACGGCGAAGAGCCGACACTTGAAAGCATCCGACATCATACTGATGGAGATCGAGTCCTCAAAAGACTGGAGATGCTGGACATGGTCATCCCTGTCGTTGTAGTACACCCTGTCCCACTCTCCGAACCCTGCCGGGACAGGTGCAGAAAGTACCAACTCGTAGAAGGGGCTTCCCCCTTCTACCACCCTTTCTCACTCCGCTCGCCCCTCTAGCTCTCTCGCCAGACTCAAGCTCGCGGGGACCGCGCTCGCGAGAACAACATTCGCCTGGACCACTCCCACAGTCGCCACGCCCTCCGGGCGCACGCTCTCCTGCGTCGTGCTCGCCGGCACAGAGCTTGCTGGCACGGAGCTCGTCGACACGGGACTCGCCGGACTGGCGAACAGTACTCGCCCTTCCATGTCTTGAACTGAACTTCCTGCGACCTCATTTCCGGCCCTCCCCCCGGGGCGTTTTCGCCAACCGCCGCTGGAGGAAGGGTCGCCTGAGGTGCCGGGGTCGCGAACTCGCTCCGCAGCACCGCGACCGTGAGCCCGAAGGTGTCAAGCACCTCCCTCCTGAAGTCCGCGAACATCCTCGGCGTCACCACCTGCGGTGGCTCGCTGAACCCCTCGCCTTGATCCTCGCCTCCTTCCATGCCTGCTCCTTGGAACTTTCTTGGACCAGCCACGCTCCACGCTCACTGCACCAAAATGTTGAAACCGATTTCTCGGCCTCTGTAGAGTTCGGGGCCCTCACCGAGATGAGGGGCGGCTAGCCCGTACTGATCCCTCAGAGAAGGTAGACCGGAAACAAGGAAGACTGACTAAGACCTTAGTCACAGCGAGGAGGTCCCTCCACTAACCCGGAAGATCGTTGAGCGCTTCCCCTCCCACGCCAGAGCTGAGACTCGGGCACCTTGAAGAGCTCTGGAAATGCTAACCAAAGTAAGCCTGGGGAGAGGGAAGCTGAACTGAGATCCTCTCCAAAGGTGCCCTTAAGGTCCTATTTATAGATTTTCTGGCCCGACCTGCAAATAGCGGGATTCCGCCTTTTGATTTTACTAGTCGCACCCCAAATGGGTCTGCTAACAGCTGAACTCCGCTGTTCGGGTAGGCTAATGACAGGCCAACGGGGACAAAGAGGTAATTTGGTCGATCCCGGCGACTCTGGAAGAGATCTGGCTCGCCCGTCTTCTCGCAATCCTTCGGCGAGTTTCTGGCTCGCTCGCCTCCTTGCGAGCATTCGGCGAGTTTCTGGCTCGCTCGCCTCCTTGCGAGCATTCGGCGAGCCTCTGGCTCGCTCGCCTCCTTGCTAGTTGGCCTTGAGGTTCTGGCTCGGGGGCTAGGATCTGACTCGCGCCTCTTCCCGTTGTTTGGACTTCGTCGAGCGCTGCCCACTTCGCTCTTTCGCTTATTCTCTGCCTACTAACATGTATATGTTTCGAGAACCTGACTCGCCTCACCTTTATTTGATCCTCCACTAGGCGAATATCAGGGTTGTACAGTAATATTGATGTATATTTTTTAACAGTCATTTTGAGTACTCATATGTATATGTTGCGGGCTCAGCCCGCAAACGCATCGAGCACAGGCTTCGCCCGTGCTGAGGCGGCCGAAGGCCGCCTGGATGCGGCCGAAGGCCGCCCGACAACATCGCGCTGGGGGTGGGCGAAGCCCTCCGTCGCCAGCCGGGTACTGTCGCGCTTGGCCGTAGGGGCGGAGACCCGTGACGGGCACTCGTGTATGTATATATATACATACACACACACACACACAAGTGACAGGGCACGGGGGCCTCCCATGCGGGAGGCGACATTCGGCAGGGCGACATTCGGCAGGGGAGGCGACATTCGGCGGGGGCAATATTCGACAAGGGCGGTGACTTTCTGCGGGGGCGATCTATATCTATATCAGTATATATAAAACATAATTCAATTTTGTTCAACAAAAACCATATGGTGTGATGATTATCATCTTTGCTTGACATAGTGGAAACCTAGTTTCAATTCTCACCATTGACAAATTTTGTGAGATTAAAAAACGGGTCATATGACACTCATTTTTCAATAAATTTAGGGTTAAAATCGTAATTTCATGTTGTATGGTACTCTACACTTTCATAGTTTTAGGTCACCCCTTAGTAGTTTACGAGACTTATGAAAAAGTGGAGAGAGAGAGAGAGAGCGGTTTGATCCGACGGTTGATGTAATATCATGCCAGATTCAACGGTCGTAATCATTTCAACAGCTTTAAAATTCATGGGTTTGATATTTCTTTATATATGGTAGAGCTCGTCGAGATCTACAACTTTCGTGTTCAACACCTTTCCTAAAAATGCATGTAGTATTTTCAAACATTCGTCAAAATTCGTTATAGTTACGATCAGGGCGGCAATACGCCTTGTGCGTGCATTTTTAAGAAAAATGTTCAACACGAAAATTGTAGATCTCAACGAGATCAACAATTTTCGTGTTGAACACTTTTCCTAAAAATGCATGTACAATGCGTATTTTCAAAAGGCACATAATAACTCATAAAAATTGATGTGCGAATAGCCAAAATTGATGTGCAAATAACAATTGCCTTAAATTAATCTCGCACTTTCGACATGAACAGTCACTTTATAATATTATATAATATAATAATAATAATAGTGGTCATAAACTATTTGAAAGAAAATATAAAAAAATAAAATAAAAGAAAACCCCCGGTAATCACACTGCGGTGTCTTCACCGCTACGCCGGCGGAAGCGCAACGCCGCGATTTCAGATGGTAGATACACATTGTGGCCGGATTCATCATCAATCATGGAGATTAGTAGGGGAAGTAGGGGTAGTGGAGGAAGGGGCGTTCCAAGGAGTCATGTCCATCGGGTAGCTTCCGAGAACGCGGAGGAAGGAGGTGAACTCCTGGATCTCCGACAGTGCGTTCTGCGCGCGGGTCTCGGCCATGGAAGCCTCGAAGTCGAGGTAGAATAAGTACTCGAAGTGCTTGGCTGTGCCGATGTTGGCGTCGTCGACGAGGCGGATGGGGCGGTTGCGGTGCGGGCGGCTCTCGATCTTTGTGAGGGAGATGTCACGGAAGGCGAAGGCGGAGAGGACTTTGAAGAGCAGAGACGTGCCCTCCCGGTCGTGGGCGAAGACGATGCTGGTCTTGAAGGGGCGGTCGGTGCGAGGGATGATCGGTTCTCGCGCGAGCATTACGAACCGCGTCACGTTTCCTGAGTCGTCTTGGATTCCGTCGGCTAGGATCTGGAGGCCGTAGAGCTTCGCCGCACGCGCCGAAGCGATCGCAGCGGTGTCTCGGAGACCGTTCGCCGCCACGTACTCAGCTGCGGCGGCCGTGTCGTCGAAGGCCTCGCGGGCGACGTTGAGTCCCAGGTTTGTGAGGGTGTGCTCGCACTGCGCGAGGGCCTGCGGGTGACTGATGACGCGGGTCAGGTACTCCTTGCGCACGCCTGGGAGGGCGAGCAGGCAGTGGTGCACGGGCATCTGGACCTCGCCGACGATATGGAGCCTGTGGCGTAGGAGGAGGTCGTAATTCCGGTGGATGCTCCCGCCGAGGGAGTTCTCCACGGGGAGGACGGCACGGTCAGCGATCCAAAGCTCCACGGCTTGGAAAGCAACTTCAAACTGGTCGCAGGGAATGGCATCGCAGTTGGGGTAGGCACGGCCGGCCGCTGCCTCGCTGTACGCGCCGGGAACGCCCTGGTAAGCCACACGGAGTTGGGATCCATGCATCGGAGCTGGGGAGAGGTCGGAAATGGTCAGCGGTTTCGGAAGGTTACCAACAGGAACCAGATCCAGCGTCCCCAACCCAGATTTGTGCCCGTTCACCGCGGGGACGAGAGGGGCCAGATTGCCGCCGGATTTATCGCCGACGACGCCGTTACTGCTATCATCGTCGCCGGAAGCAAGCAAGTCTGTCTCTTGCTTCTTGGAAACGACGACCTTGCTGGAGAGAATAGCGCAGTTGCTAAGCCAGTCGGCGCGGTTAGAACCGACGGCGCCGTTTCCGGCGAAGTCCGGCCGATGGAAACAGTGAACGCAGGGAGCTGTAGGTCGCAGATGGAGGGCGTGGGCGGGGCGGAAGCCTACGGTAAGCTGGTGGGCGTAACGTCGGCCAGAGGCAGTGGAGGCCGTTGCTACGGCAGATGCGTGATTTGGTGGATGGGAGTATAGAATCGCCGCCATGGATAGATTCGGAGTAGCCCAGCAATCTAGTGAAATTTAACCTGTGAGAGATTAATTAGTGAGATTAAGATGATGAAGCTTGAGAAGTTCTTAGGGAAGAAGAACCCCAACAAGCTGAGAGAAGAAATCTGGGGGCTGGGAGATTCGGCTTTTATGCGGAGAATAATGTGGAGAGTTTGGTGAGAGACGCCATGAAACCATTCAGCGAGTTGAGAAGAGGGGGAGAGGGGAAGGAACGAGGGAAGGTGGAGTTTGGTTCGGTCAATACGCTACCTACCAACCCCGCACACGTGCCTCCTTGTAATTCCACACGCGCAACAACTCCGTCACTAGTAGGCAAGGGTTGAAATTATGCTCGTTGCGACGAATCGAATATCAGCCGAACTTGTTATTTATTTAATTTAAAGTAGCATTCATTAAGCCATGGATCAATTAAAGCCATGGATAATCAAAGCCTACTGTTAGGTTCCGAGCGATCATTATTAATATGCTTGAAACAAGCTCTTCAAATAACTACATCGCCGTGTCCGTTCGACAGCGTGTACTCTTGGAGGGCTCACAATGCCTCGTTCAGGTAAGCCTCAAAGCCACATAAAAGCGGTGATCATCGTGTTCACGACATCGTAGAGAGACCGCACACAAAAGCGATCATAGTATATCTAGAATGACCTCCTATGCCAATGCACGGCATGGGAGAAAATATTTTTTGTGAACATTTCTTTGAGAAAAAATTCTATTCAAACAAGCAAAACCGCATTATATGTTTCATGGGACATCATGATACAACCAGAGCTGAGTCCCGACCTGGAGATCGAATAGAGAAATATAATATATAGAAAAAATTTTCATTTACGAGTTCCAAAATCTTCAGTTAGCTTAATGTCAAAACATACAATCCCGAAGGAGTAGACCTTCAAACCAAGTCTCAGTTATGATGAATTGTTATGATTGCTCTGAAAATGTATTGCCTTGTATTTGGGGCAGGCCCTACATTGCTCGCACCTAGCGGCCACTCTCTCTGCCCTAGAGAGAGTTTTTAAGCTTTCATATGAAAAGAGGAAGGTTCTTTTGGAGGTGAAAATGACGGGTGGTGTAATACTCAGGTTTTTCTTAAAATAACTTCATATGCATTGCAATTCATTATTAAAAGAATACAATAGCATGAATTTTGCTAATTTTGAACCAATCTATGACGTTTCAGATGTTTTACATTATCAGGGAATGCATCCATTTACAATGTCATCTAACATTATTTAACATCCTCTTAATCCAACAAGAAACACGGCCAAGGCACGTGAATCATATGATTTGTCGTGTGTATCGACAAACCCACAGACACACTAAAAGTGCAGAAAGTTCTGAGGATACCACATAGATTACTCTAGTTGAAATAATCTAAAGAGATTTAATCACAATCACAATCGTAAATAATGCATGTGCAAAATATAATACAGTAAGAAAAATCTAAACTATAAAGATGCAATCCAGACAAGCAATAAATTATAGAGGTTCTCCTAAATACGGTCTCCCCTCTTCTACCACAAAGTAGGAATTCAATGTCAATCACTTGTTCTGCGTCTTTTAATAAGAATACTCTTAAATCAAACACTGAGTCTTTTGATAAAAAAACTCTTAGAATCAAGAATTGAATTCTTTGGAGAGAGATTCTCAAAATTCTTTTTCAACATGTTTGAAAGTGCACAGTGAATCCTCCGAGTATTCTCTAAAGAGGGTGTGTAACATCCCCCAAATAACTAGACCCCCAAGTTGGTTTTGTCATGACTAGGTCATGACAAAATCATAGGAAGAGCTTAAGATCATGTGAACTTAGGTAAGAAGGAGAAAGCCCAAGTGGTCTGCAAATAACCATTTTCAGATACCAAGCCTAGGGTTGAACTTTAGGGCCTCACCTTGATTCCTTGACCCCACCATAACACCCTTAACCCATTAGGGGTCCCCTTAGAGCACCAGGGACCCATTGGGGTCAACCAAAGAGGCCAAATTGACCAAAGTCAACCCTAACCCTAAATTGGTCAAAGTAGCTTAATTAGGGTCAATTGGCCTCCACCATGCCAAATTGACCTTGCCCCTACCCTTATAAGTATATTAGAGACCCAATGGACCAAAAAGCCCCATCATGGAGCCTCCAATTTGGCCAATTTTACCAAAGTCAACCCTGGCTCTATTTTGGTCAAAGTGGCCTATTAAGGGTCAATTGACCCTCACCATTCCAAATTAACCCTACCTAGACCTTCCTAACCCTTAAGGGAGGCCATTGGGTGACTAGCCACCCATTGGAGCCAGCCCAAATGGTCTAATTGACCAAAGTCCACTCTACCTCAAATTTAGGTCAAAATGACCTATGTTGACCTAATCAAGCCCAATCCACTTGGGCTAGACCCAATTGAGGTGGTCCACCACCTAATGGGGTTGGGTGATACTGAATAGGCCATTCAATTTCAAGAAAATTGGCCAGGAGAGAGAAAGCCCCAAAATGGTGGAGAGAGAGGAAGGGGGTAAATGGCATTCATGGTGTATGGAGATCAATGGCCACCAATTCCTCTCCTAATGCCTCCAATCAGCTTCCCCAATCAGTTATGAGAAGTTTAATGGCCATTCTCGGCCACATGGAGGGAGAATTTGAGGAGTTGCACCTTGGCCGAAAATGGCCATTAATGGTTGTCCATCTTGTAACCTCCCCCTCCCTCAATTGGCCTCTTTAACACCTTCAGAGGAGTGAAAGGAGTGAAACCCCCCTTCTTCCAGAGAGAATCGTGCACCGGAGGCCTAGATAGACATTGTACAACTACAACCCGTATTCGGCGAGTAGAGCCGAATGTACCTGGCGAGTAGGCCGGTACGTACTCGGCGAGTAGAGCCGAATGTACCTGGCGAGTAGGCCGGTACGTACTCGGCGAGTAGAGTCGAAGGTACCCGGCGAGTAGGCTGGTATCTCCTTCGGCGAGTAGAGCCGATGAGGCCTGACGAGTAGACAGGTACCTCCTCAGCAAGCAGACCCAGATTCCGGGGAATAGAATCATCTGGGCGCCCCTGGTGGTCTGCCTATAGCCCCTCGGGACAGCGGAGTATGGCTACCTGCAGACCAATTTGGGGTACGTTTAGCAAAATAGTAAGGTGGAGTTACGCTATCCGCAGGTCATCCGGACCATTCTACCCCTGGGAAGTCTTTCCCTATAAATAGGACCCATTATGTCTCAGATCAGCACAGATCCACCCCCACCTTGAGAGCCTGTGCTTTCTTCCTTGTGCTGTCTGAGACAGGCTCAGCTTCTGGTTTTTGGGAGGGGAAATCCAGGGGATTTCCGGGTTAGTGGTGGGACCTCCTCGCTGCAGCCAGTGGGTCATACTTAGGGAGCTACCTACCAACCGGTGAGGGTCGATTCTTAGCTCGGAATACTTAGATCTAGGGATCCGACGAAGAGAGAAGTAACTCAAGCTACTCCCCAAGTCTCGAACAAGTTGGACCGGTATCCGGGTTCCAACAGACATGACACCAAAAGCTTGAGCTTCGGCCATGGCAACCCGGCAGAATCCACGACCTCAGGCCGCCACACAGGTCTGATCCTCCCTCCCTTCCCTAGTGCTAGATTCTCATCTGGTTTGGGGCTTGATTCGAGCCAAATCGGGCTCGAATCAAGCTCCCGAAAGGGCTCATTTCGATCCCTCTTTCCCCCGCTAGAACTCCCCATTCCGGCCACCTCCGGCCGGCCAACCACCCCTAATCGCCGGCCACCACCTCAACGGAGGTGGTAGTGGCATTGGCTGGCCGGGGCGGCGCTCAGGTAGCCGAGAAAACGGGGTGGAAGGAGGCCCAGGCATGGGCAATCGGGACCCTTGGCTGAAGGTAGAAGATGACCAGGAGCCGCACGATCTGCGCCAAGATCTGTGCAAAGATCAAATCGATATGTTATATTAATATTGTATTTATGTCACATATTTTGTTGTACCTTGTATTAATTATAGAAAATACCTAGACCCCTCTGATGAAAAAGTGGCCAACATCAAAGTCATAGCCCCTGGTGTTTACTTTATTCTAAAAAAAAATTCAGCCCAAAAGAAGTATAGTAGCTCCCTGTAGGGCCATTTTGGTGAGACTGGTCCCTATGGTAGGACAACCACTATTTCTTGAATAACTTTTGATAGGGAAATGATATTGACATGAAAATTGAAACATAGGCTATTTGTACTTACACCCTTAACATATCCAAAGGTGGGAATTTTTGGAAAACATTTGTCTAAGGTTTTTTAAGAGTTTAATAATCCATATATTAATTAACTATAGAGCCTAATGACCTCCATTCCCCTCCAAATTTGTGTGGGAGCTCTTTAGGGTTATTATATGACCCTGGTAAAATTTTCAGCCCAATTGGGACTGATTTTGTTGGGTAATTAGTTAACCCAACTTTTGTCAAACTATGTCAAACTAGGTCAAAAGTGCACTTGATGGAATTAGGTGGTCAAATCTCATCAAAGTGATGTGAAATTTGGGTCGCTGGTTTAGGATCACTGGTGGGCAAAATTATGACTATCAACCCGAAGAGGCAAGTGTACCTATTGAATTGTAGTACCAATGTCGTATTTAAAACACGGGGCTGTCAAGTATTATGATCAGTACTTTTTGTACTCATCTTTTAGTATTATTTTAATATAGTTTTAAATTGAATTTATACAATTTTTATGTATTTTCTTATTTAATCTGTTCCTTTTAAATCTCTTCAACTAATTTAAGCTTATTTTATGTTTTGCAGGTTTTCTGGGCACTTTGAGTAAAAATCCAAAGTACATGCCCAAGGTCACGGGCGTGACCAAGGGCGTCACAGTCAAAGATGTGTTCCAGACCCAATTCCTCCACCAGGGAGCGTTCCGTGAAGAATTCGCCAAGTACACGCCCCAGGTCACGGGCATGACCAAGGGCGTGACCTAGTGTCACGACCGCGACTCGCCACAGCATCCAGAGCACGCCTGCCACGTCATTTAAAGTTACACGCCCCAGGTCACGGGCGTGACCTAGGGCGTGACATCAGGTCACGGGCGTGACTCGCCCCGCGCTTCTTCCCGCCAGAGTTTCCCGCCAGCAGCACTATTTCAAGATTACACGCCCCAGGTCACGGGCGTGACCTAGGGCGTGACACGGCCAAAACGCTCGCAATTAATCCAGAAGGCGCCCTCTCCGCTGCTGCTTCGATCACGCCCCTTACACGCCCTTGGTCACGGGCGTGACCAAGGGCGTGTAACCTCAACTTTTCAGCTATAAAAAGCCAGCTTCAGCAGATGTTCAAGGATGAATTTTTGGAGTTCAATTCTCCATTTCTTGTTTTATTTTCGTGTTTTAGTAGTTCTTGTATGTCCTTTTCCTTATTAGCATTTGTAGTTTTCAATTCAATAGTCGTAACTTTCAATTCATGTCTTGTAATTTTTCTTTAGCAATTTAATAAAATAGTTCTTTTCCTCTCTCAATCTATTCCTTCTTTTTTTTTATGAACTCTTCTATTTTTCTTTAATTCTTCTATTTCTATGAGTAACTAAAATCCAATTAGTACTCGACCGAGATGATCTGAGGAGAATATAATCTATGGTTTAGCTTCTCTTTCTCTTCTTTAGAATGCTTTTGATTTACTCTTGAACTTTTATTGGATTGAGATTATATTGTCGATATATAACTCTCATCTTGTTTTCGGAATCTAATAATCGAGAGGTTTTGATTTTGAATCGATCATTTCAAGAATAAAAAAGAGTAGAATGCAATCCTCGAGAGAGGACGACGTTACCCTTTCGGATTGGAGTAAAAGCCAATAGCGGGATTCACTTCGATAAGGCGAGTTTTAGGGGTTTCGATCCTAGAACGAGAGTTCGATTGATCAACCTAAACTCAGTTGAGCGCATCCTCGAGAGAGGTGCGTTCATAATTCAGGAATCTCCACGGTCTAAGTTATTTTATTAAGAGAATGCGTTTTAATTCTTTATTCTTATTTTTATCTCCAAGGTGATTCAAGATCGAGTGTTAATCGCTCTTTTAATTCTTATTTTAATTTTCTTTTTTTTTTGCAAACCAACCTCAAGTTTTAATTGATAAGATAATAGAGATTTTCTTGAAGTAAGAGTACTCAACCAACCCGAGTCTAATACGACCTTGTTTCAATAACCTATACTACATTTGATACGATACACTTGCCGTTATCATTTGCAAGCATAGTTTTGCCCATCAAGTTTTTGGCGCCGTTGCCGGGGAGACGGTTGATATTCCGAAAAAAGAAATATTTATTAATTTTATCGTTTTCTTTCTTCTCCCCCTTCTCTTTAATTTTATTTTTATATAATAAAAAAAAAATATCTTAAAAAGCGCAATCTAAATTCTCGGAAAGGACGCTTTGGGCTTGAATTCCCATCATAGCCTCTAGTACCTTGCAAACCCTTCAACGGGTAGATCTTGGGAAGTCCGGGACTAATTTAACCCGCTTTTTGAAAAAAAAATAATAAAAATATTTATAAAATTCCATTCATTTAGGTAAAGGTTGTTTCCTTTTTATTTATTTTTATTATGAAATTATCCGAATTGGCCGTTAAAGTTGCCGAGCTTACAAACCAAGTTTATATCTTACAAGCCGCACGAAAATGCCAAATTAGTTGTTATTATTGTGGTGCGCCTCATCAAAGTGAGGAATGTTATTTACATTCTTATTCCCAAAATAATTATTATGAAAATAATTATCCTCAATATTATGCAAATAATTTTGATCATAATTACGATCATAATTTTTTTTCAAACTTTGATGAAAATAAATTTTCTAATTTTAATGAGAATAATTTTTCGGCGTTTAATAATTGTTCTTCTAGCTCCGAAGTTGATTATTCCTCGTGGCAAGCTCACCCGGATAGTTCCCGGAGCAACGAAGATAAATCTCTAGATCCGAATTTTTGTTTTTCTTCTTATACACCGCAGTCTTCGTTCTCTAATATGGGGGAAATTTCGCAGATCCAAATAGATAATTCCCCCCATAATTTAGAGGAAAATAATTTTTCTAATTTTCACGAGAATAATTTTTCGGCCTCTAAAAATTCGTCTTCTAGCCCCGAAGTAGATTATTCTTGGTGGCACGGTCACCCGGATAGTCTTCAGGGCGATGAAGATAAAACTTTAGATCCGAATTCTTGTTCTTCTTTTGCGCCGCAATTTTCGTACTCTAATTTTGGGGAATATCCGCTTTTTCAATTTGATACTCCACCCCAGAATTTAGATGAGAATTTTCTTTCTTCTAGTGTTTTTTCCTCGTCTTTGGAAAATTTAGTTATGGAGGAACATGATTGCTCATGTACTCCCATAGTTTCTTTTCCCAATTATGAAGAAAAATTCTCTTACCAAGAAATTCTTAATGTTTCGGGCTTCCCGGATGAACTAGAAGAAGAACAAGTTTCCTCTCCTACTTCACCCGGATCTTCTTTTCTTTATCATAAATTTTCGCAAATCCCTTCTATTTTAATTCAACCAGAAATTCATGAAATTTTTGTGTCCGAAAATCTCATTCCGCTTGGTAATACGCTAGATTTTCCTAATGAAAATTTTATTTTGGAAAAGGAACAGCCGGAGCTTAATCATTTATTTTCGCAAGCGCCTCCTTCTTGCGAAATATTATCTGACAAGTTTAATTGTGATCCTCTTTTTACTAATATTTTCCAGGTTGAAGATGAGCAGTTGCTACCCCAATTAATTGATGATCCATATGCCGCTCATCTTTATAAATTCAAATCACCTCAGGTATGTATAGGTGATTTGGATTTACATATTCAAGTTCAAGGACAAAAGGAGAATCACAAGATAAACGGAGGAGTAGCCGTGCGACTGACGCTGACACATTCACCTACGCGTGAATTAGGGGAGTTGTCTGTCCACCTCTCATTTAGATTTCCCTTTTCCTAACACTAACCGTCTAGCTTAAAGACGGGAAAAAGAAAGCGCTCTTGGGAGGCACCCCTTGCTTATCTTTAATTTCAGTTTTATAAAAAATTATTTTCAAGTGTTCTTCATACTTAGTTTTAAACATTGGGGACAATGTTTAATTTTAAGTATGGGGGTGTAGCTTAGCTTTTCTTGTATTTTTATTTAAAAATATATATATATATATATAACTTATAAAAATCTAATTTCTTGGAAAGCGCGCTTTGGGCTTGAATTCCCATCACAGCTCCTAGTACCTTGCGAACCCTTCACCGGGCAGCCCTTGGGAAGTCCAAGAAATAATAATAAAAATAATAAATACGCCTAGCCTTGCTGTTTTTAATGTTCTAGAAATTTTGTTTGAGCTACGATTATAAGAATTCCTACATTTTTAATTTAGCTAATTATTTTATTTGATCAGAATTTGTTAAATCTAAATTTGAAGTAATTTAGTTTTAAGAAACACTTTATGTTTTTTAATTCGATTAGAGAGTTAAATTAGCACTACTTCTCCGTTTAATTTTAAATAGCTTCACTGTGTGGTAAATTGGCTAAACATCTTTAGATTTTTTTTGTTATACTCACTTTTAACTTTAAGATCTTAGGAAATCTCATTCCACTAAAAAGTTGCTCTCAAAATAGTTTAATTTATAAACTAGAAGTATTTCTCCCCCCTCACCCTTTGTTGGCAAAAAAAATGTAGAAAAAGATCATATGTCATGGAAATAAGAGGATAAAATTCATTATTTCCTAAAACATATGCACCCAAAATCATTTACAAGATTATATGTCATGATGTAAGAGGATAAAATTCATTACATCTAAAACATATACATTTTGGGTTTTTGATTGAAGAGAATTGTTAAAAGATTATATGGCATGGAAAATAAGAGGATAAAATTCATTATTTTCCTAAACATATACAATTTCGTATTCAAATGAGGAGAGAGGATAAAATTCATCACCTCTATTCAAGAACTCTTCATTTGCCATTTCGTTCAAACCCATCCCTAGCCAATTCCATTGTTTCTAGTCCTAAACTAAATTATTAAGAGAGCAGTATTTTAGTAGATGTCTTTTCCTTAAGCTTCTTTTATGTTAGAGTGTCTATAATTTCAATCTAATTTTGTTTGAAAATTTCTATAATTTTGATTGCTAAATAGTTATCTTGAGAAGTAGTTAGCTAAATAAATTTCTCTTTTTAAATTATCAACATAACTTATGACTTAATTCTTGAATTCCTAAAATTTGCCTTTAACTTATTCATGGTTTAATAAAATTTTAGTTAATTAGAAATAATATCGATATCTTGTAATTCTTTCCTCACTCTTTTGCTCTGGAATAGCAAAAACTCAAGTATGGGGGTGTTTGATGAGTACTTTTTGTACTCATCTTTTAGTATTATTTTAATATAGTTTTAAATTGAATTTATACAATTTTTATGTATTTTCTTATTTAATCTGTTCCTTTTAAATCTCTTCAACTAATTTAAGCTTATTTTATGTTTTGCAGGTTTTCTGGGCACTTTGAGTAAAAATCCAAAGTACATGCCCAAGGTCACGGGCGTGACCAAGGGCGTCACAGTCAAAGATGTGTTCCAGACCCAATTCCTCCACCAGGGAGCGTTCCGTGAAGAATTCGCCAAGTACACGCCCCAGGTCACGGGCGTGACCAAGGGCGTGACCTAGTGTCACGACCGCGACTCGCCACAGCATCCAGAGCACGCCTGCCACGTCATTTAAAGTTACACGCCCCAGGTCACGGGCGTGACCTAGGGCGTGACATCAGGTCACGGGCGTGACTCGCCCCGCGCTTCTTCCCGCCAGAGTTTCCCGCCAGCAACACTATTTCAAGATTACACGCCCCAGGTCACGGGCGTGACCTAGGGCGTGACACGGCCAAAACGCTCGCAATTACTCCAGAAGGCGCCCTCTCCGCTGCTGCTTCGATCACGCCCCTTACACGCCCTTGGTCACGGGCGTGACCAAGGGCGTGTAACCTCAACTTTTCAGCTATAAAAAGCCAGCTTCAGCAGATGTTCAAGGACGAATTTTTGGAGTTCAATTCTCCATTTCTTGTTTTATTTTCGTGTTTTAGTAGTTCTTGTATGTCCTTTTTCTTATTAGCATTTGTAGTTTTCAATTCAATAGTCGTAACTTTCAATTCATGTCTTGTAATTTTTCTTTAGCAATTTAATAAAATAGTTCTTTTCCTCTCTCAATCTATTCCTTCTTTTTTTTTATGAACTCTACTATTTTTTCTTTAATTCTTCTATTTCTATGAGTAACTAAAATCCAATTAGTACTCGACCGAGATGATCTGAGGAGAATATAATCTATGGTTTAGCTTCTCTTTCTCTTCTTTAGAATGCTTTTGATTTACTCTTGAACTTTTATTGGATTGAGATTATATTGTCGATATATAACTCTCATCTTGTTTTCGGAATCTAATAATCGAGAGGTTTTGATTTTGAATCGATCATTTCAAGAATAAAAAAGAGTAGAATGCAATCCTCGAGAGAGGACGACGTTACCCTTCCAGATTGGAGTAAAAGCCAATAGCGGGATTCACTTCGATAAGGCGAGTTTTAGGGGTTTCGATCCTAGAACGAGAGTTCGATTGATCAACCTAAACTCAGTTGAGCGCATCCTCGAGAGAGGTGCGTTCATAATTCGGGAATCTCCACGGTCTAAGTTATTTTATTAAGAGAATGCGTTTTTATTCTTTATTCTTATTTTTATCTCCAAGGTGATTCAAGATCGAGTGCTAATCGCTCTTTTAATTCTTATTTTAAATTTTTTTTTTTTCAAACCAACCTCAAGTTTTAATTGATAAGATAATAGAGATTTTCTTGAAGTAAGAGTACTCAACTAACCCGAGTCTAATACGACCTTGTTTCAATAACCTATACTACATTTGATACGGTACACTTGCCGTTATCGTTTGCAAGCATAGTTTTGCCCATCATATTACTACTCACGCTTCCAACTATTATCCTACCGTACGATTAGTTGATGATTTTGAGAATTTTTTAAATTAAACTACGAGATTACTTAAACGGAAATTCAGAGGAGAAAACTAGCGTTCGATCAAAGAATCACCTTGAAAAGAGACGAGAGAGAAATAAAATTTAGTTCTACGATTGCAAAATAATTCTCGACCGTGACGTTTCCGAAAATGAGAGATAGTCTCGCTAGAGTACTAAATCTCCTAACTTATAGACGAATTGACCGACATCTCTTTACAAATAAAAAATGTCTAAAGTTGCATTATCGAAGTGAACCGCACTATTGGATTTGACTCCAATCCGGAGGATTTACGTCTTCCTATCTCTAGGGGTGCGTGCAACTCCTTCCTTCTTTGAGCGATCTTTCAAATCAATGAGTCTCTCAACTACTATGAAATGAGATCAAGGGCCTACTACCGTACACCAGAAATACGGAGTTGACGCAAAATATTTCAAGGAAGGATCGAGAATAATTTAAACAAAAGCAAAACTAAGACATAAAAAATAGTCTCATTTCAATTCATGGATCATCGTGATCGAACGCTAAAGAAAATTAGCTACTCATAATCGAAAGAGAAACAAAGATAGAAAAGAAAGCTTGCATTTTCATTAGTAAATAAAAGAGGAGTACACTAATAAAACTAAAATGACAATAATATTCTTAAAAAAGGAAGAGTACAAAACATGTAAAATAAAAGCAAAATTACAACTCTCTCTTGATCTCTTCCTTGCTCTCTTGCCAAAAGTTCCTCCCATGCATGAGACATGGGGTCTATTTATAGGTGAAGGAGAAGGATCTATAAATAAGAAGAGGAGAGGGGAGAGCAAGGGGGTGGCCGGCCAAATGCATGGGAAATGCATGCATGGCAGTAAATGGGGGGGGGGGGGGGAGAGAAGGGAAGAGAGAGGAGAAATGCAATGCATTCTTTTTATTAGGAGGAGAGAGAGGGAAGGGGGGATGTATGAGGAAATGAAGGAGGGAGGAATGATAATAAATGAGAGAGAGGGAGAGGAATGAGGGGGGCGGCCAAGCATTTAAAAGGGGGGAGCCATGCAAAGGTGGCAGGCTGTATGTAAAGGGGGCTCGGTTTGCATATAGAGGGGGCTCAGGCTGCACCATGTGGAGGGGGGCTGCTCGGTTTTGACAAGGAGGGCTGCACCAATGGATGGGGGCTGCTCGTTTTGTGCTTGTGAGTTGCTCCAAATGAAGGGTTGCACCATATGGAGGTTCGGGCTTGGACTTGTGGAGCTCGGGCTGCACCAAGGAGGCTCCACATCCTACAATAAGAACATCAAATTAGATAGTATAATATAAGGATAACAACATAACATATAACACACATGAAATAACAATATAAAACAAACATAAAATAACAACATAACAACATAAACTAACAACATAAAATATAATAATCATAACAACATTAGTTTTATGAAAAAGAAATTAAAACCTAACAAACATAAAAAGAAAAAACAATTAAACCTAGGGAAATTTGTACTAAACTATCCTAAAAACGATGACTACAAACTACTTATCAAACTCCCCCATGCTTAAGAGTTTGCTTGTCCACAAGCAAATGGAATTATAATTGGAAAGAGAGATGACAACAACTTTGAGCTTCAAATCAAAACATGAAAAATTAAGCTATCCTAACTTCTATGCTAGCAACTAGTAGGGTGAGAAGTCCAAAAATAAAAACTTGAAAATGGAAATCTAAAAATATTATTAGAACATAGAGAAGGTTTACGCATTTCAAAATTCTTAAAACAAAGCATCCAAAAATTAAGAAGGTAAGAAAGACAATAGTAGAGTTTCTAAATAAACGGCGCGTTGAACAAACTACTAGGTTGCTAAAATAACAATTATCGCATAATCACGTCAAGATAACCTCCAAAGAAATCCATCAATGATGGTGTCCATAGGCTTGCCCGTTCACACTCTCTCCACTACACAAGTTGGCGACACGTTCTAAAGATCAACAGGACTTTTATAGGTAATTTAGCTTGGCTTAAGTAAAGGATTAGGATATGGAATAGCAAAGATAAACGTGGCGGTCGAAATCACACTAAACCAAGGATGAGCTAAAAAGAATTGGTAATCATAGGATATTTTTTCATGATGCTTCTAAACAAAAGAAAAAAAAGGCAAATGCAATGATTTCAACTTTTAGAATAGGCTATCACAATAATTTTTTCAACAATATATATTTTTTTGAACTTGGCCAACAAGAAATTTTCTTCTCTTTGTAACATGTTCTCAATTTTTTTCAAATTTTTCAATAAATTTTTTTCTTCCTTTTCACCAAAATATGCAAGAAAAACAAGTCACAAAAACACAAGAAAAATCCTATCACAAATGAAATTTTAGCTAAAAAATTTAGTGCGATTGGGAAGGGAATTTTAGCCTTGGTGAAATTTGGCGAGGGTGAACAAAAGGAACGGAAAAAGGCCCAAAATTGTTTAAACAACGGTAAAATTTTTGGGTGGGCAAATAAGCTCAAAACGGGTCAAAAGGTGGCCTAAATCATTTCTAAAGTTCGTGAAGAACCGTGCAAATGTTTCGAGAGTCGCCTGAGGCAAGTTCTAGACACCAAGAAAGAATTACCCCTTAATAAAAATAGATAATATTATTTAGCAACCATTCGTACGCAACTAGGCCGAATAAAAAGAAAAACCACAAATTGCTAACTTAGAACGTAAAAACGGATGCCTATATTTATGAATTAGATAATAGTAAAACTAAAATATGTAAAAATAATAGATTTAGAAAACCATTTCAAAGAAATTCTACTTAGAACTAAAGTACCGCTCGGGCATGCACACCACTAAAAGACGCATAGAAATAAAGATATGAAATAATTTTTTTGGTTTTGATTAATAGATTTTTTGATTTTTTGATTTTTTTGGATTTTTTCATAAAGCTAAGAAGAAAAATAGTACTTCTATAGGAATTTTTTTTGTTTTTTTGTTTTGTTTTCAATTTTTTTTTGAAAGGAAAAAAAGGAAAGAAATTAACAAAACCCTCCCCCATGCTTAAATTTTTCATTGTCCCTAATGAAAAAGAAAACGAGAAAGAGGAAGAGATAGGGAAAGACAAGAAATGCAGTAAATAATAACTCACAAAAAACAGGACTTCCCCGGGTTTGTGAGGCCGAATGCGGATGTCGCTCCCCCATGCTTGCACTTTAGTGACTTGATCATCAACAGGTATGATTTGATCCTTCTTGAAATCAGCAACGTTAAAGCGGCAATCACGAACTTTGAAGCATTTGGGCCACCGGGAGGAAGAACACAATACAAAAATAAATGCAGACAAAGAACTTGGGCAAGATCCCAAGATTGTTCTTATTTAAATAATACATAATGTTCGAATAAAAAGTTTGATAATAATAAAGTCCATAATAAAAGTTCTAATTAAAAACATAGTTCCACAAAGAGATAACAATCACGAAATGAATAAAACTTGTTCCTTTTCAGGAGACACCAAATCATTAGAAAAATATAATTTCAGTCGATGACCATTCACTTTAAATTCACCCTTATCCGGGTGCGAAATTAACACAGTTCCGTACGGAAAAACCTCTTTGACAGTAAATGGTCCAGACCATCGAGACTTAAGTTTGCCGGGAAAAAGACGTAAACGTGAATTGAAGAGAAGAACTTGATCGCCTGGTTTAAACGTTTTGGGGTGACGCAAGTTCTTATCGTGATAAAATTTCGTGCGTTTTTTATAAAGTTTATTATTTTCATAAGCAAACGCTCGCCACTCGTCGAGTTCATTCAATTGATTTTTTCTATGTTCGCCGACTGAGTGCGGATCAAAATTAAAAAATTTTAGTGCCCAATACGCGCGGTGTTCTACTTCAACCGGGAGATGAAACGATTTTCCATAGACCAATCGAAAGGGAGTACAACCGATAGCGGTCTTGTACGCCGTCCGATAAGCCCAAAGAGCATCGTCTAATTTTAAAGACCAATCTTTGCGAGAAGTAGAAACAGTTTTTTCTAATATTCTTTTGAGTTCCCGATTGACGGCCTCGACCTGACTGTTAGTTTGGGGGTGATAAGCGGTGAAAAGTTTATGCGTAACGCCATATTTAGTTAAAACTTTAGTGAGTTGGGCGTTGCAGAAATGACTTCCCCTATCACTAACGATCGCTCGAGGGAAACCAAAATGAGAGAACAATTTTTTAAGAAATGAAATCACAACGCGGGCATCATTACTTGGAAGAGCTTGGGCCTCTGCCCATCGAGAAACATAATCTACCGCGACTAAAATATATTTATTACCTAAACTTGAAGGAAACGGGCCTACAAAGTCGATGCCCCATAAATCAAAAACCTCACATTCAAGAAAATAATTTTGTTTCATTTCATTTTTATTAGAGATGTTTCCGGTCCACTGGCACCGATCGCAACCGTTCACAAAGATTTGAGCATCTTTAAATATGTTTGGCCAATATAAGCCAGCATTAAGCACTTTGTGGGCGGTGCGGTTTGCTTGATAATGCCCGCCAGTTGGACCTTCATGAACATGCTTTAAAATTTTAAAACCTTCTTCCCGGGAAACGCATCTTCTTACCACCTGATCCGCACAAATGCGAAATAGAAAGGGGCCCTCCCAAAAATAATACTTCAACTCAGAAAAGAATTTCTTCTTTTGCTGAGATGAGTACTCTTTTGAGAGGACGCGGGCCACGAGATAATTGGCCAGGTCGGCAAACCATGGGGTAGAAGAAGAAACATTTAAGAGTTGCTCATCCGGAAAAGAATCACTAAGAAAATTTTCATTTAAAGTTCCTATTTCAGGATTTTCAAGTCGAGAAAGATGATCAGCCGCTAGGTTTTCCGCTCCTTTCTTATCCCGGATCTCCAAGTCGAATTCTTGAAGTAAGAGGATCCAGCGAATAAGACGCGGCTTGGCGTCCGGTTTAGAGAGGAGGTACTTCAAGGCGGAATGATCCGTAAAAACTATAACTTTGGAAAGCGTAATATACGGTCGGAATTTATCAAAAGCGAAAATAACTGCTAAGAGTTCATTTTCAGTTGTTGTGTAGTTTTCTTGCGCCGAGTTAAGGGTCTTGTTAGCGTAATAGATTGGGCGGAAATTTTTATCAATCCGTTGTCCTAGCACCGCACCTACCGCATAGCTACTCGCATCGCACATTATTTCAAACGGCAAATCCCAGACCGGAGCAATCATAATCAGAGCATTAATTAATTTAGATTTTATTAATTCAAAAGCAGTTAAACATGATTCGTCAAAATTAAAAGGAATGTCTTTTTCTAAAAGTTGGGTTAGAGGCTTGGTGATTTTTGAAAAGTCCTTAATAAAGCGCCGATAAAACCCCGCGTGGCCTAGAAAACTTCTAATCGCTTTAATGTTCGTAGGCGGTGGCAGTTTTTCGATCACCTCGGCCTTAGCTTGATCGATCTCGATTCCCTTAGCAGAAATTTTGTAACCTAGAACTAGACCTTCTCGTACCACAAAATGACACTTCTCCCAGTTTAAAACTAAGTTTGTTTCTTCGCAACGTTCCAAAACCTTAGCCAAATTTTCTAAACATAAAGAAAACGAATTACCAAAAACAGAAAAGTCATCCATAAATATTTCCATTATATTTTCTACATATTTATCGAAAATGGCCAACATACACCTCTGAAAGGTAGCAGGTGCGTTGCAAAGGCCGAAAGGCATCCTACGGTAAGCGAAAGTTCCGAAAGGGCAAGTAAATGTTGTCTTCTCTTGGTCCTCGGGTGCGATAGGGATTTGGAAATACCCCGAGAGACCGTCGAGAAAGCAATAAAAACTATGCCCAGATAAACGTTCTAAAATTTGATCGATAAAAGGGAGGGGAAAATGATCCTTACGAGTGGCGTCATTAAGCTTACGATAATCAATACACATTCTCCATCCCGTTACCGTCCTAGTCGGGATTAAATCGTTATTCTCGTTCGCTACTACCGTGATCCCACCCTTTTTAGGCACAACCTGAACGGGACTAACCCACTTACTATCTGAGATTGGATAAATTATCCCCGCATCTAACAACTTAAGCACCTCTCCCTTTACGACCTCTTTCATGTTTGGATTAAGATGACGTTGAGGTTGGATTACAGGTTTTGAATCATTTTCAACAAAAATTTTGTGGGTGCAAAAAGAAGGGCTTATGCCAGAAATGTCGGAAATTTGCCACGCTATAGCTCGACGATGCTTTTGTAGCACTTCGATCAGTTGATCGTTCTCGGATTGAGAAAGAAAGGCTGAGATTATAACGGGCAATTTAAAATGTTTTTCTAAAAAGGCGTACTTAAGATGATCGGGGAGTGGTTTGAGTTCGAGAGAGGGTGGTTCATCGTAAGAATTTTTTAAAACTTTTTCTTTTTCAAAAATAAGATTTTCAAAATTTTTTTGTCTAAAAGTTGGTGGATTTTCAAAATTTGTTTGCACGGACATAACCGTGTCTTCAAAAATATTTGGAGAAATTTCAGAAAAGGAGGAAGAAAAATCATTTGAAGAAACATTAGAAAGAAGAAATGAAGAATTATCATTAATCTCATCAAGAAAGAAACATGAGTCGTCATTTTTTAAAGAATTTTTCATTGAATCATTAATAGAAAACGCGACCTCATCATCCCCTACACGAAGAAGAAGCTTCCCGTTACTCACATCAATAACCGCTCGAGAGGTGGCTAAGAAGGGACGACCAAGGATAAGAGGGACATCGACGTCTTCCTCAATATCAAGAATGACAAAATCCACCGGGAAGATGAATTTGTTGACCTTCACTAACACGTCCTCAACGATACCTAATGGATACTTAATGGATCTATCGGCTAATTGGATGCTCATACGCGTAGGGCTGAGAGTGCCCAATCATAGCTTCTTAAACAAAGAAAAAGGCATCAAATTGATGCTCGCACCCAAATCCGCCAACGCGTTTTTCCTGAAAAGATTACCAAAAACGCAGGGGATCGAAAAGCTACCCGGATCTTTTATCTTTTTAGGGAGATTAGTATTTTTAATAACCGCCGAGCACTCTTCATTTAGCGTTACATGAGATAAATTTTCCAGTTTCTTTTTGTTTGTTAGCAAATCCTTAAGATATTTAGCGTACTTAGGCATTTGACTAATTGCTTCATGAAAGGGTAAATTAATGTGGATTTGCTTAAACATTTCCAGAAAACGTTGGCACTGGTCATCTAGCTTATCTTTCCTAAGCTTAGCGGGGTAGGGCGGTGGAGGAAATTCTCTTAAAACTTCATTTGTTTGAAAATTATCTTTTTCTTTTTCAAAAATATTTTTCTCTTTTTCACTTCCTAAATCAGTTTCCTTAATAATTACTTGTTCATCATCAGCATGAGAGACAATAACCTCTGGCTCTTCCCTTGTGGTGGGCTCCTAGACTACTTTGCCGCTCCGAAGGGTGATCGCTTTCGCGTGTTCCCTTGGGTTTGGCTCAGTATTTGAGGGAATAGTCCCAGGTGGTCTCTCGTAGATAGCCTTAGCTAGTTGGCCGACCGTGGTTTCAAGATTTTTCAGCGACCCTGTTAAGTTTCTAATGGTCGCCTCATTTGAATTTATATATTTAGAAAGCATTTCCTCCAAAGATGGAGGTTTTGGAAAATTTTGATTTTGATTTTGTGGTGGTGGTGGAGTGAAATTATGTGGTGGACGTGCGGCGTTTGCGGGATTACTCCACGAAAAATTGGGATGGTTACGCCATCCAGGGTGATATGAATTAGACGCAGCATTAAAACCAGGAGGAGCAGAAAAAGCAGAAAAATTAGAAAAATTGTTTTGAGCAGGCCTGGGTATGTTCCCCAGATAATCTACCTGCTCGGCAGCAGCAGCATTAACATGTTCATGTACCTGAATAGCGGATGCAACAGTCATCTCCGTTACTTTCTTGTTCAACATCTCTACTTGAAGCGCCAGTTGGGACACGGAGTCCACTTCGTAGATACCTGCAGGTTTAATTGGGCGAGACCTAAGCGTATTCCACTGATAGGTGTTCATCGCCATGTCCTCGATAAGCTCAAGAACGTCCTCCGGAGTTTTTCGGTTCAAAGAACCACCGGATGCGGCGTCTATCATTTGCTTGGTTGCTTGATTTAGCCCATTATAAAATGTCTGAACCTGTAACCATACATGCAGAGCATGATGAGGGCAACGTCTCAAAAGTTCTTTGTACCTCTCCCAAGTGTCATAGAGGGTCTCTGAATCAATTTGGCTAAAAGAACAAATATCAGTTCGAAGTTTAGCAGTTTTACCGGGGGGAAAATACCTAGCAAGAAATTTTTCTGTTAAAAAGTCCCAAGTAGTGATTGATCCTCTTGGGAGAGAACTCAACCACTGTTTGACTTTTGTTCTTAAGGAGAAGGGGAAGAGTCTTAGCCTAATCGCATTGTCTGAGACACCATTAATTTTGAAGGTATCACAGATCTCAAGGAAGCTAGCAATATGCAAGTTCGGATCTTCATCTGGTAATCCGTCGAACTGCACATATTGCTGCACCATTTGTATAGTGCCAGGCTTAAGCTCAAAATTGTTGTTCGCAATTGCAGGTCGAACAATACTGGATTCTGCACCCTCCAAGTTAGGCCGAGCATAATAGGACATGGTCCGTTGCTGGTCAACTTCTGGATTGGGATCACCCATAATTTCAGAATTACGATCACAATCACCGTTAGAATCCTCAACCGTATCCTGAGAAGTGGAACCCCCGAATCGTAAATTTCTCCGAAAGGAGCGTTCGATTTCCGGGTCCAAATCAACAAGTAACGACGAATTCGTGCGGGTCATGCACTAGCAAGAAAACGAGAAAAAGGAAAGAGGGGAAAATAAGATGAAGGAAAACCAAAATTAAAAAAAATGATAATAATTTTTTTTTCTTTTTAGGCGGATTATATTAGTCCTGGACTTCCCGAGATCTGCCCTGTGGGGGGTTTGCAACGGTACTAGAGGCTATGATGGGAATTCAAGCCCAAAGCGTCCTTTTCAAGAATTTAGGTGGAATAGAAAAATGATGATGTGGGTTGATTATAATATATAATTTTTTTTTGGATTTTTGTAGAAGTATTAGCGACGGCGTTTTCTTAATATTGACAAATAGTCCCCGGCAACGGCGCCAAAAACTTGGTGGGCAAAATTATGACTATCAACCCGAAGAGGCAAGTGTACCTATTGAATTGTAGTACCAAGGTCGTATTTAAAACACGGGGCTGTCAAGTATTACTACTCACGCTTCCAACTATTATCCTACCGTACGATTAGTTGATGATTTTGAGAATTTTTTAAATTAAACTACGAGATTACTTAAACGGAAATTCAGAGGAGAAAACTAGCGTTCGATCAAAGAATCACCATGAAAAGAGACGAGAGAGAAATAAAATTTAGTTCTACGATTGCAAAATAATTCTCGACCGTGACGTTTCCGAAAATGAGAGATAGTCTCGCTAGAGTACTAAATCTCCTAACTTATAGACGAATTGACCGACATCTCTTTACAAATCAAAAATGTCTAAAGTTGCATTATCGAAGTGAACCACACTATTGGATTTGACTCAAATCCGGAGGATTTACGTCTTCCTATCTCTAGGGGTGCGTGCAACTCCTTCCTTCTTTGAGCGATCTTTCAAATCAATGAGTCTCTCAACTACTATGAAATGAGATTAAGGGCCTACTACCGTACACCGGAAATACGGAGTTGACGCAAAATATTTCAAGGAAGGATCGAGAATAATTTTAAAAAAAGCAAAACTAAGACATAAAAAATAGTCTCATTTCAATTCATGGATCATCGTGATCGAACGCTAAAGAAAATTAGCTACTCATAATCGAAAGAGAAACAAAGATAGAAAAGAAAGCTTGCATTTTCATTAGTAAATAAAAGAGGAGTACACTAATAAAACTAAAATGACAATAATATTCTTAAAAAAGGAAGAGTACAAAACATGTAAAATAAAAGCAAAATTACAACTCTATCTTGATCTCTTCTTTGCTCTCTTGCCAAAAGTTCCTCCCATGCATGAGACATGGGGTCTATTTATAGGTGAAGGAGAAGGATCTATAAATAAGAAGAGGAGAGGGGAGAGCAAGGGGGTGGCCGGCCAAATGCATGGGAAATGCATGCATGCCAGTAAATGGGGGGGGGGGGGGAGAGAAGGGAAGAGAGAGGAGAAATGCAATGCATTCTTTTTATTCGGAGGAGAGAGAGGGAAGGGGGGATGTATGAGGAAATGAAGGAGGGAGGAATGAGAATAAATGAGAGAGAGGGAGAGGAATGAGGGGGGCGGCCAAGCATTAAAAAGGGGGGGGGGGGAGCCATGCAAAGGTGGCGGGCTGCATGTAGAGGGGGCTCGGTTTGCATATAGAGGGGGCTCGGGTTGCACCATGTGGAGGGGGGCTGCTCGGTTTTGACAAGGAGGGCTGCACCAATGGAAGGGGGCTGCTCGTTTTTGTGCTTGGGAGTTGCTCCAAATGAAGGGCTGCACCATATGGAGGTTCGGGCTTGGACTTGTGGAGCTCGGGCTGCACCAAGAAGGCTCCACATCCTACAATAAGAACATCAAATTAGATAATATAATATAAGGATAACAACATAACATATACCACACATGAAATAACAATATAAAACAAACATAAAATAACAACATAAAATATAATAATCATAACAACATTAGTTTTATGAAAAAGAAATTAAAACCTAACAAACATAAAAAGAAAATACAATTAAACCTAGGGAAATTTGTACTAAACTATCCTAAAAACGGTGACTAAAAACTACTTATCAATCACATAAGACACTCCCATGAGTAATTTGGGGTGTTGTGTGGTGGATATGCCCTAGGACCCTAGTTCTAACCTTAGGGTTGCACTTTAAGCCTTGTGAAGGACATAGAGGCATATGTTCTTGAATGGTCATAAAACTTGGTAGATAAGTTCATAGGGTATAAATATGCCCTAGGAAATTTTATGAGAATATTAAGAACACTTATCCCCTCTGATTTAGGTTATAACCTTTTTGGGGAAACTTCTTATAAAAGGAATTTACATGCTCAAATTATCTTGGATATTGATGAAACTTTGGTAGATCACCTAAAATCATGATATACACCTCTGGTAATTTTTGTGTGATTATTGAATTGATTTAATTAACATTTTATTCACAAGTCATCTATTTTGTCTTAGGAATATGTTAAATAAATGAGGGATAAATATCCTCTGCAAAATTATGAAACTTGGTGGTAGGACATTTAAGGGCATTAGAGAGCTCTGTGAATTTTTGTATAATTTTGGAATTATTTATCTGTAGGTTACTTCACGATTTTCCCTAGTGTGGGTTTATTTGGAATATTTATTTATGTGACTAATTAGTTTTGATAAATTCTGAAATTTAGTCAGTAGACTTTTCTGATTAATATAAAGGTCTGGTAAATTTTCCATAATTTTTGGACAAGTATATTTGGTGGTTCTTTCTTTAAATTCTAATTTGGGGTAATTATTCAATATTAAAATTAGAGGCCAACCTCTTACTGCAAAATTGTGATATTATGTATTTACTGTTATTTTGACTTCATAGATTTTTCATAATTTTATGAGGGGGACATATCATAAGAAGATCTTACACTTCATGTTCAAATTCATACTTGGACAATGTTGGAAAAATTATAATAAATGCCAAATAATTAAGAAAAAAATACGATCCTCTGTATTTAGTCTTAGAATATCATGATAAACTCCCAGTAATAATCTTGAGTCAGTTGGATGAATATTTGGGGTCCCTCCTCTAATGTAACTCATATAACTCACTTGGTTTGCGTATAGTAAATCTGTAAAACTTGGTAATTTGTGGATCATTAGGTGGGAATGGAAGGTAAATGTGGTACCTAGTCTGGTAGAGAAGATGTGAGGTCACCATTAGGGGTCTATATGCTGAGTGTACCCGGTAAGCTAAGGGGTAAGGATGTGTTCGGGACCGACGAAAGATCGTCTTTCCTTTAGGATGTCATAAAATGCTTAGGGTTAATCCAAGTGTAAGGATAAGAAGGGTATACTTATGGGTAGTTACCGATAACATTAAATTCCTTGGAAAGGGAGCTTTGGGGTGTCATCCCATTATAGTTCCTAGTACCGTAGCGAGCCCCTAGCATGGTAATCCTCGGGAAGTCCAAGATTAACCATAAGTTTGAGGAGAAAATGTTGTACAAGACTATCTTACAATTGCACACACCCACACCTCGTGGTTACGGTAGGTTAGTTGGGTTGGTTTTACAAGCGATAGGCTCGGTGGTTGTAATATCGGACTAGTTAGTCTGGTGAGTTTGTGACTCAGTAGTGCTTGTTGGCACGGACGGGTTAGTCCGGTGAGTCAGCGGCTCGGAAGGTTATTATGTTTGACAGGTTAGTCTTGGGAGCTTATGGCTCGGGATATAGTAGTACTCATAACTGTATGCGCATAAAGTTGGTGGGTCATTAGTGTTGGAACCCGGATACTGGTCCAAATGTTCGAAACTTGGGGGTGACCAAAGGCTACTCGTTTAGTGATCGATACACGTGAGACAAGGTGATAAGAAGCTAGAGAGCATACCAAACCACTCCAACCCGCCTATAAACAAGACCCGCGCGCTACAGCGAGGAGGTCCCGCCACATACCCAGAAGTCTATAGGAACTTCCCCTCCTAAAGCCAATGCTGAGCTTGGCACAAGAAAGGCAGGAAAGGTACTCGCCCACCATAGGGGGGGGGGGGGATGAAGGTGCCTTCTACTTGTGCCTTGGGGTCCTATTTATAGGCAAATCCAAATGGGCTGCGAATAGCTGCTCCCGCCTTCTGAAATGGGCTGCAGATATCGGCTCCCGCCTTCTGACGGGGTGAAAATCTGTACTCGCCCCAGGTGGGGGAGGTCTTCTGTACTCGCCCAGGTGGGGCAGGTCTTCTGTACTCGCCCAGGTGGGGCAGGTCTTCTGTACTGGCCCAGGTGGGGCAGGTTTTCTGTACTCGCCCAGGTGGGGCAGGTCTTCTGTACTCGCCCAGGTGGGGGAGGCCTTCTGTACTCGCCCAGGTGGGGGAGGCCTTCTGTACTCGCCCAGGTGGGGGAGGCCTTCTGTACTCGCCCAGGTAGGGGAGGCCTTCTGTACTCGCCCAGGTGGGGGAGGTCTTCTGTACTCGCCCAGGTGGGGGAGGTCTTTTGTAGTCGCCCAGGTGGGGGAGGTCTTCTGTACTCGCCCAGGTGGGGGAGACCTTCTGTACTCGCCCAGGTGGGGGAGGTGTTCTGTACTCGCCCACGTGGGGGAGGCCTTCTGTACTCGCCCAGGTGGGGGAGCTCTTCTGTACTCGCCCAGGTTGGGGAGGTCTTCTGTGTTGTCCTCGTGCATTTCTGATCTCGATGAATTACGGGTTATACACAATCCCCGCTTTTTTCGAGCTCGATACGAGCTCGGAAAAACAATGTAGAACCCGTGGTTCGGAGAGATGGGCACTAGATGACATGTCACTCAGTATCCCTCTCAAGCCCTTCGCTAGCTGAGCAAATTCAACTAAAATAGATGGAGAAGAGTCGACACCCTCCAGGAGAAAAGCTCAACTGAAGGTAGAGAAGAGTAGACACCCTCCAGGCCATTCACTAGACGAGCGAGATCAACTGGAGGTGGAGAAGATTCGACACCCTCCAGGCCATTCGCTAGACGAGCGAGCTCAACTGGGGGTGGAGAAGAGTAGACACCCTCCAGGAGCGAGGCTCAACTGGAGGTGGAGAAGATTCGACACCCTCCAGGCCATTCGCTAGACGAGCGAGCTCAACTGGTGGTGGAGAAGATTTGACACCCTCCAGACCATTCGCTAGACGAGCGAGCTCAACTGGGGGTGGAGAAGTGTTGACACCTTCCAGGAGCGAGGCTCAACTGGAGGTGGAGAAGAGTCGACACCTTCTAGGAGCGAGGCTCAACTGGAGGTGGAGAAGAGTCGACACCTTCCAGGAGCGAGGCTCAACTGGAGGTGGAGAAGAGTTGACACCCTCCAGGAGCGAGGCTCAACTGGAGGTGGAGAAGAGTCGACACCCTCCAGGCCATTTGCTAGACGAGCGAGCTCAACTGGGGGTGGAGAAGAGACGACACCATCCAGGCCATTCGCTAGACGAGCGAGCTCAACTGGAGGTGGAGAAGATTAGACACCCTCTAGGCCATTCGCTAAACAAGTGAGCTCAACTGGAGGTGGAGAAGAGTCAACACCCTCCAGGCCATTCGCTAGACGAGTGAGCTCAACTGGAGGTGGAGAAGAGTCGACACCCTCCAGGCCATTCGCTAGACGAGCGAGCTCAACTGGAGGTGGAGACGAGACGACACCATCCAGGCCATTCGCTTGACGAGCGAGCTCAACTGGAGGTGGAGAAGAGACGACACCCACCAGGCCATTCGCTAGACGAGCGAGCTCAACTGGAGGTGGAGAAGATTAGACACCCTCCAGGCCATTCTCTAAACAAGCGATCTCAACTGGAGGTGGAGAAGATTAGACACCCTCCAAGAGCGAGGCTCAACTAGAGGTGGAGAAGAGACGACACCATCCTGGCCATTCGCTAGACGAGCGAGCTCAACTGGAGGTGGAGAAGAGACGACACCCTCCAGGAGCGAGGCTCAACTAGAGGTGGAGAAGAGTCGACACGCTCCAGGAGCGGGGCTCAACTAGAGGTGGAGAAGAATCGACACATTCCAGGAACGAGGCTCAACTGGAGGTGGAGAAGAGTCAACACCCTCCAGGAGCGAGGCTCAACTGGAGGTGGAGAAGAGTTAACACCCTCCAGGAGCGAGGCTCAACTGGAGGTGGAGAGGAGTCGACACCCTCCAGGAGTGAGGCTCAACTGGAGGTGGAGAGGAGTCGACACCATCCAGGAGCGAGGCTCAACTGGAGGTGGAGAGGAGTCGACACCATCCAGGTGCGAGGCTCAACTGGAGGTGGAGAGGAATCGACACCTTCCAGGAGCGAGGCTCAACTGGAGGTGGAGAAGAATCAACACCCTCCATGAGCGAGGCTCAACCAGAGGTGGAGAGGAGTCAACACCATCCAGGAGCGAGGCTCAACCGGAGGTGGAGAGGAGTCGACACCATCCAGGAGCGAGGCTCAACCGGAGATGGCGAGGAGTGGACACCATCCAGGAGCGAGGCTCAACTGGAGGTGGAGAGGAGTCGACACCATCCAGGAGCGAGGCTCAACTGGAGGTGGAGAGGAGTCGCACCATCCAGAAGCGAGGCTCAACTGGAGGTGGAGAGGAGTCGACACCATCTAGGAGCGAGGCTCAACTGGAGGTGGAGAGGAGTCGATACCATCTAGGAGCGAGGCTCAACTGGAGGTAGAGAGGAATCGACACCGTCCAGGAGCGAGGCTCAACTGGAGGTGGAGAAGAGTCGACACCCTCGAGGAGCGAGGCTCAACTGGAGGTGGAAAGGAGTCAACACCCTCCAGGAGTGAGGATCAACTGGAGGTGGAGAGGAGTCGACACCCTCCAGGAGCGAGGCTCAACTGGAGGTGGAGAAGTGTTGGGAAAATGATTTCTCTTAACCCTTGAACATAAGTTGAATATGAATTCCAAGAAAAGAAAATCAAGGTTAAGTAAATATGCGTCGAATAGTATTCGACGCAACGTCGAGATAAAGTCGACGTTTCTATCAGAATGAGTCGAAGTAGCTCTAAGCAGAATTCGATGTATCCTATGTCGACGTAGCTCTGACTTCTAGTCGACGTATCTTGAGAAGTCGACGCACCCTAGTCGACGCACCTTCCTTATTCTCCTCTCGACGTCCAGACAGGATGTATTCGACGCTTGCGTCGAATAGTAATCGACGCACGTCGATCTTTATGACAGAATTCAAAATCGCCAGATCTCTTTCCTTATCTTATAGATCTGATTTATATGGAATCAATTTATGTCTTATAGCCGCTCTGAATCTTTCTTTTCCTCTATTAGATTCTTGGCTAATTTGATAAAATTCATTATGGACATTATTTGAAATTGGAATGAATTCTTTCCTTCTATTGGTATGCTAACTATGGAAATGTTTCTATCCTTCTAATTCTCTGTCTGATAATTAATTTTCCTCCTATGAGTATTATTTGAATGAACAGAGCTATATATATATATATATATATATATATATATATATATATATGAAGGAGGTCGACAGAAAAACCAAGGAGGGATCCACCATTTTACTCATTGAAAAGGAGGAAAAGCTCCCAAGTGATAAAGAGAGAATTGGGAAATAGCACTGCAGCAATATTCCAGCATTCTTCTTCTCCTGCTTCTGAAGTCACTCTGCTGCAAATTCTGATAGCTCTCACATAAGAGGGAAAAGCTACAAATCTTCTTCTCTCTATAGAAGAAAGATTTAATTCACTACTTCTTGTGCTTCCAATCTTCTTGCTAGGAAGAAGATTCATTTTTGTCTTAAATACTTCTTTTTCCTTTTCTCATTTGCATACTCACATACTGTAAAAGAGTTTTTAGAATCACTCTTCAAAAAATTCAGTTGTACTGGTTCTAAGAGTCTCCTTGTCAAAAGACTCAGTTGGTTCTAAGAGTCTCCTTATCAAAAGACTCAGGGTGGTTCTAAGAGTCTCCTTATCAAAAGACTCAGTGCAAGATAGTGAATTCCTACCAAGGGGGTAGAAGAGTGGACTACCCAAAGTTTGGGGAACCACTATATTTTCTTGTGTTGTGCTGTGATTTCTTTTCTTGCATTTACTTTCTTTATTTGTTTAATTCTTGTTGGTGTGTGTGGGAAGCTCTAATCTGTGATCATACACACATATATATATATATATTTACTTCGCACAAAATATTTCAAATCTCTATTCACCCCCCTTTAGAGAATTCTAGTGAGGTTAACTGTGCACTTTCAATTGGTATCAGAGCTAGGTTGATCTAAAAAGGATAACTCCTTGATCAAAAAGGTCCTACCTTTCATATATATATATATATATATATATATATATATATATTTTCTAACAATTATTTTTCACATGGCACAAATCAAAGATTATGCTTCCACCAGACCACCAATGTGCAATCTTGAAAAATTTGCAGTTTGGAAAACAAGAATTAGAATTTATATGAATTCTATTGATGATAACTTGTTTAATATTACTGTGACAGGTCCCTCAAAGCCTTATAGAAAGGATGCAAATGGCAATGTCACACAAACACTTGTTCCAAGATCTGAATGGACAGAAGATGAGAAGAAGGCAAGAACATGTGATCTAAAGGCCATGAACATACTTGTCTCAACCCTCTCAGATGACATCTTTCAAAGGGTTGTTGACTGTGAATCAGCCAAAGAAATTTGGGATGCTCTTACAAAGATGGTGGAAGGAAGTGCTGATGAAAAGAAAGATAAGAAGGCTCTATTGATCTCACAATATGAGAACTTCCAAAAGAAAAATGAAGAGAGTATCTCTGAGATGTATGACAGATTCAGTCTAATCATCAATCAATTGAAAAACTTGGATAGAGAGATCTCTCTCACTGAGATTAATGACAAATTGTTAATGAGTCTCCCTAGTTCATGGGACTCAAGAACATGGGCCATAAGAGACACAAGAGGACAAAAGGAAATCTCAACAGATGCTCTCTTAGGAAAACTCAAATCCTATGAGCAACTGCTGAAAACTAGAGAAGAGAAGAAGAGAAGAGAAAACACTCCAATCTCCTCATAAGATAGGAACATAGCTTTAAAGGCAACAGAAGAAGGGACTCCTGTCACTGAAGAAGAACTATTCAGTTTCCTGGCCAGAAGATTTAAGAAATGGGTCAAGACAGAGGGATCAAGAAGAAGGGAGTCAAAACCAAGGTATGACAAAACTCCCACTAAAGAAATTGTGTGTTATTCTTGCAGGAAATCTGGACATATTGCCCCAGAATGTCCAGAGAATGCTGAGACAAAGAATGTTTTAAAAAAGAAAGATCCCAAGAAAAAGGAGAAGAAGAAAGAAAGAGGCCTTATTGCAGAAGCCTGGAGTGATACAGACTCTGAGGACAGCTCCTCTTCCAAGAGTGACAATGAAGAACCTAAGCAAGAAGATCTATGCTTGATGGCCCTTGAAGGATCAAAAAATAATGATAGTGCTAAATCTTGGAGTGAGACAGGATCAGAAGAAAGCATATCTTCTGAAGATGAAAAAGAAGATAACCTTATTCTCATAGAGGAATCTGAGGATAAGGATGAGGTAAGCATGTTTGATGAAATAGATTTTCAAAGTGATAACTTCAGAAATGATTTTATGGGAATGTGTCTAGATCAACTAAAAGCAACACAAGAAATTAAAGATCTAAAAGAATAAATCAATGTAGCTAAAAACCAGAGAAATAGAGAAGTTAAATGCTCTAAAGATCATGAATTAAGGGCTAACATCATAGAAAAGGAGATAGAAAAGGCTAAAATAGAAAATCAGTTCCTTAGGGATAAGGTTTCCCAGGCAAAGGCCTTTGAAGAATCAATAAACATGAGAAGCCAAACTCTTAAGGAAATCACTGAAAAAGAAACAATAAGACACAAAAATCTTGGGCTAGGAGCTGATCCATCAACCAGCTTAAATCCATCCAGCAAACCTGCTTGGATGAGCCCTGTAAAATTCACTAAACCTGTCAAATGGACAAACCAAGAAAAAGACCCACAAGATAAGGAAGAAAACTCCTTCAAAGAAATAAAGGAATTTGATGAGACATCATATTATTCAGCTGATGACTCACAAACTTCATCTGAAGAAACAACTAATCCAAGAAAAACAACACATAAAGGAGTAAAAATAGAAAAAGGTAAAATGAAAATTGAAGATACAATTGCGTCGACTTCATATCGACGCATAAGTGATAGTGCGTCGACTTATGCTCAACGCAGTCTCTCAGATGCCTCGACCTCTTCTAGACGGTTGAACAAAAGCACGTCGACTTCCAATCGACGCAACTTTCTCTATGCGTTGAAATCAGATCGACGCCATCTGGAGAAAGCGCCGAATACAAATCGACGCGACTATCAACATGCGTCTAATAGATATCGACGCACAAAAGTTCAGAGCAACTTAAATACCTTTTCTCCAAAAGCCTTTCATCCTAACCCATATTCAGGACCCATTCCTCCCAATCATGATTTTTATCCAAATCAACACCTCTATCCTAACCAAAATGTTTATCCTAAACAAAATTGCCATCTTAATCAAACCTTCTATTCTAATCAACACTTCCATCCCTCTCTAAACTTAAATTATCACAATACTAAGATAATCAAATGCTATATATGTAATAAAACTGGACACCTTGCCAAACAATGTTGGCACAATCAATCAAACTATCTGTAGAAAGTTGTCCAAGACTGACTTAGAAATCTTTAGGGCTAGGAAGAGATGAAAAGAAATAAAACACCTAGAAATTTTAAGAAAATTAAAAGTCACATCGACTTATAATCGACGCACCGTCGAGAAGACCTCGACGTTGGCACTGATCTCCTTCAGTCAAAGTAACGTCGATCCCCTATCGATGTAACGTCGACTTCATAAAAACGAGCGGCAATACTTTCAGTCACATCCACTGAAATACCGAATAAGCCTCGAATTAAGTCCAGTTTTGACGCTTCAACTGACTTAAATAGTCTCTTCAGTTATAAGCCTTCACGACTCTGCATCTTTCATCCTTCTTGCTCCTCAGACCAACCGATTTTTCCTCTCTCTTTCACTGACCTAAAATGGCTCCCAAAATCAACTCAGGCTTCGACATTGACCTTGAGTCTTTCCAAGCAGCCGCAGAAAACTACAAGAGCATCATTGCTCTTTTTACTGCAGCAGGACTGGACAAGCTCATCTCCACTAGGTGCAAGCTCCTGGAATCAGAGCTCATAGAGCTAATAACTCATGTTCAGATATCTGAACAAGGAGAAATCCAGGGAACACTATATGAGACACCAGTCTTAATCTCAGCAGAACATATTAGGGCCACCTTTGATCTTACATCAGGTATATCCTAATATCCTCTTTGTTCAAATGAAATAAGGAAAGAAAATGAGCTTCTAAAAGAATGACTAAACAAGTCTAAGTTATTCCTTTATTAGGTGATGAATCTATAGACCTCACACCTGATGAAATCAAGAATCTGCTAACCATCATGAAGTTTTCAAGGGATAAACCAACCCATCTAAAGAAAATAGACTTTTCTGAGGAGTATAGACTACTAGCAGATATAGTAGGAAAGATACTACTATGTAAGATATCTGCCCATGATGTAGTGCCCAAGCAGCAACTGAACATCATGGGGGCTCTTGTATTGAAGAAGAAAATAGACTGGGCCAGCTGTCTGCTCAAGATGATAGGCTCTAGATATTCTCACAAAGAGAATGCCTACATGAGGATTATGAGTCAAGTACTCTTCCACTCCTTCCTTGACCTCTGTAGGTCAAAAGGAATTCCTATCCCTCCTGGAAAGAGGATGTCCATTGCCCTCTTCTCCAAATGGACTAGGCAAATCCCCAAGCCTGGTTCCATTCCTGAAAGGACTCCATCTCCTCCTCCTTCTCCTCAAAGAGACAATTTGTAACACCCCAAAGATCATGGTTCAGCGAGGTAGGCGGAATGGTAGTGTTGCGCTCGGGATAAGCTCAAAATTCCAGATCAGGTCAATGCGCACGACCATTGTCCTCTTCGCGCACGACCAGTGATCGTGCGCCAATGATCGTGCGTAACCCGCAAAGATTCGGAGTTCTGTCTCGGCTTATGCGCACGACCATTGTCCTCATCGCGCACGACCGGTGATCGTGCGCCAGCGACCGTGCGTTAATTCAGAAGAATATCGAGTTCTGTCTTGGACAGTGCGCACGACCATTTCCCTCTTCGCGCACGACCACTGACCGTGCGCCTGTGATCGTGCGCCCTGTTTATTCTGTTCCGTGATTTTGAGCGGAGAAGAAGATCGGACCGTCCAAATCTTTTGGAAATTGATCCAACGGCTAGGTTTAGTTGCGGGAGACTATTAGGGCTGATGAGAGGGGGTTAAACCTCATATTTTCTAAGCCATTCTCTCTCCAAACCCTAGAGAAAGAAGGAGGAGCCAAGGAAGAAGAAGGGAGATTCCGCCATTGACGGAGCTCCGGAGCTCCGTTTCGCGAGCCGTTTCCAGATCTGGAGAGTGCAGCCCGGTGCGGTCGTTTCCCTCCGTCTAGAATCTCGGATCCTTGGTGAAAAAGAATGCTCCTAGGGTAACGATTTCTTCTCCCGTTGTTTGGACTTGTCTTTTGTCCTCTCCTTCATTTCTCTATGCTTGCATGAGGAATCCCTTTCACCAAATGGGTGAAGTGTAGGATTTCCTCAAGTTCTTCGGAACTCCGGGTCGATTGTGTCCGTCCCCGGCATATTGCATGTAGAAAATCCGGTAGTCGTGCGGATTTAGGCATTGTGTGTGAAGCCTATTCGTGGCCGTGAGCCCGAATCGGTGATGCTTGATTTGCGACGTTGCATTTAGGTTAAGCCTAGAATGCGTGCCGGAGAATGACTCTGTGATATATGCGATAGTATTGCGGGATTTAAGTGTAGGCATCTTGTGAAGATCCTAACGGAAGCCCCATGCTTTGCGAGTGGTTGAATGCAAACCTTCACCACTAGAATTGTTGAGGAGTGGTCTTGTACCTCCTTTTTGGTTACGTATAAAGCCCTAACGATCCCTCATGCCCTCCGGCCGAAAGGCGGAGTCGGGTCTTGAGTCGTTACAAAGTAAACTTTAAATGCTTGGGTGTTGTAACTTATGTTTTGTGTAGCACTAGCGAGTGCTAAACCCTTACGGGCCGAGGTGATGTCATACCCGCATCGTGTGTTCAATCGATGACAAGAGCACGGGAATTGGCTGAACTGAACCCGTTTCCAGGCGTGGCGGTAGGGGGATTTATCTCTTGTAAACCCGAACGACCTTGGGAGAGGTTGGGAAGGGCGTCTTGCCTAGACCGACCAAAAGCTCTTTTCTATCTAGAGTTTCCGGACTCATGATGGTTTTGGTGCTCGGGAAGAAGTACCTTTGGTGCATGCCTTGTGAGCATGGAGCGTGCGGTTGTGTGTACTCACGTTTGTGATGAATTGATGTTGTTAGCCTCATGCGGTTGTTTAGGCGGTTGTGGGAATCTTCGGGTGAACCCAACCAACATCATGTGCATACCTAGGTTCCTTTCTTTTGATGCTCAACCTAGAAGATTGATTGTGCTTGAAACCTCACCTTGTGTAGTTGCACTTTCTTTATATTAGTACTTGTGCTAGTATGGCTTGCTTGCAGGGTAGAATCTCCGCCACCCCGGGAAAGGGGTGGGGTCGTTATAATTTGGTCAGCTTTGCTGACCGTTACCTTGTTTGCCACCGCTTGGTGGAATGTTCTTATGCAGGTGCAGGTGAGCCTAGCGGAAAATAGCGGGCGGTGGCCCTTATGCTGAGTTGGCCCTCGAAGGCCAGCCTCTTTTCTGTTTTCCTTGTATTGCCGGCCTGCGTGCCGATGTACGTTTGGAGTTTTTATCACATTTGGTAAATGTAAGGCCTTAAGGCCGTAACTCTATATTTTGGTTTCATTCCTATGATAGTGGACAGCTCTAATTGAAATGGTTTAAATAATGCTTCCGCTTACGTTTTGTACTCTCGTTTAGTTGTTACTTTTCTGGTTATCACCTTTTAACCCCTAGCTAGTGTGGTTTGCATGGCGTGGGGTCCCGACCGGACCTGCTGTTATACTCTTCGTACTGGCAGGGTGTTACACAATTCTTCTATACCACCATCATCCACTCAAATAGTCTCTACCACCCTCACAACTACTCTACCTACCTCTTCTCAAACACCTGCTCCTCAAACAGCAGCTTCTCCACCTCCTCCTCCTCTTACTTTCTCATCCTCTCCACCTCCTTTATCACCCATACCTCATGTATCAACTAACCTCTCTCCAGCCTCATCACCACCTTCACCACTCTCTCCTCATCCCCAACCACAACATGAACCATCTGCATCCACTGAAGCTCTCCTCACTCAGTGCATTGCATCAGCAACTCAAACATTCCAAGCAATGTTGGATGAGCACTGCTCCCAGATTCATTCCTCAATCCTACACATGCACACCCAAATAGATGGGGTCAGTGCCTCTGTGCAAAGTCTGAAGAACTCTCTCTCTTCCTCAAGAGTTACCAAGTCTTTCTTAACCTCCTTGGCCAAGAAGGTCAAGAAGGGGGAGAAGCTAGATGAAGAGCAGACCTCCAATCTTAAACCTCCTTCACACAAATCCCCTCTTTCTTCAAAATCTGACAGTCTTGCACTGCTCAAGACAATTGGAAATGAGATAGTACCTGAGCTACACAATGATGAACAAACAATAGAGGTACTCAACATAGCAAGAGATGCTGCAAATCAAGTGGCACTACTACAAGGGGAGGGAAGCAGAGCAGAAAATGAGGCTGAAAAGGAAGAAGGTGAGAAAGAGCCGAATACTGCTATAAATCAAGAAGAAAATGAACCAACTGCTGGAACTGAAAAAGGAAATGAAGCTGATGCTAGAAAAGAGAAAGAACCAGATGCTGTGATGGCTGAAGAAGGGGCTCAGGAGTCAGGGGCAGGGGGAGCTGAGACTCAGGGGGAGCAAATGGCTGAGATCCAGGGGGAGATGAGGGAGTCACCTGCTACTGAGAAAGAGAAATCCACAATAGTATTCAAGAGAAAAAGAAAGACTCCTCCTACCCCTCCTGAATAATACTTGAAAACAATGCTTCATATACTTTATGATTGGTCTGAACATGAAGTTTGCTTCTGATTGTGTGAAATCTTCATTATCTGTACAAATGCTTTGCTATGTTAATTATATGCTAAATACAATTTCTCTCCTATAGGGTTAAGACAAATAGGGGGAGATTGTTGGGAATATGATTTCTCTTAACCCCTGAACATAAGTTGAATATGAATTCCAAGAAAAGAAAATCAAGGTTAAGTAAATATGCGTCGAATAGTATTCGACGCAACGTCGAGATAAAGTCGACGTTTCTATCAGAATGAGTCGAAGTAGCTCTAAGCAGAATTTGACGTATCCTATGTTGACGTAGCTCTGACTTCTAGTCGACGTATCTTGAGAAGTCGACGCACCCTAGTCGACGCACCTTCCTTATTCTCCTCTCGACGTCCAGACAGGATGTATTCGACATTTGCGTCGAATAGTAATCGACGCACGTCGATCTTTATGACAGAATTCAAAATCGCCAGATCTCTTTCCTTATCTTATAGATCTGATTTATATGGAATCAATTTATGTCTTATAGCCGTTCTGAATCTTTCTTTTCCTCTATTAGATTCTTGGCTAATTTGATAAAATTCATTATGGACATTATTTGAAATTGGAATGAATTCTTTCCTTCTATTGGTATGCTAACTATGGAAATATTTCTATCCTTCTAATTCTCTGTCTGATAATTAATTTTCCTCCTATGAGTATTATTTGAATGAACAGAGCTATATATATATATGAAGGAGGTCGACAGAAAAACCAAGGAGGGATCCACCATTTTACCATTGAAAAAGAGGAAAAGCTCCCAAGTGATAAAGAGAGAATTGGGAAATGGCCCTGCAGCAATATTCAAGCATTCTTCTTCTCCTGCTTCTGAAGTCACTCTGCTGCAAATTCTGATAGCTCTCACATAAGAGGGAAAAGCTACAAATCTTCTTCTCTCTATAGAAGAAAGATTTAATTCACTACTTCTTGTGCTTCCAATCTTCTTGCTAGGAAGAAGATTCATTTTTGTCTTAAATACTTCTTTTTCCTTTTCTCATTCGCATACTCACATACTGTAAAAGAGTTTTTAGAATCACTCTTCAAAAAATTCAGTTGTACTGGTTCTAAGAGTCTCCTTGTCAAAAGACTCAGTTGGTTCTAAGAGTCTCCTTATCAAAAGACTCAGGGTGGTTCTAAGAGTCTCCTTATCAAAAGACTCAGTGCAAGATAGTGAATTCCTACCAAGGGGGTAGAAGAGTGGACTACCCAAAGTTTGGGGAACCACTATATTTTCTTGTGTTGTGCTGTGATTTCTTTTCTTGCATTTACTTCCTTTATTTGTTTAATTCTTGTTGGTGTGTGTGGGAAGCTCTAATCTGTGATCATACACACATATATATATTTACTTCGCACAAAATATTTTAAATCTCTATTCACCCCCTATAGAGAATTCTAGTGAGGTTAACTGTGCACTTTCAAGAAGAATCGACACATTCCAGGAGCGAGGCTCAACTAGAGGTGGAGAAGAGTCGACACCCTCCAGGAGCGAGGCTCAACTAGAGGTGGAGAAGAGTCGACACCGTCCAGGAGCGGGGCTCAACTGGAGGTGGAGAAGAGTCGACACCGTCCTGGAGCGAGGCTCAACTGGAGGTTGAGAGGAGTCGACACCCTCCAGGAGCGAGGCTCAACTGGAGGTGCAGAGGAATCGACACCCTCCAGGAGCGACGCTCAACTGGAAGTGGAGAAGAATCGACACCTTCCAGGAGCGAGGCTCAACTAGAGGTGGAGAAGAGTCGACACCCTCCAGGAGCGAGGCTCAACTAGAGGTGGAGAAGAGTCGACACCGTCCAGGAGCGGGGCTCAACTGGAGGTGGAGAAGAGTCGACACCCTCTAGGAGCGAGGCTCAATTGGAGGTGGAGAGGAGTCGACACCCTCCAGGAGAGAGGCTCAACTAGAGGTGGAGAAGAGTCGACACCCTCCAGGAGCGGGGCTCAATTGGAGGTGGAGAAGAATCGACACCCTCCAGGAGCGAGGCTCAACTAGAGGTGGAGAGGAGTCGACACCGTCCAGGAGAAGGGCTCAAATGGAGGTGGAGAAGAGTCGACACCCTCCAGAAGCGAAGCTCAACTGGAGGTGGAGAAGAGTCGACACCCTCCAGGAGCGAGGCTCAACTGGAGGTGGAGAGGAGTCGACACCCTCCAGGAGCGAGGCTCAACTGAAGGTGGAGACGAGTCGACACCGTCCAGGAGTGCGGCTCAACTGGAGGTGGAGAAGAGTCGACACCCTCAAGGAGCGAGGCTCAACTGGAGGTGGAGAGGAGTTGACACACTCCAGGAGAGAGGCTCAACTAAAGATGGAGAAGAGTCGACACCCTCCAGGAGCGGGGCTCAACTGAAGGTGGAGAAGAATCGACACCCTCCAGGAGCGAGGCTCAACTAGAGGTGGAGAGGAGTCGACACCGTCCAGGAGTGGGGCTCAACTAGAGGTGGAGAAGAGTCGACACCCTCCAGGAGCGAGGCTCAACTAGAGGTGGAGAAGAGTCGACACCCTCCAGGAGCGAGGCTCAAATGGAGGTGGAGAGGAGTCGACACCCTCCAGGAGCGAGGCTCAACTGGAGGTGGAGAGGAATCGACACCCTCCAGGAGCGAGGCTCAACTGGAGGTGGAGAAGAATCGACACCTTCCAGGAGCGAGGCTCAGCTGGAGGTGGAGAAGAGTTGACAACCTCAAAGAGCGAGGCTCAACTTGAGGTGGAGAAGAGTCGACACCGTCCCGGAGCGGGGCTCAACTAGAGGTGGAGAAGAGTCGACACCCTCCAGGAGCGAGGCTCAACTGGAGGTGGAGAGGAGTCGACACCCTCCAGGAGCGAGGCTCAACTAGAGGTGGAGAAGAGTCGACACCCTCCAAGAGCGGGGCGCAACTGGAGGTGGAGAAGAATCGACACCTTCCAGGAGCGAGGCTCAACTGGAGGTGGAGAAGATTCGACACCATCCAGGAGCGAGGCTCAACTGGAGGTGGAGAGGAATCGACACCTTCCAGGAGCTATGCTCAACTGGAGGTGGAGAAGAGTCGAAAATATCCAGGAGCGAGGCTCAACTGGAGGTGGAGAGGAATCGACACCTTCCAGGAGCAAGGCTCAACTGGAGGTGGAGAAGAATCGACACCCTCGAGGAGCGAGGCTCAACTGGAGGTGGAGAAGAATCGACACCATCCAGGAGCGAGGCTCAACTGGAGGTGGAGAAGAATCGACAGCTTCCAGGAGCGAGGCTCAACTAGAGGTGGAGAAGAGTCGACACCCTCCATGAGCGAGGCTCAACTAGAGGTGGAGAAGAGTCGATACCGTCCAGGAGCGGGGCTCAATTGGAGGTGGAGAAGAGTCGACACCCTCCAGGAGCGAGGCTCAACCAGAGGTGGAGAGGAGTCGACACCCTCCAGGTGCGAGGCTCAACTGGAGGTGGAGAGGAATCGACACCCTCCAGGAGTGAGGCTCAACTAGAGGTGGAGAGGAGTCAACATAATCCAGGAGCGAGGCTCAACTGGAGGTGGAGAGGAGTCGACACCATCCAGGAGCGAGGCTCAACTGGAGGTGGAGACGAATCGACACCGTCCTGGAGCGAGGCTCAACTGGAGGTGGAGAAGAATCGACACCCTCTAGGAGCGAGGCTCAACTGGAGGTGGAGAGGAGTCAACACCATCCAGGAGCGAGGCTCAACTGGAGGTGTAGAGGAGTCGACACCATCCAGGAGCGAGGCTCAATCGGAGATGGAGAGGAGTGGACACCATCCAGGAGCGAGTCTCAACTGGAGTGGAGAGGAGTCGACACCATCCAGGAGCGAGGCTCAACTGGAGGTGGAGAGGAGTCGACACCATCCAGAAGGGAGGCTCAACTGGAGGTGGAGAGGAGTCGACACCATCCAGGAGCGAGGCTCAACTGGAGGTGGAGAGGAGTCGACACCATCCAAGTGCGAGGCTCAACTGGAGGTGGAGAGGAGTCGACACCCTCAAGGAGCGAGGCTCAACTGGAGGTGGAGAGGAATCGACACCCTCCAGGAGCGAGGCTCAACTGGAGGTGGAGAGGAGTCGACACAATCCAGGAGCGAGGCTCAACTGGAGGTGGAGAGGAGTCGACACCATCCAGGAGCGAGGCTCAACTGGAGGTGGAGAGGAATCGACAGCTTCCTGGAGCGAGGCTCAACTGGAGGTGGAGAAGAATCGACACCCTCCAGGAGCGAGGCTCAACTGGAGGTGGAGAGGAGTCAACACCATCCAGGAGCGAGGCTCAACTGGAGGTGTAGAGGAGTCAACACCATCCAGGAGCGAGGCTCAACCGGAGATGGAGAGGAGTGGACACCATCCAGGAGCGAGGCTCAACTGGAGGTGGAGAGGAGTCGACACCATCCAGGAGCGAGGCTCAACTGGAGGTGGAGAGGAGTCGACACCATCCAGCAGCGTGGCTCAACTGGAGGTTGAGAGGAGTCGACACCATCCAGGAGCGAGGCTCAACTGGAGGTGGAGAGGAGTCGACACCATCCAGGAGCGAGGCTCAACTAGAGGTGGAGTGGAGTCGACACCATTCAGGAGCGAGGCTCACCTGGAGGTGGAGAGGAGTCGACACCATCCAGGAGCGAGGCTCAACTGGAGGTGGAAAGGAGTCGACACCATCCTGGAGCGAGGCTCAACTGTAGGTGGAGAGGAGTCGACACCATCCAGGAGCGAGGGTCAACTAGAGGTGGAGAGGAATCGACACCTTCTAGGAGCGAGGCTTAACTGGAGGTGGAGAAGAATCGACACCCTCCAGGAGCGAGGTTCAACTGGAGGTGGAGAGGAGTCGACACCATCCAGGAGCGAGGCTCAACTAGAGGTGGAGAGGAGTCGACACCATCCAGGAGCGAGGCTCAACCGGAGATGGAGAGGAGTGGACACCATCCAGGAGCGAGGCTCAATAGGAAGTGGAGAGGAGTCGACACCATCCAGGAGCGAGGCTCAACTGGAGGTGGAGAGGAGTCGACACCATCCAGGAGCGAGGCTCAACTGGAGGTGGAGAGGAGTCGACACTGAAAGTGTCTAGTTGCGACCTAAATCACCTAGAGGGGGGTGAATAGGTGGATTCTATTTCTTTACGCGGAATTAAAATATAACACAGAATTGAACACAATAAAGCACAACATAGAGACACAAGATTTATAGAGGTTCCCCAAGGGTGGGTACTCCTCTCTCTCGCTCCGCCTATCTAGCACTTCGGACTAGCGTCGACAACTTCACCAAAACTCGGATTTATCAACAAATCCTACACTCGGAGACAACGGCTCCTACAAGCTCGGAGACAACACTCCTACAACTCAGAAGATAAACTTCCTACAACTCGGAGTAAACAACTCCTACAACTCGGAGTAAACAACTCCTACAACTCGGAGTAAAGAACTCCTACAAAATAACTCGGAGTAAACAACTCCTACAGAAATCACTCGGAGTAAACAACTCCTACAGAAATTAAATAAAGTTTAAAATGAAACTTCTCTTGAATCTCAATAGAGATTAACTTCAGATCTGGAGAGACTGAATCTTCTTCTTCCTTTAGAGTGGAAGCTTGGATCTTCAAGGATTAGGAAGAATGAAGAATCGACAAACCTGATCTGAGTAGGCCCTTTGATTAAATCGAAAAGATCTTCAATATTGAGAGCAGCAACTTGATCAAAGGCCTTCTTATCTGGGAAATCTTTAGCACCACTGAAGAATGAAACTTGAGAGGCGCAGAAGTTAGATCTCAGAAAACTTCTCCAGCACGCGAGGAAGAAGACGGCTGGCTTCTTCTTTTTCTTTTAACAATCGAGAGATATCTTATATTTGCCCTAAAATAGAAGACTATTTATAGGGAAATCTCCAACGGCTCGGGCGACAGACAAGGAGGGGTCGCCACGTGTACTGTACATGTCGGCCAACCCTAATTTTGGAAAACGAAACTGAAATTTGAAATCCGTCTGTCCGTCATTCGTCGAGACTTCACGTGAACATTCGACGAATGGACTTAGCTGCAGAGTTTTCTTCACAAGACTGTCTTTTTGACTTCTGTCTGGATTCGTCGAGATTCGTCGGGAGTTCACGTGACATCTCGACGAATTGACTTAGCCACAGAAATTTCTTCTTCAGACTGGAAATTTGGCTTCTGTCTGGATTCGTCGAGATTCATCGGGAGTTCACGTGACATCTCGACGAATTGACTTAGCCACAGAAATTTCTTCTTCAGACTCGAAATTTGGCTTCTGTCTGGATTCGTCGAGATTCGTCGGGAGTTCACGTGACATCTCGACGAATTGACTCAGCAAAAATTTCTTTTCTTTTCCTGAAAACCTGCTCCACTCCTCAAGCTTGAAAACCTTCAGTTATGAGTATATGAAGTACACCCCAAAAGAGAGATTACATATGGACCAACACTTTGTTCTGCACAATGAGGGATTACACTGTTTAGAACTGTGTTTGGTGATCCATTGCAACCTAACTTTGGTGTGCACTTAGCATTAAGACCTGCAAACACATAACTAGAGAACAACATCAAATACATCTCAATTCAACTTAGTTCACAGGAACACTTCTTCAAATCAAGGTAATTTTAGCTACAATACCCAACAATCTCCCCCTATTTCAAGAAGTCAGAACCTATGTACTGAGTTGAATTGCACTTAAAAAATATATATCAAATAGATAAGGAGAGTTATAAACTTAACTTTTTCAACTTTCTCTCCCTTTCAACTTTCTCTTTCAACTTTGCCAATTCTAACTTTGCCAATTCCTCCCAACTTCAAATTCTCTTGCAAATTCAACTTCTCTCCCCCTTTCTGACTACTTCAGATAGGGAAGAAAAAGCATGAGAGCTCAAAGCTCCCCCTCAGCAACTGCATAGGAGTAGTATATGTAGAATCAGCTCCCCCTCAATCTTTTTTTCCCCCTTAGTCTTATCTCCCCCTTAGAGTTTCAGTGCCTGGACTGATTTCCTAAGCTTTTCAGCAACCATACTATATTTCTTCTATGTTCTGGTCATGTACCATGAACATCCACTTGTCCAAATGCCTGATTAGAGTTTTGGTTGGCCTTTGGACATACCTGCAAACACAGATTAATTTCCCTTAGGAACCCAAACCGATTTGGGTCCTAGGTTCCGATTAGCATAACAATAAATATTTCTACTAACTGCAATTCCAGTAGAAAAGCTCTTCTTTGCATTAGACACACAAGAGTTGTGCCAACAGTCGATGGCAAAGTGTCCCACTTTACCACAACACCAACATTCATGGATGTTGTACCTTCTCTTCCGAGCCTCCCTTTTTGATTTGCAAGTGGCATCAGAATGCTTGGTATCAGTTGAGAAGGCAGGAGCATTCTTTCTATTTTTCATAGCAAGTGGCTGATTGGTTACAAGAGCATATCCATTTTCACTTGGTTTTATCTGTTTGACAGCAACAGATGAAAGCTTGGAAGCTCTTATGGTGTTGATGGCATCAGATATATTCGAGTGAGGGTTGGTTATGGTGTTGCACCCAGTTTGCTTCCTTGCTGGAAAAGATTTGGAGGATGATGCTTCCTTACCCTTGAATGTAGGGGCTGGTGCATTGAACACAAATGGTCCAGGTTGGGCCATTTGGATTTCTTTATGGGGAGCATTCCGAGTACTCACCACCATCCCCTTTCTTTTACTATAGTTAGGAGTATTTTCCCTGCCATAACAACTTCCATCTTCCAGTGATCACGGATGTTGTCCTGATCATACCTGTTAGAGGGAGTTCACACCTTTTGAAAGGTGGTGTGAGGCCTAGCTTTTGCTGTGCTCTTTCCTCTAGTCTCAGAATCAATTGATCCAGGTTTAGAGAATTTAGCCACTGGCTTTCTTTCCATATAAAGCTTCTTCTCTAAAGATCTGATGGTTCTTTCTTGAGCCTCAGATTTCATTCGAAGTAAAATGAGTTCATTGAATAAGCTAATTACCTCTTTGGTCGTTTCATTTACCTGAGATTCGAAAGGCTTAAGGATTCTGATTTCCTCAGCCTGAGACTCAATCAATTTCTTGCTCTTTTCAAGATCTACTAGGAGAGCATTATACTGATTTTCTAGATTAGGTGTGTCATCATTTTCTGATGAGCTTATCTCAGCTTCAGAGTCTGTAACAGACAGAGGTGCCCTTATGCAGACTTGTTCGGGATATGTTTCATCTTTGATTTCCTCTTCTGACTCAGATATCGCAGTCAGAGCAAGAAGTGTTTCTTCTTCTAATTCTGAACAGCTTGAATCACTGTCACTTAAGGTCCTGACCTTTTTCTCATTTATGGTGTCTTGGTCTTCCTTTGATCCTTCCATAAGAGCTATTAGGTCTATGTTTTCCTTCCCTTCATGAGGCGAGTCATAGTTATTCAAATCTGAATTTGCTGTAAGCCCAAAATAAGCTTCATCATCCGAGCTTGACTTAACTGAGTCACTGTCGCTAAGAGTCTTGGTCTTCTTTGCTAAGAAGCTCTTTTCTTCTTTCCTTTTTCCCTTGAAGGATTTCTTCTCTTTGTATGGACATTCCGTACTTATATGTCCTGGCTTATTACAACAATAACAGACAATATCAGTCGAAACATGTTTATTCGGTTTGGTTTTATACCTGTCGTTGCTGTGTTCTTTCTTGTGATGTTCATCATCACGCCTTGACCTTCTTTGGCTCCTTTTTCTGAGCAATTTCTTGAATTTCTTGGCGAGTGAAGAGAACTCTTCATCGGACATGTCTGAGCTTGATGAACAATCCACAGACTCATCGTCTTCATCTGACGCCTGTGTCTTTTCAAATGATCTAGCTTTACCTCTTCTTGACTCTTTGGCCTTCAGTGCCACAGAGTTCTCCCTTCCAGAAGTGGAGCATCCTTCTTCTTCAGCTTTTATAATACTCAGCTTTAGTTCATGTGAGAGAAGCTTGCCAAACAATATTTGTGGCTCCATCGTAGCCAACTTTCCGAATTCCCGGATAGTAATAGCCTTGGTATCCCATTCTTTCGTTAGGGATCTCAAGAACTTGTCATTTAGTTCTCCAACGGTGAATTCCCGATCATAGTTCTTAAGACCGTTGACGATCTTAAAGAACTTCTCATAAGTATCAGAAATGGAGTCTCTTGGATCTTGCTTGAATGCTTCGTATTCTTGGTTCAGCAACGATCTTCGATCATCCCTCACTTCCTCAGTACCTTCCATAAGAACAACTATGGAGTCCCACATTTCCTTGGCAGACTTGTAGTGTATAAGATTTTGTAGCATTGAATCGTCCACTGCACCAGCAATAATGTTCTTTGCCTTCTTGTCCAAGATGACGAGGGCAATCTCATCTTTGTCTAGCTCCAACATTTTCTTGGGAATCATAATAGCTGAATTTATTGACGATGGCTTCATAGGAACATGGGGACCTTCCTCTACTATCTGAAAAATTCTTGGGTCGGTGGCTTCCATGTAGAACTTCATTCTTTCCTTCCACATAGGGAAATTCTCCTTAGAACAAACGAGCATCTTAGCAGAATCCTTGGATTTTTCCATATCAGACAAACTTGCTCTTGCAACTAGATTTAAGGATCTTGTTCAAGGTGTTAACCTTTTAACGAACAACCTCGCTCTGATACCAATTGAAAGTGTCTAGTTGCGACCTAAATCACCTAGAGGGGGGGTGAATAGGTGGATTCTATTTCTTTACGCGGAATTAAAATATAACACAGAATTGAACACAATAAAGCACAACATAGAGACACAAGATTTATAGAGGTTCCCCAAGGGTGGGTACTCCTCTCTCCCGCTCCGCCTATCTAGCACTTCGGACTAGCGTCGGCAACTTCACCAAAACTCGGATTTATCAACAAATCATACACTCGGAGACAACGACTCCTACAAGCTCGGAGACAACACTCCTACAACTCGGAAGATAAACTTCCTACAACTCGGAGTAAACAACTCCTACAACTCGGAGTAAACAACTCCTACAACTCGGAGTAAAGAACTCCTACAAAATAACTCGGAGTAAACAACTCCTACAGAAATAACTCGGAGTAAACAACTCCTACAGAAATTAAATAAAGTTTAAAATGAAACTTCTCTTGAATCTCAATAGAGATTAACTTCAGATCTGGAGAGACTGAATCTTCTTCTTCCTTTAGAGTGGAAGCTTGGATCTTCAAGGATTAGGAAGAATGAAGAACCGGCAAACCTGATCTGAGTAGGCCCTTTGATTAAATCGAAAAGATCTTCAATATTGAGAGCAGCAACTTGATTAAAGGCCTTCTTATTTGGGAAATCTTTAGCACCACTGAAGAATGAAACTTGAGAGGCGCAGAAGTTAGATCTCAGAAAACTTCTCCAGCACGCGAGGAAGAAGACGGCTGGCTTCTTCTTTTTCTTTTAACAATCGAGAGATATCTTGTATTTGCCCTAAAATAGAAGACTATTTATAGGGAAATCTCCAACGGCTCGGGCGACAGATAAGGAGGGGTCGCCACGTGTACTGTACATGTCGTCCAACCCTAATTTTGGAAAATGAAACTGAAATTTGAAATCCGTCTGTCCGTCATTCGTTGAGACTTCACGTGAACATTCGACGAATGGACTTAGCTGCAGAGTTTTCTTCACAAGACTGTCTTTTTGACTTCTGTCTGGATTCGTCGAGATTCGTCGGGAGTTCACGTGACATCTCGACGAATTGACTTAGCCACAGAAATTTCTTCTTCAGACTGGAAATTTGGCTTCTGTCTGGATTCGTCGAGATTCATCGGGAGTTCACGTGACATCTCGACGAATTGACTTAGCCACAGAAATTTCTTCTTCAGACTGGAAATTTGGCTTCTGTTTGGATTCGTCGAGATTCGTCGGGAGTTAACGTGACATCTCGATGAATTGACTCAGCAAAAATTTCTTTTCTTTTCCTGAAAACCTGCTCCACTCCTCAAGCTTGAAAACCTTCAGTTATGAGTATATGAAGTACACCCCAAAAGAGAGATTACATATGGACCAACACTTTGTTCTGCACAATGAGGGATTACACTGTTTAGAACTGTGTTTGGTGATCCATTGCAACCTGACTTTGGTGTGCACTTAGCATTAAGACCTGCAAACACATAACTAGAGAACAACATCAAATACATCTCAATTCAACTTAGTTCACAAGAACACTTCTTCAAATCAAGGTAATTGTAGCTACAATACCCAACAGACACTATCCAGGAGAGAGGCTCAACTGGAGATGGAGAGGAGTCGACACCATCCAGGAGCGAGGCTCAACTGGAGGTGGAGAGGAGTCAACACCATCTAGGAGCGAGGCTCAACTGGAGGTGGAGAGGAGTCGACACCATCCAGGAGCGAGGCTCAACTGGAGGTGGAGAGTAGTCGACACCATCCAGGAGCGAGGCTCAATTGGAGGTGGAGAGGAGTCGACACCATCTAGGAGTGAGGCTAAACTGGAGGTGGAGAGGAGTCGACACCATCCAGGAGCGAGGCTCAACTGGAGGTGGAGAGGAGTCGACACCATCGAGGAGCGAGGCTCAACTGGAGGTGGAGAAGAGTCAACACCCTCCAGGAGCGAGGCTCACCTGGAGGTGGAGAGGAGTCGACACCCTCCAGGAGCGAGGCTCAACTGGAGGTGGAGAAGAGTCGACACCGTCCAGGAGGTGGAGAAGAGTCGTCACCCTCCAGGAGCGAGGCTCAACTAGAGGTGGAGAGGAGTCGACACCCTCTACGAGAGAGGCTCAACTAGAGGTGGAGAAGAGTCGACACCCTCTAGGAGCGGGGCTCAACTGGAGGTGGAGAAGAATCGACACCCTCCAAGAGCGAGGCTCAACTGGAGGTGGAGAGGAGTCGACACCGTCCAGGAGTGGGGCTCAACTGGAGGTGGAGAAGAGTCGACACCCTCCAGGAGCGAGGCTCAACTGGAGCTTGAGAAGAGTCGACACCCTCCAGGAGCGAGGCTCAACTGGAGGTGGAGAGGAGTCGACACCCTCCAGGAGCGAGGCTCAACTGGAGGTGGAGAGGAATCGACACCCTCCAGGAGCGAGGCTCAACTGGAGGTGGAGAAGAATCGACACCTTCCAGGAGCGAGGCTCAGCTGGAGGTGGAGAAGAGTCGAAACCCTCAAGGAGCGAGGCTCAATTAGAGGTGGAGAGGTGTCGACACCGTCCAGGAGCGGGGCTCAACTGGAGGTGGAGAAGAGTCGACACCCTCTAGGAGCGAGGCTCAACTGGAGGTGGAGAGGAGTCGACACCCTCCAGGAGCGAGGCACAACTAGAGGTGGAGAAGAGTTGACACCCTCCAGGAGCAGGGCTCAACTGGAGGTGGAGAAGAATCGACACCTTCCAGGAGCGAGGCTCAACTGGAGGTGGAGAAGAGTCGACACCATTCAGGAGCGAGGCTCAACTGGAGGTGGAGAGGAAGCGACACCTTCCAGGAGCGATGCTCAACTGGAGGTGGAGAAGAGTCGACACCATCCTGGAGCGAGGCTCAACTGGAGGTGGAGAGGAATCGACACCTTCCAAGAGCGAGGCTCAACTAGAGGTGGAGAAGAATCGACACCCTCCAGGAGCGAGGCTCAACTAGAGGTGGAGATGAATCGACACCTTCCAGGAGCGAGGCTCAACTGGATGTGGAGAAGAATCGACACCTTCCAGGAGCGAGGCTCAACTGGAGGTGGCAAAGAGTCGACACCCTCCAGGAGCGAGGCTCAACTGGAGGTGGAGAAGAGTCGACACCGCCCAGGAGCGGGGCTCAACTGGAGGTGGAGAAGAGTCGACACCCTCCAGGAGCGAGGCTCAACTGGAGGTGGAGAGGAGTCGACACCCTCCATGAGCGAGGCTCAACTGGAGGTGGAGAGGAATCGACACCCTCCAGGAGAGAGGCTCAACTGGAGGTGGAGAGGAGTCGACACCATCCAGGAGCGAGGCTCAACTGGAGGTGGAGAGGAGTCGACACCATCCAGGAGCGAGGCTCAACTGGAGGTGTAGAGGAATCGACACCTTCCAGGAGCGAGGCTCAACTGGAGGTGGAGAAGAATTGACACCCTCTAGGAGCAAGGCTCAACTGGAGGTGGAGAGGAGTCAACACCATCCATGAGCGAGGCTCAACTGGAGGTGGAGAGGAGTCAACACCATCCAGGAGCGAGGCTCAACCGGAGATGGAGAGGAGTGGACACCATCCAGGAGCGAGGCTCAACTGGAGGTGGAGAGGAGTCGACACCATCCAGGAGCGAGGCTCAACTGGAGGTGGAGAGGAGTCGACACCATCCAGAAGAGAGGCTCAACTGGAGGTGGAGAGGAGTCGACACCATCCAGGAGCGAGGCTCAACTGGAGGTGGAGAGGAGTCGACACCATCCAGGCGCGAGGCTCAACTGGAGGTAGAGAAGAATCGACACCGTCCAGGAGCGAGGCTCAACTGGAGGTGGAGAAGAATCGACACCCTCCAGGAGCGAGGCTCAACTAAAGGTGGAGTGGAGTCGACACCATCCAGGAGCGAGGCTCAACTGGAGGTGGAGAGGAGTCGACACCATCCAGGAGCGAGGCTCAACTGGAGGTGGAGAGGAGTCGACACCATCCTGGAGCGAGGCTCAACTGGAGGTGGAGAGGAGTCGACACCATCCAGGAGCGAGGCTCAACTGGAGGTGGAGAGGAATCGACACCTTCCAGGAGAGAGGCTCAACTGGAGGTGGAGAAGAATCGACACCCTCCAGGAGCGAGGCTCAACTGGAGGTGGGGAGGGGTCGACACCATCCAGGAGCGAGGCTCAACTGGAGGTGGAGAGGAGTCGACACCATCCAGGAGTGAGGCTCAACCGGAGATGGAGAGGAGTGGACACCATCCAGGAGCGAGGCTCAACTGGAAGTGGAGAGGAGTCGACACCATCCAGGAGCGAGGCTCAACTGGAGGTGGAGAGGAGTCGACACCATCCAGAAGCGAGGCTCAACTAGAGGTGGAGAAGTGTCGACACCATCCAGGAGCGAGGCTTAACTGGAGGTGGAGAGGAGTCGACACCATCCATGAGCGAGGCTCAACTGGATGTGGAGAGGAGTCGACACCATCCATGAGCGAGGCTCAACTGGAGGTGGAGAGGAGTCGACACCATCCAGGAGCGAGGCTCAACTGGAGGTGGAGAGGAGTCGATACCATCCAGGAGCGATGCTCAACTGGAGGTGGATAGGAGTCGACACCATCCAGGAGTGAGGCTCAACTAGAGGTGGAGAGGAGTCGACACCATCTAGGAGCGAGGCTCAACTGGAGGTGGAGAGGAGTCGACACCATCCAGGAGCGAGGCTCAACTGGAGGTGGAGAGGAGTCGACACCATCCCGGAGCGAGGCTCAACTGGAGTTGGAGAGGAGTCGACACCATCCAGGAGCGAGGCTCAACTGGAGGTGGAGAGGAGTCGACACCATGCAGGAGCGAGGCTCAACTGGAGGTGGAGACGAGTCGACACCATCCAGGAGAGAGGATCAATTGGAGGTGGAGAGGAGTCGACACCATCCAGGAGCGTGGCTCAACTGGAGGTGGAGAGGAGACGACACCCTCCAGGCCATTCGCTAGACTTGCGAGCTCAACTAGAGGAGGTGCCAAACATTTTAGGCTCCTAACGTCGACAAGGTGGCAACTCTCAACTCGAGGTCTTAGAATACACTTGAGGGGGCAAGTATTCGGTATGCAGGAGAGGAGCTCGTGCAGTGACCTGGTCTACGACAACACTCTGCTCGAGGACTTAGAACTCACTCGAGGGGGCAAGTAGCCGGTATGCAGGAGAGGAGCTCGTGCAGTGACCTGGTCTACGACAACACTCTGCTCGAGGACATAGAACTCACTCGAGGGGGCAAGTAGCCAACCTGCAGGGGAGGAGCCCAGTGCTACGGCCTGGACTACGACAACACTTTGCTCGAGGACTTCAACTTACTTAGAGTACTTGAGAATATAGTTTCATTCTCTCCCCTAGTAACTAGTGCACGGGCAAAGAGAGTCGGTACTCGAGGGGCAGATCGGCCAACATGCAAGGGGGAGCTGATCTCGGCCGGCAATGCAAAGGCTTAGACTTAGGATGGCACACTGAACCCGAGACGCCATCCCATTGCTCGACCAGAAGTTCCAAGTGGAGAAGTGAGATCACACATCCTAAATCACCCTGAAGACATCACACTCCTTTGAGTGGACGTTCAATTCAGCTGATGAAGCGATGACCTCGCGAGTTGAACTCGCGGAATTAAGGAGAATCCTCCACGGGTATGGACTTGCGTAATATACACTCTACCATAACCATATCATATGGATCCCTCTATGAAGATTGTCATAGTGGGCAAGATGTCAAAGTAACACTATTTGCATATCATATGAAAGCACTCATGGGTTTTACCAAAGCACCCATGAGTATTAATATGTACTATGTATGAAAATGTGTTAGCAATAAAAAGAGGTGAAAACGAGGGCAATACAAGTGTCAACTTTGACCTTATGACCCCTACACAGGAGGTCACTTACATTGGGTCGACTCGCACCTTGCGAGTAAAACATATGTAAGCAGAATATCTGCGAGTAGAACTCACACGAGCAGAATATCTGATGAGTCCCAAATATATACACATTTATGGACTCATCTGGGCCGATTTTCTAGTCTATGCACTACACTTTAGGCATGTTTTCGCTCATATTTGTTATTCCATGCTATGTGCACTTCTAGGCCCGTTTTGGTGTTTTTTTCTTGTTTATCTTCATTATTAGTTTTCATGCATGGTTAAGTGTCACTTTCAGTGGTTTGATTGGTGTTGTATGCTGGAACAGGAGTCGTGCAGGTGTTCCCGGTACAATTCTGTACAGGAACACTGCGCACGATCACTGGCTCTATCGCGCACGACCACTGGTCGTGCGCCACTGATCGTGCGCACTTAACCCCTGAAAACTGAGTTCTGTCTTCCTTATCGCACGACCACTTACGATAGCGCGCACGACCACTGGTCGTGCGCCACTGGTCGTGCGAACATTGTATTTTATAATCTTTTCCCCTTGCAAGCTCCGTCCAGGCAGGCGCACGATCACAAGATGATAGTGCGCACGACCACTGGTCGTGCGCCAACGATCGTGCGCACTCTTTATTCCAGCGCCTATAAATTGCCCTGCTCGCGATTTAGGTCGGGATCCTCGCCGTTTTTCTCGCCCAGCTCCGCCGTTCCGCAGGTATTCGCCCCCTAGGCCTCCTCCATCATCTAAGGGCTTCAAGGAAGAGATTCTACACTCATCTTCATCGCCAAGGAAGGAGTTCCTCGCATCGGACGTGGCCGGATTGTAAAACGCTGGAGAAGACGAGTCCATTGGGAGGCGTGACAACCCTCCTCTACCCCGGACGCAGTTGAGACCGAGCTAGGACGTGGATTGACAACCCGACGATTCCTACCGTGAATCTACAACGAGACTCCGGATTCGGTCGTATCTCTTGCCTCTTTCTTCTACTTGTGTGGTTGTATTTGTTTGTAATCTCTATATTTAGATGATGACACTATGAATCTTGTTTATTAATGTTTATTTCATGTTTATGGAATCATATTATTTATATGTGTGAATGAGGTGCGCCGCCATCTATTTTCCACTCCACCATCGTGTTCGGTGCCGCCCTAGCAATTGCTAGTGGCGTGCTTGTTGAAGAGGTGCCGGCGACCCTCATTCCGTTAGCCTACTCGCCCATCCGCCTACCGAAGCGTGGCATAGCGGCCCGTGTATTCCATCCCGCCTAACGAAGCAGCGCGCTCAAGGCCTGCATAGTTCAATCCGTTTGCCTACTCGTCCATCCGCCCTTACGAAGTAGCGCGTTCAAAGCCTACGCAGTCTTCCATCCCGCTAAGCAAAGCACTGCATAGCGGCATTGCATAGGAGTAGTTATAGTTGTTTTCTTTTATTTTTCCAAAAGCCAAATCACCCTGTTTCCGCATTCCATCTGACTCAAGGACTTCAATCTCAAGTCCTTCCTCGAACATTAACTCCACCTTACTGTGTTCCTTTGAGATTCGATACTCGGGGATTACTCCTCGTTTTATATTACTTGAACGATCGCTACACTGCCATTTCGTGTCGCAGTCGAGCTACCGCCTATAGCGGTGTGTGAGATTTGCGCCATCAAGTTTTTGGTGTCGTTGCCGGGGATCACAGTCGTGTGAGTTTTCTGGAAAGGGAGAACCTGAGAGAGAAGCCCTTCCATTTGTAAATTGCATTTCTTTGTTTTATTTCTTTTTATTCCATTTTCCTGTTTTAATTAGGTTGCTTTAGTAATTTTTGTTAGGTGTAGTATTTTGCACAATAGCATTTTTATTTTGAATCATATTATCTTCACACTATGTGGGCACATCTTAATTTCCATTGCCGTTGGTGTGGAGCTACCTCCCACTCTAGTGATGAATGTCCTACGGAGAATGGTAGGCATAAGTCTTATAGCCCAGCATATGGAGCACCGACTTCGTCTGATACTCCATATGGTGCGCGTAAGTCTTATGGCTACTCTGCTGAGCCTTTACCGTCTTACTTCTTTTCGGCTTCAGCACCCGCTGTGCCAAAGAAGCCCGCTAGGCAGTGCCGGTTTTGTCGGAGCACTGATCATGTCTTGAAGGACTGTGCCGAGTATCTTCGCCAATTGGATGAGGATGACGAGCCGGATATCCGGATCGTCCCAACTCCTAACTCTGGCGGCACACCTTCAACATCTGGTTTTGTGTCTTTGCCACCTTCACGTCTTGAAGGTTATGGCGTTGACACAGTCACCAGATGTGTGGCCGATCTGGGCACCGACACTGCTGAGCCTATTCTCCCAGTGCATCCACCACCCCTAGTGGATTCGATTCTTTGTGTGAGGAATTGGTGCTCGACTTTTATCCGAGCACTATTCCTCCCCCTGTTGTGCATACTACTTTCGTCTCTGACGACATTGTTGAGGATGTGTCGCGGGATGAGGCTGGCGATTTATGTGTTATGCCTGCTCCTATGGAGGAGGACAACCTTCTAGGTGAAGAGGAGTTTTCTTCAACACCAGTGGAGGAAGTCCAAATCTTGGGCATGGCCACTGTCGATCCCGCCGAATCATGTAGCATTGATGACAATGCAAACATTATTTTACTTCCCCAACATGCTGGGAGTGAGACCGGGACCACTCCCCCAATTTTTGATTATTTAAGTCATTCTTCTCTTTTATTTCCTAACCCCCCTTCTTCATCTGAGCCTGTGCAGGTTGAATCTTCGCAGGTACCCCAGGAGGACTTGGAGCATTTTGCTCAAGTCAATGATGTGAGCATCCTCTTATGTGAGGAGGTTGATCCCCCCTCCGTAGAGGAAGCTCCACTCATTACCTTCTCCTCCTGCGGACCTGCTGTGGACGATACCTTGCTGGGCAAGGATAGTTTTGGTGAGATGAGTGAGGACCAGGCCTCCTCCTCTTCTTACTTTCTTTTCCCTTTACCTGTGAGGAGCAGGTATTTATATTCGGGTAGAGGCGTGACTGTTCTTTCTCCGTATAGGTACCCGCTACCGACATGGATATTGGGCCAGTTACCTGTCCACTTCTCCTTCCATACTCCCATTAGCTAGATATTATAAAGTTTTGAATAAGTCGTGCTGGGATGACAATAACCCCAGTAGTTATCTTAATTTTTCCTGCATTTTCATTTCTTTTCTAATTTTATTTAGTTAATTGCACTTTATTTCAGTTTTCTATTTTCTTTTGTTTTTGCGGAGCTGACCCCTGCAGGTATCCTTCTTCTGGATGGCGGATGCTGTAGCTTCATTTTAGCTTACACGCCAATCTTCTGGTATGCTCATTTTTGAGCATTGGGTACTCTCTTCCCCTAGCTCTTTTCTGAATATCATAGATATATTGTGTGTATTATCTAGTTTAAGTCTGGGGGAGAGTAGTTCTGTGTGCCCACGCACGTGCACTATTGCATTTGCATACTAGGAGTATTTTAATTTCAATTATTTAGTTATGTTCAATTGCACTGCACACCACAACACCCACTTGAGCGCGTACTCACCTGTTTGCCTGCTCTGTTATGAATTTAATTCTCCTGCTTATTTGGGAAAGTCTAGGTGATGGCTTAGGACTATGTAGCAGAGTAAAATGTTGACTCCAGTAGTGCTCCAAGTCGAGTGCTCGGTTGCATAGGAATTTGTGTAGATTAGATTTCTCTTTATACTTATGGTTTTATATTTTTCTCTATTAGTGTAAATGTTGTTTACTCTACTCAAATGGTGAATCCGGTGGAATCAAACGGTAGCGTAGGGATGTGTGTAAACGATCGCTAGACTCGTATTGCTTGAGTCGGGAGAAAGGAGAATCTTTCTCGGTGGCTAGAACTTGCCCCAAGCGATTCTTGAAGCAATGGCATAGGATAGTTCTAGTGCGTGAGAATGACGTAGGCCATTATTTTGGCCCGGTTGAGCTTTTTATTTTCATGCCTATCATCTACCCTTGCTAGCCCCTTTGTGCCTACCCCTTCCTCTTGATTCAGCCCCACTTTTATCACACCAAAGCCTAAAAGCCCAACCTAGTCGCACACCCAAATCTGAGCTTTAGTTGTAGTTTTATTTACATTGTGGGGGGCGTTGATTGTGGTGTTTATTATGTGAATCTGTGGATATGCTCATTTGATATTTTTGCTGAAAAAAAGAGAAAAGAAAGAAAAATAAGAATGAAGTAGAGAAAGAAAAAAAAAGGGGATTGTTATGAAAAAAGTTGAATTGAAAATTTTGAAATTTTGGTATTGGGAGCGGGCGGTGCACACACCTATGTTGCAAAAATCCAAGTCTGGGGGTGTGGTGCATTTGTTTATTATCGTCGTGCGGGTAGCTCTATCTTAGGCTCATGTTGGGTTAGGTGTGCTTAGCCTCCATATTTATCTTTGTTTACCTCACCGTAACCCAAGCCCCATCTCTAACCTAAAGTCCTACCGACTCACGCTATGGACCAATCTAGTGTCGTGGAGAGAATGTGACCGGGTGAGCCTATGGTCACCGACACCGATGGATTTCGGTGGAGTTTGTCTGGCACCCCAATCTCTAGCAATGCTCATCTCAGCGCTTAGTTTACTTTCTCCGTATGCATGACCGGACGATTCACCGTAGTTCACCATTTTGAGTAGTTGTAATATGCTTTTACTCTTTTAGAAATATATAAACTGTTTATATAATCCGAAATCTTCTCTACTATTTTTCTTATGCACGTGAGCATGCGACTTCGCATGGTACTATGTATTGTAATTTTAAGCCATCTACTTTTCTTTCCCCGTTTGCTTAGAATTTGTTTGTTCGGAACGCGCAAACAGGTAAGTCTGGGGGTGTGATGAGTCCCAAATATATACACATTTATGGATTCATCTGGGCCGATTTTCTAGTCTATGCACTACACTTTAGGCATGTTTTCGTTCATATTTGTTATTCCATGCTATGTGCACTTCTAGGCCCGTTTTGGTGTTATTTCTTGTTTATCTTCATTTTTAGTTTTCATGCATGGTTAAGTGTCACTTTCAGTGGTTTGATTGGTGTTGTATGCTGATGCAGGAGTCGTGCAGGTGTTCCCGGTACAAAACTGTACAGGAACACTGCGCACGATTACTGGTTTTATTGCGCACGACCACTGGTCGTGCGCCACTGATCGTGTGCACTTAACCCCTGAAAACTGAGTTCTGTCTCCCCTTATCGCATGACCACTTACGATAGCGCGCACGACCACTGGTCGTGCGCCACTGGTCGTGCGAACATTTTATTTTATAATTTTCTTCCCCTGCAGGCTCCGTCCAGGCAGGAACACGATCACAGGATGATAGTGCGCACGACCATTGGTCGTGCCCCAACGATCGTGCGCACTGTTTATTCCAGCGCCTATAAAGTGCTCTGCTCGCGATTTAGGTCAGGATCCTCGCCGTTTTTCTCGCCCAGCTTCGCCGTTCCGCCCATTTCCGCAGGTATTCGCCCCCTAGGCCTCCTCCATCATCCAAGGGCTTCAAGGAAGAGATTCTACACTCATCTTCATCGCCAAGGAAGGAGTTCCTCGCATCGGACGTGGCCGGATTGTAAAACGCTGGAGAAGACAGGTCCATTGGGAGGTGTGACAGCCCTCCTCTACCCCGGACGCAGTTGAGACCGAGCTAGGACGTGGATTGACAACCCGACGATTCCTACCGTGAATCTACAACGAGACTCCGGATTCGGTCGTATCTCTTGCCTCTTTCTTCTACTTGTGTGGTTGTATTTGTTTGTAATCTCTATATTTAGATGATGACACTATGAATCTTGTTTATTAATGTTTATTTCATGTTTATGGAATCATATTATTCATATGTGTGAATGAGGTGCGCCGCCATCCATTTTCCACTCCACCATCGTGTTCGGTGCCGCCCTAGCAATTGCTAGTGGCGTGCTTGTTGAAGAGGTGCCGGCAACCCTCATTCCGTTAGCCTACTCGCCCATCCGCCTACCGAAGCGTGGCATAGCGGCCCGTGTATTCCATCCCGCCTAACGAAGCAGCGCGCTCAAGGCCTGCATAGTTTGATCCGTTTGCCTTCTCGTCCATCCGCCCTTACGAAGTAGCGCGTTCAAGACCTACGTAGTCTTCCATCCCGCCAAGCGAAGCACTGCATAGCGGCATTGCATAGGAGTAGTTATAGTTGTTTTCTTTTATTTTTCCAAAAGCCAAATCACCCCGTTTCCGCATTCCATCCGACTCAAGGACTTCGATCTCAAGTCCTTCCTCGAACGTTAACTCTACCTTACCTGTTCCTTTGAGATTCGATACTCGGGGATTACTCCTCGTTTTATATTACTTGAACGATCGGTACACTGTCGTTTCGTGTCGCAGTCGAGCTACCGCCTATAGCGGTGTGTGAGATTTGCGCCATCAATATCTGTGAGTAGAATACCTCTTTCCTGGACACCTCGCATCTCGCGAGTAGGACGCTGGCGGGCAGAATATCTGCGAGTAGGACTCATGCGCGCAGAATATCTGCGAGTAGAATACCTCTTTCCTGGCCACCTCGCATCTCGCGAGTAGGACGTTTGCGAGCAGAATATCTGCGAGTTGAACACATGCGAGCAGAATATCTGCGAGTAAAATGCCTCTTTCCTGGACACCTCGCATTTCGCGAGTAGGACGTTTGCGAGCAGAATATCTGCGAGTTGAACACATGCGAGCAGAATATCTGCTAGTAGAATACCTCTTTCCTGGCCACCTCGCATCTCGCGAGTAGGACGTTTGCGAGCAGAATATCTGTGAGTTGAACACATGCGAGCAGAATATCTGCGAGTAGAATACCTCTTTCCTGGCCACCTCGCATCTCGCGAGTAGGATGTTTGCGAGCAGAATATCCGCGAGTTGAACACATGCGAGCAGAATATCTGTGAGTAGAATACCTCTTTCCTGGTCGCCTCGCATCTCGTGAGTAGGACGCTGGTGGGCAGAATATCTTCGAGTAGAACAACTGCGAGTTTATTGAGCTCTCCAGAGCTGGAACTCACCTCAATTTGAACTCGCCTGACCAGGTACTCGCCTCGCTCCCTTCTCATCAAGGCTCACCGTGAGGTCTCACACTAAAGTTTCTTACTCCGGTCACAGTCCACGCTCACCGCACCAAAAATGTTGGAACGCGGATACCGGTCCAACTGTTCGAGACTTGGGGGTGACCAAAGGCTACTCGTTTAGTGATCGACCCACGTGAGACAAGGTGATAAGAAGCTAGAGAGCATACCAAACCACTCCAACCCGCTTATAAACAAGACCCGCGCGCTGCAGCAAGGAGGTCCCGGCACATACCCGGAAGTCTATAGGAACTTCCCCTCCTAAATCCAATCCTGAGCTTGGCACAAGAGAGGCAGGCAAGGTACTCGCCCACCATAGGGGGGGATGAACGTGCCTTCTACTTGTGCCTTGGGGTCCTATTTATAGGCAAATCCAAATGGGCTGCGAATAGCTGCTCCCGCCTTCTGAAATGGGCTGCAGATAGCGGCTCCCGCCTTCTGACGGGGTGAAACTCTATACTCGCCCCAGGTGGGGGAGGTCTTCTGTACTCGCCCAGGTGGGGCAGGTCTTCTGTACTCGCCCAGCTGTGGCAGGTCTTCTGTACTCGCCCAGGTAGGGCATGTCTTCTATACTCGCCCAGGTGGGGCAGGTCTTCTGTACTCGCCCAGGTGGGGCAGGTCTTCTGTATTCGCCTAGGTGGGGGAGGCCTTCTGTACTCGCCCAGGTGGGGGAGGCCTTCTGTACTCGCCCAGGTGGGGCAGGTCTTCTGTACTCGCCCAGGTGGGGCAGGTCTTCTGTACTCGCCCAGGTGGGGGAGGCCTTTTGTACTCGCCCAGGTGGGGGGAGGCCTTATGTACTCGCCCAGGTGGGGGAGGCCTTCTGTACTCGCCCAGGTGGGGGAGGCCTTCTGTACTCGCCCAGGTGGGGGAGGTCTTTTGTACTCGCCCAGGTGCGGGAGGTCTTCTGTACTCGCCCAGGTGGGGGAGGTCTTCTGTACTCCCCAGGTGGGGGAGACCTTCTGTACTCGCCCAGGTGGGGGAGGTCTTCTGTACTCGCCCAGGTGGGGGAGGCCTTCTGTACTCGCCCAGGTGGGGGAGCTCTTTTGTACTCTCCCATGTGGGGGAGGTCTTCTATGTTGTCCTCGTGCATTTCTGATCTCGACGAATTACGGGTTATACAATTTGTATTGTCTGTTGTCGCACCGACGTCGATACTTTGGCCCTGTAAGTGTGATTAACACTTCACCAAGGAAAGGTCTGGTGGACTAGCTAGTAAGAGTACGCAGGAGCACCGCTGTTGCGTTTTTAGCGTTGAAGCGTACGATAGGTCTAGGTTAGGTAGTGCAGATACCAACCTAGAGGTGGGCGAGGCCCAACCCACCACTTCTGTTTGCCACAATGGAAGTATCCTGGGAGTTTTGCTAGCTCCAAAAAGGGGGAACTAAAGGTCTGTGTGCATAGAGTCATAGTGTGTGAGTTGCACTTGTATGAACATAATATTAAACTGCATAACCTTGCATGACATGACATAAACATTGCATTTTAACCTCTACCCTTATCATATAAATTGGTTATGGGACTTTTTATATGATTGGCCCTGCTAAACGACCCCTTGGTCTATAGGTTTGTTTAGGCATTCCTATAAATCAAGGTTACTTGTTCTTATTACTTTTTCCTTTATTTCCCTTCTTTATTGTTGCTTACTACTATTTTACCTGTTACTGCTTACTCATTGTACTATATATTGCATTGCGATAAACCCTTCTGTAGTTAGATTCATTGCCATCTGCTTTTGATTATACCCCTTGATGTCCTCCACTTCATCCTTCTCGCACGGTGGCTAGGAGTCACCGGGGGAGGGGCGGGGATTGACTTAGTATTTTGACTAATGGTTTGTGGACCTTATCATTTTAGGGGACCGACGAGACGCTGCAGCACCAGAGGCCGGTGCAGATGGAGGCGGGATAGTCTAGCACGGGAGTACCGATGATAGGATCCGTGAGTGTCTTATTAGTTTTAGTAGATTATGCTTCCGTGAGTGAAATTGGAGTGAGGAATTGATGTATCGGGCAGGATCCCTTCTATTACTATCTTTTATTCAGTTATTTCATGTGGATGTCTTTTATTCGGAGATATTATATTCATGTGATGTGGACTTGGTTTCTAGTTAATCAAATGCATACTTTTCTTTTGTTGTGATCGTTATGGCCGGCAGAATCGGCATTTTGTAGTGGCGACCTTCCCGAGTGATGGTGCCATCGCAAAGCGGAGGTTCTGGGCATAAGACCCAGGTTTTTAAAAGAAAAAAGGGGTCTTACAGGGTGAATAGAGTTTAAAAACCTTTCTACAAATTACGTACATAACAATAAATTAAACTAACTATGCATTCAGATTTCTAATCCAGAATAAAATAAACAGAGAAATGCAGAAATAAAGAATGGACACCACATAAATTTCACAGCACGGATTATACAAGATCTATAGTGATTTCCCAAAATATAGGGTAGTCCACTCTTCTACCACCTTGGTAGGAATACACTATCCAGTGCCTGAGTCTTTTGATAAGGAGACTCTTAGAACCAGGATCTGAGTCTTTTGTTAAGGAGACTCATAGAACCAACCACTAAGTCTTTTGATAAGAAGACAATTAGAACCAAGGTCTGAGTCTTTTGTAAAAGAGACTCTTAGAACCAAGCTAGATATTTTGATAAGAAGAGCTTGAACCATTGAATCCTTTGGAGAGGGATTCTACAGAATCTTTACTCAGTTTACAAAAGAGAAAGAAAGAGTAAAGGAGAAGAAAAGAAATGAAGATTATTCTTCTGATTGAATCCTCATACAGCAGTCACTGAGGATTCAGGCACTTAGTGTTTTTGATGGATCTCTATTCAATAGATGAATCCTTACTTGAGAGAGTAGAATGCAAGGATTGATAATCTCTGATCATGATAATCTATGTATATATGTATGCTTCTTGCTGTGAGAGAAGAAGAAGAAGAAGCCTTGAGTATTTCCTATACAGAGATTTGTTCCGTTGTCCTGTATGGGAGAAAGCTTAAGGAAGAAGTAGACAGAATAATAGAATTGTTATAATTCTCAATCTTCCTGAGTATAATTATTCTTCTGTCGAATAATATTTGAATTACTTTCCTCTTCTGTTATGTCCTTAGTAGGAATGTCCAAGGGATAATAATGTTTTCTTTCTATTTCAGTTGACAGTCCGTCATTCTTTTTTTGAATAACTTCCAAAAATATCTTAATTGTGTCTCTGGATTCATTCTTTCTATTCTTGGTTATGAACGACGCGTTAGAATTCAAATCATTTCCATTTATGACTTCTGAATCGGCTTTAGAAAAGAATATATAATGTATTCTAATTCTGTGTCTGTATTCGACATAACGTCGAATACATTTGCCTTCTTATCATCGCACCTCTGAGTTCTAATAGAAGCTGCTTCGAAATCCTCCTCAGCTTAGAAATGAACTCTGATGTCGATGTTGCGTCGAATACTTATTGACGTATACATCGAGATGAAGGCCTAAACTATGAGCTCTTCATTCTGCGTCGAATGTAATTCTAAGTTGCGTCGACTTCAATGTTGTTTTGACTGGCTCTGCCTTCTACGTCGAGTACATTTCGACGTTGCGTTGACTTTAACTGATGCATCGACTACCAGTCTGAGTTATCTTTACTTCTATTCGAAGTTACTTCGACTTGCAGTTGAAGCTGCGTCGATTTCTATTCGACGTAGATTTAACTCAACTGAATTTTGCACTCTTTTGGACTAGTCTTTGACACCCTAATATGAGTGTGACATCCTAGGACATCTAATGACCAAAATTACCCTCTCTATACAACATGGGTAATGAATCTTAGATGATGAAATCATTTTTACATAATTTGTAAGATAAATTCAGAGGATGTTTTTCCCAACAATCTCACCTATTTATCTTAACAAAATTTACAAATATTTTAAGTGATTTCAATCATATGCTTAAAATAAAGCAGGGTACATATGAATATTCAATAACATCATAAATTCACACATCATTTCATAATGACATGGACTAGAATGATATGAGAAACTTCCAAATGTAATATATCAGATTGTCTATCATAGATGTACCTCAAATGTGTTCACTGAGAACTTATAAGAGTAATTGTTCATTTGCTGATTACCTAATTTTCACTATTCTTTTGGAGAGGTTTTTCTCTTCCTAGAGAAGACCTGTAGTGTCACTTTTCTTGGTGGAAATACAAGGGGCTCATCCTCCTCTTCAACAGTCTTGTCATCTTCTTTGTGAGGATCCCCCTGAATTAATACAACATCTTCAGTTATCTGGGCAGCCTCTTGAGCAATCTTGGTGACATCTTCTATAATCTATTCATTGGTTGTGAGGGGCTCCCCCTGGATTGAAGCATGCTTCTCTGGATCAGTAACAATCTCATAGCCAATCTCAGGTTCTTGAGCATTCTTAGGTTCTTGTACAAGTTTTTTCTTCTCCTCACCAATCTCCTCTTCTTGGGCAGGCATTTCCTCCTCTTGAACATTCTCCCCCATCTGAACCTTACTAGCCAGGAAGTTTAAGAAAGACTTTGTGACCATTGAGGAGGACATAAAAGTATTGAGTGTCGGGATTGATTCCTTTGAATCTTGCAGTTCTGACTCCATCTGAGAATATTTTCTTTAAAATTTTCTTGGTTGACTCTGTAGTAGGTCAACAAAAGTCCCAGTGGCCAGACCCACTTCTTTTGTAATTGCTTGATCCATGTCAAAATAATGTATAGAGTGAGAGGTGGAGGATGTGTCAATGAGAGGTGTTGATATGTCAATTGGATGAGGTGATTGAGAATGAGATTGTACTAAGAGAGCATGATGGATTACTGTGAGATTTTCTTTAGGAGGAGTGACAGATGGTGGTTGGTGTAGGGAGGAAATCTGTGATGCGGGTTCTGTTGTTGTATCTGGTAGGATTGTCTGAAGGTCTTGACCTAGATGTTCATTTATGACATCTGTTACAACAGTTTCATGGTTTTGAGGAGCTGGAGATGGAGGGGGAGAGTGTGGAGCTTGACCAGACTTCAGAATTTGCCTGGTCCATTTTGAGAAGATGTCTATGTTAATTCTTTTTCTGGGAGGAATATGCACTCTTTTTGATCTACACATCATTGGGTAGTGATGAAACATGACTTGGCTCATGATTCTCATGTATGCATTTTCCTTATGAGCATACTTGTGACATATCGGTTTAAGAAGAGACCTCCCCCAGTGTATTCCCTTGTTCAGAACTAAAACTCTCATTATCTGTAGTTGTTGTTTAGGAATAACATCATAAGCAGAAATTTTCCATGGTAGAACTTTTCCTACTATGTCTGCTAAAAACTTATACTCTTCTGAGAAGTCGTTCTTCTTTAGGTTGATGGCCTTTTTTGATGAACTTCATTGTCTGCAGTGCCTACTGAGTCTCTGCCGTCGTCAGTTCATATGAGTCATCACCTTCTGGTAGATCAAAGGTGAGACTCAACATCTCCTCTGTGATATCAATGTCATTTCTTGAAATTCTTCCATGAAGAGATCCATCATCTCCAATATGGATGTTGTCCTTTAATTCTGTTAATTCGACATCATATACTTTGCATCTTATCGACATTAGCTTTGTCAACCCCGCGGTTTGGAACAGTCCCAAAATTTCCTTGAAATTTGTAGATGCAACATTGAATGATTCGATATCCATATCGAATCCGAAGTTAACTTTGGGAGGAGCCATTGATTTTTGTTGTAGTAACTATAGAAATAAGGCAAGAATGAGAGAAGGAAGCAATAACAAGAACGCAAAAGAGAAAGAGAGGGAAAATTCAAAAATGTAAGTTAATGTAACGTCTGAGTTGCTTAAAAGAAGACGATTCGTCGTAGCTTATGGTTTTAATCGAAGTAACGTCGAATGGAAAAAGGTTCAGCGCGCTAAAACAAGTCGATGTAGCTTCTAGGAGCCTATATCGCGCGCGCTAAAACAAGACGTTGTGTCGATTGGTAATCAACGTGCCTTTGAAATAATACAATAACTATTCTGTCGACGCATGCGTCGATATAAAGTCGATGTTGCGTCGATTTCTATTCGAATTATCTATCACAGACGGCTCTCGGAGCTGGCGTCGAGTAGAACTCAACGATGCGTTGAATTCTATTCGACGCAACTCTGAATCTATGAGTGTATTTCTTCAAGAAATTTCTGCTGTCTTTCCCAGCAATAGTTTTTTATGGAAATGAGCATTTATAAGGTTATATGTGTGAATTAGAAAGCATCATCAAGAGTTTTAGAGAAGAAGTAACCCCCTTTGATTGTTTGTAGTTCTATATGAAGGATTTAGTTCTCCCTTTCTCTACATTTTCTCTGAGGGAAGAACCCTAAGTTTTCCTGCACATGTAATTCAAATATTAGAGTACCTAGGTTACCTTGGGCCCTTTGCTTTTACCATTATAAGGTGATATGAAGGAATATAGTGGTCTTTCATGATACCCTTTTGGATGGCGGAAAATAGGTCTATCAGACCAATATTTATTATCTTGATACTTGAAGTTTTCATAGAATGCACCTTGATATAGTAGATCTGTAGAATGCATAATGATTTTTCTTTTGGTTTTAATCTTTTGATTGTGGTTCATTAGTTTTTCTGAATTGTTCTTGCCTAGAGTGTTCTTCTCATTATTAAGATTCACTTTATTGAATATAAAGAGATTATCAGGATGATTGTGTTGGGTATTCTCTAAACAACACATCTAACATGCGCAGTAGAATATACAAACAGGAACAACCCAAAATAGTTAAAGGAACATGCTATTTCATGAATCTAGAAATAGGAAAGCAACGCTTTGCAATATACCTGAAAGGGATTGAGCCAACACTCAACCAAGATGCTCCAAGATATGATCCCGAAGACAAACTCTGAGTTCCAAGCACAGAAATCGATCGACACCTCTATAGAAGTCCACACAAATGATGGAGAACCCCACAACTCTTGTCGAATAAGATCTGGGATGGAGAAAGAATGCCCTCTACGTCTCCCACAGACTGCTAGATCTGACGACAGGGAGAGGCGGCGGCGACGACCCTTGCGGAATGCGGACGGAACTTCCAGACTTTCGCTCGTTCTCGGGAAAATGAAGAGATCGACTATTTCTCTGTGTCGAATACTCGTGACCCAATCGCTTCATCGCTTCTAGTTATATATTCAAGGCATAAAACAGGCTATCCGCAGACCCAAGACTTTATTGAAATAAACAAACAGATTCGTCGAGTACATCTAATTCGTCGAGACATTTCGGCGATTTCGACGAGATGAATTAACACATATATCGTCGAGACATTTTGACGATTCGTCGAGTACAAGAAATTCGTCGAGACATTTCGACGATTCACCGTGACGAACTAACACGTGTTCTGTTGAGACAACCTTGACGATTCGTTGATTAAATCTAATTCGTCGAGACATTTCGACGAATTTTGATGAGACGAATTAACACCTATTCTGTCGAGACATTCTCAATGGTTCGTCGAGTACAATGCAATTCATCGAGACACTCTCGACGATTCGTCGTGTACATCTTTTTCTCGTCGAGACATTCTCAACATAACTCCAATTACTCACAGGATTGGTCCTCCACTCATATCCAATATGAGTAAGGCCAACACAATCCTTCACCCAACTTCTCCAACACTCTTATGTGTGACCCTATAGGCTCATATTGCGTTGGCAGTAAGGCTAACTGCTTGATAGCTTTGAGATCACTTTGGAAAATCCAACAGATTGTTGTTTTGTTCTCTAAACACTGGACTGTTCTCATTTATTTGATAGTCACTAGGTCTGACAAATATAACTGGATATTTCCAGACTGGTTTGCTGGAGATTGTTAGGCTAGTTAATGTATCTGCTCCTAGACTAAGATATCTAGATCTTATAGAGAGATTCGGTGTGATATCCTTGAGCTTTTGACTCCTCCCATTGAGTGAGTCTTCAAAGACTTTTGCTTATGTAAGCTTTTCTTTTAAATTTGAGTTTTCACTAGTTAGCTCATTTATTTCTGTTTCCTTTTTATATATCTGATTCCTTAAATCATAATTAATAGAATATAGATTTTTTTTCTTAAGATCTCCTAATTCTTCCCTTTCTGTTTCAATTTCTTTTTGAAGATTAAGATAGTCTTGACAAAAATCGTTAAATAAAATTTTAAAATCTTCTGAAGAAAAATCAAATTCATCAAATAAAGTTACCTGATCTTCTTCAGTTGAGTCTTCTAAGGCCATTAGATATGCTTCTTCAGCAGCACATTCTTCATCACTGTTAGATGAAGAGGAACTTGACTCAGATTCTGAGTCACTCCAGGTTTCACCCATGAAACTTTTTCCCTTCTTCTTATCCTTCGTCCTAAAGGACTTCTTCTTATGCTCCTTCTTGATGTTGCTTCTGTCTTTTTGTTCTTCAGGACATTCAGGGGCAATGTGTCATGGTTTTCTACATGCAAAGCAGATATTTCCTGCTTTGGAGTCTTGTCAAACCTAGGTTTGCTTGAGCTCATTTTCTTCCTTCTAGAGTCTTCAGACTTGACCCATCTTCTATATCTCCTGGCCAAGAGATTGAACATCTATTCTTCAGAAGTAGAAGGCTCCCCTTCAGTTGCCTTCAATGCTATAGTCCTTTCCTTTGGGATTGAGGCTTTCTTCTTTGCCTCAGTCTCAGCTCTACTTTTCAGCAGTAGCTCATTGGACTTGAGCTTGCCTAGCAAAGCATCATTGGAGATTTCTCTATGATATCTGGATTCTCTAATGACCCAGATCCTTGAATCTCATGTGCTTGGGAAGCACATGAGAAGCTTATCATTGATTTCAGTTAGAGAGATTTATTTATCCAGTCCCTTAAGCTCATTTATTATGATGCTGAATCTCTCATACATCTCAGCAACATTTTCTTCAGTCTTCTTTTGAAAGTTCTCATATTGTGATATGAGAAGGCACTTTATGTCCTTTCTTTCATCTGAGCTACCTTTTACCAATCTGGATAGTGACTCCCAGATGTCCTTTGATGATTGGTAGCTTGCCTGTGCGAAAAATGCTCGTCCGTGCGAAAAATGCTCTCCTGTGCAAAAAATGCTCGATAGGGCAAAAATACGCGCCCCGGCGAAAAATGTACGCCCAGGAGAAAACCACAAGTCAAGGCAAAAAGCGCACACAGGTGAAAAAATGTGTGCCCCGGTGAAAATATGCCCTCCATGGCAAAAAATGCGCGCTCGAGCAAAAAAATGCGCTCTGGCGAAAATAGCGTGTTCGGGCGAATAAAGCGCGCTCGGGCGAAAATATCACGCACTGGAAAAAACATGCTCCCAAATGAAAAATGGTCGTTTGTGCAAAAAATACTCGCCCGTACGAAAAAATAGTCGTCTATAAAAGGGTCTTTAGGCTCTCATTTGAGGGGATCTTGTCTTCTACGCTCGAGAGATCTCAAGAGTATTCCTTCGAAGATCTCCCTAAGTTCTCCTTGAGCGCTTGAAAATTCCTTTGAAGATCTCCTTCGACGTTCGAATATCACCTCCAGAGTTTGAAGATTCCTTGAAGATGGTTCGAAGATCTCCTTCGGCCTTTGAAGATGATTCGAAGATCTCATACAAGCAGTAGTCGTGCACGTGGGACCCCGTGCGGGGGGGGGGGGGGGTCGACATTCGTCAAGGGCGGCGACACTCGGCGGGGGTGGCGGCATTCGGAGGGGGCGGCGACACTCGGCGAGGGCAGGGACAGGCGGAGGGAGGCGGCGACATTCGACGGAGGGAGCGACGACATTCGGCGGGGGGAGGGGGCGACACTCGACAGGGGCGGGGACATGCGACGGGGGGGGGGGGGGGGGGGGGGGGGGGGCGAGGGGCGTGATTCTGCAGGGGGTGGTGACAATCGGCGGGGGCAGAGACAATCGGCGAGGACGGAGACAATCGACGAGGGAGGGGACAAAATGTAAAGGCAAGATAGTAAGAAAATCATAAAGGCCGACCTGTTTAAAAAACAAACAAAATGTAAATAAACTACAAATGCACATTCAAATAAGAGAACATGTGACTTGAAAAACAAACAGAATATAAATAACAACTACCTGGAGAAGCATTTCTACTCACTGAAGAAGCATTTCTACTCACTGAAGCTTCTTCTTTCATTTAATTGAATTTTCTTATTCACTTCTACAATTCACACTTGTTGGCCCTGTCCAAATTCTCTCTCTCTCTCTCTCTCTCTCTCTCTCTCTCTCTCTCTCTCTCTCTCTCTCTCTATGTATATATATGTATATATATGTATATATATATTTGTATATATATATTTGTATATATATATGTATAGATATATATATGTATCTTTAACTACTATATACAAGAAGTTGCATTTTGTGCAACATTCAAAAGTGTCAAATATAGCCTCATTCTTTTATTCCAATGACTTAACATATATTATGAAAAAAAAATGAAAATTCATAAAATATAATAGCTATTTTTGTAATTACACAATATCCCTATAATAAAAATAATGATAGATATTTATAAAATTCAAAAACTTTTTAGTAGACCTCCTACACCTATATGATAGGTAATCATTATGCCTCCAAAAAACTAATTTTGAAATATAATGACTTACTTTAAAATGATTTTTTGTTAAAATATAAATGTTTTTGAAAAAAATAATTATAAAATATTGATGTATATTTTTTACGGCCATTTTGAGTACTCATATGTATAAGTTGCGGGGGAAACCCACCGTCGTCAGTCCGGTATTTTCGTATGCAGGCACAATCCGCTCGAATGTGAGCGCAGCCCGCTAAGAGTCAGCGAGCGCGGGCAAAGCCCGCGCGGAGCTGCTCGTATTATATAAAGAAAAATATTTTGGACCAAATTAAAGCCAAATTAGAACCAATCAATAGATTTTAGCCATTGGATCAAGGTGATATGGGTTGCAAATAGCCATTTTTGAAATTCCCCCTCCCTCAATCACGACACCAGCCCAATGCTGCACTGTTCACCTCCGTCATTCCCACGACTCCCTCCGCCGCCGGCCTGATCGGAGCCCACTGGCAGGTTCGCCGAACTCCGGCGAATCTGCCGGGGGTAGTCCGGCGGCGCTCCGGCAGGGCCATCGCCGGCGGTGGCCCTGACCGTGAGGCCCAGATTTTGCCGGGGTCTGGCGACCTCTCCGGTGGGGTCCGGTCAAGCCGGCGGAACCATAAATAAATAAATAAATAAATATATATATACATACGAGTGACAGATGTAAGACCCCCTTCCCCTAACCGCAACCGGGTCGGGTCGGAGACGGGCCTTACCGCCCAAGACGGCCACCCTATACTTTTTGAGTGGCACCAACCCACTCTCCAAGCATATGATGATCGTCTTGTAAGGCTATGGAAACTCATCACATCACATCAGATCACAGCGGAAGTAATTCAAAAACTCATATATTTATATATATTTAACGAAGGTCGTAGCCATAAGTTTTTACATACGGCCCGTTGGGCTAAAGAAAACTACAACACCCTATCTCTGCTTCTACTAAGCTAAGGGCTCACATCTCTAAGGACCGGAGACGGGCCTGGTGCATCTTCTCGTGCGGGCTCTAAGGCAGACATGCTCTGACGCGCTAACTGAACTTCGCGCTGCTCCATCTCCTGTGAACGGTTATTCAATAATCGTTAGTCACAGACTATGTGGATTCACATCTCCTCCCCACGATCTCTGTACTTGGAGACGAGAGTGAGCCTCAATACTAACAACAATAGCCAAAACAAAAGAGGGTTAGCAGCATATTTATATAATTGCATTTTCAAGAAATAAAGCTAGGAGCATTAAGCCGAACAAACACAACAATATATAACTAGAAGCTGTAGTATAAACATCAGTTATTCCACAAAAAACTCAACTAGCATTACACAATCACTTAGGGGTTCATAACCTGCAACCACACCGTAGGTGTTCATAACCCGCTTTCACACAGCAAGTGATCATAACATGTGCTCACACCGCAGGTGTTCATAACCTTCTTTCACACCGCAGGTGTTCATAACCTGCGCACACACCTTATGTCAACATAGTTTGGACCGCTTCTCTTCCAGCAGGGTAGCGAATGTTGGATCGGTAGGCGCCCTTAGAGGGGGGTGAATAAGAGTTTTAAAAACTTATATTATATTTTGAATAACTTTAAAAAAGCTTTGATTATCAAACTAGAGATGATCAAGACAAATCAAGTGAAGTAAAAGTAAAGACATGATTTTATTAACTTGAGAAGCATGATTACAAAACTTGATCTCTTATCGAAGCTAGAAATCAAAGCGAATAGAAAGACTCTTTTTGTTTTCTATACCGACTCGTATCCCCATGAACCGGTTGGCTTTAGCCGATCCTTCCCCGGATACGACCTCAAGCCGCTCTAGCCAACTCTTCCCCGGATATGGCCTCGAGCACTCCCTAGACCTACACCCGAGACCTAGTCGCCAACACGAGGCGAATTTCTGCCCTAAGTCCTACCCAGACCTAGTCGCCAACACGAGGCGAATTTACTAAACGATTACAGAAAAGATGTGAAATAAAAAGACAATAATGTAAAACTCCCTCTATGTGGATCTCTTGGAGAAGTAGACGAAGACGCAGAGTATGATCATAGTCGATGTGGATTTTAGTCACGATGATGACGCGTATTGAAATCTTCTCCACGGATCTCCTTTAGTCTTTATGGATTTGTGGGAGTATCTCTCTGAAACTTAATCTCTATGCTGTGGCACGAAGCTCTGGAATTCTGGATCTCAAGAAGGTTAGGAAGACAGAGCCAAGAGGTCCTTTTTATAGACTTAGCGCTAGCGCCTGCGCTAGTGGTACCGTCGGCGCTATCCTATATTAGGACATATTCTGCGCAGCAGAATCTTCAATCGGAGGAAACAATTCTCTCTTGCCTACTGTGCTCCTCACTATCGCCTGCGCTATCGGATATCGCCTGGCGCTATCTCCTTCTATATGTGCTCCCAGAATTTATGCTTGAGCAAATATCTCGTCGATCGAAATTTCGTCGAACGCAGGTAACATTTCGTCGAGCTAATTTTCGTCGAACGCAGTGAGGAGAATTTCGTCGAGCGCCGCTTTCAGTTCGTCGAACAAAATTTTGTCGAACTCAATTCGTCGGTCAGGCTTCAACATTCGTCGAGCTAAATTTCGTCGACCGGAGTTTGTCGAGCGGGCTTCAACATTTGTCGACCTCAATTTCGTCGAGCGCCGCTAACAGTTCGTTGAACGACAGCTAGCGCCTGCGCTAGTACTACCGCCAGCGCTAGTACTACCGCCAGCGCTAGTAGGAGATTTGGATTTGATGGCTCAAACTTGGGGGCAACTGATGGCGCAAATCTTAGCACACCGCTATAGGCGGTAGCTCGACTGCGACACGAAACGGCAGTGTACCGATCGTTCAAGTAATATAAAACGAGGAGTAATCCCCGAGTATCGAATATCTCAAGGAACACAGTAAGGTGGAGTTAACGTTCGAGGAAGGACTTGAGATCGAAGTCCTTGAGTCGGATGGAATGCGGAAACGGGGTGATTTGGCTTTTGGAAAATAAAAGAAAACAACTACAACTACTCCTATGCAATGCCGCTATACAGTGCTTCGCTTGGCGGGATGGAGACTAGGCAGGCCTTGAGCGCGCTGCGTCGCAAGGGCGGATGGACGAGTAGGCAAGCAGAGTCGAACTGTGCAGGCCTTGAGAGCACTGCTTCGTTGGGCGAATGGATTAAACGGGCCGCTATGCCACGCTTCGCTAGGCGGATGGAAGAGTAGGCAAGCGGATGGAATGGTTCGCACCGGCGGAGTCAGAATGGATTACACGGGCCGCTATGCCACGCTTCGCTAGGCGGATGGAAGAGTAGGCATACGGATGAGGGTCGCAAGAACCTCATCGACAAGCACGCCACTAGCAATTGCTAGTGCGGCACACGAACGTGACGGCGGGATGGAGGATGGATGGTGGCGCACCTCGTACGCATATGAACAAAATATAACTTCACATAGACATGAAATTAAGATTACAAGCACGATTCATAGTGTTCATCATCAATACATGAGAGATCTAGCTACAACCGCATCAATAAGAGAAGAACAAGGCAAGAAATCGACCGAATCCGAAGGCTCGTTGGAGATTCACGGTTGGAATCGCCGGGTTGTCAATCCGCGTCCAAGCTCGGTCCGCAACTACGTCCGGGGTAGAGAGAGCTGTCACTACTCTCCAATGAGCCCGTCTTCTTCGTGTCACGATCCGGTAGAGGTTGCAAACTTCCTCTTGCTTGATGGCGATGGCGGCTAGATCTTCATTTGAAGCACTAGGATGAAGGAGGAGGCCGAGAGGAAGCTCCGGCTCATGATTGGCGTGAAGAACAAGCCCGGAGCAACTCCAGATGGTGGGCGGCGATGGAGGGGCGAAATCGGGGCTCTGGCGCGAGAAAACGGCGGACTGGAATCAACTCTCCGACCTAATTCGCGAGCAGGTCTTTAAATAGGCCCTAGAATAAACAGTGCGCACGATCGGTGGCGCACGACCAGTGGTCGTGCGCACTAGGATCCTGTGATCGTGCGCCTGCCTGGGCGGAGCCTGCAATGTAAGAAATTTATAAAATAGAATGTTTGCACGACCAGTGGCGCATGACCAGTGGTCGTGCGCATTATCGTAAGTGGTCGTGCGCATTGGTCGAGACATAACTCATAAAATGGGGGTTAAGTGCGCACGATCCGCGGCGCACGACCAGTGGTCGTGCGCAATAGAACCAGTGATCGTGCGCAGTGTTCCTGTACAGAATTATACCGGGAACACCTGCACGACTCCTGTCCCAGCATACAACACCAATCTAGCCACTGAAGGTGGCACTTAACAATGCATGAAAACTAATAACGAAGCTAAATAAGAAATAACACCAAAACGGGCCTAGAAGTGCACATAGCATGGAATAACAAACTTGAGCAAAAACATGCATAAAATGTAGTGCATAGACTAGAAAATCGGCCCAGATGAGTCCGTATATGTGTATATAATTGGGACTCATCACACCCCCAAACTTACCTGTTTGCGCATCCCGAGCAAACAAATCCCTCAAGCGGCTGAGAAAAATACATAGCTGGCATAGAAATTGTAAAGCAGAGTATCATGCGAAGTCGCATGCTCATGCGCGTAGAAATACAGTAGACAAAATTTCTAATTGTACATATTAGTTTATACTTTTCTAGGAACGTATTTATATATTACATTTACTCAAAAAGTGAATCACGGTGAATCATAAGGTCGTACATAGGAAGAAAGTAAACTGAACGCTGAGGCGAGCATTGCCAAAGATAGGGGCTCGAGACAACCTCCATTGAAATCCATCAATGTCGGTGACCATAAGCTTGCCCGTTCGCACTCTCTCCACGGCACTGATTTGACTCAAATGCGTGAATCAATAGGACTTAAGGTTTTAGATGAGGCTTGGGTTTAGGTGAGGTAAACAAATATAAACATGAAGGCTTAGAACACAAAAACCCAAATGAGCAAATGCATAACACTATCCAAGTAGCCAAAAAACATGCGGATGCACCACACCCCCAGACTTAGACTTAGACGCATGGGTGTGTGCACCGCCTACTCCCAAATATAAATCTCAAACAGATTTTTTTTTCAATTAAACTTTTTATTCTTCTTTTTTTTCAAATCTTTTTCTTCTTTTCTTTTTCTTTCTTTAGCAATTTCAGCAAATTTTCAAAGATGCACATCCACATTTTCACATTGTACTTCCACAATCAACACCACCAATTTAAAATTTAAACAAAATGCTTGCATTTTGGGTGTGCGACTAGGATTGGAGTTTAGGCTTTGGTGAACAATAGTGGAGCTGAACCAAAAGAATGGGGTAGGCACAACTGGGCTAGCGAGGAAATGATGATAGGAATGGCACAAAGGCTCAACCGGGCCAAAATGATGGCCTATATCACATTCACGCAACTGACTAACCGTATACCCATGCTTCAAGAATCGCTTGGGGAAAGTTCTTAGCCACCGAGAAAGATAATCCTTTCTCCCGACTCGGGCAATACGAGGCTAACGAACGTCTACACACATCCCTATGCTACCGTTTGATTCACACCGGATTCACCAATTTTTGAGTGTAGTAAACAATATTTACACTAATAGAAAAATATAAACTAAAAGCATAAAAAGAAATTGAATCTACACGAATTTCTATGTGAGACATGAGCACTCGACTAGGAGCACTATCGAAGTCAACATTTTACTCATACTCACAATCCTAAGCCAGCACAATGATTTTCCAAATCACACAAAAAGAAATGAGTTCAGCTCAAGACGTGCCAACAGCTAAGTGCACGTGTAACACCCTGCCAGTACGAAAAGTATAACAGCAGGTCCGGCCGGGACCCCACGCCATACAAACCACACTAGCTAGGAGTTAAAAGGTGATAACCAGAAACGTAACTACAAAACGAGAGTACAAAAACGTAAGCGGAAGCATTAATTAAACCATTCAAATAGACATGTCCACTATCATAGGAATGAATCCAGAAATAAGAGTTACGGCCTTAGGGCCTTACATCAAATCAATGTACAAAACTCCAAAAAGCATACATCGGCACGCAGGCCGGCAATACATGAGAAAACAGGAAAAAGGCTGGCCTTCGAGGGCCAACTCAGCAAAAGGACAGCAAAAGGACCAACGCCCGCTATTTCCCGCTAGGCTCACCTGCACCTGCATAAGAACATTCCACCAAGCGGTGGTAAACAAAGCAACGGTCAGCACAGCTGACCAAATTATAACGACCCCACCCCTTTCCCGGGGTGGCGGAGATTCTACCCTGCAAGTAAGCCATACTAGCACAAGTACTAATCTAAAGAGAGTGCAACTACACAAGGTGAGGTTTCAAGCACAATCAATCTTCTAGGTTGAGCATCAAAAAGAAGGGAACCTAGGTATGCACATGATGTTGGTTGGGTTCACCCGAAGGTTTCCCACAACCGCCTAAGCAAATCGCATGAGGCTAAACATAACATCAAATTCACAACACTCCACCCTAAGGGTCACAACCTTAGGTGGGAAACAAGAGCTTTTGGTCGGTCTAGGTATGACACCTTCCACGACCTCTCCCATGATCACACGGCCTTCATGAGGAAGGGACCTCTCGCCGATCTGCATGGAAACGGGTTCGGTTCAGCTTTGCCCGTGCTCTAATCGTCGCGATCTATCGCACGACGCGGGTACGGCTTCACCTCGGCCCGTAAGGGTTTAGCACTTTCAAGTGCTACACAAAAATATACGCTACGCACCTAACCCCTTCACAAGGATCTAGGCTTCGCGAATTCTCAACAAGGGAGGTACATACGCTCCGCATCAATAACGTGGTGAAGGTTTGCCTTCATCCAAAACTCAAAGCATGGGGCTTTCGTAGGGATCTTCACAAGACGCCTACACTTAACTCCCGCAATACTATAGGTGAGTTCACGGAGTCATTCTCCGGCACGCATTCTAGGTCTAACCTAAATGCAACGTCGCAAATCAAGCATCACCGATTCGGGCTCACGGCCACGAATAGGCTTCACACAAAATGCCTAAATCCGCACGACTACCGGATTTTCTACATGCACTATGCCGGGGACGGACACAATCTACCCGGAGTCCCGAAGGACTTGAGGAAATCCTACACTTCACCCATTTGGTGAAAGAGATACCTCATGCAAGCAAAGAAAGAGGAATAAATGGACAAATACAAGCCCAAAGTTCGGGAGGAAGAATCGTTACCCTAGACGTGTTCTTCTTCGCCATGGATCCGAGATTCTACGCGGAGGGAAAGAACCGCACCGGGCTGCACTCTCCGGATCTGGAAACGGCTCGCGAAACGGAGCTCCGGAGCTCCGTCAATGGCGAAATCTCCTCTTCTTCTTCCTTGCCCCCTTCCTCTTCCTCTAGCCTAGGAGAGAGAAACACTATGAAATAATGAGGGTTTAATCCCTCTCCAAAGCCCTAAGACCCCCCCAGCAATAAATCCCAGTCGTTGGATCGAATTCCAAGAAATTTGATCGGTCGGATCTTCTTCTCCGCTCAAAATCGCGGAACAGAATAAACAGGGCGCACGATCACAGGCGCACGGTCAGTGGTCGTGCGCGACGAGGGCAATGGTCGTGCGCACTATCCGGGACAGAACTCTGAATTCTTGCGAATAAGCGCACGATCGCTGGCGCACGATCACTGGTCGTGCGCAAAGAGGGAAATGGTCGTGCGCACTGTCCGAGACAGAACTCGATTCTCTTCTGAATTAACGCACGATCGCTGGCACACGATCACTGGTCGTGCGCGATGAGGCCACTGATCGTGCGCTAAGAGCAGACAGGGAAAATTCTAGCCTGCTTCACGTGCCGCACTACCACTCCGCCTACTTCGCGGAACTACCAGATTTGGGGTGTTACAACTCCACCCTCCTTAAAAGAATTTCGTCCCGAAATCCAGGAAACAGTAATAGCATAAATTACAGTTATACATTACCTGAGGGAAATAGCTCGGGATACTCCGCAAGCATCGTTTGCTCTCTCTCCCAAGAGAGCTCCTCTCGGCCGCAGTTATCCCACCGGACTTTTACCATCCGAATGGACTTGTTCCGCAGCTGCTTTACTTCGGTATCTTCGATGCGTAAAGGCTTGACTTTCGTCGACAACCCACTATCGACCGGAACTTTGCCGACCGCAACGATATGAGTAGGCTCTTGCACTGCCTTCCTCAACACTGAAATGTGGAACACGTCGTGCAGACCGCTCAGCTCTGCAGATAGTGCAAGCCGATAAGCCGCATCACCAACACGCTCCACGATCTCGAACGGTCCTAAGTACCTCGGACTGAGCTTTTTCAAGCGTCGAATCCTTGATACCCCTTTGAACGGTTTGATCTTCAAGTAAACCCGGTCCACGATCACCCAGATGGCGTCGTTTCCATGTTGCGATTTCGGCAATCCGTGCACGAAATCCATCGAAATATCATCAAACTTCCATTCCGGAATCGGCAAGGACTTCAGAAACCCACCGGGACGTTGACATTCCGCTTTCACCAACGCGCAAGTATGACACTTGGCCACGTAAAGGGCAATGTCTTTCTTCATGCCCGGCCACCAGAACAGTTTCTTCATATCCATAAACATTTTAGTGCTCCCCGGGTGGATCGAGTACTTGGTATGATGAGCCTCGTACATCAACTCCGCCCGTAGAGTACCAACGTTTGGGATGCATAATCTTTCCTGCTTCCACATAAGGTCGTCTTCGAAGGAGAAATCAGCGTTTAACCCTTCAACGGTTTCCGCTTTGTATCGTTTCATGCTCTCGTCCAACTCCAATGCTTGTCGAACTCGGTCGGCAAGGTCGTAGTGAACTTCCGTCCAGTTCAAGCATGCTGAAGTAGACGTTCTCCTATCAATGCATATGATCTCCATTTCTTCTAGCTCACGGATTAGACGCTCATCGTGCATCAAAATCCAATTTGCTTGTGCGGGAGCCCGACGACTCAACGCGTCGGCAACTACGTTTCCTTTACCGGGAGTATATTTGATATCGAAGGTGTAGTCCCCGAGGAACTCCATCCACCTCCTTTGGCGCATGTTCAACTCCCTTTGATCTAGTAAGTACTTGAGGCTCTTATGGTCGGTAAAGATATCGATCTTCACGCCATATAGATAGTGCCTCCAAAGTTTGAGGGCAAAAACCACGGCCGCTAGCTCCAAATCATGGACCGGGTAATTCCTCTCGTGAACCTTCAGCTGCCGGGAGCCGTAGGCAATTACCTTCCCGAACTGCACTAGGACACAACCCAAACCACTTCCTGAGGCGTCGCTATATATTTCGTAGCCTTCCGTACCCTGTGGCGAGCATAGAATGGGCGCCGTGGTCAGACGGCTCTTTAGCTCTTCAAAAGCTCGTGCGCACTCGGGCGACCAAACGAACTTATGATCTTTCCTAGTCAGTTTTGTGAGAGGAAGTGCGATCCTCGAGAAGTTTTCCACAAAGCGCCTATAATAGCCGGCAAGTCCTAAGAAACTTCGGACTTCCGCTACGTTTTTCAACAAAGGCCACGCTTGGATCGCTTCTATCTTCGACGGATCAACTGCAATTCCTTCGCCACTAACAACATGACCAAGGAATGCCACTGACGGTAGCCAAAACTCGCACTTGGAGAACTTGGCATATAGCTGACTCCTCCTCAAGGTGCTCAGGACTGCGTGCAGATGCCCTACATGCTCCTCTTCCGACTGAGAGTATACCAAAATGTCATCGATGAAGACGATCACAAATTGATCTAAATACTCTCGGAATGTCCTATTCATCAAGTCCATGAATACCGACGGTGCGTTGGATAGACCGAACGGCATTACCGTGAACTCAAAGTGCCCAAAGCGGGTACTGAACGCTGTCTTTGGAATGTCACATTCCCTTATTCGCAGTTGATAGTAGCCGGACCTTAGGTCTAGCTTGGAGTAAACCGTCGACCCCATCAGTTGGTCGAATAGATCATCGATTCTAGGAATCGGATATCTGTTTTTCTCGGTCAACTTGTTTAGCTCTCTATAATCAATACATAGACGCAAGCTCCCATCCTTCTTTTTCACAAAGAGGACCGGTGCACTCCAAGGCGAAGAACTTGGACGTACGTAGCCTTGCTCTAGCAGCTCTTGCAATTGGACCTTCAACTCTGCCAATTCTTTTGGCGCTATTCGGTATGGTGAGCGGGCCACAGGTTTGGCACCTGGCACCAACTCGATACAGAAATCAATCTCCCGATGAGGCGGAGCCCCAGGGAGTTCGTTAGGAAACACGTCGGCGTATTCCGCTACAACTGGGACATCACACAACCTGGGCTTTGGCTCCGAAGCCTCCAACAAGGTGAAGAACAACTCGGCGCCTTTTCTCACCGCCTTAACCACCTGGAGAGCAGACATCAGCGTCTTGATCGCTCCTCGCATACCGGCGAATGTGGTTTCATCGTCGGTGTTCGTTCCCAGAGTGATCTCCTTTGTATTGCAATCTATGCATGCTCGCTGCTCCGAGAGCCAGTCCATGCCGAAGATCACATCGAATTCAGCTAACGGTAGTAACGACGCTTCCAAGTCGAAATCTTGACTTCCGATCCGCACCTTCACACGGCTCTTCCTATCCGCACTCATTCGAGATCCATTGGGTAGCACTACTTCCAATCTATCCTCTACAAAGGTAGACGGCACTCCGATTCGCACCACGAAGTCCTCAGACAGAAAAGAGTGCGATGCACCCGTATCGAATAGAGCTCTCGCCGGATAGTTGAAAATTAGGACGAAACCTAATTGTACACAAATAACACATATAGTCATACAACAGTAAGAATCATATACATAGCTGTAAAAGCTAACTTCTAATTCGTACCTGTGACGACATCGGTTTGTCGTATAGCTTCTTGTTGGCCAAGCGAATAGACTCTCGGCTGAGTCGGAATGTGTTGGGAGGCCGAAGACTCTGCCGCTTTGCCCTTTTCCGCAGCCCGAGCATAATCCACCGCTCGATTTGCCGCCTTTGGGGGACCACTTCGACACACCGCAGCTTTGTGTCCCACCTTCCCGCAGGTGAAATACGTAATAGGAGTCCGCGCGGTCGTGGCTCCCGAAACATTCGAAGAAGCTGGTTCCGCCTGTTTGAACTTCCGCTTGTTCCTTCTGAAGTCCGGCTTGGACTGAGAGGCCGGCGCATGAAACTCGGGTTTCTTTACAACACTCTTTGCTTGTACCCTCTTCATGTCCAACTCCAAAGATCTGGCGGTTTGCACCATCACTTGGAAGCCAAACGTCATAGGGCCTGCAAGGAGCAGCCTCAACTCGTCCCGAAGCCCTTCATAGAATTTATTCGTCTTCGTCTCCTCATCCTCCACCAATGCCCCCGCATAGCGACTCAGTCTGGTAAACTCATGTAAGTAATCGTCAACGGAGCGATCACCTTGAGTTAACCTCAGGAACTGGTTTTGTAACGCAATGCGTTGGGCAGAGGGGATAAACCGCTGGAGGAACGACTTTGAAAACTCAGCCATTGTTATTTCAGTAATGTCTCTATCGCCGAACTTGTGCAGTTCCTGTTCTTCCCACTACAGCACAGCCTCTCCGTCAAGAAGGAAAGTGGCTAAGGTGACCATCATGGCTTCGTCCGTCGCCGTCGCCCTCAGAGTTCTTCTAACTCTTGACAACCAGTCTTCTGCCTCCGTTGGGGACTCAGATCCCGAGAAGGTAGGAGGATTAAAGCTCAAGAAGTGCTTTAATTGTTGGTCACGCGCTCGCCCCGCAACTACTTGCGCAACTTGACGCTCCACTCTCGGTGCTAACGCCGGTTCCACTGCAGCTACTGGCACAGGGGCATCAACCCTTGGTGTTACCGCAGGTTCCACTGCAGGTTCAATTACCGGGGCCGCATCTGTAGTAGGCGTAGCAGGCTGTGCAAGCCTTTGCGGTTGAGCATTGATCATCGCGAAGACTGCTTCTGCGACCATTCTGATCATCTCAGCTGAAGGAGTGGTCGCTGGCACCTCAGCCGACCCACTACTTTCAGCGGTGTTACGGGGTTGAGACCGCCCCGCAGCACTTCTAGTTACCTATAATCATGCAAGGCACAATTTAGTGACCCTAAACGTATCAAACATCAATCATGGAACGCTCAGGTTCCGCAAACAAGTATGTTTTTTCATTCCTAAGTGGACATTCTTATTAGTTTTTGTCGTTCTAGGTGAATGCACAGCCCGTGCGCACCACCCCTTAAAAGGAATTCGTCCCGAATTCGCTAAACTACGGATCGACGCCTTAAGTCCGATACCAAATTGTAACACCCTGCCAGTACGAAAAGTATAACAGCAGGTCCGTCCGGGACCCCACGCCATACAAACCACACTAGCTAGGAGTTAAAAGGTGATAACCAGAAACGTAACTACAAAACGAGAGTACAAAAACGTAAGCGGAAGCATTAATTAAACCATTCAAATAGACATGTCCACTATCATAGGAATGAATCCAGAAATAAGAGTTACGGCCTTAGGGCCTTACATCAAATCAATGTACAAAACTCCAAAAAGCATACATCGGCACGCAGGCCGGCAATACATGAGAAAACAGGAAAAAGGCTGGCCTTCGAGGGCCAACTCAGCAAAAGGACAGCAAAAGGACCAACGCCCGCTATTTCCCGCTAGGCTCACCTGCACCTGCATAAGAACATTCCACCAAGCGGTGGTAAACAAAGCAACGGTCAGCACAGCTGACCAAATTATAACGACCCCACCCCTTTCCCGGGGTGGCGGAGATTCTACCCTGCAAGTAAGCCATACTAGCACAAGTACTAATCTAAAGAGAGTGCAACTACACAAGGTGAGGTTTCAAGCACAATCAATCTTCTAGGTTGAGCATCAAAAAGAAGGGAACCTAGGTATGCACATGATGTTGGTTGGGTTCACCCGAAGGTTTCCCACAACCGCCTAAGCAAATCGCATGAGGCTAAACATAACATCAAATTCACAACACTCCACCCTAAGGGTCACAACCTTAGGTGGGAAACAAGAGCTTTTGGTCGGTCTAGGTATGACACCTTCCACGACCTCTCCCATGATCACACGGCCTTCATGAGGAAGGGACCTCTCGCCGATCTGCATGGAAACGGGTTCGGTTCAGCTTTGCCCGTGCTCTAATCGTCGCGATCTATCGCACGACGCGGGTACGGCTTCACCTCGGCCCGTAAGGGTTTAGCACTTTCAAGTGCTACACAAAAATATACGCTACGCACCTAACCCCTTCACAAGGATCTAGGCTTCGCGAATTCTCAACAAGGGAGGTACATACGCTCCGCATCAATAACGTGGTGAAGGTTTGCCTTCATCCAAAACTCAAAGCATGGGGCTTTCGTAGGGATCTTCACAAGACGCCTACACTTAACTCCCGCAATACTATAGGTGAGTTCACGGAGTCATTCTCCGGCACGCATTCTAGGTCTAACCTAAATGCAACGTCGCAAATCAAGCATCACCGATTCGGGCTCACGGCCACGAATAGGCTTCACACAAAATGCCTAAATCCGCACGACTACCGGATTTTCTACATGCACTATGCCGGGGACGGACACAATCTACCCGGAGTCCCGAAGGACTTGAGGAAATCGTAAACTTCACCCATTTGGTGAAAGAGATACCTCATGCAAGCAAAGAAAGAGGAATAAATGGACAAATACAAGCCCAAAGTTCGGGAGGAAGAATCGTTACCCTAGACGTGTTCTTCTTCGCCATGGATCCGAGATTCTACGCGGAGGGAAAGAACCGCACCGGGCTGCACTCTCCGGATCTGGAAACGGCTCGCGAAACGGAGCTCCGGAGCTCCGTCAATGGCGAAATCTCCTCTTCTTCTTCCTTGCCCCCTTCCTCTTCCTCTAGCCTAGGAGAGAGAAACACTATGAAATAATGAGGGTTTAATCCCTCTCCAAAGCCCTAAGACCCCCCAGCAATAAATCCCAGCCGTTGGATCGAATTCCAAGAAATTTGATCGGTCGGATCTTCTTCTCCGCTCAAAATCGCGGAACAGAATAAACAGGGCGCACGATCACAGGCGCACGGTCAGTGGTCGTGCGCGACGAGGGCAATGGTCGTGCGCACTATCCGGGACAGAACTCTAAATTCTTGCGAATAAGCGCACGATCGCTGGCGCACGATCACTGGTCGTGCGCGAAGAGGGAAATGGTCGTGCGCACTGTCCGAGACAGAACTCGATTCTCTTCTGAATTAACGCACGATCGCTGGCACACGATCACTGGTCGTGCGCGATGAGGCCACTGATCGTGCGCTAAGAGCAGACAGGGAAAATTCTAGCCTGCTTCACGTGCCGCACTACCACTCCGCCTACTTCGCGGAACTACCAGATTTGGGGTGTTACAGCACGCTCGAGTGGGTGTAGTGGTGTACAATGCAATTGAACATAACTAAATATCTGAAATTAAAATACTTCTAGTATGCAAATGAGATGTGCACGTGCAGTGGGTAACATATAGCGGCTCTCCCCCAGACAAAATCTAAGCAATAGACATAAATGATGTAACCATGAAAATTAAAAATGAAGTCTAGGGAAAGAGATTACCCAATGCTCAGAAGTGAGCATACCAGAAGACGCGTGAAAAATTGAAGCAAACCCGCCATTCAGAATTTGCAATAAGTACCTGCAGGGGTGAGCTCCACAAAAACAGAAGAAAGCAGAAATGCTAAAACTGAACAGAAATTAACTAACTACTCTAACTAGGAAAATGAAAATGCAATAAAAGTAAGATAACTACTGGGGTTATTGTCATCCCAGCACGACTTATTCAGGTTTTGTACAGTTCTAGCTTATAGGCTTATGAAAAAGAAAATGCACAGGTAACTGTTCTAATATGCGCATCGGTAGCGGGTACCGATACGGAGGCAGAGCAGTCACCCCTCTACCTGTATAATAATACCCACAAACCGCAGGTAGAGGAAACAGAATGTAAGAAGAGGAGGAGGCCTGGTCCTCACTCATCTCACATAAAAAATCCTTGCCGAGCAAGGTATCATCCACAGCAGGTCCGCAGGAGGAGAAGGCAACGAATGAGGCTTCCTTAATGGAGGAGGGATCAACCTCCTCGCATATAAGGACACACTCATCATTGACTTGAGCATAAAGCTCCAAGTCCTCTTGAAGTACCTTTGAAGATTCAACCTGCACAGGCTTGGGTGAAGAAGGGTGGTTAGGAAATAAAAGGGAAGAAAAACTTAAATAAACATCAATCGGGGGAGTGGTCCCGGTCTCACTCCCAGTAGGATCCAAGGATAGATCGCTATCATCATCGTAAGTATCATGGCGAGGGGAACCCAAGAACTCAAGGGCTTCGGTGGTGAGTTGGACCTCCTCGTCCCATGAGGAAGTGCGAACCTCCTCATCAGAAAGAGTATCCTCCTCATCCCACCGAGGTGCACCATCGTGTTCAAAGTATTCATTCTCCCCTTCGGGGAAAACAAACTCCTCATCCCACTTTGGAGCATACTCTGAGTCAGAAGCATCACCCCGCTCCTTTACTTTGATAAGATCATAAAGAATGTGTGTAGAAAAATCTTGCAAAGAAACTGGAGGAACACAAAGATTTGGTTCCTCCGCAAAAAGATCTGCTAAAGCCTCCCCGATGGAAAGAATACTTTCTTCATCATACTCAGGTACATCTAGGAGCTCCCATTCCTCTCCTTGTTGGCTAACAGATGAGTGATCATCATCACTGGGAGTGAAGCCATACACAGGGAGTGAGGAGTCCATGCACGAGACAAGCTCGGGGGTAAAGGGCACAATTGCCTCCAAGGGTAAAGAATGAGCGATATGGACAATGTTGTCATGAGTGGAGGAGCAGCGGTCAGGATTGAAAAGACTAGGACAGTCCTTCAGTTCATGACCCTCTCCTCGACACAACAAGCAAACAATGTTCCTACACAGCCTAGCATTCAATTCATTCATTTGGTCTATATAATAAACCATCTTGTCATTAAAGCTAGGTGAAATATCCCTTGACGACATTTTCAATAATAAAGCAGGAATAATGAAACTGAAATTCTTTGCAAGGAAATCTGCACAAACTAATAAAACTCCTTGAATTAAACTTGCCAAAAAAATTTAAAACAGAAGAGAAATAAACAAACAAGCAGAAAATGATCAGAAAGCAAACAAAAATAATAAAGCGGCTATACACACTGGAAGAAACTTCTCTCCCTCAGATCTCCCTCTCAAGAAAACTCACACGACCGTGTTCCCCGGCAACGGCGCCAAAAAACTTGATGGCACAAATCTTAGCACACCGCTATAGGCGGTAGCTCGACTGCGACACGAAACGGCAATGTACCGATCATTCAAGTAATATAAAACGAGGAGTAATCCCCGAGTATCGAATCTCTCAAGGAACACAGTAAGGTGGAGTTAACGTTCGAGGAAGGACTTGAGATCGAAGTCCTTGAGTCGGATGGAATGCGGAAACGGGGTGATTTGGCTTTTGGAAAATAAAAGAAAACAACTACAACTACTCCTATGCAATACCGCTATGCAGTGCTTCGCTTGGCGGGATGGAGACTAGGCAGGCCTTGAGCGCGCTGCGTCGCAAGGGCGGATGGACGAGTAGGCAAGCGGAGTCGAACTGTGCATGCCTTGAGTGCACTGCTTCGTTGGGCGAATGGATTACACGGGCCGCTATGCCACGCTTCGCTAGGCGGATGGAAGAGTAGGCAAGCAGATGGAATGGTTCGCACCGGCGGAGTCGGAATGGATTACACGGGCCGCTATGCCACGCTTCGCTAGGCGGATGGAAGAGTAGGCATACAGATGAGGGTCGCAAGCACCTCGTCGACAAACACGCCACTAGCAATTGCTAGTGCGGCACACGAATGTGACGGCGGGATGGAGGATGGATGGTGGCGCACCTCGTACACATATGAACAAAATATAACTTCACATAGACATGAAATTAAGATTACAAGCACGATTCATAGTGTTCATCATCAATACATGAGAGATCTAGCTACAAACGCATCAATAAGAGAAGAACAAGGCAAGAAATCGACCGAATCCGAAGGCTCGTTGGAGATTCACGGTTGGAATCGCCGGGTTGTCAATCCGCGTCCAAGCTCGGTCCGCAACTACGTCCGGGGTAGAGAGAGCTGTCACTACTCTCCAATGAGCCCGTCTTCTTCGTGTCACGATCCGGTAGAGGTTGCAAACTTCCTCTTGCTTGATGGCGATGGCGGCTAGATCTTCATTTGAAGCGCTAGGATGAAGGAGGAGGCCGAGAGGAAGCTCTGGCTCAAGATTGGCGTGAAGAACAAGCACGGAGCAACTCCAGATGGCGGGCGGCGATGGAGGGGCAAAATCGGGGCTTTGGCGCGAGAAAACGGCGGACTGGAATCAACTCTCCGACCTAATTCGCGAGCAGGCCTTTAAATAGGCGCTGGAATAAACAGTGCGCACGATCGGTGGCGCACGACTAGTGGTCGTGTGCACTAGAATCCTGTGATCGTGCGCCTGCCTGGGCGGAGCCTGCAATGTAAGAAATTTATAAAATAGAATGTTCGCACGACCAGTGGCGCACGACCAGTGGTCGTGCGCATTATCGTAAGTGGTCATGCGCATTGGTCGAGACAGAACTCATAAAATGGGGGTTAAGTGCGCACGATCAGCGGTGCACGACCAATGGTCGTGCGCAATAGAACCAGTGATCGTGCGCAGTGTTCCTATACAGAATTGTACCGGGAACACCTGCACGACTCCTGTTCCAGCATACAACACCAATCTAGCCACTGAAGGTGGCACTTAACAATGCATGAAAACTAATAACGAAGATAAACAAGAAATAACACCAAAACGGGCCTAGAAGTGCACATAGCATGGAATAACAAATTTGAGCGAAAACATGCCTAAAATGTAGTGCATAGACTAGAAAATCGGCCCAGATGAGTCCGTATATGTGTATATAATTGGGACTCATCAGCAACCTTCTTATGTAATCCTTGAGTCATGTGGACTTTGTTATCCTGCACACTTAAACACACAAGATCAAATACACATAGAATTTGTTATTCTCAAACCTAGGAGATGCGGAAGACCATGTTCCAACAGCGAACCCCGCGGGCCTCACCGATGTGGCCATCGGTGACAGGCCATCGATGACAGTGACCTGTCATGCCACTTCTAGGTGTGGACATACTGCACTACCCATGTAATATCCCTCAAACAACAAGACCCCTAAGTTGGTTTTGTCATGACCAGATCATGACAAAAACATAGGAAGCACAAGAGACCATGTGAGCTTAGGCAAGAAGGAGGAAAACCACAGTGGTCTGTAAATAGCAATTTCTAGATACCAAGCCTAGGGTTGGACTTTAGGGCCTTATCTTGACCCTGTGACCCCACCATGACATCCATAACCCATTAGGGGGGTCCCTTAGAGCACCAAGGACCCATTGGGGTCAACCAAAGAGGTCAAATTGACCAAAGTCAACCCTAACTTTAAATTGGTCAAAGCAGCCTATTTAGGGTCAATTGGCCTCCACCATGCCAAATTAACCTTGCCCCTAGCCTTATGAGGATATTAGGGACCCAATTGACCAAAAATCCCCATCATGGGGCCACCAATTTGGCCAATTTGACCTAAGTCAACTATAACCCTATTTTGGTCAAAGTGGCCTATTAAGGGTCACTTGACCCTCACCTTGCCAAATTGACCCTACCTAGACCTTCCTAACCCTTAATGTAGTACAATGGGTGACTAGGCACCCATTGGGGTCAACCCAAATGGTCAAATTGAGCAAAGTCAACTCCACCCTATATTTAGGTCAAAATGACCTATTTTGACTTAATCAAGCCCAATCCACTTGGGCTAGACTCAATTAAGGTGGTCCACCACCTAACGGGCTTGGGTGCTTCTGAATTGGCCATTCAATTTTAGGAAATTCAGCCAGGAGAGAGAAAGCCCCAATTTGAAAGAGAGAGAGAAGATGGGGATTAATGGGGAGGAGAAGAAACCTTCAATCTCCCCCATCAATGTCCCCATTCATCTTCTATTGGGGAGAGGAAGAGTTTCCAGCCCCCTCCCGACCAAATAAAGGTCATATGCACCCCCCTCAATCAAAAATGAAATCCTCCCTTAATGGCCATTAATGGCAATTCGAGAAACCTTCCCCCCTTTGCCTCAATTGACCTTTTTAACACCCTCAGAGCATGCCAAGGAGAGAACCCCCCCCCCCCCCCCCCCCCACTTTCCTGAAGATTTCAAGCTCTCCAAGTGCAAGATCGACATGCCTCCAAAGAGAACCTTCCCTCCCATGGCCAACCCGAGAAACACCAGGGCTAATGCCCAATCAAAGGCCTGATCCTCTTTCTCCTCCCCTAGTGCAAGATCTCTATCAAATTTGGGGCTTGATTCGAGCCAAATCGAGCTCGAATCAAGCTCCCGAAAGGACACGTTTTCGAGCCTTTTCTCCGCTAGAACACCCCGTTCTGGCCACCTCCGGCCGGCCAACTACCTCTAATCGCCGGCCACCACCTCAACGGAGGTGGTGGTGGCATTGGCCGACCGGGGCGTCGCTCAGGTGGCCGGGAAAATAGGGTTGAAGCTCACCCAGGACGGGATGATCTGGACCCTTTGCTGAAGGAGGAAGATGACCAGCTGCCGTCCGATCTGCCCCAAGATCTGTGCACGATTGATTTCATTTAAATGTTTATATATTGCATTTATATCACACTTTATGCAGTACCTAGAAATAAATATAGAAAATACTTAGGGTCTCCTGATGGAAAAGTGTTTAACACCAAACTTGTAGCCCTTGGGGTCTACTTTAATTTAAAATCCGTTTCATTCAATTTGGGTCAGTGGTCTGACCTCAGCACTCAAAATGGTGCAATATATACAAAGGGTTGACCAGAGCTTGATCTGTGTGCCCCCATCAATCCAGTCATCAAAATGACTTGAAAATTAAAACATAGACTGTTTATACCCGCACCCTTAATATATCCAAAAATGAGAATTCTTGGAAGATATTGTTCTAAGATTTTTACAAAAATTTAATAATCCATGTATTAAATTATTATAGGGTCTAGTGACCTCCAAACACCACCAAATTTTGGTGGGTAGTCCTTAGTGTTATGTTATGTCCCTGGTAAAAATTTCATCCTATTTGCGATTGATTTGGTTGGGTAATTAATTAACCCAAGTTTGGTCAAACTAAGGGGTTTTAGGTCAAAAGTGCACTTGTTGGGCTAAGTGGTCAAACCTCATCAAAATGATGTGAAACCTTAGCCACTAACTTAGTATCACATAAAACACCTCCCCAATGATTTGGGGTGATTTGGGGTGGATATGCCCTAAGACCCTAGTTCAAACCCTAGGGTTGCACTTTGGGCTTGATGAAGGACATAGGGTCATATGTCCTTGGATGGACTTGGAACTTGGTGGATAAGTTCTCAGAGTGGTGAATAACCCTAGATAATTTTATGAGAATTTTTATGCATTCTTAATCTATCAAATTTAATTAAGAATCATTTAGGTCACCTCCTTACAAAAAGGAATTACATATTCATATAACCTAGGATGTTTATGAAACTTTTCCAGCTAGCGTGTGTTAGTGTTAGTGTTCCCTGATATTTTTGTTGTGATTTTTAGGATGATCTATATGACACTTCATTCACAAACCCTTTATGTGAACTATTTGTGAGAAAAATTAATTAGGGGTTTATTGTTCTCTGGAAAATTGTGAAACTTAATAATAGGGCATTTTAGAGCATTAAGAAGCTCCGTGAATTTTTGTATGATTTTTGGAAGTATTTATCAGTAGGTTACTTCATAATTTGCCATAGTTTGGATTTTCTGAAATATTTATTTATGGGTCTAAATGGTTTCGACAAATTGTAAAATTTAGTCAGTAAATTTTTCTGTTCATTATAGAGGTATGGTAATTTTAACATAATTTTTGGACAAGTATTGCTGGTGGTTTCTTCATTAGCCTCCAATTTTAGATAATTATTCAATATTATAATTAGAGATTAGTACCTTATTGTAAAATTGTTATATTCTGTATTTGTTGTTATTTTGATATCATATATTTTCCATAAATTTGTGTAGGTCATAGCATGAGAAGATCTTACACTTCATGTACAATTTCATGTTTGGCCAATTTTGGAGAAAATATAATAAGTGCCAAGTAAATAAGTAAAATTATGACCTTCTGGATTTAGTCTTATAATAGCATGATAGACTCCCAGTAATAAGCTTAGGTCATTCAGATAATTATTTGGAGTACCTCCTCTCATGCAACTCATATAGCTTATTTGGTCTGCGTATAGTAAAACTGTAAAACTTGAGTAAATTGTAGACCATTGGGTGGGAATGGAAGGTAGATGGTGTACTTAGTCTAGTTGTGGAGATTCGAGGTCATCAATAGGAGCCTGTAGGTTGAGTGTGCTGATGCGGTAACGACAAGTGCACCGGTCGCACAAGTAATAAAGTTGGGAGTACGTCCCCGAATATCGTCTCTCAAGGAAAGCGCGTGGTTAGTTTGACTCTTCGGATTGAGAAAATAATTACGAGAGTAGATTAAAGGAAAAATCGGGGCTTTGATTTTGGTTTCCTAAATTACTACACAGAAATGAAATGCGGGTCAAAACTCCGCTTCGCAAGGTGGGATGGATGCAACGGCCGCGATGCCGTGCTTCAGTGAGCGGGTGAATGAGAAGGCTTGTGGATGAGGGTTGTAGGCAACTCGTCGCGGAACACGCAACTAGCAATTGCTATTGCAGAGCACTACAAAGCAGTGGAGTGGATGGGGGACTACGACGCTCCTCAAATCTCATAAACCACACAAGATCTCACAAACATGAAATCATATTAACTAAAGCACAGAGTTTATGAACATCATCCACAATAATAAGCACATACAAGGAAAACTCTGATGCAAAGCGAAGGGGAAAAGAGGAAACCAAAGCTCGAAGACTATGCTGAAGATTCTCGGCCGGAATCGTAGGGTCGTCAAGCCTCATCCGTGCTCGATCTTCAGTTGTGTCCGGGGTCTGGAGGAGCTGTCACCTTCCTCTACTTTTACCCGTCTTCTTCGTGGTCTAGCTCGAGGTAACTCTTGTTCGACACATTGAATGCAGCGGAAGCTCTCCGTCTATGGCGTTCTTGAGCTCAAGGATGATGGAGGAGGCCAAGGAGGGAGCTTTGGCGGAAGATTTGCAAGCCAAAGGTCACCGGAGATTCTCCTAGGTCAAACGGTGGTGGAGCAGCGAACTGGGCAAAAATGGAGGGCTTCTGAAGCTTTTCCCGCGGGGGGGGGGGGGGGGGGGGGATTTTCTTGCAGCAGATTTCCTGCCTTAAATACTAAATGGTCAGAAATTTAGTCACGCACGGATGAACGCACGACCGTGCGTTGCCCATGCGTTATTTAACGAATAAACTGGCTTGAGGGAGAAGCAGCAGCGCCCGTGCATTTTACTCACGCACGGGCGAATCCGCCCATGCGCAAAAATGCATAAACAAATTCAGATTGGCTAAAAATCAGTTGAAACAGGTGATCGTGCGTTTCCTTCGCGCACGGGCGAATCCGCCCGTGCGTAAAAACGCACGAACAAAGTCATATCACCGATTTTCTCCCCAGATGAAGGCACACGATATCAGTCATCCATGCGTCAAGAAAACGCACGACCGTGCGATATAAATAAACCTGATTTCTGGGGTAAAATAGGGTGATCCAACCACCTGTAAGAACAGCAAACCAGCTGGGAATACACCTCCAGCACCAATCAGACAGAGAAAAAGGGTTGGGGAGCACCATGTGCTTACCCCCAATAATATGGAGCGCAGACGCACACCAAAATAGGCTTAAAAGGAACACGAAGCACGCAAGCGCGCATGAATGAGCATAAGAGAAATAGATACAATAATAGCTCAAGAATGACGCACATGAGAGTGAAAGCTAGCCCGGAGGAGTCCATAAAAGTGTATATAAATGGGACTCATCACACCCCTAGACTTAACCGTTTGCACGTCTCGGGCAAACTACTCAGCTCTCCCGTCGGAACAATTGGGTGTTAGAGTGAATATGAGCGGTAGAGATCCATGCGAAGTCGCATGTTCACGTGCGTAGAAATACGTTAGAATAGAATTTAACTCAAGATTATATTTAACTATTTCTAGAACAGTAATTTGAAATCTAGTTTACTTGGATGGTGAATCCCGGTGATTCTTTCGGTCGCGCACAAGGGACAATAGCGTGACTAATGAGTAGAGTATTACTCGAATCAAAATTCGGGACAATCTCCTAAGAAATCCATCAAAGTCGGTGTCCATAGGCTTGCACGTTCACACTCTCTCCACTGCATGAGATGACTCATATCTAAAATCAATAGGACTTACAGGTTAAGATTTGGCTTAGGTTGAGTTTAGGTTAGATAAGTAGAAGAACGATGGGCATCACACTCAACATAACCTGAGTACTAAAGAGAATAAAATCACCAATACAACAATTTTAAGAATCACACAACACCCCCAGACTTCAACTGGACACTAGGCGTGTGATAAGCCGACCATTTATTGTTTTATCGAGAGATTGTATTTGAAAGTTCTTTTTGCACAATTATTTTTTTTCTCTTCTCGACAAATAAATCTTTTGTAAGCACTTTATAAACTTCTCCTTTAGCTTTCTCAAAGCTACCATACACATCAGAGATAACACCAAACGTGATAGATATATAAATTTCTTTCAAACTCATTTGTTGGTGCGAATATAGGTTTGGCCGTATGGCTTTGGTGAAATTTAAGTGGAGCTAAACAAGAGGGATAGGTAGGCTCAAGTGGGCTTGCAAAGGTGATTACATTGGTTAGGATTTCAAAAGCACAAACGGATCAAGAAACGGCCTACATCATGCTTTATAACGAGTTATTCAACGTAATCGTTTCAAGAGTCGCCCAGTGCAAGTTCTAGCCACCAAGAAAGGTTATCCTTCCTTCCGAGCCTAGTAATAAGCTACTACTAATCCTGCTACACTCGACCCTATGCTACCGTTGGATTCACCAGATTCACCACTAGAGTAAAATAAATTACAACTACTATAGTAGAAATAATTAAATTATAACATTGAATTTTATTCTACTCAAATTGAATTTCTAGGCGTGACGGGAGCACTCGACTAGAGCACTACTCGAGTCAACATTTTTCTCCACCCATCACTCCTACACTAACAATCCAATTCTTACGAGTGGAGAACCTCGTAGCAATACCCAATAAGCGCGTGCGATTAAGTACCCGTGAACTAGGTGCAAATGTGTGCAACAAAATTGAGAATCCTAACTCAGCACATTCTAACATGCTATGCAAAGTGCGTGCACGCGAATAACTCGATCTCTCCCCCAGACTTGATCACAATCATATAAAATAAAGAATTCATGAATAAGGAAAATAGGGGTAGAGTGGACCTATGCTCACGAATGAGCATGTCAGAAGTGCGGCAATTCCTTCTTTAAATTTCTCCTTCCTCATCCCCCGAGCGAGAGCTTAAACCCGCGATGTTAGCATAAAACAAACAACAAAACATAATAAACAAAAATCTGAACAAAAGATCGGAACCGAATGGTTCCCCCATGGGTTGTCTCCCAAGAAGCCCTTTCGTTTACTATCCTTAAGGTGGACCAAATACCTGTATTAAGCAAAGTTCATAAAGTGCAAAAATTTTAAAGAAGGGTTCACACACAAAGTTCACAGAACAAGAAAAAAATAAAATCAGCTATAAAAACTTTTGTAGTGCCCATCTCCAGTGGCTCGTAGGCTGGAGTTGAAAGCTTTGGGGCCAAAATTGGTATCGCCCAATTTTCCCCTAGCCTCCGCCATCTTTCCACGGAGAGCAACGGAGCTTGCACCATGCAATAGTCTCTCTTGTTTAAGCTTCTCCATTGTTGGAGAGCGCCAGCATTGATAATCTTCAGCATTTCCCACCTTGGTGGTGGGTGGCATCACTTCCGTTGCCGCAGTGGCGACTGGATCAGCCCAAGAGATAGAACGTTTAAGAGGTTTATTACACAATTCATTGCAAGATAAAATGGGACGTCGTCCCGAGTTAAGTTCGGCTCGACAGGTTCAGAAATGAGGTTCTCCTCCCTCTCAGAGTCATATTCTTTCCGAAAGTCAAATTCTTCCTCTTCTCCGCTCGACTGATCCTCTTACTTTTCTCCATTAAATGATCCTTTTTCTTCCATGTTTTCTGCATTACTAAGTGATTCATCAATAATAAAGTGGGGAAAACGAAATAATGTTTCAGTTGCAATCTTGGGGCAAGTGGGGGATATTACCTTACTAGGGACGATAACACACCCCGCAGAGAAGTCCAATGTGGCACCGCTCTCTTTCAAGAATGGTACTCCCAAGATGGGAATAGATTGATTCTCACGGGGTCCCAATACTTGGAAATCGGCGACCACCACCGTCCCCTCGATTATGACTTCAACATTTCTTATTTCTCCCTCCGCCTGAATGACAGTCCCGTTCGCAAGCACTAGGAACTTCCGGTCATCCGTGTTCATTTCAAGTTGAATTTTAGCAATGTCCTGCAGTGCAAGGACGTTGCGGGATGAACTGGAGTCACACAAGGCAGCAGTTTCAACATTATTTATGGAGCATGTGATTACCAGCTCACTTGGGTTACTTACTTCCGCATCGGTGAGACTCTTCCCTTGATTGATTGGATTCTTGTCAGTGTTGCTGGGAAGGGCCCCTTGCGAACGCTCGGTCAGCAGTTGAGCCAATTGGCCCAATTGCGTCTCCAAGCTTCGCATGCACGCGGTTTGGCTAACCATATTAGAGTTGGCGGCCTGCATAAATCTCTCCATCATCTCGTCTAAATTGCTCTTCTTGGGGGCCGGGGTACCTTGATTATAACGCGGCTGAGGTGGCGCATTTTGCGTATAACCCGGTTGTGGTGGCTGCGGTTGGCTACCGAAGGATTAAGCATCAAATTGATGCGAGCCTCCTTGCCATCGTTGGCCAGGAAAGTTTTGTTTCCACGAGAAGTTCGGGTGATTCCTCACACCCGGGTTATAAGCATTATTAAATGGTGCTCCATGATTTTTATCATTCATATAATTTATACTTTCATCATAAGATAATTCGGTAGGTTGCTCACCTGTGGGACACTCATATGCATGATTCCCTGGGCTTTCACAACCATGACATGAGATGGCCATTACTGGGGCAGAAGGAAGGGCAGGCCTCTTAAGCAGCATGACATTTTCATAAGGTGCTGATGCCATCTCAGCAGATGCACCAGATGTGTTCACCTCAAAGTGTCCCCGAGCATTCCTTGGAGCGTTTCTTCCAGTAGTCCAAAATGAACTATGAATAGCAGTGTCCTGGAGAATCCGCAATGCATCTTCGGGGGTGTGGTTTATCAGAGTTCCGCCTGCAACTGCATCTATCATGGCCCTGTAGTTGGGCTCGATTGCAAAGTAAAAATTCTCCACTAGGCTCCATGGTTGCAGCTCATGCTGGGGGCATTTCCGGAGAAGGTCCATGAACCTTTCTCATGCTTCGGCAAGAGTCTCCTGATCATGTTGTCGGAAGGTTGCGATTTCCCTCCTCAAGTTTACAACCTTGTCAACTGGGTGGAACTTTGCCAGAAATTTTGTTTGCAGAGCATCCCAAGTGGTAGTTGTGCCAGGCGGTATCGTGTGGAGCCATGCTTTCACCTTATCTCAGAGGGAGAATGGAAACAGCCTGAGTTTCACCGTCTCATCAGCAATCCCAGCGTACCGAAATGTTCCGCATATTTCTGCGAATTCAGCCGAGTGAAGATGGGGATCTTCACTGACGAACCCAGAGAATTGGGCCTGGTTGCGGATCATATTTAGGATGGCCGGCTTTATCTCGAAATTGTTGTTAGTGATGGCCGGGCCAAATCTGGGGTACACACTCCCAATTGTGGGCGTAGTGTAGTCTCTCATGGTCCTGGGTCTCGACCTAGCCACTTCATTTTCGTCGGCTGCCTGTCCAACGGCTGGTGCATTTCCCGCCCCGGGATTGATCTGATTTCTATTGGCATCCATGGTGACAGTAGCACGGAGACGCGCCCGTAGGGTACGCTCTATTTTAGGGTCAAATGCTGCAACGTCACCGGGGTCTCGTCTCTGCATACACACCGAAAACAATAGAAATAAAAAAAACAACTCCTGTAACTATTAACTCAAACACCGAAATCAAACTACGCCTGCATTCCCTGGCAACGACGCTAAAAACTTGATGCGGTAATGACAAGTGCACTGGTCGCACAAGTAATAAAGTTGGAAGTACGTCCCTGAATATCGTCTCTCAAGGAATGCGCGTGGTTAGTTTGACTCTTCTGATTGAGAAAATAATTACGAGGGTAGATTAAAGGAAAAATCGGGGCTTTAATTTTGGTTTCCTAAATTACTACACAGAAATGAAATGCGGGTCAAAACACCGCTTCGCAAGGTGGGATGGATGCAACGGCCGCGATGTCGTGCTTCAGTGAGCGGGTGAACGATAAGTCTAGCGGATGAGGGTCGTAGGCACCTCATCGCGGAACACGCAACTAGCAATTGCTAGTGCGAAGCACTACGAAGCGGTGGAGTGGATGGGGGACTATGGCGCTCCTCAAATCTCATAAACCAGACAAGATCTCACAAACATGAAATCATATTAACTAAAGCACAGAGTTTATGAACATCATCCACAATAACAAACACATACAAGGAAAACTCTGAAGCAAAGCGAAGGGGAAAATAGGAAACCAAAGCTCGAAGACTATGCTGAAGATTCTATGCCGAAATCATAGGGTTGTCAAGCCTCGTCCGTGCTCGGTCTTCAGTTGCGTCCGGGGTCCGGAGGAGCTGTCACCTTCCTCTACTTTTACCCATCTTCTTCGTGGTCTAGCTCGAGGTAACTCTTGTTCGACACCTTGAATGCATCGGAAGCTCTCCGTCTATGGTGTTCATGAGCTCATGGATGTTGGAGGAGGCCAAGGAGGGAGCTTTGGCGGAAGATTTGCAAGCCAAAGGTCACCGAAGATCCTCCTAAGTCAAACGGTGGTGGAGCGGCGAACTGGGCAAAAATGGCGGGCTTCTGAAGCTTTTCCCGGGGGGGGGGGGGGGGGGGGGGGGGGGGGGGCTTTTTCTTGCAGCAGATTTCCTGCCTTAAATAATAAAAAGTCAGAAATTTAGTCACGCACGACCGTGCATTGCCCGTGCGTTATTTAACGAATATACTGGCTTGAGGGAGAAACAGCAGCGCCCGTGCATTTTACTCACGCACGGGTGAATCCGCTCGTGCGCAAAAATGCACGAACAAATTCAGATTGGCTAAAAATTAGTTGAAACAGGTGATCGTGCGTTTCCTTCGAGCACGGGCGAATTCACCCATGCGTAAAAACGCACAAACAAAGTCAGATCACCGATTTTCTCCCCAGATGAAGGCACACGACCGCAGCCATCCGTGCGTCAATAAAACGCATGACCGTGAGATATAAATAAACCTGATTTCTGGGGTAAAATAGGGTGATCCAACCACCTGTAAGAACAGCAAACCAGCTAGGAATACACCTCCAGCACCAATCAGACAGAGAAAAAGGGTTTGCGAGCACCATGTTCTTACCCCTAATAACATGGAGCGCAGACGCACACCAAAACAAGCTTAAAAGGAACACAAAGCACGCAAGTGCGCATGAATGAGCATTAGAGAAATAGATGCAATATTAGCTCGAGAATGACGCACATGAGAGTGAAAGCTAGCCCGGATGAGTCCATAAAAGTGTATATAAATGGGACTCATCATGTGCCCGATAAGCTAAGGGGCAAGGTTGTGCTCGGGGTTGACGAAAGATCATCTCTCCCTTAGAGAGTCATAAAATACTTAGGTTAATCCAAGTGTAATGATGATAGGGTATTTTTATGGGTAGTTACCAATAACATTAAGTGTCTTGAGAAAGGGAGGTTTGGGTTATCACCCCATCGTACCTCCTAGTACCGCTGCGAGCCCCTCACAGGGTAGACCTCGGGAAGTCCAAGATTAACCCGAAACTACAGGAATAAATGGTTGTGCAAGATTAACTTAATAATACACACACACACACACACACACACCGTGGTTACTAGAGGTTAGTTGGTTTGGACTTACGAGCGGTAGGCTCGGTGGTTGTTGGCACGAACGAGTTGGTCCGGCGAGCTGGTGACTCGAAAGGTTATGGTTACAGGCAGGTTGGCTCGGGGAGCTTATGGCTCGGAAAGTTATGGTGACGGGCAGGATGGCCCGGGGAGCTTATGGCTCAGAGATATATATAGTATTCATAAATACATGTGCATAAAGGTGGTGGGTCTTTAGTATTGACAGTCATCGCACCGACGTCAATACTTTGGCTCAGTAAGTGTGGTTAGCACTTTGCCAAAGAAAAGTCTGGTGGACTAGCTAGTAAGAGTACGCAGGAGCTCCGCTGTTCTGTTCTTAGCGTTGAGGCATACGATAGGTCTAGGTTAGGTAGTGTAGATACCAACCTAGAGGTGGGCGAGGCCCAACCCACCGCTTCTGTTTGCCACTACGGGAGTATCCTAGGAGTCTCGCTAGCTCCAAAATAAGGGAACTAAAGGTTTGTGTGCATAGAGTCGAAGTGTATGAGTTGCACTTGAATGTCCATAGCATAAACTACATAACTCTGCATGTCATAGCATAAGCATTGCATTAACCCCTACCCCTATCGTATAAATTGGTATGAGACTTTTTATACGATAAGCCCTGCTAAACGACCCCTTAATCTATAGGTTTGTATGGGCATTCCTACAAATCAAGGTTACTCTTCCTTATTATTGTTCTCCTTATTACTGTTTACTTATTGTTGTTTTACTTATTACTGCTTTAATAGTTACTGTTTTACTCACTGTAATATATGCTGCGTAGTGGTGGATATTTCCTGTAGATATGATCCATCGTAACCTGCTATTGTTTATACCCCTTGATGTCCTCCGCTTCATTCCTCCCGCTCTGTGCCTAGGAGTCACCGGGGGAGGGGTGAGGGATTGGCTTAGTATTTTGAGTAACGGTCGGTGGACCTTATCATTTTAGGGGACCAAGGAGACGATATAACACCAGAGGCCGGTGCAGATGGAGGCAGGGCAGTCTAGCACCGGAGCACCAGTTTTGGGATCCGTGAGTGTTACTACTAGTTTTGCTTCCGTGAGAGAACTTGTAGTGAGGATTTGATGTATCGGGAAGGAGCCCTTATTATCATCATCTTTTATTCAGTTACTTTATGTGGACCTCTTTATTTCTGAGATATTTTATTCATGTGATGTGGACTTGATTTCTAGTTAATCAAATATATACTTTTCTACTGTGGTGATCGATATGGCCGACAAGATCAGCGTTTTGTAGTGGTGACCTTCCCGAGTGATGGTGTCACCGCAAAGCGGCGGTTCTTGGCATAAGACCCAGTTTTGTAGCAAAAAAATGGGGTCTTACAAACTGGTATCAGAGCAAACCACGATTCGAAGAAAAGAAGTCCACAAACCCTGGGCCACCACGCGCGAGCTTAGTTTGAGGACAAACTAGCATCGGAAGCAATGGTGTGCCCATGTGGGGAATCACATGAAAAGTCCACTTTTAACTGAATATTTTCTTTTGACAAACCCACTTACGAGTGCCAAACTTTCTCTTGTAGCCTGCGACGAACCCTACTCCGCAGCATGGAGTGCCTCCGACTCTAAACTTCATCCCACCACCACCGGCTCCTACTCCGTTCCAGCAAACGGAGATGGGACAAACATTGACTGCCATACTGGAGGCATTCAGGGCACAACAGGCACCGACTCCTCAGCCAAACCCAGGGCCAAATGGATGAGTGCCTTCCGAGGTCTTTCCCCTCCATCACACCTCGAGAGGGAGACAGTTGTATGGACTGAGGAGTGGGTAGACATCATGTTTGAGATGCTGGCAGGGAATCAGTGCCTGACAGATATAGCAGTACCCTTGGTGGTTTCGTGCTTGGAATCTCATGCGAAGAGGTGGTGGAAGTCATTACTGGACACCGCCTATGCTGGGTTGGAGGCGGCTGACATTTTATGGGATGAGTTCAAGATGGTGTTGCTGGAGCACTACGTACTGCAGTCGGCGAAAGATGAGCTAGAAGACAGGTTCCTGCAGTTGAGGCAGGGTAGCAGGACAGTGGTGGAGTATCACTGGGAGTTCACACACCTAGCCCAGTTTTTGGATTCGTATCAGATGGACGATGCGGGCTACGCAAAGAGGTTCTATAAGGGCCTCCGTGATGACCTGAGGCAGGCCCTCCTCTTTGTTTCTGACGGCAGCCTGGCCAAGGTCCTGTAGATGTCCAAGAAGATGGAGGCCGACCAGCTCATCGTTCGAGGTACGAAGAGACCAACAGAGGACCAGGGAAAGAGTGTCAGGAGGGACCAGCAGAGGGGCCGATTCATTGGGGAAAGAAGAACGGAGGACCGAACCCGCCAGGAGGAGAGGAAAGAGCAGAGGGAGCTGGCAGTGTTGGCTCCTCATCCTCTACAGATGCGGGAGGTGCCGAGGATAGGAGGAGGTGGGCCACCTCCCCCATAGGAGTGCTACCAGTGTCATCAGCCAGGCCACATCTGGAGGAACTTCCCTCAGAGAATGCACCACCAACACTACAGGCTGCCCCACTAGCCCAGCATTTCAGTGGTCGAGGACGTGGACGAGGTCGTGGATTTCAGGGTGGAGACCGGAGACAGGACAGGGATCATATGTACGCCCTAGACCTAGCACAGCCTCGGAACTCAGCAAGGGTCATTACAGGTACTTTAATGTTTTTCTAATTGTTGAAGCCAGGAAAATCCCGGCTTCAAAAATTCGGATCAATGTAGCCGGAGGTTACTGATCCTGCGATCAAACTCCACGACTCAGATAGCTAAAATAGGAGAGAGAAAACAACAATAAGCACACCCCAAGTGCTCCAGCAGGGAGGTCCCACCACATACCCGGAAGTTTAGGAGAAACTTCTCCTCCGCAACCAAAAGCTGGGTGAGGTACTAGATGGGCATGGACTTAGCGAGTATCCAGCTTGGGGGTACCTCGACCACTTCCAAAAGTGTCATTTCTAGTACCCCTGGGAGTCTATTTATAGAGAAATCCTGGGGGGGGGGGGGGGGGGGGGGGGATCTAGGCGAGTATACTGCCTTTGCTCGCGAGTCACAAGGGCTACTCGCCCATACTCGCGAGGTACTCGCCCAAGCTCGCCTCTGCTAGCCCCTGCTCGCCTCTGCTCACCCCTGCTCGCCCTGCTCGCCCCTGCTCGCCCCTGCTCGCCTCTGCTCTCCCCTGCTCGCCTCTACTCGCCCCTACTCGCCTCTGCTCGCCTCTTGCTCGCCTATGCTCGCCCATGCTCGCCTCTGCTCGCTTTTGCTCTCCCCTTGCTCGCCTATGCTCGCCCATGCTCGTCTCTGCTCGCCTCTGCTCGCCCCTTGCTCGCCCAATGAGGTCTGTGAATAGGCGTCTTCTTAGGCATTTCTGATCTCGACGAATTATGGTTTATACATTAATAATTACTAGTACCTTGCAAACCGTAGCCTTACCTCAGCATTGAACCAATCGAAGAAAAATCACCCAGGTATAGTACTCGTCTGCGGCAAGCTTGCATACACTTTATTTGATATGGGTGCCTCGCACTCATTAGTCTCAGAAGAATTCGTGGATGATCTGGACCAAGTCCAGTACTTCGAGGGCATCCACAAGAGGGTGCGATTCCCGGACGGATCAGAGATAGTAATGAACGCTAAGTTTAATATGAACGTGGAGATTGGGGGGAAGCTGTTCGAAGCACTGACGACGCTCTTGAAGATGGAAGACTTCGACCTGATCCTGGGCATGAACTAGCTGCACGGGAACCAGGCACGAATTGACTGCCCGGTGAGGAGGATTGTTCTGAAGCATGAGGACGCGGAAGTAGTAGTCCAAGGTATTAGACCCCCTCCCGTCTCTTATTATCGTCTGTTCAGGTCGCCAAGTCCCATCTACAGGGAGACGAGGTATATTAGGTGTTGTTCGAGGCAATCAAGGCGAAGGACTCTGTGGCTAGTATTTCGGTAGTATGGGATTTTGCCGACGTATTCCCAGAGAAGTTGTCAGGGCTGCCACCGCATCACGAGAAAGATTTTCAGATCCAATTTGTGTCGGGGGCTAAGCCGGTATATAGAGCTCCATATCAGATGGCCCCGAAGGAGCTAGCAGAGTTTTGGAGCCAGCTGTAGGAGCTGGTGGAAGCAAGGTTCGTTAGACCGAGTTCCTCACCTTGGGGAGCTCTGGTGCTATTTGTGAAGAAGAAGGATGGGACCCTCAGACTGTGCATCGACTACAGAGCTTTGAACAGGCTGACGGTGCGGAACATGTACCCATTACTGAGGATAGACGAGCTATTTGACCAGCTAGAAGGAGCCCACTGCTTCTCAAAGCTGGACTTGAGGTCAGGATATTATCAGCTGCGGATTCAGGAGGAGGACATCCCGAAGACGGCTCTCAGCAGCAGATACAGACTGTATGAGTTCACCGTGATGCCGTTCGGGCTCACGAATGCACCATCAGCATTTATGAGTTTGATGAACCGGTTGTTCGAACCTTATCTCGACATCTTCGTCATCGTGTTCATCGATGACATCCTCATCTATTCGAGGATGGAGGAGGAGCATGCACGGCAACTGACACTGACTTTGGAGAAACTTTAAGAGAACAGCCTCTACGCGAAGTTCAACACATGTCAGTTCTGGTTGAAGGCGGTGGCCTTCCTGGGTCACATTATCAGTGGAGTTGGACTAGCAGTGGATCCAGCGAAGATCCAGGTAGTACGGGATTGGCCGCCGCTAAAGACGGCCACCGACGTGTAGAGTTTCTTGGGACTTGCCGGTTATTACCGGAAGTTCGTACATGGGTTTTCCCAGATAGCCCTCCTGCTCACATCCTTGACGAAGAAGGATACTGCTTTCATTTGGATGTCGCAGTGCGAAGCGGCCTTCCAAGAGCTTAAGGGTCGGCTTACGACGGCCCCCATCCTTGCCCTTCCATCGGGGAAGGAAGGATTCCAGGTATATACAGATGCATCCTACCAGGGGATGGGTGTCGTTCTGATGCAGAACGAGCATGTGATAGCATATGCCTCTTGGTAGTTGAAGAATCACGAGCGGAACTACCTGGTGCACGATTTGGAGATGGGAGCGGTTATATTCGCTTTGAAGGTCTGGAGGCACTACCTCTATGGTGTTCACTGTGATATATTAGCATATCATAAGAATCTGAAGTACGTAGACACGCAGAAGGAGCTGAACATCCGACAGAGATGCTGGGTGGAGTTCTTATCCGACTACCAGTACACGATACATTACCGCCCAGGGAAGGCGAATGTGGTAGTGGACACAATGAGCAGGAGAGATACCATGTCGGGAGCAGAGCCCAGTTGATGGCCATGGAGCTGGTACGGATGCTCGAGGACATGCATATCTCCTTAGTATCCGAGGATGATCCGGAGCTATACGAGGAGTACCTAGAGGCGGTGAGTACCACGGATGATATACGAGACCGTATCAAGGATGGGTAGAGGCAAGATGCCAAGTTGGTGCTGATATTTAGGGCCTTGGAGGCAGCCTGGGCCGGAGACTATTCATTGAAGGACGAGCTGTTGAGTTTTAGAGGCTGAGTATATATATCGGCAGGGGGCCGGATTCGGGACGATATTATGACGGAGGCTCACTGCAGTAGGTATTCGGTGCATCCGGGTATCACCAAGATGACGACGGACTTGAAGAGGACTATGTACTTATTGGATTGATAGGCGCCCTTAGAGGTGGGTGAATAAGGGAATAAAATCCTTTTTTAATATTTAGATGATTTACTAAATTGTTTTAAAGTAAATGTAAATGAAATAACAATTTAGCTTAAAGGAAAAAAACAATTGTAATTTGCAATTTTATAATTTACCCCAAAAGAGAGAAATCAAGTAAACAAAAATAGAGACATGATTATGGCTCCATTTGGGGGGTTTATTTTCATCGGTCAAGCGGTTACGACCGCATGAACCGGACCTTAATTAAGGCCTGGTTCATGCGGTCGTAACCGCTTGACCGGTGAAAATAAGTCCCCCCAAACGAAGCCTATATTATATAAAAAGGTGTTTACATAAATTTGATTTCAATATCGCTAGAAATCGGAGGCGTACAAAATAAAACAATTTTTCCTTTTCTATACCGACTCGTATCCCCATGAACCGGTTGGCTTTAGCCTATCCTTCCCCGGATATGGCCTCAAGCCGTTCTAGCTAATCCTCCCCCGGATATGGCCTCGAGCACCCCTTAGATCTAATCACTTAGACCTAGTCGCCAACACACGCGGCGAATTCCCCCTAAGCCGCACAAGGACCTAGTCGCCAAATACAAGGCGATTTCACTACAAAAATATAATGGAATGAAATAATAAAAATAAAGACTCCCTCTATGAAATTTTCTGGAGTTGATGATGAAGGACCGATGTGGCTCAAGCAAGGTTGATGCGATCATTCTTCAGATGCAGCGTGATGGCTTCCTTATCCAGTATTCTTCTTTGACTTTGAGTGGGTGATGAGAATTCGGCAGAATAACAGCTCTGGAATTTGGCAAGGGACTCTCTCTGGGATGATAAATCAAAAACGAGAAGGAGAACTCCATTTTATAGAACTCCGAGCTAGCGCCTGCGCTATCGTTCATGTAGAGCGGTTGCGAAACCGTCGACGGCGTGGCGCTGTGCATGAACTTGAGCTAGCGCCAGGCGGTAGCGCTAGCGCCTGCGGTAACTACTAGCGCTGGCGGTAGTGCTTAAGCTCAGTTTGTTGGTTCCAAGCTGCTTTCTACCTGTGGAGTATTGCACCTATAGTTCCTGCACACAATAAATACACGAAAATCAAGATCAAATACAATTTGGGATTTGTTATTCTCAAACAAAGGATGTGACACACATGTCCAATAATCTCCCCCTTTTGATAATAACAAATCCTCTTAGCAAGAAATCAACAAAGGTGTTTATGGTATATGATAAGCGAGATAAAAGTGCAACTATAGTATATGATAAGCATGAGAATAGTTCATACTCCCCCTATCTTAATGCTCCCCCTACATAAATGCAATTTATTTTTTACTCCCCATAAATTACAAGAATTAGTCTTTCTCCCCTTAATCTTCTAGATATTTCCTCTAGATTTCTTCAATTAATCTCCCCCTTTTGGTATTATCAAAAGAAGGTGGGGTGAGGGTAGTAAGGAGGCATTCTTTATAAAAAATAAATCATGATCGAGCTTTTGTAATATAGATAATGATAAAGAGTTTAAGCATAATATATACAAGATTTCAAAAAAAAAAGATAAGAGTTGTAAGCAAGCGGAAGATTATAAGAGACATCTTTTTATAAGCATGAGAAACATAAATATAAATATGAGTTTAAGTTCAAAATGTAAAGATGATTTAACCTTTTTGAAATCTCAAAGTTTTTCATAAAGATACCAAGCATGTAATGAACAAAAAAAATTATACTACAATGTTACTTAATTTCAAGTTTAAGAGATACCAAACATTATAGAGATCATGCTAGGTTATGTAGTGCATTTCTTATATAAAGAGTAGTATAGATAAAGCATTAGAATCCAATACTCGTGAGAAGAAGTGTTGTGAAAGATAATGGAGTGCACATAAGTGTATTTTGAGCAATGTTAACAAATGATTTAAATCACAAAATACAAGACATGTGTAGAGTAAAGTGCACAATAAAACACAAGTATATTAACTTTCACACACTTTAATGCACATATTTTTATAAAAAGTGGTGTACTAATCAAGGTTTGCACAAGACACTTTACTATTCTTTCCAAGGTGCTCAACCTCACAATGCTTATGAAGACTTATCAGGAGGTTCAAGTAGTGCTCGATGGAGTTATATTTGTCTATTTTTGTTTACTTTTGTGAGACAACATTCTCCAAATACACTTGTTTTGCAAACCCAACATAATAAAAAAAAAATTAACCACTTTTCTTAATTTTTAAGTGCAATTCAAATGTAGTGTAGATAATAAACTTATGCAAATTTTAATTCATTGTACAATTACAATACACAAGCATGCATTTTAGATTTAAACACACATGTACATTACCAAACATAAGTGAGTTTAAAAGTATCATTATCAATCACAATACATTTACTCATACTTAGAGGCATGCTAAGCTTGGTTCTACACATATTTTTAAATACAATTGATGCACTTTAAATAGATATATCAAAACATGATAAACAAAACAATGTTCATAGTAATATGAAGAAACAAGTTTTAACATTGTAGATAATTCTAAATAATGGAATTCATACATGCTTGATATTGACAATAAAGATCATACAATATTTTTATTGTTTTGAAAATTTTTAATGAAGGAAAAACAAAAACAACACAAAAACATATTTTTGTAATTTTGAATTTTGAAGTTTTGTAGTTGTTTTTCATAAAATAAATAAAACAAAAATAACAAAAGTCATAAGTACAAAATTTAAAGTAGTAAATATGAACTAAAATATTTTTGTAGATTTTTAGAAATTTTCAAAAACACAAAATTCAGACACCCACGCTAGCGCCGACGCTAGCGCTAGCGCGGAAAATAGTAAGTGAAATAATGAAGATTTTAAAATTCTATTTTTTGATATTGATTAGGGGTCTTAAGAGTAGTCTTATGCAGAAATTTTGTAATTTTCAGAGATGTCTTGATTGCTCAAATTGCATAAAACATTAGCATTTACATGTTTTTCATCCTAAGATGTCTAAGACTCCTAATTCCAACCTTAACATTTGAAACCTTGCATCGGGAAGAGGTTTAGTGAATATATCAGCAAGTTGAGAGTCCGTGCCAATGAAACTTATTCTAACATTTTCTTTCTTAATGTGATCCCTTATGAAATGTTGACGTACATCTATATGTTTGGATCTAGAATGGAGTACCGGATTATTTGTAAGATCAATGGCACTCTTGTTGTCACATTTTAATTCTATATGTTTTAGATGAAAACCAAAGTCCTCTAAAGTTTGGCTCATCCATAGTGCTTGTGCACAATAACTCCTTAGTGCAATGTATTCGACCTCCATGGTGGAGAGTGCAACCGAATTTTGTTTCCTACTAGATCATGCAACTAATGAAGATCCTAGAAAGTGGCAAGTACCGTTAGTGCTTTTTCTATCAAGTGAGCATCCGACATAGTCTGAATCGGAATAGCCGTGAAGTGTGAATGAATTATTGTGCGGGAACCATAATCCTAATCTAGATGATCCAATTAGACATCTAAAAATTTGTTTTACCACTTTTAAGTGAGATTCTTTTGGAATGGCTTGAAATCGAGCACATAAGCATACGACAAACATAATATCGGGTCTAGTTGCACTAAGATAAATTAGGGATCCTATCATACCTCTATATAAGGTTTGATCAATTGAAATTCCCGATTCATCTTTTCCTAATTTAAGTGATGAACTCATTGGTGTAGAAGCATGTTTAAGGTTTTCAAATCCAAAGCGTTTAAGCATATCATAGACATATTTGGTTTGACATATAAAAATGGCATCATTTCTTTGTGATATTTGAAAACCAAGAAAATAAGAAAGTTCTCCTACTAGACTCATTTCTAATTCATTTTTCATCACTTTAATAACTTCATTACACAACTCTTCATTAGTAGATCTAAATATTATATCATCAACATATATTTGCAAAATAATTAAATCATCATTATTATGCTTAATGAAGAGAGTATTATCGACACTTCCCATAATATAACCATGTTTTAATAAAAATGATGTAAGTCTTTCATACCATGCACGAGGCACTTTTTTTAAACCATAAAGCGCTTTTTCTAGTTTATAAATATGATTGGGAATTTTTTCATTAATAAAACCAGGGGGTTGTTCAACATAAACTTCTTCTTTTACAAACCCGTTAAGAAAAGCACTTTGTACATCCATTTGAAATAGTTTTATTCTTTTAAAGCTTGCAAATGCTAGAAAAATTCTAATTGATTTCAACCTAGCAACGGGTGCAAAAGTTTCATCAAAATCTATCCCCTCGATTTGTAAATATCCTTGTGCTACTAAGCGTGCCTTATTCCTAGTGATTCTAGACTCACCATCTAATTTATTTTTAAAGATCCATTTTACACCTACAACCGGGTGCTAGATGGTCTTTCCACTAATTTTCAAACATTATGTCGGTCAAATTGTTCTAACTCTTCATTCATAGCTAAAAACCAAAATTCATCATTTAAAGCGGTAGAAACGGTTTTTGGTTCAATTTCGGAAACAAAACAAATATTTGAATAAGATTCATATAGAGAAGCGCGAGTTCTTACCCTAATAGATGGTTCGCCAATTATAAGTTCCCGTAGGTGATCCTTTGTAAATTGCAAGGTGCCTGGAGGCACATAGACATCTTCCTTGACCTCCTCTCTTTCTTCTTTGGAAGGTTCCTCATCACCATGCTTCAAAGGTTGTAAGAGATCATCCTCGTTGCCTGCGGAAAGTTTTTCTACACATGGAACAAACTCATCAAATTTCACATTTATTGACTCTTCAACTCTACTAGTTCTTTTATTAAAAATTCGATAAGTTTTACTAGTTGAAGAGTACCCAAGAAAAGTTCCTTCATCACATTTTTCATCAAACTTTCCCAAGCTATCTTTTGTATTCAAAATAAAACATTTACAACCAAAAACTTTGAAATAAGATACATTATGCTTCTTTTGAAAATAAAGTTCATATGGTGTGAGATTAAGAGATGGGCGAAGCATGATTCTATTCATAACATAACATGATGTATTTACGGCTTCGTCCCAAAAAGACTTAGGTAATTTAAATTCGCATAGCATAGTGCATGCTAGTTCTTGAAGTGTCCTATTCTTTCTTTCTACAACACCATTTTATTGTGGTGTGCGTGGTGCGGAGAACTCATGTTTAATGCCTAACATATCACAAAAGGATGTAAATTTTTCATTTTAAAATTCTCCTCCATGATCCGAGCGAATGCATTTAATTTTTAAATCACTTTCATTTTGAATACGAGTACATAATTTTGCAAATTCGCAAAACGCATCGGATTTGGAAGAGAGAAATAATGTCCAACAATATCTTGAAAAAGCATCTATTAAAACAAATGTATATAATCTACCACCAATACTTGCAGTGCTAACGGGACCAAAAAGATCCATATGAATTATTTGCAAGGGTCTTGTACTAGAAATGAAATTTTTTCTTTTGAAAGAGGATCTAGAAAATTTACCTTTTTGATATGGTGAACAAAGTGAAGATAAAGTTCCATTTAACCTAGGAAATCCTCCAATTAAATCACTTTTAGCATGTTTTACAATGAGCTTTGTGCTAGCATGCCCTAGCCTTCTATGCCAAAGTTCTAATTCATCATTTTTAGTGATAAAACATTTTATAGATAATTTAGAAAGATCATGAAAAGAAACTATATAGACATTATGTATTCTTGGTGCAGTTAGTAAAATATCTTTTGTAGTAGGATTAGATATTTTGCATAGATTAGTGGAAGATTCAAATAACACATCTAATCCTTTATCACATAATTGGCTAATAGAAATTAAATTGTGTTTTAATCATTTCACATAAAGAACATTAGATATAGTAAAGGATTCGTTACCAACTGTACCAATTCCCATGATCCTTCCTTTTCTGTTGTCACCAAACATCACGATCCCTCCTTTCTTCTTCTCTAGGCTAAGGAACTTTGCTTTATTTCCCGTCATGTGCTTGGAGCATCCAGAATCCAAGTACCACACGTCTTCATTGTCCTTAGCCTGCCTGCACATCTAGAAAGAAGATGAGAGTAAAGATCCGGATACCCAAGTGGTACCACCCATGGAATAAGTGGAAGCCTTAGGTACCCAAATTTGCTTTAAAGTAGTTTGTTTTAATTTCCCGCGAGAACTAGATGTGTGACCAAACCTATAATAATTTGCACACGAAATAAAGGGGGTTGAGACCCTTTTCTGGAACTTTTTCTTGCTAGAAGGAATCAGCTTTGCAGTAGAAACAGGTTTTTGAAAAAAATTTACTGAATTTTTGTATGAGGTGCTAGCGCCGGCGTTAGTGGCTAGCGCCGGGCAGTAGCCCTCACCTCGATATCTGAGCCCAAAGTTTCCAAAACCATAACACTGGTTCCCTAAAATCATATCCAGAGATTTTTGGCCCATTCCAAATTTTTTAATGGCCACTGTGAGATCATTAACTTGTGCTTTAAGTGATGAATTTTCTTTCACTAGCATGACACACCTATTTTCAAAACCTTTCTTATTATTTTTACTTTGCACAAGAGAGGCTTCTAATTTTTTTTCTAATTCCCCTTCTCTTTTGTAAGAATTTTGGCATGAGAGAGGGCTTTAGAAAGAGACTCTTCAATATCTTTTGCCATTTTAGTAGAATGATCACACTCTTGGCAAGAAACTATCTCTTTTCTAAAATAATTAGTTTTTTGGAAAGCTTTTGATTTTTCTTTAATAAAAGATTCATTTTCACGATTTAATAAAATACTATCTTTCATATTTTTATCAAAAGCTTTGCAAGTTTCAAGCAATTCATTAAAGAGTTCATCATAAGTGAGAGGAGTTACCTCAGTGTCGCTAAGAACACTGATGTCGTCGCCGTCGTTTCCATGTCCCATGAGGCACATGTTTGCTTCCTCATCTTCGCTTGATGAAGACCTGCTTGATCCTTCGGAAGAGGGGGGGGGGGGGGGGGGGGGGTCATCCCATGTTCTAGCTTTTAGCACCTTCCTCTTCTCCTTCCCTTTGTGCCGCTTGTCCTTCTTCTCCTTCAAGAACATTGGGCATTGGCTCCGAATGTGCCCGATCTTCCTACAATGAAAGCATTCTGATGGAGGTCTTTCTTCTTCATCGTCACTCTCATTTTCCTTATTTGAAGATGACCCTTTCCATCTTGCATCTTTTTGGAAAAATTTCTGGAAAGTGTTTCTGCTTTCCGGATTTCGCATGAACTTTCGGAAGTTCTTCACCAAAAGGATTTCTTCATCTTCATCCTCATCCTCTTGGCACTCCTTTATTGACTTTAGTGCCAATGCCTTCTTCTTTGGCTCCTTGTTGTATTCATAATATTGGATTTTGAGTTCCACCTAGTGGCTTTTGAGATTCCCAATGAGGCTCTCAACTTGGAGCGTTCTTAGATTGTGCGATTCTGAAATGGCCGTAACCTTCGGGTTGAATTTTGGAGGAAGTGAACGAAGGATCTTTCAGACCAAGTCGCCATTTGAGAAGGTCTTTCGAAGTGCTTTGGAGGCATTGATGATCTTGGTGAAGCGCGTGTACATGGCATCAACATCTTCACTTTCATCCATCCGGAACTTTTCATATTCCGACTCCAGTTGGAAAAGATATGAATCTTTAACCTGTGATGTACCTTCATGAGTAACTTCCAAATGATTCCAAATATCATAAGCAGTAGTACATGCAGAAATTCTAGTAAATTCATTTATATCTAACGCATAAAATAGAGCATTCATGGCTTTTGCGTTATTTTTGCATTTGAGTTTATCCATATCATCCCATTTATCCTTAGGTTTTTCTAATGTTACTTCTCCAACTACAACTGTAGGAGGAGAGTATTCCTCTTCTACCATATTCCAAACCTCAATATCTAGTGTCATAAGAAAATATCTCATCCTATTTTTCTAATAATTATAATATGACCCATAAATAATGGAGGTCTACTCAGAAAAAACGAGATCATAAGACACCATTATTCCTAGTTTTTAAATCGTTTGGAATAACCTGCACTCTGATACCACTTGTTGTATCGATAGGCGCCCTTAGAGGGGGGGGGGGGGGGGGGGGTGTGAATAAGGGAATAAAATTCTTTTTGAATTTTTAGATGATTTACTAAATTGTTTTAAAGTAAATGTAAATGAAATAACAATTTAGCTTAAAGGAATAAACAATTGTAATTTGCAGTTTTATAATTTACCCCAAAAGAGAGAAATCAAGTAAACACAAATAGAGACATGATTATATTATATAAAAAGGTGTTTACATAAATTTTATTTCAATATCGCTAGAAATCAGAGGCGTACAAAATAAAATAATTTTTCCTTTTCTATACCAACTCGTATCCCCACGAACCGGTTGGTTTTAGCCTATCCTTACCCGGATATGGCCTCAAGTCGCTCTAGACAATCCTCCCCCGGATATGGCCTCGAGCACCCCCTAGATCTAATCACCTAGACCTAGTCGCCAACACACGCGGTGAATTCCCCCAAAGCCGCGCAAGGACCTAGTCGCCAAATACAAGGCGATTTCACTACAAAAATACAATGGAATGAAATAATAAAAATAAAGACTCCCTCTATGAAATTTTCTGGAGTTGATGATGAAGGACCATTGTGGCTCAAGCGAGGTTGATGCTATTGTTCTTCGGATGCAGCGTGATGGCTTCCTTCTCCAGTATTCTTCTTTGATTTTGAGTGGGAGATGAGAATTCGGCAGAATACAACTCTGGAATTTGGCAAGGGACTCTCTCTGGGATGTTCAATCAAAAACGAGAAGAACTCCATTTTATAGAACTCCGAGCTAGCGCCTACGATAGCACCTAGCGCCTGCGCTATCATTCGTGTAGAGCGGTTGAGAAACCGTCGGCGGCGTGGCGCTGTGCACGAACTTGAGCTAGCGCCAGGTGGTAGCGCTAGCGTTGGCAGTAGTGCTAGCGCTGGCAGTAGTGCTAGCGCCTGCGGTAACTACTAGCGCTGGAGGTAGTGCTTAAGCTCAGTTTGTTGGTTTCAAGCCGCTTTCTACCTGTGGAGTATTGCACCTATAGTTCCTGCAGACTATAAACACACGACAAGCAAGATCAAATATAATTTGGTATTTGTTATTCTCAAACAAAGGGATGTGATACACATGTCCAACAGTACTGGCCGGGCATGAAAAGGGATATCACTTATTTTGTGACCCACTGCGAGTTTTGCCAACTCGTAAAGGCGGAATGCAAGAACCCAGCCGGACTATTGCATCCACTCCCGGTGCCAGAGTGGAAGTTCGACGACATCGCGATGGATTTCATACATGGTCTTCCCCAATCACATGCGGGGAATGATTCGATATGGGTGATTGTCGACAGGTTGACGAAGGTGGCCAGATTCATTCCGGTCAGGAAGGACGCTCCAGTCAGTGATTTGATACGAAAGTTCGTGGAGCGGTTTGTCTGATAAAATGGCGTGCCTAGGACGATCGTGCCGGATCGGGATGGACGATTTACTTCAAGGGAATGGAGAGCGGTGCAGGCTTACCTGGGCACACGATTGACATTCAGCACTACATTCCACCCCCAGACGAATGGGCAAACAGAGCGTACCAATCAGACCTTGGAGGATCTTCTACGCCTTTGCATTCTGGACCGCGGGTTGCCATGGGAGCCACTGTTGCCATTGGTCGAGTTCTCATACAACAACAGTCACCAGGACAGCATAGGCATGTCACCTTACGAGGCATTATACAGACGGAGATGTATGGCCCCATTGTCTTGGATCCAGGGTGAGGATCCCAAGGCACTCAGCTCAGAGTTCATGGAGTACACGGAGGCTCAGGTGCGGCTGATTCGGGACATGATGCTGGAGGCCTAGAGCAGGCAGGCCAAGTGTTACGATGCGCGACATCGTATGGTAGAGTTCCAGGTGGGAGATCGGGTATTCTTGAAGATACGTTCGATGCATGGAGTATCATGGGTATGTGGGCGGAAGAAGCTCAGTCCGAGATACATGGGGCCCTACAGGAACCTGGATCAGATCGGCCCCTTGGCTTACAGGCTAGAGCTATCGCCGGAGTTAGCGAGGTTGCACGACATCTTCCACATCTCCTCACTTAAGAGAGCTCTACTACGGCCAGAGCATCATATATCTACTACAGAGGGGCCAGTAGTTACTGATCGATTGGTTCACCTAGAGCCGGTCTGAATAGACGATACGGAGATGCGAGTCCTGCGGCGCAAAAAGGTTCTGTTAGTCAATGTACTGTGGAGAAATCATGGACAGGAGGAGAACACCTTGGAGCCACTAGACTTGAAGCAGCAAAAGTATCCGGAGCTCTTTACGACAGGTATAATTTAAATATTTGGGATGTTACATTTAATCAATTGCGGCAGGAACCCCGCAGGCCTAACCTGAATTTCGAGGACGAATTTTTTTATTTTTATGTATTGGAATTTGTAACATCCCTCAAACAAATAGACCCCTAAGTTGGTTTTGTCATGACCAGGTCATGAAAAAACCATAGGAAGCACAAGAGGCCATGTGAGCTTAGGCAAGAAGGAGAAAAACCACAGTGGTCTGCAAAAAGCAATTTCCAGATACCAAGCCTAGGGTTAGACTTTAGGGCCTCATCTTGACCATGTGACCCCACCATGACATCCCTAACACATTAGGGGTCCCTTAGAGCACCAAGGAGCCATTGGGGCCAACCAAAGAGGTCAAATTGACCAAAGTCAACCCTAACCCTAAATTGGTCAAAGCAACCTAATTATGGTCAATTGGCATCCACCATGCCAAATTGACCTTGCCCCTACCCTTATGAGGATATTAGGGACCCATGGACCAAAACGCCCCATCATGGGGCCACCAATTTGGCCAATTTGACCTATGTCAACTATAGCCCTGTTTTGGTCAAAGTGGTCTATTAAGGGTCAATTGACCCTCACATTGCCAAATTGACCCTACCTAGACCTTCCTAACCCTTAAGGTAGGCCAATGGGTGACTAGAAACCCATTTGGGTCAACCCAAATGGTCAAATTGACCAAAGTCAACATCACCCTAAATTTAGGTCAAAATAACCTATTTTGACCTAATCAAGCCCAATCCACTTGGTCTAGACTCAATTAAGGTGGTCCACCACCTAATGGGGTTGGGTGCTACTGAATTGGTCATTCAATTTTAGTAAATTCGGCCAGGAGAGATAAAGCCCCAATTTGAAAGAGAGAGAGAGAGAGAAGATGTGGATTAATGGGGAGGAAGAAGAAACCTTCAATCTCCCACATCAATGGCCCCATTCATCTTCTCTTGGGGAGAGGAAGAGTTTTCAGCCCCCTCCCGGCCAAATTAAGTCCATATGCACCCGCTCAATCAAAACTGAAATCCTTCCTTAATGGCCATTAATGGCAATTCGAGAAACCTTCCCCCCTTTGCCTCAATTGACCTCTTTAACACCCTCAGAGCATGCCATGGAGAGAAACCCCCCCTCCACACTTTCCTAAAGATTTCAAGCTCTCCAACTGCAAGATTAGTATGGATCCAAAGAGAACCTTCCCTCCCATGGCCAACCCGAGAAACACCAGGGCTAATGCCCAATCAAAGGTCCGATCCTCTTCTCCTCCCCAAGTGCTAGATCTCTATCAAATTTGGGGCTTGATTCGAGCCAAATCGGGCTCAAATCAAGCTCCCGAAAGGCCATATTTTAGAGCCTTTTCCCCCGCTTGAACACCCCATTCCGGCCACCTCCGGCCGGCCGACCACCTCTAATCGTCGGCCACCACCTCAACGGAGGTGGTGGTGGCATTGGTCGGTTGGGCGGCGCTTAGGTGGCCGGGAAAACATGGTTGAAGCTCACCTAGGATGGGCTGATTTGGACCCTTGGCTGAAGGAGGAAGATGACCAGCTGCCGTCCGATCTGCGCCAAGATCTGTGCAGCATTGATTTCATTAAATGTTTATAGATTGTATTTTTGTCACACTTTATGCAGTACCTAGAAATAAATATAGAAAATACTTAGGTCCTCCTGATGGAAAAGTGTTCAACACCAAACTTGTAGCCCCTGGGGTCTACTTTAATTTAAAATTTGTTTCATTGAATTTAGGTCAGTGGTCTGACCTCAGCACTCAAAATGGTGCAACATATACAAAGAGTTGACCAGAGCTTGATATGTGTGCCCCCATCAATCCATTCATTCAAATGACTTGAAAATTAAAAAATAGACTATTTATACCCACACCCTTAGCATATCCAAAATGAGAATTTTTGGAGGACATTTTTCTAATGTTTTTACAAAAATTTAATAATTCATGTATTGATAATTATAGGGTCTAGTGACCTCCATACACCACCAAATTTTGGTGGGTAGTCCTTAGGACCATGTTATGTCCCTGGTAAAAATTTCATCTCATTTGGGATTGATTTGGTTGGGTAATTAATTAACCCAAGTTTGGTCAAACTAAGGGGTTTTAGGTCAAAAGTGCACTTGTTGGGCTAAGTGGTCAAATCTCATCAAAATGACGTGAAACCTTGGCCACTGACTTAATATCACATAAAACACCTCCCCCAATGATTTGGGATGATTTTGTGTGGATATGCCCTAAGACCCTAGTTCAAACCATAGGGTTGCACTTTGGGCTTGATGAAGGACATATGATCATATGTCCTTGGATGGACTTGGAACATGGTGGATAAGTTCTCAGAGTGGTGAATAACCCTAGATAATTTTATGAGAATTTTTAGGCATTCTTATTTTCTCAAATTTAATTAAGAATCATTTAGGGCACCTCCTTACAAAAAGGAATTACATGTTCATATGATCTAGGATGATTTTGAAACTTTGCCAGCTAGCTTGTGTTAGTTTTAATGTTCACTGATATTTTTGTTGTGATTTTTAGGATGGTCTATATGGTACTTCATTCACAAACCCTTTATGTGAACTATTTGTGAGAAAATTTAATGAAGGGTTTTATGTTCTCTAGAAAATTATGAAACTTGGTAATAGGGCATTGTAGAGCATTAAAAAGATCTGTGAATTTTTGTATGATTTTTGGAAGTATTTATCAGTAGGTTACTTCACAATGTGCCCTAGTTTGAATTTTCTTGAAATATTTATTTTTGGGTCTAAATGGTTTTGACAAATTGTAAAATTCAGGAAATAAACCTTTCTGATCATTAATTTTACCATAATTTTTGGTTGAGTATTTTTGTTGGTTCCTTCATTAGCCTCTAATTTTGGATAATTATTCAATATTATAATTTGAGATCAATACCTTATTGTAAAATTGTGATTTTCTGTATTTGCTGTTATTTTGATATTATAGATTTTCCATAAATTTGTGTAGGCCATAGCATGAGAAGATCTTACACTTCATGTTCAATTTCATGCTTGGACAATTTTGGGGAAAATATAATAAATGTCAAGTAAATAAGGAAAATTATGACCTTCTGGATTTAGTCTTATAATAAATGTCAAGTAAATAAGGAAAATTATGACCTTCTAGACTAGCGAGTAAGAGTACACAGGAGCTCCGATGTTGTGTTCTTAGCATTGAGGCGTACGATAGGACTAGGTTAGATAGTGCAGATACCAACTTAGAGGTGGGCGAGGCCCAACCCACCGCTTATGTTTGCCACTATGGGAGTATCCTGAGAGTATTGCTAGCTCCAAAAAGGGGGAACTAAAGGTCTGTGCATATAGAGTTGAAGTATGTGAGTTGCACTTGTATGTCAATAGCATAAACTGCATAACTCTGCATGTCATAGCATAAGCATTGCATTTAACCCCTACCTCTATCGTATAAATCGGTATGAGACTTTTTATATGATAGGCCCTGCTAAACGCCCCTTTGTTCTATAGGTTTGTATGGGCATTCCTATAAATCAAGGTTACTCTTCCTTATTATTGTTCTCCTTATTACTGTTTACTTATTACTGTTTTACTTATTACTGCTTTAATTGTTACTGTTTTACTCACTGTAATATATGTTGAGTAGTGGTAGATATTTCCTGTAGATAGGATCCACCGTCACCTGCTATTATTTATACCCCTTCCTGTCCTCCGCTTCATTCCTCCCGCTCGGTGCCTAGGAGTCACCGGGGGAGGGGTGTGGGATTGGCTTAGTCTTTTTGACTAACGGTCGGTGGACCTTATCATTTTAGGGGACCGAGGAGACGATGCAACACCAGAGGCTAGTGCAGATGGAGGCAGGGCAGTCTAGCACAGGAGCACCAGTTTCGAAATCTGTGAGTGTTACTACTAGTTTTGCTTCCGCGAGAGAACTTGTAGTGGGGATTTGATGTATCGGGCAGCATCCCTTATTATCGTCATCTTTTATTCAGTTACTTTATGCAGACCTCTTTATTTCTAAGATATTATATTCATGTGATGTGGACTTGATTTCTAGTTAATCAAATATATACTTTTCTTCTATGGTGATCGATATGGCCGGCATGATCGGCATTTTGTAGTGGCGACCTTCCCGAGTGATGGTGTCACCGCAAAGCGGCGGTTCTGGGCATAAGACTTGGTTTTGTAGCGAAAAAATGGGGTCTTACAACCCAGGCCCCAGCGTACAACCCTGTGTACTCTTGGACATAGGAGACGTCCGGTAACAACTTAATTTGGCCAACCAGCGAAGGGACCCAGCGGGGCATATAAGGTACAGTCGAGCTCCCTGGGTGCACATCTCCCTGTCGCCTAGAGTCGTCAACCTTGTCGCACCGGTATGTACGATCTACGTGCATGACCAACCCGCCACTTTTTCCGCATGCAATTTACAATACAAGCATTTTATAAATTCGATAATAGGCACTCTGAGGTCTGCGGTGGATTGCCTTACTCAACATGAAACTATTCGGGCGGGCGACCGTAGAATATCAGCGTGCAACTCAACTTTAGACAAGGAGAGCTGTGCAACCCCGTGTTCGCCGAAGCATAAATCAAGAATCAGATGTAGGCAAAGCGAGTAGAGGATCATTGACTCACGACAAGTGACTTGCGAGGATAGTGCAAGGCGTTAATCTCGCAAACGGTGTAGTGCGCGGGCGAAACCAATGTATGCCCACCACTTCGGGGGTGTATATAGCGATGGCGATGAGAACAGTGGCTCACTGCCTCGCGCAAGCAAGCCAGACTAGTACTTATATCGATAGGAGGCGAGCGAGCAGTGCCCTCGCAAGTCGCTCGCATAGGGTGATCTCGCGAGCCCGTCTCGCGAGGAGGTTGGCGAGTGTCGCCTTCTCGGGCCACTCACCCAGCAGTGGTCTACAGGTAAAATTACCTAGATACCCTTGGTGGGCTGCCAATAGCCCTTCAGAACAGCGGAGTTTGGCTGTTAGCAGGCCAATTTGGTGTGCGTTTAGTAAAACCAAAAGGCAGAATCCCGCTATTAGCACACAAGAATAGAAAGGCTATAAATAGACCCTTTGGGGCATCTTGGGAGGGCATTCTAGATCTTTGCTTCTCCCCAGGTTTTCTTTGGTTAGCTCCTTCAGCTCGCCAAGGTGCCCGACTACAGTCTTGGCTTGGGTGGGAAGCACTCAAAAGATCTTATGGGTGTGTGGTGGGACCTCCGCGTTCTTGCCAAGGGTCGTGTCTTTCGTTGTAGGTCTTCGGTCAGGTTCTCTGTGGGATCAGTAAGCACTAGATTCCCCCCTTCACAGGGGTCCGAACTCCTCGTTGGGCCAAATACCGGTTCCAACATTTTTGATGCGGTGAGCGTGGATAGCAGCTAGTGCAAGAAATTCCCTAAGAGGTAACATGGTCTGAGAGAATCAGCGAGAGGGCAGCTTCGGCAGTTTGCCACCACCTGGTCTGCCAGTGAAAGCAGAGATGCTAGCAGATCTTCGCAGGGAGGTGCTCGAAACTATCTGTTGGGAATATTGCCCTCAATATTCCTTTGATTTGAAGAGGCATCACTCATAATGCTAAGTACAAAGTTGTATTTGATAAAGGCATATTTGTGTAAGATATACAGGCTTAGGTAACTCAAGAGAAAGGGCCAATCATGCCCTTAGTTCAGGAGAAATCAACTCCTGAGAGATGAAGAATTGTCTCAGCAGAACCGCTGAGATGAAGGGTCAAATCCGCTGAGACGAGCTCACTGTCTCAGCGGATCCGCTGAGATGGGAAAGGAGCTGAAGATAGAAGAGATTTGGCATGTTCGTCGAAAGTAGAACACAGTTTGTCGAACACAGAGATAGAACAGAAGCAAACTATTGAGACTTGGTGTGTTCGTCGAACGGAGAATGGAGTTCGTCGAACGCAGAGCATGACGAGTTTGATGAACGCAGAGCATGACGAGTTCGTTGAGCGCAGAGTATGGTGAGTTCATCGAACACAGAGCTTGGCGTGTTCGTCGAACACAGAGTTGGGCAAGTTTGTCGAACCCAGAATGGCGAGTTCGTCGAACATAGATTGCGAGTTCTGCCCGTGGCGCAAGCTGCAGAAAGACATTGTGGGGTCCACCAGTCTCTCCCATACTGCTCAGAAGGACGGCTGAGAGCCGTTGAAGGCCGGGGATGTATAAAAGTAAGAGTTAGGGCACTTTTGGAGAAGCCTGCAGAGAACCAACATATTCACTATTCCATTGACGGCAAGATCTCTCGTCTTTCTCCTGTTGCTCACTGAACAAGCAAGAAGAAGAAGAGAGACAAAGAAAGCTCCTCTACAAGGAGCAAGGTGATCTTCCATCCTTCATCAAAAGAGGAAGATCAGTTAGTAGCTGCATCAACATTTCCAGCTACAAGAAAGCACCAGGTGTGCAGGAACTGCAGGGGACTTCTTCTGCTGTCTGCTGTAGTAAGCTTCAACAAATCTGTTATTTTAGGAACCTTTGGGTTCTGAGTTTGTAGGGCTTCACTGCCTGAGTTGTAGAGCTGTGAGGATAGCTTGAGGTAGGATTTGTGAAGATCTGAGATAGGGTTGTTTAGCCTAAGTTGTAGGGCATTATTGCCTGAGCTGTAGGAGGAGGATTCCTCTGAGGTAGGACCTGGAAGAGGTTTGAGTTGTAGGAGGTGGATTCCTCTGAGGTAGGGCTTGTTGGCCTGAGATTGTAGGACCTGCTGTGGTATGAGTTATAGGATCAGTGGCTGATCTGAGGTAGGGCTACTGTGCCTGAGGTAGGGTTGGGAAAACCTGAGAGATCCTGAGGGATCTGTGTTGTAGGCTCTTGGAGCTGAGTTTGGAGGAGTTGGCCCTGTCTAACACACTGTTAGAAGGGTGAAGGGAGAAAGTGGACTACCCATAGACACACTGTCGTGGGGAACCACTATAAACACTTGTGTGTTTTCTATGTGTGATTGATTTCTTGCATTGAATAGTTTAACTGTTTATATCAAACAAGTAAAAAATCAAAAGACCTATTCACCCCCCCTCTAGGTGAATTAGATCATATACCTATATAATCTTGCAAGTGGTATCAGAGGCAGGTTGGTCAAGAAAGACTTAACAGTCTGACCAGATCCTAAATAGGTATTGATTAGTCTGAATCAGATGGCCTCTAGTGGAATGCAGAAGGAGATGGGCTCCATGAAATTGCCCATATGCAACAAAGCCAACTTTGGCATATGGAAGCAGAGGGTTAGATTGTTCATGGAGGCATCTGACCCCATAATCTTTATCACTGTTCAGGAAGGCCCCTTCATTATCACAAAGCCCTCCACCATTGATCCTACTAGGATGGTAGGCAAGCCTTACACTGAAATGACAAGGGATGAGATAGCATTGGCTACAATGGATAAAAGGGCTCAAAATATCATTTTCAAATGTTATTGATGATTCAACTTTCCAAAACTTGGTGCACTGTGATACTGCCAAGGAAATGTGGAACACATTAGTAGTTTATATGGAAGGGACTGCAGAAGTGAGAGATGATAGAAAGTCACTCTTAAACCAAGAGTATGAAGCCTTTAGGCAGATGAGCCAGGAGAGCATTTCCATGTGCTTTGAGAGGTTCTTTAGGACAGTGAATGAACTAAGAACCTATGAGAGAGTGTTCACCAACTATGAGCTGAATGATAAGTTCCTTAGATCTCTAACAAGGGACTGGGACACAAAAATATGTGCAATCAGGGAAGTGGCCAAGCTTGGTGAGACCCCCACTCACACACTGTTTGGAAAGCTGCTCTCCTATGAGATGCAGTTGTCTGCAAGAAAGGAAGAGGACACTCAACTTGGGCTCAAGAAAGGGAGAATTTTGTAGGTCTCAAAGTTGACAGCTCCAAGAGAAGCCGGGGCAGGATGGTGTCTCCTCAAAGGAGAAGTGCTGAATCAGAAACCAGCACCTCAGATAGCTCTTCCTCTGATGAAGAGTTTGCTGCCTTTTTAAGGCAATTCAAGAAGATGATGAAGAGGAAGCAATGGAAGAACAATCCCTCTTCCTCATATCACAAAAAGGAGGACAGCAAGGAGTCAAAGCATCACTCCAGGAATGACAGGTATGTCTCTAACTCTAAATTTAATTCCTCTAAAGTTGTCTGTTATTGCTGCAGTAAGCCAGGGCATGTCATTACTGACTGCCCAATCAAGAGAAAAGAAAAGGATGAGAAGAAGGCTCATCAGCCAAGAGGCAAGAAAGGAGAAAAATCTTTTCTAGCTAAGAAGGAAAGGAGCTGGAGTGAATCTGACTCCAGCTCATCAGAATCTGAAAAGGAAGAAGCCCTTATTGGGCTGATTACCGCAGAAGAAGATGAAGATTACCCAGCTGCCAAGGTTGGAATCAGGGCCCCTCTATCACACTCAGATAGTGATGTAGAGGAGGATGAAGTCATTCAAGATGACCATGGGCTAATGGCTCTAACTGAAGATGAGGACAGCCACAACAATTCAGAACATGAGCATGTATTAATTCATTCCATATCCTCTTCTGATTATGAGACTGGTCCAGAATCTGAAGCACCTTCATCAATTGGTGGAAGTGGTTCAGAAGCTGAGGAAGATGTCAATCAATTGATTGACAAGTATGGTGTTCTTTTGGAAGCTCTGAAGAAGAGCAAGAAGCTTGCCAAGAGGCAAGCCCAGGAAATTGTACTAAATATGACTACACTGAACCTACCACCCTGGTGGATCAGATGAGTAGACAGATAAGCCATTTAAAGGGGTTAAAAATTGTGCAATTAAGCACTATTTCCCTGAAGAACAAGGTCATCAAGGACCTTGAGGAGAAGCTTGTGAAAGAGAAGAGCCTGGTAGCTCAATTCTCCAAGCCCAAATCTGTGCTTCCTATTATTGACACCTTCTCCTTTCAAACCAATAGGAGAGGACTAGGTTTCAATAAAATGGAAGTTGGAGAAGGGAATGGAGAGAAGAGCAAGGGTAAGGATAAGCCTCAAACCACCTTTCAAAAGGTTTTACTTCCTTCCAACAGGTATGACCATGAAAGCATTTATGGTCACTGGAAGAATGGGAGTTTCTATAGGAAGGAAAATACTCCTTCTCATAGTGGAAGAAGGGGCATGAGATTGAGTGTTATGAAGGCTCCCCATGAGGAAATTCAAATGGGCCAACCTGGACCATTTGTATTTGGTACTTCAGCCCCTCCAGTCAAGAATAAGGGTGCAAGCTCTTTCAAATCTGCTTCACCAAAGAGCATATCTGATGCCAAATCTATTGACAAGGCTTGTTGCTCAGTGTCAGATCCCATCAGATCTTGTATAACTGCCAAGCCAAAGCAAGCTGATGAAACCAGGACAAAGAGCATCAAGACAGCACATAGATTGACTTTCAGTCAAATCATTGCTGAGAGAAACAGGAAGAATGCAGCTGTCTCACCTCCTGAACATGTGCACAGTGCTGCAATCCCCTCAAGAAATATTCAAAAGAGGAGATATAATATTCATGAATGTTGGTGCTGTGGTAAAGTGGGACACTTTGCCATTGACTGTTGGCACAACCCCAATGTGCCATATGCAAAGATGGGCCTTCCTGCAAAGGGTGCAGCTAGAGTAAGGCCATTTCATCATGCTAACATGTTCCTAGGACCCAAAGCTAATTGGGCTCCTAAGGATAACTAAACTTCTTGCAGGTCAGTCCAAGTACCAACCTCAACCAAATTTGGTACTTGGACAGTGGGTGCTCAAGGCACATGACAGGAAGGAGGTTGGCATCTTGGTGAAGCAATAAGCATACCAGTGTGGCCATATCCACTGCTGAGTCAGAGTTCATTGCTGCAGATTTCTCCATATATGGATGCCCTAAGTGAGGGGGAGCATTGATCTCTCTATGGAGAAGAAGGTGGGTGTGCTAGTGAGGGGGAGCACAGCCTAGATGCTGGAAGAGCAAAAGCTCAGAGTGAAGAAGAAGTCATCAGGTTAACTGACACCATGGAAGTTCTACCCTCTTCTGAAGAGATGCCAAGACAAGAACCTGCAGTGGAGAAGGCAAACAATGGGGTTGAAGAGGTGGCGGAGAAAGAGGTGGCCACAGCTGTTGTGCACAACCATTGTGAATTCAACATAAATTGAGGACTACCTCCTCAAGGTAAGTATCTCTCCTCCAATTGATTTTAAAGAAAGCTGATCAGCTGGATCAGAAAAATCTGGTTCAGTTGTGCTTCAGGTTACCCTTAAACAGCTGGGAAAAATCTGGGTTCGACGAACTCTTTCCTGAGTTCGACAAACTCCTCCTGGGTTTGACGAAAGTTGAGCTGGAGTTCGACGAACTCAGCCCTGAGTTCGACGAACTCAACCATATGATGTCATTTTATTTACCCTTCAATCAGAAGATCAATATATATGCTCCAAATGAGGGGGAGCTAGAAAGGGTTGTTCAAAATGAACAAGATCAGCTATTAAGTATAATAGTTCTCAAATTGAGAGGGAGCAAGTTCCTGCTCAGATTGAGGGGGAGTTGACAAATGCTGTAGATGCTGCCTCCCAATCCCTAAAGGGTAAAATAGTTGAAGAATCCAGAAAGGGGGAGATGGCCAATGCTATGACCAAATCAGAGTTAGCCCTCTTATAAAGTTATCAGAGGTAGTTATTATGAATAAGCTTAATATAATCTGAGTTAGAAAGGGGGAGATATCCTATGAGCTAGTCAAAGCTTAACATAATCTGTCATGAGGTATCAAAGCATGCTTAAACAATGTTATCTTAAGCAATATTATCATGAATGCTACATAGATCATTTTCATGATATGTTTTTATTTGGGTATGTACCTTAGCATTGGGAATGTTCTGCCTTCTTCAAATAGGGGGAGATTGTTGGGAATATTGCCCTCAATATTCCATTGATTTGAAGGGGCATCACTCACAATGCTAAGTACAAAGTTGTATTTGATAAAGCCATATTTGTGTAAGATATACAGGCTTAGGTAACTCAAGAGAAAGGTCCAATCATGCCCTTAGTTCAGGAGAAATCAACTCCTGAGAGATGAAGAATTGTCTCAGCAAAACTGCTGAGACGAAGGGTCAAATCCACTAAGACGAGCTCACTGTCTCAGCGGATCCGCTGAGACGGGAAAGGAGCTGAAGATAAAAGAGTATTGGCGTGTTCGTCGAACGCAGAACACAGTTCGTAGAACACAGAGACAGAACAGAAGCAAACTGCTGAGACTTGGCGTGTTCGTCAAACGGAGAATGGAGTTCGTCGAACGGAGAATGGAGTTCGTCGAACGCAGAGCATGATGAGTTCGTCGAACGCAGAGCATGACGAGTTCGTTGAGCACAGAGTATGGTGAGTTCGTCGAACACAGAGTTTGGCGTGTTCGTCAAACACAGAGTTGGCCAAGTTCGTCGAACCTAGTATGGCGAGTTCGTCGAACGCAGATTGCGAGTTCTGCCCGTGGCGCAAGCTGCAGAAAGGCATTGTTGGGTCCACCAGTCTCTCCCATACTGCTCAGAAGGACTGCTGAGAGACGTTGAAGGTTGGGGATGTATAAAAGGAAGAGTTAGGGCACTTTTGGAAAAGCCGACAGAGAACCAACATATTCACTATTCCATTGACGGTAAGATCTCTCGTCTTTCTCCTGCTGCTCACTGAACAAGCAAGAAGAAGAAGAGAGAAAAAAAAAGCTCCGCTACAAGGAAAAAGGTGATCTTCCATCCTTCATCAAAAGAGGAAGATCAGTTAGTAGCTCCCATCAACATCTCCAGCTACTAGAAAGCACCAGGTGTGCAGGAACTACAGGGGAATTCTTCTGTTGTCTGTTGTAGTAAGCTTCAACAAATCTTTTATTGTAGGAACCTTTGGGTTCTGAGTTTGTAGGGCTTCACTGCCTGAGTTGTAGAGCTGTGAGGACAGCTTGAGGTAGGATCTGTGAAGATCTGAGGTAGGGCTGTTTAGCCTAAGTTGTAGGGCATTATTGCCTGAGCTGTAGGAGAAGGATTCCTCTGAGGTAGGACCTGGAAGAGGTCTGAGTTGTAGGAGGTGGATTCCTCTGAGGTAGGGCTTGTTGGCCTGATATTATAGGACCTGCTGTGGTCTGAGTTGTAGGATCAGTGGCTGATCTGAGGTAGGGCTACTGTGCCTGAGGTAGGGTTGGGAAAACCTGAGAGATCCTGAGGGATCTGTATTGTAGGCTCTTGGAGCTGAGTTTGGAGGAGTTGGCCCTGCCTAACACACTGTTAGAAGGGTGAAGGGGGAAAGTGGACTACCCATAGACACACTGTCTTGAGGAACTACTATAAACACTTGTGTGTTTTCTATGTGTGATTGATTTCTTGCATAGAATAGTTTAACTGTTTATATCAAACAAGTAAAAATCAAAAGACCTATTCACCCCCCTAGGTGAATTAGATCATATACCTATATAATCTTTCACTATCCATTTTGCCTTCGCCGCAGTGCGGAGCGAGTTCGTGACTCTAGCACCTCAGGTCATCCAATCGTCGGGGGTAGGCGGTAATGCCCTGGGGCAGAGAGCTAGCAAGGAAGTGGTCGGCGAGGCGTCGAGGCGAGACCTCGCGGTATGAGAGCTGTTTCCGAGTCTAACGAGTGCTGCTCCGGCGAGCGTTGTGCCGGCGAGCACCATTCCAGCGAGCACCGTTCCGGCGAGCACTGTGTCGGTGAGTACCATTTAGGCAAGCACCGTTCTGGCGAGTGCGAGCACAGTCAGGGAGATCATGTGGCGAGTCGAGCAGGCGAGAACGGTGACTGAAGGAAGCCCGTTCTACGAGTTGGTGCTCTCGGCACCACTCCCTGAGGAGTTCAGGGAGCCAGGCATGATGTACTATACCGGCAAGGATGACCCCATCCCACACCTGCAGTGGTTCGAAGATATGGTCTCCCTCAGTCCCCTGTCGGACGCCTTTAATTGCCGACTCTTCGCAACCACATTGAAGGAGAAGGCAAGGGACTATTTTCACCAGCTCCCGAGGAGATCGATCTATGCTTTTGAGGACCTACGTCATAGTTTCTTGCTTCGCTTCTCGACCTCGGAGAAGAGGAAGAAGGACGTCGAGGCGCTCTTCAAGATCAGGTAGGGGCCCGGAGAGTGGTTGACCCATTATATGGACCGTTTCCAAGAAGAGGTCCTTCTTATCCAAGAGGTGCCGGGATTCACCCTCCAGCTTGCCTTCACGGTGGGGCTGCGGGAGGAATTCTTCAAAATGAGTACGAAGCGGAAGGCCCCCTTGTCCTTCGAAGAGTTGATGGAGAGGGCAGCGGAGGAGATCGAGAGCGAGGCGGTCAACCTAGACTTCACGAAGAGGCTAGCAAAGCACAGTGAGCTGGAGGCCAAGCAACCAGAGGTTCTAAGAAGGGAGGAGCCGAGTGCCCCAGAGTTAGGGTGGAGGCAACAGGGAGGAGGCAACTTCCATGGGGGTCAAGGAAGACCTCATCAGCTCGGGTGGAGGCAGGGTCCGAGGCCATTGCCTCCCCCGCCTCAACAAGCTATGGAGATTGGGTGAGGAGGAAGAGAAAGAGGTGCAGGAGCAGGAGCAGGAGTGGGAGCGGGAGTGAGAAGAAGGAATCTTGGCGCGGAGGCTGAGAGAAGGGGAGTGGCATTTCCCTTTTGTGACATCCAACATGAGGATGGTCACGCGATGGCCACCTGCCCGGAGTTCCTGGAGATAAGGGAGGCCATAGTGCAGGCGCAGCGGGAGCAGCGGCCGGTGAGGATCGAGGAGGTCCTACCCTGAGAGGAGGAAGAAGAAAGGTGTGAAGTCCGGGTCAATGTGGGAACCTGAGGGGGGATCAGAGTGATCTATGGGGGTGTCGGGATCGAGGCAACCCGAAAGGTGAGCCTCTATGTCATATACCATCGGAGCGTGGCTTCGACGTCTCAAGCCCCACCCCCAGCGGAAAAGGTCACCTTCTCTTAGAAGGATATGCCGGGTCATGAGGACCTATTCTACGATGCGATGGTTATCCAGACAGCCATCGAGAACTTCACCGTCTCCCGGATCCTCATGGATAATGGGAGCTCGGTCAACGTCATCTTCAAGAAGGCATTTGACGAGATGAAGGTGGAGGCCAGAAGGGTGTTAGCCTCAGATGGCCTGCTATTTGGATTCTCAGGGGAAAGAAAGGAGGTGGAAGGAGGAGTGAGGATCCACGTCGTCCTAGAGGGTAGTCTCGTAACTGCCGATTCGTCATCGTGGATGCTCCGAGAAGCTACAACACCATCTTCGGACGACCCCTCATCAGCGCATTCCGATGCGTCCCGTTCACTTTCCACCAATGCCTCATGCTCAACGTGGGAGGAGTCCAGGTCCAGGTGAGGGGTGACCCGAAGGTAGCAAGGTAGTGCTACGTCACCACGGTCAACACCACTTGACAAGCTAAGGCGGAGGGGATGGACCGAGAGATGGAACGACAAGAGGAAGTGGAGGGGGTCGTCGGAGGACCCTGGGCGGAGGAGACTGAGGATAAGAGGGAGAGAAGGGGAGAAGAAGGGGAAGCCTAGGAAGGAGCGGTAGAAGAGTTTCTGGAGGTCCGGGAGGAGAAGATGGAGGAAGGAGGGGTTGAAGCACTTGCTTGCGGAGAAAGGAAGGAGGGCGATTGGGGGGATCAGTCCTGGCTGGAGGCCGTGGATGAGGTCATGGAGCTGGAGGTCACTTCCCTGGCGGGAGTGATAGAAAAAGTAAAGATCAGCAGGGAGCTCGGCCCCGAGGAGCAAAAGAAGATCCTGACCTGCGTCCAGGAGAACGTGGACGTCTTCGCATGGAGCACGGCGGACATGCCCGGGATCGATGCGGATGTGGTCTGCCACCGCCTCAACCTCGACCCCAGCACCCGTCCCATTCATCAGAAGAAGAGGTCCACCGCGGACAAGCTGGAAGGACCCATCTGGGAGGAGGTGAGCAAGCTCCTCAAGGTCGGCTTTGTATCGGAGATCCAATACCCAGGCTGGGTCTCCAACGTAGTGATGGTAAAAAAGGGGGATGGTAGGTGGATAATGTGTGTAGACTTTTATTTGCTAAATAAATCATGCCCTAAGGATTGTTATACCCTGCCTCGAATCGACACGCTGGTTGACTCAGCTATCAATTTTTCTCGAATGAGTTTGAAAGTGCGCAGTATGCCTCTGAGAATCCTCTAGAGGGGGTGAATAGAGATTTAAAAATTATTCCTATTCTAACTGTGAGAACAACAAAATAATCTAAGGATTTATGCTCAAACAAGATCTCAGGCAGAATAAATTTGTGCTGAAATATAAAGCAGAAATCAGTAGAGTAAACTAGCTATAGGGACAGCACATAAAATTAGCAACCAGAAGACACACAGAGTTTTTTATAGAGGTTCCCCAAAATGTGCGTACTCCCCTCTTCTACCACCTGGTAGGGATGCACCACTGTGCCTGAGTCTTTTGGTAAGGAGACTCTTAGAACCACTGATCTTTTGACAAGGAGATCATGAACCACCAGATCTTTTGATAAGGAGATCTTGAACCACCAGATCTTTTGATAAGGAGATCTTGAACCACTAAATCCTTTGAAGAGGGATTAATAAAACTCTTTTACAGAAGGGAAGGAGAAAGAAGAAGCGCAAGGGTGTATGAATTCTATTTTCAAAATTCTTATGATGGCTGTAAGAAAAACAGCTTCTTGAATCTTTTCGCAGGATCTGTTCTTGATGAACTTTTGCTTATGATGGTGATGATTTGCAGAAGCTATGATTGTCAGATCCTTCTATCTTCTTTCTGAATGAACTCTGACTGCTATAAGATTGAGTTGATGAGCAGCCTTGTTCAGTTCTGTTCTTAGAGAGAAGAAGAGCAGCAGATGTTCCTTCTCTGTATTTTCTTTTATTATGGTTCCTGTGAGAGTGAGGAAAAAGAAGGAAAATCCAATAGAACAGTATGGCCGATTATGATAAGTGTCTTTTTTTCTCTTTCATTTATGCCCTTTTATTGTCCACCTCTTGAATTTGAATTTCTTTTCATTTTAGGTAAGTGTTGAAGGGTATATCTGTCTAGGCAATAAATCCTTCCTTCTTTTATTCCCGACCCGTTCACCAACATTTAGGCTTGTTTCCAAGAAAGCTTTTCTCTTACCTCAGTTAATTCTTTATTCCATTTAAGGTAATTAAGGTAATTAAGGAGACAATCCAGAAACCCTAAGTAGAAGTCGATGGTACGCCAACTTCTATTCGACGCACCTCTTAATAAATTGATCTATTTCCTTAGAAAATTCTTGCTGATTTTCTCAATAATTTTTATTTATTGAAAATAGATCTTAATATAATGTAATAAATATTAAGGAGGATTCAAGGTAGAAATTACTCCCTTGAATAGGCTTTTTTCTTTAATCAAAATTTACATCTTTCTTCCCACTCCATTTTCTCCTGAGTGGGACACTACCTCATCCTGCACAAGCAATTCAAACATTAGAAGGAACCCAGGTTAACTTGGGCCCTTTGCTTTTACCATTATAGGGTTCAATGAAATAATAGAAGGGTCTTTCATGATACCCTTTGGGATGATGGGGAATGGATTTCCCAAAGCTCTTATCTTGATACTTGAAGTGGGTATAAAATGTATCAAAATATAACAAATCAGTAGAATGTTTGATTATCCTAGGTTTGTTTTTGCATGTTGATTGTTGTTATTTAACTTCTCTAAATGATTCTTGCTTAGGGGTTTTTCCCTTTTATTTAGGTTTGCCTTTTTAGGTTTGTCTATCCTATCTGGATGATTATTATCTCTACCCTTGGGTGATACACTCTTCTCACTTGGTTGATATTCACTAGGTCTAACAAATGGCACTGGATTTTTCCAGGCTGGTTTCCTAGATGTTTTTGTGCTAGTGGAGGGCTCTGCTCCTAATCCTAGGTGATTAAATCTCATAGAGAGATTTTTTATGATATCCTTGAGCTTCTGACTCCTCCCATTGAGCGCGTCCTCAAAGGCCTTTGCCTTTGCTAGCTCTTCTTTTAGATTTGTATTTTCCTCTCTAAGCTTAATCAATTCTAACTCTTTATTATTAAGTTCATTGGTTAGATTTTGATTTATTATGAGTGTTACATTTTTCTAAAGATTCTCTAATTCAATTTTAGCTGTGTTTAGCTCTTTTTCTACCCTAAGATGTTTAATGCAAAAATCTTTGAAGCATGTTTTAAAATATTCTGAAGTAAAATCAAATTCATCAAAGACAGATACCTGATCATCTTCATCATTTGATGCCATGCCAAGAGCCATCATGCAAGCTGCTACTGCTTCTTCTTCATCATCACTTTCAGATGATGAGGAGTCTAACTCTTCTTCAGAATCACTCCATGTTTTAGTAATAAAGCCTTTGGCTTTCTTCTTGTCCTTTCCTCTGAAGGACTTCTTCTTCTTCTTCTTCTCCTCTTTGTTGTTGCTTCTTTCCTTCTGCTCTTGTGGTCATTCAGGGGCAATGTGCCCTGGTTTACTGCAGGTATAACAAATAATCTCCTTCTTTGGAGTTTTATCATACCTGGGCCTTGAGTCCCTTTCTTTTCTCCTTGAGTCCTCAGTTTTGACCCACTTCTTGAATCTTCATGCTAGCAGACTGAACATCTCATCTTCTAGATTAGAGGGCTCTCCTTTAGTAGCCTTCAGGGAAAGGGACCTATGGACAGGAGCTGGAGAGGTCTCCCTTTCTTCAGCCTCAGCCCTGTTCTTCAGAAGCATCTCATATGACTTAAGCTTTCCTAGCAAAGCTTCTATTGAGATCTCTCTGTGGCATCTGGATTCTCTGATTGCCCAGATCCTTGAATCCCATGAGCTAGGGAAGCACATGAGAATCTTATCATTAATTTCAGTCAAGGATATTTCCTTGTCTAAGCTTCTGAGCTCATTAATGATAAGACTGAATCTGTCATACATATTGGCAACAGATTCTTCAGCTTTCTTTTGAAAGTTCTCATACTGGGATATGAGAAGGGACTTTTTGTGCTTTCTTTCATCAGCACTTTCTTCCACCATAGTAGTGAGTGAGTCCCAGATTTCCTTTGTTGATTGGCACTCAGCAACTTTCTGGAAAATGTTATCTGACATTGTTGACACCAGAATATTCATGGCCTTGACATCACATGCCTTGACCTTCTTATCATCCTCTGTCCATTCCTTTCTTGGAACAGCCTCAGTTGTTGAGGTTTCTCTTTCCTTTTGTTTGACTTGAGCAGGAGGACCTGTGAGAAGAACATTTTAGATGTCTTCATCAATTAAATTCATGTAAAGCCTTATCCTAGCCTTCTAGAGTGTGAACTTATTCAAATTACACACAGGGGGTCTTGTGGAAGCATAATCCTTAGAACTCATTTTCTGTATAAAATATGTTTATAGAAAAGAAATAAGAGTAGTAGGCATTTTTGATCAAGGTGTTAACCTCTTAATGATCAACCTCCCACTGATACCAATTAAAAGTGCATAGTGTGCCTCTGAGAATCCTCAAGAGGGGGGGGGGGGGTGAATAGAGATTTAAAAATTATTCTTATTCTAACTATGAGAATAATAAAATAATCTAAGGATTAATGCTCAAACAAGATCTCAGACAGAACAAACTTTTGCTGAAATATAAAGCAGAAATCAGTAGAGTAAACTAGTTATAGGGACAACACGGAAAATTAGCAACCAGAAGACACATAGAATTTTTTATAGAGGTTCCCCAAAATGTGGGTACTCCCCTCTTCTACCACCTGGTAGGGATGCACTACTGTGCCCGAGTCTTTTGGTAAGGAGACTATTGGAATCACTGATCTTTTGACAAAGAGATCATGAACCACCAGATCTTTTGATAAGGAGATCTTGAACCACCAGATCTTTTGATAAGGAGATCTTGAACCACTGAATCCTTTGAAGAGGGATTAATAAAACTCTTTTACATAAGTGAAGGAGAAAGAAGAAGAGGAAGGGTGTATGAATTCTATTTTCAGAATTCTTATGATGGGTGTAAGAAAAATAGCTTCTTGAATCTTTTCACAGGATCTGCTCTTGATGAACTTATGCCTATGATGGTGATGATTTGCAGAAGATATGATTGTCAGATACTTCTATCTTCTTTCTGAATGAACTCTGACTGCTATAAGATTGAGTTGATGAGCAGCCTTGTTCAATTCTGTTCTTAGAGAGAAGAAGAGCAGCATATGTTCCTTCTCTGTATTTTCTTCTATTAGGGATCCTGTGAGAGAGAGGAAGAAGAAGGAAAACCCAATAGAACAGTATGGTCGATTGTGATAAGTGCCTTTATTTCTCTTTCATTTATGCCCTTTTATTGTCCACCTCTTGAATTTGAATTTCTTTCCCTTTTAGGTAAGTGCTGAAGGGTATATCTGTCTAGGAAATAAATCCTTCCTTCCTCCTTTTATTCCCGACCCGTCCACTAACATTTAGGCTTGTTTCCAAGAAAGATTTTCTCTGACCTCAGTTAATTCTTTATTACATTTAAGGTAATTAAGGAGCTGTTGGGGAACGGTCTTGAGAGAGGTGGGCCATGAGAGAGGGTCAAAAATGATAGCTGAAAAGGTTTCCCTTTTTCAGACTGTATTCGACGTAGAGTCGAGTTCACTTCCTCTCTAATCGACGCACCTTCGAGTTCCTGTAGGAGCAGCTTCGAATTCATCCTTGCTCTGACAAAACTCTGCTAGTCGACGTTGCGTCGATACCCAATCGACGTAACCGCTGATTTGAAGATATGATTCTGAGCTTCATTATCTGTGTCAAGATGAAGTCGACGTTGCGTCGACTTTGATTTCCTTCGACAGATATTTTCTTCTGCGCCAAGTTGAAGTAGAAGCTGCGTCGACTTCTTCAAGTGCTCCGACAGTCCATGTCCTCTATGTTGATATCTATTCGACGTAATGTCGACTTGATCTACTCCGACAGAAAGAGTATGTTGTTTGGACTTCTTGTCAGAGTAGCGTCGACATCCATTCGATGTTGCGTCGATTTCTATTCGACGCAAATATTAACTTCACCAAATTTGTGCATATCTTGATATGGTCTTGACACCCTAGGTTGAGTGTGACATCCTAAGAAATCTAATGACCAGATTACCCTCACTATACAATGGGTAATTTAATCCTAAGAAACACAATCACTTTTAGGTAATTTGTTAAGTTAAATCAAAGGGGTTTTTCCCAACAGAGTTTTCTAGATGCTTTCTCAGGTTACCATCAGATTTGCAAGCACCCTACCGACGTTAAGGATGTCTCTTTCTAATAGATTATAGGTATATGATTTAATTCACCTAGAGGGGGGGGGGGTGAATAGGTATTTTAATTTTTACTTAGATGATGTAGATAGTTAAAACTATTCTAAGCTAGTAATCAAGAAAACCCAGAAAACACACAAGTGTTTATAGTGGTTCTCCAAGACAGTATGTCTATGGGTAGTCCACTTTCCCCCTTCACCTTTCTAACAGAGTGTTAGACAAGGCCAACTTCTCCAATCTCAGCTCCAAGAGCCTACACCACAGATCCCACAGGATCTCTCAGTTTTTCCCAAACCCTACCTCAGGCACAGCAGCCCTACCTCAGAGGAATCCACCTCCTGCAACTCAGAACACCTCCTGGTCCTACAACCTCAGTCCTAACTGCCTTACAAACTCAGGCCAAATAGCCCTACAATCTCAGGCCTAACAACCCTACAACTCAGGCCAAATAGCCCTACAATCTCAGGCCTAACAGCCCTACAACTCAGGCCAAATAGCCCTACATCGCAGGCCTAAAAGCCCTACAACTCAGGCCAAATAGCCCTACAGTAAAAGAGTGTTTATGCTTACTACAACAGACAGCACAGAGAAGATGTCTTCTGTAGTTCTAGCACAGCTTGTGCTTTCTAGTAGCTTGACTGGATGATGATATGTGAGCCAGCTACTATCTGATCTTCCTCTTTAGTTGAAGGATGAAAGATCACCTTGCTCCTTCTTGTAGATGAGCAATCTTTTTCTCTCAGTCTCTTCTTGCTTGTTCAGTGAGCAGGAGGAGAAGAAGAAGTTTTGGGTCGTCAATGGAACAGTTGTTAATTTGTTTAGCACTTGACCACTTTCTTCAAAAGTGCCCTAACTTCTTCTTTTATACTCTGTACATCTCCAACGACACTCAAGGGAAAGCTCTGACACCTTGGGACCAGATGGTTAGCTCTAATCCCCCTTTATAGTTGTTTGCGCCAAAGGCGTGTCGCGCCACTATTTTCTTCGGTATTTGAATCTGTCTCAGCGGTGGGGCTGAGACAGCTTTCAGTCTCAGCAGGTGAGCAACTGTCTTCCCAGTGGATTCGCTGAGATAGTTTCTTTTCTCAGCGGATTTTGTCTATCTGCAGCTCAGTAGAGATATGCTGCTTCTCAGTGGCACCTGTCCTCGTCTCAGCAGTTCAGCTGAGACAGGGAAGCTATCTCAGCTGATTAACCAGCACACCTTTGAACCTATTCCATTGTATGGAATATCATCTCCCTGTACAAACCTTGAGACAAAATAGATTTTATCAAATACAATATGTATTTAGTATTTTGAGTGATGCCTATTCAAATCAAAGGAACATTGAGGGCAATATTCCCAACAATCTTCCCATATTTGAAGAAGGCAGAACATTCCCAAGCTAAGGTACATAGCCAACAAAGACTTATCATGCAAATGAACTATATGGCATTCATGATATCATAACATCCAAAAGATAACATTGTTTAAGCATTCCAACAAAAATCATGACAGATTATACAAAGTGAATATGATACCAACATTGTATGTTATTAAAAACTTGGCATCACAGGCCATATGAAGCAAAAGTACTGAAAAGAGAATCTTAAGCTTTGACTAATTTATCTCATAACATACACATTTAATTTCCGCAGAATTTTCATTTTCATTTCAGTTTAAGAGTAAATACATAGATCTAGTTCCACTTTTATTAACATAAGCAATTTATGTTTTCCTTTTCTTGGAACTTTCAGCTTTGTTGACATCAGCAGCTTCCTTCCCTTTGGAAGCAACAGTCTTTAGCTATGCCACTTTCTTCTTATTTTCCTGTCTTTTGAAATAGATGAAGGGTTTTGGAATATATTTTGAAGGTATTCTTTTTGGATTGTCCTTTAGCACAAGGTTTTCTTTGAAGATCAAGTCCCTCAAAGAATTTCTTTCCAGATGTTTTATCCATTCTTCAACTGGTAAATCTTGTCAATATCTTTGCATATCTGTCCATGGTTTACCCAAGCATTCAGAATAATGCTTTTGGAGTCATCACTCTAATACTCAAAATCAGGAGCATTGTCCTGCTCCTTTCTTTGCATTGCCATAAATTCTTCAGCTAGCATCACATGCTCTCTTTTTCTCTTCTTTGCTAGGTGAGCATTCTGAGCTAGTTTGGCTTGCCCCTCAAACTCAAAATCTTCTTTGCTGAAGATGTCCAACAGAGGAAGTGTTAAAGCCATACGGTCTCAAAGGGTTGAAGCCGAGCAGTCTCATGTCAGCGGTCTGTGCGGTCTCCCAGCACCAGACCGCGCCTTCTCCTCAGAAGTACGAGCTCGCGTTATATGAAGATGTGCGGTCTCCAGCTCCATCGAGCAACGGTCTGATAACCGCGGTCTGTGCGGTCTCCCAGCACCAGACCGTGCCTTCTCCTCAGAAGTGCGAGATCGCGTTATGTGCAGATATGCTGTCCCCAGCTCAATCAAATAACTGTTGGATAACCGTGGTCTGTGCGGTCTCCCGGAATCAGACCGTCGTCTCTCCTTAGGAATACCAGATCGCTTCATATGAAGAGAAGTGGTCTGGTACCCCCGGCCTCTCCTTTACGGGGGAGTGTTCGCCAGAGCGGTCTCACGATCTGTTGGCCTTCTCTGTCACAGGACCTTCCTCCTGTCGTGTGACCGCCAGTCTTCTCTCCAGACCGCGGAGGTCGCTGCGGTCTCGTTCTCCCCGACCGCCTGACCGCCCAGCTCTCTTTGATTATTGTATTTGTATTTAGTCCCACATTGTGTATTTGGTTTTTCCTCTTTCCCTCCTAGTATATATATAGGAGGCAATACTCTTGTAATACTTAGATATTTTGGAAATTAAAATTCTGTTATTTTCAAATTCTCACATGGTATTAGAGCTCGCAACGATCCTTGTGTTGTGAACTCTCTCTCTTCGACCGATCTCTCTTCCTCCAGACCGCGCGATCTCCCTTGTTTTTCGGCCTTCTAGCCACGATACTGCGCGATCTGCCTTTCCTCCTGCCGATCTCTTCTCATGGGTACCCCTTCTGAGACTGTTCTCACCTCCACTCCTATGGCTACTCCAGCCTCTTCCTCCACTACCTCTATCTCTACTTCTGGCAATCTTGGCACCTCCTCAAGCTCACTGGCTCTAATTATCCTGATTGGAGCGTCTCCTTCACCTTCCTCTTACGCTCTCAACGCAAATGACACCATCTCACCGATGATCCTCCTCTCAAATGGTCTGCTACCTATGATGATTGGGATGCTAGCGATGCTCTGGTCCGCACCTGGCTTGCTATCAGCCTCTCTGATGAGTGTCTTCCTATCATTCATCATGATGAGACCGTCAAAGCAGCTTGGAACCATCTTGCTGCCTTTTACTCCAAAGGTGCCAAAACCTCCCGCATCTACACCTTGTATGCTGATCTCTTTGCCCGCCCAACCATGGATCCCACCACAGCATATCAAGAGGTTCAGGCCCTTGGGGCCGAACTCCTTCAGAATCGTCCCTTCTCTGCTGATCTTGCAGAGCAGCATAAACACTTCCAGGAGCTCCTCATTGTGTGTTACCTTCTCCGTCTTCTTGAGTCCTATGATATGATCCGACAACAAATTCTTGGGGAAGCTGACTCTCCTACCCTTGATGCCAGCACTGCTCGGGTCTCTGCCGTTACCTCCCTTATCCAACGACCCTTGTTATCCTCTCCTCCTCCAGAGAGCTTTGCTCACCGGGCTGAACGTGGTCACCCCAGTGGCCGTGGTGGTTCTATTGGTGGTCGCGGACCTCCTCGGTACATCTGTTCTTATTATGGTCGGAAGGGTCACACTATTGACCACTGCTATCTCAAGCATCCTCACCTTCGCCCCACTGCTGTGACTTCTCATCCTGGTACTACATAAACGTCTTCTTCTGTTGCTACCTCCTCAGGTAGCGTGCGCATGGTTACTGAAGGTAAGTGGCTTATCGATTCTAGGGCAACAAATCATATGACAGGGAACCCTCACCTTTTCTCACAATTACTAGAACACAAGAATTTGCCCCCAGTTCTAACAGCAGATGGTTCTCCCTCACATGTGTGTGGGACTGGAGTAGTTCAAGTCACTCCAACGATTTCTCTTAAGAACACTTTTTATGTGCCTACATTTCCTTGCAACTTACTATCAGTCAAGGCTCTATCTCAACAGTTACAATGTTCTATTATATTTACTCCGACTAACTGTTATTTTCAGGATCTGCACACGAAGGAGACAGTTGCTACTGGGACTGAGAGTGGAGGCCTCTACTTCCTTGACGTTCTTGCTGCTTATTCTGCTTCCACAGCCTCTGATTCTCTCCATCAATGACACCTCTGTCTTGGTCACCCCCCACCTCGGCTGTTGTATCAACTTCTACCTCACCTCGCCAATGATACCTCTCCTCTCAACTGTGAAGCTTGTCAACTTGGAAAGCACCATCGGACTTCCTATCCTGCCAAGCATGGTCATAGCTCGACTCGTCCCTTTGATCTAGTTCACTCTGATATCTGGGGTCCTTCTCCTACCAAGACTGTGGGTGGGAGTAGTTTGTATTTTGTTACTTTTATTGATGATTTTTCTCAATGTACTTGGGTGTATCTTTTAAAAGAACGCTCTGAACTGTTTACTGTTTTCTCAACCTTCTATAATGAAATTTCCACTCAATTTGGAGTGTCTATCAAAGCTATTCACACTGATAATGCTAAAGAATATAACTCTCATCATTTTTCTGAGTTTTGCATGAATCATGGAATTATACATCAAACTAGTTGTCCTTATACTTCTCAACAAAATGGAAACGCGGAATGTAAGAATCGTCATCTCCTTGACATGACTCGCACCTTACTCTTCCAGATGAATATGCCCAAAAACTATTGGGGTCATGCCATCCTTATCTCCTGCTATCTCATTAACCGCATTCCCTCTACTCTTCTCCAAGGCTCCACACCTTTTTCTCTTCTATATCCTACCTTGGAACCTTCCCCGTTACCTCTCAAAGTCTTCGATTGTACTGCATTTGTCCACACTCCTTCACCAGGTCGAGACAAACTCTCCCCTCGGGAAGTTAAGTGTGTCTTTGTTGGTTACTTTCCCACTCAAAAAGGTTACTGATGCTATGATCCTCTTCTTCGCAAACAATATGTTTCCGCTGATGTCACCTTCTTTGAAAATATACCATACTTTTCTCACTCTTCCACCTATGTGCCTCCTACAACCCATCCACCACCTCCTCTCATTCACTTCCCACTAACAACACCTCCTCTCCCAACTCTACCACCTCCTCCTCTCACTCCACCATCTACAGAGTCTCCTACCGTTTGTCCTCCTACTCCGGAGCCTCCTCTCCCAACTCTTGGGCCAGCACAATCTTCTTCCAATGATGACTCTCCTGCTAATACAGTTACTACTGCAGACCTCCCTTTTGCCCTTCGAAAGGGAGTTCGCTCTTGTATGCAACATTCTATTCATGATGTTGTGACCTATGCTCAACTCACCCCCTCTGCTAGGGCATTTTCTATTGCTATTTCAGATACTGTCATTCCAGCTAATTATTAGGATGCTCTTGCTATCCCACAGTGGAAGGCCGCCATGGATGAAGAAATAACCACTCATCAAGACCATGGCACGTGGACCCTTGTTCCTCCACCTCTTGGGGTAGATGTTGTTGGATGTAGATGGGTCTTTGTGATCAAATATCATGTTGATGGCTCTGTCGACCGATACAAGGCTCGCTTGGTTGCCAAAGGTTTTACTCAGACATATGGCGTTGACTTCTTTGACACCTTCTCCCCTGTTGCTCATCTTACAACCATCAGGGTCCTCTTATCTGTGGCCGTCAACAATGGGTGGCAACTCTCTCAATTGGACATCAAGAATGCATTTCTTTATGGTGATCTTCAAGAGGTAGTTTTCATGGAGCAACCTCCAGGGTATGTTGCTCCGGGGGAGACTCGTGTATGTAAGCTCAAGAAGGCTATCTATGGTCTAAAGCAAAGTCCTCGTGCCTGGTTTGAAAAGTTTAACGAAGTAATCAAGGTAATTGGGTTTGCCCGCAGCTCCGCATATCACTCTCTCTTCATTCGCAAGACCACTCATGGAATGGTTGTTCTGGTTGTCTACGTTGATGACATCCTTCTCACTGGCAATGATATTGAAGGTATCGCCCCTACAAAGAAACATCTCCTTCAACACTTTGTAACCAAAGACATGAGGACTCCAAAGTATTTTTGGGGTATTGAGATCTCAAGAAAGCAGAGTTTTGTTGTCCTCTCACAACGTAAGTATGTTATTGACCTTCTGAAGGAAACAAGTCTTCTTGGTGCTAAACCTGCTAAGTATCCAATGGCAATAGGAGACGACAAACTCTAGAATGACAACTCTCCACCTCTACCTGATAGCACTAGATACCATCGTCTTGTAGGCAAGCTCATCTACCTAACTGTAACAAGACCTGATATTTGTTATGCCGTTGGGAAGGTCAGCCAATTCATGCAAGCCCCAAGGGAATGTCATCTTCAGGCTGCTCTAAAGATATTGGAATACGTTAAGGGATCTCCAGGAAAGGGACTTTTGTTTCAAAGAAACAACCATCTCAAGATAGAAGCCTACTCAGATGCTAGCTACGCTGATGATAAAGGAGACAAAAAATCCACGTCTGGGTTCTGTAAATTCATGGGAGGATATCTTGTGAGCTGGAAGAGCAAGAAACAAGCAGTTGTGTCCAGATCGAGTGCTAAGGCCGATTACAGGAGCATGGCCCAAACTACATGTGAATTGAAGTGGTTACGAACTCTTCTTCTAGATTTTGGAGAAGTTTATAACCATCCCTTGCCAATGTTCTGTGACAATAAAGCTGCAATCTATATATCTCAAAATCCAGTATTTCATGAGAGAACCAAACACATTGAAGTGGACTGTCATTTTATCAGGGAAGAAATTTTGAAGAAACAAATCTTCACTCCATTCATAACCTCGGATAAAGAGCTGGCTGATATCTTCACCAAACCCATATCTTCATTCTTCTCTGATGTGTGCAACAAGCTAGGCATGATTGATATATATGCTCCAGCTTTCGGGGGAGTGTTAAATCCATGCGGTCTCAAAGGGTTGAAGTCTAGCGGTCTCGTGCTAGCAGTCTGTGCGGTCTCCCAGCACCATACCACGCCTTCTCCTCAGAAGTACGAGATCGCGTTATATGAAGATGTGCAGTCTCCCAGCACCAGACCGTGCCTTCTCCTCAGAAGTGCGAGATCGCGTTGTGTACAGATCTACGGTCCCCAGCTCAATCAACTAATTGTTGGATAACCGCGGGCTATGCGGTCTCCTGGAATCAGACCATCGTCTCTCCTCAGGAATACCAGATTGCTTCATATGAAGAGAAGAGGTCTAGTACCCCCGGCCTCTCCTTTATGAGGGAGTGTTTGCCAGAGCGGTCTCACGATCTGTTGGCCTTCTCTGTCACACGACCTTCCTCCTTTCGTGTGACCGCCAGTCTTCCCTCCAGACCGTGGAGGTTGCTGCGGTCTCGTTCTCCCTGACCGCCTGACCGCCCAGCTCTCTTTGTGTATTGTATTTGTATTTAGTCCCACATTGTGTATTTGGTTTTTCCTCTTTCCCTCCTAGTCTATATAAAGGAGGCAATACTCTTGTAATACTTAGATTTTTTGGAAATAAAAATTATGTTATTTTCAAATTCTCACAGGAGGATTGAGGGCTATCCTTGTACCCTGTAGCACTTGTAGAGCTAACTCTGAGTTGGTCTTAGCATTGTCCATCTCCACCTATCTGGCTTCTTCAACTATTTTTCCCTCTAGGGATTGGGAGGCAGTAGCTACAGAGCCTGAGAGAGTTTGGAAAGCATTTTCCAAGTACCCCTTTAGGTCATCCTTCATCTTCTCTGACTCACTAAGCATAGTGGTGGCTGTTTTCCAGACAAAGTCTTCAATGTGATTGGAGGATTGTTCTATGACTTCATCTGTCTTGCTTACATAATTCTTGACATATCTCATGTCTTCCTCTGCCATCTGGAAGTGTTTGTCCATTGATCTCATTATAGTGTTCTGAGCAATCACTGTGGGTTCTGCTAGATTAAACCATTTGGTCATTTGTTTGTTTAGGATTGATGTGTCTTCCTTGATTTCCTGTATTTCAGCCATAATCTCTTCCTTCAAAGACTATAATCCATTGTCAATATAGGTCTTTATTGAGAGCATATGACCTTCAATTATGGTATTAATAGAGCTGAGGAGATTGTCATCAGTTGTTGTAGTTGTTGGACTCAGCTCCTTTTCTACTTGAGCATGACTTTGCTCCCCCTCAACCTGAGTAGGGACTTGCTCCCCCTCAATGTGAGTTCAATTATCTTTAATAGCTGATAACTGCTTGTGTTCCTTTTCAATACACTTGTCCTGCTCCCCCTCACTTGGAGCATTAGTATTGTTCTTATTTGGTGATGTGTTGAGCTGCTCCCCCTCTGAGTCAGGATCAACATTTGCCACATCATCTTCCCAGTAACCTGCTGGTTCGGGAGGGATTTGATTAAACCTTTTGTTTAGGTTGAGGATAATTGAATCAATCTCACCTTGAAGATCAATAGGGTCATTGTCTTCTTTATCCTCTTGATGCACTATCTCAGCATCATCATGTCTCTCTGGTTCAGTATTAATACATGCATGACTTTCAGTGTTATGATTATTTCCTAGGTTATCCTGTGGAGGACTGCTTGCTGGAACTTGATTATCCAGATCTTGTATATCTTCTTCTGGCTCTTGTTCTGAGTCAGAGTATATCACTCTTCTTCTCCTCATCTCCTTCACCAGAACTCCCTTTTTCTTTTCCTTCAATGGAGAAGGTTGGCTCATTGGAAGAACCCTAGTAAATCTGTCTAGAGTTTTGATGTCCATTCTTTTTAGATAATGGAGATTCAATCCTTTGGATTTATTAAAGTAGTCTGGGTAGGTGTTTAGAAGATAGATAGATAGGATTCTTCCTAAGTTGGGGGCTTGCAGACATTCTATAGTTCTCTGAAACAGTACCTTTGCCTAGGAAGTCTTCTTCTGAAGGATAACTCTTGACATCAATTCAAACATGTGTTTGGAGATTGTGTCAGGAGAGCCTGGTTTGCATAGTATGACCTTCCCAACTATGTTAGAGAGCAATTTGCCTCTTTGGTTGAAGAAATTCCTCTTAAGAGAGCCAAGTTTGGCATCAGAGTAGGCACACCACTGTAAGGCAGTGGCTTTGTCTTCCTCAGAGATAACACCCTCTTCTTCTTTACTGCAGGAGGGCAGTTGAAGAGCCTTTTCAATTTTCTTATGGGATATCTTTATCCTTCTACTTCCTATCTTTCCCTTAATGGTTGACTTTGAGGAGGACAGCTTAGCACTGGAGAATAATTCCAGAACTTCTGTTCTGAGAATTATTGAGGGCTCAAATAGGGTATATTCTAGACCTTGGGCAGATAGAAGATCAATCACAGCTTTAATTTCCTCTAGAGCATGCAAGAATCCATCCCTAACTATTTTATAGCCTTCTTGCAGCTCTTTTGCCATCTTTGGCGCCATTTCTTTTGAGTTACAGGTCGCTGAGTCGAAGGGGAGAAGGGTTTGTCTCGCCGGCTGATGCGATTTATTCGGCAAGTGCACCGGTCGCGCAAGTAATAATAATGGGGAAGATCCCCGAGTGTTGGTCTCTCAAGGAACACAGTAAGGTGGAGTTAGGTTTCAAGGAAGGACTTGAGATCGAAGTCCAGCAATAGGTGGAGTGCGGACGAAAGGGATTTGGCTTGTGAATAATAAAATAAAATATTACAACTACTCCTATGCAATGCCGCTATGCAAAGCTTCGCTCGGCGGGATGGAAGACTACATAGGCCTTGAACGCACTACTTCGTTGGGCGGATGGACGAGTAGGCTAGCGGAATCGAACTATACAGGCCTTGAGCGCGCTGCTTCGTTAGGCGAATGGAATACGGGCCGCGATGCCACGCTTCGGTAGGCGGATGGACGAGTAGGCTAACGGAATGAGGGTCGCAAGCACCTCTTCGACAAGCACGCCACTAGCAATTGCTAGTGCGGCACCGAACACGAAGGTGGAATGGAAATTAGATGGGGGCGCACCTCATGAACACATATGAATAATATAATCTCAAATAAATGAAATAGACATTACATAACAAGATTCATTGTGCACATCATCAAAATATAGAAGAATCTAACCTAAACAATCATCAACATAAAGAAGGAAAAAGAGAGTAAAAGAGTCGACCACATCCGAAGCCTTGCCGAAGATTCACGGTTGGAATCGCTGGGTTGTCAATCCACGTCCAAGCTCGGTCTTCAACTGCGTCCGAGGTAGAGGAGGGCTGTCACTTCCTCCCAATGGCTCGTCTTCTTCGTGTCACGATCCAATCTACTCCGATACACGATCTCCTTGCTCGACGTTGGCGATCTTTGGGCTAGAAACCTCTCCTTGGAGCTCAAGGATGATGGAGGAGGCCTAGGGGGGCGGAGAACCTGCGGAAGGGGCGAAAACGGCGGACTGGACGGAAGAAATGCGGAGCGTGCGACCTAATTCGCGAGCAGGAATATTTATACGCACTGGAATAAACAGTGCGCACGGTCATTGGCGCACGACCAGTGGTCGTGCGCGCTAGAATCCTGTGATCGTGCGCCTGCCTGGGCGGAGCCTGCAATGTAAGAAATTTATAAAATAACATGTTCGCACGACCGGTGGCGCACGACCAGTGGTCGTGCGCATTATCGTAAGTGGTCGTGCGCATTGGTCGAGACAGAACTCATAAAATGGGGTTAAGTGCGCACGATCAGCGGCGCACGACCAGTGGTCGTGCGCAATAGAACCAGTGATCGTGCGCAATGTTCCTGTACAGAATTGTACCGGGAACACCTGCACGACTCCTGTTCCTACAGAAATGCTAATCAGGCCACTGAAAGTGGCACTCAACAATACGATAAGGCTATCAAAAGAGAATAAACATAAAAACACACCAAATCAGGCCAAGAAGTGCACCTAGCATAGAATATCAAATATGAACGAAAACATGCCTAAAGTGTAGTGCATAGACTAGAAAATCGGCCCAGATGAGTCCATAAATGTGTATATAATTGGGACTCATCACACCCCCAGACTTACCTGTTTGCGCATCCCGAGCAAACAAATTCTAAGCGAACGGGGAAAGAAAAGTAGATGGCTTAAAATTACAATACAGAGTACCATGCGAAGTCGCATGCTCACGTGCATGAGAAAAATAGTAGAGAAGATTTCTGATTATATAAACAGTTTATATATTTCTAAAAGAGTAAAAGCATATTACAACTACTCAAAATGGTGAACAACGGTGAATCATTCGGTCATGCATACGGAGAAAGTAAACTAAGCGCTGAGACGAGCATTGCTCAAGATCGGGATGCGGGACAAACTCCACTGAAATCCATCAGTGTCGGTGACCATAAGCTTGCCCGGTCACATTCTCCCCACGACACTAGATCGGTTCAAGGCATGAGTCAGTAGGACTTTCAGGTTTTAATTGAGGCTTGGGTTACGGTGAGGTAAACAATGATAAACAAAATGGCTTAACACAAAACCCAATTGAGCTCTTAAAATAACTACCCACGCACCAAAATCGAATGCAAGTGCACCACACCCCCAGACTTGGACTTTTGCAACATAGGTGTGTGCACCGCCTACTCCCAATACATAATTTTCTCTAGACGATTTTTAATAAAACTCATTTTTTTCTTCTTCTCTTTTTTTTTTCATTTTTCTTGCTATCTTTCTTTTTCTTGTCTTTTTTTTTTCTTTCAGCAAAATTTTCAAATGAGCATATCCACAGATTCACATAATAAACACCACAATCAACACCCCCCACAATATAAATAAAACTACAACTAAAGCTCAGATTTGGGTGTGCGACTAGGTTAGGCGTTTAGGCTTTGGTGAGATATATGTTGAGCTGAATCAAGAAAAGGGTAGGCACGAAGGGGCTAGCAAGGGTAGACGATAGGCATGAAATAAAAAGTTCAACCGGGCCAAAATAATGGCCTACGTTATTCTCACGTACTAGAACTTATCCTATGCCAATGCTTCAAGAATTGCTTGGGGCAAGTTCTATCCACCGAGAAAGATTCTCCTTTCTCCCGAATCAAGCAATACGAGTCTAGCGATCGTTTACACACATCCCTATGCTACTGTTTGATTCACACCGGATTCACCATTTGAGTAGAGTAAACAACATTTACACTAATAGAAAAAATATAAAACCATAAGTATAAAGAGAAGTCTAGTCTACACAAATTTCGATGCAACCGAGCACTCAACTAGGAGCACTACTAGAGTCAACATTTTACTCTGCTACATAGTCCAAAGCCATCACCTAGACTTTCCCAAATAAGCAGAAGAATTAAATTCACAACAGATCAAGCAAACAGATGAGTACGCGCTCAAGTGGGTGCTGTGGTGTGCAATGAAAATGAACAACAATTTCCAATAAGCTAAAATAAAAGTACTTCTAGCATGCTATGCAAGAGTGCACGTGAGTGGGCACAAAAACTGCTCTCCCCCAGACTTAAACTAAACAATCCACAAAATATATGACATGAAAATCAGAAAAGGCTAGGGAAAGAGAGTACCCAGTGCTCAGAAATGAGCACACCAGAAGATTGGCGTGTAAGCTAAAATGAGCCGCAGCATCCGCCATCCAGAAAAGATACCTGCAGGGGTCAGCTCCGCAGAAACAAAAGAAAATAGAAAACTGAAAAAAAATACTACTAACTAAACTTGATTAGATGAAATAAAAATGCAGAATAGAAAGATAACTACTGGGGTTATTGTCAGCCCAGCACGACTTATTCAAAAACTAAAGGTTCTTGCTAATGGGCGTATGAAAAAGGAAATGAACAGGTAATTGTTTTAATATGCGTGTCGGTAACAGGTACCGATACGGCGAAAGAACAATCACGCCTCTACCTGAATATAGATAAAACCTGCCCATCACAGGTAGAGGGAAAAGAAAGTAAGAAGAGGAGGAGATATCCTCACTCAACTCACCAAACACATCCTTGCCTAGTAAGGTGTCGCCCACAGGGAGGTGGCAGGAGGAAAAGGCAATGAGTGGAGCTTCCTCAACGGAGGGGGAATCAACCTCCTCACATAAAAGGATGCTCTCATCATTGACTTGGGCACAATGCACCAAATCCTCCTGGGGTACCTGTGAAGACTCAACCTGCACAGGCTCGGATGAAGAGAGGGGATCGAGAAATAAACAAGACGAAGAACATAAATAATCAAAAATTGGGGGAGTGGTCCCGGTCTCACTCTCATCAGGTTGGGTAAGTAAAATAATGTTTGCATTGTCATCAATGCTACAAGGTTCGGCGGGATCAACAGTGGTCATGCCTAAGATTTGGACTTCCTCCACCGGTGCTGAGGAAAACTCCTCTTCACCTAGAAGGTTGTCCTCCTCCATAGGAGTAGGCACAATACTAAGATCAACCGCCTCCTCTTGTGACACATCATCGACAATGTCGTCAGAGACGAATGTAGTATGCACAACAGGGGGAAGAATAGTGCTCGGATAAAAGTCGAGCACTGATTCCTCACAAAGAATCGAATCCACTAGGGGTGGTGGATGCACCGGGAGAATAGGCTCAGCAATGTCGGTGCCCAGATCAGCCACACATCTGGTGACTGTGTCAATGCCATACCCTTCAAGATGTGAAGGTGGCAAAGAAACAAAACCGGATGTTGAAGGTGTGCCTCCAGAGTTAGGATTCGGGGCGATCCGGATATCCGGCTCGTCATCCTCATCCAATTGGCGAAGAAAAGCAGCACAATCCTTCAGGGCATGATCTGTGCTCCGACAAAACTGGCACTGCCTAGCCGGCTTCTTTGCCACAGCGGGTGCTGAAGCCGAAAAGAAGTAAGATGGTAAAGGCTCGGCAGAGTAGCCATAAGACTTACGCACACCATATGGAGTATCAGACGAAATCGATGCTCTATATGCTGGGCGAGAAGAATTATGCCCACCATTCTCCGTAGGGCATTCATCACTAGAGTGGGAGGTAGCTCCACACCAACGGCAATGGATATTAATATGTGCCCACATAGTGCGAAGATAAAACGATTCAAAAAGAAAAACACTATTGTGCGAAATACCGCACCTAACAAAAATTACTAACGCAACCTAATTAAAAACAGGAAACAGAATACAAGGAAATACAACAAAGGAATGCGATTTACAAATGGAACGGCTTCTCTCTCAGGTTCTCCCTCTCCAAAAAACTCACACGACTATGTTCCCCGGCAACGGCGCCAAAAACTTGATGTGATTTATCCGACAAGTGCACCGGTCGCGCAAGTAATAATAATGGGGAAGATCCCCGAGTGTCGGTCTCTCAAGGAACACAGTAAGGTGGAGTTAGGTTTCGAGGAAGGACTTGAGATCGAAGTCCAGCGATAGGTGGAGTGCAGACGAAAGGGATTTGGCTTGTGAATAATAAAATAAAATATTACAACTACTCCTATGCAATGCCGCTATGCAAAGCTTCGCTCGGCGTGATGGAAGACTATGTAGGCCTTGAACGCACTACTTCGTTGGGCGGATGGACGAGTAGGCTAGCGGAATCGAACTATATAGGCCTTGAGCGCGCTGCTTCATTAGGCGAATGGAATACGGGCCGCGATGCCACGCTTCGGTAGGCGGATGAACGAGTAGGCTAACGGAAGGAGGGTTGCAAACACCTCTTCGACAAGCATGCCACTAGCAATTGCTAGTGCGGCACCGAACACGAAGGTGGAATGGAAATTAGATGGGGGCGCACCTCATGAACACATATGAATAATATAATCTCAAATAAATGAAATAGACATTACATATCAAGATTCATTGTGCACATCATCAAAATATAGAAGAATCTAACCTAAACAATCATCAACATAAAGAAGGAAAAAGAGAGTAAAAGAGTCGACCACATCCAAAGCCTTGCCGAAGATTCACGGTTGGAATCGCTGGGTTGTCAATCCGCGTCCAAGCTCGGTCTTCAACTGCGTCTGAGGTAGAGGAGGGCTGTCACTTCCTCCTAATGGCTCGTCTTCTTCGTGTCACGATCCAATCTACTCCGATACACGATCTCCTTGCTCGACGTTGGCGATCCTTGGGCTAGAAACCTCTCCTTGGAGCTCAAGGATGATGGAGGAGGCCTAGGGGGGCGGAGAACCTGTGGAAGGGGCGAAAACGGCGGACTGGACGGAAGAAATGCGGAGCGTGCGACCTAATTCGCGAGCAGGAATATTTATAGGCACTGGAATAAACAGTGCGCACGGTCATTGGCGCACGACCAGTGGTCGTGCGCGCTAGAATCCTGTGATCGCGCGCCTGCCTGGGCGGAGCCTGCAATGTAAGAAATTTATAAAATAACATGTTCGCACGACCGGTGGCGCACGACCAGTGGTCGTGCGCATTATCGTAAGTGGTCGTGCGCATTGGTCGAGACAGAACTCATAAAATGGGGTTAAGTGCGCACGATCAGCGGCGCACGACCAGTGGTCGTGCGCAATAGAACCAGTGATCGTGCGCAGTGTTCCTGTATAGAATTGTACCGGGAACATATGCACCACTCCTGTTCCTACAGAAATGCTAATCAGGCCACTGAAAGTGGCACTCAACAATACGATAAGGCTATCAAAAGAGAATAAACATAAATCACACCAAATCAGGCCAAGAAGTGCACCTAGCATAGAATATCAAATATGAACGAAAACATGCCTAAAGTGTAGTGCATAAACTAGAAAATCGGCCCAGATGAGTCCATAAATGTGTATATAATTGGGACTCATCACCGGCTAGGTTGAAGGAAAGTCTGATATTTTAATCAATTATTAAGCTATTTATATGGCTTAAGACTTAGGTAATATTAAACCTAGTAATTGGATTTGATTGCTCTTATAATTGTAAGTGTAAATGAAACTACATCATAAGGCTGAATTCGTCGAACTCAAACTGAGTTCGTCGAACACAAAGCTGAGTTCGTCGAACTCAAACTGAGTTCGCCGAACACAAAGCTGAGTTCGTCGAACTCAAACTGGAGTTCGTCGAACACAAACTGAGTTCATCTAAAACTACATCATAAGCTGAGTTCGTCGAACTCAAACTGAGTTCGTCGAACATAAACTGAGTTCATCTAAAACTACATCATAAGGCTGAGTTCGTCGAACTCAAACTGAGTTCGTCGAACACAAACTGAGTTCATCTAAAACTCCATCATAAGGCTGAGTTCGTCGAACTTAAACTGGAGTTCGTCGAACACAAACTGAGTTCATCTAAAACTACATCTAAGGCTGAGTACGTCGAACACAAACTGAGTTCATCTAAAAATCCATCATAAGGCTGAGTTCGTCGAACTCAAACTGGACTTCATCGAACACAAACTGAGTTCATCTAAAACTCCATCATAAGGCTGAGTTCGTCGAACTCAAACTGAGTTTGCCTAACACAAAGCTGAGTTTGTCGAACTCAAATTGGAGTTCGTCGAACTGAAGACAATATCTGCTGAACTGGCTGGAAGACTGAATTCGTTGAGTTGAGGAGCAATTTTGTCGAACTGAAGCACGACTTTCATCGAACCCAGGCAAGAGTTCGTCGAACTGAGACTTTTCCCAGCTGCCTAACTGCAACTTGAAGCTCTGCTGAAACATATTGTTCTGGTTAAGCTAATCATACTACTTTAAAATCATTAGAGATAGGATTACTTGAATGCCTAATCATGTTTTTCATAGGGTTGACATTTTAAATTATATCAAATCATGATTGGAAGAATGAAGTGTTTTACACTATACTACATTTAACATTCCTAGTTCAATCTTGAAGGCATTAAACTTGGTCTTATCCAATGGCTTAGTGAAGATATCAGCCACTTGACTGTCAGTGGGGACAAATTCAAGGCAGATATCTTGAGATTCTACATGTTCTCTTATAAAATGATATCTTATTTCTATATGCTTAGTCCTGCTGTGAGAGACAGGATTCTTAGCAATAGAGATAGCTCTGGATGAGTCACAATAAAGAGGAGAGTTACTTATCTTGAGGTTGTAGTCCTCTAGCTGGTGTTGAATCCACAATAGATGAGCACAACAGCTCACTGCAGCAATGTATTCAGACTCAGCAGTGGAGATAGCCACACTTGTATGCTTTTTGCTGCTCCATGATATCAACCTTCTTCCTAGGAATTGACAAGTGCCACTTGTTCTTTTCCTGTCTTCTTTGCAGCCTGCAAAATCTGCATCTGAAAATCCTGTTAGTTCAAAATCATTGTTCTTAGGGTACCAAAGGCCAAGATGTAGGCTGCCTTTAAGGTATCTCAAAATCCTCTTTGCAGCTGAGTAGTGAGATTCCTTAGGACATGCCCGGTACCTAGCACACACACATGTAGCATACATAATATCTGGTCTACTAGCAGTTAAATATAATAGGGATCCAATGATGCACCTGTACATGGATTCATCAAAGGCCTTGCCCTTCTCATCCTTGTCCAGGGAAATAATGTACCCCATGGAAGTTTTCATGGTGGAAGCTGATTCCATCCCAAACTTCTTGATAAGTTCCCTAGTGTACTTGGTCTGAGAAATGAATATACCTTCATCAGACTGTTTTACTTGGAGGCCTAAAAAGTACTTAAGCTCTCCCATACTGCTCATCTCAAACTCCCCCTGCATTAGGTTGGCAAACCTTTTGCAGAGGTTGTCATCAGTAGACCCAAATATTATGTCATCAACATATATTTAGACTAGGAGACACTTGCCCCTTGTTTCCTTAAGAAACAATGTGCTATCTATCTTTCCCCTAAAGAACTTGTTCTTGATGAGAAAGCTAGACAAAGTCTCATACCAAGCCTTGGGGGCTTGCTTAAGACCATAAAGAGCTTTACTAAGTAAGTAAACATGATTAGAGAGGGTAGGATGTACAAAACCTGATGATTGCTCAACATATACCTCTTCCTTCAAGTCACCATTGAGGAAGGCTGATTTGACATCCATTTGATACACTTTGAACCCTTTGTAGGCAGCATAGGCAAGGAATTGCCTAATTGCTTCCAATCTTACAACAGGGGAAAATGTTTGATGAAAGTCTATCCCTTCTTCCTGTCTATACACCTTGGCTACCAGCCTTGCCTTGTTCTTTATGATTGTGTCATTTTCATCTGACTTGTTCCTATCATGTGCCTTGAGCACCCACTGTCCAAGTAATAAATTTGGTTGAGGTTGGTACTTGAAATATCCTGCAAGAAAGAGTTTAGTTATCCTTAGGATCCCAAATAGCTTTGGTTCCTAGGTACTTGTTACCATGATAAAAAGTCCTTAAACTAGCTGCACCCTTTGCAGGAAGACTCATCTTTGCACTTGGCACATTAGGATTGTGCCAACAGTCTATGGCAAAGTGTCTCACTTTACCACAGCACCGACATTCATGAATGTTGTATCTCCTCTTATGAACATTTCTTGAGGGGTGTGCAGCACAATCCACATGTTCAGGAGGAGAGACAACAACTTTTCTCTTGTTTCTTTCAGCAAGGATTTGGCTGAAAGTTAATTTGTGGACATTCTTAGTGGTCTTTGTATTAATGGCATCAGCTTGCTTTGGCTTTTGGGCAATGCAAGTTTTGATGGCATTAGACACTGAGCAATTAGACATGTCCACTGATTTGACAGCAGTCATGATCTTGGCTGAATCAACTTTAGAATGACTTGCTTTCTTATTTTTGAATGAAGGGGCTGATGTACCAAATACAAATGGTCCAGGTTGGGCCATTTGAATTTCCTCATGGGGAGCCTTCATAGCACTCAATCCCATTCCCTTTCTTCCACTATGGGAAGGAGTGTTTTCCTTCCTATAGGTACTTCTATTCTTCCAGTGACCATACATGCTTTCATGGTCATACCTGTTGGAAGGGAGTAATAGATTTTGAAAGGTGGTTTGAGGCTTAGCCTTACCCCTGCTATTTTCTCCACTCCCTTCTCCTGCTTCCATTTTATTGAATCCTAGTCCTCTTCTATTGGATTGAGAAGAGAAGGAGTCAATAATAGGGAGCACAGATTTTTGCTTGGAGAATTGAGCCACTAGGCTTCTTTCTTTCACAAGCTTCTCCTCAAGATCCTTGATGACCTTGTTCTTCAGGGATATGGTGCTCAGATGGGTGATAGTTATCCCCTTCAGATGGCTAATTTCCCTATACATCTGATTCATCTTGGTAGAAGATTCAGTGTATTCTTGTTTTTTCATCTTAAGGGAATCAATCTCTTGGCTTGCCTCTTGGCTAGCTCTTTGCTCCTTTTCAGAGCTTCCAAGAGAGAATCATACTTGTCAATCAATTGATTGACATCCACGTCAACTTCTGAATCACTTCCATCAATTGATGAAGGTCCTCCAGATTCTGGGCCAGTCTCATAATCAGAAGAGGATATGGAATGAATTAATACCTGTTCATTTTTAGATATGTTCTGACTGTCCTCCTCATCAGTGATGGCCATGAGGCCGAGCTGAACAATGTCCTCTTCATCCTCCTCTATATCACTATCTGAGTGTGATAGAGGGGCCCTGACTCCAACCTTGGCAGTAGGATAATCTTCATCTTCTTCTGCTGCAAACAGCCCTATGTAGGCTTCTTCATTCTCTGAATCTGAAGTTGAGGATTCAGATTCACTCCAGCTTTTTCTTTTCTTTGCTGTGAAGGATTTTTCACCCTTCCTTTCCTTTTGGTGATGATGCTTCTTATCACCTTTCTTCTTTCTTTTGGCTAGACAGTCAACTATGACATGTCCAGGTTTGCTGCAACAATAACAAATAATGTTATTTGAAACATGTTTACTAGATTTGGAATCATACATGTTACCCTTTGGGTGCTGTCTTTCTGGTTTCCTGTGGTCTTTCTTAGAGTGTGATGAGGAGGAGGGCTTGTTCTTCCATTGATTCCTCCTCCTCATCTTCTTGAACTGTCTTGATAAGGCAGCAAACTCTTCATCAGACGAAGAGCTATCTGAGGAACTGATTTCAGATTTTTCAGATTCAGCACTTCTCCTTGGAGGAGACACCATCCTGCGCTTGCTTTTCTTGGAGCTGTCAGCTTTGAGAGAAACAGATTTCTCCCTTGCCTGAGCCCTTGTTGAGGTGTCCTCTTCCTTTCTTGCAAACAACTGCATCTCATAAGAGAGCAGCTTTCCAAACAGAGTGTGAGGAGGAGTTGTACTCAGCTTTGCCACTTCCCTAATGGCACAGATTTTGGTATCCCAGTCTCTAGTTAGAGAGCTTAGAAATTTATCATTTAACTCATAATGAGTGAAGGTCCTTTCATAGGTCCTCAACTCATTTACTATTCTGAAGAATCTTTCATAGCAGTCAACTATGCATTCCTGGTTTTGTTGCCTAAAAGCTTCATACTCCTGATTGAGGAGGGATTTCCTATCATTCCTCACTTCTTCAGTCCCTCCCATGTGAACAATCAATGTATCCCACATTTCCTTTGCAGTCTCACAGTGCACCAAGTTTTGGAATGTTGAATCATCAATAGCATTGACTATAATATTTTGAGCCCTTTTATCCATTGTAGCCAATGCTATCTCATCCCTTGTCATTTCAGTGTAAGACTTGCCTGTCTGCCTAGTAGGATCAATGGTGGAGGGCTTTGTGATAAGGAAGGGGCCTTCCTGAACAGTGATATAGATCCTAGGGTCTGAAGCTTCCATGCACAGCCTAACCCTTTGTTTCCAAATGCCAAAGGTTTCCTTTTTGCATATAGGTAGCTTCATGGAACCCATTTCCTTCTGAACTCCATTAGAAGCCATTGGATTCAGAAATAACAGTACCTATGTAGGATCTGGTCAGACAGTTAAGCCCTTTATGACCAACCTGGCTCTGATACCACTTGTAGGGAATCGGCGCTACCAACTCTCCCAAATGCCCGAACTATTGGGGAAGGTGTTGGAACCTTAGTTTTGATTTGAGTTAGGATCCACCTTTATTGTCTAAGTTTCTATCATAACATATCTTATAATTTAGATCAAATCCCATTAAGAAAGAAGGCTAAAAACAGACATAATTAATAGGCTGAAAATAAGAGAAGAATAAAATTTATATATGTTCTCTGCGTTCGACGAACGGCTACCTGCGTTCGACGAACGGCGCTCTGCGCTCGACGAATGGTATTCATTCTGCGCTCGATGAAATCCAGCTATCTCAGCGGTCGACGAAGAACACCTATCTCAGCGGTCGACGATCCCGTCTCAGTGGTTCAGCGGTCAACGAACAGATTATCTCAGCGGTCGACGAACAGACCTTGGCTCAGCGGTCGACGAAAAGATGCGTTCGACGAACTCAAGTCTGCGTTCGACGAACAGCTCAATACTTCAGCGGTCGACGATCCAGCCCGTATCAGCGGTCGACGAATCCTTCCGTTCGACGATCTCCAGTCTGCGTTTGACGAATATTCAGCAGATGTTCCGAACATCAAATCAAATGTTCAGGTCGACAAATCAAATGATGAGGTCGACGAACTTGAAGCTGAGCCCGACGAAATATCCGCAGCATTATTTTTATATCATTCTCAGTTCGACTAAAATATTATATATATGCTGTCAGATTTAATAAAGCAATATTTTATTATTTTTATTTATATATTGTTATATGTATTGCTGCCTTTCCTTTGTTTGAAATAGCCGTTGGCAGAAGCATTAAATGTTAGAGCCGTTGCAACAAAGCTAAAGACGGCAAATTGTTCTGCTCGAGGAATCAGAATTAAAAGAGATATTATCTCTTTCCTCTTTTGTTGGCAAGGATTCAAATCAGCCGAACAGATCTCCAGAATATATACAAAGAAAAGAGCAGAGAAGAATAGAATATAATATAGCAGCTAGCATGCGAAACAGGAAGATACAGGAAAAGAAAACAGAGGGCAAAAAGAAGAAGCAGATCAAAATATATTATATCTTCTTTTTGCTAAACTCTTCCTTGCAGATAATCTACATCCTGAGACACCAATCTATATCAATTGCTCAGGGATCTAAACTGCAAGAAGAAAAGTGGAGTATCACATTCTAGAGAGGGAGCTCCATCCACAAGTTGTCATCAATCTAAATCAGACAGAGGGAGCTTTCTTCAACATCATCATCAAGAGTATTCTTAGAAAGAGAAGAACACCTTCAACCTTTTTGTTTTCTTTTATTCCTTCCCATCTTGTAAAGGGTTATAACTCCCTTCAAAAGTTAACTCCCGGTGACAGGGCACCTTAGCAAAAACCTGCATCTTGGTTTTGAGCACCTGATCAAAAGCTCTATGGTGTGTGGACACCTGAACAAAAACACCTTGGTGTGAGGGCACCTGATCAACAACCTCCTAGTGGATTCCTACCAGTGGGTAGAAGAGTAGATGTACCCAGGTTGATTGGGGAACTACTATATATCTTGTGTCATCTGGATGTTTGCTTTGTTTTATGTTTTATTTCTTTATTGTTGTGCTGTGATTACTTATGCTCTCTTAGTGTTTGTTTTTATTACTCACTCAGCACTTATATATATATAACATTATTTTGAAATAAACTTAAATAAGAGCTTTAATATTAAGAACTAAAAATCCACTTTCAATTGGTATCAGAGGAGGTGCACACGCTAACACCTGAATCACAAAGATCACTTAGTTCTTAATTTTTTAAAAAAAAAAAAGGTTTTTTTTCTAAAATCTAACGGCACAATCAGAATTTTCATTTTCAGATCCACCAATTTGTAATTTGGATAGATTTACTTTATGGCAAGCTAGAATTAAGTTATATATGAATGCCAGAGATGAAGAAATTTATAATTCCATTTTGACAGGACCTCCATCTTCAATTTCCTCAACAGATGATCAAGAGAAGTTGATATGTGCTGATGCCATGGCCATGAACATATTGGGTCAATCAATGCCAAAAGACATTCTTCAAAGAATGGTTGATTGCACTTCAGCAAGGGCCATTTGGAACTCCCTCTCAAGGATGGTAAATGAATCCACTTCTACTTCTTTCACTAACTATACTTTTGATGCAGAACCATCATTTACTCTAAGTGAAGAAGAAGAAAAAGAAGAACAAAAAGCCAGAAGTTTCTGCATGATGGCCATATATGTCTCAAACTACATCTCAGATGCAGAAAAGGTAAATGAGGTAATATCAAATCCCAACTCTACCTCTGATTTTAAATTTGTTTTCAATTCACCATGTACAGGTTTAATGAAATCGGAAAATGAAATTAGAAAAGAGTTAAAAATAAATAATTTGACTTCTGAACATAACAAACTTAAAGAAGTTTTAAAATTATTAGAGGAACAAAATATTTCCTTAAAAAATAAATTTGAACAAAATTTTAAGGAAAAAGAAATAAAAATCTCTGTAGAAATTACTGAACTTCTTTATGCTAAAACCAAATCTAGAAAGCAGTTTAACTTATATTTTAATGAAATAAAAAGGCCAACATATCTATCTATAGGGCAATTTTTTAAACTGTTTAATATTTCTACTCAAATTATAATTAAACAACAGTTATATGATTCCCTTGAATTTTTCTATCTTAAAACAAAATCAGATAAACTTCACATTCTTACAGATTTTCTCCAAAATCATGTTGAGCATTCTACTCAGATTGCATAGATCAGAAATGATCAGAGCACTAAGTGTGAGTCTCTTCTGATTAAGGGGATTCTATAGAAGGAAGGTATCAGGCAATGTTTTTTTTTTATTTTAAAATTCCTTAGAATCCAATAACAGCTAGCAATTCATAATAATAAAATCATACTTAAATCAAAATCTAGGAATCAGAATTGCCCAAATGTATTTTAAAAGAAGAAGAAAACAATATAATTTATGATTAAATGTTTTCAAACAGAACAATAAATTTTCTATAATCTCTGACCCTTAAGCCTTAAGTTATTAAAAGACTTTTTATGCTTAGGTATCCTAAACCAAATAGGGGGAGATTGTTAGAACCTAGTCTTAATTTAGATTAGGATCCCAACTCAAATAGGGGGAGATTGTTGGAACCTTAGTTTTGATTTGAGTTAGGATCCACCTTTATTGTCTAAGTTTCTATCATAACATATCTTATAACTTAGATCAAATCCCATTAAGAAAGAAGGCTGAAAACAGACATAATTAATAGGCTGAAAAATAAGAGAAGAATAAAATTTACATATGTTCTCTGCATTCGACGAACGGCTACCTGCGTTTGACGAACGGCGCTCTGCGCTCGACGAATGGTATTCATTCTGCGCTCGACGAAATCCAGCTATCTCAGCGGTCGACGAAGAACACCTATCTCAGCGGTCGACGACCCCGTCTCAGCGGTTCAGCGGTCGACAAACAAATTATCTCAGCGGTCAACGAATAGACCCTGGCTCAGTGGTCGACGAAAAGATGCGTTCGACGAACTCAAGTCTGCGTTCGATGAACAGCTCAATACTTCAGCGGTCGATGATCCATCCCGTCTCAGCGGTCGGCGAATCCTTCCGTTCGACGATCTCCAGTCTGCGTTCGACGAATATTCAACAGATGTTCAGAACAGCGAATCAAATGTTCAGGTCGACGAATCAAATGATGAGGTCGACGAACTTGAAGCTTAGCTCGACGAAATATCTGCAGCATTATTTTTATATCATTCTCAGTTCGACTAATATATTATATATATGTTGTCAGATTTAATAAAGCAATATTTTATTAATTTTATTTATATATTGCTATATATATTGCTGCCTTTCCTTTGTTTGAAATAGCCGTTGGCAGAATCATTAAATGTTAGAGCCGTTGCAGCAAAGCTAAAGACGGCAAATTGTTCTGCTCGAGGAATCAGAATTAAAAGAGATATTGAAAGTGCACAGTTAACCTCACTAGAATTCTCTAGAGGGGGGTGAATAGAGATTTAAAAATATTATGTGCAAAGTTAATAAATATATATATATATATATATGTGTGTGTGTGTAATATTCACAGATTTAAGCTTCCCACACACCAACAAGAATTAAGCAAATAAATACTGAAATAGCAAAAAGAAAATCACAGCACAACACAAAGAAATATAGTGGTTTCCCAAACTTTGGGTAGTCCACTTTTCTACCCCCTTGGTAGGAATTCACTATCTTGCACTGAGTCTTTTGATAAGGAGACTCTTAGAACCAGCCTGAGTCTTTTGATAAGGAGACTCTTAGAACCACTACAACTAAATTTTTTGAAGAGAGATTCTAAAAACTCTTTTACACAATTTGAAAATGAAATAAGAATAAGAAGAAGAAGTAGAAGAAAAACAATTGAAGTAAGAAAGAATCTTCTTCCTAGCAAGAAGATTAGAAGCACAAGTATAGTGAATGAAATCTCTCTTCTATAGTGAGAAGGAGATTTTAGGCCTTTTTCTCTTTCAGTGAGAGCTTTCAGAAATGGCAGTAGTATGGCATTAGAGGGAGAAGAAGAAGGCTTTTTCTTTGCTGCAACACTCTTTCACTTTTCTCAGCTTTCTCACTTTTCACTTGGGAGCTTTTCCTCTTTTTCAAATGGATGGAGTGGATCACTTTTTCTTTTTCTTTTCCGACCTCCTTCTGTATTTATAGCTCTGTTTCTTCAAAAATATTGCTATAGGAGGATAATCGATTAGCAGTCAGAGAAATAGTAAGAAAGAAAAGTTTCCATAATCATTATTTCTGTAGAAGGAAAGAGATCATTCTATTTTCAAGTAATGTCCATAATAATCTTAATCAATTTAGCCAAGAATCATTTATAAGGAAAGATTGATTCAGAACGGCTAGAAAAGAATAATATAATTCCATAAAATTCAGATTTACAGAAAGAAGGAAAGATATCTGGCGTGTTTTTGAATCTGTCATAGGAATCGACATGCGTCGATTACTATTCGACGTAAGCGTCGATTTCAGCCTGGCTAGACGTCGAGAAGAAAATATGGAAGGAGCGTCAACATCGGTGCGTCGACTTTACTGGGTGCGTCGACTAGAAATCAGAGGTACGTCGATTAAGGTTACATCGAAATCTGTTTAGGGTTACTTCGACTCATTTTGAGAGATACGTCGACTACACTTCGACGTTGCGTCGATTACTATTCGACGTATATTTACTTAAACTAATTATCTCACTCATTTTCTACTCATTTCTAGGGGTTAAGATAAATCATTTCCCCAACAATCTCCCCCTATTTGTCTTAACCCTATTCAGAGAGAAATTTTATCAGCTTTACATCAAAGCATATTTATAGAAAAGAGATACATTAGGTAATCAGAAGATAATGGAAAAAGAAATCATACAACAGACTTTTTGTACAGATCAAGCAGTACTTAAGTATTAAAAATAGAGCTCTGCTCAAAATTGTTCAACATATCATTCAGGAGGAGTTGGAGGAGTTTTTCTCTTCCTAGAGAATACTAAAGGGAGATCAGGTCTTTTTATAGATGTAACACCCTGCCAGTACGAATAGTATAACAGTAGGTCCAGCCGGGACCCCACGTCATACAAACCACACTAGCTAGGAGTTAAAAGGTGATAAACAGAAAGAACTACAACAGAGTAAACTAAACACTAGCGGAAGCATAATGATTTAACATTTCATTTAGAACTGTCCACTATCATAGGGATGAAAGCATAAAATAGAGTTACGGCCTTAGGGCCTTACATTCACCAATGTACAAAACTCAGAACTAACTTCGGCACGCAGGCCCGCAATACATGAGAAAGCAGAAAAGGGAGGCTGGCCATCAAGGGCCAACTCGGCAATAGGGCCATCGCCCGCTATTTCCCACTAGTCTCACGTGCACCTGCATAGGAACATTCCACCAAGCGGTGGCAAACAATGTAACGGTCAGCACAGCTGACCAAATTATAACGACCCCACCCCTTTCCCGGGGTGGCGGAGCTTCTACCCTGCAAGCAAGCCATACTAGCACAACTACTAATATAAAGAAAGTGCAACTACACAAGGTGAGGTTTCAAGCACAATCAATCTTATAGGTTGAGCATCAAAAAGGAGGGAACATAGGTATGCACATGATGTTGGTTGGGTTCACCCGAAGGTTCCCCACAACCGCCTAAACAACCGCATGAGGCTAACAACATCAATTCCACAAAACACTCCACCGTAAGGGCCATCGCCTTAGGTGGGGAAAAGAGCTTTTGGTCGGTCTAGGTAAATCACCTTCCACGACCTCTCCCATGATCACACGGCTTCCATGAGGTAGGGACCTCTTACTGATTTGCATGGAAATGGGTTCGGTTTAGCTTTGCCCGTGCTCTAATCGTCGCGATCTATCGCACGACGCGGGTACGGCTTCACCTCGGCCCGTAAAGGTTTAGCACTTTCAAGTGCTACACAATTTATAAGCTACACACCTAACCCCTTCACAAGGATCTAGGCTTCACAAATACTCAACAAGGGAGGTACAATACGCTCCGCATCAATTTCGTGGTGAAGGTTTTCCTTCAGCTAATCTCAAAGCATGGGGCTTTCGTTAGGATCTTCACAAGATGCCTACACTTAAATCCCGTAATACTATAGATGATTTCACGGAGTCATTCTCCGGCACGCATTCTAGGCTTAACCTAAATGCAATGTTGCAAATCAAGCATCACCGATTCGGGCTCACGGACACGAATAAGCTTCACATAAAATGCCTAAATCCGCATGACTACCGAATTTCTACATGCAATAATGCCGGGGACGGACACAATCTACCCGGAGTTCCGAAGAACTTGAGGAAATCCTACACTTCACCCAATTGGTGAAAGGGATTCCTCATGCAAGCATAGAGAAATGAAAGAGAGGACAATTGACAATTCCAAATATCGGGAGGAAGAATCATTACCCTAGAAGCGTTCTTCTTAGAAATGGATCTGAGATTTCACACGGAGGGAAAGGACCGCACCGGGCATCGCTCTCCAGATCTGGAAACGGCTCGCGAAACGGAGCTCCGGAGCTCCGTCAATGGCGGGATCTCCTCTTCTTCTTCCTTGCCTCCTTCTTCTTTCTCTAGCCTAGGAGAGAGAAGAGCCTTGATATTATGAGTATAGAACCCCTCTCAAAAGCCCTAATACCCTCCAGCCAATCATCACAGTCGTTGGATCAAATTCCAAGAATTTTGAACGGCCGGATCATCTTCTCCGTTCATTTTCGCGGAGCTGGATAAACAGTGCGCACATTCACAGGCGCACGGTCACTGGTCGTGCGCGAAGAACCTCTGGTCGTGCACGTATAGCTTTTCAGCCGACCATATTTCCTCTCAATTAACGCACGATCATGCGCACGATCACTGGTCGTGTGCGAAGAAGAGGCCACTGGTCGTGCGCGAGGAGCAGGTAGGGAAAATTCAGCCTACTTCGAGCGCCGCACTACCATTCCGCCTACTTCGACAAACTACGATTTTTGGGGTGTTACAACTCCACCTCCCTTAAAAGAATTTCGTCCCGAAATTTTGAAAACCGTAGTAATAGTAAATACAGTTAAAATTACCTAAGGGGAATAGCTCGGGGTACTCCGCGAGCATCGCTTGCTCTCTTTCCCAAGAGAGTTCCTCTCTTCCGCAATTATTCCAACGGACTTTCACCATCCGTATGGACTTGTTCCGCAACTGCTTCACTTCAGTGTCTTCAATGCAAATGGGCTTGACTTTCGTCGTTAGTCCACCATCAACCGACACTTCGTTGACAGCAACAACCACATTAGGCTCTTTAATAGCCTTCCGCAACACAGAGATGTGGAATACATTATGCAGCCCGCTCAACTCCAAAGATAGAGCAAGTCGGTAAGCAGCTTCACCGATGCGCTCCAAGATCTTGAACGGTCCTAAGTACCTCGGACTTAGCTTTTTCAAGCGTCAGATCCTTGATACTCCTTTGAACGGTTTGATCTTGAGATAGACCCAGTCGCCAACGGAAAACTCGACGTTTCGGTGATTTGCATTGTAATATTTTGCCTGCCGATCCCGGGCAATGAGCAAGCGCTCCCGAATAGCCCGGATCGATGTATTCGTCTCATCCACGTCTTTGCGTTTTAACAACTTAGTGTCGCCCATTTCAGCCAAGACAACGGTGTGTGACATTTTCTACCATAAAGAGCCTCGAAAGGGGCCATCTTTATACTCGCTTGGTAGCTGTTGTTGTAAGCAAATTCGATCATAAAGAGATGGTCCTCCCATCTCTTTCCGAAATCCAGGGCGCACATCCTCAACATGTCTTCCATCGTCCTATTGGTCCTTTCGGTCTGTCCATCCGTTTGCGGGTGGAAGGCCGTGCTAAACTTCAGCTTGGTACCCAATAGTTGATGAATCAGCTTCCAATCATTCGATGTGAACCGCCCATCACGATCACTGACGATGCTACGGGGAATCCCGTGCAACCGTACGATGTTATCCAAGTACAACTTTGCAAGTTTTTCTATAGAATCATCCTTCCGGTTCGGATTGAAGTGTGATACCTTTGTCAGTCTGTCCACGATCATCCAGATGGCGTCGTTTCCATGTTGTGATCTCGGCAATCCGTGCACAAAATCCATCGAAATATCATCAAACTTCCATTCCGGAATCGGCAAGGACTTCAAAAATCCACCGGGACGTTGACATTCCGCCTTCACCAATGCGCAAGTATTACACTTGGCCACGCAGAGGGCAATGTCCTTCTTCATACCCGGCCACCAGAAAAGTTTCTTCATGTCCACGTACATTTTCGTGCTCCCAGGGTGGATCGAGTACTTGGTATGATGAGCCTCGTACATCAACTCCGCCCGTAGAGTACCAATGTTTGGGACGCACAATCTGCCCTCTTTCCACATAAGGCCATCTTCGAAGGAGAAATCAGCGTTTAACCCATCCACGGTTTCCGCTTTATAGCATTTCATGCTCTCATCCAGCTCCAATGCTTGTCGAACTCGGTCGGCAAGGTCGTATTGAACCTCTGTCCAGTTCAAGCATGCTGAAGTAGACACTCTTCTATCAACGCAAATGATCTCCATTTCTTCCAATTCGCGGATTAGACGCTCATCGTGCATCAAAATCCAATTTGCTTGAGCGGGAGCCCGACGACTCAACGCGTCCGTAACTACATTTCCCTTTCTAGGAGTATATTTGATGTCGAAGGTGTAGTCCCCCAGGAACTCCATCCACCTCCTCTGACGCATATTCAACTCCCTTTGATCCAGCAGGTACTTGAGGCTCTTGTGGTCGGTAAAGATGTCGATCTTCACGCCATACAAATAATGCCTCCAAAGTTTGAGAGCAAATACCACGACCGCTAGCTCCAAATCATGGACCGGGTAATTCCTCTCATGAACCTTCAACTGTCGGGAGCCGTAGGCAATTACCTTTCCGAACTGCACTAGGACACAACCCAAACCACTCCCTGAGGCGTCACTATAGATTTCGTAGCCTTCCGTACCACATGGCGAGCATAGAATGGGCGCCATGGTCAGATGGCTCTTCAGCTCTTCAAAAGCTCGTGCGCACTCGGGCGACCAAACGAACTTATGATCTTTCCTAGTCAGTTTAGTGAGAGGGAGTGCAATCCTCGAGAAGTTATCCACAAAGCGCATATAATAGCCGGCAAGTCCTAAGAAACTTCGGACTTCCACTACGTTTTTCAACAAAGCCCACGCTCGGATCGCTTCTATCTTCGACAGATCAACTGCAATTCCTTCTCCACTAACAACATGACCAAGGAATGCTACAGACGGTAGCCAAAACTCGCACTTGGAGAACTTGGCATATATCTGACTCCTCTTCAAGGTGCTCAGAACTGCGTGCAGATGCCCTACATGCTCCTCTTTCGACTGAGAGTATACCAAAATGTCGTCGATGAAGACGATCACAAATTGATCCAAATACTCTCGAAACGTCCTGTTCATTAAGTCCATGAATACCGACGGTGCATTAGACAGACCGAACGACATTACCATGAACTCATAGTGCCCAAAGCGGGTACTGAACGCTGTCTTTGGAATATCACATTCCCTTATCCGCAGCTGGTAATAACCGGACCTTAGGTCTAGTTTGGAGTATACCGTCGACCCAACCAGTTGGTCGAATAAATCATCGATTCTTGGAATCGGATATCAGTTCTTCTCGGTCAACTTGTTTAGCTCTCGATAATCGATACATAGACGCAAGCTCCCGTCCTTCTTTTTCACAAAGAGGACCGGTGCACTCCAAGGCGATGAACTTGGACGTACGTAGCCTTGCTCTAGCAGCTCTTGCAATTGGACCTTCAGCTCTGCCAATTCCTTTGGCGCTATCCGGTACGGTGATCGGGCCACAGGTTTGGCACCTGGCACCAACTCGATACAGAAATCAATCTCTCGCTGAGGCGGAGCCCCAGGGAGTTCGTTAGGAAACACGTCGGCGTACTCCGCTACAACTGGGACATCACACAACCTGGGTTTTGGTTCCGAAGCCTCCAACAAGGTGAAGAACAACTCGGTGCCTTGTCTCACCGCCTTCACCACTTGGAGAGCAGACATCAGCGTCTTGCTCGCTCCTCGCATACCGGCGAACGTGGTTTCGTCTTTGTTGTTCTTTCCCAGAGTGATCTCGTTTGAATTGCAATCTATGCATGCTCGCTGCTCCGAGAGCCAGTCCATGTCGAAGATCACATCAAATTCCGCTAACGGTAATAACGACGCTTCCAAGTCGAAATCCTGACTTCCGATCCGCACCTTCACACGGCTCTTCCTATCAGCACTCATGCGAGATCCATTGGGTAGCACTACTTCCAATCTATCCTCTAATAAGGTAGACGACACTCCGATTCACACCACAAAGTCCTCAGAGTGTAAAGAGTGCGATGCACCCGTATCAAATAGAGCTCTTGCCGGATAGTTGAAAATTAGGACGAAACCTAAATTGTACACAAATAAAGCATAGTCGTACAACAGTATGAATTATATAAATAGCTGTAAAAGCTAGCTTCTAATTCGTACCTGTGACGACATCAGTCTGTCGTATAGCTTCTTGTTGGCCAAGCGAATAGACTCTCGGCTGAGTCGGAATGTGCTGGGAAGCCGAAGACTCCACAGCTTTTCCCTTTTCCGCAGCACGAGCATAGTCCAATGCTCTGTTCTCTGCCTTCGGGGGACCACTTCGACACACCGCAGCCTTGTGTCCCACCTTCGCGCAGGTGAAACACGTGATAGGACCCCGAACAGTCGTTGCTCCCGAAACATTTGAGCGAGTTTGCTCCGCCGATTTGAACTTCCTTTTGTTCTTTCTGAACTCTGACTTGGAATGAGAGGCCGGCGCATGAAACTCAGGTTTCTTTGCCACGGTTTTTGCTTATACCCTCTTCATGTCCAACTCTAGGGATCTGGCAGTTTGGACCATCACATGGAAACCTAACGTCATTGGGCCTGCAAGGAGCAGCCTCAACTCGTCCCGAAGACCTTCATAGAACTTGTTCGTCTTTGTCTCTTCATCTTCCATCATAGGCCCCGCATAACGACCCAGTTTAGTGAACTCGTGCAAGAACTCATCCACTGAGCTGGCGCCTTGAGTTAACTTCAGAAACTGGTTCTGCAACGCAATGCGTTGGGCAGAAGGAATATACCTTTGAAGAAATGACTTTGAGAACTCCGCTATCGTGATCTCGGTAATCTCCTTGCCTCCAAACTTGTGCACTTCCTGTTTGGCCCACCAACGCTCTGCATCTCCGTTAAGGAGGAAGGTGGCTAAAGTGACCATCATAGCTTCTTCTGTTGCTGTCGCCTTTAGAGTTTTTCTAACCGTTGACAGCCAGTCCTCCGCCTCCGTTGGGGATCCGGTCCCCGAGAAAGTTGGAGGGTGGAAGCTTAGAAAGTGTTGCAGTTGTTGATCACGCGCTCGCGCAACGGCTACACGCTCTACAGGACGCTCCACCCTTTGCACCACCGCAAGTTCCACTACAGCCACTGGCACAGGGGTCTCAAACCTCGGTTCCACCGTAGGTTCCACTGTAGGTTCGATCACCGGGGCCGCATCTGTATTAGGCGTAGCAGGTTGTGCAAGCCTTTGCGGTTGAGCATTGATCATTGCGAAGACAGCTTCTGCGATTAACCTGATCATCTCAGCAGGAGGAGTGGTCGCTGGCACTTCAGCCGACCCACTACTTTCCGCAGTGTTACGGGGTTGAGACGGCCCCGCACCACTCCTAGTCACCTATAATCGTGTAAGACACAATTTAGTGACTGAAAACATAGCAAACAACAATCGTGGAACGCTCAGGTTCCGCAAACAAGTATGTTTTTCCATTCCTAAGTGGACATTCTTATTAGTTTTTGTCGTTTTAGGTGAATGCACATCCCGTGCACACCACCCCTTAAAAGGAATTCGTCCCGAATTCTCTAAACTACGGATCGACGCCTTAAGTCCGATACCAAATTGTAACACCCTGCCAGTACGAATAGTATAACAGTAGGTCCGGCCGGGACCCCACGCCATACAAACCACACTAGTAGGAGTTAAAAGGTGATAAACAGAAAGAACTACAATAGAGTAAACTAAACACTAGCGGAAGCATAATGATTTAACATTTCATTTAGAACTGTCCACTATCATAGGGATGAAAGCATAAAATAGAGTTACGGCCTTAGGGCCTTACATTCACCAATGTACAAAACTCAGAACAAACTTCGGCACGCAGGCCCGCAATACATGAGAAAGCAGAAAAGGGAGGCTGGCCATCAAGGGCCAACTCGGCAATAGGGCCATCGCCTGCTATTTCCCACTAGTCTCACCTACACCTGCATAGGAACATTCCACCGAGCGGTGGCAAACAATGTAACGGTCAGCACAGCTGACCAAATTATAACGACCCCACCCCTTTCCCGGGGTGGCGGAGCTTCTACCCTACAAGCAAGCCATACTAGCACAAGTACTAATATAAAGAAAGTGCAACTACACAAGGTGAGGTTTCAAGCACAATCAATCTTCTAGGTTGAGCATCAAAAAGGAGGGAACCTAGGTATGCACATGATGTTGGTTGGGTTCACCCGAAGGTTCCCCACAACAGCCTAAACAACCGCATGAGGCTAACAACATCAATTCCACAAAACACTCCACCGTAAGGGCCATCGCCTTAGGTGGGGAAAAGAGCTTTTGGTATGTCTAGGTAAATCACCTTCCACGACCTCTCCCATGATCACACGGCTTCCATGAGGTAGGGACCTCTTACCGATCTGCATGGAAACAGGTTCGGTTTAGCTTTGCCCGTGCTCTAATCGTCGCGATCTATTGCACGACGCGGGTACGGCTTCACCTCGGCCTGTAAGGGTTTAGCACTTTCAAGTGCTACACAATTTATAAGCTACGCACCTAACCCCTTCGCAAGGATCTAGGCTTCACAAATACTCAACAAGGGAGGTACAATACGCTCCGCATCAATTTCGTGGTGAAGGTTTGCTTTCAGCCAATCTCAAAGCATGGGGCTTTCGTTAGGATCTTCACAAGATGCCTACACTTAAATCCCGCAATACTATAGATGATTTCACGGAGTCATTCTCCGGCACGCATTCTAGGCTTAACCTAAATGCAACGTTGCAAATCAAGCATCACCGATTCAGGCTCACGGCCACGAATAAGCTTCACACAAAATGCCTAAATCCGCACGACTACCGGATTTCTACATGCAATAATGCCGGGGACGGACACAATCTACCCGGAGTTCCGAAGAACTTGAGGAAATCCTACACTTTACCCAATTGGTGAAAGGGATTCCTCATGCAAGCATAGAGAAATGAAAGAGAGGACAATTGACAAGTCCAAATATCGGGAGGAAGAATCGTTACCCTAGAAGTGTTCTTCTTAGCCATGGATCTGAGATTTCACACGGAGGGAAAGGACCGCACCGGGCAGCACTCTCCAGATCTGGAAACAGCTCGCGAAACGGAGCTCCGGAGCTCCGTCAATGGCGGGATCTCCTCTTCTTCTTCCTTGCCTCCTTCTTCTTTCTCTAGCCTAGGAGAGAGAAGAGCCTTGATATTATGAGGATAGAACCCCTCTCAAAAGCCCTAATACCCTCCAGCCAATCATCACAGCCGTTGGATCAAATTCCATGAATTTTGAACGGCCGGATCATCTTCTCCGTTCATTTTCGCGGAGCAGAATAAACAGTACGCACGTTCACAGGCGCACGGTCACTGGTCGTGCGCGTATAGCTTTTCAGCCGACCATATTTCCTCTCAATTAACGCACGATCATGCGCACGATCACTGGTCGTGCGCGAAGAAGAGGCCACTGGTCGTGCGCGAGGAGCAGGTAGGGAAAATTCAGCCTACTTCGAGCGCCGCACTACCATTCCGCCTACTTCGACAAACTATGATTTTTGGGGTGTTACAATAGAGGTGAGTTGTTCCTTCTTAGTAGCAAGATTTTCATTCAGCTCCCCCTAAGTCAAAGCAGTCTGCTCCCCCTGAGATAGAACTTCCTTTATACTTTCTTTTTCTGCTTCTTCGGCTTCTTTCTCTTTTTCACTTTCAGCCAAACCTTCAGCCTCAGCTTCCTTTTCAACTTCTTTCTCTACTCTACTTGCCTCCCCTTGAAAGAGAGCTACTTGTTGTTCAGCTTCTCTTGCTATAAAAAGTACATCTGTTAGCTGTTCTGTAGTATGTAGCTCATGTACTATTTCATTCCCAATGGTTTTAAGCAGAGCAAGACTATCAGATTTTGATGTTGGAGAGGATTTGTGTGAGTGAGATTTATGGCTGGAGAGCTGTTCTTCATCTAACTTCTCCCCCTTCTTGACCTTCTTAGCCAAGGAGGTTAAGAATGATTTTGTAACCTTAGATGAAGACACAGAGGTTTTGAGTACTTGCGCAGAGGCATTTACCCCAACCAACTGGGTTTGCATGTGCCTGATAGAGGAGTGAATTTGAAGGCAGTGTCCATCCAGCATTTCTTGAAATTTTTGGGCTGCTGACTGGATACACTGAGTGATGAGAGTTTCAGTGGATGGAGATGGTTCAGGGTGTGTTGGTGAAGGAGATAATGGTGGAGAGGATAAAGGTGGAGAAGTGATTGTTGATATATGAAGTATGTGAGATGATGTAGGTAGAGAGGATGTGATAGTAGGAGGAGGAAGAGGTGGTGATTGAATTGGTGTATGTGAAGATGTAGTTAAGGTAGGAGGTGTGAGTGTAGTGGATACTATTGGTATGGATGATGTTGGTAGGGAAGAGATGTCTGTATGTTGAGGAGGAGGTGAAGATGGATGCATAAGAGAATTAGGAGGAGAGGGAGTCCTTTCAGGAATTGAACCAGGCTTGGGGATTTGCCTGGTCCATTTTGAGAAGAGGGATATGGACATCCTTTTTCCAGGAGGAATGGGAATTCATTTTGACTTACATAGGTCAGGGAAGGAGTGAAGGAGTACCTGACTCATGATCCTCATGTAGGCATTCTCTTTATGAGAATATTTGTGGCCTATCATCTTTAGAAAGCAGCTGCCCCAGTCTATCTTCTTTTTTAGCACAAGGGCCCCCATAATGTTCAGTTGCTGCTTGGGCACTGCATCATGGGCAGAGATTTTGCATAGTAGTATTTTCCTACTATGTCTGCCAAGAGCATATATTCATCAGAGAAGTCTATTTTCTTCAGGTTGATTGGTCTATCTCTGGAGAATTTCATGGTGATTAATAAGTTTTTGATTTCCTCAGGAGTGAGTTCCACAGGTTCATTACCTGATAAGGGAATGATGATGGTGATTCATTTAGCTATTCTTAGAAAATAATTTGCTTTCCCTTTGATTTGAACAAGGATAGTGTTGGTGTGTACCTGATGGAAGATCAAAGGTATCCCTAAGATGTTCTGCAGAGATTGGGACGTTTAGGGTTTCCTATCGACGATGCGTCAATTTAGAAATCGACGTGACTTTTATTTTGTCTTGAAAATTCTAAGTATTTCTTGAGAGATTATTTATTTCCTAATCCTAAGGTTTTCTAAGTCAGCCTTGGACTAATTTTATAGACAATTGGATTGATTGTGCCAACATTGTTTGGCAATGTGGCCAGTTTTATTACAGATATAACACCTGATTGTCTTTATATTATGGGAATTTGAGTTTAGAGAGGGATAGAGATGTTGATTAGGATAAAAGTTTTGATTAGGATAGAAATTTTCATTAGGATAACAGTTTTGACTAGGATAGAGATTTTGATTAGGATAAAAGTTTTGATTAGGATAGAGATTTTGATTAGGATAAAAGTTTTGATTAGGATAGAAATTTTGATCAGGATGAATGGGTCCTGAATGGGGCTTAAGATAGAAAATTTTTGAAGGATAGATATGTCCTGTATTTAAGTTGTTCTGAGGTTTTATGCGTCGATATCTATTCGACGTATGTTGAGAGTTGCGTCGATATGTATTCGGCGCTTTCTCTAGATTGCGTTGATCTGGAATCGATGCATGGAAGTAGTTGCGTCGATTGTAAGTCGACGTACTTTTATTCATGTGTCGATTTGAGGTCGAAGCATCTGAGAGATTGCGTCGAGTAGAATTCGACGTACTATCATTCATACGTCGATATGAAGTCGACGCAATTGTGTCTTCACAGATTTTATTCTTCCCTTTTTCTGGTTGGAGATTTATTTATTTATGAATTGTTTCTTTTGGCCTAGTAGCCTTCTTAGAAGGAGTTTGAGAGTCTTCATCTGAATAGTATAATGTTTCATCAAAATGGTCTATCTCCTTGAAGGTGAAGTCTTTTTCTTTATTCTGTGAGTCTTCTTCTAAGTTTGTTGGTTTAGTAAATTTAACAGGGCTCATCGAAGCAGGTTTGGTAGATGGTATTGAACTGGTTGAAGGATCAGCGCCTAGCCCCGGATTCTTATGTCTGATTGTTTGTTTTTCAGTGATTTCTTTAAGTGTTTGGCTTCTGACTTTTATAGATTCTTTAAAAGCTTTTGCCTGGGAAACCTTATTCTTAAGGAGTTGATTTTCTATTTTAGCACTTTGTATTTCCTTTTCTGTTTTATAGATTTTACACCTTAGTTCATAATTTTTTGAACATGTATCCTCTATTTTTCTCATATTGATTTGTTCTTTTAGATCCTTAATTTCTTGTTTAGCTTTTAGTTGATCTAAACAGAGTCATTTAAAATCATTTTTGAAATCATCATATAGAAAATCTATTTCATCAAAAATGCTTACCTCATCCTTATCCTCAGATTCCTCTATGAGAATAAGGCTATCTTGTTTTTCATCTTCAGAAGAGATGCTTCCTTCTGAACCTGTTTCACTCCATGGTTCAGCAATATATTTTTTTTCTGAGCTTCCAAGAGCCATTAAGCATAGGTCTTCTTGCTTAGATTCTTCATTGTCACTTTTAGATGAGGTGCTGTCTTCAGAGTCTGTTTCACTCCAAGCTTCTTCAATGAAGCCACTTTCTTTCTTCTTCTCCTTCCTCTTGAGATCTTTCTTTTTAAGATCTTTCTTTTTCTCAGCATTTTCTGGACATTGTGGAGCAATATGTCCAGTTTTCCTGCAGGAGTAACAAATAATTTCTTTAGTAGGAGTCTTATCATACCTTGGTTTTGACTCTCTCCTTCTAGACCCATCTTTCCTGACCCATTTCTTGAATCTTCTGGCCAGGAGGCTGAATAATTCTTCTTCAGTAACAGGGGTTTCCTCTTCTGTTGCTTTTAATGCAATGTTTCTATCTTTTGAGGAGGTTGGAGTGTTTTCCCTTCTTTCCTTCTCTTCTCTGGTTTTCAGTAGTTGCTCATAGGATTTGAGTTTTCCTAAGAGGGCATTTGTTGAGATTTCCTTTTGTCCTCTAGTATCTCTTATTGCCCATATTCTTGAGTCCCATGAACTTGGGAGACTCATTAATAATTTGTCATTTATCTCTGTGAGAGAGATCTCTCTATCCAAGCTCCTTAGTTGATTGATGATCAGACTGAATCTGTCATACATCTCAGATATGCTTTCTTCATGCTTCTTTTGAAAGTTCTCATATTGGGAGATCAATAGAGCCTTTCTATCTTTCCTTTCATCAGCACTTCCTTCTACTATCTTTGTAAGAGCCTCCCAGATTTCTTTGGCTGATTCACAGTCAACAACCTTTTGAAAGATTTCATCTGAGAGGGTTGAGACAAGAATGTTCACAGCTTTTGCATCACATGTTCATGCCTTCTTCTCATCAACTGTCCACTCAGCCCTTGGGACAAGTGTTTGAGTCACTTTACCACTTAAGTCCTTTCTATAGGGCTTGGGAGGACCTGTCAAAAAAACATTAAACAATTCTTCATCAATAGAATTCATATAGATCCTAATTCTTGTTTTCCAAAGTGCACACTTTTCAAGGTTGCAAATTGGTGGTCTGGTGGAAGCATAATCTTTGGTTTGTGCCATAAAAAGTTTTTAGAAATATATATATATGAGGTAGGATCTTTTTGATCAAAGAGTTACCCCTTTTTGATGAACCTCCCTCTGATACAAATTGAAAGTGCACAGTTAACCTCACTAGAATTCTCTAGAGGGGGGTGAATAGAGATTTAAAAATATTTTGTGCAAAGTTAATAAATATATATATATGTGTAATATTCACAGATTTAAGCTTCCCACACACCAACAAGAATTAAGCAAATAAATAAAGAAATAGCAAAAAGAAAATCACAGCATAACACAAAGAAATATAGTGGTTCCCCAAACTTTGGGTAGTCCACTCTTCTACCCCCTTGGTAGGAATTCACTATCTTGCACTGAGTCTTTTGATAAGGAGACTCTTAGAACCAGCCTGAGTCTTTTGATAAGCAGACTCTTAGAACCACTACAACTGAATTTTTTGAAGAGAGATTCTAAAAACTCTCTTGCACAATTTGAATATGAAATAAGATTAAGAAGAAGAAGTAGAAGAAAAACAATTGAAGTAAGAAAGAATCTTCTTCCTAACAAGAAGATTAGAAGCACAAGTATAGTGAATGAAATCTCTCTTCTATAGTGAGAAGGAGATTTTAGGCCTTTTTCTCTTTCAATGAGAGCTTTCAGAAATGGCAGCAGTATGACTTTAGAGGGAGAAGAAGAAGGCTTTTTCTTTGCTGCAGCACTCTTTCACTTTTCTCAGCTTTCTCACTTTCTCACTTGGGAGCTTTTCCTCTTTTTCAAATGGATGGAGTGGATCACTTCTTCTTTTTCTTTTCCGACCTCCTTCTGTATTTATAGCTCTGTTTCTTCAAAAATATTACTATAGGAGGATAATCGATTAGCAGTCAGAGAAATAGTAAGAAAGAAAAGTTTCCATAATCATTATTTCTGTAGAAGGAAAGAGATCATTCTATTTTCAAGTAATGTCCATAATAATCTTAATCAATTTAGCCAAGAATCATTTAGAAGGAAAGATTGATTCAGAACGGCTAGAAAAGAATAATATAATTCCATAAAATTCAGATCTACAGAAAGAAGGAAAGAGATTTGGCGTGTTTTTGAATCTGTCACAGGAATCGACGTGCGTCGATTACTATTTGACGTAAGCGTCGATTTCAGCCTGGCTAGACGTCGAGAAGAAAATATGGAAGGAGCGTCGACAGCGGTGCGTCGACTTTACTGGGTGCGTCGACTAGAAATCAGAGGTACGTCGATTAAGGTTTCATCAAAATCTGTTTAGAGTTACTTCGACTCATTTTGAGAGATACATCGACTACACTTCGACGTTGAGTCGATTACTATTCGACGCATATTTACTTAAACTAATTATCTCACTCATTTTCTACTCATTTCTAGGGGTTAAGATAAATTATTTCCCCAACAGATATTATCTCTTTCCACTTTTGTCGGCAAGGATTCAAATCAGCCGAACAGATCTCCAGAATATATACAAAGAAAAGAGCAGAGAAGAATAGAATATAATATAGCAGCTAGCAGGCGAAACAGGAAGATACAGGAAAAGAAAACAGAGGGCAAAAAGAAGAAGCAGATCAAAATATTTTATATCTTATTTTTGCTAAACTCTTCCTTGCAGATCATCTACATCCTGAGACACCAATCTATATTAATTGCTCAGGGATCTAAACTGCAAGAAGAAAAGAGGAGTATCACATTCTAGAGAAGGAGCTCCATCCACAAGCTGTCATTAATCTAAATCAGACAGGGGGAGCTTTCTTCAACATCATCATCAAGAGTCTTCTTAGAAAGAGAAGAACACCTTCAACCTTTTTGTTTTCTTTTATTCCTTCCCATCTTGTAAAGCGTTATAACTCCCTTCAAAAGTTAACTCCCGGTGACAGGGCACCTTAGCAAAAACCTTCATCTTGGTTTTGAGCACCTGATCAAAAGCTATATGGTGTGTGGACACCTGAACAAAAACACCTTGGTGTGAGGGCACCTGATCAACAACCTCCTAGTGGATTCCTACCAGTGGGTAGAAGAGTAGATGTACCCAGGTTGATTGGGGAACTACTATATATCTTGTGTCATCTGGATGTTTGCTTTGTTTTATGTTTTATTTCTTTATTGTTGTGCTGTGATTACTTATGCTCTCTTAGTGTTTGTTTTTATTACTCACTCATCACTTATATATATAACATTATTTTGAAATAAACTTACATTTATAGAGCTATCTATCCCAAGGCAGGACCCACGGGGCGGCTAGTTAGGCCCACAGGGGACACGCCCTTCTGCTTCGACTAGTGCCGCAACACCGGGGGCATTGCTGAACCCCAACAATCCCCCCCCCCCCCCCCCCCCCCCCCAGAAATGACCTCGGGGGCTTCGATACCTCTTGATAGATTATAGGTATATGATCTAATTCACCTAGAGGGGGGTGAATATGTATTTTGATTTTTTACTTAGATGATATAGAGAGTTAAAACTATTCTAAGCTAGTAATCAAGCAAACCCAGAAAACACACAAGTGTTTATAGTGGTTCCTGATGATTTGCTCGGATTGCTTCTTTATCTTTTATTTGGTTAACCTTTATTTGACGAGATTAGAATAAGACAGATGTTTTCGAAGAGTCTCGCAAATACTCCTACTTTGAGAAATTAAACGTTATCCTATCGAAAGATAGAAGTAACAGTCTTTTTCTGCTTTCGAAATATTGACGATTACGCCTCGGCTACAACGCCGAATTCTATTGATTTTTAAAATAGCAAAGGAGAGTTTTGCAAATTTCGGATTTGAAAAGTGTTTGTTTAAATTTTAATCCGAATTAATCATATAATAAAGGCAAGTATACCTTATCGTGAGTAATACAGGATATTTTGTTTTAGAAAATATCGAGGTCGTATATTTCCGCGGATCGTGTTGATTATGCTACTTTGAGGAACGAACTATTATTTTATCGGAATAAGTTTTTAAAGTGGTTTTTTAAAAACGAATGATAATAAGCGTATAACTAGAGTTCTAAACAATGATAAAAATAGCGTCCGATGTCGAATTACCTTGAGACGAAAATAGCCTTTTTTAGAAGTAAAAGAGATGACTTTTTAAAACATTAAAACGGCTTGGCCGTGGAGATTCCATAATTATGAACGCTCCTCTCTCGAGGGTACGCCCACCTGAGATTACGAATTTTCGACCATCGAATCTTCTTAATACTCGCTTTATGTTGTGAACCCGACTATTGGGTTTTTACTTCCAATTCGGGAGACTTAACTCATCCTCTCTCAAGGGTAGAGCACACTCCTCTTTACCCGTGAGCGATCAGTCCGTACGCACGAGCCTCTCAGCTAACTAGTGTACTGAGACAGAAATGAAAACCACATATCGATTTTGTGGCTCCACTCAACATTATTCTCGAGTAAACCTTAAGCGTTAATTATTTTAGAAAGAGATGTTTTATTTTTAGAAAAACTATTTTTGTGTCCCAATGCTCTTCGTCATCATGCGCTAAAGGAAATTAGCCACTCATCGGAATGGAGACGGCGTTAATAGTTGGAAAATACATGTTTAATTATTTAAGCAGATATAAGCAAATAAAAATGGAAATAAAAAGACTTATATAAAAGCAATAATAGTATCCGTCCCAACCATCTTAAACAAGTGCTAAAGGAAATTAGCCTCTTATTTAAGATGGGGGTGGTATAGAAATAAAAGACATGTAAAAGTGCAGAATAATATCTGTCCCAACCGTCTTAAACAAGTGCTAAAGGAAATTAGCCTCTTATTCAAGATGGGGGTGGTATAAACAGTTATATAAGGACTGAAATAAAGCTAAGTTACAAAAAAGAAAAACACTATCTCATATATGCACGCACTCTACTTGTAATAAAAAGACTGAATCGAAAGAAAGCATTTAAACGAAAGTGATAAATAAAGCGTTAAAGAAAGCGATAAACTATTTTTATGAAAGTAATAAACCTAAATTATGAAAGCAATAAACTAAGTTATGAAAGCAATAAAACTATTCTCATACACACACACACACACACACAAACATAAATAAAAAAGGAAAATGATCCAAATGAGAAAACAATATTTTATTTCTAAAAGGCGAAAATTACAAACGAACATAAACTTAATTGCATAAAGAAAAACTCGCATCCACTCAAAAGAACTCAAAATAACATTACAAACACTCAAAATTTGGATGAGATTTCCTTCAGCCGAGCCCCTCTATTTATAGGCAAAATTTTATTTTTACACGCCCTAGGTCAGGGGCATGACTTGGATGTCACGGCCGTGACTTAGGGCATGACATTTGCGCGTGCTTTAGGGGTTGCATCCGCCGTCTTCTGGAAGGTCCTGCCGTTAAACATAGTTGCACACGGGCGTGACCTGCAGTGTCACGGTCGTGATAGTGGGCGGCATTTTATCAGCAGCATGGGCATGACTTTGGGGCTGGCGGTGGACTCGTCGAATGCTTGGATAGAGAGTTCGTCGAACGCAGCTCAGTTTCGTCGAACGCAGCTCGATTTTTGTCGAATGCAGGGTAGAGCGCTTTCGTCGAACGCAGGGCAGAGCGCTTTCGTCGAACGCAGGGCAGAGCGCTTTCGTCGAACACAGGACAGAGCGCTTTCGTCGAACGCAGCTTGGAGAGCTTTCGTCGAACGCAGCTTGGAGAGCTTTCGTCGAACGCAGCTTGGAGAGCTTTCGTCGAACGCAGAGCGACGTTTGTCGAACGCAGAGCGACGTTTGTCGAACGCTGAGACGAAGAGAGTTCGTCGAACGCCGAGAGCCGTTCATCGAACGCAGCTTGATTTCGTCGATCACAGGAAAGAGAGCGTTCGTTGAACGCAGCTCAATTTTCGTTGAACGCAGAGAGAGTTCGCCGTTCATCGAACGCTGAGAGAGTTCGTCGTTCGTCGAATGCTGAGAGAGTTCGTCGTTCTTCAAACGCTGAGAAATCTGAGAAGTTGGCGTTTAAAATTACACGCCCTTGGGTCATGGACGTGACATGTTGTCACGGGCGTGACTTGACAAAAATTCCCAAAATCTGCAAAAACAAAAAGTAAAGCTAAGTTAGTAACAAAAAATGATAAAACATGCAATTTATTCATTAATTTACATAGAAAATTTACAATATTAATTAAAATTATACTAATAATTATACTAAAAATACATATATTTTATTATTCATCAAATACCCTCATACTTAAGGTTTTGCTATTCCAGAGCAAAAGCAAGAGAGATCTATACGGGATTAACATAAGTTCTAATTTTTAGCTATCATTTTATTTTAATCATAAGAGACTGAAAAATAAAAATTCGGAGTAATAAGTTTTAAGTCCTAAATTATGCAAATGATTTAAGTAGAAAGAAACATCTTAGCCAAAAGACTTCTTAATTAACCAAATAGCAAACAAAATTGCAATCAATAGTAAACGAGATTAGGTCAAAATTATAATAACCTTTGTTTAAAGAAATGTGAAGGAAATGTGCAATTTACTATTTATGCTCTCAAAGGATTTTTTTGATTTAAGTCCAGAAACAATAAATCGGCTAAGGGAAGGGGGGGGGGGGGGGGGGGGGGGTAAAAATCTATGGCAAAAAGAAGAGTACTTGAATTAGGAGTGGTGGTTTGTATCTTTCCACCTTTCCTTTTTAGTTTTCTTTGGTGCTCACCGTGATATACGGGGGAAAACTGTTTGTTTTTTCTTTTTTTTTGCTTTAATAACCCAATGCTTATGTTTATGGAACGAAATTTTATTCTCATTGACATAAGATCATTTAAAATTTTTATCGGGTGCCTATGTTTACGGAACGAATTCTTATTCCCAGTGACATAGGATCTTTTTCTTCTGTTATTTTTCTTGTCATGCATACAAAGGGGTTTGCGAGAAAAAATTCTTAGAAATACTAAAAAAAAAGGTTTTGAGAGCAACCTTGGTAATTTGAAAATTCCTAAATTCCTAGAGACATAAAGTAGGGATAATTGGGGTCTAAAGTTGTTTTGCCAACATAATACACATGTCTCTATTTTAGCTAGTAGAAGTAGTGCTTGAAAACAAAGCCTCTATTTAAATTAAAAACACAAGATATTCTTTAAAACTTAACCCTGAACGTTTAAATCAATCTATCTTAGATAAACAAACAAATAGTAAAACTAGCGATTATGAAAATTCACAAACATATACTCTCGAAACTAAATGCTTTTAAGAATAAAAGTAAAGTAGGGTTTATTATATATTTTTGGATTTTTTGTTTTTCAACTACTATATAGTTATATATCTTTTTCTTTTCTTTTTTTGAAATGTTTTTAGGGTTTTGCAATTTTTTTTTTGGATTTTTTTCTTAAAACAAGTTTTTTGAAATTTTTTGTGATTTTTTAAAATTTTTCTTTTTTTTTGTAGTTTTGTTTAAGCTTATATTTACAAAAGTAAGCAATTTTTTTTGTAGTTTTGTTTAAGCTTATATTTACAAAAGTAAGCAAAATGCAGAATAGAACAAGGAAAATTTTGTTTTTTTGTTTTTTTATTTAAATAAAGACAGTTAAACACCCTCATACTTAAAACCCAACATTGTCCCCAATGTTGTAGTGTAAGTATGAAGAAGAGAAAATAACATTGCAATATATACAAAAGAAAAGGGGGAGCAAAAAGGTTTCCTTGAATTAAAACTGGCGGGGCCGTAAGAAACCCTGTAAAAGAAAAAAGAACAAAGCATAGTAAAAGGTTAGATAAATATGGGGTGCCTCCCACGAGCGCTTTGTTTACCGTCGCGTAGCTTGACTAAACTAAAGTACCGGGATCATCGTTTGATAGGGAGTGCTATAGTGAGGGATTAATGTGCAGAGTAACTTCGTCGTCTCCCACCCGAAGGAGGAGTAGACCATTACTGAAATCAATTAGTGCACGAGAGGTGGCGAGGAAGGGGCGACCGAGGACGATAGGTACCTCAGCATCATCCTCGATGTCCAGGATGACAAAATCTACCGGGAAGATAAACTTGTCTACCTGGACCAGAACATCCTCCACTACACCTATAAGGTACTTTATTGAGTTATCCATAAGTTGGATACTCATCTTTGTCGGGCTTGGGATGCCCAAGTCGAGTTGTTTAAAAAGAGAAAAAGGCATCAGATTGATGCTGGCGCCCAAGTCTGCTAGAGCATACTTTAATAACATATTGTCGAAGAGGCACGGGATGGAGAACCGTCCCAGGTCATTCAATTTTGGCGGCAATTTGTTAAGGAAAACAGCCGAGCAGTCCGCGTTAAGGGAAACGCGCGAAACATCTTCGAGTCGTTTTTTGTAAAAAAGCAACCCTTTAAGATATTTCGCGTATTTCGACATTTGGGAGAGTGCCTCGCAGAAGGGAACGTTTATTAAAATTTGTTTAATAATTTGTAAGAATTTTCGATATTGCTCGTCCTTCCGCTCGTTGTTTATTTTTGAAGGATAAGGAAGAGGCGAGCAAGAAACGTTCGGCACGATCGAAAGACTCGGTGATTTATCTATCGAAGGAGAGGGTGTAGAGCTCGGTGTCGAAACATGTACCTTAGTCTTGACCCGTTTTGGGGAGGTTACATCCTTGCCACTGCGAAGATTTATGGCGTTGGCAGTTTCTCGGGGGTTTGGCACTGTGTTCCCTGGCAGAGCTCCATATGGCCGCTCGGAGACCATCTTTGCCAGCTATCCCACCTGATTTTTCCAAGTTTTTAATCGATCCGATAATATTCCGGATATTTGACTCGGTAGACGCAATGTATTTAGCAAAAATATCTTCGAGCGGAGAAGGTTTTGGAGGGGGAGGCTGAAATCCGTTTGGAAATCCTTGCGGATTTACATTTGGGGGCCTCTGAGCATTATTAGGATTGCTCCAGGAAATATTTAGGTGGTTCCTCCAACCCGGATTATAATTATTAGTATACGGATTGTTATTAGGGTTGAAGGGGGGCCTAACTGGGTTGCCTAGGTAATCTACAGTTTCTTCGACAAAAGTATTATTATTATTATTATTAGGAGCCCAAGCGGGAGTGGAGGAGGAAGCAATCATCTCCGCCACTTGCTTACTTAGCCGCTCCACTTGCGAGGCTAGGTGAGCAGTGGCATCCACTTCATATATCTCAGTTGGTTTAGTAGGGCGTGATCTAGGCGCATTCCATTGATAGGCGTTCATGGTCATTTCCTCGAACATAGCTTGGGCGGCCTCCGGGGTTCTGTTGTTTAACGTTCCCCCGGCGGCCGCATCGATCATCTGTCGTGTTGAGAAATTTAAACCATTATAAAACGTCTGGACATGTAGCCAGGATGGTAGCGCATGATGAGGACATCTTCGCAGGAACTCTTTAAAATGCTCCCAAGTCTCATAGAGAGACTCAGAATCGTATTGAATGAAAGAGGCGATATCCGTACGTAACTTAGCAGTTTTTGATGGGGGAGAATATTTAGTTAAAAAGTGTTCCGTCAATTGGGCCCACGTGGTTATGGATCCTCTGGGAAGAGAAGTTAACCACGCTTTTGCCTTCGTCCGTAGCGAAAATGGAAATAAGCGTAAACTAATGGCGTCGTCGAAAATGGAAATAAGCGTAAACTAATGGCGTCGTCAGTAACGCCATTAATTTTAAATGCATCGCATATTTCTAAAAAGTTAGAAAGATGTAAGTTCGGATCCTCATCTGGCAAACCGTCAAATTGGACTGACTGTTGTACCATTTGAATGATGCTAGATTTTATTTCAAAATTATTATTAGCCACTGTTGGGCGCGTTATACTCGATCCGGTATCTTCCAGATTTGGCCTGGCATAATATGCCATGGTCCGTGGCGGGGCCACACCTGGAATTTGATCGGCCATAGGTTCAGTGTAAGTATCTCCGACAGACTCTTCGGGAAATTCGAGTAAGTTCTAATCGTGAAGTCGGAGGCGCTCGTGAACATTGCGCTCGATTTTGGGGTCAAAAGGGATATTTGAATCGTCTAAGGAGATTCCTCGGGTCATATACTAATAATAAAAATGATATATATATATTTTTTCTTTTTTTATGTTTTTTTTCTATTTTTTTTATTTATATATATATAGATTTTTCCTTTTTTGTTTTATATATGTAATATATATGATAAAAGTAATAGTAATTTCTTATTTCAAATAACAACACTAATGTCCCCGGCAACGGCGCCAAAAACTTGATGATTTGCTCGGATTGCTTCTTTTTTCTTTTATTTGGTTAACCTTTATTTGACGAGATTAGAATTAGATGGATGTTTTCGAAGAGTCTCGCAAGTACTCCTACTTTGAGAAATTAAACGTTATCCTATCGAAAGATAGAAGTAACGGTCTTTTTCTGCTTTCGAAATATTGACGATTACGCCTCGGCTACAACGCCGAATTCTATTGATTTTTAAAATAGCAAAGGAGAGTTTTGCAAGTTTCGGATTTGAAAAGTGTTTGTTTAAATTTTAATCCGAATTAATAATATAATAAAGGCAAGTATATCTTATCGTGATTAATATCAGATATTTTGTTTTAGAAAATATCGAGGTCGTATATTTCCGCGGATCGTGTTGATTATGCTACTTTGAGGAACGAACTATTATTTTATCGGAATAAGTTTTTAATGTGGGTTTTCTTAAAAATGAATGATATGCGTATAACTAGAGTTCTAAACGATGATAATAATAGCGCCCGATGTCGAATATAATTACCTTGAGATGAAAATAGTCTTTTTTAGAAGTAAAAGAGATGACTTTTTAAAACATTAAAACGGCTTGGCCGTGGAGGTTCCATAATTATGAACGCTCCTCTCTCGAGGGTACGCCCACCTGAGATTATGAATTTTCGACCATCGAATCTTCTTAATACTCGTTTTATGTTTTGAACCCAGCTATTGGGTTTTTACTTCCAATTCGGGGGACTTACCTCATCCTCTGTCGAGGGTAGAGCGCACTTCTCTTTACCCATAAGCAATCAGTCCATACGCACGAGCCTCTCGTCTAACTAGTGTACGGAGACAGAAATGAAAACTACACATCGATTATGTGGCTCCACTCAACGTTATTCTCGGGTAAACCTTAAGCGTTAATTATTTTAGAAAGAGATGTTTTATTTTTAGAAAAACTATTTTTGTGTCCCAATGCTCTTCGTCATCGTGCGCTAAAGGAAATTAGCCACTCATCGGAATGGAGACGACGTTAATAGTTGGAAAATACATGTTTAATTATTTAAGCGGATATAAGCCAATAAAAAGGGAAATAAAAAGACTTATATAAAAGCAGTAATAGTATCCGTCCCAACCGTCTTAAACAAGTGCTAAAGGAAATTAGCATCTTATTCAAGATGGGGGTGATATAGAAATAAAAGACATATAAAAGTGCAGAAATAATATCCATCACAACCGTCTTAAACAAGTGCTAAAGGAAATTAGCCTCTTATTCAAGATGGAGGTGGTATAAACAGTTATATAAGGACTGAAATAAAGCTAAGTTACAAAAAAGAAAAACACTATCTCATATACGCACGCACTCTACTTGTAAATAAAGACTGAATCGAAAGAAAGCGTTTAAACGAAAGCGATAAATAAAGCGTTAAAGAAAGCGATAAACTATTTTTATGAAAGCAATAAACCTAAATTATGACAGCAAAAAACTAAGTTATGAAAGCGATAAAACTATTCTCATACACACACACTAACATAAATAAAAAAGGAAAATAATCCAAATGAGAAAACAACATTTTATTTCTAAAAGGCGAAAATTACAAACGAACATAAACTTAATTGCATAAAGAAAAACTCACATCCACTCAAAAGAACTCAAAATAACATTACAAACACTCAAAATTTTGATGAGATTTCCTTCAGCCGAGCCCCTCTATTTATAGGTAAAATTTTATTTTTACACGCCCTAGGTCACGGGCGTGACTTCGATGTCACGGCCGTGACTTAGGGCATGACATTTGCGCGTGCTTTAGGGGTCGCATCCGCCATCTTATGGAAGGTCCTGCCGTCAAACATGGCTGCACACGGGCGTGACCTGCAGTGTCACGGCCGTGACAGTGGGCGGCAGTTTATCAGCAGCATGGGCGTGACTTTGGGGCTGGCGGTGGACTCGTCGAATGCTTGGATAGAGAGTTCGTCGAACGCAGCTCGGTTTCATCGAACGCAGCTCGATTTTCGTCAAACGCGGGGCAGAGCGCTTTCGTCGAATGCAGGGCAGAGCGCTTTCGTCGAACGCAGGGCAGAGCGCTTTCGTCGAACGCAGGACAGAGCACTTTCGTCGAACGCAGCTTGGAGAACTTTCGTCGAACGCAGCTTGGAGAACTTTCGTCGAACGCAGCTTGGAGAACTTTCGTCGAACACAGAGCACCGTTCGTCGAACGCTGAGACGGAGAGAGTTTGTCGAACGCCTAGAGTCGTTCGTCGAACGCAGCTTGATTTCTTCGATCGCAGGGCAGAGAGCATTCGTCGAACCCAGCTCAATTTTCGTTGAACGTAGAGAGAGTTTGCCGTTCGTCGAACGTTGAGAGAGTTCGTCGTTCGTCGAACGCTGAGAGAGTTCGCCGTTCGTCAAATGCTAAGAAATCTGAGAAGTGGGAATTTAAAATTACACGCCCTTGGGTCACAGGCGTGACATGTTATCACGGGCATGACTCAGGGGCGTGACTTGACAAAAATTGCCAAAATCTGCAAAAACAAAAAGTAAAGCTAAGTTAGTAACAAAAAAAACAAGCAATTTATTCATTAATTTATATAGAAAAATTACAATATTAATTAAAATTATACTAATAATTATACTAAAAATACATATATTTTACTATTCATCAGTTCCCCAAGACAGTGTGTCTATGGGTAGTCCACTTTCCCCCTTCACCTTTCTAACAGAGTGTTAGACAAGGCCAACTTCTCTAATCTCAGCTCCAACACCGCACAGCACAGATCCCACATGATCTCTCAGGTTTTCCCAAACCCTACCTCAGGCACAGTAGCCCTACCTCAGAGGAATCCACCTCCTACAACTCAGACCACCTCTTGGTCCTACAACCTCAGGCCTAACTGCCTTACAAACTCAGGCCAAATAGCCCTACAATCTCAGGCCTAACAACCCTACAACTCAGGCCAAATAGCCCTACATTCTCAGGCCTAACCGCCCTACAACTCAGGCCAAATAGCCCTACAATCTCAGGCCAAATAGCCCTACAACTCAGGCCTAACAGCCCTACAACTCAGGCCAAATAGTCCCACAGTAAAAGAGT